>CM039088.1:5914498-7329871 GCA_022113865.1 Chimonanthus praecox | reverse complement strand
AAAATAAGGAAGAAGAACAGAGAATGAATCTGGGAGAGAATTATCTCTGTCAAATGTATTGATTGATTGTATTTCTCTTAGAGGATACAATGTTTAAATAGAAAATATAGAGACAATCTAGGGAACAAAAAAGGAAATACAATAAGTATATCCTAATTACAATCTATTTGTAATGACCTTCAATATACAATGAATCTAGACATTAACTGGGGCCCACATCACTAGACGTGTGATGTGTGTGGGTCCCACAACAGGACCTTACTCTATACATATTCCCATGGGAAGTGGCCCTTCATTGGGGCTCTCATGGTTTATACCCAAGACCTCCCTCTAGAGATCTTGCTCCCAAACCAACTGGGATAACCCCTTGGGGTTAAACATGAATAGTATATGCTAGCTACAATAAGGAAAACTGGAGAGGCTTACCACTTGGGACCCTAACCAGATGATAGGCTTTGACATGAATGGAGGTTACCAACAAATGATGACAATTTAAGTTTGTTCCTCGACAAAAATGGAATTTGCAGTTTTATGAAATGTAACATGGTAATGAAAATATTTCAATCAAATATGAGACGAACATGAGTTCAAGCTAGAGCTCAAGTAAGAGAATGGTCCTACCTATACATAAGAAGTTTATAAGTTTGGAATGAGCTATCATTCACAATACCAATAATAATAATAATAATAAAAGTTTGGAATGAGCCAATTTTGAACTGACCTATACTTGGTTCATTTTTTAAGAAATGAGCTTTGAACAAACCTTATGGTTGTCAAGTGCAAACCAAGCAAACTTAAGCACCAGGTATAAAACTCAAAATGAACATAAGCCAAGATCAAGCTTGACCATTTGAGTGGAAGCAAGTCTAAGGAAAAGAAAGCTCACTCAAGCTTGGCCTAGACAGGCCAAAAACTTTTTTGACCGGAATCCAAAGTTTCTTGGTAAATGGCCTATTGAAGTGCAAATTTCGAATTTTTAGATTTGTTAAATGATGAAATCAATGTAAGAAGGCCAAAATTTCAGCTGAAATGGGAAAATTTTGAGCCATTTTGGCCAAAAACTTGGTCCATTTCAAAAATTTTGGTTCAGCCCTATTTATTTGAAATTTTCATTTTTCATATTGGCTGAAATGGCTGGTGAAAAAGAAATTTCCAACCAAAAATTTTCAGTCCCATGTCATCATTGACCATTAAAAAATAAGTCAGGTGTAGAGACAGGCCCCATTCAAGTAAATAAAAAAGTAAGATATATAAAACTATTAGAATTTAAGAGTGGGTGCCTGATTTTGAACCCCAAGAAGCACCTGATGAAAAAGTGAACTCATCCTAATATTTTACAGAGAAAAAATAGAAAAGAACCACAATAGAGAACTGCATCAAGAGATTACCTGAAAGTGAGAGCTGTTAAGGCAGCAACCAATACGTCGGAACAATGGGACCATGCACTTTTGGAATTCAACCATGCTGGTTACTTCCAAAACCTCTTCCAACTCACCTAAGAACATCACCTCCTTCTGACTATTTGTCACTGGCCAATATTTCAACAACCCCCTCAACACTGTACTTGCCAGCTTTGGTTCTTTCTCTATAAACTGTGACACACAAAATGACAACTGCTGTAGATACGTTCCCATTGATTTTGGCTTATGTAGAGGAATCAAAGCCCTCCACAGAAACATCTTGTGTTCCTCCTTTAAGGGCACTGCAAACCCACTAATCACACTCCCAAAAATCTCCAAAAGCTCTGCAATCCCATTATGCCGTTCTGTTTCAAAGACAAAACGGTAGAAGATGTTGCTCACTGCTTTCCGGATAAACGGCCTATGAACCATGAACTTCCCATATATCCGATGCAACATTGTCTTCAAGCAGTCCCTCTCCCTTGGATCCTCAGAATAAAAAAGATCAAGAAGTTTCAATATAAAGGAATGATCTATGTATTTCTTTGCCACCTTCACATCAAAGGATGATGAGGAGATGGATCTAAGCAGCAGGTCATAAACTATCTGCAAATGTGGCCATGCCGGATCAAACATAGGCTCATCGTCTTCACCCTCCACACCAGCACCACCAGAACTTGTCCGGCAATTAGGTGGGAAAACTCTAAACAAATTAGCAGCAGACATTTTGCAGATTGTTGCTATTACTGGCTCCGTGAAACGGGCAGAACCTGAGTTCACAAAATCCACAAGCTCAACTAGGGTTTGGCCTTTGATGTCCTTCTCAACAGAATTCTTGTTCGGCTCGTTGAAATCAAACACCACGCAGCAGAGGTTAAGCTTGCTAATAAAAAGCGTCTGTTTCTCTGGATTTGGTGCATCCTTAAGAGATTGAAGTGGTTCAATTCCGGCCGTGACACTGGCAGGAAAGACCACAGATGACATTCGCTTCACAGCATTCGAACGGGTAGATGAGAGTGCATTTAAGCTGCTCGATCGCTGGATTGGATTGCCCAAGTCTCTTGAATTGGAGGCAGTGCTATCAGATTTTGACGATTTCCGAGGCAACCGGCTGAGGATTTGCTTGAGCATGGCTGGTGATTCTGTAAATCTAAATCAAGATAAAGGACAAGGTCACAACGATTGATTTGGTAAAATTCCCAAGAGCTTCTAAATCTTGATATCAGCACCAGATTTCAATGCCAGAAAGCCCCAACATCTAGATCGACCATAAAATAAAGGAAGAGAAACCCCAGGTCGAGATCAAGATCGTAATATGAACCTATTTGAGAGAAAAATCAGATCAATATCGAGATCAAGACTATGGATTTGATTAATCTCCCTATAAAAACCTATACTTTGGAATCAGCAATAGATTCCAATGCTACAAAACCTAAATTTAGGTATTTAAGAACTCAAAACCGATATTGAGGAGGCATATAATGGGGACAAAAAGCAACATCTAAACCGAAACTTTGACAGCGGTAGTGCAGAAAAAGAGAACACCCAGAATGACATTAAATAACTCAATAACGAGATTAAGCAAGTAAAAAGGGGGATTAACAACAGATGAAGATGAAGATTTGGAAACGAACCTTTGATTTGCAGAAATCCTAGAAGAAGATCAATGCCATAAAGCTACTGAAGAAACTTTAGATGGGTCGGGTCGATTATGGATTTTGAGCCTTCTTGGATCCAAACCCGGAGTGAAAACACTTCAATGATTCAGAGATGGGACATGGAGACGTGGAAGGGGAATGGGAGGATTTGAATTGAGAAATGGAAGGCGTGTTCATATTCTTATTGTTGCTGTTGTTGGGTAGAGAAAATGTTTTCTGAAGAAAATGGCATTTTCTGAGAAAGCAGTTTCTCCTTGGAGTTTGGTGGCAGGCGGCAAAGGAAAGAAGAAAGAAAAAGCACAGAAAAGGAGTACAAAAAGAAAAAGAAAAAGATGGGTTGTCGGTGAGGCCTTACCAGTGGATGTGGACCGCCGGATCAGATTTATCCACGTGCGGCATGGTCATCTGACGGTTTGGATTGAATTAGTTCAGACAGCCGATGTTACCACTTCTCGAAGTGAGCTTACTTAAGAGTATAGCGGAGACAGTCCTTTACTCTTGTTCACTTTTGATCGTAAGAAATGGAGATCGAACTGTTTAGCGGCCGGGCTCGGGCCGGGCCGGGCCTTTATATTGATTTTTACTTTAAATCCAATTTTTATTTTTGATGACATAAAAATATAAAGTTGTCTCACCCTATTAGTCTTTCAAAACGTATAAAAACCTTTCAATCCATAAATCTAATAAGTTCATAAGAGTAGCCCTTGGTTGAAGTGAAAAGTGAATCGAATACAAAATCTCGCTTTATGAAGTGAGTGCATTAGAGAAATATCACAGTCTAAATTTATCTGTATTTTATTTGAATTTTTAATCACGAGTTTCTTTTAATGTTGGTTTTCAGAAAGTTTGGATATCAACTAAAGCACACTGATCCTATTCCATAATAAAGTATTATATGAATTGGTAGATTATAATGCAGCTCAAGACTATTCTATTGTTAAAAATAAATTTTATTGAATTATATTAGTCTATAATTTTATAATTAAAAATGAATTATTAAATAAATATTTTACCTATGATGACTATTTTAATAATATATATATATATATATATATGTACAAATAAAAATTATAAGGAATGAATTTAAAAGTTTAAAATAAATAATAATAATTTTGTAGTTTCAAACACCAAAAATGCACCAAGATTTTGTAGTTTCTCTCTTTAAATAAAATCCAAGTTCCTACATTACGTTCATGATAAGTCCAAATGTATTCTTTAAATTTATTTGCAGGTTAAGAAGTTGAACATGGGGACTTTAAAGCCCACTTGAAGACCTAATTTCATTTTTTGATATGATGATTTTATCAATGGAGATTATATCATATACAGTTTAATTTAATAATAATATAATAAAAACATGTAATTATTATATATATGTATAAATATGTATAGTTGGTTAAAATGATTTGAAAAATCCATAGTTTTTATTGGTTTTACTTAATCTAATTTATTAAACAAGCTAAAAAAAATAAGTTCAAGACTGTCATATTATTTAAATTTGTAATCATGTTAAAAAGATGATTTAGAATAGAACCCATATAGGAGTGAATGATTTTAATGTGATTTATGATTTTTCTATGTTTGTCACAATTAAACAAATTAAATTCCTTTATTATTGACAATCATACGCAGGCAAAGTTTATTTAATAACATTTCCAACGAATCTAAATTCGCATGAATTCAATATACGCAGACGAAGTTATGACTAGTTTTATAATAAGGTGCGAAAGAGTGACGAGAAAATTTATTTTTATTATTTTCTTGTATTTCAAACATTAAAAATAATAGCGGCTTACATGCTCAAGCATTGTATCCAAGTTTTAGTGTGTGTTTTCTCTATTTCATTGAGCAAGTTAGTTCAAGTTCTATTTCAGTTCTTTTAGTTTCTAGTTGATTTCTAGTTTGCTTTGTTTTGAGTTTAGATTAAATTAATGCATATAAAATTTGATTCTTAGTAGGATAATTTGACCATAGCATTCTTTTAATTTATTTCTTACAATTCAATTTTAGTTTTCTCTAAAATCTTCATTCTTTTTTTTTTTCTGAATTTATGTGTGGAAAACCACATGATACTCAGTGTAAAATCCCAATGGGTGAGTCCATTATCCCTAGGACACAGTAAAATTAGGCCATGGAGACTCGAACCCCCAATCTCCTACTTCCTAAAATAAGAGACAACCAATTAAACTATACCCAATTGCTCTTAAATCTTCGTTATTTTGTGAATGAGAGCTATGCCTTATCCCATTTTACAAAGAGAATTTGGGGTTAGCCATTTTTCAAAGAGAATTTGGGGTTAGCCATTTTCAAATTGAGTTTTGGTTGTCCAAACTTTAGTGTGAAATATCAATTGGCTTTTGGAATTTAGGAAAGATCCGAAGAACTTTTTAACATTTCAGAAAAATTATGAATTTGGATTCTCTCAGATTTCTTGGAAGCTGGAGCCGCATTTGATATTTTTCCATTCAATTTCATTGAAGATTTGGAAAAGTGTCAAAATCGAACATTAACTTTTATTACTAGTCTTTGTTATAAAAAACATATGTGTTCTTATTTTTCCCGTTTTAAAAGATTACACACATCAGATAGTTTCTCAGTTTAGCCTGATCCTATATATCTCGGCCATATCATATCGGTCGATATCGGTCATTTTTGTGAAAAAAAAAGTAGAGAGAGAAAAATATTCGATACCAAATTTAAAATCCTAATTATTGCATCTATTGAGTCATTCGTGGTGCATATGTGAGTCCACTGAGTTGCCTCTAAAGTAGAAAAGCCCATGAGCAAGTGAGCTCCACTAAACCAATATCATTATATAGATATAATGTAAACTCGGAATGATGTGTAATATAAAATCTCAAAAACACTGTACATTAGGCCTTTGTGAATTAAAAAGAATGTCTCATTAACTCATTCACCAATGGTCTACGTTCGATTGACATGGGTTAAAATCTCTGTCTATACAGCGCGTATCGGCCGTACGAACCAAATCTCAGCAGATATCACAGAGATTTCGGCCGAGTTCTCAGTCTTGATATCGGCTGAGATTCGATCAGTCCATTTTTTTAAAAAAAATATGAAAAAAAATTAAAAGATTCGGCCATCATATGTGAAGGTATTTTATTTGAAATTTTGAATGTTATACTTTAGAACTTGAATTCCCAGGGTAAACAAATGCAAAATGTTAATAAATTTTTTAAGAAAAAGAGATGCACACATGCAAGAAGTTAATGTTTCTTTTTTAAAAAAAGATATGAATACATGCAAGAAGTTAATATTTTTGAAGAAAAAGAGGTTTGAGACCTTTTGAAATTAAGGACAATTATTACTACTTTTTTGACATTATGGAGATGCATTTATTATTTTATTGTCATATATAATGTTATATAAAATTCGATCCTTTAATTATGATTGTGATGTAATTTCAAAACATTATGGATAGGCAGGGTTCGAAAAAATGGTCTCCGCCGATACATATTTTTCTCTTTTCTTAATTTTTCTTTTTTACAAAAACGGCCGATTGATTAAAAAAATAGAATTTAAAAATCAGATTTTATTAATTAAATATTAGAAAATATTTTGAAATATATAGATATAAATTGATAGCTAATCATCAAGAACAGGATTTGAATAAAATTTTAATATATTATTACATTTTTATTTCTAATAAATTTATAAAATATCAAAGAATATTAATATTTTATTACCCTTTAACAAACGCATAATACATCGAAACATCTCTGAGCAACATTACATATGCTAATAATTTGTTATCTATGTTTCATTATATATCATGAATCATTATACAACATGATGACAATAATAATTTAATGGGGTTAAGAATAATGGTTATAAATATAACGCCCTGCCCTTTTTCATTATGCTTTCTGAAAATCAGAGTCTATTTTTTTTTTACAAGTGATCAAAGAGTGATAGAGAGCGCGGCACGTCACGACGCGAGCTAAGTCCAGACTTCCAAAGTTCGACCCTTAACTAGCCAACCATATGTGTGCGTGGACCAAGTCCACTAAAATAGTTCACACATACTCAAACTAACTTCCGGAATAAAACTTAAATGCAGAATAACAATAGGATAACAATCCTATTCCAAATGAGATAACAAAGTACATCCATTACTTAATTAATATTAACATAACTTAAATATCCAAACATTAACCATCCAAACCATGACAAATAAATCTACGTTATTACAATTCCGAATAACATAAACAACATATGGATTAATCATCCAAGCTCCAATGCTTGGCTCCAATCACGTCCTCATTCTGTTCCCTTCCTGTGTCATCCACTATGGTAGAAGTAGGGCGTTAGACAATGCGCCCAGTAGGTATTCCGATTAGGGCTAACACATGGGTCAATATATAAAATCCAGATATAATATACCATATCATACTTATAAAACATCGTATCCAAAATCATGTATGATAATAGAGATCCAATCATACAGATGAAAACCAGAAACTTTGCATGATAATAAAGATTATAATCATGCGATTGAATGCCATGCCATGCTATCATATGCAATGAGTCCCTCCCATCGCAAAACACATGGTATACTCATGATGGGACTCTCATCATCAAGGTATCTTCCTGGTGGGACTCTCATCACCAAGGTTGCAAAACATATGGTATACTCTTGATGGAACTCTCATCATCAAGGTATTTTCCTCCTGGTGGGACTCTCATCACCTAAGGAGGCCCCACAGTTGCATCACGGATATTCCAACGGAGTGTGGGCTCCGGTTACATATTATCCCTCTCATGACATGCATGAGATGCAAATGCCAACATGCTACAGAATATTACAAAACATAGCATGAAAATCCCATAATTGCAACATATTGTTTGATACCAAAATAACTTATCAAACATGAAATAAAATCATCAAAAGTACATAATACATATCCATGGTTTCAATGATGTAGGAATCCTACCAAAAGACCGCTCAAGTGTCCTTTGCTTCTTACTCCGGCAACTGCTCACGGTCTTGCACCGTTTGTGAGGTCCCGTCACCTTGTTTATATATCAACAAGTTAAATACATAATCTTTTGATTTCCAATTAATTCTAAGTCCCAAAAACCAACTTGTGGGGTTCAGCCATACCCCATGGCCAAACCTCACCCACTTGTATTTGATCTTTCTTTTCATTTAATCAACACCATAGAACACCTCCAACTACAAACCTACTTTGGTAGGGTTCAGCCACACAACATGGCCGAACCTTACCACTTTGGTTTTGATCCCTCTTTTAATTCCTTTGATCATTTCATTCCATATTTACAATATTGCCACTAGACTAAACCTTGTTTAATTTTTGCTTAATAATCAAAGTCCACAACAATCCACCTTAGTGGGGTTCGGCCATATAACATGGCCGAACCTCACTATCTTTAAATTAGTCCTTTAATCCTTTATACATAGGACTAATTATCAATCCATCCATTTAACTATCTAGTCCTTAACCATTCACCATTGTCACTCTATGGGGTTCGGCCCTACACATGGCCGAACCCTATAATTCCTTTTATCCAAAAATCTTTATCCATCTAAGAATGGTTCTCATAACTCCATTCATTGGAATATTTTTTTAAAACCTTTTAAAACAAAACCCCATATTTAGCACTTGGTGGGGTTCGGCCATACACCATGGCCGAACCTCACCCCTTTGGTTTTGGTTCTCCTTTTTTTTTTTTTGCCATTCTTTTTGATAAATCTTAACCATCTAAGTCTATCATTTTTCCATCTATGTTAACCCTTTAAAAAAATCATAAAACCATCAATGATTTCTAAACATATTCTTAAATCCAAATACCCATAAAATGGTCCATGGGGTTCGGTCATGTGTGGTTCTCTTGATTCAAACCTTCTAATAATCATGCATGGTTTAATACCCAACATTTTAACCATAATTATAATATGGTTCAACCATGCCATAGCCAACCTAAACATTAATTAAAACACCTAAAAACCTCCATAACATTGCATGGTTTTTAACTCTCAAAAACCATCAAAATAACCAAATCATTTCATGGGGTTCGGCCATCCAAAGTGGCCGAACGCTATGATCCATGTTTCTATCCTTTTAAACATCATCATCCATAATTTAAACCCTTTATAGATTCGGCCATACAATGGCCGGATCATGCTCCCTTAACCAATTTATTTAACCAAATTTCATGAAGTACTTACCAATCTTCTTAGCCTCTCTTCTTGCCTTTGATCCTTCCTTCCTCCCTTCTTGCTCCTTTGATCCTTTAACCGATTGTGAGCTTTGATCAATGATGAAATCACCAAGGGCTGGTTCGGCCAAGGAGGTAGGTTTTGAGAGAGGGAGAGAGATAAAACTCAATGCTTCTTGAGATGTAAAATTCGGCCAAATGATGTAGTGTGCCTCTTTTGTAGTATTTCTTTGAAATCAGCCCCAACTTCTTTCAATTCCATCCTTAATCCTTCTCCTTCCTTGATGCTTTACTGGTCCTCTAAAGGCAAAACGTGGGAGAGAATGGAAAAGAGAAGAGAAGAGAATGAGATGGAAATTCCCCAATGGAGGGGTCAGCCAAGGGGTGTGAAGTGCCCCTTGGTTGTACCCCTTTTATAATTAGCCTAAGTCATTTCCCTTTCCCCTCTTTACTTCTTGGTTTGTTCAAGATGTCTCTTGGCTTAACCAAGGAGACCTTTGACACAAACCAAGGCATCCCTTGGCACTCCCAACGTGTATATCTTGGATTGTGCGTCTTGGGTTTCATTCCATGAGATATAATATTCCTATCTCCTTGTGGTTTGTGCACTCCCATCAATCTGCCCACCTTCATTGAAGTTTAAGCATGGGCTACCTCTCCAACGTGTATGCCATTACTTGTCCTTGAAACAAGTTCAATCCCTCATGAATGTTGATCTAACCAAGGAGTCCCATGGCTTAACTATGGGACACTTGGCTTAAGCTCATGCAATCCTTCCATCTCCCCAACGTTGGCCTTGATGGAAACCCTTCAAACTCCCAATATAATCTTATCTCATTCCATTGAATTTTATGCATGGGATACCACTCCCAAGTAACCAACGTGTGGGACTTTGCTTGTGTCTTTGAAATCAACACAACTCCTCATCTTCTCACTTGACTCACTTGAATTAAAGGTCCCCTTAGCTTCCAATCTAACTCATTTAACTCATTAGCTCATCTCCCCCATTTAATTCCACTCATTTAATTCACTTGAGTCAACTCAATGGTTTGATACCATTTCCAACTCAATTCAGCCCCAACATAATCAACTCATTTCATGGTCAACATAGTCAAACTCGACCCATTGGGTCCCAATTAAACTTCTTGACCCAAATAGGCATCATGACCCATTTAAATGTAGCTTACCCATTTAATTCTCTTGAACCATATACAACATCCGTTGGGTCTTAATTGACCAATTGACCCAATTATCAAGCCTTACCCATTCACTTCTAACTAGCTCATATATGATCCATTGGGTCCCAATTGAACTTTTGACCCAGTTGGCAATCTTGACCCAATTAAATAATTCTTACCCATTTATTTCCATTAATTCACATCTACCATCCGTTGGGCAATTGACCCAACATTTACCCATCTAAGGTTCATATCTTTTTAATTCACCCTTTCGATGGCAATTTCCATATATATCCCTAGCTTGAAAATATGGGGTGTTACAATAAACTAATAGTTTATCATTTTCGATCATTTCAGTGATTAACTAAGTCAATAAGTTAACAGAATATTTATATAATTTTTTCAGATTTTTTACCACTTTTTGTAATTTATTATCATTTTATTAATAAATTTTTAAATTCTCAATATCGAAACTTCAAAATAATATTTTAACATGTAAATGACAAAAATTTTATTGAAAAAATTGCATATCCATGAAGGTCATAATTTTCTGAAGCTTCTATAAATTTTTTAGAATTTTTTCAAAAAAAAAAATGCTGTGGAGAGAAAGTTATCGGTCGAGATCTCGGTCGATACAGATATCTCATTGATATGCAATATCGGCCGAGATCTCGACAGGGCCATTTTTTACACCCCTGGATTAACACGAGTGTAAAAATAATAATTCTTATATTATTTTATCAAAAGTATTTATCTCGTTTATCTAAGTTGACTTTTAGATTTCGCAAAGTCGACGTGACTCAAAATTAGATTTAGAAGCCCCCAATTAGATTTTTTTTAGAGGGTAAAAAACTGGGCCTTGACCGTCAGGTATCCAGGCGTAGCCAATGTGCAAATGGGCCTTCAGGGTTCACAAAATGCCAGCAGTATTGGGCCTGATGGTAGAGATAAACTACCTTGGCGAAAGTCCAGCTCACTTTTGATACTACCATTTGGGCTCTGAATCATAATACCGTAGTGCCAAGCATATAGTTTGGGCAAACAAGTTGGGTGGAAAGACCAATGATATGAGGAGTTGCCCACTCATATGACGTTTTTCCAAAAATGGGTTGGAGTCTAAAGGGAAACAAAACTGTATGGATTAGAACTCAAAGCAGACAAAAATATGTTAGGTGAATCGAGTCATTACATTAGTATTCTCGTACTGCTTTTTTACTCAAATTATATATTAGTTTTTTTTTTACCAGTCCATAATTCAATTCATTTTTAAAATCCCAAATCCATTTTTAATCAGGCTAAGAAAATTGAAGTTGATTTAAATTGAGCCACATGTTAATCTGTGTAATTAAATAAACATTTGGATATCTAAATTAAACTGGGTAACTTAATGGAGATCACAAAAACATAGTCACTCTTAAACATATAAGGTATATATATTATATAATTTAGATATTCAAGGGGATCATGTTATAAATATTGACCTATCGCAATTAAAATTAAAAATAGGTTAGGTTTTTTATGGCTAAATCTAAAGCAACTTTTAACAAAAACTCTAACAAAACTATTTTTATTGAGACTTGGTATCAACTATCAAGACTTTCCTTTAACTGTTTTGGACCTAACACAATTGAGTATGATATAAAAAAGACCATATAAGTAGGTTATATATGCAGTTTAAAATCCAATAATATATAGCTTAGATTATCAATTAATGGTGAAATAAGGGATTTAAAAAACGGTCACGGTTGATATTCAGTATCGCCTGTGAAATTTTCTCTCTTATTTTTTTTAATTAAAACGACCAATATCGGTTGATATTAGCAAAAACATCGACCGATACATATCGTATCGGCTGATATATAAAAGTATAAAAAATTGATATTGTATCGGCCGATATTTAATTACCCGAGTGAAACTTTACATACTTAATATCCATATAATCATCTACCAATTGACTTAGATTGTCAATTAACAGGGTATTAAATGAAGTTGGTAACAAAGTTTTACTTATTAATCATAAAAGAAAAGACACAGTTTTGATTACACCTATAGATTTCAAACAAGAAGAGAATATTGTAAGATCACAATAATTTTAATCAGAGATAATTAATTACAGGCATGTTTCCTTGTTTCTAATTTCTAAGATGTAGTCAAAACTCAAAACTGCTTCCAAATGAAGAGGAAAGTACAATGTACATGGTTCAAGGATGTTCTCCAAATGCTCCCATGTTAGGTTGAACACTCCTCTACCCTTCTAGGAGCTGCATAAACATCATTAATTAACAATTCAATTAGTAAATAATAATAATAATTAATAATCTTAACTCATGCATATTAACTTAAATTATCAAAATGGACTGACCAAATCACAGCAGTATGATCTCGGCAATAGTAAGATTATCAAGGCATGGATATCTTTACCCAGAACTCGGAAAATTAGGAAATGGGCCCTTTTTTTTTATGAGATCTCTTAGAACACTCAACTAATCATCGATACATGTCAAGCTTCTCTACCTACACACTGAATAACTTAATGGAGAGTGGCATTTGGAGTAAAATGAGAATCGAACTCAAGACTTTCACTTTCTAATGCGAGTTCTTGATTATCATATTTACATTCATGATTCGGGTTACATCTGAATCTATAAATTTTTTCCCGATAACAATTCCCAGAATATGGGTTAGGTTTTAAGGCTAAAATTGTGTTCCGGCATAAATCGGACTTCGCGTTCATAAATGGGTCTGGATTCATCTGAATAATACTGAAATAAATGGTTCGGATATGGATTGTAAACATCTGTTTCAATTTTCAAGTTGGGTTTGAATTGAATCTTGGTTGGATAGACTCGTCATGGGTCTGTAGGTTCTGCCAAAGCCTTCATACAATGTTCAGCTTCAAGAGCAATGGTTAGTGTGAATCAAGTGATCAAACCTTTTCAATGCCTATGATAAATTAGTCTACAAGATCTATATTTTATAAATCCATATTAAAAAATTACTTAAATAGTTCATTTAAGTATAATTTCAAAACCTATAAAGATTTACTTGTATAAGATTTACGAATGAATGAATGATGGGTACATGTGAGAATGAGATTGAGTATGAATCAAAACCCGTAGACAATGTGAATAGAGACAAACAATTTGAAGGGATTGGAGTGATGGCTAAGAACTCATTTTACGAAGTGAGAGTTCTGAGTTTGATTCTAACTTCACATTCAAAAGGCCACTCCTTATAGATTTACCCAATATGTATGGAGAGAGGAACTTGCACATACGTCGAAAATTAGTTGATTGCTCTAAAAGACCTGAACACCTTAGATCATAAAAGAAATGTGAACGGAGACAAACTATATAACTATAGATTCTAATTATGTAAAAATCATAATTGACATCAATGATTGACTTGATGTCTAGCTTTTCTAATTTTAAAAGTTTCTCATTTTCCAAGCAGAATTTCATAATAATAAACATGCCCACAAGTCACATGATGGATTAAGACCCCCACAAAGGACTAAACCTAACATGATGTGAGAAACAACCCAAAATACATGAAAATAAAGAAATTAATTGGAGTTTGTTGGGATTAAGGTGGATTACCTAAACCCATGGCCTCTGAGCTCTTCATTAATCGAAGGCGTTTACATGATTCAACAAACATTCTGCAGTGAGAAGGAAAGAAGATGATCAGACTTAAGAATGAAATAATCAAACCTTGTCTTCGAAAGGCTATTGAGAATAACTCATCAGTATTATAATTATTAAAGTAATTACGTCATCTTTCTATTAATTTTGTATGTTCTTCTTTTTTATTCAACTTTTAAAAAATATATTCTTCTTCTGGACTTTAGTACGTAAGAATCTGTTTGGCGTGAACTTATGGAATTGATAATTTTTTATATTTTAAATTAAGATAGTGATAAAAACCAAAATGTTCTTATAATTTTGATAAGAAGCAGGTGTTAAGTTCGAGCCACCATGATTTAATCTAGTGTACTCTAAAGGTAGTGGGTATCACCTGTAGAGGTTTTACACTGAATTTTCTGGAGTTTCCGCACGTAAATTCAAAAAAAATAAAAATAAAGAGTGGTTGTTATCATTCCAACTCACTTCCAAGGGACGTCTCCCACCAACATCCAGTCACCATCTCTGTCTTCATACGTGGGAACGTATTCAGTGCCATTTACAGGATCCATAAGCTTGCTCTCGTTTGGATGGTGACCTGCAGAAAAAGATAACAGATTACCGATTTAGCATGTTAGCTCCTTCTGTTGTTAATTTGTAAATTCTTGAATTGCAGTTGTCAAATTCAGATAAAATCGGTGTAGCAGAGTGACGGTTTCACCGTCAACATGCCTCTCTCATGAAGTGGAGTATTGAGTTCAATTCACACTCAACCTTAACAGGTCACTTCGTATAGACTTAATCGGTGTGTTTGAATTGAGAGGCTTACATATGTCAAATTAGTCACACCTCCAATGTGGAGTGAAGATATGTGGAGTGAAGATATGTTGGGACTGGACAAAAAATCTAGTCCATTAGACGAAGTGACCTAATTCCTTTATAAGTCCCTAAATCTCTTGCTTAACAACTATTATGGAACTCGTTCGCTGCCCCAATAAAACCCTCTCAAACAAGGCTTTCCGATGGATAGAACGTTGCCGGCCATCTCATCCGGCTTAGGGGATATGACTTTGATAGCACTTACTAGGACGGACTATCCAGCCCAAAAGTCTAACCTAATAGCGGGAGTGACCCTCCTCTTTCACAACCAATGCGAGACTCACTTGCTGCCCCACATAATAACCATGTTATCTAAAAAAAATTAGATAAAATCTAAGAATTATAGAGAAATGTGTAGAATTATACGGTGGGGATACGTACGTATGCTGAAGCAGGTAAACATCTTCTCAAGGGCTGTGAGAAGCTGTTGGTAGCTGTTGTACATCCCCAGATCTACTTTCCGTAGATACGGTGCTCCGTCTGCGGCCACCTTCACATACGTACAGCTCTTCAAGGCGTTCTTGAGCGCATATCGGACCGGCGGCCACCCCACCACTTGTGCTCTGTAAAATATTCACAAGAGAAACCGTACGAAGTCTTCATTAGACCATCAATATCTATGTCTACGTATAAATAAAAATATAAACAATAATTTTTAATTTAAATTTGATATACATTGGTGCATGGGCTGATACAAATATAATTATAAAAGTCTATTTGATCTGAGCTTATGAGTTTTTTGTTTAATAAAAGTCTATTTTCTCCTTTCTCATATACTTCTCAGAAGATTAACTCAAAAGGAGTTAGTGATGATCATAATCCGCTTCAAAAAGTGAGATTTCTAGTCTCCATTCTCACTTTATCTCAAAAAAATTATAGTAAAATTATTCGAATTGTGTAAATAAGAGGGTTTGTTCATGTCCATTAAGATTATACCTTGGTCGTATGAAAAAAAAATCTCAGAAGGTGTAGCTCCACTAAGGTAAAGGACATGGATTGGCTTTTTAATATTATAAAAATATAATTTTTAATAGTTAAAAACAATTTTAATAGAGAATTTATTTTAAATTTATATCCTTTTAATATAAGAAAATATATATACTATATTTTAGTCAAATTCAGTTAAACCGACCTATTATCTTATATTATAATATTTTCTTAATTGTACAACGATTAAGATTAAAGTTTCCTTCTAATATTTTATTCAAATATTTTGTTATAACTTTTACATATTTTTTAGATCATAGAAATCGTTACTATATTTTGAAATACGTGTTATGAGGGAAAAACAAAAGTGGTATTCTCACGAAAAAAAATGGAAACCTAGAAGGTTTCCATGACAAGACGAGAACACCCTTGCAGAACAGAGGAAAACAGAGAGTTTTGCTTCGAATTTTAAGGAAACTGAAGGGTATTTTGGACAATTGAATGGTCACTTATTCCCACTTTGAAGTGCTCAGCTTGTAAATGTACTTACTTTGCCGCTGGGGGTTTTACGGGACCGGAAACCCGACTCTCCGACAACGGCTGATCCCCTGAGTCCATGCCACGTGTTTCAGTTTCAGAACTTCCAAGACTGAGATCTACGGTCTCAGAGAAACCACGTTTGCCGCTGCCCTTCCCATGGTTCTCCGCCGCCTCAGGCCCGCTGCTGGATCCTCCGGGCAGACCTAAAGTCAGTTCCGTCTCCTTGAAATTGAGGCCGGAACTGTCCGATTCCGACTGCATTTTCGTCATCTTTCGGTGGCCGGTTTCAACCTGGAACGCTATTTCGTCGTCGGAAATGGAGAGAGACGGGAGTGACATGATTTATCAGCAGTGCGTCGTCTTCTCATCCTTATAAGATGCGTTTCCGCCAAAGAGCATTGGCCACTGACGAGGTGACACGTGCCGAGACACGAGCGGTTTGGATTCCTCCACGCAGCTGACAACCGATGACGAAAGATCGTGAAAGTTTGAGCCCAGATGATGTGACGGTGCCGGCTTCACTCAGCTTGGGTTGGCTGAGTGAAGCTGATCCACTTTCATTTTCACCCAACGAAAACTCTAACCAAGTTGTCTAATCCTTCTTAACTACTTCATATGATTTCACTTAAATGTGATTATGATTTTAAAATTTTAAAGTTTAATTAATATAAAATAATTATTTTATACATTGTGAGTTTTTGTTAAATATTACATTATTGTCTCAAATCTATTTAGAGGGACTTTAATTATTATAAATTTTGGAGCTAAAATTTGTAATTTTTAAATAAAGGGTACGGTGTTTATAATAATAAAGAATAATTATATATTGTTATTCCAATGATAAAGATAACAATAAATTATCATATTTAGATACATCGGTCTACTTATTAAAATTTTAAATTATTCAATTTCAAATTTTGTGAAACTGTTATATTTAATATTGGATGAATCAAATAAGAAAATTTTCATTATAAAATTTATAAAATTCATTACCCCTCTTTCATTTGATCCATCAAACAATGAGTCCAATATTTGACAAAATCTCATGAGTGATATAGACATAAACATGTGTAAAAAATTAACAAAATAATTTGGACTTTTCATCAATGGCCCCCATATGATGAGAACATAATATTATTTTCCTTTTTTTTTTTTTTCTTAAAGGAACATTATCAATTGATAAAATATAAAAAAAATTCCAATAAATAATTGATATATAAGATCTTACCTTATTATAATCAAATCTCCCGTCATTTATCAAAGAGGAACGAAACTACTTGTCAAGTGAGAAAGAAATGCATTAAGATAATGCATTGATTAGCATAAAAGAGAGTGATATTTTAGCCAAATTAGTTAAGTGATGGAAATTGATTTATGCAATGATACTTTCTCTAAAAAATGCACTAAATAATGTAATATGTTTTGCTTTTGATTTTGTCTTTCATTAATCAAAAGGTAAAGTGCAACTTACAGAGATTGTGGTTACATTTATCATGGTCCCTACATGGTTGATACGATAGATAGAACTTCATAGATAATATAACTGAAGGAAAACTCCTCAATTCAATTATCACAACTTTATAAGATGATCGAGAAAAATTTAATGATTTTATAGTAATCAAGTTTTTAAAGTTTAAAATCACATGACCAATATTATCAGATGATAATCAAATTTTATATAACTGACGTCCTTGTCATTCTCTACATATTTCATTACAAAAATGTATGACCCACTTCAAACATTTAAAAGCTTCCCTCCTTAAACAGGGAGACTTGAGAAGTAAGGGTCCAACTGGGTTAGGCCTAATCCAAGCCATCATGAAAATACAAAAAAAAAAAAAATTGGATTCAAGTTGGCCCAGGCTTACATCATTCTCTTTTTTTGGGACCTAAATATTAGACCTAAAATAAGATTCAGGTTGATCGCAAGCCTAATATATGAAAGTCCTAGTCCAAAAATCCAAATTTGAGCCACATTTATATATATATATATATAAAGAAACATGAGCTTGAATAAATCCCGGATATACGTTTTATATTTGAAATCAAAGTTGAGTCCTACAAATATTATTTTAGTTGAGTTTAAATTTGACTAATTCAAGTTAACTTAACTCAAACTTAGTTCTTTAAATTATAATTCAGGTCCTAATTTAAACATTCCTAAAATCCAACCTAACTGATTCCAATCACAACTTTATTAGAAAAATTCGGTATAATCTTTGAAACATAAAAAGAAAAATGAAAAAAAAAGAAGAAAAAACTCTCAAAATCACATGATATAATGCCCATTTTTATAGAAATGATGAGTGACCAAATTGATTGTCTGGTAACACTAAATTTGGTTGAGGTAGAAGTAATGACTAAGAATATATTTTAGAAAGTGGAGGTTCTGAATTTGATTTTCAATTCATTCTAAAAGATCATCTCATAGGAAATTATTCAATGTATATAAATAGGTCAGCCAGCCTAATACGAGTAAAATTTGTTAGGAGATATGGGATAAAGTGAAATTTCATTTTATCTCTATCGGTATACCGTTCATCAAATACCAGTGGACTGATAACTGTCGCTTTACATGTATATGTTCTGTACTTTATGAATGATATCGATAGAAGTAAAATGAAAATTTTATTCTATTTTATATCTCATGACAAATTTTACACGTGTTAAAATAAACATTTATACGCATAAGGAGAAGTTGATGATAAAAAATTTCTAGACCTCCAATTTTGACTTTTACATTAAAATAATGGGAGATGGAGAAAGAAATGGCTTTTGAAGTTTGAGCAAGAGCCGAGAGGAGAAAGAGAGAAGGCATGGCTTAGGTTTAAACTTTAAAGGAGGTGGGGCAGAGATGTCATAGTACTTGGGGAACAAGTCAACTTTCCACGAGCAACCGGAGAAGACGACGTTTTAAAGAGGGGTCGACACCCACGTGAAGCTGTCCCTATGTCGGTGATGTGTCTGCCTATTTAACCATTCGTTCAATTAAAGTCGTGGCCCACTCTTCTCTCTTACCAACTACTGACACCTGCCCTTATTAACCGGTTGCCGCACTCCCATAACTTTTTGCTACTGTCCGCGATCATGACCGCTATTTTGGGGTCTTCGGTCTTTCCTTTATATTTTCTTTCCTTTTCCTTTTCCTTTTCTTTTCTTTTCTTTTCCTCCTCCTTTGCACCTATCCTAAGTTTTTAATTAAGGTAATCATCTCCTGTTTTAAAATAATGTTAGATGGTGATCACTTGATGAGGTCATTAAATATTAGAAGTTTAATAATAATTTTATATAAAATAGAAATTTGATTGTCTAAATTTCTTGGTTTTATTTTTTATTACCTTTAAAATGATAATTTATTTATTAATCTTATTAATTTCATATCCATATATTAGTAGTTAATTTTGTTTCATTCCAATCAAAATGAGTCAAGACATTTCATCTTGTCAAAAATGAAGTTCCTTCTTCAAATTTTTGGTTTTTGTCTCTATTTATTTTAGTCGACCTCAATTTCTTTCTATTAGTTCGTTTGAAATAAATGAATTAAATACATTTTGGTAAAAAAAATACACCCTATTTTAACTTAACAAGTTGATTTATTTTGCTTCTTAATACCAATTTAATCACTTCTTATTCTTTGTTATTAGGAAATATTAATTTTTTTTAGTGGGTAACATAAAACTTTCATTAATAAGAGGAAGAGAGAGCGGCTATGAGAATTAGGGCAAAAAAAAAAAGCAAAAGAGAACAATAAAAAGAATAATAACAAAAAGTCAAAAGCTCTATTCTCCGGATGGATGGAATACACTTATGATCGAGCCGCTAATAATATTCTTTGCAAAAAAGTATGTCACTTCATTAGCTGATTTACTGAGGTGAAAATGTTAATTTATTTTCTTAATTCGAAGATTTTAACATAATTTACCTTCTTATTAGTTTTTTCTATTTCTAATTACTATTTTTGTATTTTCTTATATCGTGATTTTAGTTTCAGTTCCTTATATTTATATCCTTTATTTTTAATTCGTATATAATTTCCCAAATTTTAATTTGTCGTGGCATCTTTTTTGTCATGAACATTGAAACAGCTGAAGCACCAAAACATTCCATTTTAGAAGGACATGAATGGTCTTTCAAAACAGAATGGGCAACTATAGAAGAAATATGTTTACATAGCCTGTAAAATCTCGTCTCAGAAAATGAGAGATCACGGGTTCGAGCTTGCATGACCTAACTTTGGTGTGCCTTAATGGTAAGAACCACCCGTGGGGGTTTTACGCTCAGTATCTCATGGTTTTCCACATATAAATTAAAAATATATATATTTTTATTAAAAATTTAAATTGTTAATTAATTTTCAAACACGTGTTTACATAGATGTATTTTTTAAAATTTTGTGAAATTATTGGGTCTACTATTAGATGAATCAAATGAAAAATACCCAATAAAAATATAAAATTTATCACAGTCCTCCAATTTTATCAAATTAATTTTTTTTTAAATAATTATAAGTTTCCGTGGATTATGGGTTTTATTCCATGTTCCATACCCAACGAACATCAGCACATTGGAATTGCCTCAGTCGTCTCAATACAAGGAACGGTATTTTCTTTATCTAATTTACTTTTTTAATATTTGTAATTAGTCAATTAACGTTTGAAATTAAAATAATGTAATGTTGGTTGTTGACCAACAAGAAACCTCAAAATTCAAAACGAAGAGATTCAATGGCTAAAATACTTTACATATTCTTTGCACCTTCTCGTTTTCTAATCTCACTTTCAATTTAGCAATCTTTTTAATTAGATAAAGTATTTGTGATTAGGAAAGGAGATTAAGCTTTGAGTGGCAACTTGGGTGTTGCAAATTATTCAAGTCAAATTAAAATTGAGATTGATTTGGAATTTTTCAAAATAGGGTTGAGCCTTGGTTGAACAGTTCAACCCAAGTTGCAAATTGGATAAGTATTGATTGATGGTCGTGTTTGAATCTAGGTTTTTAAATTCAATCGATACGTAGTGTGTCGCTCAAATCATATTGGATTCTCACGCTCGATATGTATTAGCTGCAACGCATCAGTGCATTGCGGTCGGTGTCCGAATGGATAATAAATGATACATATCGGTTCACTGATACAATCATAACGGTCGCTTGTATCGACGAAACAATTTTTTTACCCCTGATTTGAAGTGGATTCAAATAAGACGTCAACCCAAGAGCAAAAATCACTTTGCATGCAGTATTACTATGCACATCTTGACATGAGATTCCACCAATGGGTTGATGATCAATTCGTTTGAAAGTATATATGCACATCTTGATATGCACAATTAAATGGCATTTTTTAACGTTATAAAGATTAAAAGTTAATTTAAATTGATCAATTTTGAAGAGTTAAAAAAATGCAGCTTAGTCGATTCAACGAAGGTGATTTTAGTGGGCACATATTAAAAAAAGACTTTTCTAGTAAAACCCTCTCTATCCAATTTGGTAATACTTAAATATACAAAATAATATTGCGGAGGCTGCCATGACTTTACATTACATTTATATTACATTTATGTGCATAATATTACTATTTTTTTTATAACCAACCTGTCGAGGTCTTTTACAGCTCCCAACTAATCCTTAGGACATGTGAAAGCCTCTCTATCTACTTATACAGGGCTGACCCTTGCTTAAGGCCATATCAGCGGTCGCCTAGGGCCCCTAATTTGACCAATGGCCTAGGGCCTCCACCATGCATTTTCCCTAGGGCCTAGGGCCCCTGAAATTTTAGGGTCAGTCCTACACATACACTGGATAACTCTACATGAAATGACCGTTTGAAATGAAGTGAGAATCAGATTCAGAACCACAATACTACTAATATATAATGCTAATATTGAATTATTCATTTTAAATTGAAATTGGGTATGACTCCAACTAACACATATGTCTCAACTCTAGATTCACACTGAAAAAAAAAAATCCAAGTCCAACCCACCACTAACACAATAAAGTCAAAAACAGTATTTGTAAATCATTTACTCTCCTTGAGAAGCCAAAGATACCATTGTGAGAAAACTGACTGAAGAGGAAGATTTGATTCGTTGATCATTATCCTAAGTGTAGTTTTCCATGATGATTAGATAAGAATGAATGGAAATACAGAATAGATTCTGCATTTGGAGTAAAATTAGGGTTTTCATTAGATAAGCATGTGAGATTGCATGCATGAACTAGGAACATGTGAACATAGCATGTGAACATGGATTTTCTAACTTTAGTAATTGAAATTTGAAAAGCATGTGGGGATGGCAGATGCCATGTGTTCATCCCATGAATATGTGAGCATGCATGTCATGGGTTTCACTAAAAGTAGGGATTTAAGCCCTAATAATCCCAATTTGAATTTGTCCCAAATTAATTGATGACACCATTGCCAATGTCAACAATTGAATGATATGTGCATGTGTTTTTAATTTTAGGGTATTATCTGAATCATTTGTATTTTATTTTATTTGTTGTTTAGAAAGTATAGAAATAGAAATATATGTAATTTGAATCGAAAATGTAAATTAATATGAAAGGTATTGTAGCTTAGTGGTAAAGGTGTCCATTTTTCATGTGGAGGTTTTGGGTTCAAACTTTATTCAACTCATTTTTTACCTCTCTTGGGTTAGTTCAATAGGTAATCTCCTGCCTCAGGAAGTGGGAGATACCAGGTTCGAATCCTGTGGACTTACCTTGGTGTGCTTCATAGGGTCAGAAGTATCACCGATGAGGGTTTTAGTAGGACTGTGTTTAAAGTTTTCCACACATAAATCCAAAAAAAAATACAAATGTGAATCAACGTCCAGAGAAAAATGCAAAATATGAAATAATATGTAAAACAAAATGAAAATAAAAACACAATATCTTTTAATTGGCCTGCAAAGTTCAATGTTTACAAATAGTCCATTCAGAGAAAAATGGCATTCAATGAAAGTTGACATTTAAAAATTTGTTTCATTCTCCATATTCAAAATATTGTTTGGTAGAATTCATAGAAATGGCCATTTGACAAAGGGTAGTTATTTAGACACCTGACTTTTCTTTTAAGAGATATCCCATTTCAAAATTTTATGCGAAATTACCATTTTGCTCCTCAGTTTTGTATGGAGGGACTGTATTTTTTAAAAAACTGAGGGGTAAAATAGTAATTTTCGCACAAAATTTTGTAATGGATTATCTCTTAAAAGAAAAGTAGAGTGTCTAAATGACCACCCTTGATAAATACTACTATTTCATTATTCTAACAATAATAACTCCTTCGAAGAAATGAAAGAATGAACATTAAAACATGTTGTCTTATGAAAGACGACTCATTTTTTAAATGAATACCCATGTTATCAAAATAAATAAATAAATAAATAATTCAATTGTGAGAATTATCTTTCTTTAAAATTCAACACATTAGACACTCTTTAGCCTGTTGATTCTAGAAATGATTTAAATCAATGCAAATTTATCTAACTTCTCAATTTTCTTCCTAAAAAGCTATCAAATGAAAAAGTTTAGAAGGTTAATATGATTAAGTTGCCATAAATCTAAATTAGTGATCGTAATATAATGCTTAGAAATGCCATGTTATTGCCACATACATTAGAATGAGTAATTGTTTATTTAAAAGATGGTTTGCACCAAATTATGTTAATGTAAATGGTAAATAAATCAACCTTCCAAAGCAATATCATATTTTCAACATTTTCATAATGAGCTATTATGAATTCTTCAACACTTGAAAGAAAATAATTTGTGAGAAAATTGACAATTGTGACAACTTTGTCAACTTTAATAAATGAAATAATGGTTTAACAATGATGGTGTTGATGAATTGTTGTAAGATTATTATTACTATTGAAGAAATAGAAGAAAATGTCTCTGATCTGTGGTAAAAGTAAATGTAATTTTGTCCACAGCACTTTCTTTCTAAGAAAGATAATGATTAATAGGTAATCTTCTTTGTTAAGCAATAATGGGGTTTAACAATTGTCTCCTCTAAGTTTTCTCATGATAATCATGCTTTCACAAAGCCAAACATTGTTTTAGCATTTTAGTATCATAATCTACTAGATTAGGTTTATTATATTTATCTAAGAATTGATTTTTTTTTTTACAATAAATGCAACATATTTTTAGTTAAAATATTGATTTATTCAATGTCTATATCATGCCTGCGGACTTACTGGCCACGTTACTGATAACCTAGGAACGAGCAAAGAATCCAATTTGCCCCGATGACACTAGAACCTACGGGCAGGGCATTTTCAGGGAGTAGCCCGCTTCTTCAGAAACTTCCTAGCATATTAAGGGAGCCATTGAAAGGTGACTGAAACACCAGAAATGGGGACTACTCGAGCTAATGATAGAGGCAAGAACACTTTCCGGCCAGGTCCCATTGATTGATCATAACGATTTCGTGGAAATGTTGCACGGACCCATATATATATAGGAACGGAAACAGAATCACCTTGATACTAAACCGGATTGAGCCCGGGATCTTATTGGAAATGGGAAGATCTAGGATAGGCAACCATCTGATAGGTAATGAATCATCAAAAGTATCATCACAATAGAGATTAGATTTGTTAAGTATTTGTTGATTTTCTTTTCTCTTTACTTGACAATTCAAATAATTGAAAACTTCAAAGTGAAACACATTGAGGCATGTTTGTTGATGCTAACTTACCTTTCCACCGATATAGAGCAAAATGACTTATTTTAAACTGGTTCACAAAAGTTGGTGTAAACTTTTAATCAAAGTTTTTAGACGAAGATGGAGATGCTTAGAATTTTTTTTTTTTTAAATTCAGCTAATAATTCAACTTGATCGCATTGCTACAAATAATAATGGATCGTTGTGAATCAATTTCAACAAATAATTTCTCGTATTATGTGCATTTCCTAGCTTGTGAGTTGTCGTAATTGTGGGCCTTGCTTTTTTTTTTTTTTTTTGTGTTTTTCTCTCTTGCCCCAGTTGTGTGCCGTTTTTTAATACTTTACCCGTTTTGGGATTAGGTCATTTTTCTTGACCCGAGTTGTGGGTTGTTTAGTTTTTGGGCTTTTTCTTTGTGCTTTTTGCCCAGGGCCGAGCTTCGTCCTCTCATGTAGGTTTTTTTTTGCCCCCGTATTTATCTTTTATTTTGAATAATAAAAACTTACCTTTATTAAAAAAATAATAATAATTTCCTATTATGGGTACTCCTTTCACATTGGAGATCTACCCAACTTAATTGCATTTTGACTTACTTTTTTCATTAGAGTGAAACTTGGTTTAACCCTTTCCACGTCTAAACTTTGAAAATGAGTTCAAGAAACCAAATGAGTTCAAGAAACCTTAGTCCTTGAACAGAATTTCCTGTCATCCCCTTCTATGGTCCCAAGTAGGGTTCTATCCCTCTCCCAAGTTGGGCTCAAACCAGAGAGGCAGAGACCTTCATAGTTCAAGCTTGTTCCTCATGATTACAATGTAGGTGGGAACATCAAGGGTCTGTTTGAATTAATAGAATTAGAGAAAAGGAGAAATGGTACAACTTTTCATCAAGAAATTTGATTAATAGAATAATCTCCACTAAAAGAGAATTTCTATTTGAAATAATTCTAAAATATTTCTTAATCCAAATGCTCCCAAAAACTCAAAGGGGTTAGAGTGCGCTTCAGAAACGGGAAGTTCGATTTTTACTCCACCTAAAAAGGGTCAAACCCCATAGAGTAATTGGTTGTGTGAATACGAAGGGTTGCACATGTCCCAACAATTAGTTAGATACTCTAAGAGACTTAGACACCTTGTTCGTAAAAGAAAAAAATGCAATTGCAAAGGAAAAGGAGAGTAAAATGATAAGATGAGATGAAAAAATTATTTCCGTAACACCCAAAATTTACTAAACTTAACTCAAATAGCATAGCACACACATTATAACATGAAATGCAACACAAGAAACATACTCATAATCTCATTTCCTCTCCATTCCTCCATCTAATATTTTTTTTCCTTTTTTTTTTTTGTTTTTCTTATTACACATTATAAAATATTGTAATTGCAGTATTAGAACAACTAGCAATTCAATATTGAACATATTGTTTTGAGAAAACTGAGTTCTTATAGACTGTGTTCAGGAACCAAATGAATTCCCTGATCCTTCAATTTCCCATGTCTGAAACTCTAAATAGTCCAGTTTATCACTAGATCTAATGAAAACAGTAGGAACCTAATATTTGAAAACTAAACCATATGGAAAACAAAGACAGATAACATCATAATCTGTCATTATTTCATGATAAACATGTCGCTTCGCTCGTTGGGCCTTCCGAAGAGGTGCCGGAGGACCTAGATTGCAATCCGAAGCCCATTGCCTCCGAGCTTTTCATCACCCTTAGCCTTTTGCACGACTCGACGAACATTCTGCAATTTGTATGAGAGAAAAAAAATGTAACAAATCCCTAATAAGATTTGTAAATGGAAAAAAAAAAAAAGGAATAAAAAAATATTGTTCTTACATGTTTTAGTGTGGTTTGGATTGGGCTTAAGTTGGCCAGGTTAAGCCTCACCAAAGTTTTAAAAAACCAGGCCCAATGTTCAGGGTCTGTTTGAGGCTGTGCCAGATCCAGCCACTTTTTTGCTCAAATATTCTTACATCCATGTCAATATGATGACAGATCTAATCCACATAAGAGAGGATTCAACTGCTATTAACTATGAGCCGGTAGCGTAGCCAGCCCAGTCAGGTTTGGGCCAATCAAGTGGTAAAAAAAACTCCCTCTTTTGTGTTTTTGTTTAATTTAGTATTTCTTTATAAATTTATTCAGCTCAATTAGGTTGAAAACCCTATTTTAATCAATTTTAATTATGGTTTTAAAACTCGATTTGAACTTTGAAATCCTACTTACGTAAATCCTCCGAGTAACCGCAGCGATATATCAGTCTTGAGTTGATCTTGGTCCATTTTGGTCATTTTTATTTTCAACTTTTTTCTAAATTTTGAATAAATATAAACATGAAAAATTATTGAGCCTGTATACATGGGACGATGTTTTTAATTGTAGCTGAGGTTTAAAACTTTAATTTGGATTTTAGACCAATGCAGTGGAATGGGCCCGGGCCTGGGCCTGGACCACTAGCCACAGTTCTTTTGTGGAAAATAGGAAACATTAAAATTGTAACACTTACTTCCAAGGAACATCCCCAATAAGCATCCAATCACCATCTTTGTCTTCGTATATTGGAATATATTCCGAGTCCATTCCACCATAGGTGCCTAAAAAATAAAATAAAATAAATATTAATGAAAAAAAAAAAATTGGGTTTATGTATGTAAATGATTGAAATATTGAATGAAAATAGAGATTCAACATCTAAACTCATTTTAAATATTCTGAAAATCTAATAATATTGCGATATCAATGGCATTTAAAAAAAAAATTTACATGATTTGTGGCATTTTTATGAGAACTTGACTATTTAATTAATTCGATCTTCTTCTTTTTTTGTCTAAAAAAATTTAATTTTTTTTTGTTTTCACAATATCCGAATTTCAATATGAACTCAATAATATGAAGTGGATGCAAGTTAGATATAATCAATAGTTGGTAACTATTCCATTGCCTTGATAACTTAATATTTGAATTACATTAACATAGACTTTTGAAATAAATTTCTTCATTCATCATCATTATTATTGAAAGCAATTCTCACATTTACAGAGTCTTCATCATTAATTTTTTTTTTTTTTATCTTTTTAATTCAAACTTAACAAAATTGCTCAAACATAAAAGATGGAAGATCAAACATTATTTAATCAGCGTTAAATTCCTACAAAATTAATCCCAAGTCTGATAGAAAATCTGTATTTACCATTTATTTCGGCTTTCAAAAGAAAATATGGCTTTTATGAAAGTAAAAAAATAAAATCAAGTGCACCAGAATTTACAAACAATATAAAGAACACCAACATTTTCAATAAATTATAAGAATTTCAGAATTTTTCCATTATGCCCATCTATCTACAAAGTTTTCTTTTCCCTCCTTTTCTATTTTTTTACCATCTCAGGTAAAATATTTCGACTTTCAATAGACGAAAAATGATGATGATGATAAGGAAGTGAAAATTTTAGATATCACAGAATGAAAATAATCACAAATTAGTGGAAGAAAAAGAAGAGAAACTAAATAGAAGAAAATTGAGAGAACTAACCAATTCCAAAACACCCAAAAAGATTCTCAATTGCAGCAGAGAGTTCTGAATACCCTTTGTAAACATTCAAATCAATTTTCCTGAGAAATGGAGCTCCATCCAAGCTAATCTTGACATAGAATTTCAAGGCTTCACAGTCATTCTCTCTCCCCTGAAGGCTGTTCTTCTGCCTATACGAGCAGATCGGCGGCCAACCCACAACCCGACCTTTCGCTTGCCGGTTCCCGTCGTTGCTGCTGCTGTTCTCATCATCGGCGTCGGCCACAGCCTGCGAAAACTCCCTCTTCTTTCCAGCCTTGTCCACAAAAGGGCAATCTCTTCCAGGGAGACCCAATCTCAGCTCAGTGATCTCAAGCCCAAGAGCCTCATTTTCCATTTTCTTTTGAGTTGGGTTTCTCTTCTTCTTCTTCTTCTTCTTCTTCTTCTTCTCTGGTATTTTTGGTGGGTGGGTTTTTTTCTTCTTTTTGAATTTGAGTACCTAACGGCTAGATTTTATACCGGGAAAGAGGAGGACATGGAGGGAACAAGGACAGGTGAGGAGGGAGTCAAGGGTCGGTCACATGAGTGGCAGGGGTGGGGGCAGTTTGCCTTCTTTGTTACTTAAATTAAAGGGTTTGGTACCTTAAAGCTGACTGTGAGGGACAATTTGGACCGTTGATTGGTGTTGATCGACTGTTGATTTTGAATTTGGACCGTTGGATTTGACAGAGGAGGAACCTGTCATGTGACCTGCCGGTTCAAGCGTCTTGCCTTTAATCATGGAAAAACAAGACTTTCAAGCTTGTGTGGATGGATGCATGTATGTATACATGTACTTTTGTGGATGTGAATTGTGAGCATGCATCTAAGTTTAATTGTTACATTAGTGGTTATGGATCCTAGTAATAAATATCTTATATTAAAAGGGGGTGGCCATTTTTCTTTTACGAGACACCCGTTTTCAAAATTTTATGTGAGAATTACTATTTTTCCTCTCAGTTTTTTTAAAAAGACAATTTCTCCATACAAAACTGAGGGACAAATGATCATTTCGCATAAAATTTTGAAATCGAGTATTTCTTAAAAGAAAAGTCGGGTGTCTAATTGACTAGCTTTAAAATGTTAGATTTAGATCCATGATTTGCATCTATATTTACATTTAAATTAGTCATTCAAATTACAAATTATTTTCAACTTTATTAACATCAATAAAATCACATGGGGAGGTGAGGGGTGCACAAAAAAAGATACACCTTCAGCGTGACTTGCCCTTCTTCTGCTAGAACCTAACGAGGACAGAGAAAAGAGTTTCTTGGTGATCCGCTTTCCCGAATGATGGGCACCCAACCAACATAGGAGCCGGAAACCAAAGAGAACGTGGAGATTGCTAATATCATAATTACATTTTATCAATTGTTTCTATGAGCTGCCTATGTGAAAGTTATATGACTCAAATGTGAAATCTTGTAGTTGCATCAATGAGCACCTACCAATTGTAAGAAATACCAATAAGATTTTGGGGTAAATTAGTTCATATATGATAATTTACGCCTAGATCTAAAATAATTGATGTAAAATTATATTCAAATTAGAAATATAAAAAATACAAAAATATATCCATATGTATTTATGTTGAGTGACATGTTTTAGATTAATGAATAATAGAGGTCCATTAGCATTCCAAATAAAGAAATTTAGTACTCTGTAAACCATCATTTTCATTTACAATGAAACCCAACAAAACATTCTTTTGCAAAGACAAGAACAATCCCTCTCTTGGTGTTCATCAATTACTGTCAATTGCTTTGTGGGGTTCAGCTTAGTACGAGAAAAAGATAACCATGAGATTAAAAGGGTCTAATTTTCTGTGTTTTATTAGCTCAAAGCTTTTGGTATATTGGACAAGTCCTATTAGAATTAGAGCAAGTACCATCTGAACATGATGGTGTCAACTTAGGTAAACACCACGTGGAGTGAGTTTTCAAAGGAGGTTGATAGAAAGTAGGGCTGCAACTCGGGTTGGGTTTTGACTCGACCCGCATGACCCAACCCGAGAAATCATGCTGGTCGGGTTAAGAATTTCGGGTCAGCGGGTCGGGTTGAGAAGATAAAAATCCAAATCGGGTCGGTAGAGGATTTTACAAGTTAACCCGATCCGCCTTTGTTAAAATTAGGTTAAAATGAGTTCAGAATGTGGATCGCATCAGAATTCGAATTGATTCAATTTGGGTCGAGTAGTGAAATTTAGGTCGGGTCGAGTACTAAAATTCAGGTCGGGTCGAGTCGGGTTCCATATATATCATCTCAGGTCGAGTTGGATTTTAATGAATCCAACCCGCCCAACCCGAGTTGCAGCCCTAATAGAAAGCATAGTAGTGTTCTATTATATGACAAATCAGAGAGTGTTGAGTCAAATGAGTTTCTTAGACAAAGATGGAAGGATCTTATTTTCTATAAATATATTTGACAAGAATATTGAGATTCATTGAATTCGTTGGTCTAGTAGTTTGAGACAAAAGACTTCAGAATCGAGGTCTTGGATTCAATCCCTAATGACTCTAATTAAAGACCACTCTCCGCATACTTATCTGGTGTAAGGGGGTTTTTACACACTTCATGGGATTAGTCGGGTGTGACGTCTCCTCCGAGTCTAAAAAAAACATGAAGTCTCCCCTTATTTTGTAAACTTTTCTTATACTTACGAACTTGGATCCCTAATGTATGGTTTTCTCTTACCATAGTCACATTTAACACCGGAGCCAAATGAGGCCATTTTAAAATGATGTAAAGGTTAAAATTATGGTTCAAGACATTGGTTTAAATGATTCACCCTTTTTTTTTTTTTCACAAACTAAATTGCAACTTGAATTTACATAATTGAGGTCTTACATGAACACATAATTACCTAAGTCCATTGATGTGAGGAGTGAGAAGACACATCGTTCTTATATAACACTTTCATTATAGCTTCAAATATTATATTGTTTTAATCCATACTAAACTTTTAAGATGACATTTCTATTTCAATTAAGACACCATCATTTTTAATTTTTCCTAAAAATAAAATTTATACTTTGATTAAAATAATAAGATCCACAGGTATTAAAATAAACCCAGCAAATATATAGAATTACAATATAAAAAAAAATCCATTTAAAGGTTTAAATGATGGGTAGTTGGCCCCATCAAAATAGGTACACCTAAAAATATCTAAATTTGTAATATCAAAAGACATGAATGTATTACCATACCAAAAGACATCACTTTGCTGCCTTTACTTTTTTGAGTTTGGCCCTCGGTGTCCCTACCATCATTATTGGAAGTTTAGAAATTGTCATTGGTTATAAACAATTGATAGTATTCTATGCATGTATAATATAGTTAGGATACAAGTATTCATTTGGATCAAAGATGAATTCTTACTCATATATTTGAAATTTTGAATGAAAATGTAAATATAGTAAAAATAATATTTATTTATGTTGAGAAGTTGGATAAGATTTTTTTTTTTTTTTTGAATTTACGTGTGAGAAACCGTGGATACTTAACGTAAAATCTACGGGTGAGTCCACTACCTCTAGGGCACACCAATGTTAGGTCATGGGAGGTTCGAACGTGCAACCTCCTGTATCCTGCGGCGGAAGGCAACCAATTGAACTGATGAGACTTAAAATCACATCTTGCTTTCCTTTGGGTTTCAATTGCAAATTCAAATTATCTCTATTTTAATTATAGATGAGGATGCAAATCATGCATCTAATATTCATCAAATTTAAATTTATATGTGAATCTAGTACTATAAATATTGACTATGCAAACAAATGTGTCATATCTAACCCATTTACATATCTATTCAAATTTTTGAATACCAATCCTTGTTATTAAGGAATTTTTTGTCATTTTTCATTTATGAAAAGTAAAGAACATGGAAATCGAGATCGTTCTTTATTCTTCCATGAAATAAGAGTTCTAAGGTCTTTCCCTCTTCTTCTAAAGAATCTATTTTTTTATAGAAGATAATAGAAAAATAGAATGAAAACAATGGACGTTTCTTATGTCAAAACAACTCTTTATTCATTTTCAATAAAATTAAATTTTTATGCAAATAATAAAATATTGAATAAAATTTTATTTCATTAAATCATTTAAAAACTACAAAATTATAGATAGAAGAGAAACTCGAAGAAATTAATGAACATAACTCTAAAATTGAATAACTTACTTTTAAATCCTTTTAAATTAAAAATTATTGTATAAAACATATAAAAAGTTTAAAAATTCGCGTCTACTGATACTATGCAGTATTGAACAATAATACAGATTGTATCAACATTTTGCAATTTGACAAAACACAACTATATATATATAGGCCACCCATTTAAACACAAGGGTTTTCTGTCACTAGACACCATTTTTCAAAATTTTGAGATAAATTAACCTTTTGCTCCTCCTGCATTTTATCTTTCGGACGATTTTTCAGTTGATTTTTTGATTCCTTCGGATGATTCGACTATACAGTCGAATCATTCGAAGGATCATAACGATCCTTCGAACGAACTGCTGATATGGTACAGTGAAAATCTTTTAAATTTTAAATAGTAAAATCTTTTAAAATTTTAAAATTATTTTTTAAGCACTGTGTATTTCTAAAATTTCTCAAATTGAATATCCAAACTAATTACGATAGACTTATAAAAATACTTTAAGAATTTAAGGTCGTTTGACACTCCCAAATGTTTAAAATACAGCGTTTTACAAATAAGGGTATCCCTAGGTTGTGCAGAAAAATATTTAGGAGTGTCAAAAGACCTTAAAGTCTTAAAGTATTTTTATCAGGTTATCGTAATTAGTGCACATATTTAATTTGAGAAATTTTGGAAATACACAGTGCTTAAAAAATACCTTTAAATATTTAAAGGAGATTTTATTATTTAAAAAGTTATTTTTAAGTACTGTGTATTTTTAAAATTTCTCAAATTGAATATCCAGACCTAAGGTTAAAATATCGGCCGATACTTATCGTATCGGCCGATATATACCGGTTTTTCGAAACCTTGAAATATCGGCCGATACGATAAGTATCGGCCGTACTGTTGGAATATCGGCCGATATGGGCGATAAACGGTCCCCAATATCGGCCCTAATATCGGCCGATATTCCAAAATATCGGTATATTTGATTTGTTTTCTTTTTTTTTTTAAAAAAAAAATACAATATCGGCCGATACGGCGATATATCGGTCCGAATATCGGCCCAATATCGCCCGATATTGTATTTATCGGGCTGGAAAGTATGGTTTTTTTTTTTTTTAAAAAAAATATCGGTAGTGGGACCCATCAAATATCGGAAGAGAGAGAAATTTACCGGCCGGTATATCGGCCGATATGCATATCGGCCGATATTTGCATATCGGCCGATATACCGGTTGGTCCGGTTTTTAAATCCCTGATCCAGACCAATTATGATAGCATGATAAAAATACGTTAAGAATTTAAGGTCTTTTGACACTCTCAAATGCTTAAAATACAGTGTTTTACAAATAAGGGTATCCCTCGACTGTGTCAAAAACACATTTGGGAGTGTCAAAAGACTTTGAGGTCTCAAAGTATTTTTATGGTTATCGTAATTAGTCCAGATATTTAATTTGAGAAATTTTGGAAATACACCGTGCTTAAAAAATAACTTAAAAGTTTTAAAGGGAATTTTATTATTTTAAAAAATATTTTTTAATCACTGTGTATTTTCAAAATTTCTTAAATTAAATATTCGGACTAATTACGATAATCTGATAAAAATACTTTAAGACTTTAAGGTCTTTTGACATTCCTAAATATATTTTCGGCACAGCGTAGAGATACCCTTATTTGTAAAACACTGTGTTTAAGCATTTAGGAGTGTCAAACGACCTTGAATTTTTAAAGTATTTTTATCATGCTATTATAATTGGTCCGGATATTCAATTTGAGAAATTTTAAAAATATACAGTGCTTAAAAAATAACTTTAAAATTTTAAAAGAGATTTTACTATTTAAAATTTAAAATATTTTCACTCTAGCATATCAGCAGTTGGGATGTTATGATAGTTCGAATGACTGCACAGTCGAATCACCTGAAGGAAGCGAAAAATTAACTGAAAAATTGTCCCAATGATAAAATGTGAGAGGGGCAAAAGGATAATTTATCTCAAAATTTTGAAAATTGGTGTATAGTGAAAGAAAACCCTTGTGTCTAAATGGGTGGCATATATATATATATGACTCAAATCATGATCAGACTTATAAGTAGAACTAAAGGTGGGGCCTAGTAAAATCTAAATTGTGTGAGTGATTTTGATGGTTGGGTGAAAAAAACTTCTAGAAAAGAGTGATTGATTAGAAATATGAGTAAAAATTAAACATGTGAAAAGCATTTAATCCATCCAAATATAAATGAGACACTGGTACTAGTTTGGTTTGGAGAAAGGGGGACAATTTGATTCCATTGGCCCTTTAAGGGATTCTGACCGTACGAGTGGAAGGTGAAGCTTCGATTCCTTGTCCCTAATCAATGACCTTCATTGCCAAGGAAACCATCCAAAAGGATCTAAATCGTCCATTTCAATGGGCCCACGAAAGATGAAACTAGGGTTAGCCTTGGATCAAATTCTGTCGGTTGGGCTCTTAGACATAACTTTGACATGTTTTTAATACAAACAAAATTCGTTTAGAATAATGAAATTGAGTGAAATTTCTATTTTCCTCCTATCGATATACCGTTCATCAAATACTGGTGTACTGATATATAGAACATATACATGCAGAGCGGACGTGATACACCGGTATAAATAAAATGAGAATTTTATTCCATCATCTATTTCCTAACTAATTTTGCTCATTTTAAAATGACTGTCCTTTTTCTATTAATAATTTTATAATGAAAACTCCATTTATCTAAAATTATACATATACACCAAGTCTAAGTCTTATAGATGCCTAAGTTTAAAAATCTAAGTATTCATATAGGCTATAAAAAATTTCACTTTATATTAAGAAGATGGATTATTCGACCTATCTTTCTTTAATTTTCTCTTATATACGAACAAATGAACTTTCAAATAAAATAGTACACGATAATTATTATTTATTCATTTTTTTTAATAACCAAGGTGTTCAGGTATCTAGGGCACTCATACACATTGAGTAATTCTACCGGTTGTGGTCCTTTGGTGTGGAGTGGGAATCCAAATAAAGATTCTCACTTTTCAAGATGAATTCTTTATCATCACTCCAATCAGTTTGGATTAACCTATGTTCCTTATTAAATGGGGTTCAGCAGATTGTCACTTGCTCTCCACACCTTTTACAGCCATCTATCTCAATTATTTTGGATCTTTACCAATTTGATGCCATTCTTAGTTGACATCTTAATATGGAATTTTGAGCCTGTTCTAAAATATATAAGTAAATATTTAAAAATATCTAAACTATAAAAATTCAGAAAAAAAAAAAGGCTCAAACAATTCAACTCATTAGATTTTGATTAGATTCATATTAAAAATAAAAAGTTTTCAAACATCTCATTGGTCTCACATGGGCCTCCGAGAGAGTTGGATTTTTTTTTAAAAAAAAAGGAAAATGCATCAAGGATTAATTAAGGGACGCCCATCTTAACACGGACAAAATTTGTTAGGAGACACGGGATGAAGTGAAATTTTCATTTTACTCCTACCGATGTACCGCTAATCAAGTACCGGTACCGATATGCAGAACGGCATGTTATCGGTACACTAATACTTGATGAGCGGTACACCGATAGAAATAAAATGAGAATTTCACTTTATTTCATATCTCCTAATCGATTTTTCTCGTGTTAAGATGGCTGGCCTAATTAGGCCATGCATGCAGAAATCACATCCAAAATGAAACCTAGCCATAGAAGATAGCTATAAGAATTGAGAGGCCAGCCATCCTGCACCACCAAAACACCTCACCGCCTGCCACCGGGTTAGGTCTTTCTTCCACGGAGAAGTTCCGGCCAGGTCCAGTCTTTTCATGTCACGGGGAAGATCAATTTCAAATGAGAAGGTACAAGATTGGGTGGGTATCAAATGAGCCAGCTGGTGTGCAACTTACTTGGCAGACCAAGTGGGTCATTTATTTCAAGGTGCCCCATAGAAATGTAACTTGGATTAGAGTCAATCTAAATATGACTGACCCGATTAGAAAAAGTGAGCCAATTAATCTAATTCATTTAAAATATGGGTTGATCCAAGTCAAAGAATTATACGCGTTTTTAATTTGAATTGAGCAAGGGTCATGCTTTGTATAACTCGACCCGTCTGAATCACTCAAATTATATATATTGTAGCGATTCCCATACCAAAGTTTAATGCAAACAACTTGATGGTCCTTCTTGAGCCCATAAGGATGAAGGAGTTTGAAAGGTTGATTGGATAAAAGATCCATGTTTTTTAAGATTCACATGATTTTACATTTATCTAATATTAAAAATTCACCGAATTAGATCAATAGGTTTTGAAAGACAAATTTGTATTAAATTAGATATAGGTGGGGTGCAGGGGAAGCGAGGAATGGATCCATTTGATCCATTATGGACTCCACGATCCAAAGTTTACACTAAAATTCATGCAAATTAGTTTTCAAGTATATGCATATAACCACTCTCTCCTTATTTTTGTATCATTATTTGACCTCTTTTACGATTAACTCTTTATTGTGATTTTATTTTAACACTAGAGACTTGTTTTATAAATCTTTGTTAGCTTGAAGCGACTATATTTAAATCGACCCAAATTAATTGACTTGAATAAAAAACATGGATGGGAGTTTTAACAATGAGTTGGGTTATGCGCAAGTTAGCGGAGGCCAAAATATAAATATCAGTACCTAAATTAAATATAGACGAACTAAAACCACGTTGAGAATGAGTAAATGATGCTCAAGATAGATTATTGATTATAATGTGAGTTTTACTTTCTTGGTATAACTTTTGATGAGTGTTCCTTATAGACCACGTAGGGGATCTTTTCCTAGGCATTTAGTGGAATCTCCATGATAAAAATCTAAAAGCCTCATGTTGTTTTTGTCATCTCCTAAAATCTAATAGATTTTAATTTTTAATTTACTAAACTAATATTCACAGTTGAATTAAACACATAAAAATAAATATTTTATCAAAAGTTTAAACTTTTGAAATGCGAAGGGGTCGGAGTGATGGTCAAAAATCTATCTCAGGAAGCGGGAGTGCTGACTTCGATTCTCACTTACCTTAAAAGACCACTTTTTATAAAATTATCCGGTATATAGATAGAGAAGCTTGCACATACTCCAACAATTTATCAGGCGTCTTATAGACTTTGATCATAAAAAAATTAAGATAATTGAATGCAACCCTCAAAATTGAATCCAATTTTGAATGGAGGCAAAAGCATAAAGTGAGACTTTATTAGGAGACATGTTCTTTGGGGTCTTTTGAGCTTTTGAGTATTCATTGACATCCCTATGTAACATGTCCAATGTCCCAACAATTTCATAATTTCATTTACTACTTGAATTTGGATCATGCTCATTGTATCTTCACATCCATAGATTTGGATGCCATGATGGTGACACACATTTTTTGGTCTTTAAACTTTTTGAGTATCCATCAACATTTTATTTTATATAATATCTATAATAATGCTCCAATAGGTACATTATTTTGCACAGTTGTATAATAATGTTGGGAGAGTTAAATTAGTCATTAAAAGCGATTCTTCCAATGTTATAAAATGAGCTAAGGGTACAAGGAGACCTTCTTGGAGGTTAATCACAGTTGTTAGGGAGATTAAGGGACTATCCGCAGGCATGAAGGTTTCCTTCAACCATATTAGTAGAACGGCAAATGGAGTTGCAAATTTTTTGGCCAAAAATGGCATGGATGGGCCGAGTTTGGGTGTCCTTTTGTTGTAGAATGGTCTTCTATGTAGTTGTGGTTTTTTAGTTCTTTTGTTTTTCTTGTGTTTATTTTGGCTTAATCTTTGTAGGCCTTTGTAACTTTTCCTTATACTTTTCTTCTATTAATGCATTTCTTCTTTACCGCTCAAAAAAAAAAAAAATGCTCATTAGTTACCCAATTTGGTCATTAAAAATTTAAAGTGAATCATACATTTTTTTTGTAAAATTTGTACAAAATGAAAATGCAGAAGGGTTGCCAAAATTTGAACTTCATATGAGCATTTTATTTTAGCACTCTGATTCTATACCTTAAAATTTTGATTGCTATAAATTTTTGCCTTTTTCACTTATCTCACAAAACCATGGTAATTGGACCAATAGGTAATTTTAGAATTGTAGAGCCTAACCCATTATAAATGTACAATCTCGTTATTGAAAATCAATAGGTATCTTCCGTTGTTTGATTATTTCTATTTTAATGAGGTATGTAATTTCTATATAATTGTTTTCAATGATAGAGGCAAGTGAGTCATTTTCCAGATTCTACAAAAGGCCGAGCGGTCAAGGCGCTCACCTCATGAAGTAAGGTCTTAGATTTGATTTACATTCTACCTCAATGAAGGGCCACTCCTTGTAGACTTACTCAACGTGTGTTGATTGAGGGATTTTCACATGTCTCGAAAGACTAGTCGGATGAGATGTTTGGACACCTTCTGTTATAAAAAAAAAAATCTACAGAAATTTAATTGAGTCGAACAACTTTAGCGAGTTTCCAACTCAATTTGATAAAATTTGAAATAACTCATCGATTCTTTTATATAAATACTTTATCAAATCAAATCAATATAAACTAACTAACTTGTGTGAACTTTTAAAAAAAAAAAAATTATATATATATATATATATATATATATATAATTTAAATGATGGCCCCCATATCTTAGCATTCAAAGATTTGCATGCCAAATAATGGTGATCTCGATGGACACATGTGAAAGCATAACAGAGGGAGCAGTGAGTATCTGTTATAAACATGGAATAGACAGAAGGTGTAGTGATTGGTGAGGTGAGTCTCCAGTGTCGTGTCCTGAGTCTTTAGTCTCCTCCACCACTGACCAGACAAACATATTTTCAGATTCCACCGAGTCATTATTATTCATGACAAGTGACCCATTTGTTTATATTAAAGACTAAAGACTGCCTGTCTCACGCGTTTTGGAGCCTTCGCAACACCAACAAGGCAACATCCATTCAACTCCATCATGTTCCATTTCAAGATAAGTAATTTATATCACGATTTAGATCATTAAATTTTTTCTCTCTTATATAGAGTGATGGTCAGAAATTTGTATTAGAAAATGAGAGTCTAGAGTTAGATTCTCACTTCACCCTAAAGGACCACTACCCATAGAGTTAATTGTAGATTAATCGGGTGTTCTAAAAAATTTAGACACAAACATCGTGGTCATTGAAAAAAAAATCTAAAACATTTTTACCTAGTTGACATTTTCTATAAGTGGCAGTTGGTTTTAAACTCTGAGGGTTCTATAAGAGTGAAGTCACATACACGAGAATGGTTGAGTTTGAAATGTATTTTAACAATTACGCTTCTCGTAAAAAAGTTCATTGTATATTAAAAAGTAATGACTTTTAAGGTTACCAAAGTCAACAATCAAAATAGACTTAATTTTAGATGGGTTTTAATCCAATAATGAGATCAACTCGAAAGAGATTCAATTCGAGTATAGATACAATTTATAAAGGTTAAGGGTGAAACCTGGATAGTAATAAATCTGAATTCGAGTAATCCAATCCGAAATATAGGTGGACTAAGCCAACCCATTTGATTATGTTGTAGTGGTGGTGACTTGTCTTTATATGATTCAATTGTGAGATCTTTTAGTTGCAACAGTGGATACCCATAGGTGTAATATTCAGTGGTATCAAACTAGATCGGTCCAAGTTGAAAACCGTTTTTTGCAGCAGACAAAAAAAATCATTTTGAACTGCAGTTTTATACAACTTTGGGTATAAAACCACAAGCTGTGAACCGCAACTTACAAATTTATTTATTTATTTAAAAAAAAATCCTTCAAAATATTAAAATTTAATATAAAAAATAGATATACTTGAAATATAAAAGTGTCTTCCGATTCCCATCCCACATCCTTCACTGTTTGATATATTACTTAGAGCATGAAGTGTTAAACAAAAAAAATTATTAATTTAATGTGGTTAGAAAGGATTTTTTTTTTTTTTTCATAACCAAGGTGCTAAGGCCTCTTAAAACATCCAACTAATCATCGAGGCATATGCAAATCTCTTCACCCATGCATACTAGGTAATACTTCTACGACGAGTGACCCTGTGAAGTAGAGTGGAAATCGAAATCAAAACTATTAAAAGAAAAGAGATAATTATAGATTGCCTAATTGTTTATGCCCTCATACGGGATTGTGAAATGCAAAAATTGGTTGTTTGGTAACATGGCTTTTTTTTTTTTCAAAGCTCAGTACTTCATTCTTAATAAAATAATATAATAAAGTTTTTAATTAATTCTAAATTTATTTTTATTTTTAATTGATGTGACAAATAGTTTAATTAACTCTTGAAAAGAAAACAAATTTTAATAATCACTTGGCACGAGGACAGAAAATGGTATAATTTAAAGATAAGTATATCATCTTTCAAATATATTCAGTCGAGACTTTTTTCCCTTGAAAGAGTTTTGGTTTTCAAGAATTAAATGACTTTTACATTCTAAAAAACCTTCTAATAGACTCATTCTCTTTATCAAAAAGGAACTGCACTCGCAGGAACTTCTTACCAAGACTCCTCACAATAGGGACAACAAAAAACCTAATCCCAGTCTTATAACTTTAGCCTTTAATATTTGAATAAAATAAAGGACACAAGGGATGGACAAAAATGAAATATCATCTATTGTGAAGGAGTTAGAGTGACGACCACAAACCTGCCTCAGAAAATAAGTCCTAAATTCGATTGTCAATCCACTCCAAACCTTCAAACTCCATATAACAACATAATCAAATTTGGAGTTTGGAAAAAAAACTAATGTCGAGCAATTCTATGAGATTTGGTCAGAAGTCAATAAGTTGATATTCAGAAGACACAAAAGACAAGATAATAGTGCCATGCAAATACTCTTGACAAACAAAATGACAATCTATTTCAACATATTTTTTGTTTTCGAAAGATACCATTTTTGGCAATATATATAAGAATAACATTATTATTGTCACAAAAAATAGACGTACATCCAGAATGAATGACCCCATAATCTTTTAGAAGACGCCGCAACCAGATAATTTCTCTGAAAGTGGTTCCAAAAGCTCTATATTCAGCTTTAGGACTGGAGCAGAAAACTATTGTTTCTTACTCTTCCATGAAATGAGAGTCACAAAGAAAGACGAGATATCTGGCGGTAGAACGACAATCAGTAACATCGTGGGCCGAATTTGCATCAGGGTAAGCCTACGTTTTCAGAATACGTAATACGGCCACAAAGTGAACAAAATGTGGTGTAGTCATGAATTGGCTTACAATGTGAACAACATGAGTAATATCAGACCTTGTGATGGTGAGAAAATTCAAACTACCAACTAATTGTCAATACAGAATTGGATCAGACAACAGTTCACCATCAGTAGGACAAAGATCTTTCATCTAAAAGTATTAAGATAATCTTTAGTGTTTCGAATATCTTCAACAATATCTCCAATAAGAATGTAACGACCAGGTCCACTCAGCATATTTTTGTCCAATTTGGGCTTCGACCCCTCGATTTTATCTCCCTTTGGGCTTCGACCCTTCTTTGGGAAAACGTCATATGCTAGATGGAGTGGGCATTCCTTATATAGATTTGAACTCTCCAAGCGATGTGAGACAATTTGCGCCTAACACAAACTAGCGCACGCACCAACTCCAACCTAGGGCATCCATCACAATACCCCCATCTGGGAACTGGAGTCGAACCTAGCTCTAATACCATCTTTAACGACTCGGTGCACCCAGCATATTTTTGTCCGCTTTAGGTTCTGACCCACTCGGTTTTGTCTCCCTTTTGGCTCTGACCTATCTCGGGGAAAACTTCATATGCTAGATTGAGCGGGCGTTCCTTATATATCTCAAGATCTGGACTCTCCTCCAGACGATGTGTGACAATTTGCACCAAGCACCAAGTAGGGCACCCATTGGCTCCAACCTAGTGTGTCCATCACAAAGAATCATATCATCAACATATAGAAGTAGGATGGTGATACCTGCAAAAGATTTGTGTACAAAGAGCACAGAGTCTTGAGAACTTTGTCTTAAGCCAAATTTAGAAATGGCAGAACTAAATTTATGATGCCAGGCTCGTGGAACTTGTTTAAGACCATATGGTGTCCGATTGAGTCGATAGACATGACCTCGAAGGTGAGATAGACCAAGAGGAGGTTTTGTATAAAGTTCCTCATGCATGTCACCATGTAAGAAGGCATTTTTCATATCTAGTTGAAAGAGACCAATTTCGAACAACAATAACAACTATTAGAGTACGAACAACTACTAGAGCAAATGTCTCATAATTCATATTCCTATATATATCCTTTTCCCACTAATCGATCCTTGTACTTTTCAATAGTACCATTGGACCGAGTTTTGATTTTGAAGATCCAAATATATCCAATGGTGGCTTTCCCAGGTGGTAATGTAACAAAGTTATGACAGAGACTTTATATTGGACGGATTCAGAGTATGAGAAAATTCTATTTTTTCTGAAATTATTTTCACGACTGCTATGGTAATAGAAGAGTTATTCTTAACTCACAAATTCATAATCACAAAGTTCTGACATTATTATTGGGCTTTGACATATACATACGTACATAAATACATAGACATGTAGAAGTTTTCATCAGCATTTTGATTTCAATTGTGTTTGGTTAGAGCTCTACCTTTTCATGGAAATGGAAGCATTCTTTTTTCTTTGGAGAAGACATCACACTTATATGTAACATGTTCATGATCAATGAACTTTTCATCTGTGATGGTGCATTCTTTAATAATTTAGCGAGTTCATCTATTTTTTTCAGTAATCAGTGAATTGTTTATCCAGTACCATTCTTCCTTCAAGAGTAGATGTGCCCTTCTAAGGTGTAGTGAATTCAACATTTTCTTCTGTACGTATGCAGACTCTTTCACTGAATACCAGAAATAGGGTTCATGACATGGTAGGGTTTCTCCACCTTAGACCTATTCCTGTATTAAGAACACATCATATCATGGAAAATGCCAAAGAAGCAGATTTCAAATATTAGATTTATGAAAGAATAACTGGCTGGGTTGACTTGATTTTCTTCTTGCCCTTTCTGGGAGAAATTATCTGTTGTGAACTGGTTCGCAATGAATTGGTGTGAACATCACAGCCTTTCCATGACCTGGTTCACAAGGGATTAATTCTCTCCTTTCTAAAAGCAATTATCACATTCGTATGAAATACCTTATCAAAGTAAAGCTCTCTCAACCAAGAGTCCAATGACCTACTCATAGGGAATAAAATCCGCTGAATGTCATAATATGTGTATGTGTCCACCTTGATAATTTTCCTTTAAAAAAATATTTTGAAATTAATCAGAAAACCAACCATTCCGATTAAAAGTAGACATGATGAAAATCTTGGACATCCTAGGTTTGCAATTAGATCAATTTATAGATAACAATTTCCAAGCTTTCTCGGAGGCCATGAAACTGCTTTGCCACCAATTCCTTCATTTTAGGAAGAAACAATTGTTCACTAAATAAAATGAAATTACAAAACTAAGCATAACCAAGGAGAATTTTTTTTAAAAAAAATGAGGGGAAAAAAGAGCATATCTGACATCACAAGCAGAACTTTACACAAGCAGGTGCGAAGTTAAGATGATACACAAGGAGGAGAAACTGGGCACATTGTTATTAAGTGCTCTCACTGAAACTCTTTCATGTTTTGGCCCTCACCTTTTTATTCTTCTTCTAAGTGATAGCAGAAGATTTTATTCATGATGGAAGAACCTACAAGAAGGAATTCCTTGTCTGAGAAGAAATTGGGCAGGAGCTACAATCCCATATAATCCAAGGAGAAACTGGTCTTCAGACTTGCTGCTGACCTCTTTAAAGTCAATTAGAATATCCTCTAAAAAAGTCACAGAATTAGTATCCACTAGAACAGATGGATTGACTGTAATATCCAACGATGAATTCATTCAGAAAAAAAGGTTCAAAGAAACTGATCCAAGAAATGTTGGGTATGAGAGTGATCAATACCATGTGAAAAGCATAAAATGCAGCAAGGTACACATGCCATGATTCAAGTCATCGGAAAGATGAGCTCCTAGTTACCAACAAGAGCCTAAATCTCTTTCTTTATTTTTTTTTCATTTTTGTCATATTGATATTCACTTTTGGATTTAATAATTTTATAAATTTTAGTAGATCAGATTTTCTTCAGACAGTAATCCCCAAGGTTAATGGATCCAAACCATCCCAAAAATTTATAAAAATATGCAAAACTAGTAATGTCATCAACCTAACCCAAACTACATGGAAATTTCAAGCACATGCCAGTGCCTGTAGAGCTATAACATGTTATGCATACAGATCTGTGACAAAAGAACCTACCATGTTACTGAGTATGGCATAGACCTGTATAGTAGTTGCTGTTCTTTTATGGTCTACGTAAATTCTCTTCATCAAGTCGTCACTGTCACAATCATACAGGTTGGAGGTTGAAGTCACGTTTACCATCTCCTGAAAAACCGATAGAAATTAATGTGTAGCAAATTATTGAATAAGTTATTCCTAGTTAGGTTCTTCCTGGTCACAGATATATGAAGATCCAACATTCCACATGCATTAAGACTTTGATAGTGTTAGGGGTGTTTGGATTGGAAAGGAAAAGAGAGAAGGGGGGAAGATAATTCATTTCCTCCCCATTTTGGTGCTCTCGTGTGTTCAACATTTAGCTGGAAAGAGGAAAATTTAGCCCAAATTTCTCACCTTTTCTGCTGGTGAGAAAATAAAGTCACTCCACTATAGGGGTGAGAGAACACTATTTTCCTATCTGGATAGATGATAATTCCTCTGCACAATTATCCCTAAAGATTTAGAACCAAATGCAACTTTTCTCCTCCATTTCCCACTTCCCCACTTTCTCCAGCTTACTCCACTTGGGAGAGATTCTCTACTTTACCCTTTCCTACATACTGGTAAAGTAGTAGGCAAGTAGGTTGACAGATGAAAAGGCATCAGGTTGTTGTTATGATACAAGGATTATGTTCTCACCAGTAGCCGGAATAAGATGTGATCCATGTTCAAAGCAACATGAACGATTTTGCTCCTGATGATAGTCTCCTGCTGTAAAACAGAAAATTGAGACCTAGGAGCAGAGTGGAAATCTTGACAGCTGTTGACCGATTCTTACAGGTGCATAGTGTCACGCTTGTTCTTCTTCTTATAGGACCAACTGCAATGGCCAACCTACAGTGAACATGGGAACGTCTCCTGCATTACAACATGCATTTCTATCCATATGAATACAACTCATGCAGCAAGTTCTCTGGATTCCGCTTCTTGAGAATTTGCCTAGAAGCATCCCCCATCTTATGGCAGAAGCGCAGTTGTTGGACAGTAGCATGTGGAATAGGGAGTTCAGTGTGTCCACCTGGACAAGCACTTTCAGCAGGCATTCCCAAGGGAGACCTTGCCACGAAGGCTTCACAAAACAATGGCTCTGATAAAAGCTACCTCTTCCAGCCTCTTCGCCACTTGATTTTGAGCACCATACTATACCAAATTAAGGAAGAAAAGTAACAGTGCCTTTGTCCACCAGGCACAAGTGACTACATGCACTCGGGAGAGCTGCCTGAAGGCGACATCATTGGCAGGTATATGAGACCAACCAAATACAGTATAATATGATAATTATAACTTCACCAGTAATCTGAACATGAACATGATCCATTTTTGAAGCAATGGAAACGATTTCGGTCTCTAATTACAATCTCCCGCTGAAAAATATTAGAAATAAACTTAACAGCATTATGGCAATCTCGACATATGCGGAGATTCTTAAAGATGTGAAGTGGCGTGCCTGGCCTTGTCCTTAAAAGACCAAATGCAATGGCCAGCCTCTCACTGTGATAAAAGAGTGATTGCTCCTGCTCCTCATTCTCATCATCTGCACTAACCTCATTGAAAATGCCCTGTGATAATTTCCAAGAAGCAGTGACTGGAATGTAGCCTGCCATCCTCAGACGTCGGATCATCTCATCCAACATGGAGTATACCTCTCTAGCCTGAGGATGAGACTTGTCCCCCGCACTGAACCAATATGCTTGCCCTTCTACATGAATACCACTCATTCCCGGGGTCTTACGGTCTCCCCTCTCCTTGAGTATTTGCCAAAGCGCATTGGCCTCAACTTGTCTTCCAGAAAATGCATACATTTTCGACAATAATACATGGTATTGGGTGTTGAGAGGGTCCATCTGGACAAGCTCTCTCAGCAAGCGCTCCCCAAGAGAGAGTTTGCCATGAATGCTACAGGAAGCGAGAAGTGCTCCCAACACCACTTCGTTGGGGCGAATTGGCATCTCTCTAACCAAAGCTTCAGCTTCTTCCATCCATCCAGCCCGGCCCAAGAGATCAACCATGCAAGCATAATGCTCAATTGTAGGAACTATACCATAGTTCGGACCAAGGGCGGCAAATAATTGCTGACCTTCACCCACTAGACCAGAGTGACTACATCCGCTCAAGACAGCCACAAAGGTGACATCATCTGGCTGGGCTTCCACATCCATCTGAGAGAAAAGCTTCAGCATAGCTCGACCACGTCCATGCATTGCAAGTCCACTCAGCATAGCGTTCCAAGTCACAACATTCCTTTCAGGCATTACATCGAACACGACTCGCGCGGTGTCTATCCTCCCGCATTTAGCATACATATCCACCAAAGCAGTTCCCACCATGATACGACCATCTCCCTTTGTCAACGCTTCCGTCTTCACAACATGTGAATGGATCCATCTCCCCATATTTACATCTCCCGAGACAGAACAAGCCGACAGCATTGAACACAAAGTCACATGATTGAGGGTCACAAAACCAAAATCTCCACTGAAGAACATCATCTCTGCGAGAAGAGACATTGCTTCTTTTAGGAAACCACTCTCGACGTAGGCGGCAATTATAACAGTCCAAGCAAACTCATTCTTCTCGGGCATTTCATCGAACACCTGGCGGCCATTCCTTAAACCCTCCCACTTCAAAACTCCAGCAAGAATTGTAGTCCAAGACACAACATTGGGTTGTGTCATCTCCCAAAGCATCCTGCGAGCATCCTCCATCATACCACATTTCGCATACATATTCATGGAGGAGTTGCTTGCGGTGGCTGTGAAGGGCAGGCCAGTTTTGACCATGTAGGCGTGGCCGCGCGCCCCAGTTGACGCGTCCCCGAGCTGGGCGCAGGCGTTGAAGAGGCTGACCATGGTGACCTCATCCGGGCGCACGAGCCCATCTCCCTCCATGGCGTGGAAGAGGCGGAGGGCTTCTCTGGGCAGGTCGTTGCGGGCGTAGCAGGCAGTGAGGGTTGTCCAGTCGACGACATCGCGGTGGCTGCAGAGAATTTCGTCGAACGCCTGGTGTGCGTCCCGAATGCTATTGCATGCAGCGTACAAGTGAAGAAGTGCGTTGGAGATGAAGGCAAAAGGGGAAGCAGCAACGCCAGACTTGAGAAGAAAGGCGTGGAATTTCCGGCCCTCTTCGAGTGAGGCGGCGCGGCCGCATTCTCTGAGGACGGTTCGATAATGAGATGAGACGGTGGCCAAGGACATGCCGGATGGTTATAAAAGCCCATCGAGTTCCCAAACCCAAAGATACATAAAAATAACTAAAAAAAAATATTTTCCTTTGACAAGTTATTTACATTTCCCTCTCATATATTAGATGGTGCCTATCACAGACTTAGTCTTTTAGGCAACACGGATTTTAGTAAACTTCTCACTTTGACACCATCCGTCTATACGAATTTTAGTGGACTTTAAAAAATCGGTTCATTGAATTGGTGCACTTTACAGGTGCACCGACTGGATCACTTGGAAATGAAAATTTGAATAAAGTGATTCAATCGGTACACCGATTTGAACTCTCAAGAAATCAGTGCACGGACCAAATCACTTGGAAATAAAAATTTGAGGAAAGTGATCCAAATGATCTGATCGGTGCACCTATCCAATGAACCGATTCAATAGAAAGTTAACTGATTTCTAAAGGTCCACTAATATCCGTACAAACTGATGGGGGCAATGTGGAAAATCCGAAAAACCCGTGTCTCCTAAAAGAGTCTTCTGGTGTTACGATGCCACCCTATTAGATATCATCAGCTATTTGATTTAAGAAAACAAAATGAATAGCAAAAACAAGGTCTCATTTGAACCAACTCATTTTAATTCCATTGATTGAATGGCAAAACATGTCTGATAAAAAAATACCTTTATATTTGGTACAGCCTTAGGACTTTAACTTCTTATTTGTTGTTGAGGGTAAGACTACATCTATCGCCACTCACAGGGGTGCAAATCTCGGCCGATGCATCTTGGCCTCGGCCGAGATTTGGCCCAAAACAAAGAGAGAGAGAGTAATATTGATTGATATTGTGGAACTGAGATCTCCGCTCCACCAAATTTTGGACGCTTGGCCACTTGTTATGAAAAAATGAGTCAAGAAAAAATGTCATATGGTTTATGTTCCCCTTGTTTCTACTTTTTTTAAAAGACCCATATATATAGAACAAGATGAACCCTAAACTCAAAAGGCAATAATCATCCTTGCACTGGGTTGTAACTTGTAAGCACCATTCCTTCAACCCAACCCACCCCAACACCCCCCCACACCCCCACTCCCCAACAATGCAAAGCCAAGTGATTGGGATGGTTGTATATCCATTGAAAAGGACAAGGGCTCCATATGAACCCCAGTTTATAATCAACCCATGTTATTAAAATTATTTTTTCTTTTCAAAAATTGAATCTTACCTTTTGATTGTTTTCATTTAAAGCATCTTCACCGTTGAATTAATCATATAGATCAAAATATTTATCTAATACTTCATTTTAATATTAAAAAAAAATCAAAGAGTGACATGATTCAATAAATGCCGTCTTGGTATATTAGCCACATGATTAATCTATCTATCTTTACATTTTTTTTTGTGGTTATTAAGTAAAACCCACCATCTAACATGGTTCATCAGAGCACCCGGCTTTTTCTAACTCACGCTTCTTTCAAACCTTCCCTAAATCTAAATATGTAGTGACAAGCATGGTTTTAATCAAATCAATCATGTCATGTTTTAAAAAAAAAAAAAACGTTTAGCAATTAAAAATATAACCATTTTAAAAAGGCCATCACTACTCTATTTAGCAGGGGTCGAAATCTCGACCACGTAGCAGGGGTTGAAATCTTGACCACGGCCGATATCTTGTTATCGGTCGATATTTTTCTCTTTTTTTAAAAAAAAAACCCACCAATAACGGCCGATATCAGTGTTATATATGGCCGATATCTCGACCCCTGCTATTTAGCAAAAGATCAAAGGATGTTTCCTTTAGTTATAAGGACAGGAATACATTTGTGATTTTCCCTCATTTCTCAATCTTACAGAACTCAGTTGCTCTATTGAAAATCAGCGAAGAACTCAGTTTTCTGCCTTTCACGTACCTGAAAAATTAAGCCTTTAAAAGCCTTCCCAAAGACCATTTTTTCTAACACTTTCACGAGATCAGGGGTGGAAATCTCATTATCAGCCGATAACTTTCTCTCTTATTTTTTTTCTTTTTTTAAAAAAAAAAAATCACCTTTATCGGCCAATATATATATATATATAGTCCTGCATGAGATATGTACTAGACAGATAGAAACAATTTTACACTCTTACCAGCCCATGAATAAATATCTAAACGAGGCTTTAGCAAACATGATTCTTCAGCATTCACATTGAGACCATCGACCGATGCATAAGCCCAATATCGACGACAGGCATAGACTTGTACCGACGAATTCCAAAAGCTATTCTTCTTTGTATTTTTTGAGAGATGTCTACAATCTGGTTGGACTCGACAATCAGATGAATGAAAATAATCTTCCTAAAAGATAAACAATTCACTATCATTTGGTTCTTAGTTCTTAGCTCTCAGCAAAGCACCCAACTTGAAATTCTATAGTTTTGAGAGAAGCATTTCTATTTGTAAGGTGAAATTGGACTTGGAAAATTAATGTGTGCATTGTGTACTCGAAGAGAAAAATCGGCCATTTAAATCAAATTGTGGACAGAGAAATCAGAGTTACAAAACTACCGATCAGAGTCATTTGCTAAATATGAAGATTACCCATTCAAAACACCATTTACATTGCAAGAGAGAAAACACTTCCAACTTTATCTGGAAACAAACACTTTCACAAAAGGCACTTGGACATCTTTGATTTGCAATTGATTTAGGATCTTCAATTTCCAAGCATTCACTGCCAAACTTCTTCCGCATACCCAATCTCATCCACTACAGATATCAGCAACCCTTCACAAAATAAATCGACATGATAAAGCAAGGCTACCTACATGACCTTCGAATAGCAAAAAAAATGAGTGAAAAATGAACAAATAAAGAAGGGGGGGAGAGAGGAAGAAAACAGCACATGAGAACAAGCAGGATTAGGATTCTACACAGGCAGTGGGCACCGTACACCAGATTAAGATGCTACTCCAGCTGGAGAATCATGTATTGTCATTACACGCACTTTGCTGGAATCTGGCCCGTCGTCCTCAAGCTCTCTGCATGTTTTGGTGACCAATCTGTTCTTGCTCGTACAATCTCAGCCCCACTCTCAAGCTGGAGCAAGTGCTCGCACTCGATCGCAGCTTCTGGTGAGTCACTATTGCAGTCACTGGAGACAGCAGTCAAGGACTTAAGCACTCCGTCTCTGCCACATTCTCTCCTGTATTCAAGAGCCATTCCTGCCAGCTTGTGGGTCTCCAAGATGGAGACTGGAGTACTCTGGAAATTAGGTGCAGCATATAAGTAGCAGCAAATTAGAAATCAAAATGAACAAGAATAATTTGCTCTCGTTGATGTTCAACTTTTTGTACAGGGTGATCTCTGACTAGAATCAAGAATCATGTGAATTTTTTTTTCTGGAAAGGTAAAAATCATGTGGATTAAAAGAACAAGCGGAGCAGGCATCCTGCCAAAATTTTGACCAGTATATCGTCTCTGAAAGATCATGGAATTGGGATCCACTAGAATACAGATGAAACTAGTGAATACTATCGACCACGACTTAATTCAGAAATTAAGACAATGCTCCAAAGAAATTGATAGCAGAAATGATTTACAATGATCACTATCCATATAGGGAATTGAAAATTATATGTAGAAGAGGGTATAATCACTTCCATGCAGAATCCAAAGAGAAATAATTGCAGACAAACATTCTCCCAGTACAAATGTAAATATATTTCACGTTATGCACTAGTGAAGTAGCAAGTTCTAAAATTTTCTTGTGCTATGAGATAAGAAGTTGGATACAATGTCATGTAGACCACAGCGTGTAGATCAGGTACAACCTTATACCAACATTAATCACTTTCACCATGTTCGGGCCTACCCCTCTGGAAACAAAAGCTATTCATTCTGCTACCCAACTTATGGGTTAGAAAGGATAATTAAAGCCATTGGTCTATGCCAATCTACGTGCTCGCAAAGGTTAGCACCATGGTCACTTGCTTCGTTATAATTGTCTTGAAGTGCGAACTAATTCGTTCAAACAATTCATGATTAACGAATAGTTCAATGTTGATTTGGTTTAGTTCGTCAATTAAATTAATTTAAATCAACCTTACATAGATTTTCTAACTCTAATTTTATTTACACTACAAGGATGAATAATTTTTGTACTACTTAATGTTCATATTTCTTTTGTTTGAGAGAATAAAAGTACTTTTATCTATAAAAGTTTATCAACAACGATCAATGAATAACTAATCAAACTTCAATATACAGGCCTTATCAAAGCCATTTAAGGTTTGATAATGTATATAATGGTAGTGAGAAAAGCTAATAATTTATCAATAAATTAGTTAGGCATATGAACTAGGTAAAACAAATCAAATTGTATTTAGTTTTAAATTTAAATTTCTTCATTTTAGTTAGCTAGCTCTAACTGAGAATTTGACAAGTTAAAAAGAGAAATAAATGAACCTACTCAAGCGAATTAGCAAATTATGACATAAATCAAATTGCAAACTCCAAATTCAAATGTGAATCAGAGGAATTGCAAATTGGGTAACTATGATTAGCACTTACAAGCATGCCTTGACTCTTATTCGAGGTATTTAGGTCCTTTTTAGTGATTTTAGAGATAGAGATAGATAGAGAGATAGAGATAGAGAGAGACAGAGAGAGAGAGAGAGCCTTGACTCTTATTTGAGGAATTTAGGTCCTTTTTAGTGATTTTAGAGATAGAGAGATAGAGATAGAGATAGAGAGAGAGAGAGAGAGAGAGAGAGAGAGAGAGAGAGAGAGAGAGAGAGGGGGGGAGAGGGGGAGGGAGAGGGGGAGGGAGAGGGAGAGAGAGAGAGAGAAAGAGAGGAAATTAAAGATATGCGCTCATCAATGAGGTTTATTTAAAATGATAAAATATAATATTGAATCATCATTTACAGGCTTGGCTCATAAGATGGAAAAAAATAATAATAGGTACATGAGGAGGACAAGAACAGGCAACTAGATTGGAACTTGCAGCTTCCTGTGAAAATTATTCTAGTTTTTTTTTTTCTATACTTTAGGGTTTAAAGAGACACACACAAAAGACCTATTTGGTTCAAGGATCACTATTGCAAATGGTCTCACATGTACAAATGAGGATATAACTTTTATTGCTCAAATAGAAATCTAGTTCAGTAAAAGGACATATTCATCTGAACCTAAGTTGCATGGGTACAGATATGAGTGTCGGTTCAACATGGGTACAAGGTGCCGAACACAACCCCCAAAAAAAAAAAAATTGGACATGGGGCACAACACCATATTTAGATAAAATTAAATCTAAGTTTATTTTAAATGAAAATAAGGTGTGAAATAACACCAATAGAAAATAATATACTAGCTTTACTCCAAACATTTACATGACGAATATAATGATATTTTAATTAGGTTTTAAGGGGAGGAAGGTGTTTTAATATTTTAGTTGTCTTAGAAAATAATGTTAGAAGGCACTATAATAGTCATGAAGAACGGGTATGAGTTGTCAAAAAGTATCCGACACAAGTGCGAGTGCCTACAAGTGTCCAACAAAGATACGTCACCTATTTTGAATTGTCTGTGCAACATAGATCAGAACACTCAAATAGCAAATGCAAATGTATCTTTCAAAAAAAAAAAGCATATGCAAATGTTGGATTATCTTGAACTAGATGCTTTCCTTGCTCCATAAGTGGTCATGCATCCTAACTGGACAATTTATATTAGTTTTAAATCTTAAAAGGCATTTTCAGCTCTCAAATGATGCGACTTAGTCCCAATGCTGACTCGCCTAATTGGAAAGTCACGCTTTGGCCACGAAAAGCAGTGACCAAAATATACAGGTTCGATGAAAGGACAATGTGAATAAAATATGATTTACCCCATTAGTGTTTTTTGTTTCCCCCCCTTAGAATGAAATTAAAAACTGAGAGGAACCTTTACAGAAGATTAAAAAACTGGGTATAAGAACTTAGAACTTGTCAGCCAACTATGGGAAAAGAAATACCTCAAGAATCCAGCCAATGTATTTGACATTGTTCACATGCTGATTGATGTCCAAATCACTCCACCGAGGCTGCAAAGTTTGGAGAATGGAGACAAAAGACATTCTTAGTACATAAGATGCCTAAGCTTGTTTAAAGAAGTACAGTCCTATGAAATGGATCAGTCCTGAATTTCCACAACAACAACAAAAAAAAAAAGTCCTAAAAAAAGGAAAATAAACCACAATCAGTTACAAAGTAAATTACATTCATCATTTTTGTCAAATTGAAGTGACATTTACAAGTTCATTTTGGAGATGACTGGCCCATGTAACCCTTGTTGATGCATGGAATTTACATGGATGTAAAGAACATTAGGTTGTAGCAATGCTGATGGATCTGGCTCAAGAAATCCTGCTATTTTCTTCTTCTTTTTTCTTTTTTTTATAGCAAGGTTTCTCTCTTGATTATTCTTTTGAAAGGTTATGCAATAGAATCAAAATTATTAATTGTAGAGAATGAAGAACTTCATTCATTCTTTTTATTATCTATTGCTACAAAAGTAAATTATGTATTTAATATATTGTATTCCTATATAGTAAATTATGTTTTTAATATTTTTACAGTTTCACTGAAATAGAAAAAAAAAATCATATAACTTGAAACTCACGACATTTACCATGTCAGGATCTGCAGTAGGAATAAAGTGCGTTGAATATTTGGTAGATCCAATTTTTTTTTTGAAATGGTTATTATATTAATTAAAAGAGGCACCAAAAGTGCAAATACATTTGGTAGATCCAAAATTGAACGAAACACCTAAATCCAACATGAATCACAACCTGAAATGGATCTTAGTTAAAGGACTCATTCCTTAGTCCAGTTTCGTATCTGGATATTTGAAGCCATACTTAGACGTAACTGTCAAATAGATTTAATATTTTTTACATATTAACTATATATCATACAAATTTGGGTTCTAAAAATAGATCCATACTTGGTTTTCAAGGTTAAGATCCTTTAGGTAAATGGGTATTTGGGTATCTACTAGCAGTCCCAATCATATGGAATCACAGTAGACATCATGGGAGGGTAGTATCCGTATTTTATTTAAAATATATATTACTCAAGTATGGTCATTTATTTATTTATTGACGTCCTAGTATGGTCATTTATTTTTGTAGGGGGTGTCCACCTGCATCTTCGTTCTTATTCATGTGGCTCAGATATTTTGAGTAATTTCACTAGAGCTCAGAACTTGATGAAACTTTGCCTCTTTAATAGCCACTCACCCTACTGGCTTTGTGTAGGATGGACATAGGGTTTTGGTCAATGGTGGGACCCATTTTGTTGTTTTTTCCAGCACTGTTGAAATGACGTCCAAAGGTTTGTTTTTTCAAGGATTTGGCTTGATCTGCTTCTGTACACCTCATCTCAGGCTGGGAGCGCACTGCTACAGTCGCCCCTAGTGGTTCTTTCAATCCCATTGGATTGGTCTTGGTTTTGTGATTTGTGGGACCCACTTTTATCAGATTTTACATACATTGTGCAATAACCGACTAATTACTGAACCTTTTCTCTATACATATGGCATTCTCTAGCCCTACTTCTCCTAGAGATGATGTTATTCAAGTGTGAATTTGATTCCTTGCAGCAGGATGCAACTTAAGAGCCTCCAATCCTCTGGTTATGCCCAAACTTATGTTGTTCAATCAGGTACTATCTCATCTGCTTTTCAAACCTCATCCAGCAGTCCTTAGATTATTGAATTTGGGGCTACAAATCACATGTCAAGTATGTCGAATACCTCTAGAACTCTTAAAGAAACCTTTAGATTATTTGCAATGAATGTTGTCAAGTCATATTGGCCTGATTCTATTTTTACTACTTGTTATTTAATAAATCGCATGCCTACAAGAGCTTTAAATAATAAAGCACCTATTAATGTTATTTCTACATATTGGTTTGTTTCTATACTTCTGTTGCATGTTTTTTGACGTACCTGTTTTGTTCATGATTTTTCTGTTGACAAGCTTGGAGAAAAAATTGTGAAATGTGTGTTCTTGAGTTACTTTTCCACTCAAAAGGAATATAAATGTTTTGATCCGATATTTGGTAAAAGATTTGCTTCTATAGTTTTTTTTTTTTTTGAAAAGACTCCATATTTTCAACCATTCATTCATAAGTCTTCTTCTTCTGCTCATGTTCTTCATATTCTTACAGATATAGTTGACATTTCTTCTGATCTGTCTACCTCTAAGCCTTTCATTGTTTATCACAAGAAGAAAGACAAGCCTCATGCTTCACCTACTACCACCTAATCATGCTTGGACTGTCCAAATCCATCACTTGAGAATTCTAATCTTCCCACCCCTTTGAGGAAAAATGTGTCTACTAAACATCCGATAAATCATTTTGTTACCTATAAATATTGTTTCTCCGTCATATCACAGCTTCCTCTCCAAAATAGATACCCCTTCCATTTCTAAACGGATTCATAGTGCTCTTCGAGATTCTTCCTACAAGGCTAAAAAAAAAAAAACTTGGGAGATGGTATCCCTACCGCAGGGGAAGACTCCAGTAGAGTGTAAGTGGGTCTTTGCTCTCAAACACAACCCAAATGGATTCATTGCTTGATATAAAGCTTGCCTAATGGCTAAAGGCTTCACTCAAACTTATGGGATTGATTATCAGGATACTTTCTCTCCTGTTGTAAAGATCACCTCTATACGGATGATTATCTCTATTGCAACTACTTAGTTGTGGACTCTTCATCATTTGGATGTCAAGAATACATTTCTCCATGGTGACCTGAAAGAAGAAGTTTACATGCTACCACCTCCAGGCTTTATTAGACAAGGGGAGCAAGGGAAGATATGCCGACTTAAAAAAGCATTATATGGTCTCAAACAGTCTCCTCCAGCGTGGTTTGATAAATTTAGCACCGCTTTGTTGAATTATGATTTTGCACAATGTCAATTAGACCATTCTGATTTTGTGTACCGTGCTACCGATGTTGTTATACTTCTGATGGTTTATGTGGATGACATAACCTTAACAGGGAATAATGAGTCCTTTATAAGTGCTTTGAAAGCCTATCTGCAACAGTTGTTTGATATTAAAGATCTTGGCTTACTTCATTAGTTCTTGGGAATCAAAGTTGCTTGATCATCTAAAGGACTTGTTCTTTCCCAATGGAAAGATGCTTTAGAACTTCTTAATGATGCTGGATATTCTAGATGCAAACTTACAGATACACCACTTGATGTTAATTAAAAAAATTATGCTTCCGATGGGATTCTTCTTCCTGATTCTTGCTTTTATCAGTAGTTGGTAGGCAAGCTCATATATCTTACCATCACCCAGCCTGACTTGGCTTATGTTTTCAGTGTGGACAGTCAATTTATGCATGCTCCTACGGATGCTGACATTCATGCGGCCTTTCGCATTTTATGTTATCTTAAGGCCCACCCTAGTCATGGACTCTTTTATATAAGAAACAGCCTACGCTAACTGGTTTGGTTCTCCTGATGATACGACGATCTAACTCGGACTAGTGTACTATTTTAGGATCCCATTTGGTTTCTTTGCAAAGCAAGAAACAAATTGTTGTTTCTCGTTCCAATGCAGAAGCGAAATACAGGGCCGTGGCCAACACAACATGTGAATTATTGTGATTCAAACAATTTCTAAATGAATTGGATTTTCCTTCATTAGAGGCACTTATCATATTCCGTGACAACCAAGTTACAACCAATATTGCTTCCAATCTAGTTTCCCATGAGTTTACAAAACATATAGAGATTAATTGTCATTTTATTCGACATCATGTATCCTCTGGGAATATTGTCATTCCATATTTGAAGTCCAAGGATCAATTAGCTGACATGATGGCGAAAGTCATCTCTCGCTCTCAACTAGATGATGTTTTCAGCAAGCTGAGTCTGATTGATGTCTTTACACCAGCTTGAGGAGTGTTGTAAATGTGTATTTTTCACACGTCTTCTTATAGAATTGACCGACATATGTCATTAGGTGTAATTGATTCTTCTTTCCTTATTTGTCGTCTTGATTGGCTTATTGTATACTATATATACATGTGTACTACTTCTTCAAACAAGAAATACAATACAAAAAATTAATCTTTCTCATCTTTTGCCCCTTCTTTTCATTATTTTTTTCCCTTTCTACCATTTTCCTTTCAATAGTCACGCCCATGCACTAGTAATTACATGTGCTTATGCATAGCTAATAAGACCATGATTTAAAAAATCTAATGTGATCATGAAGAAAAATACATATTTTTGTAAAACTAACATATAAATTGTAAAAAGTTACTAAAACTCGTAAGGTTCTTAAAAATTGCAATTTAAGCATAAGATTCAAGCATTATTTTGGGAAAAAAAAATCTAACAAATCGTAAGATTAAAATTGTAGATACCCACTTGTATTTGTAATATTTTTTCTTTATATTAATATATCATTCATCTTGTTACTGCTAAAAAAAAAGATTAACATCATACATCATAAGATTTAACTATGATCTATATACGTGTACATGCATAAGTATCTATACACATACACAAACACACACAAGCATGCACAAGAACGCACACCCACACGCGCGTGTGCACACAAAAAGTGCAAAACCAGTTGCATGGTTAGAAAGATCAGGTGCCTCTTGTGTTGTAATTATCCATCCAATAGATCTGTTGTGGACCCACAAACCAAAGTTCTGACGGAAGTCTCATGAGAACTATTCTTAGGGGATCCTTATGTAAATATTTATATATATTGCAACATCTTAAAGGATTTAAATGTTACAATGCCCTTGTATATCAAGAGATCTAAATGGATGCAAGTATATGGTTCTTTATTACGAACCATTGCTTCATAAATACAAAATAGGTAACTTGGGGTCAGGCCCAAGTAAATATGGTTGAGGACCCACAAGTACATGGTTTCTTATCACGAACCATTGCTTCATAAATACAAACTAGGTAACTTGGGCAAGCCAGGTCAGGCCCTATGTGAATATGGTTGAGAAACCACATTGTAGTCACAAGGCACAATCCAAGGCCAGGCTCAAAAGGGCCAAGATATGTGAATCTGAAAATAAAATAAGGACCCCATGCATGCCTTCGGGTTTTCAAGCCTATGCCCAACTTACCCTTTTCCTCTCTTGTCCTTTCCCACTGCTACCCTCCATGTTGCTTATAGGCCATTTTTAGATACAGCAAAAGCTTGCCAACAAAAGGAAAAATAGTTTTTCCCCATCCATGGAAAGGAGATCAATAAGCAATAGCCTCATTTGCCAAAATCGACCATTCTTCTGAAAAGAACCCACTTGCCTAGTATTACTATATGGTCTTGCAAAGTTCTACAAATCAATCCAAACCATATAATCAATAGATTCTTTCATTTATTATATTATAATAGGCAGTAATATAATACAATATAAAAAACTTTGCATATGATGACTTTGGGCTCTTGGGTTTAAATTGGGCTCATCTATATGAGGCTTCCAAGTCAGGTGGGGTCCTTAAAATGCAAGATCTTAGACCACCCAAATTTAAATCAATCCCTGTTTAAAGGCATGAAATCAGGCTTGATTTGACTCGTGCTTTTTTTTGGGGTTGGGAAGGCCCACCCTAGTTGCGTCCCTAATATAAATTAATGATAAAAGGACCACAAAATGAAAAATGCAAATGAGAAACTTGCAAGTGTCAGTTTCTGACTTACAGTTAGACCATGTTGGACATAATCAGCAGTGCGGTCATCTAGCTTTGTCAGTTTTCGGTTGTCTTCATCCAAGATGGCATCACGGTCAATAAAATAAGGCTCTATTTCCTTTCTAACTTCTTCTGGAATTTTGGATAATCTTCTTGTCTTTTTATTCATCATCACCCAAACACTGCGAGTGAATCAAAACAAAGAACAATAAACATCCCAATCAGCAGTCTCTCGCGACCCATATTTCAAATAACCACCATGGAAAATGCTATTTGATTTCAATGAGAAAACTCTTATCAATCTTTAATTAGAAGTTAAAATAAACAAAAAAGTTGTATAAGATTGGTATTGCCACAAATTTTACTAGTCAATTTCCCAACCTTGTAGCTCGTGTCACAGTTTTCCCTGTCTCAGAGTCGCGAACTAGCCAATCACGGCGCATCCCATTCTTACCAGATGAACCAACCCATGTTTCTACTTCAACAATGTCGCCCCTGCATAGATCAGGAAGACAGCCAGCATTAATCAAAATAGCAAAGTTGAAATATATCAGCCACAGTACTGCAGTCTACAGATAATATCTGACCATCATAGTTTGAACAATTAAAGACTCCCAAGCCCACAAATTTAATGGACCGAAAGGGTGGGACATTTCATGGAGAGAGCATGGGATAAGCAAGCGGGAGAAAAAGATTCCAAGGTGCCAATTATCACAGACACAAAACTCCATTGAAAGATCTGAGGTAATTACATGTGCATATGAAACATTGAGTCCGAGTAAATTCAAAAGCAGAAATTTCACTGGTTATTATATTAAATCAGCATTGTCTTCCCACAAAGAAAATCAATAGGCATCATCGTGCATGTTACCAAGTGTTTCTTCATGCTCAGCAGCCATTGCGCATGGGCTAGTAAATAGCCACCATCCTGCAGTAACTAAGTGTTTCTTCAAGCTTAGTTTCCATTACAAGTTCATATCCTAGTAAATCAATAACTTCATCTTCTTACCCCATCTGATTATCTGACCAATTCTAGCATCTCATAAACATCCATATACTTTGGTTTGAGGCATTACCTTTTAGGAGTAGGAACAGCTTCCTGAGTATTCTTGACAACACTCATATGATTATCACAGCTTCCTGAGTACTCTTGACAACACTCATATTCCTAAGAGGATTGTTACGACTCTTCAAAATCCCTCCTGGAAGGCAGCAATGGAATAAGAAATGACAGCACTAGAAAAAAAAAAATCATACATGGGAGATGGTTTCTCTTCCTACAGGGAAATCTATCGTTGGTTGCAAATGGGTTTTCACTCTCAAGCATAACCCTAATGGTTTAATTGCTTGATATAAAGCTAGATTCTTTGCCAAAGGCTTTACAAAAACATATGAGATTGATTATCAAGAGACTTTCTATCATGTGGCCAAAATCACACATGTTCAGGTCTTGATATCCATTGCTACCACACATCAATCACCTCTTCATCAACTAGATGTTAAAAATGCATTTCTACATGGTGACTTAAACGAAGAAATCTACATGCTTCCACCTCCCGGGTTTGTGAAACAGTGGGAACAAGGGTTGATTTGCAAACTCAAGAAGGCCATCTATGGTCTCGAGTAGTCTCAAAAGGCATGGTTCGATAAATTCAACAATGCCTTATTAAAGTATGGTTTCTCTCACTATCAGACAGATCACTCTATGTTTGTCTACCCGCTGACTCTAATGTGATGCTTCTAGTTGTTTATGTTGATGATATTATGCTTACTAGAAAGAATGCTCCATCTATTAATGCATTGAAAGATTATTATGACACTCCTTTGATAGTAAAGATTTGAGGCCACTCCACTATTTTCTCAGGGTTGAACTTGTTCGTTCTTGATAGGGAGGTTTGCACATGGCCCAAGAATTAGTCAGGTACTCTAAGAAGCCTGGACACCTTGATCTTAAAAAAAAGGTTGCTCGTTCTTCTAAGGGGTTTTTTCTTTCTCAGAGAAAATATGCTTTAGACCTCTTACAAGATGTAAGATATTCTAGAAACAAGCTAGCCGACACTCCACTTGATGTCAATAGTAAGTTTTCTGCTTCAGATGGGATCCCCCTAGATGATCCCATATTTTATCAGAAACTAGTGGGTAAACTTATGTATCTCACCATTACTTGACCATATTTATCCTGTGTTGTTAGAGTAGTCGGTCAGTTTATGCATGCTCCACGGGATGCCCATTTTCACGCGGTATTTCGAATCCTACACTATCTTAAGGCTGATCCTATAAAAGGTTTATTTTATCAACATCAATCTCAACTAGCTATTCGAGGTTACTCAGATGTTGATTAGGTTGGTTCTCCTTATAGTCGTCGCTCGACTACAAGATATTGCATTTTTATAGGATCTCATTTGGCCTTTTGGCATAGCAAGAAACAGACTGTTGTTAGAGAGATTGAATCATGGCTAATACTTCTTGTGAACTATTATGGTTCAAGCAATTTCAACCCGAGTTGGGTTTTGCCTCCTCTAAACCATCATTGATGTTTTATGATAATCAAGCTACAATTACTATCACCTCAAATCTTGTGTTTCATGAGCGTACAAAGCATATTAAAGTTGATTGTTACTTTCTTCGTCATCACGTTACTGCCGGTCATATTCTCACTCCTTATTCGCAACCCAATGATCAACTTGCTAATATGCTCACCAAGGCCATCTCTCGATCACAACTTGATGACGTCTTAAGCAAATTGGGTTTACTCGATATCTTTGCATCAACTTAAGAGGGAGTGTTGTCACATTTTACACATGTGGATTGACTTTTAAATATCATTGATTGTGAATAATTGTAAATGATCCAAGCGATGCAGATGTACTTGTATGGATAGGTGATTCTTCAGGTAACTTCTCGGTCAAAGCATTGGTAGACTTGACATTGTAACAACAACCCACTGAAGAAATCACAACTAATTTGGCCTGGAAAAGAACCTCTCCCCCAAGGGTTCAAATCTTTGTTTGGTGCATCTTGAAAGGTAGTGTTTTAACTAGAATGAAGCTCAAGAGGAGAGGAGTGATTAGCTTGGATGACGAACTCAAATGCCCACTGTGTGAATCAGAGGAGGAAGATTCAGATCATCTTTTCATTGGATGCCCAGTGGCGCGGAGTCCCTGGACTAACTTTGTTAACCTTTTAGATGTGTCTTGGGTTTTTAACAAAACTTGTGTTGGGTCTTTGGAATTGTGGTTCCTTTCGAGACTAACTCCTAGGTTAAAACTTGCATGGAACATGATTCCGGTAGTTATATTATAGACCATGTGGAAATAAAGAAACTTGCGATTCTATCGGAAATCAATGGACATTAATGAGTTTTTCCAATCAGCAAAGTGGAGACTCTAGGTTTGGCTCCTAACTAGGATTGAATTTAGTGGTCTAAAACCAATGGATCTCATTTCGTCTTGGGAAGGATGTATGAGCGGATACACAAGGAAAGTGAGATCTTTGGAAAGTTGGGCACCTCCAGAACAAACGGACATGAAATTGAATGTGGATGGGGAAGCCAGAGAGAAACCGGGGCCAACAAGAATAGGTGGGGTGCTTAGGAATCACGACTGAACCATTTCCATTATGTTCAGTGAGTTAGTGGGAATTCGAGACTCTAATGAGGTGGAAATCCTTAATATTAGGAAAGCTTTAACCATCTGGAAAATCCATGGACAAAGAAAACTTGTTATAGAGGGGGGTTGGAAAATGCGATCAAATGGGCTAAGAGACAAAGGCGCCCCCCTGGAACTGATCACTATGGTTAGGGATATTAAAGACTTGGTTTAGGGGTTTGATGTATCATTTGTCCAAATCGGTCGAATAGCAAATAGAGTGGCAGACTACTTTGCGAAACTAGGAGTTACTGACTAGCTTTCAAGAGTCTTCTTTTTATGAGATGGGTTGGACTTTTTGCTGTAGTTTTTTCCTTTTCATGCATGGTTGTATTTTTCCCTTTTTCTCTTGTTTTCCTTTTCATCTTCGTCTAATCGTGTTAGACCTTTCTCTTCTCTTTGTATTTGTACCTTTTCCTTTTTCATGAAATCTCTGTTACTGCTAAAAAAAAATTGTAAATGATGTTTCTTTCATTTTTTCTTGCCTTGATCGGCTATGTACTACACACACACACACAATACACAAGAGAATTATCTCTCTCAACTTTCCTTCTTCCTTCATTGTTTTCTTCTTCTTTTTCTCCTTGTTTTCATTCTAACACTTTCAGGGATTAAGGCAATTCTTAGGTGTTTTGAATAGACCCAGCTTGCGTAATAGATGACCTCCGGAAACTAAAAATAAATGGGCAGACCCGACTAACTAGATTATTTCCACGTTTATATCCAACACATCCAACTGTATAAGGTATGCACCTATTTATAGGGTAGCCTTGGTATTTGAATCGCTAAAGAAGTCTCCTTAGTCAAGTAAATGGGTAAACCTAAACCAAACCCGAAATAGACCCAAACCAACTTAACCCATTTAATAAGACCACAAGAAATAGACCCAAACCGACCTAACCCCACCCTTTGCCACATCTAGTCTTCAACTAGTGTTAGGGTTAGAAATCAATTCAGGAAGAATATTGTAGTTAGGCTTGGATTGGAGGAAGATAGAATTTTGGAGTTGACAAAGAAATAAGTTTTGGAGTGGGTAGATTACCAATAATTTAATTAGGTGTACCAATTGCTGCCAATCCAAGGCCAAAAAAGATGTGGGTTCCAGACTTCCAGTAACATAAAAGGTTGTGATGGAAGAAGAATTACTTGTCCTTGAAAAAGTAACCCTTATCAAATATGCTCAACCTTTACCAAATCTGCTCAGGCCAATCTACCGATCTACTATATATCACTTTGATGCCGTAGGTGTAGCTAAGAAACATAAAAAACAGCAAGGGGATTTTCTTTGGGATGGAATGCAAATAAACAGAAGATTCATTTGGTCAAATGGGATGAGGTGGTAAATCTAGAAAGGAAGGTGAATTACGTTTCTATAGTATCAAGGATAGGAATCAAGCTTTGTTATATAAATGGCTTTGGAAGTTCATTAGGGAAGCCAATGCCTTGTGGTAAAAAGTCCTTATAGCTATGGAGTGGAGGGAGGCGAGGAGGGGTGGAAACTAGGAAAAGGGCAGAGAAAGGGTGTGGTTAAAGTGATTGTTAATTGGGTATGGTCAAGATAGGATAGGAAAAACCCTAAAGGAGGGGTTTAAGATTTGTTAAGTTTAAAGAGGGCATAGAGTTCATATCTAGAATGACTTGCAACTGGGGTTGGGGGGGCAAAGTTTGATAGAGCTTTACCCTCATTTATATAGGATAACTTTGGATAAAAGGTTAAAAAGGTATTTTGATGACAACAAAACCATTGACATGTGATACTAATGTTTGCAATGGAGTTGTGCTATAAGACATGTGATACAAAATGACTCCATAGGACCTAAAGATGAAGAGCTGAGTCGAGCACAAAAGATCGAAGATCAAATGACTCATGGATAGCTGCTCTTGAAGATCAAAGCCTGTGAAAGACCGAGCATCAACTTGAAGATCAAAAGGCTTATGAACAAAAAGAAGCCCATGAATATCAAAGCAATAACTTGAAGATCAAAGGGCTAATGAAGATGAAGACAAAGGTGGAGCGCTTGTGACTTGAAGAAGACTGAAGACTTTTTTGAAGATCAAGGTCCAAGTTATGTCTGGGTATGTCTAGGCCACGAGTGTTTAGGCCTTCATGTGTAAAGTTCCTCAAAAGATGAACACCTTGGCTCAAATCTAACCTTAGTCGGACCCTAGGATCATGTAACCAATATTGACCATATTATAATTGGATCCTAGTAATGTGGCCTCAATTCCAAAGCCATTGAGATATCAGCAAGAACTGTGCAAGTCCAATATAAAGTGGCCTCAGTTCTAAACCATTGTATATCCAAAAGAACTGTGCAAGTCCATAGTGGCATTAGTCCAAGCCATTGAATATTAAGAGGGTTGTGTAAGACCAATATTTTGTCATTCGGTAACTTCGCTTCAGTCTAAACCATTGAATATCAAAAAGACTGTGTAAGACCAACATTGCAAGTTTGGCTTCAGTCTAAACATTGAATATCAAAAAGACTGTGTAAGACCAATATTGCAAGTTTGGCCTCAATTCAAAAACCATTGAATATCAAATGAACTATGTAAGACTAAAACTGAGGATAAAATCATTGACTGACAAGTTTGGCCTCAGCTCCAAAATATTTGTATATCAAAAGGACTGTGTAAGAACAAAAAATGAATAGGTAAAGTTTTAGGACCAAACCGTCGACTAGTAGACTTGTTACCATCGACTGATAGGATACCGTTGAATGTTGTATGGGAAATTGTCGACTGTACATGTGACTGTAACAAATGGTTCGTCTCTGATAAGTTACCGTTGATTTCACAATAGAGCTAGTCTCTGTTATTCATTCGTCGACTGTTGCATATGGACCATCACTTTTTCCAACTTTGAATACTTATACAACATGTCCAAACCATCGATCGGTTTTCTTGACCGTCGACAGTATGGTGGCAACGGTCGAGTTGTTGGCGCATTAAATGCACATTCAAACTGTCATCTTCTCCATTTAATGCATGGAAACGGTAACACATTTGAAATATGCTATATATATCGACCATTATGAGGAGTAAAGAGAGATCCACCAGCTCCCATAGCCAAGAACAATAAAGAAATTAATATGCCTATCATTTTGAGTTCAAAGCACCAGCACTTGTATATCTTGAGTTGTCATCTTTGTTCTACGTTTTGAGTAACTCTAGTGTGAGCCAATTTGTATATCTTTGAACCCTGGGAAAAGGGATATTGGAAGAGGAGAGCATTTGAAGAAGTGTAAATGGCTTCTTCTCCACCCGAAAGGAGAAGGGGATATTGGACTTAAACCTCTGGCGTAGTCTTGGGGCGAGGACGTAGGCGGGAATGCCAAACCTCATTAAAATCCAGGTTTAATCTCTCCATCTCTTCTCACCTCCTCTATGTTATTTATGCTTTAATTTGTTGCGGATTTGAATGCCTATTTTCTAATTTTTGTAATCGGAAGAAATCCCGAAAAGTTTAGACTGGCTTAATTCGCACCCCCCCCCCCTCTCTCTCTCTCTCTCTCTCTCTCTCTCTCTCTCTCTCAGTCAGATACTGGGCAACAAATACATAATGGGCAACCCTACATATGACCCAGTTTCGAGTTCAATTTCTTCTCCCACGTTAGTAAGTAATTTATCTTAGTTTTGTGATTTCTTGTTGAATTTCAATTTTATGCAAAATTATTTTCAAGATTTCATAAGTTGTAATTGAATTTCTTGTTGAAAATGAGAAAGATTTCCAAGAGTTCAATTTCTTCAATTTTTTTTTTTTTGGAACATTGACAATTGATACCAATAAAATAAGAAGAAAGTACAAAAGAAGGAATCTGAGGATAGGAGATATATACTCTGAGCCGATAAAAGGAAAAGAAATGTAAGAAAGAGCAAGAAAGAGTGAGAAATAAAATATACAACAAAAATCCGCCCAACACAAGATCCAAATGAAGCCCCCAAACCCAAGTTATCAAGACTGGTGAGATGAGAAAAACTCCAAAGAAGGAGTTCAATTTCTTCAATTGAATGTGAGAAGATCCCACCAAGCGAATTCTACATTCAATTATACCCTTAAGTGGGGTTTGAGTTTCTTCTATTGAGACTCGAAATTCGAGATTTCCTCTAAGTTCATTTTCTTAGAGCCCAATTTCCACAGCGTATTCTCCTTGGGTTTAGAATCTCTAAACACTAAGTGTACTGATTCTTGGGTTCTACGACAATTTGAGCCTAGGAATTGCATTAGGACGGAGGGGGAAGGAAAGAGAATATAATGGAGAGATGGATGAGGCTTTTTCCAAAAGGAATTTATAAATTTAATATGGACGGTGAAGTGAAGGGAAAGTCAGGTATGAGGGGGATATTATATTCTTTTTTTTTCCAAAGCCATTGGGTATTAAGAATTCGAACAAAGCGAAGCTCTTGGGCATCAAGAGAGCGATGGAATTGTTGAGGGAACATGAGCAAGGAAGAATTACAATTGAGGGTGATTTGGAGCATGAACTAAGAACAAAAGGAAGTGCTTTGGAAGCTTAGTCCAATTGTGAGGATATCAGATGATTGGCCTAGTAATCACTTTTAAGCATATTTGGAGTTCTACAAATGGGGTGGCAGATTTCCTTGCTAAATCATAAGTGGAGAGAATAATTTTTTGTTCATACTTTGTAATTTGTGTTGTTGTAGCGTGTATTGCCTTGTTTCTTCAGTATAGATCTCCCACAGTGTAATGAGAGGTTTTTGTATCTTTTTATTTCTTTTTGTTGATGTACCTTTTTATCAGTTAAGAAATATTTTCTTAGTCATCATTTAAAAAAAAAAACAAAGCCTTCAAATGTCCACAACGAAGCTAAATTATTTGAACTTTTTCTTTTGAAGTAGTGAGTAAATATTTAATATTAAAGAAGGCAGAAGGTGTGCAATGCAAAGGAAAAATAAAGCACTAAAACAACCAACACAATCCAAACAAACCCCAAAGACAAAAATCAGAAACATGGTGACTTTTTTATGACTATCCTGAAAAGATAGGGAATTGTATACAAATAAACCAAATAAACATGATAGATTGTGGAGTAATTTTGGTTTATGACAAGGTAGAATGCAAAAGTACAACTTAAAAAGCTGAAACAAGACAGATAGGGAAGTGGCAATATGATATGATGAGATATCCAACAAACACCCAAAGCAACTTTCATAAACTTCTGTAGGTTGAGACGTAAAGAATCCTACCAAGATGGGTAGAAATCCACCAATATCTGCATCCGGGTAACTACCCATATCAGGTTTCTCCTACTCATTTCTGGTGTCGAACCAAAGCCTTCACCAAGAAGGCCTGCACTTCTAACATGGTTTAATGCGGTCTCCTGTACATGATTTTATAGTGTGAAATACAAACTATAATGAATTTAAAAGATCAAAAAATCACAACTTACACGAGAATATATCAATAAAATTTGGTTTAAGTGACCAGATCTGGGTATAGTATCTATGAAAAAGGTATTCTTTAGGATTAGTTAGCAGAAAATAGAAGAAAATGATTAACTCATCATCAATCTTAACCAATTCAATGGATAAGGTATGTACATTTAATTATACATGATAATTCAATTTTTAAGTGCAAAACCAATGTGCACACCGGAAGAAGTTTGACATAACATGCCTGTGGCATATATACCAAATGTGAATATCACATGGATCATATTCTTACAAGCTTTCATAACGCTAATTTGATTGTATGAAGAACAAGACTTCTCATGGTTCAAAGGTTAACAACCTTTTTATTCATGTGTCCCTCTCTATCCACATTAACCAACATAGCAGGCTCATAGGGAGTAAGTTATACATGCCTATCTAGACAAAATGGCAAAATACAAACCTCAAGGGGTTGGCCTGACGGTCAAGAAGCCCACCTTATGAAGCAGAGTCTTGAGTTCAATTCACGCTCAATCCCAAAAGGCACTCCCCATAGACTTAACCGTGTGTGTGGATTGGAAGATTTACACATACCCTGCCCCCAGAATAGTCCCATCTCCAATGTGGGGTGGGGATACCATGTTATCCAAAAAAAAATGGCAAAATACAAAATTAAGTACATATATAATATCCATTAAATTAAGCCCATAGCATGTTGATAAGAGCTAGCTTGTGCAATTGTAAGTGTGACGGGTTCGAATCAGGCTGCTTACAATTCAGAAAAAAAAGGGTTTATTTATAATACCTGAAAATCCAACAAAACACTTTTCTAATTAGTAACCACAATTCTTTTGGAGAAGGATGCTTTTGTACCTGCAAATGATTCATTAGTGTCTCTATTGATGCCGTCCGATCAGCACCAATCTCATATGACCTAATTGCAAAGTTTTGTCTAAAAGTAAGTCCATCATGAACTATCCTCCCAAAAGCAAATGGATCAACAAATACATCATCTCGCTTAGGCTTCCAGTCAAGATTCGTCCATTGCTTCTCAGCGGCCAAGAAGATTGTCGTGATGGCAGCAAGCAGCATGCTCCAATCAGGTAATTGGTTGATGAATGTCCTTGGCGGTGGGGATGGGGCCACAACATCCTCATCCTTTGTGCTCTCTGTCGATGGCAAGGAACTGACCTTAGTCCCATTGATCTTAGGAGCTGTATGGGCATTTGCCTGAACCTGCAATCCCCCAGATGAAGTGGATTTTGGTTTAAAGCCCCGAGCATCCAGGTTATCAGAACCCCCTGCAACTGTCATTGATGCTTTAGTGGGAGATGCAGATGATGTTGGAGAAGCAACTGGGAAAAAGGCAGAACCAATTGCAGTAGCAACCATGATGTAGAAAGAAGCTGGGAAGCGTTCTATCAAACAAAACACGTCACAGGTTGAATGAATCCTTTAGCTAAGGAATCTGTTCTCTGTCAATCAACAGGTGCCACAATTCAAGACATTTATATTCAAACAATGGAAGAACCGATTCAGATTCTTTCCCAAAGAAAACATCTATAAAGGAAATGCAAATAAATACCAAACAGAACCAATTCAACTCAAACCAAACCTTTTTCACATTTCCAGTGTAAAAATAAATAACATCAAATGCAAAGAAAAACATAGAACAAAGTAAAAAAAAAGGGACGTGATAGAATGTGGAGTAACTAAGGATACTATTTATGACACGATACAATGGTAGAAATTCAAAAATCGAACCTCAGATGGATGGAAACATTGCAAATATGATGATGACATAAAGTGAAAAAGGGAAGACTTAAGCAGCAACCAAGAAAAGGAACTTTTCAAGCATTGCAGGAGAACCTGAACTACCCTTTCCTAGAAAAATTAAAAAAAAATACTAACAGAACCCAAATTAACTCCAGAATCCAACTTCTTCTCATCTTTAAATATTGTAAATTGGAGGGGGAAAAAGGAAAGAGTTAACAACATCCAACAGGAAAAAAATAGTAATGACAAACAGAATCCAATTCAACAAAAAATCAATTTTCTTTTTTGCATTTTAAACATCAAACATATCACATAATCAAGAGAAAGAAAGAAATAGATGCATAGATAGATAGATAGAGAGAGAGAGAGAGAGAGAGAGAGAGAGAGAGGGAGAGGGAGGCAGATAAACAGACAGACAGACAGACAGATAGAAAGAGAGAGAGAGAAAGATGGATGGATGGAGAGAGAGAGAGAGGTAAAACTTTTTAAAAACAAATGCAGAGGACGAAATCAGGAGCTGTTGAATCTTCTCTAAGTTCAACAGCAAAATCTCTAAACCAATGCCAACCAATATAAATCAGAAAACACTACCAAAAGTAATATGTTCCTTCATGCCAAGTGAATTTCTTTCGAACCAAAGAGTTCAAGGAAGAATTACAGAAGACAATAGAAGTTAGAAAAAGGGGCTTCTGAAATCTACACTCGAATTTCAGATTAATCTGGCAAAAGCTCTGTTATGGGTGTATGGATTGGAGAGCACTATCTTTGGGAAAAAGGTCAATTTAATTAAAGATTTAAATGGTTTACCATCTTTGCTAGAATAATATCATTTTCGGGGAAATGCTTTCCTTGACATGCATCCCAATAATTTTAACTGAGACCCTCCAAAAGTGCACCATTTAGAAGCATGAAATGGAAAACACTCTCCTTCAAATAACAAATTTTAGCTAAAAAAACTATTAAGCACTTTTGGTAAAAAGAATTTTCATTACCAGGAAAATGGTTTCCTTTCCATGCGCCTGAACATCATCATTTAAGGGGAAAAGAGAGAAAAAGAGAAAAGCACGGTTCCGACAGATAGAAGGAAAGCAATTTCTTAGAAACAAACCGAGAGAGAGAAAGAGAGATGTTATTTCAAAAAAAAAATAGTGCTTTCGCCATTTAAAAACAACCAAAAAAACACAGTTTGCATGCATGGAAGCGAAGATACTTTCTGGGAAATGGCCATTTTAAGGCAAAATTAATACTAGTAACCACTTTTCAGAAAGGACTGTTGTATTCCAAGGAAAGTTCTTTCCTTTCCACGCATCCAAATGGATGCATTTAAGAAACGACCTCCCATCGGGAAATTAAAAATCCAAACAAGAGAAAACTTCGCAAACCAGATCTGAACCAAACAGATCTGCCGAGAAATCTTCCCAAAATCACTTATATTTTCCAACGAAAATAACAAAAAAAAAAAAAAAAGGAAAAGAAAATTAAATTCGAGAAAGGCCAGAAGAAGAATGGCATCATGTGATCAGAAGTCCAAAATCAAACAAAAAATAGCAGAAATTGATGAGAATGCTTCCATACCTTCGACAGAGAAACAAGAAGTGAAGAACTGAAGCTTGTGTTTCTCTCGTTATGATTTCTTGGAGCATTTAAGATTTTAAGTGGAACATATTTATGTTATATTAACGAAGGAGTGAAACTCGTGCGGGCCGGGCTGGGCCCTAATTTAATTCGGGTTATGGCCCGAAATGCAAGTCCAAGGACTGTTGCTCAGCTCAGACCCACACGGTCATAAATTATTTGAAATTAGATTGGGTCTTTAAAAAATAACTAAAGGCCCATAAAGACCTTCAGATTTTTGGTCCTACTCAACTTAATTTTAAATTAATTAAACCGTAGTTTTTTATTTTTAATTTCACGTAAATTTTGTAAAGAATTTATCATATAAATTATAATTACTAATTCTATGACATTTACTATAACGATTAAGTTCTTAAGTTATTATTTTATATCTAATCAACTCATCATACAAAATTTCAAATAAATAATCTCTCCAATATAACGAAAATATATAGGTTTCAAGTTCCATACCTCAAAGGAATAAAATTAATTTCTCAAAATAAGATAATAAGTTTGCTAACGGGAGAAGAGAAAGATACATTTTTTTTAAATTGAGAAGTGGACAGTAATAAAAGAATTTATAAATAACTATTGTTAAGTTCGAAATAAATGGATAGAATTTAAATTAAAATTTCAAATTAATATAACATATTATTTAATATAAAATATATACTTAGGTATCGTAGATTTACAATGTATAATTTATTTGAGTTCAATGTGACTCAGTTATTAAAATGGTTCATTTTCTTTTTTAAATAATTCAATGGTTAATAGCTCGACTTAATGGTTGAATTTAATACTAAGTTATTGTTAAAGATTTTTTTTCTTATTAATGATAGACTAATAAAAAAAAAAATCTTGATTTTAAGAGTGTTATAATTTTGTTATATTGTAACTAATAAAGTAAATAAAGTGAAAAGAGACTTTCACTTAATTATCTTTTTCTATTTAGATTATTTTAGCTCAATGAAAATTTAATAGCACAAAGTATTAAGATAAACGCTTGCCTTCAATTTATGCCTAAAAATGTTATTAGGAAATTATTTTAATGCGCCAAGAAGTATAGTTGGCAATTAAGGTGAGTTATTGAGACTCCACATTCAATGTTTAAAATCTTTTTACTTTATTTATATATAAACAAACATTTTAAAGTGTTCATCAAATAACTCTTCACTATTTTTTTTTTTTAATTTAAGTGTGGAAAATCGTGGGATAGCCAGCGTAAAACTTCAACGGGTGAGCCCACTACCCCTAGGACACACTCAGGTTAGGCCATGAAGGCTCAAACCCGCAACCTCTCGCTTCATGAGACGGGAGACAATCAGTTAACTCTTCACTATTTGTTCATTAAATAATTGTAATTTATTTCTATTTATACTAATAAAAAAGGTAAAATTTGTCCAAAAATAGCTAAAGATATAAAAAGAGAATCTAAGATGAGATTTGATGACTTTGAATATTTTCAAATTTAACACGTTTTTATTGACAAAATACCATTACCAAATCAATAATGTGATGGCCTGACCTAAACAGCCAGAGTGTCCATGACCGACGGGCAATGGTGATGGATCGCCATTGTGCGAGTGGGCGTGGTTAGAAGTCCCACGTCGGAAATGAGATGATAGTGGAAGGGATTTATAAGAGGTCACACCCTTCCTTAGCACAACACGTTTTGAGCCTGCTGTTGATCCAGGCCTATTGCAAAGCCGTGCGGGCCCCTGTGTGGGTAAGCTCAAAGCGGCCAATATTGTGCTGAGTCGATTCAAGTTGAAGCGGGCACGCCTGGGTTGGGCCGTGACAAATAACTCGTATTTATCGGCAATATAGTAAATTCATGATAAAATTACGTTAAAACGTGATAAATGATAATCACGATAATTCTCGGTAAGTTATCGGTGAGTTCCTTATAAAGATTTGTTTACTAAAATATTTATTATTTTTTAAAGAATATATCTTCACTGTGATTTTCTCATTAATTTTTCGATAAAATCTTGAGAATTTAAAAATATTCAGATGTTATTAATCATCGTTAATATCCTGAGAACGGCATTTATGACGAGGAGAAAGATTTGATTTACCCTTTTCATATTATTATGAAAAATAGAGAAAATTTATACAAAAATTGACTAAAAAATGAAATATGAGGTTTTACGATTAAATTTGATGATTTTAAAGGATTCGACTGAGATTTTTTATATTAGTATTAAAATAAAAAATTCATATAAAAAATTATAAACTAAAGAAAATTATTCCAAGAGAATTTATTTTTATCAATATGACTCATTGACTCACCACTCATTACATATTAAAATTATAGTTTTTATTATCTTAAATTGAGACTCACTTTAGACAAGATGCCCCTATTATTGGTTAAAAATTGAGACTACTTATATTTTTCTTCAATTGACAATTATGTCCCGTCTTGAACATGGTTGAACTGTTAACAAATTTAGCTTTGTAAAATTATTAGGTTTTACAATTTCATGTTTAGAATCATGTGATAGATAACGTCAAAACTTTTTCTATTTAATAATCTTCCTCTCTCAACCTATTCTCCAATGGTTAATATACATTTAAATAGTTTTATAATTTTAAAATAAATTATACATTTTCAAAATAAATTTTAGTTTCTCTCACTATTATTGTATAAAGAAGAAGAAAAGCATATAAATAAATATGGGAATTAATCAGTCCGCCAATAATTTATCTTTGATGTATAAAAAATGAGTGAAATACCAATTTTGTTCAAATAAATAAGAAGAGGGCAAAATAGATATTTTATTCATTTTTTTACACCAGGAGTAACTTCTCATAAAGATTCACTTTTTTTTTTTTTTGAAGGCTAAGATATCGAGGTCTCTTAGAGTACTTGATTAAGTCATTTGGGCATGTGCAAATCTCCCTATCCATATAGACCGAATAAAATTAGGAAGAGTGACCCTATATATATATATATATATATGATCGAAGTGTTCAAATCTCTTAGACTACTCTACTAGTCTTTAGAATATGTACAAGTCTTCCTATAAGTAAAACTACGAGTTTCCGAAGAGTGATTCAAACTTAAAACTTTTACTTTCATAAATAGATTTCTAATTAATCTTTAAATAGATATTGCCTAAGTACAGTAATATACACAATTCTAATATTAATTGAATTTTATTTAATTCCAGCCTGATCCAACTAGACGAGCAACCACCATCCTTGCCATTTCACTACCAAATTTCTTACTCCATAGTCCATACTTTGCCATTAGATCATGAGCAAGAGAGAAAAAAATTGTGGGACCCATGACCATGACAGTGTAGCTTGGCATAATTAGTGCCACCTGTAATGCAGTTGAGCTGCCATTCTTTAAAATTGGGTCAAATCAAATTTTAAAACGCTTCTTTAGTTTCCTACAATGCTGTCTATTTGTCTGGATAAGATGGATAATGATATTATTCTGTCTATTCTGAGTGCCATGTACTGAAGAGTTTCTGAATGAGAGCTAAGGTTGTAAGAAAAAGAAATAAATTAATTCAGTTAAGGCAGGCGATCTTCTATAGGTATTTTATCTAATTTAATATAAATTTTAATATATTATCTATTTTACCTTTCGAATTGACTTGTCGAACTCTCTGTTTAAAAGTGATTTAAAGAGTTTGGTGAGTCAATTCGAAGGACAGAATAGACAATACAGTAGAATTAATATCGAATTACACAAAATGCTCGTGGAAAAATCGCTACCTTTCAATTAAATATTAAAATTCATACTTTATCAATTTATGTTTATATTTTAGTATTTCAATGATAGCTCATCATGGGTCAATATCTCATTTATCTAAACATTTCAATCTTCTCATTTAGAATTTTTTTGGAGTAATACTATATGGACTCATCCAAGCCCATAGATTTGGGCTCTCACCATCTACCATTTACTTAATGCTCATTCCAACTCTTATTTTAGTTAAAATAGAGTTAAAAAAAAAATATTTGATTAAAAGTTACATTGGAATTGGAGTTGTTTGTAATTTTCTTTAAATAAAAATATTTGGTCAAATTCAAATAAAAATATCACTAACTAGAATAATAGATATATGAGTTTATTTAATATTTTATTTATTTTTTATTTTGAAGTAATTTCTACATTATGCTTTTGAACCATTTTGATCGAATTTGAACTGTTTCTGAACTGAATTCAGACAAAATATTTAGATCATTAATCATTTTTAATTTTTCAAAAAAAAAAGATAGAATATGGGAAACCATTGATTGATCATCATGATAAAGGCATGTTGTTTTTTTTTTAACAGAGGTGTCTAGTCTTCTTAGAGCATTCGACTAATTATCGAGACATATGCAAGCCTCTCTATCCCCATACACCTGATAAATTTACGAGAAGTGTCCCCTTGAAGTGGAATGAGAATCGAATCCAGAACTCCAAGTTCTTGAAGTAGGTTCCTAGCCATCACTCCAATCAATGTCACAAATATCTCTGATATTTTTAAACTTATCATTTTTATCGATAAAATACTAATCACCGTTAACATCTCGAGATTTATCAGCACAGTAGTAAATTGTTGAAAAAAATGCATTAAAAACATGATAAATGATAATATCGCGATAATATTTCAATAAATTTCTTATTAATAATTTATTTTATTAATTTTTTCATTTATTATATTTTTCATGAAAAATTTTCATTAATTTCCTAATAAAAATTTAAAATTTTAAAAATATTTCAATATTACCAATCGACAATATTATCTCGAAACATTATTTGTGACAGCAATCCCGTCAGGTTTAATAAATATAGTTGATAGCCCACGTCATAAATCAACGTAAGTCCAAAACCCTTGACCCAAAATCTTAAATAGAGGACAATTTTTTTTTATCTAAAATTCATTAGCCAAAAGGTCAATTATTGGATGGCGACGATTTTCCAACCATTATAATTTGGTTTATTTTCTATTATCAAGAACCAATCAGGCGAATACTGAACGGCATGGTTGAAGTTTTCAAAGATAGAAAACGTGACAACAATTGTATTAGATTACGTGACAATTAGTTAAAACAGGAAACATGGACGTTGGTTGAGTTTATTGTCCCAACTCCCAAAATGGAAAAAATATTAAATAAATGAGTTTTTTTTTTTTAAATTAATATGTGGAAAACTTTGAGATACTATACGTAACACATATGGTTTCAAACCTACAACCTCTCACTTCTTAAGACACAGAAAATAACTAGTTGAATTATACCTGTAAAACTCGTAAAATGAGTGATGTAAAGATTTTAAGAAATTCTTTCTCAAGTATATACGAGACTATATAAAATTAGATCTATTGGTGGCACTTATTTTTCGGCGACAATCAAGGATCAGGGTTTAGAGCTAACTTTTATAAGAAGCCCCTATGTGGTGTGACTTAGCACTCATAAAGTTAAAATTGATAGATATCTAAGGACAGGTAAGAGGCATCAATCATATTAAATATATATAATTTTAAATAACATGATTTGTTATTTTGGATTACAACAACAATATGCATAAAAAATTAGCAAAATAAAATTACCATCCCATCAAGTGCTCCAGCAGCCTAGAGTTTCTCGTGGAGTCCATATATGATCATGAGATTAAGTGAATTTATGAAAATTAGTTTAATTGAATCACTCTAACTATAAGATTATAGTTAATAAAATTGTATCTTATTTACCATTAATTTTCGAGTCCTTCAAAATCAAGATCAAAATCGTCTAATCTAATTAATTTTTTATAAGCACTATATACAAACATAAATTTTTTAAACTAATCAGATCCTATTATCATTGGTGAGCTCCATATAAAGCATTCTCAGTGAGAGTACTTTGTAGACTGTACCGTTGAGCACTATATATATATATTTTTTTTTTTTTTTTACTCGACCGAGTTTCTAAGCAATTAGACAGAGATGACTCAACACTTGATATGACTCAAGTATTCAATATTTTTATATTTTATTTTATGGTTGTTGCAATCTGTTTTTGTGTTAATGTTAGTATGTTATTAAGTCAAAGAAGTGGAAGATGGATAAGTAGACCTGGTAAAATCTTAGCTAACCTATTAATTTAATTGAAATTTGCTTTTTTTAAAAGAGTATAGATCTAATAATTTAATAAAATTATTAGAAGGATAGACTTTACCTATAGCCAGGATTTCACAGAGGCAACATCACACAGGTAAAGGGTCCATAAATGAAGAGAGTTGAACATTTCTCTGATACCATTTGTAATTCTACTCCTTAAGCATGATATTGTCTTCTTTGAACCTCGGTCCAACCAAAACTCTCATAACCAGAGCCTCATGTTTGTGGGAGGATACTCCTCTCTTAAAATCCCAACTCCTTGGATGATGTGGGATTTTTTTCCCACATGCCCACGTGGGTATTATACTCTGGTAGTGAAGAGTCCCGCTTGACCACCTTGTGGATTTTAAGTTGGACATTAGTCCCATATTAAAAGAATAAATATTCAGAGTCTTCGCTATAACGTGAAACTCATCTCCCTTAGACATAACATGTTTTCATGTACTGAAAAATGAAATCATAAGTATCAAGTGATAAATTTTCGATCGATCAAAGCAGATAATATCATGCCTCATGATCAATTATACATCCGATGTGCATTATATATAGATGATATCCTCTCAGAAAACATTTGATTAATTATTTTGATAAATACTAATTTATTGATATTGATAAATAAGCATGGTCCCAAGCCTAAAATACAACAACAAGAGACTTAAAGAACCTATTTAAAGAGATCACCATCAACTGTCCTCTATTGAAAGGTGGGGCCTTAGAATCCTCGTGAAACTCAAAAGACGAGTAGAGAATAATTGGAACTGGGGTTGATCCTATGCTCCATACCTTCATTGGCCTTGGTTGAGTCAGTCCTCAAGTTAAGAGTTCCAATATGATACATAGTGACTTCTAGTTATTATTAGGAATTTAGGATCTCCATTTTCACATAAATTTTTATTTTATCTTTACCGTATATCATTTATTAAGTAATGGTGTACCGATATACATAATATATATGCAAAGCTATGTGTTATAGTAAACCGTTACTTGATGAGCGATACATCGGTAAAATTAAGAGGAGAATTTCACTTCATCTCGTATCTTCTAACAGATTTTGCCTGTGTTAGAATAGATGACAATATTATTATAATGCAAGGAGATAGGTGTCAGTTGATATATATTATATTTTCCCTACAAAAATAAATTCAGGTTAAACAACCATATTTTTTGGTTGATATGGTATACTATTGGTCTTATTCAATTTTTTTTTATTTTTAAAAAAAAATGTAACTTTTTTTTTTTCAATTTGAATCTTGAGTTGAGTATGATTTTGAGAAGGTTTAGAAGAAAGTTATTTCAAGTGTAAAATGTATTTGTTCATTTCAACATTTTTTCCATTTAGATTTATCCATTTTGAGTTATTTTGATAAAAAAATATATATTTTTTGCACAAAGATAGTCTCGATTTTGGAATTTTTTTAAATGATTATGAATGATATTGAGTGTTTATGTAATTGAATGAAGGTATTTTAACGTGATTGATATAATTTGTAAGGTGTTTGTGTGATTTTTCATGTTTTTTTTTTTAATTCATAAAATCTAAGTTTCAAGGCAATTCTCATTTTAGGGTTTCTTGTGATAAGTTTTAGGATGTTAGTGTGATTTGTGTGATTTTCTAATATTCCAATTTTTTTTTTATAAAATTCATATTCTTTTACAAAACGAGTAATGAATTGTAACAGAAGATACATTTAATTATGGAACACTAGAGAAAATCAATTTCATATCAGGTGTTTTCTCACATTGATTTTCCATTTTTAAAATCTTCGAACATTTTTCAATTTTTAATACATACTTTATCTGTATTTAATAGAGAGCATGTTGGATTTCCTTATCAATGATAATTTTAGGGTTGCAACTTGGGTCGGGTCGAGAATTTTAGGTCAGCGGGTCGGATAAAGTCGGGTTGAAAAGATAAAAACCCGTATGGAATTCGGGTGGGTCAGGTTGAGGATTTTCCAAGTTAAGTCGACCCAACCCGACCCGACTTAGCTAAAATTAGACTAAATTGGGTTCAGAATGCGGGTTGATTAGGGTTAGAATTTGGGTCGGGTCGGATCAGGTTGGGTTGAGAATTCGGGTCGGTCGGGTTGAATTCCATAGGTATCAACTCAGGTCGGGTTGAGTTTTAAGAAACCTGATCCGCCCTACCTGAGTTACAGTCCTAATAATTTATTTAGTTGAGATTTGAGAATTTCACATCCTTCATATCCATATCTTTGGACCATCCTTTTCCATGCTGCTACCATTAATTGAAACCATCTAATCCAAGCCATAGTTCAGAACCACCCTATTCAACTGTACCATTAAATAGAAGCCATCAAACTCTAGCAATGTGTGGCTTGACCTGACCTAAAAAAATTAATATCATTTCCACCACCACCACCCAACATGTGAAGGTAAGGCACTAAGGCTACCGTTAGAGAAAGGTTTAAGAAGATGAATTTATTATTTCCAACTTTAATTAATGCCACTCTTATTTCATCGCAGGTGTTCATATCGGCCAATATTTCGGACGCAATGATACTCTTTACTGTTTTTCTTTTAAATAAAAAAATCAGATGTTCTTTCCTTTCTTTTTTAATTTCATTTCAATTAAAAAAAAGATATTGTCCAATATTTTGTTGATAAGGTCAAATAACGGCCGATATTTTGGCACCGAAACTGGTTTTTTATTTTATTTTAATTTGGCCCATATCTTTGGGCTGATACAATACGGTGATATCGCCGAATTCTTCTTTCTTAAGCCGATACATATCCTATTGGTCGATATGTATCACCTTACCTTCCTACGTCTACTTCTTTAAATCTACTTTCTCTTGGTCATAATATTGGAAGAGTAGTTTGGTTTTGGGATTTCTCTTTAATATTGTTGGAGAATCTTCCTAAACAAAAAAAGAAAAAAAGTAAATATAAAGGACAATAGAAGTTTTTAGTTAACAGGAACTATTTTTATTAAATATTATATATTGTATGGTTGATAAATCTGGAATTTTATACAAGACCAAAGGTTAATTTTGATCATCAAACTTAAAGTTAGTCAAAATTAGATAGACGGGTTAATCCTAATGTCTTTAAATTAAATGACCAACAATCATTTTTTGTCTCAATCTTAAATTAAATATGATAGAACTTAATAACTATTTTCATACTATGTGTTAAGATTATAGTTTTGGCTGCACTTATACACACCCAGATTTCCTGCTTCTACACACGTGAATCCGGATTTTAATGGCAAATTACTATTTTACCCCCGCGTTTCCAATCATTCGAATGAATGCCCATATGTAATTTCAATTCATTCGAATGAATGGGCTGAACAGTAACACGGAATACTGCTCAGCCCCGTTCATTCGAATGAATTTAAGACTTCAAGCATTCGAACGAATGAAAAAAATTTCAACTATACATTCGAATGAACGTGCCTCATTCATTCGAATGGTTCTTACAGATTACGGTTATTTAAATAATAAAATTTATTTTAAAACTTTAAAGTTATTGAGCAGTGTGCATTTTAAAAATTTCTCAAATTAAATATCCGAACTAATTACGATAATCTGATAAAAATAATTTAAGACTTGAAAGTCTCTTGACACTCCTAAATATTTAAAACATAGTATTTTACAAATAAGGGTATCCCTAGGTTGTGCCGAAAATACATTTGGAAGTATCAAAAGACCTTAAAGTCTTAAAATATTTTTATCAAGTTATTGTAATTAGTCCGGATATTCAATTTGAGAAATTTTCAAAATACACACTGCTCAAAAAATAATTGTCTATGTTTTATAACATCGGTAACATAGACAGTTATTTTTTAAGCACTCTGTATTTCTAAAATTTATCAAATTGAATATTCGGACTAATTACGATAACCTGATAAAAGTACTTCAAGATATTTTGACACTTCCAAATGTGTTTTCGGCACAGCCTAGGGATACCCTTATTTGTAAAATACTGTGTTTTAAATATTTAGGAGTGTTAAAAGACCTTTTAGTCTTAAAGTATTTTTATTAGATTATCGTAATTAGTCCGGATATTTAATTTGAGAAATTTTCAAAATACACACTATTCAAAAAATAACTTTAAAGTTTTAAAATAAATTTTATTATTTAAATAACTGTAATTTGTAACAATCATTCGAATGAATGAGGTCCATTCAGTTGAATTTTTTTTCATTCGAATGAATGCTTGAAGTCTTAAATTCATTCGAATGAATGGGGCTGAACAATATTCTGTGTCACTGTTCAACCCATTCATTCGAATGAATTGAAATTACATATGGACATTCATTCGAATGAATACCAAAATAAACTGGTTATTCATTCAAATGATTGAAAACGCAGGAGTAAAATAGTCATTTGTTACTAAAATCCGAATTCAGGTGTCTAGAGGCAGGAAATTCAGGTGTGTATATGCAGCGATAGTTTTTATTACTTTAAATAGAACCAATCCACCCATAAATACTTATATAGTGAATTATCAACTGTCCAAATTTGATGGAGCTTGGGACTCCTAATGTTGTTAGACATTTAATTGAAAGTAACTTACATCCACATCTAAACCTATTAAATGTTTCCGGCCCATTTGGTGGAAGGAAGTTATTATTGTCTACAAAAGTGAATTTTGGCCAAACTTATGATGAGGACATCAAATCAAATAAGTTCAACAACGATATGATAGCGACCAGATTGGACGAGATCGATGAATTAGCTCTCTGAATTTATGCCTGAATCAACGGAGGAAAGCAGAGAACCGGATATAACCCATTGGACCCGAATTCGAAACCATTCGCATCGACTTGGATTTGAACCCATTTGATATTTCTTGGGCCTTAAAGCCCAATTAACCCAACCCATTTGTTGTCTCAGCAGGCCCATGTCAAAATCCACCTTAGCAACTGAGTTAATGCCATGTGGACCTCACCAAGCATGCCAACTCAGCAGAAGAAGCACTCCAGACTGCAGTGACTCGCTGAGTTAGCCCAATGAGAAACCCAATCTGAAATGGCAGCAAGGAAGAGGTTGGCAGACGAGTTCAAACGAATGGGAAGGGAGAAAGGAAACGACACTGTTCGAGCAAAAAAATAGAGGAAGGAGAAGACCGAGTTGACTCAACTCGACGATTTAGCCTGTTTTTTAATTCCTTTTTTGAAATAATTTTAGAAGTCTATAAATAAGGGCTAGGCATTTGAAACACAAAAATTTGGAGTGAAGTTTAGATTAAGCATTTGAATGCTTTTTTGAGTCCCCTGAATTGTTGAGTCTCTTAATTTGATTTCTCTTTTGAATTTGATTTAAAATTTATTTTAAGTGTTGAATATTATTTGCATAGTGAATTTAAATTTCAAGTCTTACTTACATTTCAATTATTTAATGAAGTTTTAATTCCTCACTCAAATCAAATTAATTAAAAAAAAATCATTTTTTTAATTCAAACTCTAGCCAAATTAGAATTTCACGTGTTCGATTTCTTAATTGCAATTAAAACTTCGGTTCGAATTAAACTTGTCAAATCACTAATTTCTTGAGTGAGAATTGTCCCATCAAGGTTAGAACCGTCTCTTCTTTTTTGAGTGAGAGTGAAAGTAGAACCCAAGTTTCTTATTTTCAAAATCCTTGACTCGAATTTAATAGTTTTTTATTCCAAATTTATTACTACCATCGACTTAAGTAGAAATTAAATTCTTGCCCTGGCCCACATTACAAACATAAAAATGTGGTCATTTCTACCTACCTTTCTTTGTTGAAAAGTAATAGATGGATTGAATAGAAAATAGACACACTTCATTGTCTATTATTTCAAAAGTTGTGTGGGATTCAAATATTATTTCAAGAACACATTGTCACGTCTTCAATGATTTAAGACTGGTGTGATTCTAAAAGTAGTGGACTCACCCATAAGAAGTTTACGTTGGGTATCCTACAGTTTCTCATACGTAAATTCAAAATTTTTTTTTATAAAAAATGTATATTATTCCTTTTGGTATTTTTTTTCCTTAAATAGTAATATTGTTGAAGGGGGAAACATTGAACCACTTGGGAAAAAGCAAAGATCAGCAGTGACAACCATTGTAATGGTCCATATTAATAAGATTCTATTGTACTACAAGTCTACAACCAATTACTTGAAGTCCAAAAATTTATTAAAAGTCCAGTTTTGACAGAGGGGAAAAAGTCACAGTATACTCTTCCCTGTAAAGGCTCTTATAATGATAGTGTGTCTCAATTGAAAGAATATTTTATAGTAGATAAGTGGCTGTAAATGGATCTAGATCCGACTCAATATGGTTGAGACTGATATATTTGTGATATCTTTTCTCTCATTCAATTTTTTTATATTTTTTAACAAAAATAGAAAGTTTGCAGAAAATGAAAAAAAAAAAAATACAGGCTTCATAGACATAATTTTTTGATTAAATATCAATTATTTACATGTTCAAATATTATTTTCAAATTATGAACTCGAGAATTTCAAATATTTAAAAAATTTGAAAAAAATAACCTCATATATTATTTTATGAAAAAATGATCAATCTACTTGTTTCATTATCCATTTTATTTCTACTCTTCCTATGACTTTCCACTATCCTCATCTGCCCATATTTAAATATCTCTATTTCTATTTTTTACCATTTTACTCAGCCTTTATCAATTTCTGTTTTCCTCTCTTTTCTTTTCTCTATTCACTTTAACTTTCCTTCCAATTTTCTAACCCACTTCACTAATTTTCAATCCATTTGTATCATTATGCTTATTTCACTAATCTTTAAATTTGATGAAGTCTATCAAAATAAACTAAATATGCAGGAAATCTTAAAATTAGACTATCATTATATTCAAATAATAATTGTAAATTTTAAGCTAATTATTTTTATTGTTTATAAAAAAATTAGGTGATTTTTTTTAATTTCAGATTAAAAAAATAAATATCGACCGATATTTCAAATATCAGTTTTAGTCGATATCTACCGGGTCCCCATTTACACAACCCGGATTTTCTTCCTCTACACACCCGTTTTCTGGTGAAGGTGGCTAATTACCATTTTGCCCCTGCATTTCCATTCATTCGAACGAATTCCCAATTCATTTCGTCATTCGTTCGAATGAATGGACACATACCCCATCTAATTTGATTAGTTCGAACGAATCTCCCTTATAAATCCATTGGTTCGAACGAATTAAACGGGTGAACAGTAACGCACGTTACTGTTCACCCGTCTTCGAATGAATGAAATGGGTGAACAATAACGCGGGTTACTGTTCACCCGTCTGATTCATTCGAATGAATCAGTTTTTTTTTTAAATTTTAAAATTATTTTTTAAACACTCTATATTTTTAAAATTTCTCAAATTAAATATCTGTACTAATTACTATAATCTGATAAAAATACTTTAAGACTTCAAGGTCTTTTGGCACTCCTAAATATTTAAAACACAGTATTTTACAAATAAGGGTATCCCTAGGGTGTGTCGAAAACACATTTAAGAGTGTCAAAAGACCTTGAAATCTTAAAGTATATTTATCAGGTTATCGTAATTAATCCGGATATTTAATTTGAGAAATTTTGAAAATACACGATGCTTTAAAAAATAATGTGCATAGTGTATTAAATAATAAAATCTCCTTTAAAACTTCAAAGTTATTTTTTAAGCACTGTGTATTTTCAAAATTTCTCAAATTGAATATCCGGACTAATTACGATAACCTGATAAAAATACTTTAAGACTTAAAGGTCTTTTGACACTCCTAAATATGTTTTCGACACACCCTAGGGATACCCTTATTTGTAAAATACTGTGTTTTAAATATTTAGGAGTGTCAAAAGACCTTGAAGTCTTAAAGTATTTTTATTAGATTATAGTAATTAGTTCGGATATTTAATTTGAATTTTTTTAAAAATATACAGTATTTAAAAAAAATAACTTTGAAATTAAAAAAAAAAAAAATGATTGATTCGAATGAATCAAATGGGTGAACAGTAACCCACGTTACTGTTCACCCGTTTTCATTCATTACAAGACGGGTGAATAGTAATCTGCATTACTGTTCACCCCGTTTAATTCGTTCAAACCAATGGATTTATAAGGAAAATTCGTTCGAACTAATCAAATTAGATGGGGTATGTGTTCATTCGTTCGAACGAATGACGAAATGAACTGAGAATTCGTTCGAACGAATGGAAACACAAGGGCAAAATGGTAATTAGCCACCTCCACCCAAAAATGGGTATGTAGAGGCAGAAAATCCGGGTGTGTAAACGGAGACCCTATCTACTCGATTGTACAAGTGATCCACTTTTATTATCATTTAATACAAAATATATAATCGAGAAGTGGTAGAAAGCAAAGGTTTAAATATCGGCCGATACATATCGTATCGGCCGATATATATCGGTTTTTTGAAACCTTGAAATATCGGCCGATACGATAAGTATCGGCCGTACCATTGGAATATCGGCCGATATGGGCGATAAACGGTCCCCAATATCGGCCCTAATATCGGCCGATATTCGAAAATATCGGTATATTAGATTTTTTTTCCTTTTTTTTTTAAAAAAAAAAAATACAATATCGGCCGATACAGGCGATATATCGGTCCGAATATCGGCCCAATATCGCCCGATATACTATTTATCGGGCTGGAAAGTATGGTTTTTTTAAAAAAATATCGGTAATGGGACCCACCAAATATCGGCGATATGTAGTACAAATATCGGTCGATATTTGGACCGTTTATTGGTCCAAAATATCGGCCGATATTGTCCCAATATCGGCCCGTAACGGTCTGGTTATATTATTTAAAAATTAATATCGACGATATTTTAAACGATTATCGGGCGATATATCACGGACGATATATCGCGCGATATTTCGTCCAAAAAAAAACAATATGGTATTATTTAGAGGTCTTCACTTATAAAATACTATTTTACCTTTTATTACCACTTCTTGAAAATTTTAAAAACATAATTTGAATTTTAAAATACTATTCAATTAATTTGACTCAATTTCAATTTATTAAAGTGTGTGAGGTGTATACATGGCAACATAAATACATGATGGCTAAAATCTTTTTGTCATTTTATTATCTTAGCATAAGTGGACTCTTATCATAGTTAATATTTTATTATTCCTAAAAATTATTCACACATTAGAATACATACAGAGACTCATTTATACATGACTTTCAAATGTTAGGAATGAAATTGAAATTATTGAAAACGTAAGTATGTATTTATAATTACCCAATAAAATAGGCATTAATTCAAATTTTTAATATGTGTGGAGCTATGAGATAAGAAGTTTATTTTTATTTTTATTATTAATTTTCCTATATTGATTAATTATATAATAGGATCTACTTATTGATGAGACTTGAGAGAATTGATGTGACATTTTCATATTTTTATAAGTTAAAATCATCTATTGTTAATTTTATAAAATAGATGAAACTTAAATAAATAATTTGAGTATGTATATGACCGATATTTAATGAAAAAATTATATTTTCAAGAAGCCCAAAATTTTCGACATTATCCAAAAAAAATCGGACAAAAAAAAAAAAAAAAAAAACGGAAGAGAAAGAAATTTACCGGCCGGTATATCGGCCGATATACCGGTTAATCCGGTATTTTAATCCCTGGTAGAAAGTATGAAAAAATGCCTCCTTGTATTAAGAAAATAGAGTTTCTAAATCACAACCTAAAAAGTATCATATTTTTTAAAATGATAGACAAAATTCAATTATTAAAAAAGACATTTTGTTCAAATAAATTAATATTTTAAAAGGTGAAATACCATATAAGGAAACTGTTCATTTTTATACCTTTTTGGGAAATCCTTTCTAACGTTGTGTCTTTCATTTTTTTTTTTTTTTATATTTAAAATGCTTTGGTTTACTATGGAGTAAAATAGAGAAGTAAAACTCGAAAGTCCAACTTAAATAGGTGAGATTTTGTCAAATAATAAAGATGATGATGAAGTTAATATTTTCTTTATAATTAAATTTATTTCCAAAGTGAAAAAAAGTCTTTAATAAAATTGGCCTACTAAGATTTCTTGGGAGACTTAGACATCTAATCTTCAATGTTTGAGTTGCAACTCCCCCTTACTTTTTTTATATCTATAGAGTGTCTAAATTCTTTGTCAATGATTTAATGTAGAAATCAAAAGTTCGAATCTCGGTATCGGTCGATATTCGGTTCTCAGCTGAGAACTTTCTTTTACCTAATTTTTTTTTAAAAAAAATAAAACCTTAGATATCGGCCGATATTTAAACTCCTTGTAAAAGTAAGCACAAAATCAATAAAAAAGTGTTGGTTAGAAACGTACATAATAACAAAGTATAAGGAAAATGACGGGAATATCGGTATTTTTTATAGTAAGAAATACTAAATTTATTTATTTTTAACTTGTTATCATTTAAACAGTGGAAAAGTACATCATTGTCCCGTTATCATTTAAATACTAGTGCATTTCTCACTTCTAAAGTATAAAATCAACGTTTTAAGAGAAATAATCCTATATTCTCATCTTGATAATGAATGGTGTCTTTTGTGACTGTGAAATCTACTTTATAAAAAATCAAACCGTTCATTAATTTCTATATAGATAGACATATATGTATCTATTAAAATATATAAAATTTATCATAATCTGTTGCTTGATAATAATAATAATAGAAGTTGGACAGAATAGAATATAAGATGTGAGGATGGATGATGTACACATCCAACAATATCTAATGAGACTCTTGATTCCTACACATGGTAGGTGTGTCTTGTGGCTCATATCATATCTCACTGTGTATGTTGGAATTTATGGCTAACCACAATTAGTTGAGTGTCTAGTTGGAAATATGAAGAAAACTGAACCTGCAACAATTATGGTGGCAATTATTCATGTGAGATTTTTTTTTTTTAATTTTTTTTTAATTTATGTGTGGGAAACTACGGGAAGTAAAACTCATACGAGTAATACCCATTGCTCCGAGGGCACACTAAGTGAGATCATGGGAGCTTCAATCTGACACCTCCTATTTTCTGAGGCGGGAAATTGCCAGCCGAGCTGTACCTATCTCGGCAAAGTGATGGTTCAGTCAAGGTTCACCCTTTTTTCTTAATTTTGATCTAGGTCTTCATGCTGCAAGAAGTTGATGTGATTTGTGCAAAATAATTTTTGAACTTTTTATATTGAAAATAGCTTTGATAGTAAAAAAAAAAAGACATGATTTTCCTTTGAAGTGATTTCCGCTCTTTAATTGATCAAGTCTTTTCACATTTTTTAAGAATGATCAAAGTTTGACTATTGAACACAAGTTAATTATTTTATCTTTTTATTTTTTATAATTAAAGTGTTCAGCCTTCTTAAATCATCTAATTAATCTTCATAGTATATGCAAGCCTCCATATCCTTACACACTAGGTATTTCTACTGAGAGTGACTCTTTAGAGTGGGGTGAGAATCGAATTCAAGACTTCCACTTTTTTCTTTTTCTTTTGAGGTTCGGATGCGGCTAGTCCTCCGGGGTGTGTGAAAATCTTCCTATCCACACACACTGGATAAATTGATGAGACCTTATTCTATAAATATTCCCATGAGAGAAGTGACCCTTCATTGTGGCTCCTATGGTTTGAACTCAAGACCTCTCTCTAGAAATCTTGTCCCCAAACTAATTGGTATAACCCTTTGGAGTTTCAAGACTTCTATTTTTTAAGACGGGTTCCCAACCGTCACTTCTTAAGATGGGTTTTTGTCCGTGACTCGAACCCCTTTGGGTTCACAAGTTAATTATTTTCACATCTAATGATTCCTTCTTTTCTCATTCACTTTGAAAAGGAATTTACAGGACTTGATAAAGTGGAGATAAGAGAATCATTTTAGTTGTGAATTAAAAAAATCAATATTTTGTTATCTAATTAGATATTTTAGGCATAAATTAATCCTTGTGCTCCTTAATATCAAAATTCATACTGAAAATGATTTAGTCATGTATATTTTTTGGTATTACTTCTTTTTTAATATAGATATTTTTCAATCAACCAAGACGGGTCTCACAAATAGTGTTTGCTTAATTCATGACAAACCAATTCTGAATAGATAGTTTCCCTAAACAGTGTTTTCAACTCGGGATGAATTGGGCCGAGACAGAGGGAATGATTTATCTTTCTTAAGTCTGATCCTTGAATTTGAGCTGGCCCGATTTAAAAATGCCCAAGCATAAGCCCAAGCCTGAGCCCAAGCAAAAGTTTTTGTTTCAGACTTAGTGGGTTTGTGTTTTTCTCCAGTTGGGCTCCGCTTATACCCGGATTGGGATTTCATTATCAAATATTTATATAAAAATGATATATATTGAATTTTAAGATAATTTATATTTATAATATTGGTCGATTGGATTGGGCTTTGGTGCTTTCGAACCAGGGTAAAAAATTCGGCCGATATTGTACGTATCGGCCAGAGAGAGAAAAGTTCGACTGATTTTTATTTTTTATTTAAAAAAAACAAATATCGGCATGGGCCCAGTTGATATCTCGGCCGATATATATATATATATATTATATTTTTTTTTAAAACAGCCTTTTTAATTTTTTTTAAATGATTTTTTCCAAAAAAAAAATCACTGAGATTTTCAAAAAAAAAATGAGGAGAGAGAAAAATCTAGGCCGAAAATTTGGCTGGGCCGAAATTTCGACCCTGTTTCGAACCTTATGCAATCTGTCAGAGCATTGTGATTGGGCTGGGCTTGATTGTAAATTGAGCAAGCTATTTAGGACCAAAATGGAGCATGCCCAAGTCTATGCCTGAGCCTGAGCCTAAGCACAATTTTTGTTTCAGGCTTACTGGGTTCGTGTTTTTCTCCAGTTGGGCTCGGCTTCTACCCGGTTAGAATTTCATTATCAAATATTTATATAAATATGATATATATTGAATTTTAAGATAATTTATATTTATAATATTGGTCTATTGGATTGGGCTTCGGTGCTTTCGGACCTGATGCAAACTTTCAGAGCATTGTGACTGGGCTGGGCTTGATTGTAAATTGAGCAAGCTATTTAGGACAAAAATAGAGTTTGCCCAAGTCTAAGCCTGAGCCTGAGCCTGAGCCTGAGCCCAAGTACAAGTTTTTGCTTCAGGGTTACTGGGTTGGTGTTTTTCTCCGGTTGGGCCCGGGTTAGAATTTCATTATCAAATATTTATATAAATATGATATATATTGAATTTTAAGATAATTTATATTTATAATATTGGTCGATTGGATTGGGCTTCGGCGCTTTCGGACCTGATGCAATCTTTCAGAGAATTGTGACTGGGCTGGGCTTTGATTGTCAATTGAGCATGCTATTTAGGACCAGAATAGAGCATGCCCAAGTCTAGATTAAGAATTAAGACGAGTTCAATTGCTGATTTGCACCATTATTTGTGGAGTTCACATATGAAATTGATTGATGAAATTCGAAGAACGATTAAAAAGGTCAAAATATGAATATTTAAAAATACATTGATTAGGTAATAAAAACATTAATTTTTTAGCTCTCAAAATCATGAAAAACAGGCAAAATGTCATTTAAAATAATAATTTGAAAGGCGAGTTATGAAGATTAGAAAACCCTAACATAACATCAGTGACTTAGGAGCACTTACGACTCTTTCCATTTTAATAAAACATATCATTTTATTCTACATACTAACCTCATGAAACTAAAATAAGATTTGTCCATAGAATTTCTTATGTGCATCTAAAAGTACATACACTACTATAAACTTTTATTGTTTGAATTTCGAAATGAATCACTTAGTTGACTTTTCACATTAATAAAGTAATCCCTATCCGTTAGCTCCAATGGTTACTTCTCGCCTCAGGAAGCAGGAGGTGTCAGATTCGAACCACATGGACCAACCTTGATAATGTTTTAAGGGATAGAGGTACCACCCTGGAATAAAAAAAACGCCCACCGTATTGCAACGGCCGTCGCACTGACACAGTGCGTAACGACCTGTCAGTCGTTACAGAATTCTCTCATCCTCCTTTTTAAAAAAATTCAAAAAATTCCGAATTTTCCACATGTGGTACCACCCCATAAAAGTTTTAATAAGACTGCGTCTGAAGTTTTCCACACATAAAATGTAAACGAGAGAAGCTCTCATTAAATATATTTATCTATTTGATCTGAGTAGATAAAATTGATTCTTAATAAGAAGCTCCACATATTGCAAAAGGCTATTCATTTGTTGGGTTCTAATCAAGAGGAAAACATCCTCCTATAGATTGAAAGTTGGAAGTAGGAGAAAAATACTTTTAAATAAACCAAGATTTAATGAAATTGTGTTCTTTCAAAATATTAAATTTTAAAAATTTTCAAGAATTAAATTTAGATTATAAAAATGTTATTTCAATTTGGGCATAAAATTAAATAAATAAAGTTATTGGGCCCGTCCACTGTTGAAGACATTGTCATTGGGCTTGCCAAAATCAAAATGATTAGCTTAGGCCTAAAATATCATTATGATTTTTTTTGGGTTTGGTAAAATTATTTCCTATTCATTAAAACTATAAACTATTCATGTGCCTAAAAGCCTATGGAAAGTTATTCTTGGGCTACAAGAACTGTTAATGGGCTTGCCAACAAATATGAGCTATTTTGATAGGCCTGAAAGTGATTATCTTGAGCCAATGTCCAATAAAAATTATCTATGGGCCTGTAAAATTGTTCATGGATCTAAAAAGTCTATGTAGAATCATTCTTGGGCTATGGTATTTGTTAATGGGCCTTTAAAATTCATATATGAGCCTGTTAAAAACCATTTGAGGGTCTGAGATTTATGAGCTTGTTATAAAACCATTCTTCATAGACCTGTTAATGTTCGTCCATTCTTCATCGATACTTGGTGTGCCCGCTATGCATCGATACATCGTAAGTCTGTTTCATCTTAACTATTCTCGCAGAGTTATCTGGTGAGTGTGGGTAGAGAGACTTATTCATGTCTTGATGGTTAGTTGGATGCTGAAAAGCCTAGGCACCTTGATCATATAAAAAATCATTAAAGCCCAATATCTAAAAACCTACTAAGTTTTAAAATCTTAGAACCATTAAAGTGCAATACTAAAACTCTACTTTGTCTTCAAGTCCATTGATGCTCAATCAATAAAGTCCATTAAGGCCCAAGTATAAGGTTCAAGAAGATGAAGTATCCAGAAGCCATTGAGGACTCATGTCGAAAGCTACTGTAACCCCATGATTTAAAGGCCCACTAAGGCCTACTGTTGAAAGGATCATCAAAAGGCATGTTAAGGACCCTGCAGAAATAGTATAAGAAAACGTCTCTTTTGAAAATTCGATTCAAACGTGTAAAGGTTACACTTGACAAAGAAGCGGTTTCTTAATCTATTTCTACAAATAAGGTATCAAAATTCATTTAATATGAATTTTATGAATTACGAGATTGATTTTAAGTTAAAATGTATAGTTTTGAATTTCAAAAAATTTATCTAAAGAATTAAGACAAAATGCTATAGTATAACATTTTTCACTTAAAATCAGTTTCGGAGTTCATAAAATTTAGATTAGATGAATTTTGATAACTTCTTTGTAAAAATCGATCGACAAAAGGCATCATTTGAAAATCTCACCCCATATTCCACATATAGTTTGTTTGAAGAATACAATTTACACTGCAAAATATTCTGTCCTTCGTTCGAATGATGGAGAGAAATTATTTTTTCTTAAAAAATAAAGGAAAAAGGGTAATTTCATTCAATTTTATTTAAAAATAGAGTCTCTAGAGAAAGAACAGCAGGATGTCTTTACGGCCGGCCTATTAATTTATCATTATTTAAGTACCGAACATACAGGTCTGCTGGCAAATTTTTTATACGAAAATTTCGTCAATTCGTCCACTACAGCCTTTCGTGGTGGAATCTTTTATGAAAGGAATTCCTTTGGCTTTCTATCTTCTCTCTCCTCGCTCTTTTTACACTGCTGATTCCTGTGTGACTCTATCAAGCGAGAAGAAGAACCGAAAGCTGACGCCATTTTTCAGGAAGAACAAAATACCCATCTCATGCCCATCTCAGCACTAACTGGTATTTCTCTTCTTCCGGTTGATTCTTTATTTTTTTCTTTTTTTGTCTACCTCGGTTTCTATTTACTCCTTTCCACATTTTTATTTTCGTCTTAAACAATATGGTTTTTTTTAAACAGTAACTCAAACGATATGGTTGGTTAGGCTTCTAATTACATAATAATCCGAAATTATCTGTCAATCTGCTCGATGTTGTTTGCTTTATTGGATCTGCAGGAGCTCTTCCTAAAACCCACTTCAATTTTGCATTCCATTTCTTTCCTTTTTCTTTTGGGTGGGGAAGGGGGATCGGTTCTTTTAATATTTTATAGTAATTCTTGATCTCTTACTGGAAGAATTAACTAAAATAGAATCTATTTTTTCTCTTGTTGTGGATTGGATCTATTGATGATTTGCTGACCTTTTTTTTTTTAATATTTTAAAATGTGATTCTCTCTTCTCTTTTCACTTTTGATTTTACCCAATTTTCTTTTCATTGCAACAGGGTTTGTTTTTAGCGTTGCTGATAGTCATTGTTTTGGTAACTATGGTGGTTTAATGGGCATGGTTCAGCACACTTGATTTGTTCTTTTTTCTTTTTTTTTTTAAGTTATCTGATATTGCATATTTAATTATTAATGTGAATCTGACTTCTGTGAGAAGAAGCGTTGCACTTGTGCCTAGGAAGACTGAATTTGTATTTCTTTTCTAGGATGTGAGCTCTTTTATGGTTGCGTTGTGTGAGATAGAGGAGGCAGTGAGTGATGGGTTAATTAATGGACTGACAATATCTCTTGTGGAAGTGATTATTGTCATCCTATTGGAACCATTCGGTTGTCTATTTGGGTGTTTGCAATTTTTTTAACTGAGGCCCAGTCTTTCATTCATATCAATAATACTGGTAACTTGTCCGACCCCGTCCCCCCTTCCCCACCCACACGAAAAGGAGGTAAAAAGGGAAAAAAGGAAGAAAAAAACATGTCAGCCTATTGGATCCATTACTAAAGCATGATCATGTTGTTAGATTTTTAACACCCAGTAGCTTGTAATTGAGTGTTATTTTTGGTTGCATTTGGATGCCTCTAGAGATTGTGCCTTGGGGTCTATTTAAATTTGTGGAATGTACGGGAAAGAAGGGAAACTAGTGTAGTTTCTTCTCAAATATCATGTTTGGTAATTCTTTGGTTTATGGAAACTGTATTGGCTCATGTGATCATTTCCCCTACTTTTTTCTGAATTATACAACCCCCCTTGGTAGACACATAATCCCCCTACTTTCGAGCCCCTATTGTGCAGGCAGGAGAGCTCCTAACAGAAGGGAGAACCTTGTAAAGACTTTCTTCCAATGCAAACATACCTTTGGAATCAATTTTTGGTGATGTGGCATTCAGGGAGCATTTCGTGTTTACAATTAGACATGATGCTTCAGTGCCTCCAATATGGACAGAAAACATTAATTCTTGCCTTTTGACATACTGTTGCTTTTTAGTTAGGCTTATGAATGATATCAACTTCATTCCATACTGATGTCTTAGTTGATATGTCACTATATTTCTGGAAATGTATGGACCATACCAACTCAGATTTTATGTTTTGACACTACAGGGGCCTCATTCTCAGCAACATAAATATCACAATCAGGTGCTTGTTGTGTATTTTTCATTTGGTAGATGCTGCATAGATATACTCTGACTCTTGATAGAATCAGAATCTGAGAAAGCATTTGTTGAAGTTCAGCTGAAAGTTGCCTTCAAATTCCAGGTCACCCACTTCACATGGTAAGAATTTCTTTTCTATTTTTTTGGGTACAACTTTCTTTCTTTGATATTTCACTTTTTAGTAAAAAATACACAAGAAACTTATTCTGTCTGCTGTAATGGCAGGTGAATTTAAACAGAGTCAAATGTCTTGATTCAGAGAGATTCTCATGAAAGTAGAGAATTGTTTGGAATCGTCTGAGAGCTTGAGCCATCGACTGTGACAAAGAAGCATTTGGAAAGATCTGAATGCTGCTATTCCATTAATTCCCCATGATTCTTTGTGGTTTCTTTCTTTCTGTGGTTGCTGATGGCAGTTTCTGCATTGGAATCACAGAATGTAGGGCATACTGACAGCCATCTTTTGCCAATGGAGAGGCCTGTAAACCATAGCAGCCAAGAACACATTATTGATATCACTTCTCGGAGCAGTGTTCCTTCCACATCAGGCTCTCGTGGTGATCATAATGTTGACCCAGATTCATTGCAGCATAGCAACAGACCCTCGGCTAGTTCACAGGCTCTTACATCTCAGTCTTCATCTTCTTCCTCCACCATATCCAATTCTAGAAATGCCTCTTCTAGGAGGAGGACAGATAGTTATGGTCGTCGCCATAGAAGCCCCCTAAATTCAGGGCTATGGATATCCATTGAGCTTTTTATCACTGTTGGGCAAATAATAGCATCTGTAGTTGTTCTATCATTGTCAAATCATGAGAATCCACGGGCCCCACTATTTGCTTGGGTTGTTGGTTATGCTGTGGGATGTGTTGCTACCCTTCCCCTTCTTTACTGGCGTTATCTCCACCGCAACAATCAGGGTACTGAGCAAGAATCAAGTCGTATACGCCAGACTTCTTCTCAAAGCAACCTCTCTTCTGAACTGTCTTATAGTGCTACTTCGGTTCCTCGGGTCACGGAAGAAGAAGGCCGCCGCAGCAGGGGTACAAGGTGGTTGGTTGGATTGAGAACAGGAACAGGAATAGGAACTCCAAGTTTGAGGTGCTCATTGCAATATAATTTATTTGAGATCAATTAATAACTTACATATTGTCACATAATGTTGTATGTTAGCTTTATTATTATTATTTTTTGAGTTATATCATATTCCTCATGTTGTGCTTCTTGGATATATACAGATAGTGTTGTCTAATACTACCCTTTAACAGTTGTTTACCATTTTCCATGGGGGTGGACTCCATTCTGGTGATTTTTTTTTTTCTTTTTTTCCCCTCCCGGGTGGGGGGGAGGGATTGTGAATGACAAAAAAACTTTTTAAACATAAACCAGGTTTCCCATGACTGTTGACTGAGTTTGCTTACAGTTTCCTATGGAAAACTCACATCTGTGATACATTCATAAGCCCACGGCCAATATGGGCCTAAGAGACCCATAATCAATAGTTCCATACTTGAGCATACACATGTATAACGGGCATAGGATGTTGATACTTGTTATTTAGTTCATGTTTCTAATTTTAGTCTAAGTTATACATGTCTTTATGTGGACCCTTTTCATCAGCGCTTGACAAGGTCCAACCTGATTTCCACTCAGTTGGAGTGGGGATAAGAAGAAAATGAACTTTTGAAGTGGAAGGATGTAAATCTTCCAATGGAAAAAGGAGGTTTTGGTTTGGGGAATGTGGTTGAATTAAATTTCTCTTTTTTAGCTAAAATCTAGCAGAGATTTGGGGAAAAGTAAGAAGCATGGTGGAGATTGTCTTTTTGTGGACCCTTTTTTCCAATGCTTCACATGATTCAACATGATTTCCATTGAGATGGAGTAGGGGATAAGAAGAAGATGCATTGATGAAGTGGAAGGACGTGAATCTTCCAATGAAGAAAGGATGTGCTTGGAAGCTTATTTATCCAATATATTTTGGTGCTTTGGACGAGTATTGTATTTTGTTAGCAGTTATTCAATAAAGACACTAATCCATGAATCTACATATATATTTGAAGTGTCTAAATATGTGAGCCTAGCAAAATTAGGTTTGCACCTAGACATACATCTTGTGCCTTTGGCTCTAAGACCCTTGGTACATTGATTGTTCTTTGCACCCTGACTACTATGATATCATAATATACAAATTAGGCTGGGGGCATGGGCCCAATAGAACTGTCCAAGTTGGCCAAGGGTGGCCTACCTGAGTTGTAACCCCAATAAGACAATCTTGACTAATGCCATCTTATGGGCTAGTAATAGGAACCTCCCCCGTGTGGAAGTTGATATGTATTGTTAGGGACATTTGGAGGCTGTGCAGGATGGGAGGCATCACTTTCACTCACACCCCTCGTTCAGTAAACAGTGTAGCAGACTTCTTGGCAAAATTTGGTGTTCATAAGCAAAGTCCAGCTTTGAAAATCTTTTCTTCTAACCAGTCTTGGGATTAGGGGAGCTGGGGTCCTCTTAGGAGAGGATGGTTGTTTTGTTGTATTTTTCTTTCTTTCCATGTTTTTCCTTGTCTCTTTTTTCTTTTACTCCTTCGTTTGATCCGAATATATCTCTCTTATACCTTGTAATCTCTTCTCATTTTAATGGCATCAGTCATTAATGTTTCAAAAAGAGAGTTGTGCCCCCAATAAGAGCAACTGCCAATGGGTAGGTGTCATACACGGCTGATGTAAGTGGAGATAATTGGGATAGAAGGAAACCATTTCCCCCCCTCTCATGTTGTCTCTAATGGTATAATATGTTCCGCATAATGGTTTCCTCTGGAGCAAGTAACTCAGTGGGTTCTAGGTAGGATTATCTTCACATTATGGGCAAAGGTAGTGAATTTAAGCTATAGAAGACATGCAATATGGTTGACTTGGGGCTGTTTTCTTTTCATCTGATCTCAATTGCATCATATCTTCTATGGTTTTTTTTTTTTTTTTAAATCGTTTTGAAAGATTATCAGCTTTAGTGGCTCAACTGCATTATTTTGGCCGTGATAATGATGACAAATTTCATTAGTTTAATGAGATGGAAACTTTGTCCTTGGCAGACTTGCTACATTAATTGACCACTTCAAAATGGGTTTAGATTGCTTCTTTGCTGTCTGGTTTGTGGTTGGCAACGTTTGGATATTTGGCGGCCATTCTTCTTCTTCGGAAGCACCAAACTTGTACAGGTATGACGAAAATTATAATTCTCATCTCTTTCATGATCCTTTTTTTTTGGAAATGAGAGTTCTATGATCCTTGATCTTCAGCAATGCATGTCACCCAGACCGTTCCTTTGTGAATGTGGAACCAATGGTGGTTAAATTTCAGACTGTTGATTGATGGGCAGAACATTAGTAGTATCGTACCACTTGTATTCATGAACATAGTTTATGTGAAGATTTAACAAAGTTAAGGTCTTTGTGAGTTGGTAGCAAACTTCAATCTTTATTGAATTTTGTTTTATTAACAAAATCATATGTAAAATAGGTCTAAATTTGTCAGTTGGTTGATTCTCGAAATCACCTTTGGAGGAAAAAAAAATGTGAGGGTCTTTCAGGTTGGGTTTTGGTGGTGGGGGGGTGCGCGTTGTGGGAATCCAAAAATGAGAATGACTCCCACTTGGATGGAGAAAGAGATGAGGGCAAGACGAAGGCTGAGGGCCTTTGGATGATTGAACCGAGTCCGGAAGCTGCTCAAAAGACTTAAGTGTTTCTTCTTCATTCTCAACAGAAATGCATCAACAAAACTTCCCTTCCGTATTTGTTAATAGGTAAAGAAATGTGGATGTATAAATTGGTTATCTCCCCATCCAAACATAGTTATATATTGAATTGCGTAAAATTGATTTTCAGGTGGTTTTAGTTTGGACGGAAGTATGTGTCATGATTATGATAATCTAGCTCCATGTCAGGTAGGGCAACAGTTGGCCTGAAGTTAACTACAGACTAATGTTGTATTTCATTCAGAACTGTTAAGGGTGTCAATTGAAGGTTTTGGTTTGTTTCATTTTTAGGTGTATTTGTTATATAGATGACCTGAATCTCCCAAACAATTCACCATTTTTCTGCATTGAAGCCTGAAAAGTACTAGACATATTTCTTTTATCAAGGATGATATAATTCTTCCCATGTCCTGTTACTCCAACCTTTTTCCATACCTATATGCAGGTTGTGTATAGTGTTTCTTACATTCAGTTGCATTGGCTATGCCATGCCTTTCATTCTATGTGCGGCTATTTGCTGCTGCTTGCCATGTATTATTTCTGTACTGGGCTTCCGGGAGGATCTGGGTCTCACCAGAGGAGCTACCCTGGAATCAATTAACATTCTACCGACATACAAATTCAAGTCAAAGAGAAGCCGCAACAGGGGAGAAAGTGAAATTAACTTGGAAGTTGCAGGTGAGGGTGGAATCTTGGCAGCTGGTACAGACAGGGAACGGATAATTTCAGCAGAAGATGCTGTAAGTTCTCCTTTCATATCCACCTAGTTTTTTTAATTTGAAAATTGGATTCTATAATTGTTGTTAGAGTTCTGCTAACATCTGTTCTTATTTTATTTGTTGTTGAAACATTCCATTCTGGAATATTTACTAGTACTTGTACTGTTTCAGTCCATTTCCAGCCATTTTGGTCCATAATGATGTAATTTGGCCATTTGAAAGGGTCAAGTAGAACTGCATGAAACCCTTTATTTTGGGATTAATGATTCCTTTTGTTATTCTTTTTCATTCACCCTTTCTCCATCTGAAGCAAAATAAAAAAGCAGTGTAAGGGCAAAAAAATAGCCACTAAAGTGAGTCTGCCACTTTCCATCATATGAAATTTCTTTTGTTTCTAGCTTGATATTATGCAAATGCCTTCAACTTTCATTGGATAGTCATTGGTAAAGTAATTGTGTTTATAGTAGTTTACATGCAACTTTTTTCCCATTGCAAATGCACAAGGTTGTCCATCCATTGAAATGTTTAAACACGTCATGTAACTCTCCCCTTCTTCTTCTTTGATGTTTTTATCTCATATAGGTTCATTGTATTTCTATTATACTCCAATACTTCTAAGAGGGTTCTGTTGTTCGAAGCTCTAGTTTTTAGTGTAAATGCTTTTCCTAGGCCCCACCCAAGGGTAATATATATCCTTTTTGGAACATATGTATTCATCCATAAAGGCCATATAAAGGATGTACTTCAAATCATTTTGATATTTTGCTTGCTAAATTTGGGACCTATTTGGTCATACTAACCTTTGATCATAAGATCTAAAATTTTAACCTTATTATAGTTAATATGTCAAAGCCAATGGTGAAGATCACTTAGGTGGTGTTCTAGAGTGTTTCTTAACAATTCAAGGGATGTTACAGTGTATGGAAGGTTAAGATTGCCAAAAAAGTGAGACTCATCCCCTCACAGGGTAGCTCAACTGGTAGGCACTCTTGCTTAGGAGCTTGACGTCCCAGGTTCGAGTCCCGTAGTAACCCGTGTCTTGTGGGGGGCTGCGTGTATAAGAAATTACCCAACGCCTTCGTACTCGGGGAGATGTGAGGGTCTTGGGGCTTGGTCATAAAAAAATGACAAATATGTATACTCCGGGGTGTGTACAAGAAAAAAACTATGTTTATTATTGTATGTATATGAAACTCTAGTCTCAACTGCTGCATTTGGTGGAACCTAGGTATGCTATATGTGTTTTCCCTTCATATTATTTATATCTATGATAGGTATTTTTTGGTGGGCCACCAGATGGGTCCCAACCAAGGGATGGGGGGGAGCAAACGGTTATGGTGTGGATTAGGAATGGATAAAATTTGAGCCCTAATCTTAATCAATAAAGAGACATGGAGAGAGATTGAGAAGAAAGAGAATGGAGAGATCAAAACTTACAATTATGGATGCATAAGAAAGATTTTAGGAGAAAGTCAAGGGAAATCATCATCAACTTTGTCGAAGGGGCCAACAAAGGAGGTTACGAAAATGCAGAAATTCTTCCCATCCAAAGAGTCTTGGGAACCTTATTTTTCTTTTTTTTTTTTGGGGGGGGGGGGGGGGGTGGTTGTGCGAAATTGATATTAGTGGTTAAATTGAGTGTTGAGTTTAAATTTGGTACACTTCCAGTTCATCATGCCTACTTTTAATTAGAACGGTCAGTCATCTAATTAATTTCAAAATTATTATTAAATGAGGGGAAATGGACCAGTGTACACATACAAACATATAATGGCTAAAGAGCCCGAAAAGTACAAAGGCCTTTCATGGGTTTCATGCAAAAGCCCCTGCCCAATCATTTATTTAAAATTATACACAGGTTCAAGATTTAACCCGAGCTTGACCTGACGGACTGGTATATGTGTTCAAACCATTCATTTATGATGGGTTTGGACAGGTTTCAGGCTGGATTCGGGCTGAGGAACAGCCCTATCTGACAGGTTCAGAGTCTAAATGCTTGCGCACATTTTTATTTACAGAACCAAATAATTCTGCAACTGCAGTAGAATGTTACTTGTAGAACTGATGCTGATGCTTGCAAGAGTCATACTGACTGATGCATGGACGGAGTCTTAAATCTTAATACAACCTCTGGGACTCAATTCCCCGACCAGTGTTTTCTCTATAATCCCATCATTAAATAATGAAAGATACATTGAATGAAAAGATTACTGAACAATTTAGTTAATGAGCAAGAGTACTAACCAAGGGTTAAAATGTATCACTCAGAAAAACCAACACGCAGTGGTATCACTCAGAAAAACCAACACGCAGTGGTGTCACTCAGAAAAGCAACACATGCTGGGTATCAGCATGATGCATTGATGTGTATCTGCTAACTTTTAGACATGCACAAGGTCATTGTTCAGCTGAAAGAGTTGAGGATTAAAGCCAAGTTACCATTTCAGAAAAATAAAGAAAGAACGAGAGAAGGAAGTACAAATAAAAGAGGAAAGAAAGAAGAAAACTATTTGACTTGCACGTAGGCCAAGGTTTAAAACATTGGCCAATACATTGTATCATTTGGTATGTAGCAGTGTCCCTAAAACCACATTTGACAGCCTGTTTCCATTTCCATTAATTTTTTTTTTTTTGAGAGAGACTAGGATTGTGGACTGGCGCAGAGAAAAAACGATTAAGATGAATTGACTAGGATTGTGGATCTCTTCGATAAGGCATGGATAACAACTTTTTATGGATGTGTGGATCTCTTCTAGAATTGTGTTTGTACATCATATGAAGAAGTATCACTGAAGCAAGATCTGTTCCATGTTTTCTATTTTGACATTTTCTGTTTTGGTTTTCCTTTTTTCTTTTCTTCTTTTTTGGAAATGGCCTTTTTTCCTTTTTTTTTTTAATATTTCTTTTTCTTTTTTGAAAAACTCACAATTGTATCCATTCGAGAACCATAGGTACAACATAAGAGAAATATACTGATCCTCTACATAAGACAAGAATCAATATCCAAAAATAAGAACCCTAGAAATAAAGAAGTTACAAGGATAAACAAAAATTACATATTTCCCACAGGAGCCTGATTATATTCCACCCTATTTTCGAATAAGAAATCTGCCATCCCATTACCTGACCTTCTAACATGCCTGGAAAAAAAATGTCTCCGTCATTGCAAAGAAAAGGAGATATCCCTTGCAATAAGAAGTCTCCAAGGGGCTTTCCTCATTGAGAAACTACCATTTGCTAAAATATATGGAATTTTCCCTAGCTCCTATGACATTTCCCCTTTTGTTTGTTTATTTGTAGCGCAATCCCTCCTCTCTTTTCACCTTCAGAGTCATTGTTGTGACTAATTAACATAATTAGTTATCTAACTTCTATTCGTTTAGATATTAACCAATGTCAGTGATTAGAATGATTGTCAGAAACTCAGTTTATGCTATGTTACCAGATGAATATTAAGAATTTTTAATAACTGATTTGATTCATTCTAGGTCTGCTGCATTTGCTTGGCAAAATACGTCGACAATGATGAACTTCGAGAGCTGCCTTGCATGCATTTCTTCCACACAGAATGTGTGGACAAGTGGCTGAAGATAAATGCATCATGCCCTCTCTGCAAATCAGAAGTGGGTGAGAGCACAGGTTCCATTTCTCACCCAAATTCTGTCCGTCGCCAGGGAGAACGGAGGACGGGGAATGGGGCTACAACAGATGCTTACAGGAGCATTATTTATTAAATTGAATATCTGTTCATCGTTGTCATGATCCTCGAAGCTATTATCCTGGATTGGAGACCCAATGTGAGCTATATGAATTGTTGGTCTGCTAGCTTGCTGTAATACTTATGAAGCACCAGAGCTTGCCGGATCTTGATTCCTTCATTCAGTTGATGATTGATTGGGCAGATTTACTTCAGTTCTTTTGCATGGTAGACCGGCATGGTTTAAATACTATAAAATTCATGTAAAAATATGTAGAAACGTGAGAAAACAGATATGTATGGATCTTTTGGGGTTGATAAATTGAATTGATTACCTTGAAAAAAAAAAAAATATCTGAATTACTGGTTGGGCTTGACCAGTTTCATTTTGGTTTTTGATAGACATGATACCAGGTTTTTAACTGGATGAAGGTACCACGCCCACGCCCTTATTCAATGAGTCTCGTTAAAACTATCTTGTGTTTGCTTGTCAAGACACTTGATTGTGGTGCACACCAGGGTCAATGATACGGCTGATGTGTTGAATTGACTGTGCAATTATAAATACAGTTGATATGGGCTGTTTAATGGACGAATCATATTCGACCCGTTGATGCTTTTTTGTAATTATTTATTATTATTTTTAAAATTTTCTGTTTCAAACTGTTTTTCGTCAAAATCTTGCATTTAATATGATTTTAAGAAGATTTAAAAGCAAGTTCTTTAAGTGAAAGGCATTTGTGTATTCTAATTATTATTTTTATTTACATTTACCCATTTTAAGTTATTTTAATTTTTTTTTGCTCTAAGGTAATTCTGATTTTGGGATTATTGTGAAAATAATATTATGAAATGATATTGAGTGTTCATGTACGAGATGTTTAGTGTGAAATATAGTTTGTAAGGTGTTTCTTCAACGAATTTATGAAATTTGGATTTTTTATGATATTTCTCATTTGAGCATTTTTTTTGGAAAAAATTATAAAATGATATATACAGAAGTTTTTGAAATTAAATAAATAACTGTGAATGTGATTGAGATAGTTTGGGTTTCTGTGTGCATTTTTTATATTTTTGATAAAAAAATCTTAAATTGTAATAGAAGATACGTATTATTATTATTATTATTATTTTGAATAATATAGGTATTTTTACTCTAAATTGGAGGTGAGACTAATCTCACGAAAACACAAAACTTCCATAAAAGTTGCATATTATTATGAGATATTAGCGAATATTAATTTTATATAAGGTATTTATTATATTGATTTTTCATTTTCTAAATTTTTTAGATATTATTTATTTATTTACGTCATAGTTTAATTATATCGATATTTTAGCTCTTAAAGGCTTAAAATTTTATGAAAACGATTTATTAATTAAATCAAATTCATATTAATTTTTCTATTTTCTAAAAAAAATTTAAAAAAGAGAGGAGAGAGAAGCCGACCCATTCGTAGCACTGCTACAGTAGCAGGGCACCAATATGATATAGTCAATCACCTTTACTTTAGTTTTATTAAATAATATTTATTCCTTATAATTGATATATCAATCACCTTTACTTTAATTTTATAAAATAATAACATTTTTCTAACAATATCAAATATTATTAACATTGAAATAAAAACATTAGAATTTTTTTCTAGTAACGTATTAAATGTTGCGGGTCAGATCTTTAACAGTGGGTATTTACAAATTCGGATATCCATGGGCGGCCCTGCTTGAACCCGTTTGTACAGAACAAACACCGCTACAGTCTACTCAGAACACATTAAACGTTGTTGAAAAAAAAAAAAACAAAGTTGGGAGATGTTTCGGGTTTCCACTCTCTCTCTCAGTAAAGCATTTGTTTGCAGGTAATATATCTCCTTCTCCATGGCATTTTTTTTTCTCCTCTATCCTTTCATTAATTCTCTCTTTTTCTTTAATAATAATGCTGGAAGCGTTTCGAATCTTACAACCCAAATTACTAAACCCTTTCTAATGAATTATGACTGATATATGAATTCTGTAAAAGTAGAATCAAGCAGTTGATCTTAGAACGGTGCGAGGAAAAACTGAGAAATCTGATTCCACTTCCTTTTGATTCAAAACTAATGGTTTCGTAAAGGGTTGAATTAGATGCAGGGCCGGCTTAAGGCAAATGGGAGCCTAAGGCAAAAATTTTAAATGAGCCTTCTTTTGATTTAAAATATTATTATAAGTAAGATTTAGTTAAAATTTTAATTACATATCGATTCTAAAAACTAGGTATTGGAGATACGGTATTCTTATCTAAGAATAATGATGTTTATAGCAACATGCTGAGGATTGAAGAGGTGGAAAATTAGAATAAAAAAAGAAGAAAAATGTAAGGAAGAATTATGCAAAGTAGATGAAGTCACGAGGATGAGGTTGACGGCCCAACAAGATGCAATAATCCTCCTCTCTTGATGACTTAATTCAAAAAACATAAAAATAGTCTAGATTGATAGATTGAGACAAACCCATTTGTCAAAATAAATAAGAAAACAGAGAAAATTTGCAGAGATTAAAAAAAAAAAAAGATAACAGTGAGACAGAGAACACTGCCTGCAAGAAAATGGGGCGAGAGAGAAAAGTCAGAGAGGTCGAGAGTAGGCGAGTAGCGGCGAGAGATCGGGGAAAAAAATAGCAGTGAGAGCGAAAGGAGAGAGAAAAGAGAGGAAAGAAAAGAGAAAAAGAATGGGAAAATGAAAAATGGTGGAAGATTTTTGAAGGCATATCTATGAAATATGATGGGGACCCCATATCATCGTCGTCGTCGACGACAACTTCTTATTCTTCTTAAAATTTGACACCAATATAAGGTTTCAAACTCGTCAAATCCCGAAACATGGGGTCTGTGGACTTGGCACAATGTTTTAAGATATGACTTATAAAAGACTTCCTTACCTTGTGTGATTTGGGCTTTATGGAGAGAAAGGGATCATAGAATTCTCAAAAGAAAATTAAAATCTTTCAGTTAGTTCAGATATTAATTAGATGAATCTCCCAAAAGGTCTCAGTTGATCCTCAGTTTATCCACGTTAGTAGTTCAGAAATTGAAAGATTATGGGACCACTGCAGTGGATCCAAGATAAAGAATAAGCCTTCTATCCTTGGAAGACTCCTATTGGTAACTTAAAACCAATTTTTTTTTTTTTTTAAAGTACCTTAAAACCAAATACGTCGACGAGGTATTTTTTTTCTTGTATCGTGTTAAATGTTGCGAGCCGGATCTTTAACAGTGGGTATTTACAAATTCGGATATCCATGGGCGGCCCTGCTTGAACCTGTTTGTACATAACAAACACCGCTACAGTTCTACTCAGAACACATTAAACGTTTTTGAAAAAAAAAAAAACAAAGTTGGGAGATGTTTCGGGTTTCCACACTCTCTCACAATAAGGCATTTGTTTGCAGGTAATATATCTCCTTCTCCATGGCATTTTTTTTCTCCTCTATCCTTTTATTAATTCTCTTTTTCTTTAGTAATAATGCTGGAAGCGTTTCGAATCTTACAACCCAAATTACTAAACCCTTTCTAATGAATTATGACTGATATATGAATTCTGTAAAAGTAGATCAAGCAGTTGATCTTAGAACGGTGCGAGGAAAAACTGAGAAATCTGATTCCACTTCCTTTTGATTCAAAACTAGTGGTTTCGTAAAGGGTTGAATTAGATGCAGGGCCGGCTTAAGGTAAATGGGAGCCTAAGGCAAAAATTTTAAATGAGCCTTCTTCTGATTTAAAATATTATTATAAGTAAGATTTAGTTAAAATTTTAATTATATATCGATTCTGAAAACTAGGTATTGGAGATACGGTATTCTTATCTAAGAATAATGATATTTATACCAACATGCTGAGGATTGAAGAGATGGCAAATTAGAATAAAAAAAGAAGAAAAATGTAAGGAGGAATTATGCAAAGTAGATGAAGTCACGAGGATGAGGTTGACGGCCCAACAAGATGCAATAATCCTCCTCTCTTGATGACTTAATTCAAAAAACATAAAAATAGTCTAGATTGATTGATTGAGACAAACCCATTTGTCAAAATAAATAAGAAAACAGAGAAAATTTGCAGAGATTAAAAAAAAAAGATAACAGTGAGAGAGAGAACACTGCCTGCCAGAAAATGGGGCGAGAGAAAACAGTGAGAGAGACGAGTAGGAGAGTAGTAGCGGCGAGAGATCAGGGAAAAAAATAGCAGAGTGAGAGCGAAAGGAGAGAAAAGAGAGGAAAGAAAGAGAAAAAGAATGGGAAAATGAAAAATGGTGGAAGATTTTTGAAGGCATATCTATGAAATATGATGGGGACCCCATATCATCGTCGTCGTCGACGACAACTTCTTATTCTTCTTAAAATTTGACACCAATATAAGGTTTCAAACTCGTCAAATCCCGAAACATGGGGTCTGTGGACTTGGCACAATGTTTTAAGATATGACTTATAAAAGACTTCCTTACCTTGTGTGATTTGGGCTTTATGGAGAGAAAGGAATCATAGAATTCTCAAAAGAAAATTAAAATCTTTCAGTTAGTTCAGATATTAATTAGATGAATCTCCAAAGGGTCTCAACTGATCCTCAGTTTATCCACGTTAGTAGTTCAGAAATTGAAAGATTATGGGACCACTGCAGTGGATCCAAGACAAAGAATAAGCCTTCTATCCTTGGAAGACTCCTATTGGTAACTTAAAACCAATTTTTTTTTTTTTTGAAAAGTACCTTAAAACCAAATACGTCGACGATGTATTTTTTTTCTTGTATCGTGTTAAATGTTGCGGGTCGGATCTTTAATAGTGGCTATTTGCAAATTCGGATATCCATTGGCGGCCCTGCTTGAACCTGTTGTACAGAACAAACACCGCTACAGTTCTACTCAGAACACATTAAGCGTTTTTGAAAAAAAAAAAACAAAGTTGGGAGATGTTTCGGGTTTCCACACTCTCTCACAGTAAGGCATTTGTTTGCAGGTAATATATCTCATTCTCCATGGCATTTTTTTTCTCCTCTATCCTTTCATTAATTCTCTTTTTCTTTAGTAATAATGCTGGAAGCGTTTCGAATCTTACAACCCAAATTACTAAACCCTTTCTAATGAATTATGACTGATATATGAATTCTGTAAAAGTAGAATCAAGCAGTTGATCTTAGAACGGTGCGAGGAAAAACTGAGAAATCTGATTCCACTTCCTTTTGATTCAAAACTAGTGGTTTCGTAAAGGGTTGAATTAGATGCAGGGCCGGCTTAAGGCAAATGGGAGCCTAAGGCAAAAAATTTAAATGAGCCTTCTTCTGATTTAAAATATTATTATAAGTAAGATTTAGTTAAAATTTTAATTATATATAGATTATGAAAACTAGGTATTGGAGATACGGTATTCTTATCTAAGAATAATGATGTTTATAGCAACATGCTGAGGATTGAAGAGGTGGAAAATTAGAGTAAAATTTAACGACCCGTCCTGCTACGGGCACGTTAAAACTGATACGGGCTCCTAAAACCGTTCCAATACAATTTCGGGTACCTTTTTTTTTTTTTTCTTTTCTCCGCACTAATCATAGAAATCCGCCAATAAGCCAAAAATCATAAGCATCAATTATAATTTCAAATGATAACATCACCCATTATTACATTCATCCGGCTCAGTGAAAAATACATATATCTCAAATACATTAACAGGTCCTCAAATACAAAATGAAACCAAAACAAGTAAAAAGCTGCAACTCTATGCCCAATGTTCGATTGAGGGTCCCGCCGGCCCTTCCTCTATGAAGTACCTATGAGGCAAGGGGTGAGCTACATGCCCAGTGAGGGTAACACATGCACCATATGTCACCAAGCATACACGGCATATAATCATATGAACACAACAATGTCTAAGATGTCTACATGCATGACCATACAAACGTGTGCCCTTCCCCTAGCACAGGGCCCACGTCAGCCGGGTCTCTAGAATATCCTCTAATCAATGCAAGACAACTCCTTTAAGTATCCAACCGCAACAGTCCACCCATCCAGGGGTACGCAGACTGATTCTCAGTCAGATCGGGGTCTCTAGTCCTCAACTACACCTCTGACCCTCTCATGACAACCCGCACGCATACCACGACCAACCCAAGAGCCGGACTCACTAGAATCCCAACTGATTACCACACGGGAGTAAGCACCTCATCAGTCCTCAACGAACTGCCAACCAGACTCATCTATGGTTTCATCGACTAAGCACCAGAGTCTCGATAGTCAAATCTATAATCTCGGACCCCATATGCTGGTTTCCACACGACTGGTGTATCCACCTCTCACAGAATTCTATAGGTCTTCTACCGAGTGAGCCGACCGAACTCACTCGTTAGATGCCCATAAATTCCTGGTGAGTTAACACCCACAACACAAGTCTCAACAATGGACCCCAAAGTCATAACCACGGGTAAAAACACTACCACATCACACCACAGGCTATCCCCACCATACAGGTGTCCAGCCTGGAACATCTCATCATATCATCCCTCAACCAATGAGAGGGCGAGCACATCCTCAGCCTCCTGGATCATCCGGGGATCACGACAATACCAGCGGGAGCTGTCCCTCACCGCATCATCCCTCGACCTAGGCGAGCAACTCCTCAGCCTACTCGGTCATCTAGGGATCACAAACTATTCCAGCGGGAGCTATCCCTCGACCTAGGCGAGCACCTCCTCAGCCTACTCGGTCATCCGGGGAATCACAAACTATACCAGCGGGAGCTGTCCCTCACCGTATCGTCCCTCGACCTAGGCGAGCACCTCCTCAGCCTACTCGGTCATCCGGGGAATCACAAACTATCCAGCGGGAGCTGTCCCTCATCGCATCACCCCTCGACCAATGACCAAGCGAGCACCTCCTCAGCCTACTCGGTCATTCGAGGATCACAAGTCAACATCCCACCCTCTGGTCTCCACGCGGGCGAACCACTCAACCCATTAGACCACTGGGGACGTCTCATCCTCCACGTACTCGGGTAGCATAACAACCAGGTCCTCCAAGTCTGCCTAGGGTCAACCAACACCCAACCCAATGGCTTCCCTGAAGATTCCATGACTGCCTCACCACTAGTCCCGACCGAGACTCCTGGGCACCTCGTTCTCTAACCCAGACGACGCCTCACCCACAAGCGTGTCTGAAGACCACCAACGGTAGGCCTAACAGCCCAACCCTTAGTAGGGGGAACACCTCCGTCATCTATCGATCCATAACCAAACTACGTTTCCTTGTATGGTTTCTCATAACCTCTCAATCCTAGCCACCTGCAAGCTAGGGGGAGTCTCTAAATCCTGATGTTGCCTAGTACCCATGCCCCCACCGACATTCCATTTACACTAGCTACATGCATGCAAAATTATCTCTACGCATGCCGTCAATATGACATATCGCAACATAATTAAGTATATACATCATCATCTATCACATGCTACACATTAACATTAAGATATGGTATCAATCATGGCATGTTCCATACAAGCATAGAAAGTGGTATCATCTACTATCTACTGCACACAATTCTAAAGCATGTTGATTAAATTATTAATCACATACATGGCAAGTTATCACACGTCAACCAATCATGTTATCATATCATCAACAAGTCATGACATCCAATAGACTATTCATAGGTGCTCCATGAGCAATGGGTACAAATACACTCGGATGAGAGCCCCGCCACATAATGGTATCAACAGTTCCCTTGCCGAGTGGCTTATAATACCGGGGGACCCCATTCGCCGCATTTTGTACCCACACATCTGATAGAGTAATAATATGTATAGATGCATGCTAAAAGAGGTGATAAGTTCCCTCACCTGTGTGTGCTTTTGAAATCCGAGCGATGAAAACGGGTCGAAGGATTGAAGGAAGCGATGCACGGGCTGGAACGAGCTGAAGAAGACCTAGAAGCACTCCAAAAATGAACTCCAAAACACGTTGGAAGAGGACCTCAAACGGGCCTGGGCCGAGTCTAGGACTAGGCTGAGCTGCTGGATTGGGCCTGGGCTGGGCCGAGTTGCCGGATCGGGCCTGGGCTGGGCCGAGAAGGCGAGTTGGGCCCTCGAGGCTGGGCTCAACTCCAACTGGGCTTGGGTCGGGTTGCACAAGGTCTGTCGAGCCTGAGAAAGGGGCAAAGGGTTTGGAGATTAGGGCTTCTGGATGGGGAAGAGAGGAAGAGAAAGAGAGAAAGTGAAGGATGATGGTGGCGGCGGCGACGAAGTTCAAGGTGGCTGAGACCCAACTGACGGCTGGAGGTCCAGCCAGATCCGCACTGTGGCGAATGGGGTGGCGATTCGCAGCAAAGAGGATGAGAATCGGATGGGGGAGGGGAGAGGAAAAGGAGAAAGGGAAGTACCTTAGATCGGACGGCGGCGACTGGTGTCAGGTAGATCTGAAGGACCCATGGCTGCTCGGGCCGAGGGGGAAGAGCGGCGGCGACTGCAAGGCCTTAGGGTTTCCGAGAGAAGGGAAGGAGAGAGGAGAAATCAGGGAGAGGGATTGAAAGGGAGAAGAGAGAATCAAGAGGGAGAGAGATGAGAGCGGCGGCGGCGGCTTGAGGGAGGGAAATGAGAGGAGAAAGATTAGGGTTAGGAAGAGGGGGGAAAGGAGAGAGGGGAAAGGGAAGAACGGTGGGAGAGGGGTAGCGGCAGCACTGTAGCCGCGTGCTACAGTGCTGCGCGGAATAAGGGGGTTTTAAAGGGTTAGGGTCTTAGGGTTTTGTTTTGTTTTTTTTTTTTATTATAAAAGCTTCCAATTTTCAAAATATTTTAAAAAGCCGGAAGAAATCAAATGACAAACGTTAGGGAAAAACGTGTGATTTTCAAACTTTTTACATGATAAAATATTTAATGATTCAAAATTACCAAATTGCCCTTCGAGTGTCTGAACTCAAAATCGGGCAAACCAGGACCCGACACGGGGCCCACACTCTCCCCGCCGCTACCAAGACCCGAAAACTCCGAAATATTGGGTCGGGTCATTACAAAAAAAAGAAGAAAAATGTAAGGAGGAATTATGCAAAGTAGATGAAGTCACGAGGATGAGGTTGACGGCCCAACAAGATGCAATAATCCTCCTTTCTTGATGACTTAATTCAAAAAACATAAAAATAGTCTAGATTGATTGATTGAGACAAACCCATTTGTCAAAATAAATAAGAAAACAGAGAAAATTTGCAGAGATTAAAAAAAAAAAGATAACAGTGAGAGAGAGAACACTGCCTGCCAGAAAATGGGGCGAGAGAGAACAGTGAGAGAGGTCGAGAGTAGGCGAGTAGCGGCGAGAGATCAGGGAAAAAAATAGCAGTGAGAGCGAAAGGAGAGAGAAAAGAGAGGAAAGAAAAGAGAAAAAGAATGGGAAAATGAAAAATGGTGGAAGATTTTTGAAGGCATATCTATGAAATATGATGGGGACCCCATATCATCGTCGTCGTCGACGACAACTTCTTATTCTTCTTAAAATTTGACACCAATATAAGGTTTCAAACTCGTCAAATCCCGAAACATGGGGTCTGTGGACTTGGCACAATGTTTTAAGATATGACTTATAAAAGACTTCCTTACCTTGTGTGATTTGGGCTTTATGGAGAGAAAGGAATCATAGAATTCTCAAAAGAAAATTAAAATCTTTCAGTTAGTTCAGATATTAATTAGATGAATCTCCAAAGGGTCTCAACTGATCCTCAGTTTATCCACGTTAGTAGTTCAGAAATTGAAAGATTATGGGACCACTGCAGTGGATCCAAGACAAAGAATAAGCCTTCTATCCTTGGAAGACTCCTATTGGTAACTTAAAACCAATTTTTTTTTTTTTGAAAAGTACCTTAAAACCAAATACGTCGACGATGTATTTTTTTTCTTGTATCGTGTTAAATGTTGCGGGTCGGATCTTTAATAGTGGCTATTTGCAAATTCGGATATCCATGGGCGGCCCTGCTTGAACCTGTTTGTACAGAACAAACACCGCTACAGTTCTACTCAGAACACATTAAACGTTTTTGAAAAAAAAAAAAAACAAAGTTGGGAGATGTTTCGGGTTTCCACACTTTCTCACAGTAAGGTATTTGTTTGCAAGTAATATATCTCATTCTCCATGGCATTTTTTTTCTCCTCTATCCTTTCATTAATTCTCTTTTTCTTTAGTAATAATGCTGGAAGCGTTTCGAATCTTACAACCCAAATTACTAAATCCTTTCTAATGAATTATGACTGATATATGAATTCTGTAAAAGTAAAATCAAGCAGTTGATCTTAGAACGGTGCGAGGAAAAACTGGAAAATCAGATTCCACTTCATTTTGATTCAAAACTAGTGGCTTCGTAAAGGGTTGAATTAAATGACTTTTCTTTTTTATTATTTGAATTCGTTGATTGTTTGTAGTAATATCTTTGGCATGTATCAATCGAATAGTGGCTGCAATGAATTTAATTATTGAATTATATCTAAAGCATCTAAAGGCAATAAGGAAAAGAGAGGAAAGAAAAGAGAAAAAGAATGGGAAAATGAAAAATGGTGGAAGATTTTTGAAGGCATATTTATGGAATATGATGGGGACCCCATATCGATGACGACATAAATTTAAATTTATATTGGTTTTCAAATGAAATTAAATGTGAAAATAACACTACTAGAAAATAATTATTAGCTTGAGTGGAGAAAATCAAGTGAAAAACATATCAAATTAGATGTTGTAATGTGGAATTTCTGGTGTACCCCTGAGGAGCTGTCTCAGCTAATCAGCTTCTGGTTGTTTTCTAATGGTCTGTAAGATATGACTTATGAAAGATTTCCTTTCCTTGTGTGATTTGGGCTTCATGGAGAAAAATGGGTCATAGAATTCTCAAAAGAAAATTAAGATCTTTCAGTTAGTTCAGATATTAATCAGATGGATCTCGCAAAGGGTATCAGCTGATCCTTAGTTTATCCACGTTAGTAGTTCAGAAATTGAAAGATTATGGGACCACTGCAGTGGATCCAAGAAGAAGAATAAGCCTTCTATCCTTGGACGACTCTAATTGATAACTTAAAACCAATTTTTTTTTTTTTGAAAAGTAACTTTAAACCAAATTTTGATGGCAGCGGTACTCTATCCGTGGGTGTAGCTGAGTATGGTAGTGTCATTAGGGATGCTGGTGAGAAGGAAATCATCTCCTTCGCTGGCTCTCTCCTTGAAGCCCATGCTATTATGGCAGAATTGCAGGCAACCTGGTTGGGTGTTAGACTGCTGAGGGAGATTGGTAACTGTGGAGATGTTATTGAGGGAGATCCTAATGCACTGATTCGATGGTTGAAAGGTGAATGACTGAATGTTGTCCCTGGAATACCTTGACCCGAAAGAAGAAATCATAGTCATTACAGCCAGGTGTAAGTTTGAGATTTCTCAAATTCCTACAGTAGTTAATGAAAGAGCTGGCCTGCTGGCTAAAGAGGGTTCAAATATTATTGGGACTTGAATTTTATTAATGTGAACTTAGTTTCTGTTTTTGCCTGCTTTCTTAGGTGCATCCTTTGTTTATTTTCTTCTTGTTTCTGGGTCTCTTTTTGGCTAGTTCTGGCTTTATTATTTTTTCTCAATCAATATATTGGTTAGGCATAAAAAGAGAAAGGTGTGATAATATTTTTTTCCATCTTGGAAAATGATGTTAAGAAGTATTGGAAGAGTCCATGTAGAATCTATAAAAAATCCATGAAGAGTCTAACATGGAAAAGTGTCCGACGGGGATGTGCCACACTTTTTGAATGGTCCATGCAGTGTTGTTGATGATGATCCATTAGGAAATTGCTATCCAACGTCAAATATATGAGTGAATGAAATTCTAGAAATTAACAAGAAGAATGAAGGAGGAAAAGGGCTTTTGAAATCAATTGTTTTTGCCATTGAATTGTGACTGGTTAAATACAAAGAAAAAAGAGTAAAGGGAGAGGGGAGGGAGCAAGGGGGAGGGGGAAGAAGGAAAGTGTAAGACTCATGCATTCACCATAAGCTGTGGCCATATTTGCAGAAAATGGCATCATCCCTAGATGGTCAGCATAAGACTTTGATGATGATAATAGCTTGTAAAATAGTGAGCTAACCTTCTGTGCAATTAAGAAGAAAATTCTAGAAAAGACTAAGAAGAATGAAAAAAGCGGCATGTGAATCCAATTACTTGTGATTTCCGAATTGTCTGTAAGAGATTAAACATTACATACATCTGTACAGAACACAAAGCATTCCTTGAGCCATGTGCAGACCAGCACAACAGATCTATCCAGAACACAAATCATTCCTTGAGCCATGTGCAGACCATGCACTGTTCACGCATGCACTGTTCACGCATGATATATCTGGCTAACTGTACATCTCATTAATTGCACAATCTTGACTTACATCAAGTGTAATCTCTATAAAGAGATACCTTCATATGAAATGAATATATACTGTAAGCATCTTGGTTTTATAGTTCTTTACATGGTATCAGAGCCCTCTTGGTTAACACCTATATCACTGATCCAAAATGGCCTCATCAAATTTCTTTGTTCCACCCAACTTCTCCAACTTGATTTCCATCAAACTTACTCCTTCCAACTACTTGTTGTGGGTCTCCCAAATCACTCCTGTACTCACATGCCATGATTTACTCGATTTTGTAGATGGCTCAGAGTCATGTCCACCAAAATATATTCTTGATGAACAAGGGAAAGACACAAAATCTCTTAATCCAGAGTTTGTTACCTGGAATAAGAAAGATCAATGCGTATTAAGCTTGATCAATGCTACACTTTCCGAAAGTGTATTAGGGACTGTTTATGGTTTAAAAACAGCCCGTCAAGCTTGGACTGCTCTTGCTGCATATTTTGCTTCACACTCCAAGAGTCGTGTGGCTCATCTTAAACGGCAACTCCAAAATCTCAGGCAAGGTGCAAAGTCTTGTCTAGAGTACATCCAAGGAGCAAAGAACATGGCTGATCAACTATCTGTTGTTGGTAAACCTGTGGAAGATGATGAGTTGATATCCTACATTGTAAGTGGCCTCAATCCATCTTTCAATCCTTTTGTCATCTCCTATTCCCTTGCCACTCGTAACTCCTTCCTTACCCTTCAAGAATTCCAAGATGAACTCATAAATTATGAGACTTTGCTAGAAAATCAAAACCAATCTGCGACTTTAGATACCGGCAATTTTGCCATGCTTGCTAATAGACCAGGACAGTTTCCAAATCGTAAAAACAAAAATGCCCGTGGACCATTTCATCACAAAGGATATATTCCAAGACCAAGCTCTTCAAATTTTCATTCTCAAAATCGACAAAAGCAACCTCAAAACCAAGGTTCTACACCATTCCATACCAACCGTAACCCATGTCAAATATGTGGTAGGTCCAACCATCAAGCATTGGACTGCTATCACAGAATGAATTTTTCCTTTCAAGGTCGGCATCCTCCAGCACAACTTGCAGCAATGACAGCACATACACAAATTTCACCGGATGATCAACCATGGTATGCTGATAGTGGTGCCAACAATCACATCACTTCAGCCTTGGAGAACTTAAATCTGCAGCAACAATATCAAGGCAATGAAATTGTAGCTGTCGGGAATGGCACGTCTTTACAAATTTCTGGAACTGGTTCAATCTCTTTACCCAATAATCTCAATTTGCACCATGTCCTATATTGCCCTGATGCTGCTGCAAATCTTTTGTCTATTCAAAAATTCTGTGAAGACAATGACTGTTATTTTCTACTAACTTCCTCTGATTTTGTTGTCAAGGATTTACGGACAGGAAGAACACTTCTACAAGGTCAGAGTGAGAATGGACTATATCCTATTCGGTTTCCAAAGCAGCCACAAAATAAACTCAATAAGTTCACAGCCTTTCTGGGATTCAAAACGACCTTCACAACTTGGCACAATCGGTTAGGACATCCAACAATGCATCTTGTTCAACAAGTGCTCAAGAAAAACAACCTTCCAGTTATTGGTCAATTGTCTAAGATTACCAATATTTGTGAGTCTTGTCAACTTGCCAAAAGTAAGCAGTTACCTTTCTCGGATTTGTGCCGTGTCACCAAAGGTCCCCTTGAAATCATCCACACTGATGTATGGACATCTCCTGTGATATCACTCAGTGGCTGCAAATACTATGTTATTTTTATTGATGAATTTTCTCGCTTCACATGGTTGTTCCCTCTGAAATCTAAATCTGATGTGTTTGCTTGTTTCATTAAATTCAAGTCAATTGTGGAAAATCAGCTTTCCTGTAAAATCAAAATCTTGCAATCTGATGGTGGTGGTGAATACTCCAAAACTCAATTCCAAAATTTTCTATCTGATAATGGCATACTTCCTCGCATCTCATGTCCCCACACACCACAACAAAATGGCATATCAGAAAGAAAACATCGTCATATAGTAGAAACCGGTCTTGCCATGTTAGCCCAATCTCATCTCAACTCAAAGTATTGGGTTGATGCATTTAACACTGCTGTATATTTGATTAACCGGTTACCTACAACTGTCTTACACAATGCGTCTCCATATGCTAAACTCCTCAACATCGAACCTGACTATACCATTTTAAAAGTGTTTGGTTGCTCATGCTTTCCTTTGCTCAGGCCCTATAATGCTCACAAATTACTTTTTCGAAGCAAGAAATGTATATTTGTGGGCTATAGTGCCAATCATCGTGGTTATCGTTGCTTAGATCCAATTACAAATCGTGTTTACATTTCTCGCAATGTTGTATTTGATGAGACTTCATTTCCCGCAAAAGATGTGGTTCCAAACTCCTCTGACCAGGTACGTGCACCTCCTCGAAGCTTATTTCCTTTTCTTCAAAATCTTGGACATATGGCATCTGACAACCATGAGCAAATGGTTCCCATGTCTGTAGAAAATACTCATTGTGCAGGTCCCTCACATCACCAGGCACCCCAGATTTCACCATGTCCAGGATCCACAACCTCCTCACAAGTGGTGGACCTCTCGGATGCTCTTAACTTCAACTCTGAGACTTCTCCCCAGGTCACTGTTGAGGAGCCCCACCAGCACAGCAGATCTATCGCACCTCTGGAACCTCCCATGTCTCTTCTACCTACTGACACACCGCCTTCAGACGTGCCTCCGTCTTTCACTGACTCACAATCTGCAAGCATTGGACCAAGATCATCAACAATTGTTACACGGTCTCAAACAGGAAGCCTTCGACCGCGTTGATTTCCAGAGTATCAGCTGTATTATTCCTCAAAGCATCCATTAAAGTCTTTTATTGCTACAACTTTACCACCTGAACCCACATGCTTTTCCCAGGTTGTGAAGCATCAAGAATGGAGGCAGCCATGGGAGCTGAGTTTGATGCTCTTCTTGCTAATCATACTTGGACTTTATGCCCTCGACCTTTGCACAAGAATGTGATTCGTAACAAATGGGTATACAAGATTAAGCAACAATCTGATGGAAGTATTGAACGTTTTAAAGCTCGGTTAGTGGCCAAAGGCTTTGATCAACAAGGCAGAATTGATTATTTTGAGACCTTCAGCCCGGTCATCAAACCAACAACTCTCAGACTTGTTCTTGCAATTGCTGTGTATCGTAATTGGCCGGTTCGACAATTGGATATTTCTAATGCTTTTCTGCATGGCGTTCTAGATGAAGAAGTGTTCATGGAACAACCTCAGGGATTTATTGATCAAACACATCCTGATCATGTCTGTTGCTTGAGGAAAGCCATCTATGGACTAAAACAAGCTCCTCGAGCTTGGTATACTCGGCTCTCGCATGCTCTTATTTCCTTAGGCTTCACTGAATCATTGGTTGACCACTCTCTCTTTATTTTCCACAAGGCCTCTATTCTCATCTATTTTCTTGTGTATGTGGATGACATTCTCATCACCGGAACCAATGAATGCCTCATTCTACAACTCATTGAGCAACTCAAGTGTGATTTTGCCCTCAAGGATCTTGGCCCTCTAGCCTTTTTTCTAGGCATTCATGGAACAAGAGATCACACTCGGCTCCATCTTAATCAGTCCAAGTATATTACTGATCTTCTCAACCATACCCACATGATTGGCGCCAAACCTGCAACTACTCCTTTGAGCTTGGATCTGAAACTCACCAAGTCTAGTGGTGATCCACTTCCAGATGCTACTGAGTACTGCCACATTGTTGGTGCACTCCAATACTGCACACTCACCAGACCTGACATTGCCTATACAGTGAATCAACTTTGCCAATTCATGCACTCTCCAACCACCCTACATTGGACTGCGGTGAAACGCGTCTTACGCTACTTGAAGGGTACTGTCGACCATGGTCTCAATTTCACTAAAGGTCAGCTGAGTCTTCAAGCCTTTTGTGACTCAGATTGGGCTGGTAACCCTGACGATAGGCGATCCACAACTGGGTTTGGTGTGTTTTTTGGTCCCTGCCTTATCTCATGGAGTGCCAAGAAACAAGCTGTTGTTTCACGATCAAGTACCGAAGCCGAATACAGGGCCATGGCTATTGCCACTGCTGATTTGTATTGGCTTCGCATGTTGCTGAAAGAGTTACGGGTCATTCTTCCCTCGCCACCTACGTTATGGTGTGATAATGTGGGAGCTTTAGCTCTTGCCTCTAATCCGATTTTCCATGCCAGAACAAAACATATTGAAATAGACTATCATTTTGTTCGTGAAAAAGTGGTGAACAATGATATCTTTGCTCACTATATCGCAACGGTTGATCAAGTTGCAGATATCTTCACTAAAGCCCTTGGTCGTGCTCGGTTTCTACTTCTTCGAGACAAGCTTCGTGTGGTATCCCCATCCGCACGCTTGAAGGGGGGTAAGAGATTAAACATTACATACATCTGTACAGAACACAAAGCATTCCTTGAGCCATGTGCAGACCAGCACAACAGATCTATCCAGAACACAAATCATTCCTTGAGCCATGTGCAGACCATGCACTGTTCACGCATGCACTGTTCACGCATGATATATCTGGCTAACTGTACATCTCATTAATTGCACAATCTTGACTTACATCAAGTGTAATCTCTATAAAGAGATACCTTCATATGAAATGAATATATACTGTAAGCATCTTTGTTTTATAGTTCTTTACATTGTCATTGTTCAAATCTGTAAAAAGAAAAGTGAACGGAACCATTCAAAAAAAAAGGAAAAGTGAACAAAGAAAAAGACAAGGAAAGAGTACAAGGTTCCTATGTAGTGTTAAATTCTGAAGTGATAGTGTAGGAAATGATATGCTCGGAGAAAGAGGACAAGAATAAAACATGTATACTCACCTTCACAGATTTGGTTAAAAATTTAATGTAAACTGTATACTGAAAATATAACGATCTGATTCGAAAACAGGGTTTAGGGTCCAACTCAGTGTGATATTGTCTGCTTTGGGCCTCGGACACAAGCGAGCCCGTATGAATTTGCTCTTGGGTCTATGCCCACATGACCAGACCAAAAATGCGTCACATGACTTAAGAGGGGCTGGGCTCAAATTAACCTCCATTTTTTTCTCTCCACTACCGATGTGGGACTCTCTCACATCAGTTCCCAGGTGCTGCTGCTTTTTGGGCAGGGGTTTCACAGAAAAAGCATGTCATGTGTGCATATGCTTTAAAGATTAATCAGGTGCTCTATGAGGCCTGAATACCTTGGACTTAAAAAAAAAAAGTATGTCATGTGCGACGATGGCAATCGTTTGTGATTTTCAAGGAACAACCATTGAGGTGTGGTCTAATCATAATCAATGAATAAAAAACAGCTCGTGTGTTGGCAAATAGGAAAACTTAATGTGTTAAAAAGGGGCTAGCATAGATGGCAACAGGAAAAATGAGTTATGGAGGTTTGCTTTCTTGTTGAGATTAGGAAGATGTGCAGCTTGATGGCAATGCCTCCGTCTTTTTAAATGCCTGATATTGTGTCAACGATGTTATGATACTGATGCAAGCATTAGTTATTTGTAGGATTTTCAGAATAAACTTTAAATAAATTATTTATTGGATTCATTAGATTTGTGCATGTAATGGCTTTCCCATAATTTTATCATGAGAATCTACGAGGAAAAGAAGCTAAAAGCATACCTATTTATAAAACCGTTATAAAGGTAATGATGTTACTGTGTTTAGATTCATGAGGGATCTACTAAACAAATATTTTATAACCATTGTTAGGAAGGGGAAGGGCGGGCACTGAATGGAAAAGGCAGAAGGGAACAACCAATAGTAAGAGAATATAAAATGCATTTTGCACTAGTTGTGACTGGCTCAGAAACTTAAGGTATTATCTTTGAGTCCCGTAGTAATCCAATGCTTGTGACTTGCAGGGAGTTGTGTGCATTTGAAGTTTATCCAACACCTTGTACTTGAAGAGGGGTGGAGTCTTGGAGTTCTTCGTTATAAAATAAAGATATTAGAAGAGAAAAAGTTGACAAAATAGGACAATTCTTTGAAAGGAAAAGAAATATAGAGGAAGAACATTAGTGAATAAGTATCACGTTCAATCAATTACAGTGGTATGACGGTGCTAATCAAATGATCTCATGCTGAAATGGAGTGTGTCCAAATCCAGATGAACGTTTCCGGTGTTTCATAAATTATCTTAAAAAATGAGGTTTGCAGGGTCTGATAAAACATGTTACTGCAAAAACGCATGGATAGAGAAGTTGAAAGTTCTTTTGAAGGCAATTGTTGTTATTCGGAGTGCATGTTGTTGCAGTCAATTAATTAAAGGGCTAAAGGCAGTTGGATCTGACTAATTTTTAAGCTCAAGGTCCTTCAGGAGGAACAATTAGTGTGAACACTATGGCTTTCAGTAGGGGTGAAACTTGGGTTGGATTTTGGTTCGACTTGCATCATCCGACCTGATTTTTTTTGCGGGTTGGGTTATACAAATTTTAAATTAGGATCACGTCAGGTTAAAGAAAAAAATCCGCATGCAATTTGAGTCGAGTTGGATTGAGAAATTTAAAATTCAACCCGATCCGACCCGATTCGACCCGACTGGGGAAAACCCGACCCGAACCCACCCAAATTCCTAACTAATATAAAATCCCATTTTGCCTGACCCCAGTCACATGCTTCAAAGTTCTACAGCCGTTCCTGCTGGTCTTCTCTCACTCCTGCGATTCCTCCTTGGATCTTTCTTTGATTCGTTCTTCCTCTCACTTCTCCTTCCGCCTCTCCTGTCTGGCAACTCTTACTTTCTCTCCAGCGATTTTCTCCGGTGAATCTCCGACAATTTATTGTTTTATTTGAAAAGCCCCTGAACAGTGACGTTTACTGTCGCCCTCTAAACACCAGATCTGTCCCTCGCAGGCCATTGACCGCTCCTCAGCGAACCATTCGCTAGCTGTTGTTCCGTTCCGACGTTTCTCAGTTTAGGGTTTATATTCTTAGTTTAGGGTTTAGGGTTTATATTTCAATGCAGTCAATTTTTTAGGAAAAAAGGTTTAATATTCTCCGGCGCCATCAATAGATCTAGTGGAAGCAGGCGGATGCACTTGTAATGCAGAACTTGCTCCCATAATTGATATGTTATCCTGGTTTGTGCATGTTTGTTTCGTTGTAGATGTAGTATTTATATGAATATTAAATATTCACAGTTATTACATTTAGTCTTTAATATTTAGCATTCTAATATTTATATATTTTGTTAGTTAAAAAAGAAGCCAAACACAAGATATTTATATATTCTAATACTTTTATAGTCAGTCCCCTTTGAATGTTCTGTAACAACTATATGATACTTGTCACGAGGATATTCATCTATATTTTTGGGCCTTGACTTTGTACATGTGGGATAGTAAAATAAAATCATAGAAATTCATCCAATGGGCCCACAAAGACAATAGTATGTGCAAGATTCATTCTTACTCATTGGCCATTAGAGGCATGCAGTAGATGTTATTAGTTTTTAAGTTGCATCGCCTGTTATTTTGTATATTTTAATCCAAATTGGAATATATTAGGCTAAAATATAATTTGGGCACAGGTTAACTCGGGTCAGTTCTGTTTGGGTTGGGTCGGGTTGAACGTATTAGAAATTTGGGTCGGGTTGGGATGACTAAATTGGGTTAGCAGTTCGGGTCAGGACGAGTTGGGTTCAATATGTTTTGACATGAGTTAGGGTTGGGTTTATCAAAACCCGCCCCAACCTGTCCGAGTTTCACCCCTAGCTTTCAGCAAGGTGGATAGGGCAGCTATGTGACTAGGCGATGTTCAATAAGGATTAGATTCTTAAATCTTCCAGCACACTTTGCCCTCTCTCAGGATGATGTCAATATTTATTTGTAGTTTGTTCTTGATATTGTTATCTCCTATTAAGTCCCAAGTTGTCTTTTTTAACATAAAGAAGTTTTAGTAGGGCATAACTTAGATGGGCCCACCTTTATTTATAAGTGTGTTTGTCCCAATAATGTGTGGAGACATGCAGGCTAAGATGGATGCGTGGAGTAATATTAAAAGATACAACTAGAATGACTGTATTTAGCCTCAATATAGGAGAAGATGATGGAGTGGCATTTAAAATGGTGTCAGCATGAACATAGATAACCAAAACAGTCCCATTACGGAATTGAAAGGTTTTGAGTAGGAGGAGAAGGTAGAGACCTTTAAAGACTTGGATTGATGAGGAAGGAAGGGCATTATCGGCTTCAGAATAATAAAGAATATTATTTTTAATTAGGTAGAGAACAAATATAGAACTCAAAAGCCTAATCTTATATGATGGGAAATGGCTAATGACAATGATGATGATCCCAATATTTTGCATGATGTTGCTCATTTACTTAGTAATAATTTTGTCAACCACTTGTCCAAGCCTTACTGATTCTCTTTCTCAACAGTAAAATTACAAATTTTAATGACTAAAAAACTTTACTTCATGCAGATTCATACTTTTTGTTTTTTTCTACAATGAGTGTCAGTTAAGTGCATTTAAGTGCCCTTTGGATTGTTACAATGTTATATATAATTCCAAATTACTTATTGTTTATGCTTATATTGTTTTATTAGGAAGAGTGAATGTTGATGAACATCAGAGTCAAGCTTTTCTTGCACTTGTCACATCGGAATAAAGGATTGCACCAGAGCTGTGAGATTCAGTGCTTATTGCAAAGGCTTATTTGTCATGTCTAATAAAAAGTCAGGCTGTACTAATGATGATATCAAGGGAAGAAAGAGGAACCTTCCTTCTTGGACGAGTGCTAAGGAGAACAAGAATGAGACTCATGGCAAAAAGGTCATTGATACCGGTAATCATGTGGAAGGCCACAAAACTAATAACATAATGACATTATATATCATCATCATCATCACCATCATATCATGTATGTGGGGTTGGCACTACTTGTTTTTGGAAAATTGTTTTTCATGAGCTGATTGCCTATCTAATGTTCATATGGTTCAAAGCCTTAACATTTTTGGTTGCAATCGGAGCACTTACTCAAAACCTGTAGTGAGTCAGTCAACCTGAGTCGACTCAATTGGACTTAAAGTTGATAGACTTGACGAGTTTTACCAACGTTTTGAAAAAAAAAATGGAGAAACTAAGTTACCAAACATGATTGAATCTTGAAATTTTAAACTATCTATTTGGGGAGCAATCCAGCACACCCAAAAAAGTTTAGACTACACCACAATCATGGGACCTACTTGAGAGCATGCCAATCATGGGGCAGGGTAGGGATAGAAAAGTATTCACATGGATATTAGCTTTGAAAAAAAAAATACTCTCACTATCAATTTAAGTCAGAACTTAAATGGTCAAAGTTTAATGGAATTTGAAGGTTGGGGAGGTGGGAGGTTTGGTGTATATGAGGGTTTGTGTTGATCATAGGTGGGCCCATTATTTGTATAAAAATGGGGTGTCATGTAAACCCTATTCTTTGGGGTTCATTGGATTTTCACCTTGTGATTGAAACACTCCTGTTTTTTATAGAATATAAAGCACTCCATGTACTTTTTTGGACTCTAAAAGGCTTTCAAGATAATGTGTACAAAAGACAAAATAGTACATGGATGGGTGGATATAGAGGGCTTGGCTTGTATATTACGCCTATAAATTTCATGTTTGGATAAGGGAAGCCATGTTTTTAAGGCCTTCAAAATTTCTCATTTATCTAATGGTGGAAATTCACTGGGTTAGATCAATGAGTTTTAAAAGTCAAATTGGGTACCGTGCGATACACATGGGTAGGTCGGTGTGAGGGAGAAAAATGGATCCTAGGGTCTACTATGGGGCCCTATGGTGCCACATGGTGACTCCTTATGCCCACGACTGCATGGAACTTACCATGAGCACCAATTCTTAGGAGATAATTTTGTAAAAATGAAAATGGAACTTTCTGGAATGCAAATTGATATTTCCAAAGTGTCTACAGAGTTGAAAAATATGATGCAACATGATGTTTTCATTTTCTTCCCCCTAGAAGGGGGTTCTTCTCCAATGGATTTCCTAGGGAATTTATTTTCTTATATATATTTCAAATTTATTTAAAGAATCCTTGAAATTTTCATAAAGAAAAATTCTCATTCTGAAAATCTCCTGAGAATTTCTGTGCTATGAGATTTGTCACCTTGGTTATGAAGTTATTGAAGATGGAAATGAGGAAATCGTGACAAACCATAGTCTTGATTTCCATACAGTCAAAACTGCCCAGAATAAAAAACTTGCTTTCAAGGGATGGGGCCACCTTTGCAAGGGTAGGATCCTTTTTCACAGGCATCTAACTACAGTTTAAATTTGCAGATAAGGGTGAAATTCCTTCAAAGATTACACCAGTCTTCTCAAAACTCCTGGTATTAGGGGGCAGTTTCGCTTTCATGTTGATTTCAATGTGATACACAACCATTTATGTCTTCCAGAATCCACAACATTGTAGCAACTCTTCCACCAGACATCTCTTGCACTATATTGTAGTTGGACTATTCGTAGTGTGCACATTTGAATGGAATATAGCTTGAAAATCGCACTGATTAGACAATCCCAACCATCCAATATGTGACCATCAAATGCATGAATGGCATGCAGTCAAATAAAATGGTTGGATCTAATCAGCATGATTTGGGTTATACCTCATAAAAAGTGCACCCATAATTTTTAGGGCTTGCATTGGCATTTGTGTAGACATGTATGATAGATGAGTTGCTTCGATTGATATTGGTGGAAACTGGATATAAAGTCTAGTACATTTATATAGTGTTACATCTTTTTTCCCCTTCCCCATGATGCTTTCTGTTTGTGTAATTGTTGACTACAACTTTGTTATGGGCAGGAAGGGGTGGTCTTTGTGTTGTCTGGGTTTGTTAATCCTGAGCGTGGCATATTGCGATCACAAGCACTGGAAATGGGTGCCGAGTATCAAGCTGATTGGACCTCAGATTGCACTCTGCTTGTTTGTGCATTTCCAAATACTCCAAAGTTTAGACAAGTCAAGGCTGACTGTGGAACTATTGTTTCAAAGGTTCCTACCCTTTTTTTTTTTAACATTCTGGCTTTATAAATTTTGCCTGGACTTGGTGAAACTAATACTGAGTTACATGAACATTTTTTTTTTTTTGATGACCAAGGTGTCCAGGCCTCTTAGAGCACATGACTAATCCTTGGCTATGTGCAAGCCTCCCTACCCACACACACTGGGTAACTCTATGGGGTGTGACCCTTTGGGGTGGAGTGTGAATCGAACTCAGGACTCCTGCTTCCTGAGGTGGGTTCCTGGCAATCACTCCAACCCCTTTGGGTTGAGTCACGTGAACATCTGTTGTGAGATATCTGTTTCCTTAGATCATACAGCATGCATGGTTGTACTTTATATGCATTGAAAGAATATCTGGTTTAGTTCTTAGTGAAACAAGTCTTTATGCACATGCCGAACTTAATTATTTCTTCCTCATGGAAAAATCAGGAGGAAGAAAAGGAAAAATGTTAGGAATAAGGAGGTTGCTATTTAAAAATTTATGGAGGTCAAACTCAATTATTTCTTCCTCTTTGAAATGTGAAAAGGAAGAAAAGGAAAAATCTTAGGAATAAGGAGGTTCCTATTATGGAAATAGTAGTAGAATGAGACCAGTGAACATAATGTCTCATTGAGAAGAATGGTGGTGATTTTGCCAGTTTGGGTCACATCAAAAGGGGTTGGTGTAGACAGGTTCAATTTGGACCCCTGATGATCCAGATAAAGAGTGTTATTTCAGATATTGTTATCATAGGGCCAGTCAAAGGAACCAATGAAATTATTGATTGAAAAAAATATATAAATAGCCTGTTAGAATAAAGTATTCTGTAGACCCAATACCTAGAAACCAGATATACCTAGAAACCAGATATGGCTGAAAGAAAATCAGAAAAATAAATCCACCCTAAGGTGCTGATGACACAGGAAGCAACAGAAAGGAGAGACCTGAGTGGGCCACACAGGGTGCAAATCAGATTGTGGATCATACAGATAGACCCACCTCCAAAATGCGACAAGGGTTTGGGGGGTTTCCACAGAGATTTTCCACAGAGCTCTCTATTTTGCTTATGAGGTGGACCTTACGGAGCTTACACCAACCAACCCCATTTATCTGAGCTCTTTGTTAAAATTTGAACTCTTTATTTAAGGATATGAGGGGATAGAGTTGAAATTTTATGTAAACATAATCTACTTAATGACCTTCTATTCACCCACTTCCTCATGATTTGCATGCATTTAGCTGGACCTCATAACTAAAAAAAGGTGACTTCTCTATTTTACCAAATAGAGGCAAATAGAGACTACTCTCTCTCTCTCTCTCTCTCTCTCTCTCTCTCTCTCTCTCTCTCTTCTCACGCGTGCATGCTGAAATAGATAGAGTGACAGTTTTCATCACCAATCATCAACATTAGAGCCACTTATTGAACCTATTTGGGTCAGCTTTTTGAGTTCTACTTTTCCACCCAACTTCTATAGCAAATAATTTGATTATTACAGTTGTCTGTCCTAGGAATGGATATTGGAGTGTCACAGCCAAAAAAAGCTCGTTGAGATAGACCGCTTTCTTATGCATGCTGGAAAACCGTGGCGAAAAAGCAACTCCTATTCAGGTATAGTGGGTAATCTGATGTTATTTCATTCATCACTCCAAATTCTCATTTTCAATTGACTTATTTCATATCTTAAGTTAAATTTAAATTCATCGCATTTTCTGTGTGTGTTTCGCTGATTTTGTTTGCATCCTTCCTTGTGATTTTTGTTCTTTAATGTTACATGCATGGCACTTAAATCTTTTTTGGTCGAGCTACGGAATAAAGAGGATCTTCAGAAATCAATCTTTACATAACGTGTACCTTTATCATTCTCTTGGAACATGAGATGCCAACAGGGCCCAATTTCAATAACTTGGTGGAACTGCTAAAACGGTTGCACTCTGTTGTTGAGGTGCACATTTATGTTTTAGAAGTGTGTGTGTTCACGTGATGGGTCTCACCATGAATCATAGCTGGTTGGTCATAGGTAAAGAATACATTAATCACCATCAATGACTACCTACCCATATAATGGATAATGTTATATTTGTTAGTGATGGTAGCCATTTCTAGCATTCCATGACTGTTGGATATGCGACCTGGCTGGGCTTGTGGAAGTTCCATGACATATTGATCCTCCGATGTTCGTTTCCAGTCATAGGTAAAGAATACATTAATCACCATTAATGACTATCTACCCATATAATGGCTAACATTATATTTGTTAGTGATGGTAGCTATTTCTAGCATTCCATTACTGTTGGATATGTGACCTGGCTGGGCTTGTGGAAGTTCCATGTCATAATTGATCCTCCGATGTTCATTTCCAGTGTTTGCTTTCTCTATATGGTACAATGAAACATTGATGCATATGTACTTTTTTGTTGTAGACGTTAATTACATTGTATTAATAGACCATTCAAAAAGAAGTATTAGTAGAAGGACAAATCAGTACTAGTATAGTGAATAAAAGGCCATGTACAATTGACCCCCAAATTAGGACCAAATTAATCCGCGTTATATGCTGGTAATCTTCCCTTCTCAATTGCCACAATCCTTCATGCCAAAGACACTGAATTTCAACCCTGTGAAATGTATGGCGTCCATCTCTCTAACTGTTAAAAGCACTACCCAACAAGTTGTGACAAGAAGCTATTATAATAGCTGCATATTGGTGATGCCAATGCCCAATGCTCTAAAGGAGGGTTGTGGATAAGTTAATTGGACTAAAAAATTTCATCACTGGATCCTAGTTCAATATGAGGCTATCATTATGCGTTTAGTACTTTTTTACATTGAATGAATCAATTCTCATAATCATCACCTCAGATTAGATGGCTGTTGATGTTTAGTTGAGGAGCTCTGATATTGTCCAGGTATGGGAATTGCACCTTAGGCTTTAGGACCCCTTGTCGCCTTGACTGTGCCTTGCACCTTGATCACTGTGCTTTCTTGAAAGTTGCTTAGTATCTTTTTGATGGTTCTTGTTACTAGGAAGCATTGCTATGGAGTGGGATTGTGAATTGCACATATAAAATTATGATTCATGGATCACTAACAATAAACTCACACATCAATCTTTCTACTGCATTTTGCATAAACTCAATGGATGCCTTTACTACAATATGAGAAGTGATATTAGATAACGCCAAACCCTTCGAGCTCTACAAGGAGCCACATACACTATTTACCCAAAACCAAATAAGGGAAGCAACAGATTCTTTCTCCCATCTTCACCACTTTTCACTAAATCACATCCTTCCTAGCATAGTATGAATCTCCAATCAATGGAATGATATGCCTTTTTTTCCTTGTCATACGAAGAACACTCATCTTGTTCCTCTAAAGTTAAAATGCCTATGCCTTGTCTGCTAGTGCATCTTGCCATCTAGTTCGTGGGAGTTGATTTTTTATACCATCACGCACAGCACCATGTGTTGATTCTACTTATCATTCTGGATCTTTTGTGACTCGCGCAGATCATGAAAAATCACAACCTGGAAAGTCTCACGAGGAAATTGAAAAAAGAACTCATTCAAAGTTGATTGGATCTACAAAATCTGAAGTGAGTGTAGGCATCTATTATATTTATGAATGTTTTGATTCAGTATATGTTTTTAACAAATGTAAGCTGCCCAATATGGCTCAGAATCTTCATCTTTGATGTGTATCTCTTGACACCATTTATGTTCTTCCAAGAACTATGTTGTGCTAATTCCTTGGCATTTTTTGTTGGAAGGTGATACTCAACAAACACATAGCTCGTGCATATAAACTAATCATAGATTATCTAAAATTTTGTGGATATGCAGTCTTATACCTCCATGTTGGATTTAAAAATCACTGTTATGAAGTTCATGCTTGAAAACACATTGTGCATGGCACCGACACAGTTTGTCATCATTACCGAGGTTCAAATCTCATTTAACCCTCAATTAAGAAAGCTACAAAGCTAGATTGGTGGCTAAAGGTTACACACAAAAGGAAGGAATATACTTCTTTGACACTAATTCACCTATTAGCAGAATTAATTCCATAAGAATTTTAATTGCTCTTAATTTTTTTTTTTAATTGCTCTTGATGCAATTCATATTCCTTATCATATGGAGGTAAAAACTGCCTTTTTAAATGGTAAATTGGAGGAAGAAATTTATATGGAACAACCTAAAGGATAAGAAGTCAAATGATAAGAAAATAAAGTGTGTAAATTTTTGAAGTCCTTGTATGGTCTCAAACAAGCTCCTAAGTAGTGGCAAATTTGGTGATGTAGTTCTTTCCATGGTCTTAGAACAAATGGTACAGATAAATGCATCTATTCCAAAGTGACTGAAAATGCAGTTGTTATGATTTACTTATATGTAGATGACTTGTTGATATTTAAAATTGATCTTAGGTGCAACTATAGAACCAAATGGAGGAGTAGATCTAGATACAGTTAATACGTTGGGGGCGGTATAGGTTAAAAGTAGGCGAGCTAGCAAAGTGTTATCTGATAAAGGAGTACCTTGTATATTAAATGGGAGGTTCTATAAGACAATGCTTGGCTGGCTATGCTTATGGAGCTGAGTGTTGGGCAATTAAGAAAAAAACAAGTAGATAAAGGTAATGGTGACAGAAATGCATATTCTAAGATGAATGAATAGAGTAATCTTAAAAAATGGAATAGTTTAGATTAGAGTAGTTGCAATAGATGAAAATGAAAGAAAGTCACATTAGGTAGTTTGGATACATTAGTAGGGGATCAGAAACGGCTCATGTTAGGGAAATTGAAAGGATGCAAGTAGAAGGAACAAGAAAAAAGAGGAAGACATTTAAAAACTTGGTTTGTAGGGATAAAAGGATAAGGTAGATTGTAGGGTAACAAATGCTATGGTTTTTGATAGAATAAAATGGAAGAGAAGAGTTCAGAAAGCCAACCCTAGCTAGATGGGATAAGTGGCTTTGATGATGATGATTTTGTGCTCTCATTCTAAGGTAGGGTTTGGGTTCTTTATCAAAGAAAGGCCAAGTTTGTGGAAAGTTGTATGTTGGCTTCGTGTGGTTGGTTTATCTTCAGAGGTTAGTGAAACAAAAATGCAACCTAAACATTATTCAATGGATTGCTGACAAAGCCTTTTTCAGGGTTTTTGGAAGATCAGTTTAATAGAAGGTGGGCATCCATATCTTAGGCTCTTCGCACTTTATTTTCTTACATTTGCCTTATTTTCTTGTACAAGTGTAACGGTCCTGCTAAGATCCTTCCCCATGTTTCCTTGGGCTTGCCTTTAGTGTCACGCTCTGTAATGACTCGATCCGGAGTAGCGGGTCAGTAGCGGTGGGTAAAATTAATTTAGAAAATTATTATAGTTTAAATTGATTTATTAGTTAAATTTGATAAATTTATTTGGTGAAAACACAATTGAATTTAGAGATTGAATAATAGACCCCGATTACACACACTTTCTCTTCAATGAGAATTTACAAATTTATCCCCTTTGAATTCAAACTAAGTAAATGGAAAATAAGTTGTTAACATAGACTTTCAATTGAAAATATTCTATTAAGAATTAAAAATCAATAAATAAGTTCCAAATATTAAGTATCTAGAATTTAATTGATGAATAACAGATTAATCAAAGGGAAACCCAACCCTAAACCCGAGATTTCTAAGCCGTGTGGGCCATTTGGAACCCACACCCTTTCGTTTCCTTATATTTCCCTTAACCCTCGATGGAAACACAACCCCTACCACCACATCCAACAGTCTTTTCCCCAAATGGGATTCCTTCCCTACCCCAAACCCCTAAAATTCGATCCCTTTCCCTTCTTTACCTCTCCAAAATGGAAGCAAATCCTATCTCTACATGGTGTACCTTCCGTTTTTAACTCCTCAAATCCGAATCCTCCTCGGAAGAAACCAGCCAACCTTACTTGCTTTAAATCCATGCATTGGCAGCCGATTTCCTCTCTGTGTTTTCGATCTCCAAGTAGCGTCAGCAACCTTGTGTCCCTCTCCTCTGTACGGAAGCATCTCTTGCTGTAACCAGCCACCCCTCTTGAGTTCTCATTCCTCCTTACCTCTTTGAAGACCAAGTTTCCGTTCGAAGTAGCAGAGCAGCACCACCTTGGGACGAGCCCCTCCGTCTGTGTCTCCATGCGACAGCAACAAATAGGTATGTATCTATTTCTCACTTTTCACTTCCTTTCTCTTTCCAAACAGTAGTTGCATCTGCAGTAGATTTCCGCCCAACCAGCCAACCTGTTTGTTTGATTTCTTTGGTTTTGGCCATATTTATTACACAACTGTTGGATGGAATTAATTGGTGACTCAGATCTGTCCCACCTTGGACCCACCCCTCCTTCCAACCAAATGCATACAACAAGATGCCCATTTATTTACAGTTAACCAAGAGAGACTAGCCAAACCATTGATGTAGCTGGTGATATCAGGGATTGATTTTCAGTCTTCAAATCGTGGATTTTGGGGACTGTTTGCGCCTTCAAACGCAGCCTAGTGGCTATTCATTTTGAGCAGTGGATAGGAGGAAACCAGTCCAAGCCTTTATTATTATCATAACACTAAATAGTCCAATGTACTTCCCTTCTCAACCAAACCCAATACATGTAAGCTCCTTCTGTTTTAATTGCATTTTTGGTTTCCAATATCTGATTGTTTCCATTACTTATAATGGTTTACACTACTCTTGGATTTTCTTTTATGTCCTAAATCTATCATGTAAGAATTTCGATTTTACTCATAAAGCAGCCAGTCCCAAAATTGTCTTAGTTGAGACTGTTTTCAGATCCAAATCATAGTTCTAATTGATTTAGCATATGATTAAGTAATACATGAGTTGAGCCTACAAGAAAATTCTTAATGTTATAACGTAAAGTTATTTTTTTATTGTTCCTTAATATATATATATATATATATATATATAGAAACAAATAAATCCTTCGGTTGATTTCTTTGGCATCATTCTATTTGACTAAATTAATTAATATTTTGAAGTCATAACTCTAGTTATCTATTTGATTATTTTTAAGGGGTTAAAGTTACTAGTAATCCAAAGGAACTCTCCTTATGTTGGGAACAAAGTTTCCATGGTTTGTTAGTACCAAGTTGGTCTAGGCATGGTTGGACCATGCAACGTTTATGGACTTAACTGTCACCTTTAACCTTGGACCTTAGTGTAACCTATATACTAGAGTTGGGACAACAACACACCTTACTTATAATTAATGTACATTTCAAAGAGACTTAATAATTCTCATAATAATAGTACTTAGAATATGTAAAACATTATTCGCAGCAAACGTTGGACTTCAAGGCTAACTATCACTTGGAAGCTATGTGGACTGCTCATTCGCAATACAAAAACTTTTAGGTGAGAGAAACAATTCAGTACATGCTTTTGAACATCATTCCTTATATTATGTGTTTAGGCAATGAAAATATTGTATTTTGTTGTGTGATTGGAATATAATTGTTGGATCCAGAATAGACTGGGTGTATGTTGTTAATGGTTGTGATCCGGTGTTCACTCACAGTAGTGTAAGGGAGATTTTGGCTAAACATTCTATTGGCCATGAGGAGACTCAGTCCATCCGGATTGTGGAATCTAACTATTAATGTTGTTGAAAGATCCTATGATTTATATTCGTAGATGGATGATTATTTATATGGTACCTTTGAATTATTAATCTTGATTGTATTTGTTTAAATGTTGGTTTATATAATTCAAATCATTATGATGCTTGAACTATTGCTACGTTTATTTTAAGGTATATGCATGCTATGGCAAATGAGATATTGATTATGATGTAATATTCTGCTTAGAATGGAAGTCATAATTCTATAAGTATGTTATGATTAATTAAGCATGTTGATTGACATTGAGCATAACATTCTCATATTCATAGTATTGGGTATGAGGGTGCAATCCAAGATTGTCACGAAGACTACGACGGTGGTAGTGTTGTTAGCCTCACTTTAAGTGGGAAGACTATTACGATAGAAGAGATGTGATATCCGTGACAAGTCATGAGGGTTGCTATTTGGTGGTAGGTTGTGTTATCCTCAGTTTAGATGGGAAGGCCACTAAGGCGATATTGTGTTATCCAAGATTCGTCGAGAAGGCCACCAAATATCAGTAGATGTAAATAATGGGTTGGAATATGACATTTTGCATTGAGCATTAAATTTTTGCAAAGACATGAGCATGAAAAAAATTGTTATTTATGTTTACTTGAAATATCATGTGAGAAAGTAGGGATATCATATGCTATGTTTGTGTTGTTGTTTTGTTCACTGGGCATGGAGCTCATCCTTTACCTTGCAGGCAATCCCTTGGACTTGGGTCTGGACGACAATCAAAACTGAGCTTAGAAGGCGACGAGTCGATGAAGAATGCTTGAAAACGCATAGTTTATTGAAGAATTTAGTATTTAGATTTTAAATTGAATTTTTATTTGATTTGAGACTCTGAGGAATTTGTTTATTTGTTTATTTTAGTTTGTGGAAATTTGGATAATAAATTCAAGTATTGAGTAAATTTGAGAACATTATGTTTTGTTAGTATGGGAATGTGAGTAAGTTGGTGCGTTTAGAAATCCTTATAGTGATTGATATTTTATCTCTCTAAGATATTTGGAAGGATGAATGAAATGTCATGTCTTTAAGCAGGTTGTGGACGTGAGGAGTTTGGTGGCTTGTGAATGTAGTTATGTTTGTTTAAAAGAAAAAATATAGACACGGATTTATGATGTAAGACCCGTTTAGGGCAGCAGGTGATCTAAAATTGTGTAGTCAGATCACGCCCACTTTAGGTGTTGGAAGGCGGGGTGCAGTCAGAGAACCCAAGCTTTGATACCAAATTGTCATACCCCACCTTCCAACACCTAAAGTGGGCGTGATCTGACTACACAATTTTAGATCACCTGCTGCCCTAAACGGGTCTTACATCATAAATCCGTGTCTATATTTTTTCTTTTAAACAAACATAACTATATTCACAAGCCACCAAACTCCTCACATCCACAACCTGCTTAAAGACATGACATTTCATTCATCCTTCCAAATATCTTAGAGAGATAAAATATCAATCACTATAAGGATTTCTAAACGCACCAACTTACTCACATTCCCATACTAACAAAACATAATGTTCTCAAATTTACTCAATACTTGAATTTATTATCCAAATTTCCACAAACTAAAATAAACAAATAAACAAATTCCTCAGAGTCTCAAATCAAATAAAAATTCAATTTAAAATCTAAATACTAAATTCTTCTATAAACTATGCATTTTCAAGCATTCTTCATCGACTCCTTTCCTTCTAAGCTCAGTTTTGATTGTCGTCCAGACTCAAGTCCAAGGGATTGCCTGCAATGTAAAGGATGAGCTCTATGCCCAGTGAACAAAACAAAAACACAAACATAGCATATGATATCCCTACTTTCTCAAATGATATTTCAAGTAAACACAAATAACAATTTTTTTCATGCTCAATGTCTTTGCAAAAAATTAATGCTTAATGCAAAATGCCATATTCCAACCCATTATTTACATCTTACTGATATTTGGCGGCCTTCTCCACGAATCGAGGATAATATAATATCGCCTTAGTGGCCCTCCCATCTAAAGTGAGGATAACACAACGTACCACCAAATAACAACCCTCATGACTTGTCACGGATATCACATCTCTTCTATCGTAATAGTCTTCCCACTTAAAGTGAGGCTAACAACACTACCACCGTCGTAGTCTTCGTGACAATCATGGATTGCACCCTCATACCCAATGCTATGAATATAATGTTATGCTCAATGTCAATCAACATGCTTAATTAATCATAACATACTTATAGAATTATGACTTCCATTCTAAGCAGATTATTACATCATAATCAATATCTCATTTGCCATAGCATGCATATACCTTGAAATAAACGTAGAATTTTCTTGTAGGCTCAACTCATGTATTACTTAATCATATGCTAAATCAATTAAAACTATGATTTGGATCTGAAAACAGTCCCAACTAAGACAATTTTGGGACTGGCTGCTTTTAACTTTTGGTTATAGGATGTGACTTCCTTTGCAGATCAAGTTGACTGATAACCCAAAGTTTTTGACAGTAGCTAAGGTATATGAGTAAAATCGGAATTCTTACATAATAGATTTAGGACATAAAAGAAAATCCAAGAGTAGTGGAAACCATTATAAGTAATGGAAACAATCAGATATTGGAAACCAAAAATGCAATTAAAACCGAAGGAGCTTACATGTATTGGGTTCGGTTGAGAAGGGAAGTACATTGGACTATTTAGTGTTATGATAATAATAAAGGCTTGGACTGGTTTCCTCCTATCCACTGCTCAAAATGAATAGCCACTAGGCTGTGTTTGAAGGCCCAAACAGTCCCCAAAATCCACGATTTGAAGACTGAATCAGTCCCTGATATCACCAGCTACATCAATGGTTTGGCTAGTCTCTCTTGGTTAACTGTAAATAAATGGGCATCTTGTTGTATGCATTTGGTTGGAAGGAGGGATAGGTCCAAGGTGGGACAGATCTGAGTCACCAATTAATTCCATCCAACAGCTGTGTAATAAACATGGCCAAAACCAAAGAAATCAAACAAACAAGTTGGCTGGTTGGGCGGAAATCTACCGCAGATGTAACTATTGTTTGGAAAGAGAAGGAAGTGAAAAGTGAGAAATAGATACATACCTATTTGTTGCTGTCGTGTGGAGACACGGACGGAGAGGCTTGTCCCAAGGTGGTGTTGCTCTGCTATTTCGAACGGAAACTTGGTCTTCAAAAAGGTAAGGAGGAATGAGAACTCGAGAGGGGTGGCTGGTTACAGCAAGAGATGCTTCCGTACAGAGGAGAGGGACACAAGGTTGCTGCCGCTACTTGGAGATCGAAAACACAGAGAAGAAATCGGCTGCCAACGCATGGATTTAAAGCAAGTAAGGTCGGCTGGTTTCTTCCGAGGAGGATTCAGATTTGAGGAGTTAAAAACGGAAGGTACACCATGGAGAGATAGGATTTGCTTCCGTTTTGGAGAGGTAAAGAAGGGAAAGGGATCGAATTTTAGGGATTTGGGGTAGGGAAGGAATCCCATTTGGGGAAAAGACTGTTGGATGCGGTGGTAGGGGTTGTGTTTCCATCAAGGGTTAAGGGAAATATTAGGAAACGAAAGGGTGTGGGTTCCAAATGGCCCACGCGGTTTAGAAATCTTGGGTTTTAGGGTCGGATTTCCCTTTGATTAATTTGTCATTCATCAATTAAATTCTAGATACTTAAAATTTGGAACTTATTTATTGATTTTTAATTCTTAATAGAATATTTCCAATTGAAATTCTAACTTAGGGGAATTTAAAAGTCTATGTTGATAACTTATTTTCCATTTACTTAATTTTAATTCGAAGGGGATAAATTTATAAGTTCTCATTGAGGAGAAGGTGTGTGCAATCGGGGTCTATTATTAAATCCCTAAATTCAATTGTGTTTTCACCAAATAAATTTATCAAATTAAACTAACAAATCAATTTAAACTATAAATTTTCTAAATTAATTTTACCCACCGCTACTGACTACTCTGGGTCGGGTCATTACACGCTCCGCCCCGCGACGGGCACGTGATCTAAAAACTTTCTTAAATCTCAAGTATACGGCAAAATCTCTCTCACTCAGGGAGACCTATCACTTCTAAGTACATCAAATACAACAGGGGAATCAATTCCAAAGTCCATTCATTACATGATCAGATACATTTCCACAAAGGATCAAACTAGGCCTCTGGGCTTTACATCAAGAGTTTATCATGGTAAACCTTAGCAGATTCCAACTCTTAGATAAAAACACATACAACCTCAGTATACCACATAAAACATGCAGAAAGGAATGTTGTAACTCCCAACCTCAAAATCAGAAAGCTTGAAGTCTCCTGAAGCCAAAATGAAGCCCCAAACAGCAAACCCAGCAATGCACGGTAGTCATTGGTGGCGGCTGCAACCAAGAAGAGAGGGGAGAAAGAGAGGGCAATAGAGATCCTCAGTGAAAAATGCGAAAGAGAGAGGGAGGATTGAAGGAAAAACTCCCAAAACCCTAGGGCACCGAGAGAGGAAAAGGGAAAAAGGGGGTTTTGCAAAACCCTAACTCGTGGAGCCCTTTTATAGGAAAATCTGTCTGCGCACATGCGTCAGACAATCTGAAATAAGTCATGGGATGATCTGACAATTCTGTCGGATGATCTGATCGGATCCTCTGACCAATCCTATCAGACGATCCGGCCCTTGGACATCCTAATACGATCCACTATGTAATGGTGATTGCCTGCATAGAATGCAAAGCACTCCACTTCTGAGACACACTAATTTGATACTTTTGTACTCTCTCTCTATTACTCACGCATTTTCTGGGTATGTCATGTTTGGTTGTCATGTAGTTTCAAATATTGATGCCATGCCACCTCATATTGACAATGGAGAACATGAATATCCATGTTTGTTCCAACTCACTCCCTACCTCCATGCAATCATGTAAAATCTATGCACACCGTGAGACCCTTCATAGTGTTACCCTATCCGGCCCTTGCAAAATTGGTCTTTGAAAATGAGTTTTTAATTGTAATGTCACCTAGCAGAAACACACCCAATTTGCAATCCTAGTGGTGTCTGGGTGTTCAACAACCTTAGTTCTAGGTGAGGCGCAAAGGGTCTGGTTCCTTTCACCTTGTGCTTTTGACCATTGTGGAATTTAGTTACCCTGTTTTCCATGAAAACAAGCCCGGTCATTTTGCATTCCTAAAAATTAAGGCATAGAACTGGGCCAGCCTGGTCTGTCGACAACCCTAACATTTGAATTTCTGCTTATCTGTTTTGATTATATATACCATCAGTTCTCTTGCAGGGTGAAGCTTCTAATGCTGCTGTGGTGTGTGTATTTCCTTCTAAAGTGAAAGAGTGGGCATTTGATGATTTGAACAAAACCATCTCATGGCTGGATAGTCAAGAAGAGAAGGTGAAATTTCATGAACTAGTTTCAAGTTATCTGATTGCATTTAATAATTTATGGAGGATTATCATTCCCCTATTTGTTTTCCTTGTGAAGTACCTGTTTGCCTTGTATTTTGTTCATCAAATTCTGCTGAGAAATGATCACATACAAGAGACTGATGATAATACCATTAGGCCCTGCATCTCCACCATTTATTTTGATAAAAATTAGAATTTTAAACTTGAAGATGCTGCCATGAGCATCTAGTATGCTTCTAGAGTGACTCTTTGTTGTCATCATCATCTTGCAATGTGATGTAGAGAAAGATGATACTCCATTGTTCTCCAGCAGCATCCTTTAAGGGTTTTGACCTTCCACACGGAGTTTACACTCATGTGAAGCATCCAAGTGGGTTCATCAGTGGGTCGTTCCTGGGCCTGATGCATTGAATCAATGTGCTGTTTTCAGTCAAACAGATAATTACAGATCAGGCACAACTGGGCCTTTAGTGGGCTGTAGGGCCCATCCATGGGACGCATGTCCCTACTAGTTGTGTTACAGCAGTCTATATGTAAATTTTGTTAGTTACCCCTTTATTTTCTTTAGTTGTTTCAAAACATTTATGTCTACTTTGGTCATTCTATGTTTTAAGTGTAGGTTTTAGTATTTTTTAGTTAATAGAAGGACTCCAAAGAGGAGGCAGGGCAGTCCATGTTTTGGAAAATTCAGTACTGGTGATAAAGCCTTGTTTTTGTTTGTGACTAGTGTCAATGAGGAGTAAATCCTAGAAGACCATTCAGCAACTGTTTGGGCAACCAAAGCCTAGAGAAACTTGGGGTTTTGAAGCAATGACAGGCTTGGGATTCCTAGGAAAAGCAGAATAGTGTAAAAACCTTAGGATTTTCACAAGTATTTGCATTCTAGACTTTGGGGATCCTTGGAATCTTCTGCAGCCACTGTTTGGGTTTGTTTTGGCCTTGGTATTTACATCAAGAGAGCTATTATCACCTTTAAGTGCAGTTTTGTTTTAAGGTTGCTGTAAAAACTGTATTACATTGATATTAAGGGCTATTTGTTGGCTGTTTGGGGACTGTTTTTGCATAAAAAAAAGTCTTTGAATAGTTTTAGGCCAACGTTGGACCTTCTGGCCTATGTCAGATTGATATTAGAGCCTAAGTTGCACCTGTTGAGACCCTTACTTGTGCTTCTCACAAATTTATGATGCCTTGTGAGCATGTTGAAGGCCGTAGAGCTAGAGTGGAAGAGGACGATGGACACAGAGACCCCAAGAAGAACGGTTGCAGGCCTTAGAACAACAAATGTAACTCATTTTGCAGCAGTTGGCCACATTGCTTGCTCGAAATGAGCAATCTTACTCAAGCGGTGATTTGGAGTCAGAAAATAGCGAGGACTACCCTTTCCCCTGTAGAGCTCTTCATAGAGAGCCACGAGGTAGGGAAAGGAGACATGTCTATGAAGACTGGGGTCGGGGACTTGAAATTAAAATTGAAATCCTGAAATACCATGGGAGTATGAGAGGGGATCATTTTATGGATTGGTTGGACACAAATGAAAGTGAAATTAGTTGCCATGAAATTGGAGGGAAATGCCTCAACCTGGGGGAACTAAATTAAAGCCACTGGGGAGAGGTGGGAAAAAGCGAAAATCATAACCTGGGAGAAAATGAAGAACTTAATGAAATAATATTTCTTATCCGTGGATTGTATGTAACTGCAAAATTTGAAATAGGGGCACAGATCTGTGGAAGATTATCTTGAAGAATTTCATCAGTTGATAGCCCTAAATAATTTATGGTAGGGGCAGCAGTCAAGGAAGGTTTATGGCTGTTGGTGGGGAAAGGGAATATGGTCTCTTTCTGGAACGATACTTGGCTGGGAGAAAGGACGTTGAGGGAAGCCTATCCTAGACTACATAGGGGCAGCGAGTAACAAGGACGCTTTCGTCGAGGAGTATTGAGTACAGTCTAATGGTCAAACACATTGAGTGTGAGGTTTTAGGAGAGTTCTAAGAGGCTTTGAACAGGACCAATATGCTCTCCTTAAAAGTCTTCTGGAGGAATTTCAGGTTAGCTTAGATGAGGATGACAGATGGATTTGCACCTATGATTCCTCCGCGGATTTCTCGGTGAAATCTCTATTGATATCTGTCTATGCCAATCAAAGCCAGGTTTTCCCTTGTAACTGGGCCTCGAATTACAGATCCCTCCAAGGGTCCAGGTGTTTACTTGGGCTACAATCAAAGGCAAAATACCAGTCAAAGGAAACCTCAAGAATCGAGGCATCCTACCTTAAGGCTCATCTGAGGCTTGTGTCCTATGTGGGTTAGAAGTGGAAACCATAGATCATTTGATGTGCAGGTGTCAAATTTCTAGATCCATTTGGGACATGTTTTTGAATTTGATGAGTATGCAGTGGGTATTTTATAGGGGGAGGTGGTGAGTTTCATAACTGAGTGGTGGGGAGCTATAGTGGTAGGAAAAAAAGAGAGTAGCTTGGATGTTAATTCCTGCAGTGATATTTTGGCATGTGTGGAAGGAGAGGAACAATAGAATTATCGAAGGTCAGTCTCTTGGGGTAAGAGACGTCTTTTAGAAATCAAAATGGGGTCTAGTGGGTTGGTTGTCGCTGTGCAAAGAATTCATCGGGTATTCTGCCGAGGACTTCTATCCCTCCTGGGAGGGGTGCCTTTGGGGTGGAAAAATCAGGAAGCATTGCATTCTTAAATGGGATAAGCCTGATACAGGCTCTTACAAATTTAATGTTGATGGTGCGGCTAGGGGTAAACCATGTCCAACAGGTATAGGTGGGGTTATTCATGATGGTATAGGAAGAACGTTGCTAGCCTTTTCGGAATCAAAAGGGTTATTAGATTCTAATGAGGCAGCATTATTGGCTATTAGGAAGGCAATCCTTATTTGGTCATCTTGTGGGAACGACAACCTAGTAGTGGAAGGAGATTCGGTGAATGCTTTAGCTTGGACTAGTGGTAGGAAGAAGCCCCATGGAAAATGATAATGTGGTGAGGGAGATTAGGTCTTTGACAAGGACAAGGGTCATCCACTTCAGACACGTGAGGAGGTCGGCCAATACTATTGCCACTTTTTGGTTGAGGTTGGGGTCAATAGATCGGTGCCATCTATGGAACTCTTTCACCCCATTACATGAGGCAAGCATTGGTGTAGCAGTATGGAGGATCGTCTGCTCTGTATTCTTTGTTTTATTATGTTTTCTGTATCTATTTTTCCTTGTGCATTAATGTAGTTTGGTTTATTTCTTAATGATATGGTCTGAATATCTCTCCTATACAAACCATAGATTTTATTTGTAGTTTTTACCTAAATTAATGAATTTCACATCTGTCTCTGCTCAAAAAAAGAAAAAGAAAAACGAGGTCCATTAGGCTGGCAATGCTTTATGGAGTTGAATGTTGGCAATAAAGAAAAAACGGGTGTGATGGTAAAAAAATGTGTATTCCTAAGATGAATGAGTAGAGTAATGTAAAAAATAGAATAAGTAATGAACACATTAGAGAAGCCTTATGGTAGCCCCAGCAGATGAGAAATTGAGATAAAGTTATTTAAGATAGTTTGTGCATGTACATGAGAGGCCAAAATAAACTTTTGTTAGAAATAATTGAAATGGTGTAAGTAGAAGGAATGAGAAGAGTGGATCTTTCAAACTTGGTTGGAAGGAATAAAAATGGTCACGAGGAATTTTAGGGATTTAACAGAGGGTATGATTTTGATACGATAGAGTAGAAGAAAGAACTTAGAAAGCCAACCCCAGATAGGTGGGGTTAGTGGGTAATATGATGATTATTTCTTTTATCTTTTAAGTTAAGCATCTTGTTCATGTGAATTTCTCTCTCTCTCTCTCTCTCTCTCTCTCTCTCTCTCACTCACTCTTTTTTAAATGCTGACAGCCAGATCCAAGGGACTTGAAGAGAATAGCTGCAGAAGGGATTTTGATCTGTTTGGAAGATGTTATAGCAGCTCTCAAGGAAAAAACGGTATGCCAATCATTGTCATCATCTTTGAAGCTTCATCCATCTTAGGTGGGGTTAATAAGTTTTCCTTTTCCATCCTACATTATAAAAAGCCTTGGTTTCTATTGCTCCAGTATTCGGTACATCAAGTCTTACTGTATTATTCCAAGCTTTTATGAATCGCTTTTTTTAAGTTTCAATTCTTAGATTTGCAACTTTCTTCTTTTGAAAATGAAATTTATTGAACTGTACATTGTGCTACCATTGACACCGTGTGTGGACAGAAGTGCATGATGTCTGCAAACACGAATTCTTTTGATAAATATTTGTTAGATTTGTTCTAGTACCTGTTCCATTTTGTATCTAAGGCAAAACTTTTCGACGTTCCATTCTAGAAAAGAGAGAATGGAAAAAAAAAATAGAAAATTAAAAATGAAAATATAAAAATAATGGAAATCTAAAGTATTACGTAAGTTAATTGTTTTCATCATTTAACACTAATCAATAGAAAAGAATGATTAAAATAGTTATCAAATGGGCACATCATGCTTGCAACTTGAAACCATGAATAAAAAATTACCAATTCCATCCATTCATTGTTTTTTCTTTTTGAGTGGTAATAAAGGTGAATTATATTAATAGAGAAAGAATGTAAAAGAGATCTAAAAGGCTTAAACCCTTGAGAGAAAATACATGTGAGAAAAAACAAGAAAGAAAGCATAATAAATCAAAAACAAAAATACAACTAGAGCCCATCCTTCATAAATACATTGTGAAATTCTGGAACATGCCTTAACCCCTGCAATCCCAGGATAGAACCTCGTTGTCCTCTCTGTTAAAGTTACCATTCAAAAGTAATAAACAAATAAATAAGTAGTCACAAGTAAAACGTAAAACAATTAAACCACCAAGTCAAGAACAAAAGCCTAGAAACTAGTCTTCTCTTGCTCATTCCTACCTCCTCCTGCAACATTTCCCTCATCAACGTCAAGGTCAGGGTCATGATCATTATCCCGTATTGGAGCTAGTTCAACAACTTGTCACACATTAACATCTTCATATATTAACAAAGCGGATTCTTCAATAATCCACTTTTCCATTATATCAATGTAATCCAAGCTTATCAAAACGATAGATTCCGTCTTCCTAACTATATGCCTACAGATTTATTGTGCACAAGTATTCTTAATTCTTATTTTGAAATTCTTTGTTGAATAGATTATGTTTGTATAACTGTAATTAAATAAAAATAAAATGCACAACATAGACTTAGCCTACTTAAATAGTTAAAATACTTTTCTCTGTAATCTAAGGCACCAATATTCTAATATTACAGAGGGATCATTTCACTAAACTTTGCAACTTCAACCAAATAATTTGGTCTTACACTTTTCTTTGTCCATTTTGATGACACCAATTAGAGGTCAGAATTGTCTAATCAGGATGGTATTTGGCTGTGCACTATCCACGACGAGGTTCATATTCTGAATGCTTTCAGTTGAAATTATACATGCCATCTGCTTGTTTTATTTAACTACTAAAAATTTTGCGTTCTGGAAGACACTAGCCTTTCTTTGGTGACTTTAGCCCTTTTAAACTGACCTGATATTATTTCTAGATTTTCTCCTCGAGTTACTTACTGTTACATCTTTAGGATATCCGGCATGTGACAGATCAGTGGAAATTTGTCCCGCATGTGGTGGAAGAGTTGGCAAAACTTGACGATACAAGTGGAACCGGGTCACTCTCTAAGGAAGAGCTTTCTGAGCGTGCTGTTACATGTAAGCGCATCTACGAGGCGGAGTTTAACAATGCCGAGACGAGTCTTGTAAAGGGTAAGAAGCTGAAAAGGGTAGAAGGAAATGAATATGATGATAGAAAAATGGAAGTTAGGCCCGACGATGCAGGGTTTGATAGTGATGAGACGATTGTAATGACAGAAGAAGAAATAGATCATGCTTGCTGAATTCTTGCATCGAAGCATTGAAACTGAAATGAAGAAATCCTTTTTCTTTCAGTGGAAATAGTATGAATTATGAATTTCTTATCAAAATGGACTATTCTCTTTATCATTTTTTAACTGTTTTTTTTTAATAATCAAAGGTGCCTCACCTTACTTAGTCCTTCGGAGCACATACACGCCTCTATACTTACATATGCCGTTCATTCTTTTCTTATTTAGTTCTTTCAACTACCAAGGGGCTACACATGGTAGAACACATGATTGTTGGTTCTGCCTTGTGTTTGCGGGAGCACAAAAATTGGAAACTCCGTTGGAGTACTGTTCTCCATATCTTTCATTATTAGCATCGTCAACCATCACTGATACTGATCTTGAGTGGGAAAGACTAGAATAATACCAAAACCTTTTTTCATGGTAACAATAATTTTCAGTATATCAAAATGTTCAAAACCCTTTTTATTTTTTTTAATGAAACTTATATTTATGGTAAAAATAGTACATAGATCTTAAGCCCAGCAAACCACACAGCAAAACAAAGTAGAAGCAATAACAAGAGGAATCATAATCACGGATTTTAAAAACTACAACTGATTCTTTCTTTTTTAGAGAAACTAGAGAAATGAAAATTTTAAGCATATTTTGGTTAAAAAGTGGCTCTTTTCATAGAGTATCAAAATTTCAAAGCAATTTTTTTTATACAAATAAAGTATGTTGTAAAAAATTAAAAAATTGTCTAATAGCAAACACTTGATACAAAATTCATATTCTTTAGTGTCTCATGATAACTTTTATCTTTTATTACAATTTATAAGTTTTTTATAAGAACAAAATTAATTTCATAAAATGTTGACAAAATCAGAACAATCACAGAAACACCCTAAAATAGTTAAAAAAAAAAGTTGAAATTAACATCAATACTCGTTCATTCACTTTGATCTACATATTTCCCCTTCTTTTTCTGGATTTTCTAAACTAGCCAGGCTTCTCTTTTTTAAAAGTTATAAGAATTAAAGGTATATATGAATTTTAAAATTCCTAATATGAAAAGTGATTTTTTTTTTTTAATAACAACTCATTTAATATATCATGAAAAATGGATTGGTTCATATTGAGGTGATGCAAAATCCGAATTCAGTAGAATGACTCATTTAATAAAGTCACGAGTATAATGACATTTGATAGATCCAAGTTCAAGTTTAGTACAATGAGTCATTAAATAAGTTATTGGAATTGATCTAAATTCAGTTGATAAATGGATTGGGTTCATATTGAAGATGATAAAAAATTCAAAATTTATTGGCCAACGTAATTGGTACAATATTTTACTTCACAATTTAAAAGTAGAGTTCGAGTTCAGTACTTGTATTCATTTTATAAAAGGAGTTGAATTAACCCACACTAAATTAACAAAGTGGGTGGGTTCAAAATAGTTGAACCAGCCAACCAAATTAATTTTTTTTCTCAACCTTTGGCACTTAACTATTTTTTACTAGTATTATATAGGTTACAAATTGTAACTTACAATTTCATAATTTGACCCAAACAGTATTTTTAAAAATTCTAGAGATGATAGAACTTTATGAATTTTGTCTTTCTATTCCATGAGTAACCAAACAAAAAAACATGTAAAAATAGAATTTCTCTAATTCTAAAATTCTAAAGAGAATTCCTGCCAAATAAGACCCAAGACATACATGTAGAGAGGCATTAACTTGGTCAATAACACCTTTATCGAGCCTCATGTGGTGGGAGGGGTGGAGGAGGATGTAAAGGGCTAAACATGGCATAGGACTAAAACGAAAATCAACTTGATTTAGATGACTTTATTAATTAGATTTTCAAGCTGCAAACAACGAACACAAAAATCATTAAAAAAAATAGGGTTTCAATCCAACTAAGGGTTTTAATGCAACAGTGTTTGTGAGTAGTGTAAGAGAGATGGAGAGAGGAGATAATAGGATCCGAAGGATTAGCTCTCCTTAGGATTGGTTGGTTGGGATGAAGAGAAACTAGCTTAAAAAAAATCTGAACTGCACCAGAGTGAGGTAGCAGTGGCGATCGCGGTGGTAGTGGTAGTGGTAGTGGTGTGTGTGGAGTGGGGAGAAAGGCAACATATTTATGCTATGAATATGGTGCACTAGTTGTCGAAAGGTTTTCTTACGCTATCAAATGCAAAACAAGAATCATCCCCATCATCTGATTTCAGATTTGCAATATCTATGTTAAAATAACCATTCTAAAGCAGATGTATGGTTGATTTGTTCATAGAAAACAAGTATTGAGATTATCATCTTTAAACACTCAGATGCTCTTGAACCTCTATGTTGGTCCACCATCAATCCTGTTGAAAACTTAGTTAAATATCAAATTTGATCCATGAATTTCTTTCTTCCCAGTCGTTCATCATTGGCATCCATTCCTCCATGACAAGCCCATGCACTGAATTGACTAATATATGCCATTTAGAATGTCATACCTGTTCAGCTTGGTCAGGTTCACGGAGACCCAGCAAGTGCCTGCAACAATGGCACTTTTTAGTTGATGGCAATGTCATGCATCTATCTTCAGAACAAAATAGAAATCACCGATGACGACATTCCTTTTGTCTTATGAACATGATCTACGTTCCTTTCTCCCATCTGGGTTACCATTGATCCTTAAGATCTCTGTCTCAGGCACTAATCAGCTGTTCTTTGAATAAAAAGAAAAGAGGTGTGCTAGATAAAGGTTGACCAAGTGCAAACTTTTGGCACACGCTCCACCTCTGACTCTCTAACAGTCGTTTCTCATTGTCCACAGATGAGTATAGTTAGTAGTTGCCTCAAAAAATCAAGCCTTTCCCATTCACCATGGAAACCTACTTTCATGGGAGAGGGTCAGAAAATCTCTCACTGATTCTGCGATGCATGGTTCAAACACATGCTTTTTGATGGAAAAATAGTACGTTGCAAATGATGGAAAACAGTGCGACCAGATCAGTGTACGTGGATCTAGGTAATGTCTCTGACATCCAACTACTGCAGTGAAGCTTTCTTGTGTGGAAACATGTGAGCTTCCCCTAAATCATGTGTCAACTTTTTCCTTTATCCAACATAAGCTCTTCCCTGAACTTCCCATTCATCCCCCCAATTTCTCATGGATCTCAAATGATAACATCATGAGATTGATCTCCCTCGAGGGTAATATAACTTAAGCCATTGGCCCCAATAATAGTCCACCGAGGTTCCTTCACTAACTGATGACGTCATCACTAATTCTCATCGTTGACCAATCACACATTGGCTTCAATCATACTCAGCCCAGGTACCTTCACCAATCCTCTGTCATCGATCAATCTTCTCATTTCTGCTGCCTCATTCCATTTCCCTAAAGAGGCATATATATTAGCCATCAATATACAATGGTTGGTATTTTGAGGCTTCAAATTAGACAGGTGTTTGGACAAAGTATCCCTAAGTTGAATTCCACCGTGCGTTCTACATGCACTCAGAAACGGTGCCAAAGCATGAGTCTGCATTTCAATGGGCATCTGTTGAATAGCTTTTGAAGCCAGAGTAAGGTAACCTGCTCGGCCAAGAAGATCAACTAAGCACAAGTAATGTTCTATGCTAGGTTGTATGTTGAAATCCCTTTGCATGCTATAAAAATACTTCAATCCCTCTTCTACCAGGCCTGAATGGCTACAAGCAGACAAAACATCTGTAAATACAATGGCATCCGGCTCGATTGCCTCTTCTTTTAGCATCTTCCTGAAGAGAGAGAGTGCTTCTTCACCATTCCCGTGCATAGCATACCCATTTATCATAGAGCTCCACACTGCTAAATCTTTGTTTGAAACCTTATCAAAAATTTCTTTTGCTTTTTCTATGCAACCACATTTGCAGTACATGTGAATCAATGATGTCTGAACTCGTAAATCAGACTCAAAACCATTAGCCTTAACATACCCTTCAAGCTTCTCTCCAACACTTAAAGATCCATAATCGGCACAAGCTGAAAGTACAGTGGCTATGGTTACTTCAGTTGGTTTTACAGTTGTCATTAACAAACTTTCAAACAGAGACAAGGCTTCATCTGCATGCCCATCACGGACATATCCACCAATCATAGATGTCCACAAGAACACACTCTTCTCATGCATCAAATCAAAAGTTCTTCGAGCCATTATAAGATCACCACATTTCACATACATGCTGACAAGGGAATTGATGACTATATCTTCTTGATCACAACCACTTTTTATTACAAAAGCATGAACAGAAGAACCAGTTAATAATGCCCCTTTTTCAGCACAACAAGAGATGAGATTTACAAATGTGATCGAATCCAAACTAACTTGTTCACACTGCATTGTGTGAAAAAGCTTGAAAGCTTCACTGAAATGATGGATCTTCACATAGCCTCCAATGATTGTGGTCCAAGAGACATTTGTTTTTACCACCAACAAATCGAACACAGAACGAGCACTGTTAACAAGATCAAACCTCAAATACATACTTATTATTGAATTCGAAAGAGGCACATCAGAATCAAGCCCAAGTTTAATGGTGTAACAGTGGATCGATAAACCTTGTCGGAGAACCCAAGCCGAGCCACAACAACCTGACACAATACTCACAAGTGTGCTCGAACTTGGCATCAAACTGAGAAGCTGCATTTCCTTCAAAAGCATAAGGGACTCATCGATCTTAAAAACTCTGCAGTACATGGAAATTATTGAATTCCAAGAAACCAAGCTTCTTTCAGACATTTCATCGAAGAGTTGGTGGGCAGCAGATAAATAGGAGCATTTTGAGTACATATCCAGTAAAGCGGTTTGAACATAGACATTTCGTTGAAAGCCCATCAAGATGACATGGGCATGGATCTTTTTACCGTCTGTCATTGAGTTTAGTTTGCCGCAGGCCTTTGCAACAGAGGGGAAAGTGAAGTTGTCGCCATGAACTCCAGCCTTCAGCATCGAAGAGTAGATATTAAGAGATTCCGAAAAGAACCCATTTCTTACAGAGGCTTGAATCATCGAATTCCATTCAGATAATGGCTTTTTGATGAGTAGATGACGATGGAATTGCATCAGTCGGTTGGCATATCAAGATAGTCTGAAGAGCAGGCGGAGAGGAAACGAGAGTAGAATCGAAATCGTTAAACAACCGAGACGAGACGAGACGTGAGATGCAGAGACACGTCTATTCTCTCGATCTACGTCGGTGCGGCTAAAGTGTTTATTTATTTATTTATTTTTAACACATGTTCTTTTGAAGTCAACTAAATTAGTTAAATTATTTTTGTTGATGGTTGTGTTAAAAACAAATTTTAAAATCTCATATAAATTAAAATAATTCCTTTTTATATTAAGCATTCATTTTTATGAGTTTTATAAAAAATATAATTTTACAATTAAATAAATTTGATGTAAACAATTCAAATGAAATAGTTCATGAAATCCAAAAAAGGACAAATGTTAAAAACTAAAAAAATGCTCTAATTGCACTAGGCTGAAAATGACCAAAGGTGAATTCATGCTCGAGATAATACGTGCAAGTACACAAGTACATCATCATAATTTTAAATCACACTTCACGTTTCTCTTCTTTTATTGAACTTATTATAAATCATACCAATAATCACCATATTACCAATCATGTTTTTTTGTACTCTATCATTTACTTTTCATATGGTCTACCTTCTACACATTAACCTCTCCACTTTAAGAAATAAAGTCACTTATTACCTTTTACTTACATATCCAAATTACCAAAAAAAAAAAAATCTTTAATTTGTCATTTATTTTTATTATTCAAAAATTATTTCTCACGCGATCACATTTATCTCTATCATTTAGAGATAATTCGATACTTTAACTTTGTCTTTGTGTCTATAACTAACATATAAAATCACTCTTTTAAACATTACATAACTCTTAATCTCTTATCATACAAAACTTTATTAGTCTGCCTATATGTTATCTTATCATATATGTAAGTCTAATCTCAACTATTTTGTTTCTAGTTATAATTAGACCACTCTCTTTCTTATATTCGACTAAAGTTATACTTTATTAATTTTATTTTAGATCTAATTTTCAAACTATTTATCCTTAAATTCTTCAGCTTAAAAAAGACCATTTATCTTTTTGTCCATCACAAATGAGTGACCTAGTTAAAGTCACCTTTATTGTGAAAGCACTAAAGACTGAGTTCCTTTGGAGTGAAGTGAGAATCGATTCATAACCATTCGATAGAGCCGTCGTCATCATCAAGGTAATTTATCTCAACAATGTGAAACGTAAATCTGACAAATTTATTCTATAACCCAACTGGCTACCCAACTAGCAACATGCAAGAAGAGCACTTACTAACAGTATTGCAGACTTGAAATTTAAATTCCATCCAACACAGTTCTTAGGTTACTACTGAAGGGGAAAATCACAAAAACCAAAATCTATGAGCAACTCGTTATGGCCCAATAATCACTTTTAAGACATGCACTCGGTGAAGCATAACTTAGATTGTAAATGTCTCTCTCTCTCTCTCTGTGGTTCTACATTTCTCACTTTCAAGACATGCACTCGGTGAAGCATAACTTAGATTGTAAATCTCTCTCTCTCTCTCTCTCTCTCTCTCTCTCTCTCTCTCTCTCTCTCTCTGTGGTTCTACATTTCTCACTTTTAAGACATGCACTCGGTGAAGCATAACTTAGATTGTAAATCTCTCTCTCTCTCTCTCTCTCTCTCTCTCTCTCTGTGGTTCTACATTTCTCAATTTTAAGACATGCACTCGGTGAAGCATAACTTAGATTGTAAATCTCTCTCTCTCTCTCTCTCTCTCTCTCTCTCTCTCTCTCTCTCTGGTTCTACATTTCTCACTTTTAAGACATGCACTCGGTGAAGCATAACTTAGATTGTAAATGTCTCTCTCTCTCTCTCTCTCTCTCTCTCTCTCTCTCTCTCTGTGGTTCTACATTTCTCAGTTCGGACCATACCATCGATGGCTTGGAAAACAGGTAGCTACAAATAATTTTTTTATAACAAAACAAATATTTTCTAATTTAATTAAGGATGACGATGTTAAGACTGAAAGCATCATCAGGTAAATGTGATCAATGCCCACATGAAAACCGAAGTTCCGTTCGGATGGCGTAAAAGTTTCAGGTGATCACTTTGGTTATGGAAATTTTGACTTACTGCTAATATTCGAGATGAAATATTCGGCCAAAGTATGGTTTCATCTACTGTAAGGGGCATTCTGAAATTGCAGATCTAGGAAAAATTGATACTACATTTGTAGAAAGCCTACCTTTCTCCTGAAGCACAAGCAATATTGCCGATGTCGATCACTGATCTCCTTAGAATGATAAGAACTTGTCAAACGGGAAGATGTCTTTCTCCTGAATTAGATGTTGTTTCCCCATCTGAACAGGGTCAAGTAACATGCCAACCCATAGATTTTTAACCAAGAGGAAGAAAGCCGATTTCCCCTCTATCTCCATAGGCACCAAGTGACAAGCATAGATTTGAAAAGCTATTTACCAAAGTAGAGACATCTGAATGAAACACAAGTAGGTAATACTAACTTCAAAGTAGATCCTTCACCAAAAGTATAATGAAAACATACAAGAAAAGAAGAAACAAATTGTTAGCTAAAGTTTGCCTGTAACAACAATATTACATTATGCCATAACAACTAATTAACATAAGCATTAAATGAATGATTACGTTAATAAAAATGTGAAAACATATATATATATTCTGACAAAAAAAAGGAATAAAACAACAACTGCAGTGTAAATTAGCCACCCAATATGCAATTGGAAACATGCACATTGATTTGATTCACAGAACCGTGTAAAATTGTAAATATCAAGTCATCACACACAACACATTAACCACCCAAGATGTGCCTGATGGCTGCACGCTGGTCAGCTGTCAATCTTGCTGGAAACTTCACGTCAAACTTGATCCGCAAATTACCCTTCTTCCCAGGCTCCTTTGCAATTGGCATCCCTTCCTTAGCAATAACAAGCTCATATCCGGGGGAAATGATGTCGGTCACTGGGATTGATAAACTACGCCCGTCCAGTGTAGTAAGGTTCACAGTAGTCCCAGCAAGTGCATCAGACAATGATACCCTCTGGTTCACAACAAGGTCATTGCCTTCTCTCTTGTAAACTTCGTGGGGCTTCTCATCAACGACAAAGACAAGGTCTGCTGGGAGCTGGTTTGCTTGCTCATTACCCTTGTCCGGGAATGTGATCTTTGTTCCTTTCTTCCATCCAGGCTTGACATTGATTGTCAAGATCTCCGAATCAGGAACAGTGCGTCTGTTATTTTTTGTAATTAGAAAATTGTAGAAAATGAAAAAAAACATACGTCATTAAAATATATAAAACAACTCATTAACTTTAAATTTAATCAAATGTCAAATAAAATGAAAATATAAATCCTTTTTCTCCATGAATAGATTAAACTTCATTCATAAAACATGATCGAATATAGGCCCTATATTTTAGGGGCATAAATATAATGAAGCAACGTCATACAACCAGTCACAACCCAAGCAACAAAATGGAAAGATACATGAGCATATAGCCCCACTGCCCACGTGACGTAGGAACTAGTCAAGCTAGACTCATTTATCTCTATTCATAACTAAAGGGCATTGAAATGTCCATCCATATTGACTATGGAATCACTGTATTAAAAAACAAACATTCCAACACATGCACATCAAAAATATAGAAAGGCAACTAATGCAGCATACTATGACAGACATACCCATTAGCATCAATGACATTCCTGGAAATCTTCATCTTCCTTGTTGTTCCTCTGTAAAGATCCTCAAGACTGCATGGTAGCTTGGTCTCAATTGCAGGAGCTTTCCGCGGTGCAGCTCCCCCACTGGCACCAACACCTTCGGTGTAGGTCTTGTAGACATTCTCTGATCCATGGAAACCTCCAAAGTACCCACTATCTGCTGGCTGGAACCTGACAGACTTTGCACGGCCCATTGAGCTAAACTCAAAGGGGCTGCTCCCAAAGAATTCAGCAAAGATATCCTCTGCATTACGCGGATTGAAATGGAAATTACTTGGGCCACCATTTGAGGATGCACTTTCAGAACCAGGAGGTGGCATGCCCTTGAGTCCCTCTTCTCCATACTGATCATAGATTGCCCTTTTTGTCGGATCGCTCAAGACCTGAGAAGCAACTGATCTAAGAATCATTCAAACACATCACAGGGTGCATACCAGAATACATTTTCATGTTACTTTGTTCTTCCCTATACCCTTTTTTAAGAGACAGCTTCCCTATACTAATTGAATAGTGAGAAATTAAAGGCTAGATATATTAAACTATGATCAGGTGAGCACTACTAACAAAGTAAAAATGCATTCATCACCTAAGCAACATTTAACCACTTTAAAACAACCACCCCACCCAGAGAAGGGGAAGGGGAGTGGATGGAGGCATGCAAATGGTGCTCCACTGGAGGTGTAGTGCACTAATAAGCTACACTACAGTTCTCAGCTAAAAAATGGTGTTGTGTATGCACATGAAAGAACGTAGCCCAAAAAGATATGAGCTATAAAATAGAATAAACAAGTATAGACAAGGAATGAACAAGTGGTACTCCAGTTCACAGCTAATGGGTGTGGGTGTGTGTGTGTGTGTGAGAACATACTCTGAATAGAGATGAGCTAAAACGTAGATTGCACAAGTATACACATGGGATGTATATATATAAACAATTAATAACATGTAAAAAATCTGAACAAATTTTATCAGCCAAGCTTGGAATGAATGTTTGAATTAATCACCAGAAATCAAAAAATATATATAAAAAAAAACACCGATAAAATTTCATCCCTGGTGCCTAAAATTACCAGAATACACCTCCAAAATAAAGTACAACCATTCTCAACTCCAAGCAAAAAATTCTCTTTGTTTGCAGTGCAACCATAGTGATCAATTTGTAAACAAGGTTATGTAACTAAACAGTGAGAATTTATATAAAAAAAAAACACACTTCCGAAAGTGCTTATGGTTACTATTTCCAAAAATAAAAGAAAAAATCACTTCTGAAAGTGCTAGAAGAAAGAAAAAAAACAGAGAATACACGGGTCACTCGAACATAACAAAACAATCTACTTTTGCAAAATATTGAAACCAAAGACACAAGAATGATTAAACAAATCAATTGTAAGGGATTAAATGGATGACTAACATCATAAGCCTCCGAAATCTGCTTGAATTTGGCCTCTGCTTCCTTCTTATTGTTTGGATTCTTATCCGGATGCCATTTCATAGCCAATTTCCGGTACGCTTTCTTGAGGTTGTCATCGTTTGCGTTCCTGTTCACCTTCAGTATGTTGTAGTAATCCACTCCCATGCCTGACCAAACGCCTGAAATGAAACACTAAAAGAAAACCCTAATTCTCTGACGTCCAGGATTATACAGAACCTTCTAGTTTTGGTCCAGAAACATATAACTAAATCAGATCTCCAGAAAGACTTTCCAAAAGAAGATATCCGCGTTCCAAATTCGCCAATTCTCAGAGGATAAAACCCCAAACTATAATCCCATCATCATCTGCCTGATTGAATCACGAAATGCCGAATTTATCCACGAATAGATCACAGACCTAATCAAGTAACCCTAGAAAATGAAGAGAACGATAATCTCGAATTTTTCATGAGAAATCTAAGAGAAAACCTGCAAAACTCGAAGAATTCGAGCAGAATTAAGAGAAAACCACTCCGATCTCCACAATCGCTCGTCAAGAGGCGAAAATCTTCCGATCGTTCGCAATTTTCTCCTAAGGTATCTCAAGTTTCTGCAAATTCGTATGAAATCAACGAAGTTTTGACCTTGAAAATCCCTCGACCGAATGGGAGAATTCAGTAAATTAGCGATTTTCAGCGACAGATATCTAAATTCTCAGCGAATTCGCACGAGATCAAGGAAAGGGGCTCTGATCTTCGGAATCCGACGCCGGATGAGGGGAAAAACCTCGCAAATATTGCGACTTTCTATGTAATCTACCTCAAGATCTCAGTTCTATCGAGTGCAATCAATGACAAAGAGAAAATCCCACGAGTTTTGAGATTTTCTGCGAAAGATTCCTCGAATTGGTGGAAATTACGGTAAAACTTTGGGCATGATTGAAATTTCTTTGGAGGAACTCAAGAGAAGGAAAGGAGCGGAGAAAAAGGCGGAAATTGGAGAGAGATAGCGAGGGGGGAGAGAAGGCGGAGATAGGAAACGGACGCAAGGGAACGGGTACTTATCTAAATTAGGTTACGCTAGGGAGAATGCCCATTCTTCTTTCTTCTGACTAAGGAGAAAGCCAATCAACGATTTCAGAGATGAGCAACTTTCATTCTTTCAGTTACCTTGGGAAATCATAAAACTAACGCCGTTTGGACTCTCTCAGTGCCACGCTGCCACGTTCGCTTATAGTTGAAATTATAATTTTTTCTGTTTTTTTATGAAAGGGTATAATTTTTACTGTTTTAAAAGATAAGATTAAAAAGTAATTATTAACTAATAATTATTAACACCTTTTGATTAAAATTTGAACTTTATGAGTATCCGACAATTCTATATTTAATATAATGATACTCATTAATTTATATATTATATAAAAGATAATTTTCATTATTTTCAACAATTTCCTCTCCCAAAATAAAAATTTGAAATGTTGGCATATAGTGTTTATCGAGTCTCTCATCTTGAAAATAGACTGATTAAATCTTTAAAAACTAAAAACTAAGTTATTCTGTGTATGGGTAAGGAAGTTTACATATGTCTTGAGGATCAATCTGGTGCTCTAAGAGACTTGATCACCTTAATCAAAAAAAAAAAATTTAAAAATTGATATCAACAATTATAATTGATGGTCCAATTGAAATACATCGAAATCAATAATCATGGTGACATTGATTTTGATGAATCTAATTCTGATGATTAAATGGCATTTAGTCTTTAATTTTGATTATATATTTTATTTAATAAACCTCGTTACTTAATATAATGTTATATAAGAAAATCATCTTTATTATTTTGTTAAAGTAACCAAATATATCCATTTTAAATTATTACTTTAATATATAAACTCTTGCACCATTTTGTGGTACACGATTTAGACTTGTGATGGGTGCCATTGCATCAAAATTTATCTTTGATTATATTAATAAAATAGATTTTAAAACAAGTCAAATTTTAATTCTTTTAAATTATTTTAATTCATAAAATTTTGCAAATTTAGCTATAATTTATAGGTATTCTAAAAAGTTATATATGTGATTATGAGAATATAAAAAATCTCTTTATTGAATTACAAAAGTCATATTTTTAAAGTTCTTTAAGATTTAACTATTTTATAATTATGAAACTTTTGCACCACTTATGGAATTCAACAAAGCTTCGCCTATTAAATTCATGAAAAAAAATTAAAAAAGAAAAAAGAAAAATAAACTCTCACCTAACATAATTTGGTGATGAGTTCTCGTGGCTCCACTTTAATTCTAACAATAGGTGGTATTGTCTTAGCCACTCATTTTAAGAACTATAGCATAAATTGTCTACGTACTTGCGGTTGATGATATAAATCTCATTAAAATGAGATATTGTCCAATATATATCTCTCATTTTTTTAAAAAAAATATTGGTGATTTATTTATTTTTTATGTTTTCTAACTAAAAAATGAAAAACAGCCCAATTTTTTTTTTAAAAAAATGAAAAGCATACATATCGATTGATATTCAGTTGATATAGACTAATATCGGCCTGGGCCTACAGCCGATATCTATTTTTTTTTTTTTAAATGATAAATAAGGATTTTGGTTGATATATTGACCCTATCAGTCGATATCCTCAATTAACAGCAGCAGATATTTATGCATGTACGGATCTTCAAAATAAAATACAGCCCACAAAATGAAAAAGTTCTCTTAAAATAATAATGGAGAATATAAATATATAATCACATGTGTAAGTTAATCACTTGAGTTGTATCTGATTATATTTCTATTTTTTTTTTATATCAAAGCTAAATATGAGTATCAAATCTCCAAAAGAATCACAAATTAAATTTCTCTCTATAAGTTTTATTAATTATCTTGCTTCTCTGTTTCTGAATTAAATCATTTTTAATAATTTTTAAACCCAACACTGGGTATCCAAACTGGTTGCCTCCCACTACTTTCAGTGAGAGATAACAAGTTCAATTTTTAGTGGTGTTAACTGGAGGCACTCTATGTGGGTGTGGGGTGTCCTCCATAAGTAAGTTTTAGGAGGGCGAGACATATACACACCTTAACAACATGACTACAGACTCCTAAGATGAGCTCGAAGTTTTTTTGAGTCTAAAAAAAAAAAAATTATAGTAGTTTTCTACATTTGTAGACTTTTTGGGCAATTCATTGCCGTCACTGTCTTTGGCATCATTTAATTTTAAAAACTTTCCTCTCATTGAACACGACATGAATATTGTCGGCACAATGATTCAAATCTTTAATTTAGAAATTCATTAACTTAGAAAGCAAAGTCCCTAATCTTCCAAAATCATGTAATTAGTGTTACTCTACCCACTTAAACATGAAGGTTAGAGCCCAATAAATTCGATAGCAATGATTCTCTTGATAGGTCTTCATTTGAGTAGGAGGGTCACGAAAGACATCTTTGGTTGAAACATAAGTTATACTTTTTTAAGATCAAAAAAATTAAATATTAAAAAATAATTAAATTTTGAAAAGCTTAAAAAATATGATTGATTTGAACCAAAGCAGTTTTTTTTTTTATAACCAAAGTGTCCAAGCCCCTTAGAGCATCCGACCAGGGGTTGAAATATCAGTTTTGAAAATCTATATATATAGGCCAATATTGATATGTTTTTTTAAAAAAAAAATAAGAGAGAGAAGCCTCTCTACCCATATATATATATGCGTTTGGATGAGGGGTAAATTTTACAAGGGTTACCCTTGATCAGGAGTTTCCTTGTGTATTATAAATACCACTTGTTTGAAAAGAGTTTTCAAAATAAAAGTAGAGGGATAAAAAGTAATTTTTTTACCTTACCACTTAGTTACCAAACCCCCATCCAAACGCAGCTAAGAAACGCTATGAGAAGTGACCCTTTGAAGTAAAGTGAGAATCGAACTTAAAACTCTTACTTCCTGAACTATGCTTTTAAGTTAATCAAAGCAGGTTTTTATAGGCATGCATTAAAAAAAAAAAAAACTTTCTAACAAATTCATCATCAGTCTGAATGATAGACTTCGTGCCTAAATATAAAAGATAATGTGATGTGATGTACACCAATTGAGTGATAGATCATTTTATTTATAATTTATAATACCTCATGAGATTTAATGCTAACATCACTCTTGTTTTTTAAAGTCAAACTTGGATTGCATGATAAGTGTAGCAAATTCTAGGTTTGCCAATTATTATAGACATACAGAGAAGAAGATTGGCGACTTCTTCCCCAATTCAAATTCATTCAAAAAACTCACACCCTTTAGACATTTCTCATATTAAAAGAAGTCATACTCACAAAATCCTTATTATGTAAGATATATTATGTCACCAACGCATTACAATTTGTTTAATTTTTTTTTTTTTTTAATCTTTAGTTTGCTAAGACGTTTTACATTGGGTAATAATAGAATCCCTTAATTTTTCATAATAAGAGACATTGATATACCATTTTGCTTTAAGTTAAATGTAGAAGAAAACATAACATAATATGCTTTGATTTATTTATAAATATGGTAAGAAACGCTTGTATGAATCCTCGGGATTAGTAGAGTGCCCGTCATAATGTGTTATATTTAAGTCGAAACCTCCTAAAGATTCTACTATACATCCCAAATATATAAACTTATCAAAATGTGCAACTAAGTCTTTTTTTTTTTTATCGTGTTACCCTCGCTATCATCTAATCCACTAAAGATACATTCAATATATTATGTTTTAGTTATACTAATTTCAAACCGTTTGACTCCAATGTTCTCTTCAACTAATCAAGTCTCACATTGATTTATTATTTTATCTCACTAATTAATATTATATTATCTACAAAAAGCAAACATCATAGCACTTAATCTTGGATTTTTTATGTTAAATCGTCCATAATTAACGCATGTATAGACTTAAAGCGATCCTTGATAGAGTCCTACTCCAATAGAAAACTATGTTGTCTCCTCACAAATGATTCAAACGTTAGTACTTACACCCTCATACATATCGTGGATAACCTCAACATAGTCAAATGCATTAAAAAAAGAAGAAGCATGTTTTCTTTAAAGAATCATAATCAGTTTTCTCTTGTTCTTAATTTAATCACTTTTTCTTGTCAATCTATTTGAAAAAAGATTTTATTTTTCTAATTCTATATTTTATTATGATTTTCTTTTTATTATCTTTCTATTTCCAAATTATTAGGAGTACTTCTGACTTTAAAATTTTATAATTATAGTTTAAATTTTGTAATTAATTATGTTCAATGAACTAATTGAATAAGATTAATAGCCATCGCTTAATTCAATATACTATCAAGTTGAATCAAACTTACTCCAACTCCAAGTTGAGCCTGAAGAGTAGGGGGAACCTGACCCGCATGACCTGACCCGAGAAATCATGCGGGTCGGGTCATGTGAGTCGGGTCAGCGGGTCGGGTAGGATTGAGAAGACAAAAACCCTTGTAGAATTCGGGTCAAGTTAGGTTGAAGAATTTTCAAGTCAACCCAACCCGAACCGACCCAGCCCAACTAATATTAGCCTAAAATAGGTTCAAAATACGTGTCGGGTCAGAATTCGGGTTCAGGAGGGTTAGAATTCGGGTCGAGTCGGGTCAAGAACTTCAAGTTAAGAGTTCGGGTCAGGTTTCATAAATATTGACTCGGGTCAGATTGGATTTTGAGAAACTCAACCCGACTTCATCCCTACTGAAGAGTTTTAGACCGGTCAGGGTGACTGAAAGATTGGGCCCCAATTGTTACTAGTGCTTAGCAAAAATGAATAAATAAATATTAATTAATTAATGTAATTTTACAAAGTGAAGATGAGCAATTCATACTTGCATGGTCTTTTTAAAAATTTAAAAGGCAACTTGTTGCATGCACGTTTTCTATGGGAATCAATGCATTCCTAAGTGGAAAAGCATTATTTTTAATCATCAATCTTCAAAATTCCAAACAATTAGAATTAGATTGAAAGAAATCATGGGTCACGTACTCCACGAGGCATAAACAAAAGTGGAAAATGATGTGCCTCCCATTTTTTCCCCTTGGGAGAGAGAGAAATAATTAAATAAAATTGATCACATCGTAAATTGAGTTAATTTTATATTTAAAATCTACTTATAAAGAAAACACGTTAATCTCGATATCTCAATATCATTGTTAATGGTCCAATAACAACTATTTACAAAATTTATTTATTATTCCCTCATCCAAAATACTTTTCCCATTTCAAATTTTTTATTTTTTAAAGATTTTTTATAATATATTATTTTTCAGATGTTGGTATTTTATTATTTAGACAAATAAAAGCTTATAAAACAAGGTCGTCTTTCTATCCACGTTGGTCATTAGAGTTAGTCTTTTGTACAAATCTACCCATATTACTTTGCACTCAAGTGTGCACAAAATATTATATATCTATATAAATAATAATTGCTATATATTTTCACACAGTCGTACATATATATACATGGTTATTTTATGAGTTTTTTTTTTAATTATAATAAAGTATCTCCACCGAACAAGCCTTGTGTATCAAGTTAATCTAAAAAGAGTCAAACTCTGGCGGATCTGTTCGGAAGTCTAGTCAATTTTTTTTTATTGGTGGGGAACTTTGTAATTTCATATTAAACTCTAATTAAGTATATATATTTTCGTTTTGTGAAAAAGGACAGCTGTAACGAGAGCTGCTTATTCTTTATTTTTTGTCTTTGAACATAATAGATCAATTTAAACCCCGTAGACGTTGAAAGAGAGCCACATAAAATCTTTGTTTTGTAATTTGCTTTTCTGAGTTGATTTCTCTTTTTTATTTTTCAATATTGTTGTTTGTGCAAGGACTTAAAACACATTTTCTCCCAACAGTAAAAACTCACAACAAACTTTATAAACGTTGCTACCTTCTCAAAAAAAGCAAATATGCACATTCTTATTAAATTCAAAGTTCATTATTCTAATAAGGAGATTAAAAAGGTGCTATTAGTGATTAAAATGAATATTGTAATCAGTCATGCAAGATCCAAAGCACGCATGAGACATCTAGATATAGTGATATGAGAGCCAACTTGGGTAAGAATTGCTCATTGCAAGAGCCATCATCTTTGATTTCAAGAAGATATTACTTTCAATGAAGTGTTTGGTTTCTTGCCAAATGACAAATCCTAAGCCTGCAAATTATTCTTCATAGTATAAAATAGAAATAATTCCTTCAATGGTCGCAAGCCATTCAATTGTCTCTAAGAGGGAAGAGGAAAATATGTGCAGATCAAATTAAGATAAAATCAAATAGATTGAGTAAATAGTTATTAGAAATCTAACGACAATTTTTTTTATGACCAAGATGTCCAGGCCTCTTACAGTACTCGACTAATTTTCGAAACATGTGCAAGCCTCCCTACCCACACATCAAGTAAATGTATGAGAGGCCACTTTAGGGTGAAGTGAGAATCGAACTCAGGTCTTGAAGTGGGTTCCTATCCATCACTTCGACTTTTAGAGTAAGCCAACAACAAATCTTGTTAGCTCTTTGCTGTGAAATTCTCTATTCAGCAAGACAATGATGTCAGCCTATTATTATTATTATTATTTTAAGTTAAAATAGATGCCCTAAAATTGACAAAAGCTACTGTCAAGGAAAGTTGAAAAAAGATGAGCCATCAACAGCTAAAATTTACAGCAGAAACAAGTTATAAGTTACACACACTATCCGTCTTCAAAGGAACAAGCAACGAATTTCAGCCAGAGATTGACTGTCATTGTTGATCAAATCCTAAGCTCACACCAGACGAACCACATGAACCACTTGCCTCACCAGTGACAGTCGTCTTCTCTTTTGCCGATGTTTCAGCCACATCTCTGAAATCCGACATATCCCCAAAGTCGAAAGCATCAGGAAGCTGTTAAAATAATCAGATTGGCACTGTAAATATGAAATTCGTAGAAATAAATGTTGACTGAAAATGAGAGTAACATGACAAAATTCAGTGACCAAAAAAAAAATTCGACTTTCAAAAACTGGACTGCAATGAGCAAGGAAAAAGCAAATATTAATAACTGGTAAAAGCAGTACATGATTCCAATAGGAACAATACAAATAAAGTGATGTAGCAAATTTCTTTCAACATCTAAAATTCTCAATAGTTCACAATTTGATTGAGATAATTTGCACTGCTGGCTTGCACTAATGATCAAAATCTAAGTTGCTAGGTACAGGAGTGTCGACTCCAACACAGGGGTGAGATGTTGGACTCAATATACAAGGACAAGGCACCATATTTAAACAAATTTATATCTAAATTTATTTAAATGAAAATAAGGTGCAAAAATAACATTAATAGAAAATAATGACCTAATTTTGCTCTAAACAATTAAGTGACAAATATATCCAACACGAGTTCAAGTATCCAACACAGGTATGTCAGCATCTTGATGAGTTGTGCAACACATATCAAAATGTAGTAATAACTGATGTTAGATTGTAAGAACAGTACAGGAGCTGAAAAGGCTATAAGAGAGATGGAATAATTCTTTAATGATGATAACGACAATGATGGTAAGCACAAGAACTGATGGTGGCATGCAGACAAAAGCAAAAACCCTCACTTGTAAAGGAATTGTAGGATCTACAGCAGCCAATTCCTCTCTTTTTTTTTAACAGTAACATTGTATTAATCACCTCGCATGGGGTAAACTCAATTGGCAGGCACAAGATGAAGAAAATGAGTTGAAGAAGAAAATAGTAGTAGTAGTATAGTGCCATTGAAATGATTACTCCTGGCCCTCTAGGTTGATGGCCCTCCGTCTCCCTCCTCATTCTCACTTTAAATGTCACTCTCCCAAGTCCTAATCGGTGTACCCTAATCTTATAAAAAAATCCTAAACATACAAAAATGCCCATATTTAATGGGGCCCTTAAAGATTGGAGAGAAGGGGACTTTTTGGAAAATTACAAATTTCAATAAACCAATTTTCTTGTTTCAACCAAAACAACTCTGTTTACCCATTTAGCACAAAATGAGCTGAAATAGACTGAAATGTCCAAAATGGCCCAAAACAACGAACAGAAAATTATGAGTATGAATTTCATTGCAAAAACAAGGCAAAAAGAAAAATTTTGTCTAATTAGGATTGAAATAACACGAACTTAATAACCAAGCAGACTCCCCCACCACTAGAATTTTTAATTTTTTTTGTCTTCCTCAAGAAAATGTTCACCTCTTGGAAGATTGTAGTAAGTCCTAATCCCTCCTGAAGTCTCTCAAACCCGTCCTGAAGGGAACCTCCCACACCACAATCCCATCTTCAAACCTATAAAGGTATCTATTGTAGCATATTTAAATGCTGCTGCTGACAGAACAACGAGCAAATATCTCCTTCAGGAACCATTCTCCCACCCACAGGTCCTTCCGAAAAGGAGCTCCATCAGCAAGGAATCTAAACCCATATATCCTGCCCCAGTCCACTTTATATATGGCATTCAGCACATTGGAACACTTCCTTTAAGCCTTCACACTCATCTCCCATCCTCCCTGGTCCTCAATTCCATATCTTGCCACTAGAATTTTTCACTATAGAGCATTAGCCTTCCTGCCAGATCTCCACTGCCCTTAAAGTAAAGCCAAATTCTTCATGCAAAATGTACAATGATCTCCAATCTAATGATATCCAACTTGATTTAGAATGCCTCAAAATCAGATCATTACCCTTCAACCAGGGTTTTAAGGACAGACTCTACATCAACAGCCCAGACAAAAACTGAACAAAAGATGGATGGCTATGATCTACATACATATGATAAGGTGCCACAGTGTCAATGATCATCATATGGGATAAAATATCAATGGTCTTGACTGCAGTGATTTCAGTGCCTACTCTTAGGGTAGGGACCCAAGACCTGAGATTGTGCATATGATAAGGTCCAAAGCACCCCTCCATTCCTCCCCAGTTATTTAAATAAATATACAAGCAATATTGGGCATTGGAATTACAGGTAAATAATGTATGAATTTAAATAAAAAAGCAATATTTCAAGAATTTCCAAGCAAAAGAATATTTTTTCAATGATACAAATTCCAAAGCCAACCCCAGATAGATCGGCACACTTCAATAGCTGATGAAAATCAGAGTGATGAAGATTGTAAATACAAATATAAAGCTAACTGAAGAAATTCAGAAAAAGAAAACTATTAAATAAAAACAACCCAAAAAAGTAATTAGGACCATGTTGATGGCATATTTGAGCAAATGGACTTCTCCTTTGAAATCCTCAAAACTGAAGGTTTCTATAATTACACAAGATTTCCATAATCTGGATATACAATAGATATCAACTTGGCCATTTAAGATTTCCATAATCTGGATATACAATAGATATCAACTTAGCCATTTAAGAATCAATTAGAATCAAAGAAATCATCAAGGATTTGTCCAACTCAAAAAAATGCACTTTTTTTCTTTTGTCCCATTCATGAGAAAATTTATCTAAAAGAAGTAAATTCTTGATTCTAGGGATTGAAGAAATCCATACATTTAAAAACTTGTGTTCCATATGTAATTAGATTGGGGTCAAATTGGTAAGAGTCCAATTAATGGAGGTAGGTAGGTGTGAGGAGGGAAGGGGCTTGAATGTGCCCATAGTGGGCTCCATTTGGCCAAGACCTCAAGCTGCTTATGTGTGGCCTTGGACTTGGAGATTCAACCTATGCCATATGATCAAATATGAGTTATAACTGCCATTAGATCAAAAAACAAGGCTTTGTTGATCCAATGAAGCTGGTTTTTAATAGACATCTTATTTAAGAAAATATCATTCCAACCAACCCATCCACATGGGCCTTGGGGGGTCACACAGTTGTTCTCAAATTGTTATTTCAAGAAGAGACCTAATTTGATCCTAACTATATCCCATAGGTTTGATCCTGTAGAATCTGACCCATTTTCTCATCGAGCGAGGGGTGATATTTTAGCAACAAATCTAATAAATCTAAGTGTAGTGCTTGGTGTATTGATCTTTTTTGGAAAGGGAGTGTGTGCAAGTTGTGTATTTCAAGAATAGGCTGGATCCAACCGGCTGCACTTTTTTTAATACATGAGTATAGGTTCATTTTGAAAGGTCTTGCATTTATATGAGGTCCATAAAAAATCAGCTCGATTGGATTCCATAAGGCATGATTTTGCCAAGACCAACGGTGAAAATAGGGTCAATTTGAGATGGATTTTAGTCTAACAATGAGATCCACGAGGAATGGGCTCAAAGTGGGAAGGCATTTAGCTCACATGGTAGATGTGTAGAGAGAGGGGCCAAGGTGATGGTGGAGGGAGGGGAGAGATTTACTCCATATTGCTGTTTTTTTTTAAGTTCTACTAGATCAATAACAGACATTTCAACTCTTCCATATACAGAATGGAAAGTAAAAGTATCTAATCAACAGCAACTTTTGCACCCAGTAAGGTATGACAAATTGATCACCACATGGAAAACACAAATAGCAAACAACAGGCCCTGGACTTCACTGAAATCCTGCTACAAAATTGGTGGACCCATTTCAAAAGAACAAAATGGACTCATCCACAGCAAATATGGTCATCATTTCACACACATCTCAAACAGCTCCAAACTGCACAAGATCAAATGGGATATGAAATGATCAACATTAATTAGTTCCTGGTGACAATATCACTCACAAATCTTTCAAAAAAAAAAAACAGCACTGACAAATCTTTACAACATTTTATATTCCTACAGACACAACAGTTTGCGAGTTGTGATTATCGTGATATCACCTATACATTTCACCTATTTCAAATCCATCATCATCATTCAAAACAAATAATGGAAAAATTCAGAACTCAATTTTTAAGCAATCTAGCTACAACAATGTCTTTGAGCTACAACTAAATTCATTCTCCAGAAAAAAAACATTGAGTCAATTTTATTTCAGCAAGTTTACATGCCTCATTCAGAAAAAAAAAAAAACAATGGAAGTGAATTTGTACCTCTAGTTGGCTCAGCATCTCAATTGAGGCTTCCAAGTCACTATCAGTTGCAAAGTACACATCGGCAAGAGACTGTTCCGATAAAGCAGGAAATATTGCTGAAAGATATGCCAAATCCAATTCAAAGTCTTCAACAATATTCACCTTTTCTTTTGTAGAATCTTCAGAACTTGCATTGACAATATTAACATGGTTCTCAGAATCAACAGAGGTTACATCATTGCCTCTATTCTCTGTTACTTGCTCAAACTTGACAGTCTCATCTTTCTTCTTGATATCAGTAACTATGTGTGTAGGAGTTGCATTTTCTTCCTCTCTTCCTCGAATGCAGAGAGGTGTGAATGATTCTGCATATGGATTCAAAGGCTTTCCTGGCCTCATCTCTTAATAGATGAGAGGTATCTATGAAAAAGCAGAAATATTCATCATGAGATGATGAAATTGTATAATCAACTATCCGTAGTGAAGTATAAGCTCTGTTTGAACATGAAAAAAGAATTTCATAAAGAAAAGAAACGGTTATTGTGGTTCCCTCACAGACAAATCAGTTTCATCTTGTTTTGCCTATTACAGTCACCAAAACATAATCTCTTGAAATTCTAGAATCAAATTGACAGAATCTCAAAACAGAAAGATATGATGAATTTGAATAAAAAAGTGAGTTTGATACCACACAAGAGTTGCATCAATCAAAACGAGTCCAGGAAACGGTCAGTAGGGGGAAACAAGAAGAAATGAGGGTGTGTCTGTAGAAGAACATCGAAAGAAAAAGTGCTGTCCCATTTTTGTATCTTTTGTTTACTTCTCTTGTATCAAAACATGCTGTGGCTGCACTTATTGCATCACATTTCAAATACAGTATTTCAATCCATGAACCAAAAATGTCTCAAATTATTAAGAAAAAAGGTTGCCATCACAGTAGGTCAAGTGTAGTGAATAAATTCACCCATATAGAAGGCATCATCAGCTTAGGTCAGCTTTCCCTTCTCTCATTTTGGTTAAGGGGACTGATTTATAAAATTGTTGATTTTATAGTAATAAAAAGGTTCTATTGTGGACTGATATCCAGTTGATCTAATGCAGGAGATGACTGCTTTCTTTCTTTCTTTTGGAAAGGTCAGAGATGACTACTTTCTCAATTTGACTTTCTTAATGTCACAATCTCTTTTTTAACTATGAGTGTTTTTTTTTCTTCTTAAGAAATGTACTTTTTTCCAAAAAAAAAACAGAACAAGAGAACACAGGTACAGCCCAAGGCAAATCGACAATAAAAGATGGGAAACAAATTCTCACATGACCAAAAAAAAAAAAAATAGCTAGGCCACATAACTTCAAGCATCTTGATAGGTCTCCTTCATTAATTCTATGGAAAATATGGATGACTTAGAGCCCGATCCCATAATTAGTAAGGTCAGCTAGAAAATGAGGATCCCAGCTGGTGTTGCAAATTGGGCTGGCCCCAGCAGAGCATATACCAAAATCCCAGAAAATTGGGCTATGGCAGACCCCTAGCTTAGGCTAGGTTCTTTTTTGGGCCCAAAACAATGGTTTGAAATTGTGCTCGGTATAATGCATTGAGAAACCAAGCCCACCCCAAAAGCCTAAGCTCTCGACTTTGATCAAACAATATCATATATCATTTCAAATGTTATGTTTAACTATTGGATTTATTAATAGAAATCCATATTTTATATTATTTGATAATATAATCCACTAATCGTAACTTTGGCCCAAGAAATGCCTGAGCCCGACAGGCCCAAAAATACGACGTGTGTAAAAAGTCAGGCAAGATGGCAAGCTTAGGTCCTATAGTTACAAATTGGGGAGGCAAAAGCCAAGACAGGCACACTTGAGTTGCAGTCCTAACTCATATCCCAGGATCATTATTGGGGTGTAATACAGTAGATAATAGCAAAGCAAGTCTCAAACCTCTTACTAATCATTCAAGATTGCATTGACATAGGAACCACATCCATTTCAATTCAGGAATGCTTAGCTCAGTAGATGATGAAGAAGGCTATAGGTAGCCTATTGCCAAGGGCCTAGAGGAGAAAAGTGCTTGAACAAAGTTGCAGAGAGGGGTATGGGGGTTCGAACCAAATTGACTAGTAAATGGTAGATGGTAAATAGTAGAATATTGAATTTTTGCAGTTCACTTAAAAAGCAGGCTGGGCCTGCCACTCATAAGGTTATAGTTATACGGGACCATGTTTCCATCATTAGACAGGGTTGTGTAAGGAATGGCCCTTTTTTTATCCATGTTGTAGATACAGGATAGTGGTATAAGAGACACTTTGCTAATCAGTGTTCTGGATTTTGGACCAGCAAGATCAAGATCTAGTTGCAAAAAAGGAATCTTTAGAGTGTATACATCTTTATTCTTCTTAATGACAGATATGAAGTGGTAAATGAATAGGAAATTGAGTGAACCAGACATTATTAAAGTTGATTCTTTGGTTGGGACAACATTCTTTCTGAGAAAATCATAACACCCCATATTGAAAGCAAGGAGCAGAGCTTTGCCGAACTATAACCAAAAGGAGTTGGAAGAGTTCGCTTTGAGTATCTCGTAGACAAGCTGGGAACCCTGGATCTTCATTCTTCAGATTGAGGCAGAGTGTTAGAATAAATAAGTGTTTGGGATGAAGTGATAGATTTTATGCTTTATGCAGTGTGGTAGGATCAGACTGAAGCCTATTAGTCATTTGATTTTACACATTATTTGTTGTATGGGCAGAGTTTTCTTTTTGCCCAATTGTCTTGTATTTAGCATATGAGGCTACACTTTTTTTTTTTTTTAAATGGAATAGGATTCTTTCTTCATCCAAAGTTTTTTATTCTGTAGTTGAGTGGACACCTTCAAGAAAGTTCACATAAATTCCATCCTGTTCCAAGTGTGGACAGAAGATGATAAAATGGACAGTTAATTATAAAGAGGATCATCACTTTCAGCTTTGTCAATGATTAGATTCATATGCAAAGTGCAAGATGGAACAATTAATCATCTATTTCCTCTTCCCTTGTATTTTTATAAGTTTTCTCTTTTAATGAAAGTTAATCTTTACTGCTCAAAAAAAAAAAAAAAGTTAATTATAAAGAGGATCATCACTTTCAACTTTGTCAATGATTAGACTCATATGCAAAGTGCAAGATGGAACAATTAACTATCTATTTACACACTGCAAGCTTTACCATTTTAAATTCTAGGAAATACTTTGAGATTCATGGAAAGAAAAAATAAGTTGTTAAGGATAAGGAGCTTTCTTAAAAGAGTGCATCTAATAAGGAATGTCATCCTATTTTCAGTTTTATGGTCTAGTTGGACAGAAAATAAACGCAAGATCTTCAAAACTCAATGAAGTCTCTAAATTTACCGCTAATTGAAAAGGCGAAATGGGAGAAAATGGAAGAAGCAAACAGATGCAAAGATGGGCGCCTTAACTGAATTAAAATTCAAAGCTGATATAGGAGAACAAGAAAAGGGTCTTGATGGAATGGGAGGAATTCGTTATGGTGATAAAGGAAATATTTGTGTCATTTGGGAGTTAATACAGTTGAATGAAGCTGAAGTTGCAAGGAAGCACTTCATGTTTTCTCAAGGTTGTTCTAAGGATCCTTAACACAATTAAATGAGCAGCGAGTATGAACCTTGGAGATCACACAGCACACTCAAAGAAATAAAGTAGGTCTTCATCTTAACAAGTCAAGTTTTTATACATACTAGAGCAATGAGTCTAGTGACAGAGACATTAGCACATGGACTGTGAATTTTTTGTCCATCAGGAACACTTTGCCAATGTAGTTTTGTGGTTTATGACATTGTATTAAGTGATTATTTGTGCATAGAGTGTGTAAATCATACCATATAGCTACTAAAAAGAGAAGGGATGCTGGCACAATACACAGTAGCATGACTCCAAGCTGCAACATCAGTTAGCAACAGTGGCACCTTCATACCATGCTACCGACTCTTACCAACATTGCATTGCTTATGTTACGCACTCCGAATTTCAATATCATATATTAGATAGAAGGTGGCAAACAACAACAACAGCAGCACAATGAAAAAGGAAGAAACATCAAGAAATCGATATTCCACTCTACAAATGAATGCGAGAGAAATATCATACCAAAGCTAACTGAACCCAAGTGTGAAGTTAATGACAGCTGGAATAAAGCATTTAGAACTCACTAATCTAATCAGTAGACATAATTCACGGTTATCTGACTGCACTTTCACAAAGCAACTTGAGATACCACATAATCACCATCAGCTTAAATGTATACAAGATTTGCAATTGACAGTACAATAACCTTCAAACTGAAAGAAATTGTAATGAAAAAGGATTCCTTTATTGTTGGATAGATAGGAAAAATAGCTTCTTGATGATGATAAATGGTCCTTTTGTTAAAAATCGGTGTTGACATAACTTAATCTCCATAAATAATTGTTATGACTCAGCCCATTAAAATGCCAATATGACTTAAAGGAGAGGCAATTCATGCCTGCTTCCAATTCATGTCAACTTAAATTGTGGTTGACCATTCACTGACATGGCATATAGTCAGCTAAGCAGCACATAACCTATACTTGCATTTTCCATGGCATGCAGTAAATATACATAAGTATTGCTGATATAGGATTATCTGTGTATTTGGTGGAGATTTTCATCACCGTAGTCACATGGGCTTCGTACCTCTGATTATCTATGGCACTTGGCAAGCATTATCACAGAAGTCAGAAAACTTATCATTAAATATCATATTCTATTACTCATATTCCTCATTCTACCAACAAAGATGCTGATTCTCTAACACGACAGGGAGCTTCCTTATGTCTTCTGTGGTCTGATACTTCTTTTCTTTTTATGCTTGATCCCAGGTGCTCTGTTTTATCTTAAAATAGAGCCTTTTCGTTTGTGTATTTACACTCATCTTAATATATCTTCTTTCACCTTCTAAAAATAAATAAGTATAATGTCAATGTCTCAAGATCTGCATCCATATTCATACAACAAAGAACAATATTAATATGGGATAGAACTGTTGGAAAATCTGTACCCTACCTAATGTGATTTCTGATTCCCAATCTGCTGAAAATACCCAGATAGGTGAGACAGACATATAACATCCATGCTGCTAAAACATTCAAATTTATTTTAATTTAGGTACATCCTACTCACCTTAAAACAGCACACAGTATGTCAATTGGATTTCTTATAATCTGCAAAATAAATACAAATCTCAATCTTTATGTGTTTAACTTCGGTTTCTTCATGATCCTATGCATCATTACAGATCAAGTTCCTTGAACCCACAAAACTAATAAAATTCAATCTTAATTTTAAAGATTCCCATATAAATTCAACCTTCGAGTGCATCATATCAATCCAACTTACATTCATATCACAGTTTCTATCAATGCTTTTTTTTTTGTACATAAAGCCAATTGGAACCAAACATCTATCTACAAGTTCTCGATCAATAAGCCAAACTTAAGTGATTACTCAAACCCATAACCATCGAGTTGCAACAGAAAGCACCTTCCACTGTGATGAGGCTCTCATCAATTTCTCTCCCACTTCACTATTGAGAATCTTACAGTTGAAACCAGAATTCCATATGTGGTATGGCCTAGCTAGATTTATCTAAATCCCAAAATTCAGCCACTTGATTTGTAAGACCATGAAAGGAGTAAATGACAGTAGAAATTGAAAACTCTCAAATGACTAGCAGCCATCAATTTCAAGGCCTTATATCAGCTAGAAAAATTAGGTCGGGTTGAATTTTAGTATTTGGATCAATCCAGCAGTTCCTTCTCATTTGATATGGCATATGAGACCAACAACCATGCCACCTCTCCTTCCTTCGTTTCAACCAACACCACATCATAGAAGCAAATACATACTAAATCAAACCGAGTAAATCGAAAGAAACCCACCCACAAAATTCTATGCAAATTTTTTAAGCAAAGGAAGCGTAAAATCAAGCACTGAACTTAAACCCATGTCATATCTGTCAGTAAAAATATCAAAAGAAGACAAACCAATTTCCAAAATCAAGACAACTCCAGAAAGGACTCACATCAAAAACTGACCTGGGAAATGTTCTAGAAAGTAGAGAAAAATCACTCAATTATTTTTTTAAAAAAAAAAAGGAGTCAAGGCTCACAACACACCTGACACCTCTTAGGCCTTGGACGAATCAGAGGCAGAGCACTAAACGAACTTGGGTATTTGTGTGGGGATTTTCTTGGGAATTGGTCAAGAAAGAAATGAGAGAGAATTGCAACAATGGATTGAATACAGAGATTGAATAAAAAGAAGAGAGAGAAAAGACGTCTTGGGACACAAGTGACATGGAAAGAAGAAAGAAAGGTTCGTATTTGATGTTGACGCCAGTTTGATATTGAAATGACTGATTTTGCCCTTCTATTTGGATTATAAACATTAACTTATATTGCCATTATATTTTTTAATTTACAAAATTAATTTTACAAAAGAAGGGCAAATGCTTCCAAATTCCAAGAAAAATATTTCATTTCATGAAAGATTTGAATTACATTTTAGCTTATGATGAGAAAAAGTAATAATATCAGTGGCATATTCTATTAATTTTTTGAAGGGCTGATAGAATATGTATTGATATAGGTAGGAAAATATCGATAATATTTATAAGATATATAGAATGATATGAACTGAATTTAAAAAAAAAAAATCAAATATCGATGCTGAATCCCACCACATATCGAACGATAATTAAAAAATCAGATGATATTATATATTTTTATTTTTTATTTTGTTTTTTTAATTGAGATAATATTAAAAAATAAAACCAACCGATATTTAAAAAAATATAAAAAAAGAGAAGAGAGAATCGACGATGTTTGAACCTCTGATGGTGGGTCACTGGGTGAGTGGAGTTATTTAATTATTTATTTATGTATATATAAATCAAGTGAATAATAATGATCTGCAATCTTACTTTTCATTTTAAAATATTAAAAAAGTAAAATGTTTTCAAAATATTGCATTACATTTAAATATATGACATATTGTAATGAATATTTTATGTTATTTCTCATACCAAAGGCGCTATCAACTTTGAATATGACATCTGAGAATATTTTAATGCCATTTGATATAATTGTTAAGATTTGTTTGCCACGACAGATTTAAAAAAATATATATAAATCTTGCTTAAGTGTCAAAATCCATTATTAGTATAAAGTTCTAAAGAGAAGTGACAGAATTTGAAATAAAAATCTTATTTAGGAAAAAATTCAAAATTTTTTATATCAAACAGATATGATAAAAATGTAATTGAGAATAATTTTTATATTTAAAAATATAAAATTATATGTTATTCAATAAAATCGGTAAATCTCAATAATCATGTCATGCATATATTTACAAGCTTGGTAAAATGACATATTAAATTAGTGCACCAAATAACTCAAAAGATATTTAAGAAATCTTAATTCGATTCCTACTCCACTCCGAAAAGTAACTCTTTGTAGAATTACTAATGCGTATGAGTAGACGATTTAAAGATGTCCTCAAGATTAGTCAGATGATTTAAGAGGTCTGAACACTTTGGTCATAAAGAAATAATGTACCATGTGCTCAACGTAAGAACACCGTCAATGGGACCCCAACTAAAGCTAAGAGCAACAAAAAGAGAGAGGAAAAAAAAAGCAAAAAAAAATGATCTTACCAAACTTGGGAGGCTCATTTACCATTCAAATATTAATATTTTTCAATAATAGGTTTGGGTCTAACGTTTGAGTTAAAATGAATAATAAATGACTTAGATATTAATGACAATGAGTGAGAAATGAAAATTTTCTACTTCCCAATTTTTAAAAGTTCAAACAATTTCAATTCTATAATAGAAATTAGACGGTGCTCAAGTTAAACGAAGGCCTATCACTTATGATGAGCTTAGATGCAATGTACTGCTTCTCCCATCCTTCTTAATAAGTCACTATTGTAAACTTGCTTGTGTGGTCCATTTGTATTGATGATGTCCGGTCTATTAGTTTAACGCTGAACTTATATCTCATTTTAGTTAAATTAATGAAGTCATGTTTTTAGACGTTAAAAAGTTTATCATTTTTTTAATACCTAAATTTTTATAGCTTCAAAAATAATGGCTCTGTGCATTCAATTGATATGATTTTTAACGAGCCACAAGTTCAAGGATAGAGCTTTCCAATGAGCTAATCATCAAGAGTGAGAGGGGTGCAGGAGATCATCATATGAGATACATGTTCACCAATATTATTAGAATGATCCTATGTTGTCATCGTAAGGATAATTTCAAATAGATCTGTGGGATTCTTCTTCTTTTTTTAAATATCAATTATTCACTAATTTTTAAATGCAAAAACATATGCATCTTCCTCACAGAATTTGAAAAAAAAAAAAATCACATTCATTCACTGAAGCATCATCTCAATAGATGTTAAAAATACAGTCCAACCAGTTAAAGTTTGCTTAAAAGGCCATCTAAGATGGGGGTAATGGCAATATGTCATTGACATTTTGGAGGTTTGGGACTGAAAATTTGAAATTAACCTACACAAAGTTCTAACTCAAAATATAAACCTTTTCAATCTATTTTTTTTTTTTTATCAAAGTGTCTATGTCTCTGCGAACACTGAATTAATTCTCAGAACATATGCAAATCTTCTTACCCACACACACTAAATAACTCTATAAGGATAGATCCTTTAAAATAAAGTAGAAATCGAACTAATGACTCACTTTTTAAAATAAGTTCTCGACTATCACTCCAACCACTTTGAATTTCAACCTATTCATTTTCATAAAAGAGTTCACCAAATATACACTAAAAGTAAAAGATGTGCAAGTTATCATTTACTGCATCTAATTAACCAAAATTCAGTTCGCATGACAATCTTGTGGAACCCACCACCCCTCACTCCACCTCCAAATTGACCTAGGAAATTTGACTCCATTTTGAAATTTCACCTACATTAGATTAAAAGGCATTTTAAATTGATCAAAGTTTTGGACCGTTAAAGACTTCTTAATTTATCCCATCAGCAACTTTTTTAAACATTATTCAAATAAATTCAAACGCACGACAAATGAAGATCATTCATCATTTGGTGGTACGGGCAAAATGTTTAGATCACTGGACCATATATACAAGGCCGGCTCTGAGATCTCCTAAAATTTCAGAGACCCTAGGCGGGATGAGATTTCAGGGGCCCTAGGCGATGGCTTGGGCCGCCTATGCCCAGGGCCGGCCTTGCATATATATATTCTATCATGATGAACATATCATATAAGTATTTTGAACAAATACATGTTTCGTATTATCAAAACAAATGTAGGTCAAAATATCATCAAGGATCTTTCCTTGAAGTTCTAGAATCAATTAAATAATTAACTCTTAATATGTAGAAAAACTCTTAGATTAGTCTCAATAAATGTAAAAATGAGAGAAGATGTCTGACATAGTTTAAAGTTTAAACTTTAAACATATAAATAGAAGATTAGAGACACTCCCATTAGAAAAATTGAAAAGACGCAAATAGAAGAAAAAGAGAAAGGGGAAAATCATTAAAAACTTAATTAAAAGGGGTAAAAAGAAAAATGATAGATTGTAGGATATCAGAAGATACAGTTTTTAAGAATGTAAGATAAGAACTAAAAAGCCAATCCTAAATAAATAAGATAAATGACTTTAACTGTGGTGAAACACAATATTCCTAAATATCAATAACAAATCACAAGCATGACACAGTCCAATTCAAAACTGTTTCGTAAGTGTTTCAACATTTTAAAGTTCACTATTCAATTGCTTCGGAGATGTTCCCAATGTGTTTCTTAGTTCATCTCCTTAATCACTTACAAAAGATTATGATCTACACAATTAACAAGATAAAATTTTGACTAATGATAGATGATAATGTTGATAATGAACTCAAACGAAAAAATATTACCCAAAAGATAATCATCAGATTCATTCAAATAGCATGATAGACATCAGTAAATTAATGTTGTAAAAATCGAATTGTTTTGTAAAATCATATATATCTTAAACCACAAATCATGCACCTTATACTGTAGAATCATAAGATTCGTATGTTTTTTCTCTCAAAAATATTTAATATATAAATAACATAAAATTTATTAAAAAGACAATAGTATAAGCAATTCTCCAACTTTCTTTCTACATAAAGTGAATATTATATAATTAGTTCATTAGAGCTCAAATTTCAATGCTCTAACTCTCGAAAGTATAAGATTATTATATAATTCAAGTATATTGTGAAAAGTCAATAATGAATAAAAAGGGAATCTCAAAAAATTGAAAGGTTTTAAATGTCCAACAATTCAAACCCTAAAAACAATCAAAACAAAAGGTTTCATACTTTCACATTCTTAATAAGTCAATAATTCTATTATTTATAATAACCGTAAGATTTGTTAATAGATATAAATCGTTCATCTTATCATATCGTATGAAGCGTATGATATGAATTGTGTATCGTAAGATTTTAACAACAATGTGCAAAATCATTGACGGTTTCCCATTTGTCAATAGTAGTTTTGCCACTACCTTCATATACACATCGGTTTTGGACCTAAAATCCTTCATATACCACCCCATATGCACCATGGTCATATGAGACTTTAACCATGGCTAAGATTGAGCTAACAGGGCCAATGAGCACAAGCATATGGCATGCAAAGTTAACTACACTACTGTATTCTACCGAAATGGGGGTAACTGCAGGATTAACAGTAGAAGTGAACACAAAAATGACGCCAGAGAAGTGTGCACTTGTGCCATCAATAGCTAGCGAAAATAGGACAAGTATTTGTGTTAGCAGTTTTTACTGGAACTCTTACCAGTATTTGGATAAACACCCTTCTGTACTTCCATTAACATGCAGGCAGTCAGCTGTGCATGCTTAGTCTACCTTTTTTTTCACAAAATACTCCTATACAGCCATCTACTATATGTGCTCTAAAAAAGATGCCCAATGTCCAGCTCGATGAACTTTCTACTTCACCACGACAAACTCTGCCTTGAGGTTTGAGATTCCAACGGGGAATTTCCCCTCCTCATCATATTCAGCAAACTCACCTTCAGACAAATCAATGTCAATGAACCTAGTCCCAGCAGTCTGAACAACAAGAGATGATAATCAGTACCAATTCAAACATGTTCACAGATGCATGCCTACATTTATTTCTAGGGAAAGTTGTGTGTGCAATCCCACAGAGGCATGCATGTGCACACAGTATGATTCCAATTCAATCAACAGAAGCACATTCACTGATACATTCATTTCTTTCAAGTCATGTTGGCAGATGCACCCGAGGCACACATCTACATGCATAAATAACCAACGATCACAGGTAAATTTCTCTAGGGGCCTGTTTGGAACGAACCTTTTTTCTGAAGGGAACGGGCCTGCGGTCATGAGGTTACTAAAAAATAAAAATAAAATCTAAATCATCTGAGCAGACATCGACTCCCAAACCCTGGATAGACTTGAAATATAATCTCGGACACTCATTTAACCAGAGAACGGCAAAGATTAAGATAGACAACATCAGCAGCAGCAGCCATTTCCCATCTATCTAGGGTTAGTTTTTTAAATGTAGATTCAAACGATTAAATTAGAAGGTGTCAGTTTTTTTTTTTTTTGAAATGGTGACTAAACTGCAAGGCACAAGCAGTGCACAAAAGGTTTCAGCTAAGTTTCTCACAAACAACTAGCCACAATAGCCCCCTTCAAAATAAAACTGCACCAAACAGGTCAATGGTATTTTGCATGAAAACAAGACTAGAATTAAACATGTAAAAAGAAAGAATCTTCACAAAAATAAATGAAAGAAACACTGCTGCTACAGAACCAGTTGTCATACATGCCTATATAACAGTCATATAAATAGAGGAAACAGAAGCACTGCCAGTGGTATATCCTATTGTCACAGGATAATTGAATAGCATTACTAACAAATGTTCTTGTCAAGAGTCAGTTGGAAAAGTATGAGTCATACTTTTGTCATATAAAATATTAAAAGAATCATCAACATCCAAAATAAAATATAAACATAAAATATGAAAGGATGTTACAAAAGATTTGAAAATAAAAAGCCTAAAAAGAGTTCATGAAAATGCATTCAGTAGCAAGATTGAAATGCTATTGCACTTGTTGAAAACAAAATAAGAGCATGGCAAATGGTTACCTCATTGAAAACAAAATAAGAGCATGGCAAATGGTTACCACTACTATGTTCAATGATTATCTACATGCTGTTCTTTGGACTTTCCTCATAAAAATTTGATTTTCTCTAATTTCATGGCTGAAAAAAAATTGGAAGTTTTATAATTTACTAACTGGAAAAGGTTTCATGTATCCATAGGATTAGTCTCCCGTCCATATTGGGTGGGGATACCATGTTATTCAAGAGAATAATAATAGTAGTAGTAGTAATAATAATAATAATTATAATGTAGTGGTAGTAGTAGTAATTTAGTAACCTCAAACAATGTGCAGTATCATTGGAACTTGGAATGTTTTGCATGTAGGTAGCATCCCCTAACCCGTTGCCTTCCCCTCGCCTTGACCAAACCCACCTGTTTCTCTTTACTTTCTTTCCTATGATTGTTATTCTTAATTGTTGGGGTTTTTGCTTTTTCACATTTTGTAATTTTTAGATTTTAACACATGCATAAAAATAATATTATTTTATAGGTTTTTACCAAGTCTTGATTTTTTGACTTGGTCGTACTCAATGAGCAATGGAATCGAGTCAAGCTTATTTCAAACTTTGATCCGAAGTTCCTAATGCTTAATTTTTTTTGTTAGCTTCAATGCTAAACAGACGTATGATTTTTTATATTTTTATAATCGACCAGATGCTGAGGATAAACTGCATCGACATCAGTCGAGGCCAAATTTAAATTGAGAGGGTACAGTCATGTGTTGCGGTTTGGATTTATCACAACAGTCACATACAGTCGATACACTTGAGCAAGATTCCCTCCAGACATGAAGGGCATGCACTCAAGCAGGATCCCACGTGTTTTGTAAATTTTCCTTGATTAAAGATATAAAATAAAAAATAAAGATATGAAACTCAGGATACTTTTGACAACAATGATACTTCCATTTGCATCACCTATATGATTCATCATAACAAAAGCGAGAACATTAAAATGAATATCATTGTCATAAACATTAATTATGTCTAAATGAAACATGGCTTCAGACAATATCGAATGAAAAAATAAAACAAACAGAGCTGACTCCATATAGATAGGATGCATCTTCAATCATGAGGATGAGACAAAATATCTTAAGTGAGGCATGGCTGCTGTTAAAAATGAGTAATTCTAAGTATAGCATGTATGGTGTGAGATGATCACAGTTTTGCTAAGTGTGTTCAATCTTGCGTTCATCTCCATCAAATGCATTAAGGGATCGTTAGTTGGATAGCATGTAATTTGGGATTATTGTCATATTTAGTATTCATCCAAACGGAAAGTTGATGTGACAAGAAGCAGGGAGGTAGAACCTTGGCCATTATGAGGCCCACAACTGAACCCACCAAATTCACAAGGGGCAGTACACCCATAACCTTTTCTACGGATATTATGAAAGAAGCTCTGTCATATTTGCTTACTCTGAAAAGGCTCATTCTTTTTTCATATCCTGGATTGAGCCCCAACTCTTTCTTTGAGTTGTTTGAAAAGGAAGAAGAAACATTTCTACCCCCTACAACACATACCACATGGATTCCATGTAGGAATTTCAAAATGGACATCTAGCACTGTTTTCGGTCACATCCAACCATACAAATGAAGGAGACCTCTAAATTAGCCAAAATACCAAAATTTAGCTACACTTGAAATTTTTTGCCATCTAGTTTTTAAAATTCAACCATCCATTTCATGGCTTTACAACAAATAGCTAGAAATTCTAGATGCAATTATCCTTTAGTAATGACTAATCTAGATGTCCCTTTGCATGTGATATGATTTGATGGGACTAACAATAATGCCATAGCTCTATTTTGAATATACTAAATGAAAATCCATGTTACAAATGCTGAAGGACAGAAACAGCATGTTTCAAACAACTTAAAAGATTAGAACTTATTCAGAATATGAAAAAGAATAGGGCTTCTTTCTCAAATTAAACGAAAAATACCCCTTTTCTTAATGCTAACATGACCCCAACCCACAAATCTAGGTTGTACAGTAATCACTAAACAATTGTCCCGTGAACTCAGACCCATTCCAAAATTTCATCATCACCATAGCCAAAATACTATCTATGTCATCATTATCATCATCATAGTCAAAATTCCATCTATCTAAAGTCAGTTTTTCAAGTTCTACTTATCCATTTGACCATATCATATACCACTTATTCCAAAATTTGAACCATATACCTTTTTTATTATTTTATTTAGCATTAAAATCATTTGCGATGTTTTGAGTTATTTTCGGTAATTTGGGTAATTAGAGTTATAATCTAAGATTTGTCTCTAAGATGACTCTTCTTTTTTTAAGTGTTTCCTCAATGATTAATTTAATAATATGGTTTAAGTTGGACCTTTACTTTTTATTTGTAGATACATAAACCCTGGTTTAAGTCAAAGAGAATGCTAGTTGATCACCGATAGGTGATGTGATAGAGTCACTCTCTCTTCTGGGCTCACTCACGAAAAATGGAAAGAGAAGCAAATCACTTTCAAGTGAATGAATACTTTGAGATAGAACGAGAAAAATGAAATCTGATTAATGCCACTTATGAGAATTTGGAACGAATAGAAAATTACAAAAATGAAACCATTCCTTTTGAACAACAAAGAGCAATTAATCAGGTCTGGCAACGAGTTTTCCAACAAGCCAACCAAGGAGCTCTAGGAACTCTGAATAGTCGTTCGAACAGCAAGTTACATTTATGCATTTCTAATGCTAATATTGAGATGCTCGGGGCCATGAAAGAAATAACTGATTAGCCTTTCTATTGTAGGCATTTTTTTCCTCTCTTTGCTTCCGAAAAAGAATTAAGCGACACTAATGGTTACCATTCGAGCCGACGAAATTAGTAATATTATCCGTGAAACGTATTGAACAATACAATAGAGAAGCCAAGATTGTGAATATTGGCACAGTATTTCAAGTAGGCGACGACATTTTTTTTTTAATGGTAACCAAGAAATATCATTAAAATAAGAAAGAGTACAGATACAAAAAAAAAAGGGCATGGTCTAAGAGGGTTAGACCAAAAAAGAAAAGAAAAGAAAAGAAAGAATACAATCATATAAAAGCAGAAGAAGAAAAACTAAAACTACAAAATAGAGAGATCCTCCCAGCTCAAAGGAAGAAGATGCCAGAGAAAATATCAGCGACTCCAAACTTGGTAAAATAGTCTTCCACTCCATTCGTTGCTAGGCCCTTCTAGATAAAGGATACACCAAGCCCTAAAGCCAACTACTTAATCTCCCTAACCATAGTGATCAGTCTCCAAGGAGGCCACCTTTGTCCCTTAGCCCATTTGATCGCATTTGCTGAATCCCCCTCAATTATGAGTTTTCCTTGCCCATATGATTTCCAGATAGTCAAAGCTCTCCTAATGCTAATGACTTCCACCTCATTGGAGCCCCTAACTCCCACCGACTCACTGAAAACAATGGATGTAGTTTTCTCATGATTCATAAGCACCACACCTATCTCTACTGGTCTTGGTTTCCCTCTTGATGCCCCATTTACGTTGAACTTCATGACATTCTCTTCTGGATGTGTCCAAATTTCCTTGGGTCTCAATTTCCTCCTATACCCATTCATACACCCTTCCCAAGATAATAGGAGATCTATGGGTTTCAGACCGCTAAACTCAATGCTAGAAAGAAGCGAAACACAAAGTCTCCATTTTGTTGTTTGGAAAAGCTCATTAAGGTCTGCTGATTTTCCTTCAAAGATTCTGGAGTTTCTTTCTTTCAAATGGCTCACATGATAACTGCTGGGATCATGTTACATGCGAGTTTGCAACTAGGAGTTAGCCTAGAGAGGGACCACGATTCCAATGACTCAGCACAAGAGTTCTATCCAACACCCAGGGTACGTCTAGTAGATTTGCAAAGTTAGTCCAAAGACGCCTCACCATAAGGCACCCAATGAAGAGGTGATCTACGTCTTCCTCCTCAGTCAGATAGATTGGACATTTGAGATCCTCTTCCAAGCTGATCAGTCCTCTCCTCTTGAGTTCCAATCTAGTTAAAACCCTCCCTTTTAAGACACACCACACGAATATTTGAACCCTGGGGAAGGGGGGCAGTTCCTTTCCAGGCCAAATTGGTTGTGGTTTCTTTAATGTGTTGCTGTTGCAGGACCAAATCTACCACTACTTTGACCAAGAAACTCCCAAAGGAATCACCAGTCCAGACAAGTTAGTCCTCCTCACTTGGTGAAATGGGGAATTCCCCCAGCTGACCTAAGAGATCTATTCTACTACCTTCTTTTGTCCAACTGCCAAGATACTTGGTTAGCCTCTGTTTTATAGCAGTCCTGTATTAGCACTCTTTTATTCCTTGAAATCTTAAATAGCCTTGGGAAGACTTCCTTTAGTGGTCTCTCTCCTAACCATGGATCTTTCCAGAATAAAGTTCTATCCCATTTTCCGACCAAAAGCCTAGTTCTGCCCCTGAAGATATTTTCCACCACATCTCCCCCTTGTCCTAATCTCCACCAAGTTTTGAACACCATGGATCATTTCTTTCCACATTGTCACTTAAGTACCAACCATATCCTCCTCCAAACCGTAAATGGCTTTCAAGATTCTAACCGACAAAAACCGTGAGGGTTGACTTGACGGTTAAGAACCCCAATAAGTTGTGGAAGGTTATGCATTCAAGTCTCACTCTCAACATAAAAAGGCCACTCTCCTAAGTTTTACCCGGTGTGTGTGGATAGAGAGGTTTGCACATGTCTCAAGGACTTAGTCAGGTGCTCTAAGAGGCCAAGAAACCTTGGACTTAAAAAAAAAAAAGATTCTAACCAACAAGGCGCCGCGTTCTCTCTCAAATCTCCACACCCACTTACACAGAAGAGTTTCTTGGACTTTGGTTTGATTATCTCCAACCATCCCACCAAATAAACCTTCTTTTTTGTCTTTTTGCCTCCACACAGAAAATTTCTAAAAAACTGCTCAAATCTTCCTAGCAACTCCTTTTGGCATTTTGAAGAGAAGATTCATCAAGACGGATTTGATGAGGGTAACCCTCCCACCAAGAGAGAGAGAATTTCTACCCCATCTAGCCAATCTTCTTTCCACTTATTCTATGACCGAGGTCCAAAAAATTGTGTCTTGGATTCCCACCCGCAGGTAATCCCAAGTAGGTGAAGGGAAGATTTCCAATACCGCAACATATTCCTTCTGCAAGGTCCTTAAAGTGATCCTCTGCCAAATCGATCCCAATTATGGAACATTTGCTAAGATTGATTCTAAGACCCGACACTAACTCAAAGCATCTAAGAATGGCCTTGTAGCCCAATAATAGCTGACAAACTGGTTCACAGAAAAACAATGTGTCGTCTGCAAACTGTAGGGCCTTTTGACGCCGTCTTGAAACCTCTTACTACTCCCAACTCTCTAGTTGTTTTCCACTAATTTGTTCAGACTTTCCCCCACTAGAGTGAAAATGAAGGGAGATAATGGATCGCCCTACCTTAAACCTCCATTGGCTTGTATTGGTGGTGTTGGAGAACCATTTATCAAAATGGAGTATGAGGTGTCTTCTATGCATGCTTTCATCCACAGGCACTATAATAGCCCAAAGCCCATTCTAACAAAGAGGCATCTCATGAAAGACCAGTCCACGAAATCATAAGTCTTCCCCATATCAATTTTGAACAAGAGTCCCGGTTTCTTCTCTTTGCGTCTCATGTGGACTAGTTCATGCGATTAAAACCCCATCTAAAATTTGTCTATCATCCACGAACGCCCCTTGAGATTCACCTATGATGTCAAGCAGAACTTTCTTCAACCTTTCAGCTAAAACCTTTGCTAAGAGTTTATAAACACTCCCAAGAAGACTAATTGGCCGAAAATGAGAAAGTTCGGCAACGCCCTCCCTCTTCAGAAGTACGTTGATAAAGGCATTCTTCAAATTCTTATTTATAATTCCGTCATGATGAAATTCCTTGAAAACCCTAAGAAAATCCAGACCGACAATTTCCTAACATGATTTGAAAATGTTTAAGTTAAAACCGTCAAGACCAGGAGCCTTATCCCCTTCCAAGTCATCCAGTGCAGCTTTGATCTCTTCTGTAAAGAACTCAACTTCCAACCATGCAAAACTCTCTCTACTGATTCTCCTAGACTGAACTCCCTCCATTATTGGTCTAGTGGGACTACTATGGAACAATGAGGCAAAAAAAAGCTCGGAAAAAGGGGATCTAGGGCCTCTAGGCATCTGGTCAAGTAATAACCCATCTAAGGAGGACGACAAATGCAATTCTAGTGGGATGGGGGGTTTGGCATCTTATCATTGCTCGTATTCATGATCTTGATGAAGTAATGGCAGGGGAATTGGTAGAATTTGAAGAGGAATAGGCATTGACATTTGATAGCTTGTGTATCATTTTTTTTTTTTTTTGAAAAAAAAATCTATCGTAATTTACTAATTATTTGGAAAGAACTTGCAAAAAAAAAGATTTTAAGCCTTGTAGTCATTTGTACTATGTAGAATTTGGAGCTCTTTTAATTTTTATTTGATTCATTATGATGCCATATCAAACCACGGATGCAGTTTGAACATGTGGACCAGATCCTAAATTAAAATCATCACACAAAGAAACCATCCTCTTTAATATTGATTATGCATCAACTTAAGTTACTGGAATAATTCCTTGCATCATAAAGACGGATATTGGAGGACTCTAAAAGGAAAGCTTTTGATTTCTGCAATAAATTCTGAAAGAAATGATTATTGGAAGGTTGTCTCATAATCACTATTAGAATTGTCAACGAGAGAAATCTCTGAGCATTGAAGTATGTTCGGAGACTGAAGCAGATGCACCATTGGCATGATTTTAACAGTTTGATTTACATTGATCTTTGTAATGTCAAAACTAAGTGGTTGTTCATTATTCGTTGTCAGTTAGCAGGACCCTTCAAAGTATAGCCTAACTAATCCAGTTGTAAAAACCTTCTCTGAATCTATTCAAAGAGGTTTTTTTTTCCTTTTTCTTAACAATCAGAAATGGAAGTCTGTGCACAAACTCAGAAAACAATATATATTTTGGTATCTAGTTTCCATCTTTCTTTTTTTTTTGGGGGGGGTGGGGGGTGTTTCATTTAAAAAAACTACATCAAGAAATGAAACTAGTACAAGAAAACTGTACCGAGAGAAGCAAAAGTTTAAAAGAAAAACAAGGAAACACAATAAACTGTCAGAAGAGGAAGAACAAGAAATAACTACTAGAATGGACCAATGACGCATCAGATGTAGTAAAACAAGAAAAACACAATAAACTTGTTATAAGAAAGCTGTGCAAGTTAGGTGGCGTCTCTTTCACTCATACACCTCGATCAGCAAACCGCGTAGCAGACTTCTTAACGAAAGCTGGTGTTCATTTACAAAGGCCTTCCTTGGAATTTTTTCATCTCCCCAGCCTTGACTTTGGGGTTTGGGGGTTTCATTTGGATCCTGTGTTGGGTGGTTTTTGGATGTATTTTTTATTTCTTATTTTCTCCTTGTTCTTTTTCTTGTTTTTCTTCTTTATCTTTGGCTCTAAGTATATATCTCCTATTAGGGCTGAAATTGGGCCGGGTCGGGTAGGGTTTTTTAAAACCCAACACGGCTCGAGTTACTAATATATGGAACCTGACCCGGCCTAACCCGAACTTTTGACCCGAACGTCTTGACCTGACCTGACCCACATTTTGAACCTACTTTAGCTTACTTTTTACCAGGTCGAGTCGGGTTAACTTAAAAATCTCTCAACCCAACCAGACCCGAATTCAATCCTGGTTTCTGATTTCTCAACCCGACCCGACCCGCTGACCCGACTTTCATAACCCAACTTGCATGATTTTCAGGTCGGGTCATGCGGGTTCGGGTCAAAACCCGACCCAAGTTTCACCCCTATCTCCTATATTCGGTTCCCTTCTCTGTACTTCCTTCTTTTTAATGTTATTAAATCGTCAATGTTTTAAAATAAAAAAAGAAGAAGAAGGGGAAAAAAGAACAAGAAAAGAAAAATAAAAGTAACTAGTGGAGTGGACCAATGACCTATAAGACATAACCCAGCTTTAAGTTGTGGAGCAGACCACATTGATGATGAAGTTGAAGATGATGATCTCATTATCATTCTGCAATCCCAACCAGACCTGGCTTTCCTCTTTAAGCCCAAATTACATCAAAACCTCCAATTGGACCTTCCAATTATCTTCTCTTTTTGGTTACTTGTTGAACCATACAACATCTCAAATTTCTATAAAATGCCTTCAAATTCCTTTCTTCTACTATTGCCCATGGAGCATATATGTACCTGAATTATTTCAATCACTTCATGTACCCCCTCTCACCATTAAGATCCAATCTTCTTGTGGACAACATGAGATTAAACACAGCACATATATCTCCCTCTTCTAGTAAATGGACCAGATCATCATCATCAACATCATCATCATGAAAACTTAAAAACATATATCTTATGTTACTCTCAAGCACCCAACAAACATCAAAGAATCACAAAAACTTGAGCCAAATGCCATATGCACACTTCCTAGTATGAATCTTGCCAACAACAGCAGAACCAATGAAAAGCCTCCATCCATGAAGATGAAAACCATTCCAAATATCCATCTGATCTTTAATCAAAGTCCCACTTCAACAATCACCTAAGACTGCACCGACTTGTCTCCAATTTACCAAGCACTAGTCCTACTTATAGTATCTTTATCAAGCCATCTGTTTTGTTTTATAGTTGCACCCAGATAATGGAACATATCAAATTACGGCACTAGCACAAACTAGTCTCTGATTTTAACTATATCTCCCAGCTCACACTGAGAACCACTACAATCCATGTGCTCCATCTCTGTTCTGCCAATTTTAAAACCATTTTATTCAAAACCAGTTCTCTAAAATTTTATCTTGTCTTTTTATTGCTTCATTGCCACGCTATTTAGCAGCAAATCATCAGTAAGCAACACACACCAATGACCTTTATTTAGGATAATTGCTTTCAAGTTTTTAAATGGTTTTATCCATGATTACGGTTAAAGAATACATCCCATACCAGTAATTTTAAGCAGTTAGAAGAACTCCAACTGAACTCTTAGCCTCCGTTTCTTTGCACATGCACATGATACAGGGTACCTATCATTATATCTAAATATCCCTATGAGGGGGTCTAAGAGACACCCAAGTTAAAAACCCAAGCTCTCAAACAGTGCACGCCAGAGGGTGGGACCCAACCCAACCCTAGTTGACATGACCCAGCTGTGATGAAAATTTTGGATGGATGGGTAAATCATTAAGGAACAATCAAACTGTTGAAAATAGAACTCATCAAATCATCCTCTCTTAATTTAAGATCAAAATAAAACCATAGGCCAAATACTTTGTCTCTGATGCTCAATCCAACAGTTGGATCTAAGCACATATGAGCACATGACAATTTCAACTAAATCTATCATAGAGTGGGCCCCACATGGGACCCTTGTGCTTGGGTGTACAAAACACCTAGGTATTTTGTAGATTTGATCTCTCCCTAACCTTTCGTTTAGCTCTACCTCCCCTAAAACAACCCTCCCAAGACAAACAAAAATCCTGTAAGGACAACCCCTCAAACCCTTTGTTTATCGATAACTACCCAAAAATCCTTAATCTAACATACTCAAAGACCTCTACAACCCTTGCCACCTTTCCTTCAAATATCTTGGAGTTCCTCTCCTTCCAAATGGACCATATCTCAGCTGCTAGAATCAAATCCCACAGCAGTCACTTCTACCCTTTAGAGGGACTAAAGCCAGATTCCTCCACAACGCTCACCGAAAATTATTAAGAACCCACCTACAACCCATCAGATCACAGAATCCCAACAATACCTCTCAAAAAATGAACATCTGCAGAAAAGGTGATCCACTCTCCTCAAAAGCCCCACATATAACACATGACACATCTACTTCTTTTGACAAAAGACCCTTATGCCTAAGACTACATCTTGTTAAGATTTTACCTCTCAACACACACCACAAGAACACCTTAACCCTCAGTGTAGCTTTACCCTTCCAAGCCATTAACCAAGGTGGTTTAGGGAAGCAGCTGGACGACACTACTTCCCTAATACAACCCTAAGTGAAAAGTCTCCAAACAAGTCACGCATGCAAATCCTTTGGTCTTCCTCATCTATACAAATAGACAAGTCTCCTAATAAGGATCTCATTTCCTTGTAATCCCCTCGCTCCCAGGACCTAAGAACCCTTCTAAAAGCCACAGACCACATCACTTTTCCATCTACCACCTTGTAACAATCATGTACCATAGCCTTCTTGTTCCTAGTTACCAATATAGCATAGGATAAACCACTTTAAGAGCCATATTGCCTACCCATAGGTCTTCCCAAAAGTTCATCTTATCCCCTTTGCCTACCGACATCTCAAGGCCATCACAAAAAAAGCTCTTTCCACCCTTACCCTCCTTTAATCCTATAGTTAACTCTTGCAGCACCGAAATCCTCCTTCATTGCCTTCGCCCTAGAGTCCAACTCCTTTCTTCCCCTACCCATATCTCACAGCTAAAATCCTCCTCCACAAAGCATCCTTTCCCTCTCAAATCTCCATAACCATTTACCTAGCAATGCATAATTCCTATCCTTCAACGGTATCACCCCTAGACCCCCACCCTGCCTTGGTTTAGCCAACTCAGACCATTTCTCCCTATTTTGTAACTTGTGCGTGTAGACCATGCTTATGTACAATGAGTTGTTCATTAAAAAAATAAGACCCAACAGTTGATATAGACCAAGATATAACGAAAAGATCACCTTCCTACTCCCGTGCTTCAAAAAACAACTCATTTGTACACAGGCACAAAGACATGATTGCCCACAAAATTTTAAGACATCTTTAGCATATAATAGCTTAGAACTTCAAACATGTTAAATTAATTAACAGACACTATTTAATAAATAAATCAAAAAGAAAACTTTATAAGCATTAACACTACATATCACACATTTAACTGTTCAAGTTTCAAATTATAAATCACAAAACAAATTCATAATCATCTGAGAGACCGGGGCTCCTTTTTCACATGTCAAATTTTCAATCCTTATATATCTAGTTCAAGGAAACATTTTGTGTAATTGTCATAAACATGCTTGAAAGATTCATTTTCAACGTCTCCCAGTTATTATAGAAAAAAAAAATCACAAGTATAAAAGAACATTGACAGAACAAAAGTTCCACCAATCAAATATTAGGAGAGTTCAGGTCATAGTCAAAGCCTATTTTTAATATATACAGCATCAAAATTCAAATTAACCGAGTTGATTCACCAAAGCAAAGCAGCAAACCAAGAAGTGGAAATGAAAAGAGAATGTCTATCAAGCATCATATGCTACCTTAATTATTTCAGCAGGGTTTTGAAGAATTTTTCTTTTTCATAACTTTATTTGGTGAAGTAACATTAGATGTTGATATATTGTTTTTAAAAGGGTCCAGAAATGATCAGGATGATCATCTAAGTAGATCTGATGAATGTTCATACCATCAATTGATGAATGTTCATACCATTCAGTTGGTGGTTTGGAAATAGACAACTATGGTCAATGACCCACATTAAAAATCCAATGCTTAGGATCATCTAACAGGGTTATTTCTTGCAGTCTCTCCTAAATATGTTTGTCTTTTCCCCCCTTTTTCTTTTCTTTTTTTCTGAATGCCCAAGCTAATTGTAACCATGAACAAATATATTTCCTCCAAACTGAAATGGAATAAAAATTCTGAAACCAACATTAACTGCTGCCTCAAATCCAAACAAATTACTCAGGACCCAAAATTGTGCTCATTACAGTCATCTAATAGTATTATGAAACAAAAGGTACAAAACAGTATATTCTCACATTAATTCAATTTTCTGTAACAGATAAATTAATGCAGGTTAAGATACTCACAGAAACAGCTTCCCATTCACTTCCAAAAGAAAATTCCATGGGCTCAAAGCCCCTGCAATCGAATACCATCACAGGGGTAAACTTTCCCATTTGACTAAATTCAAGGGTAAGTGGCTGCCCTCTCCCAGGAATCAATAGGACAGTTCCATCCCTCCCACAAAATTTGCACTGAAAATAATCAGACATTGCAACGTCATCCAACAGATGAAGAAATTATTCACAACAAGAATCGAAGCATCACCAAACCACTGCATTTTACCAATTAAAAACAAACAGGATGTACCTTTTAAAATACATTTTGGATTCTTGAGCAGGTGATACACCAAATAATATGCAAATGTAATACAGAAATTTTGAACTCACAAATACAATTTAACTACCTAGACTTTTTAAATAACTGTTCTTTCTAATGGGACTTGATTAGATTATATGGAGGCCCATAATAATGGAGGGAACCCCTTCATGATGGGTATACTAAGATCCAACTTGTTACCTGGAAAAGTAATATTAATCCAAAATAAAACAAGTACTTGTAAAAATGATGCCTGGTACAGTTACGACTTAACAGCTTATACCATCTCACGAGATGAAAAGGCTAAGTACCCAAGAGACATAAAGCACGGCAAGTACATGATGATGATGGTGATGGTTATACACCAATGCATTAACATAAATATAAAAATAAATCCTACCAATACAATGAATCGATAATCAAAAGTAAATTCCCCACAAAAAGAAAAAGGACCACCACCACCAAGACAGTGATGAAGATGAAATAACTAGTCATGTTTTTTTTTTTTTTGAAAATAGCTAGTTATGTTTAGAAATCCCAAACAGTAGAAAATAGGAGAAATCCCCATTTCTCCCGAACATCAACTCCATTTTGTTGTCATCAACCACATCCAAACACAGTCTACCACCTCTCTTTGAAATGGTCTAAAAAATGAGCATAAAAATAATACTAGTTACATAACCAATTATAATTACATATTATCCACTTTGCATAACCACACCATTTCACAGGATTCCATCATCCCATGCTCTAAATAAATCCACATCAAACAACACTGAGTAAATGAGTAAACAAAAACAATGGCGACAGCAACTATGGCAAATATCATCCAAAAACAAGGGCAAAAAGAAAATGATAATTAAGAAACGGCAATGATTCGTCGAAATCTGAAACACGACAATGTACTTCTGCATCCATCCAGAAAGCGCAAGGAACAATAGAAAGACAAAATGAAGAAGGGAAATTGAGAATAGATACCCTCTGCGCGAGATTGGTAGTTCCCTTCCCATTTGGAATAGGAACAGTCTCGGACAGAGAAAGACACGTCTCTTTCTGAGTCACCTCTCCACAGTTTCCGCATTTCAGCTGAAGAACAAGCAAAATGACAGAAACTAAGTAAAATTTTCCATATAAAAATCAATACAGAAGATTCTATGAAAACCCAATGCCATGAAATGCAGACGGATTGAAGAAATAAAAAACAATCCATTGCAAGACCTTGAAAAAGAAACGGAAATCGGGATTGTCACAACCACCCTGGGGCTTGAAATCCGTCAGGTTTTCCAGTTCCGCTGTAATCTGCAACTGAAAATTCACCATTTTCTCTTTCTTCTCGAAATTGTTGAGTAAGAAATGGTTTCGACTGTGGAGCGGAGCTCACCTGCTGGCAATTTGTACCCTGCAGGATTCTTTCTTGCCATTCAAAGGAAGGGAGAAATAATTCGGTGGTCCACGGGACACCTGAAATAGTTCACCACATTTTCACTTGGCTAGATCAAACCGTGCGTACGTACAGTGGCACCTCATATTCAAATGATAAAATTTTGGAGGGTAAGTCAGTTTTAGAAAAATTCATCTATGTATACATAAACATAAATAAAATAACATATATTATATTATAATCTTATATTAATTGAATCCTAATACTCTAATATATAATAAAAGAGGAGATTTTTTGTGTAACCAGACATAGGAACGAGTGGATTTCTCACTTTACCCTTCACTCTGTCGTATGGATAACATCGAGCAGTTATGATTAGTTATCAACTATGGATTTTTCTCGTGTTTGGTTCGGATTTTCAAAAGAGGTCATTTCTCAATCGATTCTACAAAAAAGTATCAAAATTCATCTACTCTGAATTTTATTACCTTCATGACTAATTTTAAGTGAAAAGGGTATAATTTTGGACTTAAAAAATAGTACCCAAATAATTAAGATGGAATATCATTTTTCTTAAATTCTTTAGGTACGATTTTTTAAACCCAAAACTATCCCATTGTCACTTAAAATTAGTCTTAGGATTCATAAAATTCAAAGTAGTTGAATTTTGATATCTTGTTTATAGAAATTGGTCGAGAAACGATATCGTTTGAAAATTCGAGCCAAACGTAAGAAAAATCCACAGTTGATGAACGAACCAGAATGGCTCGCCGTTTTGGAGTAATTAGCCAACCGGTAATTCATTTTTAAGTTATTCGTACGACATGGTTGAAGGGTAAAATGGAAAATCTACTAATTCTCATGTCTGGTTACTTAAAAGTGTCGTGTGAGTATCGCTACCCATAATAAAAAAAACTCTATCTCAATTCATATTTGTTGTTTTAATTGATTATAATGCTGATGATGTCTTGCCTTGTAGATTTGAATGTCTCTTATATCTTAATTATTTAAATTTTTTGTAATTTTTATTCATTTTTTTTAAAAATTTGAAGTTCTCAAATTCATAATTTAAAAACAATATTTGAACATATAAATGATCTATTTAATGAAAAAATTACATATCCATGAAGTCATAACTTTCTTCATTTTCTATAATTTTTTTTATTTTTTTAAATAAAAAAATAAAAAGAGAAAAATATCTATCAAAGTATCAATATATTGACCCGACCAATATTTTTGCCCCTCCTATGTATATATATTTCAGATTTCTGAGATCGTGGTGTCCTTTGGCCGCCCATATTAAAATGGGTGTTTTTTGTTAGGAAAAGTGGGATAAAGTGAAATTTCTACTTTATCCCGCCTGTCCATATGAAAATCTTAAGTAAAGCAAAGCGGTGCACCTATAATTGAGTGGTGTACCGATCATTTCGAAATTAACTATAACTTGGACTTGCAGAACCCATCCACAGCGGTGCATGTATAATTATGACCGGTGTACCTATAATTCTGATCGCGTATAATTTTGAAGTTAACTATAACTTTGGCGTGCAGAACTCATCTATAGCAGTGCACCTAAATTATAAACGGTGTACGTATAATTTTGATTGGTGCACCTATAATTTCGAAATTAATTATAACTTTGGCAGGTAAAACTCATCTATAGCAGTGCATCTATAATTACGAGTGTTGTACCTATGAACGGTATATATATAATGATGAGTTGTGCAACTATAATTTCATTTTTAAAAGATTAGAAAGAGTAAAGAGTAAAGTAAAATTTTCATATAAATTTTTTAAAAAGAGTATCTCCTGCCAAAAGAATACCCGTGTTGAAATAGACACCTGAAATGAAATTTGGGTAAAAGGCTGAACATAGAGGAAAGTGATCACATGTGATACCTCCTCTGATGAGCATGGGAACCCTCCTCTCACTCTCACCTTCCTTTTCCAAATTTCCAGTTTTCCACTGTCTCATGCGCGTTTTTGGCAGGCTCATGCTTTGGATGCCCAACCCACTAATCTCATGTCATTATTATCAAGATTTCACTTTATTTTTATATTTAACAAAATATTTTTATCTAATTAAGAGAAAAAATTCACGAGGACAAATTATTTATAGAGCGACATCTCCATTTAGAACTCAATGTAAAACCCACTAAAATCTCATTAAATATTTGAACACTTAAAAATTATAACTCCTCCTCCTCCTTTTCTTCTTCTTTTCTACTTCTTTAGTTTTAATTTTTCCTTCATTTAACTAAAATTGAGTATTTCTGAGTTAATTTAAATTAATTAATTATTAATATGCCATCTCAAACTTAATTAATTCATAAAGGTAATATCCAAGTGACATTTGGACAAGTCTGATTGGGATTGGGTTGAATCTGAGGGAGAATTGAGATGAGTTTGAGTGAAAATCAGGATGAGTTCGAGTTGGGTCAAGAAATTTTATTTTGTATTATATATTTATTTATTATTTTAACTTATTAATTAATATGATTTAAGTTTGATCCTTTACTTATAAAATGAGAATATCTAGGTTAAAAAAGGATTGATTAATTATTTGAACAGGGAAAGTGAAGTTGATTAATTAATTTAAATTTCCATTGCCCTTTGGAATTTAAAACAGGCAGGGATGTTCATTTGATGACTTGGGAAAGTCCAACTCAAAAGGTTGATGCATGAAAATTTTCCCATCCGCGAGTCATCATGACCCACCACGTGGCATGCCCACCACCTCTGGTGTGGGTCCTACAAAGAGTGTATAAAATGAGAAAAGCAGAGGCCATGTGCTCTGATAATAATAGTGAGAAGTGAGAAGTGAGAAGAAGAGAGAGGAAGGAAAAGCAGAAAGTACAGAATAGGAATAATATTTATGGGTTGGGTTGCATTTTCGTCTGATTTTTGTTGTTTTGCTACTTTGGTTGCACGCGTGAATGCTTTAGCTCGACAGGAGAGGAAACTGCAGAGACACAGAGAGAGTGAGTGAGAGAGATGAGTTTCTTCTTATACACGAAGATAGTCCTTTCTTCAAGAGAGTTATACACTCAAAAATATTTTCCCACACACTCATTTTTCAAAATACATTTCTTCCGATGAAAGAATTCCCAACTCATTCGACCGAATGAATTTCATAGAGTGAGATTTTTAAACGATTTCTTTCTTTACCAATTTTTATAAATAAAGTATCAAAATTTATCTAGTTTGAATTTTATAAACTCCGACATTGATTTTAAGTGAAAAAGGTATTATTCGGTGGATCACTCGTTCAAAAATGGTGTTTTTAAAGGAAAAGATAATTTTTATCAACTTTTAAAAAACAAGTGTGTAAAAAAGATTTCCCAAATGGCTATATGGATTCCCTTTCTTTATTTTACAACATTCATCTAAGTAATGTACTCCCATTAAAGTTTTATCAATTTAAATTCACCATCAAGTAGTGGGGCCTGTGCCTTGATTCACGTTTACAACCAAAAGGCATAGAGGCAGAGACTCAGAGAATTGGATGTTGAGACTTGAAATTGAGAGGGATAGAACATGGAAAAAAGCTTTTTTCACAGTGGGAGGTCTTGAATTCGATTCACGTTCAAACTTCTCTAAGTCACTCTTCATTAGCTTACCAGTGTCTGTAGATTAGGAAGTTTACATATGCTTCGTAAAATTAGTCCTATCTGAGATACCCATGTTAAAAAAAAATATATATCTTAATTTTGGTTTGACTGTTTTTTTTTTTTCCCGCCAGAAACCAAGGGAAGGTACTTGGAAGAGAGGTAATGCCAAAAGAACTTTATGAATGTTGGAAGAAGCAGATGACAGATGGAAAAGAATTGAGTTAGGAAACCAAGCAACTATTAGTGTCTCCAATGAAGTTTGAAATCCAAAGAATTTAGTGTGTAACCTGTGTCTCTCTCTCTTCCACATTCTATCTAAATTTTATCTTACGCACATTCAAATGGCAGAATGATAACCATCTCTCTCTCAATTGAAAATTCGATCATTGGGATTTGTTAAAATCAAAGTCCGAGGTTACTGGCCGATGATTGGGATAAAATTTAAATGTATTGGAATGACACTCACTTTAGAAAATGGAAGTTCTGAGCTCGATTTTTATTCTACCTCAAAAGATCATTTCCCGTAAAGTTATTCAGTCTCTGTGTGGATAAAAGGACTTGTACATGACCCGATGATTAATTGAGTACTTAAGAGATTTGAATATTTTGATCATTTAAAAAATTAAAAAGAGATTTTTGATCCACCTTAGGTGGCCGTTTGTCTTTATGGACGGGTCTTTTTATTTACATATAGATAAAAAGAAAAACTCTATAGATAATTATTAGAAGGCTATATAATTAGATGAAAAAGTAAGAGACAATACTAATAGGATTTAAATGAAATTATAGTTCTATTTTATTATTTTAGTCTTTTGATCTTTATCATTGAAAAATTGAGTGCCAGAAGCTATTAATTTTTATTTACCATATGGTGAGGTGGGATGATTGGAAATAACCATGAAATTATTATACTCACATTCCATCTATGTAGTTCTTAGTGATCTTATCTAACTATATGGACCAGACATCAGGCTACCCAAAAAAAATATTGAAAAAGGATACTCTGAGGTACTTGATTTAAATAAAAAGCGGCTTTGATGTTCAATAATTCATAATTTTTTTCAAAAGATCATAACTTGAGTTTTCGAATTTGCATTTGGCCAAACTTAGACTCGTTGAAAAGCCCACATCGAGATTTATGCAACAAACTACTCTTATTCCAAAATGACAATTTTAAAAATTCTTTGAAAAACATAATCTCAAATTGCGTCATTAAAACATTGTTATAAAATTGTATATTGATGTGCCGTGTATTGAATGATGACAAATGACGACATTTTGGATTCATCATGTTGGTAGGTAAAAATTATTTGATTTCATTATTTAAAATTATATACACTAAAAAATAAATAATTTAATTTTCTTTACTAAATTGCACCAAACATAAATCCATAGAAATAGTGTGCGCACTTATATATCTTAAGAGATGAGGACTCTTAAGACAATGAAGTCGAATTAAAACCATAGAATTTAAAAATATTGAAAATTTACATGATTATTTTCATTCAAGCTGGACTAAACTAAGTCGAATTAAAATTTTAAAAATATACATAAACTTATTTATTTTCAATTGAGTTGAGGCAGACGTGACGGCGAGGTAGAAACGGCCGTCTTAGCCAACGGCTAATTCCCTCCGAGTCTATTGGCTTCTTTTTCGTAATATTAATGATTTCGAGTGGATAAAGTGCTGAAGAAGAGAAGAATGGCAACGGCCCTTCTCTCTCCATCTTCGTTCTCCTCCACTTCTAAGTCTCTCTTCCCTCGAAACCTTCCAACGTTGAGGTCTAATTTATCTCCAATCCATTTCAAATGTTCTACTCCTCAAACGCTCTTTATCTATTATCTATCTGGATTCATCACTTCTGTTTTTTTTTAATTTTCAGAAAACACACCCAGGACCATCCAAAGTGTAGAAGATGTCGATTTTGGGGCAACGTGCATCACATTCCTTTATCTTCTTCAGAACCCATGTCGGAAAACAGTTGCCGGACGCCAAAATCCCTTGAAACCCATTTGCAGAGAAGGGATTTAATAATATTTGGTCTCTCTTCTTCAGCTTCCCTAATGATACCAACTCCAGGTGGCCTAATTTCGACTGATTTTTTCATTATTATATAATTTTTATTTTTTCAATAGCTTCTAAGTTTTTGCATGGTGGGTTTTGCTGAAATGATAAAGAAAGATGATGAGTTTGAGTTTCTTAGTCATTTATTGATTGAAAATGTCGAAAGAAATTATCTCCACTACTGCGAGTGGGGCCACATGTATTGGAGAGGCCTGTGTAAGATAAGGGATCAGGTGGGGTGAGTGAAGTTCTATTCAACAATTGAACTTCAATTGAGATGCAAATCTAGGCCTTATTCATGGTTTATCTTAGGTCATCCTTGAATCCGAATTGGTTAACTTGAATATACCATCCTTTTCCCTTTTCTTAATGTTGCAGCTTCAGTTGCCGCAGTTGGGACTGATGAGGAAATAAAAATGGTTCAACTTGTTGATGATATAAATGCATATTCTTTTCTCTACCCGGTGGAGTTGCCATCCAAGAAACTTGTCTTCAAGTGGTATGGGAATTTATGTGTTTAAGTTAAATTCCAACATTGAAATTCCTTCCATAGTTCGTCATTTGCGTTTCTTATTGCTAGAGAAATCAGATTCTGCTGTATTTAGGAGTTCAATTGGTGATATTTGTAATGTGATAAACAAGATTTTTGAAACAACTTGGACAGATGGATGATAGATGCTACTGACTTCATTTCATTAAGTTGTTGGTTATTTACATTTCTGATTGCATTTGTAAAATGTTGGACCAAGATACTAGGGACTTGGATTGTTAGGACCTGGGTTTCCTGCCCAAAAGACTAGCCTATTAGGTGGAGTGACGCAAGTCCTTTATAAACCTCTTAGATCTCCCTCTATACTTCCAATCTGGGACTCGTTTGCAGCAGTCCCAACAATCCTCCCCTCGAACGAGGCCCTCTGGCGGAGAGAGCGATGCCGGCCATCCCATTCACCTGGGGGATCTCCTGAGCTCACATGGGGTAGCCTGAAACCTGACTCTGATACCACTTGTTAGGACCTGAGTTTCCAGTCCAAAAGACTAGCCTGTTAATTGGAGTGACATAAATCCTTTATAAACCCCCTAGATCTCCCTCTATACTTCCAATGTGGGACTCGTTCGTATATGATTATGTGGAGGTCTTATTTCCTAACATCCAGTATATGATTATGTGGACACATATGCTACTTGCATGTTAATAAAGTGTAACATTTTGACAAATTAATAATATGAGAAGATTGAGATTCAGAAAAAGTACACAACAAACTTCATAGTAGAGTATATATATTTGAGCGATAACAAAAAAATTATTAAAAGAGCAGAAAATAATACCATTTTTTTCATAGTAGAGTATATGATTTATCATTTTCTAACAATATCTTTTTTTTTTTTGGTAATTATGTTCTAATAGCACTGTTGAACTTACCCAGTTCCAATAATGGTTTTTGTTAATCTGAGACTTTCTTGGTCATGTGTGTTCATTTACGAAAGAGGGCAGCAGTGCTCAATTTAAGTGTTCTTGAACTGGAGTCAGCCCTTCAATACTCGTACTGTCCCTGATCCCAACTGGACTACCATAAATTCTGATTGAAGAAACAGTTTGCTGAGGATGCCTCTTCAAATAATGGCCAAAGGGCTGCGGCAGTCATCTATCACTTCGCATCAAGGCCCAACACCTATCCTGGGTGACTTGGTAAAGTCAATAAAATGCTTCAACCCAACAGCCCATGAGAGTTTGATTCCATACTTTCAGGAATTTTAGCCTTCCAAGTATTCCTATTTTTTTATGGTGGTGCTGCTGGTGCAGGGACCAAATATAGATAAGACAACAACAAAAAGGAATGTCAATATCAATCTTATAGAAAGGGATGAAGCAAAAAGGGTGGAAGCTCTAGTATTCCACATGATAACATAAAATGAAAAGAAAACCCATTGTAAGTGTTAGGCAAGCAAGGAAAAATGAGAGGAGAAATCACATTTGAGTATTTGACTGAGGCACTAATTTATTTGGATGTGTAATGTAGCAAGAAAGCTAAAGTTAGGAATGAGTACACACGTTGATAAAAAAAAATGAAGGGGTGTTGTTTGAGATGGTTTGGGTGTTTACCTAGAAGGTTGAAGACAATCCCTGTAATGTGATTTTTTTTTTAAATGATAACTTCATAAGAAAAACACAAATTTGCCAAAAAAAGGGAGGTATGAAAAAAATAGGAGAGATCCTCCAAACACCCTGCGAACTAACGTCAATAAACAACAAAAAAACCAAAGAAACACAAGACTACAATATGCTAGGAAAACAGGGATAACCAATAAGTGCTCCACAGAGATAAAAACAAAACAAGACTATATCAAACCAATACACTCCTTCTAGGTTCTGGAGATATTTGAGATGGAGAAATCCTGAAACTTCTTAAAGTACAAGCCCAAGCTGTACACTTTTCTCTAACTCTGCGACGAAGGGAAAAGACAAATAAAGATTTGGAATTAAGTAGTTGTAAGTAAATGGCAGACAGTGGAGGGCACATATCCCTAAATAGGGGTGAGTGGAGAAGTGGAACTCATGAAGTTGATTGTAGATATATAAATGTGGCTTTGATAATGATGATGGTAATGTAGTATAATAATAAGAAAAAGAAGGAGAAGGGAAAATATGGAGAAGAATCCATCTCTGAAATTGTATTGAATTGTTCCTCGATTGTCAGAGGTTACATGTATATACAAATACAAAGGGAGTCATTCATGGTGGCCAAAAAGGAAAAGAAATCAATGAATAATCAAATAGTATAATTTACACAGCTAGCGACATATTCTGAGTCAACTTTCTTAAACTAGAATTATTCTTGTCAACTATGTTCAGAAGTGGGTCCCACATGGTCCCCTGTCCTGAATTGGGTCCCACAACAGGCAAGTGATTCTTGTAGTATAATCCATCTCCTGATAATTTAACTGTGATATGTTGTAAATCCTTGAAGTATTTTTAGCCTGCATCTCAAGTGCAATTCCATTGTAATTTTATTTCAACTCCTTGTTGGAAACCTAACTTCTTCAATTTGAAAGGGTGGAATCAAGAAAACCAGAACGATATTCATCTGCTGCACCATTATCAGGTACAGTGTATGCTCATGATATTCCATATACATTGTTAATGTATCTTTTTCTGCATAGGATTTGCTACATTTTCTAGTGTACGCAACAGCTGCACATACCATTATTGCAAATGTAGAAGTCTGAGCCATTTCCCAAGTGGGGACTCCTTTCTGTGTGGGGGTTGAAAAATAGGTTGTATTATTCTTCAGGCACACCACATTGTATGAAATGAGTAGATTGTTGGAAAAAGCAGCCTATGTTCAACATAGATGTCATTGATTTGATAAATTGACTATTCTTACTTTTGGTTCATTTGTCCTTGTCTCTTGTGGCTCTGGGGAAACAGTTGCAAAACAGTGATGAGTTATTTATCTTTTTAAATGTTGTAAAGCATTTTTTCCCAGTTGATTCACACTTTTTGCATCCTCCATGCTTGTCATGAAACCATTGGCAGTGTTATCTCACCTTCTGCTAGAAAAGGATGATTACTTAGTAACTTAGCGATTGAATGACAAGTTCATGTATTACAGCTGATGCACGCCAGCGCATTGTGTCTGAGCGCGTCGACATGATAGATAACATAATCATCTCTGTTTCGGTAAATAAAACAGAACCTCTCTGCTTCTGACATTAGCTGTTTCTTTGTTTAGCAACCACCATACAGTCTTCTGCTAAAAGGTAATGATTATTTTCTTGGATGCAGGTAGGACCTCCAAATTCACGCTTTATAACATTGAAGGACAAAAATACATGGAATGCAAAAGATGTTGTTGATTCTGTTTTGTCCGACAAATCTACATTGGTATTTAATTTCTCAGCTTTTAACTTATGCAATATAAAGTTTGTGAGGCTATAGGGGCGTCAATAGGTTGGGTTGCTGTGCAGCTCTTGTCCCACATTTGTCTTGGTTTGTTTACCCAGACTGGGACTTGTTGGTTGGATACGAGTCCAGGTCCTGGGATTTTATTGAGAACTGGATAGTATCATGATCAACCCACTGCAACTGCTAGTACATTGTATGAATGGTACATGTAATCAACCAGTGGAGTTGTGGTCTGTCTTGGAACTGGTTTGAACCTCAAAATATATACTTTTCCCTTGTTTGGACCTAGGTTCAGGTCCTGGAAAATGAATATCAAATGGGTAGATCAGATTAATTCTAATCGGAACAAAATTTCGAGAACGACAACCTTATGTCAGACTTCATGCATGCTTGTTTAATGTGTGCTTTCATGGATGACGATCTATAATTTTTTTATCACAAACAAAAGCAAACTTGTAGATAAATTTTATGTACTTATGTTGCTCATGCATTTTCATTTATGCATTTCTACATTATGGGCTCGCACACATCTTTATAAATGCTATATGTGCAATTGTTGAGTCAATTACAGTTTGAATTTGTATTTGCTGTTCTACCATCGGGGCATGATATTTGTTGCCTCTTATGCTGCAAAATGCTTGGTGCAGCGTGTCAACACCGGTCAGCGTGTGGCTGAGAGCTCTGTTCTTGATGCACATTCTAGCAAAGTAAGTTAACAGAGGACTTCCTTACTGTTTGTCATTTATGTTAATGTTATGCTGGAATAGAATTTTTACAAGTATAATGCATTTTATGGTTCAGAAGAATTACCATTTGATATTACTGGGCAATGATATCCATTTCATTTATGTAGTGAACAAAGCTTGTGAAAGTTACAACATCATATACAAGCACAATGATCTGCATATAATGGACATAATGGGCAATCATGCCATTTCTTTTTTAATCATCATCATCATGCCACTCTTTTTGTAATTCTAACACAATCGTATTTTTAGAGAACATTGGTTATTCATGAAAAATATCTAGACAGTTATAATATTTTTTAGACTTATGGGATGATTTTTTGAAAGTCATTATTTTCTTTACACCTGTGAGTTGCTTCATCTATCCATTTTCTATGTTTTTCTGATTTCCTGTTTTTGTTTTTCGTAATGACAATTACCATTATATGGAGAAAATTCCTTGGCCTTTATAATGCCATAAGGCCCCTTTTTTTAGACCTTGATATGTTCCATGCCAAAAAAAAAACCCATTAATTTGATTTATGTGCTCTTGTTGCAATCATCTCATGTTCAAAACCTATCTTGTGCCCCCTTGCAGGTTGATGGTGAGACTTATTGGTACTACGAGTATCTTATTCGAAAATCACCTACAAAATCTGTAAGTATTTTATGCAATTATTTTGGTCTGTATGGAGTATCAATATACATGCTGGCCATTGCTTGCCTGTCTTATTGATTCTCTTTGTTTTCCATTTGTCGATGCTCAAAAGTGTACAATGACTGTTGTTCCTTCTTTTGGAATATGCAGGATCAAGAGCCTAACCTTTTCCGGCACAATGTGGCTTCAACTGCAGAGCGAGATGGTATGACTGGTTTGCCAATTCAAATAAATAACACATTCAATCATCACTGATCAAGTAACTTGGATGTGTACCTTATTGAGCATGAACATTTAAAAATGATGTCTTAGACATGATAACCCTGGAAAACCTGACATGCGAAGGCACTCCCACATGGTAATTGCTAGTAGCAAGGTATATAGTCTGGGTTAAGATTGATATTACAAGCAGTAGGTAGCGTGAGATGTGCACATTGTTGTTGACCTAGATAGTGCCTCAACCAGATTCTAGGAGCATCAAGAGATGTGTGACAAATTAATCAACCTAATTGGGAGCCAGATGCATTCGTTGATCCATGCAAAGTCTGTGGTCCACATGTTTTTGTCGGTTGGCCCCATTAGAGTTGGATTTCATGTGTCAAAACAGAATTCAAATGAAATGAAATTTGATGGATTCAATGGGTTTTTCACGTGGTTTTCCATCCAGGTCAAGGTTGTTCAAGTTTTAAAGGTAATATGCTATGGCAAGTTTTTATAGGGTATGGACGTCTCCAAAATAAAGGTTTATGAGTTTGGATTTAATTAGGTCTTTTGTTTTTATTAATATTTAGATCTACCTTTTATTTTTTTTATTGGTCTTGAAAACATTATGTTAGTGGATCAAAGTAGAGTATGTTTAGGACCTTTTTTTTTTAAATCTATGCACAACTAATGAGAAGTGCTGGATGTCCCATCTCTTACTCTTTTTTATTTTATTTATTTTTGTTTTGTGAACATATGAAGCCACTTTAGCCTTTGGTGTGACAATAGTCAATTTTCGTGTTTCTTTGCTTGCTTATTCTCTCAAGTCCAATTGTTTTGTGGTTTTGCTGAAGATGCCTTGGAGACTTGGTGTTGATTAAGCTCGTGATCGTTGTTGCAATCTGTGGCTCTGTGCCAGGCCAGATAATTGCAGACTGCATTAGCATGTAACATGCAAAATGTCCTGCCTATTGAGTTTTCATCTTCTTTGCATCAAGGAAAGATGCTTCCGAGGCATGGAACACTGAGGATTAAGGACATCATAGTGAGACCAACTCAAGCCCAAAGAACTGAGAAATTGGAAAGGCAAGTTTAGAATCTTGTCCAACAAATTGCTATGCTAAAACCATCGTAAAATCCAACTACTATGATGAAGAAGAGAGATATGAACTTACCTCCAATTCTGATTCCGAGGCATGGAACACTGAGGATTAAGGACATCATAGTGAGACCAACTCAAGCCCAAAGAACTGAGAAATTGGAAAGGCAAGTTTAGAATCTTGTCCAACAAATTGCTATGCTAAAACCATCGTAAAATCCAACTACTATGATGAAGAAGAGAGATATGAACTTACCTCCAATTCTGATGAAGACAGTGGTCCATGGGTAGGAAGGAGGTTATATTGCCTTGTTGAGAAGGAACATGCTCCACATAGAAAGCCTCATAATTTGTAATAAACTAGTAACCACTGGACTGAGATTAGGATCTATCCTATCGACAATGTTTACATAAGTCATGGGGATTTAGAAATAATAACATTTGCTTGAGTACGTCGGAAGCAGGAAAGATGACAATGTCTATGATTTTGATATATGTGGAATATGTAGATCTGCTTTACGATTAAAGTTCAGGAAATGAAAGTGAAGACATCCTGAATAATTTCTGATTCATATTCTTGCTTTCCTAAGGAATTATATCATGAGCTTTGATGCAAAATTTTGGTAGGCAATAAATCTCTTGTACTGGTTACTTTGTAGGTAAATATTTAACTGGATAATGCCCCTTAAGATAAAGGAATTTGGGATGCTGGAGGGGTATCGATATTTTATGATGAAGAGATTTATGGTGATGGCACCTTGCTCTGGTTTTGAATCCTAGTCATAATGAAGTCCCAAAGGAGTTCTCTCTGAAATCTTTTATCAAAACTGAATTATATATTCTGGGTGGGTTCTTTGAGGACCTTTTGTGATCAGACCAACTTTGTGCAATTAACAACTATTGAGGCATTTCTGTTCAATTTTCTAATATGGTACATTTATGGGTTTTAGGAATGGTCTTTTACCTTTTTTTTTTTGGAGAGCTATGATTAAAGCATCAAGTTAGTTAATCAACTCTAGAGATTATTTCTTGGTTTTTACTTTGTGGCAACCTCTATACAAATTGAGAAGGTTGGATGCCGAATCTATTACTTGTTTTTTGAGTTTTGTCCTTTTTTTATGAAAAATCTATAGGAAAATGTGAAGCTATTCTTTTCAAAAAAAGAAGAAAATATGATGCTATTCTATGCTTGAATTTGAGGTCCAATACTAGTTTCTAGATGTTTATTATATGGTTTTTTCATTTGTTCTGTTATGTTTAGGAGAATGATTTAGGTTTGTTTAAACTTTAAACAATTAAACCCTATTCTATGCTATTCTATGCTTAAATTTGAGGTCCAATACTAGTTTCTAGTTGTTTATTATATGGTTTTTCATTTGTTCTGTTATGTGTAGGAGAATGATTTAGGTTTGTTTAAACAATTAAACCCTAGATATTCATCTCTCTTGCACTTTGGGGTTGAATAGTTTCATGCTGCATTGTTATGAATGCGTAAAGTGCCAACTCATTCCGGGAGGAGGGGAGAGCTTTTTCACTTGTAAGGTACCAGTGTACCACCAAGGATGGACATTCTCCAAATAATCATACAATTTAACCAGTTTGAGGAGTTTAAAAAATTCCATATGGATAGTTAGAATAATCAATGAAGGGAGATGGTTAGAATAGGTAGAGCCACTAGTCAATGTTCCATGACATACATGTCATCCAATTGGAGACATGTGACGTCCAAATAGTGTTTAGTATGGCCTGTTCATCAAAAGGATGAGTAGATGAGTGGTGCAAACTCTTGAACCCATGGCTCTGTGGAGATGGAATTCATGGCATATAACCTGGATATGTGGTTCACTTTTCCCCATATGTAGAAGACACCTAGATAATGGAATTGCTTAGAACTGCATGACATAAAATATTGTAATAAACATGTAGAAAGGAACTTCTGAGCATTTTCCTCTCGACCGAAAAGATATGAAGGGTGGTTAATGCTACAACTTAGAATAGCTATAAAAGACAGTAATGGTTGTGCATACACACAAGACTAGAAATAACCCCTAGTAAAAAGAACAAAAGGGTTACAACTTACAAGTAGAAGGTATTTGGAGGAGGAAACCTGAACAGTTGGATCAATGTGGTGTAAGGGGGAGACCATGATAGATGGGGTGCTTGAGAACATGATTTTTAATGAGATTGAGGTCGCAGTAGAACTAAGAAAGCTAATTCAAAAGAGTTGGAATAAATGGCTTTTATAAAGAAGAAGATGATAGACGATGAAAATGGAGTAGGCATGAAGAGTGATAAGGATTTTATTTTAAATAGACAGTAATGGTTGTGCATACACACAAGACTAGAAACAACCCCTAGTAAAAAGAACAAAAGGGTTACAACTTACAAGTAGAAGATACTAGGAGGAGGAGACCTGAACAGTTGGATCTATGTGGTAAGGGGGAGACCATGACAGATGGAGTGCTTGAGAACATGATTTTTTATGAGATTGATTGTACTAGTAGAACTAAGAAAGCTAATTCGATAGAGTTCGATAGAGGAGACCTGAACAGTTGGATCTATGTGGTAAGGGGGAGACCATGACAGATGGAGTGCTTGAGAACATGATTTTTTATGAGATTGATTGTACTAGTAGAACTAAGAAGGCTAATTCGATAGAGTTGGAATAAATGGCTTTTATAAAGAAGGTGATGATAGACGACGAAAATGGTGTTGGCATGAAGAGTGATAAGGATTTTATTTTAAATAGTTAAATTATTCTATGGAACAGTTGAAGATTTAGAATGGTTGAACTGAAGTTAACTAGAACCTCGGTTGACGCAACTATTTTTTAGGATATAATTTCAACTTTTGTGGAATTACTCTGTAACAGTTACAATGATTTAACTTATCGTGAGAGAATTATTACAGAAATAAAAGCAAAAGAAACCAAGATTTCTCATTTCATGATGTGAAACCCCTTTTTTCAGATTGATATTAGGGTTTATTATCATTTCTGTTGTCATCACTTTCAGAACATCGACAATTTGTTAATAGCATGTCGATCTCATTTTCTTTACAGGTTACTTGTACTCTTTGAATGCTTCAACTCTTAGCAAGCAGTGGAACTCGGTAAGTTTCTTTCTTCCAGTTCTTTTAGTATTGTATCAATCTTTGACTGTGTTATCTGCTGCAATGACGTTATTTTTATTCAAAGGTTTCATGCATTTGAATGCTTCCAAGGTTTTCACAATATAATACTTCTTAGTGCAAGCCTTAGTTTGAAAAAAATTGTAAACCTTATGTCCATTGTAGCTTCCTTTTATGTTGTCTTGAAAATCAAACTCAAGCATGATCTGTCCCCCTAAAATCAGGGCCAAGCCCAATCTAAGAAGGCTATGCCCAAAGCAAGCAGCTTTCCTTTCCCAATGATGACTGTAGTGGTGGGTGAGTTGGGCGTACTCAATATCAAGAATATGAAGAGAGAAAAAAGGGTGTTAGAAGAGAGATGAAATGGACGGAAGTATGCGATTGTGAGCCATCTTGGCTGGATCATTATTTCTAATAGTAGAACAATTGCAGACCTCTAATTGCTCCATTACTATCAACTAAACCAGTAATCAGACCACTAAGCACTCCATCAGTTACTGTAACATGTGGTGCATGGAAGTTGATCACGCCCAACTTTGATAATGTTGTGCAGTCTGAATTTTTCCTTAAGTTTTGGTCGGGAACATCGCAAGTTGATGGACGAAACACAATGGTGATAAACTTTAATGCGATTTTATCCTTTTATGAGTGCATGTCTTAGAGGCTTAACCACCAACTCTTTTAGACAGGCTGTAATCGCCCTGGACTGATATTTCACTTGACACTGTATCAAGTTTTTGCTTTGTCACGTTATTATGTATTTGTTAAGTGTTAACCTGTAAATTTTTCTTCTGTGTCCAATTCCACACATGGGATGTTGGGTTTAATGGTACAGCTATGAACCTAGTGGACCTCATGGTGGATTCAGGATGTGCTAAAAATTCCCAGCTTAAAATATCCTGACCTTTCTTTAGAGAAAAGAAATACAAAAAATGGTCCAGAAAATAGGTTGAGGAATGGATGGTTAGAATATTCAAATCTACCATGGCTTTACACATGAAGACTGGCATGGATGAGCTAATGGGCCCACCCTGTGGTCCCACCTAAATGCCGTTCTAGTGGACTCGTAATATCTGTTGGCATGGAGGCCTGTCTAAATCCTCTCTAGTGCATTTGTGTTGCTCTATACTTGATAAATATGTAGGTTAATTTGCTAAATTATGATTTTAGTACTTCTGAGCATGTTGTTGATCAGTTCAGTTCATTTTGAAGAGGAAAAAGAATAAAAAAAGGCTGTACACCAACACTATTATAGCCAGTGATTGTTATATCTGGTTACTAACATGAGAATTTCTTGCTTGGTGACAGATGGGTCCTTATTTAGAGAAGGCAGTGGCTTCCTTTCGTCTTCTTCCTCCCACAGAGAATTATGTCCCTCCATATAAGGATCCTTGGAGATTTTGGTGATGGCATCTCCGGACTAATTCATTTTGTTGTAACATTCAAGATCTTAGTGATGTAATTCTTTTTGAAATTTTGTAATAAGGAGGCATTGTTAATATGATCGACGTGAAGCTCACTCTGAGATAAAATCTCATTGATTTGCATTCCTAATCCACACGGATAACTAAGTTGGTCTAAGTTTTTAGAATTAGACTAGGTATTTGGTTTAACTCCTCTCGAACTTACCTGATACACGAGACTTACGAGTGGTTTCATGTATCGGCTCATATAGGCATTGGACATGGGTGACAATGTCATGTCTCTCTCTCTCTTGAAGTCCCACAGAAACATCAGCCAATGTTTTGAATTTTTTATTACCCGCCAATTTTTTTTTGCTTGTGACTGTATTTGCAAATCACAATGTTCATTGTTCCACCGTAAATCCTTTCTTTGATATCAAACTCGAAATCAATTTATTTACAACTTAGCTATATCGATGGGTCTTTAAGTCAGATGGTATGGTCAAATTGCATCATAACTGTAGTTTTAATTTTTAAATATTGGTCAATAGATTGATTTTTGAAAATCAATGCCAGTAATTTTTGTATTTGAATAACACGAGTATCTTCACTCACATTAGAGATAAGACTAATTCTGTAAATACACAAAGTTACACACAAGCTTCATATATAAGGTAAGACGTTGGACACTTTGTTCATAAAAAAAAAAATCTCTATAGATTAAATTATCTAAATTGAGCCTAATATTGACAATGATGGTTTCCCATGACAGAGACAAACTATGCACAATAGTTGACACTTGCATCCTTTTTGAAAGATCATGTCCGGCTCTAATTATATCTTGAGCCATTACTGTCATTTTATCTCCATCTTGCATTTTATACTTATAGTATTTATCTAATAAGAAAGTGAAATAGGATTTAGAAGTGGTGTCATGTTTTTCTCCAATGACCTCCTTCATTTCTTTGATTGTCTCGTATTTTTTTTAAAAAAAAATTAATGGATCATTTTACATGAAGGATAACAAAAAATATTTATCTATTAGAGATAAAATTTACACATCACAAAATTCATTTGTTGCAATAGTATCTCAGATGGTTGTGGATTCATCTGTGAGGATTTTATACTGGGTATCCTACGGTTTTTTACACATAAATTAAAAAAAATAGTATCTCGAATGAAATGTGATAATTTGACTATTGAAGATTTAGTTGGGGATATATAGAACACCTTTCTTTTCTTTTTTTAGTGGAGTCTACTATTTTTGTTTTAAAAAGACGACAAAATGCTTTTGATAAAATTTTAATGCAAAAGAAAATTTATTTTAAATAGAATAAAAAATAACCTAAAAGAATTCTTTATTAAAAAATAAAAAATTTGGTACCCTAATTACCAAACAAGGTAAACCCTTTCTCTTAAACTGTTCAGTGGGAAGTGAGGGACTGTCATCTGATATTTTTTACCTGGAGACATCCTTTCTCTTACCATAGATACAGTGTAACTTTTTTACCGCGGTCCTTCACCGCCACTCTACCCATTCAGATTAAGGTACTCCTCATCTTTTCTTCTCTTCTATTTTCTTTCAGGTCCTTCGTTTTTTTTTTTTTCCTACTTTCGATTTCTTTTACTTTCTGATGGGTGTACCCGACTTGAACAAATCCCATTAAATAGATTTCTTTTTTAGAATCCTCTTTCCCAATGGAATGAAGGAATTCCCATTAATTAGATTTTTTTTTTTCAGTCTTACATGCCCTTAAAAAATTATCTTGATTGGATGAATGAAATTACTTTTTTTTAAAAAAAAAAAAAAATTTAATCTTTTAATGCTGCGACCTTAAAAAATGATTGATATGATCAAGGTTTTTTTTTTTGGGGGTTTTTTCTCCAAATAAAAACCTTTTTAATTGATCCATTACCACTCTATTTGGCGAGGCCCATGTCGGCCTAGGTGTGTGGGGTGTGGGGGTGATCATCCTTTTCTGTTCCCTTGAAGTGCCTCCGCAGGTCCACTAGAAAGTGTTGTAAATCATGGGTAGGGTGGGATGTTGGATTTCATTTGGATCCCATCCACTCTGATGGATGATACCATCGTCTCTAAGTTTCACTTATTTGATTTATCTGTATCAATTGCATGGATTTCAATATTAGATGCCTTGGAATCAACTCAGGGGTTAAGAGTGTGCCAAAGGTTCTGATTGGTTACTCTTTTGTTCAAACATAGATGGAGGATTTACTGACATTTCCTTCTTCCTGTTGGGCATGGTTTTCTCCCAGCTAACCATGTTGAAGGGAGTCCCTCAAGGGAGACTTCTCAGGTCTACTTAGTGAGGGAGACTGATTTCTTAATTAGAAACTCTAGTTAGGGAGACTGCCTGTTTGCCCACTTTTTTCTTTTTTCTTTTTGCTCTTTTCTCTAGTTTCTGCCACTGTTTTTCATTTCTTGTTTAGTTTTGAACTTTTTATTTTTTGTGGGTTTTTCTTGATTTCTTCTGTTTTACTTTTTTTCTTATACTTCTAATTTCTTCTTCTTTGTTTTTCATCTTCCTTAATACATTTTTTTTCTGTTCATGTTTTCTATTATTGGATTTTTTTTCTTCATTCACTACACAGATGCACATACACTTATATATATGTTATAATAATATAATACGAAATATATTAAAATAATATTAGTTTAATTAGTTTGATTGAGTCTTGACTTTTTGGACTTAGTCAAACTCATCGAGTCTTTGAGTTGACTTGACCTAATGAAAAATGAAGTCAAGTTGTGTTTCTGAACATTGATGTTAAGAGGTGAGACCAAATCTTTGTTAATCAGAGATCATGTAATCTACCATAACAATGACGATATATCCTAACATGTCCTAACAATAAATGTGCAATGAAAAATAATTTTTGTTGAATGCTACACCTATAATCATATAACCTCCTCTTGGTTTTGATGGGTCCAATGGATCTCAGCCATTGGCATGCAGTTGAAAACCAGGTTAGAGCATTAGTGAAAGTTCCATTACCAAAATCAGTTTTACATTTCACTAGAAGACAAAAATCATGTCAGACTTTTTTTTTGGGTAATGGACTCATAACACAGTTGATAAGTAGTCATTATGTGATTTTAAAGGTTGTAAGTTTGATTGGCATTGCCATTTATTTTTACCAGAAATTGGGAAAAGAGGCATATCGGTTTTTCCTAATTGTTATATAGTTTGAAGTTCCTAATCTATAATCTACGAGGTCATAGAATTGTTGGCAAATGCAAGAGTACTTGGTTTCTCCTCTTTAGCATTCAGAGAAGCTTTGCTTGCTTACTTACATAGTAGAATATTTGTGGATTAAATAGATCAAGATCATGTTTGTTTCACCTTTAATTTGGGTGGCAACAGACAAAACTCAAGGATGAGTTCTCTCCAGCTGGGGAGAATGATATGAGGGGCCATCTAAGGCCTTGATTTGATGGTTACAATGAAAAGACTCTGGAAATACTTTCGAAGAAGTTATTATTTTATTTTTAAAGAGTTTTTTTCATTAAATAAAATATGGTATCTGTTTATGAAACTTGTTACATGTTGACTATCCTCATAACATCTTTGTTTTCAAAAGAATTCTCCTTTGTTAGATTATCCAAGTCATCTTTGTTAGGATCTTTTATAGAATTATCCTCCAATCAATCCTTTTCTATTGTATGATCTTCCTCTGTAGAAATAAAGAACTGTTGGTTAAGATTGGCTTTTTGGTACATCTATAGAGAATGATAAACCACTAGTAGAAAGAGTTAAAGGGTTGCAAGTAGAAGGTTCTTGGAGGATGGAGAGACCATTGGAGACATCAATTCAGGTAGGAAGACATGATTATTGACAGGGTTGAGTGAAAAGTAGAACTTGGAAAGTCGATCTTAGGTAGACGAAACAGTTTTTACTGCTACTGCTGATGGTGATGATCTTCCATTAGAGTTTCAAGTTGGAGGGTTTGGTATTTGGCATGATATCATCCATACTAGGACCTTAGAAAGTATGATGATTGTACTTGTGTAATCGATTCTTTTAGTAAAAATTCGATGACCATTAATTTCAATGGATCTTTTATATATTCCATACGAGCATGTAAGGAATTTCATTGCCTCTGTCATTGAAATGCCTGTTCTTTCTTTGGAAATAGTAACAAAACTCTTGTATGAAATAAAAGATTACAAGTGTATTCAAAGGGATTAGAGTGAATTCTTTTAATGCCTTAGGGTGGGCAAGTGGTAGGTTTTTTCCGCCATGGAAGCTGACATCTGTTAGGGATATTAGGAGGTTGGCAGATCAAAAGGAGATCAATTTTAAACATGCTAGACGTTTGGTTAGCAGAGTAGCAGATTTCTTGGCTAAGGCGGGATGGAAATTTCTGAACTTTCTGTTGGTTTTTTGTGTTTTATTTTTGCTGGAGTGGGGAGGTATTGGTTCTTGCTCGGCATAGCTCTCATACAATGTAGGCATTTGTTAATTATTTTTTGTTACCATTAGAAAAAAAAAACCTGTACTCAGTAATGCTATTTCTCTTTGTGCAATCTTTCTGTTTTTATTCTCCAGGGCAGTTTCCAGAGATGCCATTGATGTGTTTTCTTTCATGTGCTTTAAAATGCAAATAATGGTATGATATATTTATTCAAATTGGAATAGTACAAATATCATGCATGCTTCATTTTAGAAAACCAAATACTGCCAAAATGCATTTTCAAATTTCCCTCTTGATTTGGATAGGGGTTAACCTTTGAAAACTTTATTATATCACTTCTGCAACACTGCTACTCGTAAACTCATGGAGAGTTTTGGAACTGCAGGGAAATGGCACTTGTGTGATTGTGTTTTCCCATCATTCTCTTTCATCCCAAATCCTGAGCTTGGATGGATTATGAAATATGTAGCTTGAGTGAGTTGGGATCCAACTATCCAAGTTTATGTAAATTGCAACCTGAAATTCCAAGCTTTGAGATATCTCAAACAATTTGGTAGTGGGTACAATATGGGTTCTAAGATAAATGAAAACCGAAGATGTTTTCGTTCAGACAATTCTATGCTCAATTCTTCTTTTTGTCTACCACAAAGGAGCTCGGGCATTGGTGACTTGGGTTCCATTTCAAAGGATGAAGATCAAACAGTCCTCAAGAAGTTTTTAGGAGAGACCAAGGATGGACAATCCTTGGAAGATGATATAGATTTACGATATAAAATGTTCTTGGAACATCTGAAGGAAGATGGAAATAGAATTGTTTTTGAAACAGTAAATTACAATGGGGTTCCTTGTTTGAAGTATCAAGAGGAAGATGTTTCATATGATGATTTGGACAATCAGATAAGTTTGAGGGGGTTTTTAATTGAACGAACTAAGGGTGGACTAGCTACAAAGAATCAGAAATCCCCATCATCAAGTGAAAGAAGGCCTGTTCTGGGTAAGAAGAATCAGAAATTCCAAATTTCAGGACTCATTCCTCAGATGGGTTCTAAGATAAATGAAAACCAAAGATGTTTTCGTTCAAACAATTCAATGCTCAATTCTTCTTTTTGTCTACCACAAAAGAGCTCAGGCATTGGTGACTTGGGTTCCATTTCAAAGGACGAAGATCAAACAGTCCACAAGAAGCTTTTAGGAGAGACCAGTGGTGCACAATTCTTGGAAGATGATATAGATTTAGGATATAAGATGTTCTTGGAACATCTGAAGGAAGATGGAAATAGAATTAAGTATCAAGAGGAAGATGTCTCATATGATTTGGATAATCAGATAAGTTCGAGGAGGTTTTTAAGTGAACGAACTAACACTGGACTAGGTACAAAGAATCAGAAATCCCCAACATCAAGTGAAAGAAGGCCTGTTCTGGGTAAGAAGAATCAGAAATTCCAAATTTCAGGACTCCTTCCTCAGATTGATTCTAAGATAAATGAAAAGCGAAGATGTTTTCATTCAAACAATTCTATGCTCAATTCTTCTTTTTGTCTACCACAAAAGAGCGCAGGCATTGGTGACTTGGGTTCAATTTCAAAGGATAAAGATCAAACAGTCTTCGAGAAGCTTTTAGGAGAGACCAATGGTGCACAATCCTTGGAAGATGATATAGATTTAGGATATAAGATGTTCTTGGAACATCCGAAGGAAGATGGCAATACATGTGTTCTTGAAACAGTAAATTACAATGGGGTTCCTGTTTGTTTGAAGTATCGAGAGGAAGCTGTTTCATATGATGAGTTGGACAATCAGATAAGTTCGAGGGGTTTTTTAAGTGAACAAACTAAGGCTGGACTAGGTAAAAAGAATCAGAAATCCCCAACATCAAGTGAAAGAAGGCCTGTTCTGGGTGAGAAGAATCAGAAATTCCAAATTTCGGGACTCATTCCTCTGACGAAGGATAGAAGTTCGAGTGAGGATTCTAGTAAGATTAATGTTCGTCCATTCTCTCCCGGTCATAACCATGATCCTGTGATTTTGGTGGATAAAGATTACCAGACTTTTCGAGATCATGATAGAGTATGCGGAGAATCACTGATTCCAGAACTAGAAAATGGTGTTGTAGTCAGATATGACGAAGAAAACAAAATGCCAACTACATCAGACAGAGGCGTAACAAAGAACACCATATTTCATAGTGATCTGAAATCAGAATCGCATACTTCTGACCAGTCTTCTGATTTTTCTGTAAGCCTTTTTTTTTGGTAGCTATGTTAATTATTTGCTTCAGTCTTGTTTAACACGGTTGTCATTGTACTATCAGTTTTTGATGATTTCCTTCTGATATTCAAGTGCATGCTAAATCAAACCAATATTTGTGCATCCAGGCCGCTGAACGTTATGGAAATTCTCGGAAAAGATGCAGCAACTCATGCCAATTTAAAGAGAAACTTAGGGCTGTTCTTAGCAGGCCATTTGATTGTGAGGAGTATGAAAAGCTTTTAAAGGAAGCTTCTTCTTGTAAGGCATTGAAACGGCAGAGAGACCTGCGGTCGCGAGTGGTATCATATGCAACAAGCCAGAGAGGCTTCTCGTATCTTGATTATTATAAAGGTAAAGTAGAAAAAGATCCATCCGTCCTGCACAAGTTTTTTTTTTTTTGTTTCTCTCTTTTTAGTGTCATTTCATGGTTGTGTAGTGGTTGCTAGAAAACATTCTTGCCTTTCTGCCTTTGTACTTCTACTTTAGAATTTCTCCCATCCTAATGTCTTAGTTTGTAGTTCCTGACATTTTCAAGCTTTGCATGTATCTCTCAGGTTTTAACTGTTCCTTCCTTTCTTTTTTTTCTGGGATAAGTTGATTATTTTTATTTTTTATTTCCTTTTATTCTGTGGACAGTCCTAGATGGAACCATCATCATCATCACCACCAAAGCCACTCTCATCCATCTCTGTGTTTTTTTTTTCTCTTTCATTTTGTCGTCTAAAAGCCGTATCTTGCATTATTCAAACACATATCCCTAGATGGAATGGATTGCAGAATTTTTCACTATGATCTCCATTCGGCTTACTAATTTTATTCATTACATGCAATTTGACAAAAGCTTGTAGCACAATTGATAAGTGCTTGTTATTACAACCATAAATGCTGTAGATTTGAGTCATGTAACCATCTTAAAACTTAAAAAGAATAATAATAATATGAATAAAAATAATAATAAAAGCTCTCTTAGTTCAGCTTTACGAGGGCATGATAAAAAATCTCTCTTCCACTTAATTAGGCTCTGAACTGAACCCTGTAGCAGTAGGTGAGGGAAAAATTAATGGGTTGTTGCTATGACCTTTCATCATCAAAGGGAGTTTTTTTTTTAAATTGTTCTATATTCTTCTCTCTAAGAATTCTAGTTTTTATTAATTAATTAATTTATTTTCAGTGTAGATCTCAAGAAACAAGTCGAATCAGCTGATCCACAAGAAGCTTTGACCCTCTTGCGTGGATTTTTCTTCTGGTTGGAGGTGATTTCCTAATTTTTTCATCCATTACTTGTTTTTATGGATGCTTTAAACATTTTCTGCAGTTGAATTGGAAGGTTGGGTGGTCTCATGTGTGTCAAGTTGAGAAACTTTACATCCACAATATTACATAGACGAGGAATGGGATCAACTGAAACTGAAGCAGAATGGATTAAGAAAGCTATATGAAACATTAGGTGACAAATAATGATCATTTATTAAATGAGAAATGAGCCCTCAAGCAGAAATCTCCCAGAAGACATGCTGGCCAACTGGGATAACAATTCAGACCAGCGGACAAGAATTATGTGTGCAATATGCATTAAAAAGTATAGAACAATGGTGCGGTGATAATGTGATATTGTTCAAGAAATTGAAAATATTGTGATTGGTATCAGTTACGAGTTATTACCCTTACAGTAGCATAATATTGAAGATGATTTCATCATCTTTATCATTTTTGTGATTAAACACAAATTTAAATGCAACTTTTCCTTTGGGGAGCGAGTGGGTTCAATTTGTAACTTGAGAAGTCATATAATCCTTAGACCTCTAATGTGAATAAGTTTAGCCCAGTTGTCGGAATTAAGATTGATCTGATGGTTCATACCTTGATATGAGGTATGCCCTTGGTTAAGAATGCAAGATCCTAGCCACCTTCTCACTTTAATTTCTTCATTGCTTTTGCATTTTCAGTACCAGATGTAATGTCAGCTTGAGATGATTTCAAGCACCTTTGTCTATCATATATGCACTTGTACTATAAATAATTTAGTTAAATATCAAATGGGTGAAATTAGATGTTTAGTAGGGATCCATGTGATAAGTCTATAGGCAGGTTGCTTGTAGTTTGTTAACTCACTAAGTACTGATTATGATGAACACATAATGATTATGTTACCCGCAGCATTTGGCTCATGAAGGATCATTTCAACCATGGAAAACATCATTCCCGATCATGGACACAGTTTCGGTCTCTGACAGTGATGTTGCTACACTTCCTGATGATGAGATGGAGCTTGTGGCTAAAATTGAATTGCTTGAAGACATCGAAGAAAAGACTGCTACAGAGCAGTGAGATTTTTGCCAGTTCGATATAAATGATGATACCATGTTTCTTCTCTTTTTTTGGGGGTAAAAATGTTGATACATGTAGCAAGAACTCCATTGTAGATCTTGTTACTGTAAATTTGTTTCTAGTTGCCAAACATACATCGTGGCTTTGCTGAATGTTTATGCTGTAAATTAAGGATATTCATGTATTTAAGTCATAGTTTTAGAACTCTAAACTGGAACTCAACTCGAAATCCTATCGAGTCTTGGAATTCGGATGAGTTTTTCAACTCTATCTACTAAAATTAAGTGAAAGTCGTTGATTCGTTTGAATCAAAATCCTATCATGTCGACTCAACTCAGACTAACTCATGTCAGATCCTCTAAAAGGAAAAGAGTGGGAAGTCCGGTCCATCCCAACAAATTAGAATGAGAAAGAAATTGGGGATTCGAGGTGTTTTCCGCTGATTTTTTTCTCAGATTGATTGGAGTTTCAGAATTCTGGAGATAAGTGGTAGGAGCAGAAATGATTTGAGGGAATTTTTATTTCGTTCACGGAGGCGTTTACTGATTTTATTTTCAAATTTTAGATGATCATTTATCGGTGTTTGGTGTTTCCCGTCCCTTTCTTGGGTTCTTGGGATAGTGCTTCTTCTTGGTGAGTTTTGTTTTGAGTTTGTGTTTGTTTTGAGGGGTTTGGGGGGCTTTTTGTGTTTTGATGGAAGGAGTTTTTCTCTTTTCTTGTGTTCTTTCACCTTTTATTATTAAAAAAAAAAATCTTTTACTGCTCAAAAAAAAAAAAACTCAGACTAACTCGCGTGAGTTTTAGTTTTGGAGTTTTTAGACCATGACTTAAAATTGTATCCACGAGGATTTCCTCAGCTACAAAAAGGAGTATATACCAACATCATTGGATGTTATATTTGCATCTGTTCTCCTGTGCTGTATTGGATTGTGAAGGCGGCTCGCTCTCTATATATATATGAACTACTGGGGCAATTAATTTTTTGGCACCAACTAGTTGTTTTATTAACTATGCTTGCATGCTAAGGTTTAAATATCGGCCGATACATATCGGTTTTTTTAAACCGAGTAATATCGGCCGATACGATAAGTATCGGCCGTACATACCGAATATCGGTCACAATATCGGCCGATATTCATAAATATCGGTATTTTAAAAAAAAAAAAAAAAATTTAAACACCGATACGGTTTTTCACGGTTTTTACACGATTTTTCGCGGTTTTCCACGGTTTACGGTTCTCGGAGGTATTCACGGTTTTTCCCGGTTTTCAGCGGTTTTTCGCGGTTCAGGGTTTACGGTTCTCAGGGGGTTCACGGTTTTTTGCGGTTTTGTCACGGTTCACCACTATTCATCACGGTTTTTTGCGATTTTTTCACGGTTCCGATATTGGAGGAGAGAGAAAATGCCGATATCGGTATGAGAGATAAAATTATCGGCCGATATATCGTCCGTATCGGATATCAGCCGAGCCGATTTTTTGACCCCTGCTTGCATGTTTTCACAAAGGATGATCAAGACATGGATCCCACCAAACGGGTTGGTAGTGGTTTCATCAAGGGGAGGTCCATAAAAAAAAATCATTTTGATTGGGGATCGATCAAACTATGCTTTTAAGGCGTCAAAGTTTAAAGATTAAAAAATAATTTAAATTAATCATACTTTGAAGTATAAAAGGTGACTTGATTAATTCAATCAAGTTATTTCGTATGCACTGAATATTAAAGGATCTTTCAAATAGACTCATCATTATCTCATTCGGTGGACCTTGTGCTTTGGTGTAAAATGTTATGCCATGCATAAGAGGGTAGTAATTACACTATTTATTCTTTCAAATGAGAATCTTCTTAAAAAATATTCTTCGTTGAGGGAGTACTCAATCTTCCCCTCTTCTACGTCTCCCCTTCCTATGCTCTCTCTTTCTCTCTAGTCTCTAGTCTCTACTACTTAAAAAAATATTTTTCAATTTTTAAAAATGTTTCATAATGTGGGACCATCAAATAATCGTTTGGTTAGGGCGGCGGAGTCAGATATAAATCAAATCAGATAATGAATTCGATTATGGGTCTTGGATCGGATTAGATCGCGAATAGTTAGTTTTTGGATTGAGTCATTGACATTAATTTTTTTTTTTTAAATAATTAAATCACAAAAAGAAATCGAAAGGAAAAACTGAAAAATAATGTCAATGTAAGGTCAATTCTCGTTTTCATGACTTTATCATAAAAAATAGTGTACAAACCAGGGGTTGAAAATTCGGCCGAACCGAGATTTCAGCCAAATTTTCGTTTCAACATAGATTTTTTCTCTCTCTTCAAATTTTATTTTTTTAAAATCTCTATGGCTTTTTTTTCGAAAAATTCATTTAAAAAAATAAAAAGGCTGTTTTTTTAAAAAAAATAAAAATATATAAATATCGGCCGATATTCATCTGATATGGGCAAATATCGGCCGAGATATCTGTCTAGCCCACAATTGATATTCTTATTTTAAAAAAAAAAAATGTCGGCTGATTTCTTTTTCTCTGGCCAATAGGCACAGTATCTACCAAGATTTATACCCCTGGTACAAACATTATCCATATAATTTAAAGTCTAGATACAACTCCATTGTTCAGTACTTGAGAACCACACTGTTCTAGGGCTTTTTTCTCCCTGTGAACATGTTTTGTATAATATTTTGAATCTCTTATGTGGTGGGATTTTGTATATAGCTTGCTTTTAACTTGGTCATTCCAAACCCATATTTAAAATAGTATTGGGCCTATACATATTTTAAGGGCCTAGGCCCATTTGTGTGGCTCAATCAGGCTCCTCCGTTTACTTGTCACAAACAAATGAACTTAAACATATCTAATATCTTGATGGACTGAGATAAGGCTAATCAAATAATCTATATATACGTGTCCATGCACACTTATTTATTTTTAAAATTTTAATTTTTTTAAAAAACTAACTATTTAGATTGACAGTAGACCTAATGAACCTAAAAATGCGGTTAAATTTCGGTCTAAAATTCAATTTCTAACCACTTAATAGTCAAATCACTAGCATCCTTGTCTTGGTGATTTTTAAAGATGTATAGCAGTTTGACTATTAAAATTAAGTGATTAAAAATTAAGCTTTGAGCTAAAATTTGGTCTATTTATAGCTTTGTTTACTGTCAATGCAAACGGTTGAATTTTTAATTAGATCAAATGATGCAAACGGTTGAATTTTTAATTAGATCAAATGATCGACTTGGCCTTTGAACTTTCTGAAATGGGTGGACTTGGCTTTTATATATTCTAATAGGCCAAGCTAATATAAGGTTTTTATACTATGCATTTTTTTATATTCTTTTTAATAATAGCCATTATGCATGTCTATTTATGATTAATTTAAATATTTCGTCATTTTTTATTTTGTAAAGTTATGATATCCATTTAACGATATTGGCACCCTCTATTTTTATTTTTATATACACTCTTACTTAAAATTGTAAAAAAAAAAAAGCAATCATATTTAACTATGCAAATACAAAATTATTCTTCTTTTTTGTCATTTCATATAGAGGTGTTTTTTATATGAAAAACATAAAGAGTGCCTGTATCTTATATAAATAGGTGCAGCCTTTTATGTACCCTCTGAATGAAGACATGACTAATCTGATATTAGCTATCCTCCCATGGGTGATTCAGTTAGCTGAAATGACAGACTCGATTTTGTTTAGCCAAAATGGCAGATTCGGCTAACAAGATGGCAGATTCGGTTTCGGTTAGTCGAAATGGCAAATTCATATTGCAGATTCAGCCGAAATGGCAAATTCGGATGGCAGATTCGGGCAAATTTGGATGACAGATTCAGTTTCGGATAGCTGAGATGACAGATTTAGTTTCGGCTTAGTTGAAATGGCAAATTCGGATGACAAATTTGGTTTCGGCTAGCCGAAATGGCAGATTCAGTTTCGGCTAACCAAAATGGTATATTCGGCTGACCGAGATGGCAGATTGGCTAGCAAATTCGGATGGCAGATTCGGTTTCGGCCATCCAAAACACCTGTGAGAGGATCGCTAATCGCTAATATCATAAATAAGGAGTAATGTATTGACCCAAAATATTATTTGATATTTATCAAGTCTTTTCAGTTTTCACACAAGGCAACGTTCTAAGTTCAGCATCTGAATATGTAACATATGTCCATATCAGTTGAAAATATTTTTTATCTATTTATCATGAAAATTATAGACCATAGTTTTAACGATTAGAGTGACCGTATCTCATGATCTAGAACCAATTTATAATAGGAATAGGGGTGTCTTCTATGATGAATTGGGATTCTAATAGAGCAGAATTATTTTTGTCATTGATTAGGCAAGTCAAGCCATGGAATGAGGGTGGGAATAACAAGCTGATGGTGGAAGGGTTTCTTTTTAATGCCTTAAGGTGGACTAGTGGTAGGTTTTCTCCTCCATGGAAGCTGACATCTGTTGTTAGGGATATTAGGAGGTTGACAGATCAAAAGGAGATCATTTTTAAACATGCTGGACGATTGACTAGCAGAGTAGCAGATTTCTTGGCTAAGGTGGGTCTGGAAATTTCTGAACTTTTTGTTGGTTTTTGTCTTCTTTTTTTTTTTCACTGGAGGGGTGGGGTATTGGTGCTTGCTCAGCATAGCTCTCATACAATCTAGGCATTTGTTAATTATTTTTTGTTACCATTAGAAAAAAAAAAAAAACCAGTACTTAGTAATGCTATTTCTCTTTGTGCAATCATTCTGTTTTTCTTCTCCTGGGCAGTTTCCAGAGATGTCATGGATGTGCTTTCTTTCATGTGCTTTAAAATGCAAAAAATGGCATGATATATTTATTCAAATTGGAATAGTACAAATGTTATGCATGTTTCATTTTAGAAAACCAAATACTGCCAAAATGCATCTCCAAATTTTCCTCTTGATTTGGATTGGGGTTAGCCTTTGAAAACTGTGTTACATCACTTCTGGAACACTGCTACTGGTAAACTCATGGAGAGTTTTGGAACTGCAGGGAGATGGCTCTTGTGTGATTGGGTCGGTGCTCTTTTCCCATCATTCTCTTTCATCCCAAATCATGAGCTTGGATGGATTATGAAATATATAGCTTGAGTGAGTTGGGATCCAACAATCCAAGTTTATGTAAACTGCGACCTGAAATTTCAAGCTTCAAGACATCTCAAACAATTTGGTAGTGGGTACAATATGGGTTTTAAGATAAATGAAAAGCAAAGATGTTTTCGTTCAAACAATTCTATGCTCAATTCCTCTTTTTGTCTACCACAAAAGAGCGCAGGCATTGGTGACTTGGGTTCAATTTCAAAGGACAAAGATCAAACAGTCCTCGAGAAGCTTTTAGGAGAGACCAACGGTGCACAATCCTTGGAAGATGATATAGATTTAGGATATAAGATGTTCTTGGAACATCCGAAGGAAGATGGCAATACATGTGTTCTTGAAACACTAAATTACAATGGGGTTCCTGTTTGTTTGAAGTATCAAGAGGAAGATGTTTCATATGGTGAGTTAGACAATCAGATAAGTTCGAGGGGTTTTTTAAGTGAACTAACTAAGGCTGGACTGGGTACAAAGAATCAGAAATCCCCAACATCAAGTGAAAGAAGACCTGTTCTGGGTGAGAAGAATCAGAAATTCCAAATTTCGGAACTCATTCCTCTGACGAAAGATAGAAGTTTGAGTGAGGATTCTAGTAAGATTAATGTTTGTCCATTCTCTCCCGGTCAAAACCATGATCCTGCGATTTTGGTGGATAAAGATTACCAGGCTTTTCTAGATCTTGTTAGAGTATGCAGAAAATCAGTGATTCTAGAACTAGAAAGTGGTGTTGTAGTCACATATGATGAAGAAAATGAAATGCCAACTACATCAGACAGAGACGTAACAAAGAACACCATATTTCATAGTGAGCTGAAATCAGAATTGCATACTTCTGACCAGTCTTCTGATTTTTCTGTAAGCCTTTATTTTTTGGTAGCTATGTTAATATTTGCTTCAGTCTTGTTTAGCATGGTAGTTATTGTATTATCAGGTTTTGATGATTTCCTTCTGATGTTCAAGTGCGTGCTAAATCAAACAAATATTTGTGCATCCAGGCCGCTGAACGTTCTGGACATTCTTGGAAAAGATGCAGCAACTCATGCCAATTTAAAGAAAAACTTAGGACTGTTCTTAAGAGGCCTTTTGACCGTGATGAGTATGAAAAGCTTTTAAAGGCAGCTTCTGCTCGTACGGCATTGAAACGGCAGAGAGACCTGCGGTCACGAGTGGTATCATATGCAACAAGCCAGAGAGGCTTCTCGTATCTTGATTATTATAAAGGTAAAGTAGAAAAAAATCCATCCATCCTGCACAAGTTTCTTCCTTTTACCTCTTTTTACGAAATAAAATTTATGTAAAAAATATTGACATCTTAATAATAATTGGAGCTTTTTTCATTTCAATTTTTTCCAACATGTTAGAGAGAGAGAGAGAGACCCTATTTTGAAATGGAATGTTTTTAAAAATTGGGCATTGTAGACTAGATGGAGGAGATAAAAAAGGAAATTAACTAGGAGTTAGGCATCAAGATCCTAGAGAATCAGATTGTAGAACCCCAGACCCTAATATGCTCCTAATCTCATCAATCTGGTCAACAACTTTCCCAAGAATACTATTTCCCTAAAGGCCCAATAGATGGCACAAAATGAGTCACCATCAAATTACACACAACACACAAATGACAAGTCTCACTTACTCCCCTGACAAGCATAGCAAAAAATTTGACATACATAACCATAACATTCTCTTAAATCCCTGTTTCAAGATTTTTTTTATTAAAGGCCTTGATAAGGTAAGGATGGAACAACGCTACCAGCATGGTTCTTGATGACTCCAAAAAGACCAACCCTCCCTAGTGACATGCATGCGCTACCATCAAAGTTCAACTTCAGGAAAAATCTGGGGGGAGCTGCCAATTAACCACTGATATGTTGACACTGAGCACCATTATGGTAGTTCACCTTGCTGTGATGAAGATTAGGTTTGGATATTCCAGCGTCGCTGAGAGAAATGGCCCAAGAAAATGCTCCCACTGAATTCCCTAAGAAAACTTGGAGCATCAGAAATGGGAGAGAAGGCTTCACAAGGATGGACCTGAAAAAAGATAAAGCCTAATTCATAGTCTTCCATTGTATTAGGCATCAACAGCCTATACTTGTAGCAATCCATCAGCAGTCTTTTGGCCAATTTGGGTGTAATTGTGTAAGATGGATTGCAAAACCCCAGACCCATGCAATTTTCCATGGTAGCTACTTTCCCGCACTGGATGCTCCCTTCACATACACTACATACGCACACAATCACTATCAGCAAAGGCCCATAATTTTACTTGTTGAACCCAATCAGCATGGCAAACTTAACCTAATTACCACAATATTCCTTTTTAGAGCCCTGAATAAGGATGAACTAAAGCTTATCAGCACAGTTCTTGATGACTTTCAGTATCAACACTCCCTAGGTTGCATGACTCTACCATTGGATTACTATTATTCCAGTTCTCCCTATAGACATGTGTCCAACTTTGATTGGAGTGGCTCGCCATTGGATTGAATGAAGCACTTGGTCAAATCTTTCTAGTCCTTGAGTTTATGGTTGTCATCATTCTGCAGGATTGATTTTTAAAACCACTCTAAACCACAATGATCACAGCCTCATCTAACCCAACTGGGATGCATCCTGCTGGGCAATCCTGTTTGATTGGCAGCTGCTCTTCCACTTAAATAGCCCCTGAACTGAACTCCTGTAGCAGTAGGTGAGGAAAAAATTAATGGGTTTTTACTATGACCTTTCATCAAGGGAGTCTCTTTTTTTTTTTTTAATTGTTATATATCCTTCTCTCTAAGAATTCTAGTTTTTATTTATTAATTTATTTATTTTCTGTGTGTAGATCTCAAGAAACAAGTTGAATCAGCTGATCCACAAGAAGCTTTGACCCTCTTGCGTGGATTTTTCTTCTGGTTGGAGGTGATTTCCTAATTTTTGCATCCATTACTTGTTCTTATGGCTGCTTTAAACATTTTCTGCAGTTGAATTGGAAGGTTGGGTGGTCTCATATGTGTCAAGTTGAGAAACTTTACATCCACAATATTACATACAACGGAGAATGGGAACAACTGAAACTGAAGCAGATTGGATTAAGAAAGCTATATCAAACATTAGGTGACAAATAATGATAACATTTATTAAATGAGAAATGAGCCCTCAAGAAGAATTCTCCCTGAAGAGATGCTTTCCAACTGGGATAACAATGCAGACCAGCGGACAAGAATTATGTTCACAAAATGCATTAAAAAATATAGAACAATGGTGAGGTGATATTGTTCAAGAAATTGACAATATTGTGATTGGTATCACTTATGAGTTACTACGCTCATCTTCATCATTTTTGTGATTAAATACCATTCTTAGTGTCAACTTTTCCATTGGAGAGCGAGTGGGTTCAATTTGTAACTTGAGAAGTTTGGGAATCAAGATTGATCTGATGATAATACCTTGATATGAGGTATGCCCTTGGTTAAGAATGCAAGATCCTAGCCACCTTCCCACTTTAATTTCTTCATAGCTTTTGCATTTTCAGTAACAGATGTAATGTCAGCTTGAGATGATTTGGAGCACCTCTGTCTATCATATATGCACTTGTACAAACTGAGGGCTCAATTGTGTACACTATAGATATCCTTGGGCCTAAATGATTTAGTTAAATATCAAATGGGTGAAATTAGATGTTTAGTAGGGATCCATGTGATAAGTCTATAGGCAGGTTGCTTGTAGTTTGTTAACTCACCAAGTACTGATTATGATGAACACATAATGCTTATGTTGCCGCAGAATTTGGCTCATGATGGATCATTTCAACCGTGGAAAACATCATTCCTGATCAAGGACACAGTTTCGGTCTCCGACAGTGATGTTGCTACACTTCCTGATGATAAGATGGAGCTTGTGGCTAAAATTGAATTGCTTGAAGACATCGAAGAAAAGACTGCTACAGAGAAGTGAGATTTTTGCCAGTTCGATATAAATGATGATACCATGTTTCTTCTCCTTATTTCTTTTTTTTGGGGGGGGTTGGGGGGGGTGTAAAAATGTTGATATCATGTTGCAAGAACTCCATTGTACATCTTGTTACTAAAAAATTGTTATCATGGCTTTGCTGAATGTTGATGCTGTAAATTAAGGACATTCATGTATTTAAATCATAGTTCTAAAACTCGAAACTGGAACTCAACTCGAAATCCCATCGAGTCTTGGAATTCGGATGAGTTTTTCAACTCTATGTACAAAAATTAAGTAAAACTCGTTGATTCGTTTGACTCAAAATCCTATCATGTCCACTCAACCCAGTTGCATGAGTTTTAGTTTTGGAGTTTTTAAACTATGATTTTAATTGTATCCACTGAGGATTTCCTCAGCTACAAAAAGCATAGCTGAAATGTGCTAGGTAGTGGTAGATGCCAACATCTTTGGATGTTGTATTTGCATCCGTTCTTCAGTGGATGTTGAAGGCATCTGAAGACTCTCTCTCTCTCTCTCTCTCTCTCTCTCTCTCTCTCTCTCTCTCTCTCTCTCTCTCTCTCTCTCTCTATATATATATATATATATATATATATATAGAGAGAGAGAGAGAGAGAGAGAGAGAGAGAGATTTTCTGGCACCAACTAGTGTTTTATTGACTATGCTTGTATGTTTTCACAAAGGATGATCAAGGCATGGAGTCTACCAAATAGGTTGGTAGCGGTTTCATTAAGAGGTACATCAAAAAGTCATTTTGATCGAGATCAATCTAAGGTGTCAAAGTTTAAAGATTAAAAAATAATTTAAATTAATTATATTTTAAAGTATAAAAAAAGGTGGCTTGATTAATTCAATCAAAATTATTTTGTTTCGAAGGGAGGTCTTGAGTTCAATTAATGCTCAAACCTCTTTGGGCCACTTTCCATGGAGTTATTCATCGTTTGGACCCAGTATATGTGTAGGAAGATGTCTACATGCCCTGAAGGATTTAGTCGAGTAAAGTTTCTTATGTGTGAGACGCTTAGACACCTTCGGTCATTAAAAAAAAAATTATATACATCAAGTACTAAAAGTTTTTTTCAATGGATTCATCACTATCTCATTTAGTGGATCTTGTGCTTAGGTGTGAAGACAATAAATTATATACACCAAATACTAAAAAATCTTTTCAATGAATTCATCACTATCTCATTTAGTGGATCTCGTGTTTAGGTGCGAAGTGTTATACTATATGCACAAGGGTAATCATTTAACTATTTATACTTTCAAATGAGAATCTTCTTCAGAATACAAGATGCATCCTGGTTGAGTTTTGCACAGTTATCTTCCTCAATTTGGAGTCCATAGTTCATCAGATGATTCAATAGGCATTGGTTTAGTAGATGATAGGTATGTGTTTGGATGAAGATGAAAAGTTCTTTGGAACAAGGGGTGCACGTATCGGCCGATATGATACAGTTTTGAAACCGCATCATATTGACCAATACGACGATATTACGGCCGTATCATATCGGCCAATATCGACCATTTTTTAAAAAAAAAAAAAGAAGAGAGAGAATCTATCGGCCGAATCCAAATTTTATACCCCTGCTTTGGATTAAAGGATTCCCTTATTTGGTTTAGTAAATGTAAGAGAAAGTGGGGCCATGAGAAAATGGAGTTTCTCTTAAGGGAGTACTCAATCCTCCCCTCTTCTCTCTGCCATTCCTAAGGTCTCTCTCTCTCCGCTGCTTAAAAAAAACATTTTTTAATTCTAAAAAAAAAAAATCATAATGCGGGACCCATCAAAAGGACCAGAGTAGGTAACAAATCTTGTGATGAGTTGAGGGTTCAAATCTCACCCTTATTAATATTTTCTATGATGTCATTCTTCTTTACTTTGCAATTAAGATTAGAAGAATTTCAAGCACGGTCTTTTGGCAGAATTCCTTGAATTTACTCGTCAGAAACAAAGTTATATGTATGTTTATCTGAAAATTTTAGACCATAGTTTTATGGATTAATTTTTCCTTATATAGTTAGTGTAAATAAAAATAGAAAATTCTAAATTAGAAACTAAATTCATACAAGTCATTTTTCTAGGATTCTTTTTTTCATTTTGATCTATTTTTCATCAAAATTCAATTTTTTTCATTGTGAAAAAAAAAAAAGGTGCCCTAAAGTTATTGAAAGATACCATTGAGAAACAGTAACATCTGATTGTCTACTAAAAATATGAAAAATATTGCTACAGAAGTTGAGGAAAATTTTGGTTGAAAACCAAAATATAGGTTAAAATTGTTCAGACCAATGAAGGAGTGATATGCAGATTTTGTGAGATATTGGGTTTTATTAGAAGTCGTATGTGTTAAATGGGCCAAATTTTAAAATTCTAGTTGATAAATACATAGAAAAATCATCATCCTATCGATCTGGAGTTGCATTTAAATCTGACTCTCTATCCGAAGCTGATGAATTTAGAACTCACAACCTCAATTGTTATATTTATATTAATAATTCAAAACAGCTAAAATATTTCGATTGAGATTTGATAAGAAAATCAATGTTTTTAATAATAAGAGATATTATAATAGCTTTTTTGTCTATTTCTCATCACTTAAATGATAAAAAGGTACACGTATGTCCAATATTACAAAAATACCTGCGTCCCTATCAATTCCTTTCATTATAAGTCTAAATTTACTAAATGCTTGACACTTAAAACTTTAGAGATAAGTCAAAAAAAAATAATCTTCTATAAAGTTAAATGTGGTCAACTATTAAATAATAAAAATATTTAATAAAATATCAAATGCTTTTTAATGAAGGTTCAAAGTCCGAACATATTGTTCTAGAAAGTTAAATGTGGTCAACCAGTCGGCATGGTACACAGAAAAGAGAGAGAAAGAGTCTGCCTTATTTGTTTTCACCGAGTCAAGAGAAGATAGAAAACTTCGAATATATTGTTCTAGAAGTTCCATGTGGTCAAGTAGTCCACATGGCATGCAGGAAAGAGAGATTGAATTTGTTATTTGTTTTCACAGTCAAGAGAAGATAAAAAATATGACAAACTAGTAGGTATGGCATGCAGGAGAGAGAGAGAGGTGTTCTAAAAAGTTAAATGTGGTCAACTGGAAAGATTACCACAGTTGATTTAAGAACAAAATCTAAAGAGAAGTTTTGAATTCAAATCATGAAAATTTAAATAAAGAGTCACTTCCGATGAGAATATATATATAGAGTAAGGTCCCATTAATTTATCTGATATATATGAATAAGAGAATTTTCACATACTCTGAATAACTAGTCGAGTAAGATACATGAACACTCCTAGACTTAAAAAAAAAAAAAATTAGGTTAAATATGGTCATATAGTCGGCATGTCATGCAGGAGAGAGAGAAAGAGACAGAATGAATTTTCTTTGTTTTCACCGAGTCAAGAGGAAGGTGAGAGAATGTACTTTGTTCTTTGTTTTCACGAGTGAGGAGAGAGAGAATGTTCTTTGTTAACTGTTATCACTTTCAAGAGAAGAAAAAATATTTGGCAAGCTAGTTGACATGGTATGAGAGAGAGAACGTTCGTTATTACTTCTTTCATATTATTTTAGTTGTCTTATTTAAAATATTTATATTTTTTAAAGAACTATCTATATAAGACTAGTCCTCCATAAGATCTTATTTATTTCAACACACTTTATGCTACTCCAATATGAATGAGACAAGTATTTTGGAACAATCTCAAAATCCATATAAAACAACTAAATTGAGACAGATGAAGTATTTGTTTTCTCCTAGTCAAGAGAAGATAAAAAATTTAGCAAAAGTGGAGTTGGCAAACACATGGCCTCCTTATTTTGAAGATGGAATTTGGAGATATCTCGGCTACCAATTGTATATCGACCGATATGGCCAAATATTGGCCGATATTCAATTGTATTGTTTTTTTTTTTAAAATTGATTGTAGACGTAGGTCGATATTTGGGCTATGGGATATGTGCAAAGTATGGTCCCACCGTTTGAATCCAGTATGTGCATGTAGGGAGGTGTACATATTCTCCGAAAGACTAGTCGAGCGAGACACTTGAACACCTTCAATCATTAAAAAAAATAATTTGCAACTTTTTATCCCACATTTTTAATAATAGAAGATCTGAACTAGTGAGTTCTTGAAGGTCTTTGAAACAAATGAATAGTTCTACATGGTCATTAAATTTTCACTTGTTTTAAATCTTCTTCAACAGTGTATACAAGCATAGTAAGTTTAAAAAATAATCAATGCGATACATATAGGATGATACGTATTACTTAGGCTTGAGACGCTACATATTAACCAATATATGTTGTCTTGTGTTGAAGGTAACATGGAGTTAGAGGTATGATTGAAGGTTGTTAATCAACCTCTCATACCATTATATTATCAATCTTATCTAATTCAACTCAAACAACTCTACTTAAATTTAATGAATACATATATTCAATTGAAATGTATTTCTTATAATTAATTTATCTAAAATATATAATTTAATTTAGTCAGATAAGTGGAACTCATAGAATGATGCATATTTACAAAAACTAAAATTTATGTGAGTAATTATCTTATTTTAGTAAACAATTTAACTTTTAATTAAAAACTAAAAGTCTTCCTATTCAGGTGAGATGCTTATCAAAAAAATTATTGAGCTAAACATTCTCGATTGAAATATGTAAAAAATGACAAAGACAAAAGCCATGGGTTTTTATGAATTATTCGCCATTTCATTGATTAAGCATATTAGGTTTTAGAATTTAATGAAGATATCATTTACTTGTTTTGGTTTTTTTTTTCTCAATTTCTTTGTATTTTTTATTTTTCTAATTTCTCTATTTTTTTTAATTTTTTTTGGAGTTTAATAGATAAACTGATAGATAACACAACTCAAGCATTGTAGAACACATGTAAAATATTTACTAATGTATTTTTTTTTTTTTTATACTTTTTGGGATTATTTTTATATTTTTAATATTTTTGGCTTTTAGTATCAAGAAACTACGAAACCATCAAGATTTAGATGCAAATATGTTGATACAAGCTTTTCATATTTTTTTCCTTACTTTTATAACTTTTGAATTAAACAATTTTTTTTATCATCGTCATCATCATCATCAATTAAAATTTCATTTATTTGAAATAAGTTTTTTAGTTCTACTTCTTTAAATAACTCTGTTATAAACTATACTATCAGTTGCTCTATTATATTCACACAAATCTTTTAATTTTTTAAAAATTATACAATATAAATACGATTTTTTAATGTTTCTCTACTCTTTGGAAACTCTTTTATATCTGCTAGAAAGACAATGATTCTTCATTAAAAAAAATGTCAAAAAGTCCAGTGAAGTCAAAACTTGTCCTTTGCTACTAGAACAGTCAAATCTAATTTCAATTTTCAAAATAGATTGTGAAGAATATGTTCCCTATTGAAAACTTCTTCGTTTCTAGAAAATTGGAAGTTCAAAGTCCAAACATATTGTTCTAGAAAGTTCAATGTGGTCAACCTGTCGGTATATAGCAAAGATTAGAGACAGAAAATGTTTTTTTTTCTTTTTTATTTGATAAGCTAGTAATGTTCTTTGTTATTTGATTTTTAATTTTTTTATTGAATTTGAAGAAGATAAAAAAAAATTTGACAAAAGGCAAGGTTTGCAAACATAAGGTCTTCTATCTTGTGTAAGGGTAATAATCTCAACCTATACAATTAGTATAGACTGTAGATGTTTCGGTCGATATCATTAAATATTGTTATTTTTTTTTAAAAAAATTATTTGTTCATGGGCCCGACTGATATCGAACAAATATTGGCCCCGAAAACATAAGGTCTTCTTCTTTCAGTTTCTTTCTTTTTTAATTTAGAAAAAATAAAAAAAATGACCAATATTTTTTTTTTTAAAAAAAGGAGAGAGAATCGTATCGCCGATATCTCGGCTAGAACGATTTCTTCACCCCTAATCTTGAGCATGGAATTTGGAGAACAAAACCATCAAGCTTACTCCTAACTATTAAGAATCACACCTTATGAAGTAAGGTCTTGAATTTGGTTCATGCTCAATCTCAAGGAGCCACTCTTCATAAATTTAATTGGTGTATGTAGATTGAGAGATTTACACATGGCCGTAAGATTAGTCTCACTCCTTCAATATGAGTTGGGAATACCCATGTTATCCAAAAACATTAAGTCAATTTGAATCTATTTTAAGTTTGAGTTTACTTAGAATTAAATTTCATTTATTTATTTATTTAATTAAAGAGATTTTTCTAATAATACATATCAAAATAATCTTTTAATTGAGTGAAGACCCCATGCAATTGAATGTGTTGTATAACGATGTTGGAATAGTTGGATTCCAAGAGTCTACTCGTTTATAAATGAATTCGGATGAAGTCTACTCATTTATAAATAAGATTAAGTTAAATTAAATTATTTATTAAAATAGATTAATTTAAATCAAATGAAATCAGATTTTGTCAAAGCTGATCTGACCTTTTCCGTGATGTGAAGCGGCGGCTTCTGCAGTCACGTCTAAGCAAATGCTTCCATCGTCACGAGCAATCTTAAAAATAGAATGCAACTAAGACCTTCTTTGAAAGCTCCATTTTTTATCAACTTTTTCAAATTCTAGAAACTTTCTCACATGTGGAGTGTGGCCCATCAGTTATGGATTACAATTCATTGCTGTGCATGGTCAAATCTTGCATAGATGATTTTTTTTTTATTTTAATTAAGAGTATATATAAAAATATCGATCTATACATATCGTATCTCTAATATATATCAAATTTTTAAGGGTCAATATATATGCGGCCGATATGATATGTATCAACCATACAATATGGTTCGACCGATATGTATGGTGTTTTTATAATAAAGTGAAAAAAAAAAATTATAGACTTCACTAGACTTGACAATGGGGAGTTGAGCCAGGTGAGTTTGGGTCTGATCTTATTTGATTCGGATTTATTTTGGATTTGGTGCACCGATCGAATCACTGAAAAACGAAAATTTGAGGAAAGTGATCCGGTCGATGCACCGATTCACTGGAAAGTGATCCGATCGGTGCACCAATTTCTGAATGTCTGATTTTTTTAATTTTTCGTACAGACGGATGAGGGCAAAGTGGGAAGTCTGAAAACCCCGTGTCTTCTGAAAGACTATTCCCTTGTTAGGATGGGCACCCTTACATAAATGTACACTTTATATGGTTGTATGTGTTGTATATAGAAGTAGAAATTGTGAGACCCTGACCCGGCCCAGATAGCCGAGTCCACTAAGGGCCAGGCCCAAGTGAAGAGAGTGGAGTGGGAGTGTGTTTGTGTGCTTGAGGGTGAAAACCAAGGTCCCACATCGGAAGTTGAAGAGTTTGAGAGGGGTTTATAAATAGTATTGCCCTCCTCTTCCAGCAAGACGCGTTTTGGACCCGAACTTGAGCCGGGTCCGATCCAAAAAACGTGCAAGCTCGAGCGTGTGCGCGTGTGGGCCCAAAGCGGATAGTATCTTGCTAGGCCGAACCCCAAGCCCTTTTTATGGGCCAGGCTGTTACAAATGGTATCAGAGCCGAGTTCAGCACTCGGATTGTGTGGGCCTAATGCCTTCCACTGGATTCATTGGGTCGAGTCGGGGACGGCTCTAAGCTTAAGGGGGTGGATTGTGAGACCCTGACCCGGCCCAGACGGCAGAGTCCACTAAGGGCCAGGCCCAAGTGAAGAGAGTGGAGTGGGAGTGTATTTGTGTGCTTGAGGGTGAAAACCAAGGTCCCACATCGAAAGTTGAGGAGTTTGAGAGGGGGTTTATAAGTAGTCTTGCCCTCCTCTTCCAGCAAGACGCGTTTTGGACCCGGACTTGAGCCTTGTCCTATCCAAAAATCGTGCGAGCTCGCGCGTGTGCACGTGTGTGCGCGTGTGAGCCCAAAGCGGACAATATCTTGCTGGGCCGAGCCCCAAGCCCTTTTTATGGGCCGGGCTATTACAGCAATAATCAAATCAATCAATTCTGTTCATTTATTTTGTGAGTTTAAGTCAAGTCTACCCGGTTTAATAAATGATTGACCTAACATAACTCATTTAATAAGGCCAATCCGACCTAAACTTGTCTATGAATTAGTTATATTTTGCTAGATCAAGAATTCTAGACTAAACAAAGCAGCAAAAGCTAGGTTTATAAGACATTCATTACCTTTTGATGCAAGACATTGAAATCAACCACTAAAAATAAATATTGAGGAAGCTAAATTAATTACCTTAGATTTGATAGGTTATTAGAGATTCCATGGTATATAAAGATTATAATATTAAGATTACTGATTACCCATCTTCTAATCACCATAGAAAAGTTGACAATAAGAGACAATGTCATACAACTTGCTTTTTAGGATGTTGCTGTCAAATTTTGCAACGTAATAGAAAAATAAAGAGAGCCCTTCGTTAAAAGACTTGCCTATTTTGTTTGTGATCTACATTTCTACAATACAAATCATTGGATTGCTTTATATCATTTTATGATCCACATTCCACAATAGTTTGGTTAATGGTCCACATGTGCTTTGATTCGTGTTTGATGTGGCTTTGGGTCATAATATATTTAACTTAAAATCATGATACATTCTATTCTAGATTATATTTTGGATATATATTGAACTATATGAGGTCTATACTAATTTACGGACTAATCTTAGCATATATCTCTTTAGAAAGGTCTTCAAAATTAAGTTAATGGGTAAATCTTATTCAAGCGGAACTCGAAATCGGTTGAATTCAATTTAATCCGTTTAACAAAACTCAACACCTAAATATACTCGAATAAAATAAGAACCAATTCCAATCCGACTTAATCCAACTCGTTGTTGAGGAATAGACTCGAACTGGATAAAACTCGATCCAAACCCGACTTGACTCTGCTCATATGCAAGTTTTAATATGATTCACAATCTACATTTAGAAGGCCGCACCTGCACCCTATGATCCAATTATTTGTAGTTGGGCATACGATCGGCCGCCCTGTATAATCCAATTATTTGTACTTAGGAATACGATTCTCGATCTACATTAAGAAGGCCGCACCCTAGATCCAATTATTTTTACTTGGGTCGGCAGGAACCTCAATGCAACATGAAGTTTTTGAATGACATGTTATCCAGTTCCTTTCTAATAACATGTTATCCACAGCTTTTGAAGTCAAAACATCTCTCTGCTTCATACTTCAATAGTAGCTTTGCTTGATACTTTTCAATAGTAGGAAGAGCGCTCTCTCTCTCCATACTCAAATAGTTGAATGCCATTTCCTATGTGCTCAATCTACTGATTCAATGCAGCATTTCCTATGTGCTCAATCTACTGATTCAATGGATACAAGAATAAGACCGGGGGTGCTTTAATACAATCTGCATGCCTTCAAACCCCACTTTCTAGTTCTATTTTAATTATTATTTTAAAAACAGTAGTGGGAATAGAGGTGAAACTTGAATTGGATTTTAACTCAACTTGTATGACTCGATTTGAGAATCAATGGATTTGAGTTATCTTTTTGTATATCGTAAGTCGAGTCGGATTGAGAAAAAATAAACCCACATGAAATTCAGGTCAGATCAAATTGAGAAATTTAAAGGCAATTCAATTCGACTCGACTCGACCCAAGTGCATAAAGTTATAAAACAATACTTGACTTAAGTCAGATTGAGTAACTCAGGTTAGTAATTTGAGTTGAATCAAGTCGGATTCAATAATTTTTGACAGGTTATATTAGATTTATTGAAATCTGACATCACCCAAATCGAGTTTCAGCCCTAGATGAGAACAACCCCTTACATTTTAAAGAAATGAAACTTTTCTAAGAAAATTCTGGATTTTCACATACTTCTTAAGAAAATTTTCAAAGCGTCCCAATGTTGTCGTCATCTTATTCAAATCATGAACAAATATTATAAAAGAAAATTCTCCTAATTCTTAAACGTCAACAAGTAGTTAACTTTCATTAAAAAAACAAAATCAAGAAGTGGTCAGCTTTTTTATATATTTGGATAGAATTAAGTTAGCCGTCAACCGGAGGAGTTTCCTCCGTTGTAACAAAATCGACGGTCCATTATTTTATTATAGTCACGCAGCGGATTCCCATTCGGCACGACAACCATATTCCAATCCGCGGCCCTTTCGGTTTTCCGAATCCCAACGAAGCCTTTCCTCTGTTCTTCTTCCTATATAAGAACCTCTAAACCAGAGCAAACAACAACCAAGTTGAGTAATCACCGCCCAAATCAAAGCAAAATTCCTCAGAAATTCATTTCCATCTTCAATTGAATTTGGAGCAGAAACCAGAATCTGAAATTCTGCATTTCCCAATCCCATTTTCCCTCAATTTCCCTTTTCCAAGAATCTCATTTTCCTTCTTCTGCTTGCAGTTCATGGCCCAGGAACTCATACCCGGCCTACCCGACGAAATTGCTCTAGAATGCCTCGTTCGAGTCCAATACGGGCGCTTCCGTACGATCAGAGCAGTCTCCAAGAACTGGAAAGAGGAGGTCGAGTCGGCTTCCTTCCACCGGCTCAGGAAAGCCACCGGTTCGAGCCGGGCCATTCTTGTCCTGGCCCAAGCGGTGCCGAGCCGTGTCCTCGGAGCTCTGAAGTTGCCATCCAACCCGGTTTACCAGCTCACAATCTGTGAACCGGACTCCAGTTCGTGGTCGCGCCTCCCCCCGATTCCCGACTTCCCCGACGGGATGCCTCTGTTCTGCGGGGTCGCCGGCGTCGGCAGGAAGCTGGTGGTCGTCGGCGGGTGGAATCCGTCCACTTGGGAAGTGTCGAGAGAGGTGTACGTGTACGACTTCGTGGAGGCGACGTGGAGGCGTGGGGCCCGCATGCCCGGTCCGACCCGCTCTTTCTTCGCTTGTGGGTCCGATTCCGGTTCGATGGTCTACGTGGCAGGCGGGCATGACGAGGGGAAGCGGGCCCTCCGTTCCGCAATGGCGTATGATGTGGCAAGAGATGATTGGACTCCATTGCCCGACATGGCCCACGAGAGGGACGAATGCAAAGGGGTCTTCCAGCGTGGCTGGTTCCACGTCATCGGCGGGTACCGCACGGACATGCAGGGCCACTTCGAGAAGAGCTCGGAGGCCTTCCATGTTGCCACCTGGCAGTGGGGCCCTGTGGAGGATGTATTGGAGACTGCCACGTGTCCAAGAACATGTGTGGCTGGGGATGGGGAGAATCTGTACAGGTGCAAGGCGGGACAGCTGATGGTGCGTGAGGGCGCCACGTGGCGCACAATGGCAGAGTTGCCAACTGAAGTACGCGTGGCACCTTACATGATGATGTGGCAGGATAAACTGTTGGTGATTGGATCCGAGAGGCATGGTGGGCCCTACGTGGCATACACGTTGGAATGGACGGATGGAAAGAGGTACACGTGGATGGCTGTGGATGCACTCAGGAGTATGTAGGTCATGTTCAGGCCACATGTTGTTTAGAATTGTAACTGTGTGCGGCTGTCGGTTTGTGAATATTTTTTTTTTTTTTTCTATTTTTTTCATTAAGAAATATTACAATTTGTGTACTTTTTAGAGGTGGTAAATATATTTTCCTTGTATTTTTGTCCTTTTTTTTAATTTATGTATGAAAAATCATGGGATACCCAGCATAAAATTCGCACGGGTGAACCCACTATCCCTAGACAATATCAATGTTAGGCTATAGGAGTTCAAACCCACAACTTTCGACTTCTTGAGACAGAAGACAATCAGTTGAACTATACTACATGGATAATATTTTTGTCTTTTGTTTCTATATATATTTTTTTCTCAATAGATACTTTAGAATTTAATGATCCTAATTCTTCATTTATACACAAATGATAAGTTGAACTTTTAATTGAAATTAAAATTTGTAATTAGACATTTTAATATGATATACATGAGTTTTATGCATCATTCATCATTAATAATCTACCTTTAAGTTATTTTGACTTTCATCATCTTTATCTCTTCTTCTTTTATCTTTTTTTTCATAATTTTAATAATCCATCTTAAGTTATTTTGAGTTTGTACGTGTCACTATTTTAAATTATTAAGCAAGGTAATTAATTATGTTTCGTAACTTTCTTTATCTCTTTATCTTTACTTTTTCCTCATTTTCTATTTATATAACTAAATGATCTTAAAAAAAATTATCTTATTTTTCATATTAATATCTAAACATTGAAATTTAAGGCATGTTACGTGCATGTTTCAAATTTAAAATTTAATATACAAACCACAGTTTGAGTTGGGTCATAATCATACACTTATATAATAATAAAAAATTGACATACAAAGTCATTAACTTGGGAAACAAGGCTCGTATAAATATTATAAGATCTAAAATTCTAAATGGATAAAGTCCTCAAAATATAAAATCAAAGTAGTTGACGTTGAGCTTTGATACCAACGTAAGAGTGGCGTCAGTCATATCAGCTCAAAATATATACTATATATAGGTGTGATTTACATAAATTCGATTTTTCTATCTCTACACACTTATTTTCAGATTTTAGGGTGAATTTATCATTCTGCTTCTGCATTTTTCACTTATTCGAACTAACTGCAGTTCATTTTAACATTCGTTCAAATAGATCATTCGTCGAACGAATGATCAAATATAAATTTAATTCATTCGTTCGAATGTGCATAATAGTGATTATTTAAATAATAATTTCTTTTTAAAAAAACTTTAAAATTATTTTTTAAGTATTGTGTATTTTCAAAATTTCTCAAATTAAATATCCGATGTAATTACGATAACATGATAAAAATAATTTAAAACTTAAAGGTCTTTTGACACTCCTAAATGTCTAAAACAAAGTGTTTTTCAAATAAGGGTATCCCTCATTTGTGCCGAAAATATATTTGAAAGTGTCAAAACACTTTAAATTCTTAAACTATTTTTAAGAATACAAACTCATTGGATGTGCTACAATGACTGCACAATCACCAATGTGTGGGTCCCACAGGGTTCATACTCCACCCACATTATCATCCCACAAAATCATTAGGAAAATATGCAATGCAAGAAGCAAAACTAGTCACAACCACAAGTATGTAATAAACACCACAACAATGATGAGTTGAAGATGAGAACTCACAGACTCACAGCAATAAATAATACAAAGTAACCTCAAGGGATTCGTCGAGATAAAAGATTTCAGAATTAAAGTCTTAAGTTCAATTCATAATTCTAATCAAGGGCCACTCTCCATAAAATATTTATATAATAAAGTCTCACGGTTTGAACTCAACATGTGTGTAGGAAGGCATACATATACTTCAAAAACAGAGCTGACTCTAACTATAAGTGGCTTACATTTTCGTCCCATCTTACAATTTTATCTAGTAACTCTTGAAATTTCGAGATATCTCAAAATCAGCACAGTTCAAAGAGTCGATCAAGACACTTGCAACACCGATCATAAAAAAGAATGAACAATACAAAAGAAGTCACACATTCTTAAATCAAAATAAATCGTCCTCATCTTTCTTCACCTTACCGCATCTACGGCGCCATATGGGGCATGTGTTGTACCTATGGTAAGCCGTCTTTTTCAACCATATAAGGTTTAACTGCACACACAACCCACAAAATCAAAGTCGAATCCATTTTTTTTTTTAAAAAAAATCTTGGTTCTGCTGGTTCTATAGTCACAGAGAAGAAATTTCAAGATCCTCCAGTGAACTAGAAATAAGAAAATATTTCATATTTTTTTTTATTAACGTGTCGAAAACTCAAAAACAATCCTAGACCTCCACGGAAGGGCCTCAACTCACTACTCTTAAGGCACGTCAAGATTAAGTCATGAGGGCTCAAACCCTCAACCTCTCACTTTTTGAAGCAAAAGACAACCGGTTGAAATATATCCATATTGGCAAAGAGTTAGTCTTCTACACCCATGACTGGTGCTTACCTCTCTCTCTCTAAAATTGCCTAGACTTGATTGGGGTTATGATTTTTGCACCACTATTTCTCTTGTGGTGTACCACCTTTAAAGAAAAATTCAAATTTGCATGTACTTCTCTCCTCTCTTTTCATCTTTTTCAAAAGTAAAAGTAAAATTGAATTTTATTTTAAGGACTGTGCACCATTAGAAAAAAATGGTGAAACAAAAATTACTACCCGATTCACTTGATTACTATAATACCCTATAAAGGGCAATATTTCTAGAAAGAAAGAAATTGTAGTTTAACCAGATGAGATTATCCTTTCGCAGAAAGATAAGTTATACTCTCCCCTTCCATTTTAATTGTCTCATTTGAAACATTTATATTTTTTAAATAACTCTCTATATTTCCATGCATGAGTGCAAATTTAGCCAGGACGAGATATCGACTGATAAATTTCTCTCTCCTCTTTTGTTTTTTAAATATCGGTTAAAAAATAAATAAATAACCCAAAAGAAAGTTGTTTTTTTTTTAAAAAAAAAGATTGAAAACGAAAATATCGGCCGATATTGGTCCGATATTGGTCCGATATCGGCCAATATCAAACCGATATATATCTCCAATATATCGACCATATCGGATGGGAAATACTATGTAATTATAATACAGTGCTGAAAAACCGTATATATCGGCCGATATCTTTACCCCTGTTTCCATGTAATCTCATCAATTTTCAACATACTTGATACTACTCCAATATAAATAGGACAACTATTTTTTAATAATTTAAAATTTATATAAGACAAATAAATTAGGACAGAAGAAGTATTATTCTAATAACATTCTACTTTATCAAACTTATAATTATACTTATTATTTATTTTCTTCTTCATTCAGTCAATCATTACAGTAAAAACAAAGTTCATCTTTTTTATTTTTTTTATTTTATCATTGGACACTGATCATAAATTATATAACAATTACACTATAAACTATCGTATCATGTTTTAAAAAAGTCAACCTCTTTTCTTTATATCTATAATCTATATCATAAAAGACATCTTAAATTACTTTTGTCAATACATTTATTGTAATTTAAAATATGACACAAATTTTGGCCGAACTCTAACAAATATCGGCAAATGTAGTTTTCCAAAAAAAAATCATACCATCTCTCTCACACCTATTCCATTCGAAATCAATTTTTGAGCTTTAAGAGAGAGTGAAAAAAAATTGGTTTGATATTTTGATCATATCAGTTATCTCGGCTGAAATTTGTAAATAGGTGAAATGATTGAAAGTTTCAAAATACAACTAAAATTTCTAAAATATGAATGAAAATTTTGAAATATGATTGAAATCTGTAAAATTTGACTGAATTTTTTGACATAATCTGATTAAATATCAGCTATTTTTTTGAAAATTGACCATATTTTCAAAATTATTTTTTTAAACCATGTTCAAACTGAAAAAATTGACTGAAATTTCAAATTAAAATGAATAGGACCAAGGAAACGAAGGTAGTATATTGAGAATGATTGAGTTATAATCATTAAATATAAAAGACCATCTATTTGATATTGACATTTTAAGTTCTACTTTTCTATTTGATCATATTATAAACTAATTTAATACATTGAGCATGATTCGAATTTATTATAAAAACAATTAATGATTGAAAATAGACTAGAATTGAATTGAGTCCAAATTGCAATAATTGAGATGGAGTAAAATTGGATAAAAATAGTAAATTTCTATTAATTTCAATGAAGGACTACTACTCACAAACTTATTCACTATGGCTGCGTTTGAATGGGGGTAAGGGGGTAACCCCCTGTTACCCCTTGTTACCCCCGTTTGGTAATAAGGGGAAGGGGTAAAGGTCTTTTGACACTCTTAAATATTTAAAACACAATATTTTGCAAATAAAGGTGTCCCTAGGGTGTGCCGAAAACACATTTAGGAGTGTCAAAAGACCTTTAAGTATTAAAGTATTTTTATGAGGTTATCGTAATTAGTCCAAATATTCAATTTGAGAAATTTTTGAAATACACAGTGCTTAAAAAATAATGTGCATAGTGTATTAAATAATAAAATTTCCTTTAAAACTTTAAAGTTATTTTTTAAGCATTTTGTATTTCCAAAAAATTTCAAATTAAATATCCGGACTAATTATGATAATCTGATAAAAATACTTTAAGACTTTAAGGTCTTTTGATACTCCTAAATATTTAAAATATAGTATTTTGCAAATAAGGATATCCCTAGGGTGTGCCGAAAACATATTTAAGAGTGTCAAAAAGACCTTAAAGTCTTAAAGTATTTTTATCATATTATCATAATTAGTCCAGATATTTAATTTAAGAAATTTTGGAAATGCACAATGCTTAAAAAATAACTTTAAAGTTTTAAAGGAGATTTTATTATTTAATACACTATGCACATTATTTTTTAAGCACTGTGTATTTCCAAAAATTTTCAAATTGAATATTCAGACTAATTATGATAACCTGATAAAAATGCTTTAAAACTTAAAGGTCTTTTGACACTCCTAAATGTCTTTTCGGCACACCTTATTTGTAAAATACTGTGTTTTAAATATTTAGGAGTATCAAAAGACCTTTAAATCTTAAAATATTTTTATCAGATTATCGTAATTAGTATAGATATTCAACTTGAGAAATTTTAGAAATATACCGTGCTTAAAAAATAAGTTTAAAACTTTAAAATAAATTTTATTATTTAACTGACTACTGAACGTTCATTCGAATCATTCAATTCATTCGAATGAATGATCAAGGAATGGTGGTCATTTTATTAATATTCATTCGAATGAATCATCCATTTATTCGAACGAATGAGGCTGAGTAATATTTTGTGTTCCTGTTAAGCCCATTTATTCGATTGAATGTTAAAATGAACTGGGTCATTCGAATGATTGAAAATATAGAGGTAAAATGATAATTTGCCATAAAATTTTAAATTTGAATGTGTAGAGACAGAATTTCTGAGTGTGTATGCGCGCCCGAAAAGATGTTAAAATAACTGGAAAAAAAAAAAATTAGCTTGGACGACCCTCCCAAACAAAATGAGGATTCCCACGTGTCACTTTTCTACACAAGAAAGCAAAAGCTAATAGACGGTCCAAAGCGATCTTTATTCGCCATCACTTCGGTGACCCTCAAACTCTTCCCCTAACCCACCAAATTAGGGTATCTTAAACTTATTTCAGTCATATCAAACCCATAAAATAAAATAAAAATCCATTAAAATACATAAAATTTTAAAATTAATCTAAATTATCTATTTAACCATCAGATACAAGTTTCTAAAATGGACGGTTTAAATTCTACTTAAATACTTTACATTAGCCATCAATTTGTAATCTTAAATCTATAAATATAAAGAAATTATAAATAATTTTCACAAAATAAAAAATATTATAATAATAATAATTTTATCAAAAAAATCTAATAATGTGCTAAATTTTGAAATATCTTAATTTTGGAAGAAACTAAATGGAAGTATTGTATATATTGTAGAGAGGATCCTAAATCGTCTAGAAGAGGTGATGACGTCATCAGTTCCCCAAAGGCGGGAACGTATTGTAAAAGTTTTGGGAGGCGCCGTTAAGATATAAAACTTGATTGGCCGGCTTTTTGCTTTTTCTTTTCTCTTTTCGTACTACAAAAATTTAAAATTACCTGGATGTCCCACAACAACCAATGTTCAACTTAGGCCCTTCTCTTTTGGAAATTTACCATCGTACCATGCATTCGAATCAATATGTTTGCTTGTGTATTACTAAAGTCTTGGACTCAAGTGTATTACTGAAGTCTTGGACTCGAGAGTCCAACGGAATTGATAGGTATTTTAAAAAAAAAATCAATTTATTATAATAAATTGATAATTTTTTTATTTTATTAATATAAATTAGAGAATAAAATTGTCAAAATGCTCTTTTTAAGAAAAAGTAGTGTTTGCAAAAGTTAAATTCAGATTGAAATTATTTTGATGTCTTAAAATAATAATTATTATAATCAAATGAGTTTCTTGTGATATATTATTATTATTATAATATTAAAATTTATATTTTTTATCACTCACATCTTCTCGTCTTCTCCATTTCTCACTTCAATGGTCTCATTCAACTTTTTCTTTTAATCAAGATTTCCAATTGTCGCACCCAATTAATCTTCGAAACATGTAAATCTCCTAATCTACACCCTGGATAAATTCAAAGAGGAGTGACTCTTTGAAGTTGAGCGTCAAACATTCAATTTTTGTATTTTCAAGTTCAAGTCCTCAGCACAATCTTCCTATCACCAAAACACTTATCTATCGACTATGTCGGCCGAGATCTCATTTAATCGAGATTTTGATACTCGGATCCAACCATGATCTAAGAAAGAGTTAAGGAAAAAGGTGAAGGGATTTCTCTTACTTGTCTTTATAATAAAACATCATGTATCTTTTTAGCAATCATTGTCAAACAATAATTGTAAATAGGGTGAATTTTTTCTAAACAAAACAAAAAAAACACCACATTGTTGTACACAGGAGAATCGCTTAAATATTTTCTCTCCACCCAAACACATACTCCATTGGGAGACGTGGGTCAATGGAAAATATTTTTTATAAGCATATTATTTGATAATTTTCAAGTGAGAAAAAATTTGGAAATTGTCTTGAATGGTCATGAAAATTCATCAATCTCGATTATTTTAACACCGTTAGAATTCCAATAATGTTTGGTATAATATTTACTCTCAAGTCTCAACTCTACCAGATAGAACCCTTTTAGAGAGAATTTCTCATGCAAGAGAATCTCTTAAAAACCTTTACATTATTTTTTTAAAGGCGAAGATTATATGACTTAGATCATAAATTGACAGTCAAATGTATATACTTTATAATTCATATAATCACCTATCAAATGAATCTAAATTTATAGAACTTACTATTCATTTAATGCTATGTTTCAATAGTATGTCTTGCCGGTAAACTCTTTTTAATATCTAAAGACACAAACTAGATGCCATGAAGATAGTTGAGAGGAAAACTCGTCGACGAGTCTTGACAAAACATTCTTCGAATCTAATCACATTGTTAATAAGTTAATCAGAATCATAATAAATATTTTGATTATGTATAATATTTTAAAGGAAAATGCTAAGACTATATTTGGATAGTGTGAGTTAAAGTATGGAGTTCTCATGAAATTTGTTTAAAAAAAGAGTTTTTTTTTCTTTATAACCAAGGGAAACCATGAGGCAAGAGCCCCCATAAACTCCCCCCTCGAAAGAATGCTCTACACCTACACAGGACGCCCTCGATTAACACTGCCAGGACTCAAACTGACTGCCTCTCGTTTCATAAAATGGAAAGTAATCAGTTGAGCTATCAAACTGAATAAAAAAAAAAAGGAGTTTCTTGTAGCTAGAGAACTGAGAACCCCTTATTTTTGCTTTTACTGCATTTTTAAACTCATATTGGTAAATTTAAGATGGAGATTAGGTATTTCCTAATAAAATTATGGGAATTTAATATCTAATATTTTCTTTTAAATTAAAATTTTCCTCTTTTATCTTGTAAAGAACCCCATTTACCTAGTCATTCATTGGCAAAACTTTGTAAGTAAAAAATAAGTTGTGGGCCTATATCTCATTTCCAATCACCATGTTTGTAGGATGATCTAATTGTTACTCGATATATGAGTGATTACATTTTCTTCTATTTAGGTTTATGTATCATAAATATCATATAAATACTTATTTCTCATAGTTATTTGATTTCAATAATTTTTTGTTTCTAACTTTTTTTTTTTATGACCAAGGGAAACCACGAGGTAAGAGCCCCTCTAAACCCCCCTCAAGAGAATGCTCTACACCCACACAGGAGACCCTTGGTTAACGCCGCCAAGACTCAAGCTGGCTACCTCTCATTTCATGAGATAGGAAGTAACAAGTTGAACTATCCAATGCTGGATAAAAAAAAAGGAGAGTTTCTTATAACTAGAGAACTGAGAACCCCTTATTTTTGCTTTTCCTGCATTTTAAACTCATGTTTGGTAAATTTAAGAAGGAGATTAGGCATTTCCTAACAAAATTATGGGAATTTAATATTTAATATTTTCTTTTAAATTAAAAATTTCCTCTTTTATCTTGTAGAGACCCCATTTACCTAGTCACTCATTGGCAAAACTTTGTAAGTAAAAAATAAGTTGCGGGACCTATATCTCATTTCCCACCACCATGTTTGTAAGATGATCTAATTGTTTGACTCTTTTGCCCTTTCATATGTACCATCAGATCTCTGATATGGGGTATGGTGGGATCTCCTCTGGCCAGTTTCTTCGGTTGCTGTTTGGGGCATCCGAAAATCAATTTTGTGGGTTTTTTTGTTAGATCAAAGTGGATCCTACACTTCTGACCCTATGATTGACACCACTATGATCGCTCTTGGCCCACCTATCTACTGCTAAGGAAGACCCTGAGTTTCGATCAACGATGGGACCCACCAATTTTTTTCCCTCTCTTCTGTGCATTCGGTAGATCCTTCGTCCAAAGGAATGCTTTCTTCGGCGGCTGAATATTAAGTGGAAGGGCAAAATGGTTATTTCACTCAAAATTTTGAAAAAGGGTGTGTGATACCCCTCCCCCTCCCTAAAAAGTCCCACATCGGTGGGAATGAAAGGGAGGGGTGGGTTTATTAAAGCCACCCAATTGAAACTCATGTAAGAGGCCTTCGGGTGTTGGCCACGTGGGCGGCATGCCGGAACAAAACCCTGAGGGGGTGGACCCCAGAGGGGACAATATCTTGTCTGTGTGACTGTGTTACCAGAAAGAGGCCTTTTGGGCCGGGCCACGTGGGTCCAGGCCCAAATGCAAAACAGTGCGGGTTTGAGCTGTGTGCGAGGCCCAAAGCGGACAATATCTTACTGAGTCATGCCCTAAGCCTTGTAGTCGGGTCGGGTCGTTACAGGGTGTGTAGTGAAAGAAAAATCGAGTGTCTGTATGGCTTCTCTTATTATTATCATCAAATGTCAAAATTCCATCTATGATCTATTTGGAGTAAAAAAGTATTTAAAAATTATTTAGGATTGGATTTAGTGAATCATAATGCTTTGGCCTGTCTTTACTTAATTTTTTTTAAAATTGTGAAAAAAGTTTAAAAATAAAAAAGATCAATAAATAGATACGAGAAGTGTAAAGAATTTGACTCTTATGTTTTCATATCAATTATCAACAACTAAAAAGAGGCAGAAAAATTGTGAAAAATATAAAAGGAATTTTAAGATTGGATTTGATGAGTTTGAAAAATTAGATCAATTTTAAACAGGTATTTAAAATTCGCTATCAGCCAATATATCGGCGCTAAATTTTTCTCTCCATTTTTTAATTTCTGAATTTAAAAAATGAGATTTTTTTTTATAAAAAAATCTTAATATATAAATATCGGCTGATATCGGCCGGGCCCATTGGCGATTTTTTTTTTAAAAACCATCGATATCAGACGATATCGGTCGAATACTGCCGATACGATACGTATCAGCCGATATTTGTTTATCTGATTTTAAGTATTTACGTCTAAAGTTATTATTTTTTCTTAAAATTGCGTTGATACAAATGATATTTATTTATTTATTATTTAATTAACAATAAATCAATAACTGATCTTATATTACAAGTAAAAACTAAGCATCTTAGGATAAATTATCTGTTTTGAATTGGTTCATAATAAATAAGTGCGACTTTTTAATTATAATTATAAAATTAAATTATTGACTGAATTTAAAAATAAAATATGACAAATATTTATTCATTTAAGAGTTAATAAATTGATTAACTTTTTTAAACTGTTCCACAGCGGATAAGACAAGACAAGAAAAATTACATGAAGGAATGGTATTTCAGTAAATTTTCTTTACTATTTATGTGATCTCCCTCTTTAAACACCTCTCATCTCAAAATTTCACAGCACCATTTTGATTTTCCCCCATTTTAAAAGACAATGCAGCCAAATTCCGTTCCCTCTTTTCCTCATTCCGATTCACTATCTTTCGAATCAGGTATGCTTCTCTTGTTCTTCCATTTTTTCCACATTTTTTAGTACCTATTTTTTTTTTTTTTACTGCATTTTGGCCTCAGATCTCGACAAGATGAAGGCTGGACATCTTCTTCTCTCTTTACGTGCTTGTTTTTGTGATTTCTTCTGTCATTTATCGATCCTAGATGGCAATGCAGTGGTGATTTTGGAGGAGTTTTTGACTCCGTTTGGATGCGTGGAAATGAAAGCAGTTTCTTGGAAAATAACCATTTCTTAACTAAAAATGGAAATGAGCTTAACCAATTTCAGTTGAAATGGTTACTTTTCGGGAAAATACTTTCCTAGCAACGCATCCAAACGGAGCTTCTGAATTTTCACTTTTGGCATTTTGGTTGATATGAAAATCAGCTGAATTCATGAGAAAGGGTTCCAGAAGAGAAGAAAAGTGGTTTCTTTTCAGACATCCCAATGGAGCATTAGGTGGATGGGTGAACCAAAATCTGCATCGTTGCCATTCTAGGACTACATATTTTTAGTGATTGTGCGAACCATCTGGATTGATGACCAAACAACTCAGCATATTTTTTTGAAGAATGTCTCTTTAAAAATCCACATTCTCTATTGAGTTAATCTCATAAGTGCTAAGTAAAGCATTCGAGGTAAAAATGGATGTAGATTATGACTAATCTGGAAATTTCTCCCTTTTTCTTTAACTTTGCAAGTTCACGAGCTGAATCCATCCTTGGTGGCCTCTAAACTGTTTTCCCCATTTTTAAGGGATTAATAATTAGAAAATGAATTAATTGGGCTCTCCTTTTTGCATTTGCATTTTATTTTCAGAATTAGGAATCATGACAACAAGGTAAAGAATACTCGAGTGGTAGAGGACAAGGAAACTTCATGTTAGGGTCATCATGTTCAGGAATGTACAATATGCCCATGTGTCATTTATCAAAATTTATAAATGATGGCTCTGACTTAGGCTGGGGGTCTTGAGTTTCTTCGTCATAAAAAAAGACTTAGGTTGGGGTTAACTCAAAAATATTGAGCAGTTGCTGCTTTTGTTTTCCAAATGCTGTATTGTCAGAAGCAAATGAGCCTCCCAATGACACGGTAAAGGGGAATGCCAATACATACTAGGATCATGATATTCATCTCTCTTAAATATTTATATATGCGTATGTATAGACTTAGGTTGGGGTTAACCCAAAAATATTGAGCAGTTGCTGCTTTTGTTTTCCAAATGCTGTTTTGTCAGAAGCAAATGACCCTCCCATTGACACGGTACAGGGGAATGCCGATACATACTAGGATCATGACATTCATCTCTCTTAAATATTTATATATGCGTATGTATAGAGTTAGGATCAAGTGGAGACACATCCTCAAATGACAATTTGATGACTTCTATGTGGGACCCTCTAAGGCCTAAGGTTTTATGGGTTGCTTAGAACAATCTTTGCTTGAATAAGATGCCTATTAAAAATCATTTTGATTTGGATAAGAGAAGCCATGCGTTTTGAGGTCCCAATTATTTAGTTTTATCCATAGTTTAAAAACTCGAAAAAACTCACTTAAGTCAGTCCAAGGTGATTTTTTACTAGATAGAATTTGAGTTGAGTGAGTTATGAGTTTTATCGAGATATCCAAGTCAAGTTTAAAAGCTCGTTTGAGTTACTTGACTCAATAGGATTTCAAGTTGAGTGCGAGTTTAAGCTTTTGAACTTTGGTTTTATCCACCAATGGAAATTCATGGTGTTAGATCAAAGGACTGTTTTTCTTAGATTGGAGTCAAATTGGGGAAGGATGGAAGGTATGTGGGTATGAGAGGATAAAGGTTGTGATTAGGACCATTGTTGATCTTGTTTGGTCAAGGTCTTCAACTTGTTATATGAGAGTTGGAGCTAGGGGGTGGCAATGGGTCAGGTTCAGTTGGATTTGGGTTGGATTGGTTGTAGAGCTCAACAAACATTTTGTCTAGCCTGACCGGATTCAACTTGATTTTTTTTGAAAATTTTCTAACTTAACCCAACTCGGATTTGAATGTATTGAACCCAACTTGACTTGGATTCCTTCTAAAAAGAAAAAAAATTGCTTTTCAATAAAAACAAGGGAAATCCTTGTCTAAAAAAGCATCTTTCAAATAAAAAGTAGCAAATAAAAAATGGGAATTTTACTGTAGTCCGAGAGAGAGATGGCCGAGGAAAGAAGAGAGTAATGGTTGGGAATGGTTGGAGAGAAGAGAGGTGGATGAGAGGAAGAGGGTTTTGGAAAGTGGAAATGAAAGGTTGCTTTTATACCTTTTAATAGGGTTTACACCAGAGTTGTTTGTATGAATTTGAGGTAAAGTTTTTGTGTAGCCTTGTGGAAGTGGGAATAGCGACCTGATGGGTCTTGTGGTCCCTGACCCAACCCAACTTTTATTTAGATTTTGGAAGGGTTGGGTTGGGTAAACGTTGTTCTTTTTCTTTCTGTAAAAATATGATCTGAACCTGAATTTTTACAGATTGGGTTGGGTTATGTAAAAAATTACCACCTCTAGATGGAGCCTAGATGATTCAGGCACATACACACACATAGGGTAACACTTCAGTCAACTTTTGTTTTTTTTTGAAATGGCTTCAGTCAACTTATGTTGACATTAAGAACGGTACACCCCTAATGTAGAATTCGTATGAATGCATTCCAGTCATCAGAGAGTAAAAATAGGAAGTATTCATGTGGGTGATGCCTAGGAAAAAAATATCCCCATTTGAAAAAAAGGTTTTAAACACATGCACCATTCAAATAAAGAGATAAAATTTAATTAAAATCAAATAATATAGAAAAGAACATATAAATTGTGTGTTAGGTAAGTATGACAATAATTGTAGTAGTGCAAAAAAATAAAAAATAAGTCTAGAAGAAGGAAAGAAATAATAAAAACATCACAAGAGTAAACAATAGTGTTGAGAGAATATTTCAGTAGTACATTTATTTTTTTAAGTTTTAAGCAACATTACATGTAATTTCAATATTTCTAAAACAAAAAACCTCACATGAAATTTTATAATATAATATAAGAAGTGCAATATTTATTAAGTTGAAAGGAAAAAAGAAAGAAAGAGTATGAATAGAATGGATTAAGATTTCATATTGGGGCTTGGTGTGTAGGCTTCGTATATTTGAGGATTTTTGGTATCTATAAACACAAAACTTTGAACATTAAGCCTCAAATAAGAAGATGCTCAATGCAAAATAAAAGGTCCCTTGAACCCCAACAAAGCCCAAATGGTAAACCTAGAATAACCAAAAACAAAAATTCAAAATGGAGAGAGAGAGGCCTTTCAAAGAAAAAATGGAGAGAGAGAGACTTTGTAATTTGCAAGACCGTTTGATGGAGAGAGCTATTGTGAGGGCTTTAATGAAGCATATTTTATAAATTATATGTATGTATTTATATATGTATATATTTATTTATTCATTGGTGTATAAGTTAAGATATACAGTAAAACCTCTATAATGTATTACTCTATAAAGTTATAACCTGTCCAAAATAATATCGACAGTCGGTCTCGACTTGGGCCTATATAAAATGTAATAAATCTCTCTAACTCAGTACTAAATATATTCAGAATAAAAAATGTATTGTCTCAACCATTTTGTAAAGTAATATTCCATACATTCAGAATACAAAATTACTGCAAAAGTGACTAAGGACCTCACAAATTCTTTGAAAAACGACCCTAGGATGATTTGTTTCCAGATTTGGCCGAAGTGGTAGGGTTTCTCGCTGGTCTTGAGGGTTGCAGACGGAGATGATTCAATGGCGGCGATGGACGGCAGTTTGGCTTTTAGACAACAATGACTGATGAGGCAGAAAGAGAAGGAAGATAAAATGATTTCAACCGAAAGGACTTTTTACGATGGGTGAGAGTTTAAGAAGTTTTTTTGAAAAGGGATATTGAACGTCAATTTGCTAGACCCTCTAATTAAATAACCTCTCTAATATAATATATGTACCATAGTCCCAGCCATATTACATTATAGGGTTTTACTGTATTTAGATTTAGAGAGCCACTTTAGCACGGAGTTGACCCAAATCATCTAATATGGAAAATACATCTTTAGATATCTCTAATTAAAGAAATAATAAATATGTCATCTAAATCTGAATATATCTTTACAGTATCCATGTGTATAGATATAAATGTAAAATGTGTTATGTTATTATGTATGTTTACTCATCAAATGATTGTGATTTGCTTTTATATTGGCCAGCAAAAAAACAGAAAAAGATTGTCCAAAAATAGCAAAAAATAGAAAAAAAGATATTTTTTAGGATTGATTTGATTTATTGAATTTGAAACAATTGACCTATCCTTAATCACATTAGTATTGAAAAGTAGGAAAGTTTGTGTAAAAAATAGACTAAAATAGAAAAAGATATTCTAAATTGTATTTGGTTATATTATTATTTAAAAATAGAGAAAATTCATCAAAAAATGGCTAAAAAATATAGAAAGGATTTTATGACTAAATTTGGTGAGTTTGAAGGATTTTGCCCACATTTTTTTCGTTAGTATCTAAAATTTTCTTGTTTGTATCTAAAAATTGAAAATTGTGTTACATGGAGAAAAAGTTACCTGTACAGATGGTTGGGCTAAAAAAACTTAGGTTCTCTAATGGGCCATGTAAGACAGTGGGACTCACCCTATGATTGGAATAATTTGATGTATGGCTAGATCATAATGCCAACTGTCCAAAATGGGACCATTGAATCATGCACTTAACTTTTTGTGCATTTGGATCAAAATGATAGATGGATGGATGGATCATTTTTCAAGAGTATCCAACTGTCCAAAGTAGGACACATCGAATCGTGGACCTTACATTTTGCGTGTTTTGGACCCAAATAATAAATAGATGGATGGATGGATGGATAGACCATTTTTCAAGTCTTGATGTAGATAGAGAGATGGATGGACCGACTTTTAGGTCGTGATGTAGATAGATTGATGGATGGACCGACTTTTAGGTCATGATGTAGATAGATTGATGGATGGATAATTTTTTAGGTCGTGATGTTGATAGATAGATAGATGGATAGCCCATTTTTCAGGTCATGATGTAGATAGATAAATAGAAGTGAGAAAGTAGAGGAGAAAGAATTGAAGTGGTCTCTAGTGGAGGAGTTGAAAATAAAAAGAAAACAAGTAACTTTCCTTATTTTTCTTCTAAAAGTGGACATATATTAGAACTTTCTTAGAAAGATATTACTTTTATATAAGGTTTCCCCCCCTTAAAAAGGTCCCTTTTGAATTTATTTGAAAAAAAGCCCTATGTTTTTCATAAGTTTAGAAACTCCTCTAACTTTTGGTAAAAAATCTAAAAAGCCCTTTCACTTTAGTTCATTAATGATAAATCAATTTTTATTTTGAGACTTTTTGAATGCATGTCGTAGGGTTCATTTGGATGTCAATACCACTTAGTGGGTAGTCAGAGAAAATAGGTTTTATGGAATAGTAGTGTCTCAAAAACCAACTATATTAGATGATTGAAGTATTAAATTTCAAGGCTAAAAAGTCCATGATGGCAGACAATCTTAGTTTCAATCCAATGGTGAGAGTAACTATGATCATGACCAAATTAAGAATGTGCCTAGTGCACAGCTGTAATACCCTACCCCAAAAAGTCCCACATTGCTAGTTGCATTGGAAATACAGTGGGTTGTCGCCAATTGAAAACTGTGCGGGCCGTATGTGAGGCCCAAAACGGACAATATCATGCTAGTGGGACAGGTCGTTACAACAGCATATAATGAATGTGAAAGAGGAAATGAGTAATAAAATTGTCTCATGAGGACTCCATTGAGTTCTTCACATAGTGTAACACAAGCATAAACAATTTAAAAAGGAAGTTGACCTCTACTCAACTGTTAGGCTTTTGTAGAATCATGAAAAACTTAGTGATTTTTTTCCAATAAATCCAAAAGATAGGGGCCTTATTAGAAAATCCCTTCTTATAATGATGAATCAAACATTCCAGTACGATATAGTGTTATAGGCCTTTTTTCTCACTATAGGTTTTGCTATTTGGTACCTCCTATGTTGTAATATTCTTGTAATATTGGTAGTTTTCAATAGGATATTTATTAGTAGGATGACATTATTTATTTTTTAATCAGGAGATGTATGTTAAGCCTTGACTTACTTTGCAATTGTTTGTATCTGTGAAGTTGCTTCATTTCCATGGTGTCACATCTCTTTAAGTTGTTATTGTCTTGACATGATGCCCATAGTTTTAGCTAATTAAAGCCATTTTTTACATAGCTGACTCTCTTTTTTTTCCCAGAGGCTTCAGCTGCATTGTCATATAATGGTGGACAAATACTCGATGAGATGGCTAGAGCAAAACAAGAAAATAATTCAGATGTCTTCACTGTCAAGATTTTGGAAATGTTGAAGTCAAACAGTTTAAATGTAAATTCTTCAAATCATGATTATTGAAGATTCCTTAGATTCTTGACGAGTGCTTAAATTCAGATGATTCCTCAATTTCATTTTTAACCCATTTATTTATTTTCGGCTATATGTGAATTGCTATATCCACATGCTTTCCTGATTTTCATCTTAATCTTTTTTTTTTTTATGATTCAGAATGTGTCAATTCAATCACTTACAATTATTATGAATGCAACTCTAGATGAAAGTATTGAAAGAAAGAATGGAGAAGTACCTCAGGTAAGTAATGGTGCATGCTTGGTGTGATCAACTGTTGTCCCATTCATTTTTTTTTCTTCTTCTAAATGTGTTCCTTCTATTCTATCAGCATGTAGCATTTCTATTGAAAAATGTCATGCAAGAGATTGGAAAGCGGATTTCTTCTCTACTTGAGTGTATGAGAAATGTAAGCTAACTAGAGCATTCATTTTTTCTACTAGATCTCTATTGTTGCCTGTTACTTAGTTCCTAACATTGGTCCATTGCAGCAAAACAATTACATTAAAGCCTATGAAGAAAGTCATCAAGCAAGAATTAGACTACTTGAAACACTTTCCACTGGCACAAGCGAGGAAAACCAGGTGTTTACTGAGTAATTATACATGTGCATGTCCATAAATATAACTTGCTTTTGTTCCAATGTTGTGTTTTTCATATGAATTGATGGTGTTCATGTTCATGTTAAAAAAGTTAACTATGTTCTTGTTTCTTGTTGCAGATTATCATGAACCAGCTCCATCTTTTGAAGGTCCAATTCTATCATGCTTTTATCTTGAATAATGGGCTAGTCATTTCCTTGTTGACTGTAGCATGTTGCAATTCTCTCTCTGGGCTATTCATTTTTTATGAGCTTCCTTAGTGACCATAGCATGTTGCAGTTCTCTTCCTCTCTCTTTAAATTCATGCCTTTTGTTAGTTGCAAATTCATCCTAAATAGTATGCACAATCCTTGATGGAAAATAAAAAAAAACATTGCATTATGCTTCTAGAGAATCTAAATTTGCCAAAAACAATTTTGGGTAGCAAATAACTAAAAATAATCTTGGCTTACACAACTTCATTGGGCATGTGTTTTGATAATAATTGGTTGTTGGAAACTTATAATATCAAAAGCAATATCCAATGAGCCTGCCAACATTGCAAGGGGCAGGAAGGGAAAGAGGCATCAATGAGAGCTATACCGCAATGCAATGGGAATCTTGATCATTGAAAGGGTTGATCAATTCACAAATCTTTCCTCAAGCTTTTTTTTTTCTTCTTTGTTTTTTTGAAAAGTAATTATATTATTCACAAGAGGAAAAAAAAACTTTACAAGAAGAGGAACACAACCGGGCAAATGATGCCCGCCACCCCACCAACCCCCAAAAATTACAACTAAACCCAAAATAATTATAACAAACTATTGACAAAATTCAATGTCATATTTAGACCTTGCTGTGCCATTTCCTCAGTTGCGGAGTTCGCGGTTCTAGGGACCCAAGAGACGGAAACCATTCGAAGCAATGGAGTGACGGATCCTTTCTACTTTATCTGATGCCTTACTAAAAAAGTTGCAGGAGTAACTGCAGTAATTGTTACTTTTAACATTTACACAGTGTTCATCTTCATTTTTGGCTCTCTTTTTCTTGTAATGGAGTGTTTCCTCGTCTTGTGGTATCTATTTACTTTGTGTTATTTATTTAACTGCAGAAACCTTTCTCTAGATTTGAAACTAAAATGAGTACATATGACAAGCGGACTCTGAGGACATGTTTGGATGAGGGGAACTTAAAAACAGGAGGTTTTTCTTTTCGTTTCTTGGGGGAGGACTCTACAGAAGAACATGGAAACATTGGGCTCCCCTTTAAGTAGGCAGCACTCTAGAACTTGAGAAGAATGAGTTATCCTCATGCCTCCCTTTGCCTAGCAAATACAGGGAAAAATGTTTGTAGAGTTGAATTTGAGAGAGCAAATGTGGGTATTCCTCTACATTTGTCATGCTTACAGGGGAACATACATTTTCCTGCAGGGGGAAGATGGCTTATTGGTAAAGGCATCTTCTCCTTGAGAGGACTTGTCTAGATAATGTAAGTTCATGTTCCCTAGGGGCTTGCCGTTCCTCACCTCACTTTTCCACATAAAAAACGACGCAGGAGTACATATTAGCTTAATATGACCAAGTGTGGCTGCAAAGGGAGTTTTGAATCATCACCTCAAATCTTGTTTGTCATGTTGGACAATTTTCAAAACTCTGGGTAATCCTTGGACATATGTGGGAAAATCGCATTGAAAACAATATATGGAAAATTTAAAAATGTGTGTTGAATATTCTTAGTAATATGAGATTTGTATCATCACCTCAAATATTGTTTGCCGTGTTGGAAAAATTTCCAAACTCTGGGTTATCCTTGGACATATGTGGGACAATCACATTGAAAACAATATATGGAAAACTTAAAAATATATGTTGAATATTCGTAGTAGTATGGGATTTGTATCATCACCTCTTGTTTGTTTTGTTGGAAATTTTTCCAAACTCTAGGTTATCCTTGGACATATGTAGGAAAATCGCATTGAAAACAACATATGGAAAATTTAAGAACATGTTGAGTATTGTTAGTAGTATGACATAAAAATATCATGATATTCTCATATGACAACACTCACAAAATATTGCAACATTTTGATGTTTTGGTATTTCTGGAATTATATTCTTTCTGAAAGTCTCATGAGAAAGTAGTAGGCCTATTGGTAAATGCATCTTCTTTTTGAGGGGACTTGTCTAGATAAGATGAGTTCATGTTATCTAGGGGGCTTGCTGTTCCTCACCTCACTTTTCCACATAAAAAACAATGCAAGAATACAAGTTAGCTTTATATGACAAAGTGTGGATGCAAAGGGAGTTTGTATCCTCACCTCAAATCTTGTTTGTTATGTTGAATTTTTTCCAAACTTTGCGTTATCCTTGGACATACATGGGAAAATCGCATTGGAAACAATATATGGAAAATTTAAAAATATTTTTTGAATATTCTTAGTATTATGACATAAAAATATAACAAGGTTCTCATATGGCAACACTTCAGAAAATATTGCAACATTTTGAAGTTTTGGTATTTCTGGAATAAATTTGTTTTGTGAAAATCTCATGAGAAAATAGTAGTATTTTTACACTGGTTGCAATGTATTGGCTTTCTATCATTTCCTGAAATGCATTTTTTTATTTTTATGAATTTTTTTTACCTTATTCACCAAAATTTCTTTTACATTTTGATCTACTTCTGGCAGATTGAGAAGGCCAAAATGGAGGAAATAGAGAAACTGAGGGAGCAGGATCTTTCTACTTTGACAAAGGACAAAGAAAATAGAGATTTTGCAATTTCAGCTCTTAAGGAAGAAATGGAAAAGGAAAGATATAAATATTCAGAGAATTGTCTCCAATTGGAAACACATGTGAAGAAAACTAAAATGGAGTTGGAAGAGAGGTTAAAAGAAATTGAGAACCTTTTAATAGACTCAAGGAACAAGGCTAGTGAGCTACAAGCAATCACAGAATCAAAAGCTCAAAGTTGGACTAAGAAAGAATGCAACTATCATAATTTCTTAGGCTTGCAATTTGAGGCCTTACGGGTATGTGGCGTATAACTATGTTCTTGGTAGTTTCTGCCATTATTTGAAGTGAGAGATTAAACATATAAAACCATTCAGGATTTGAGGCTAGCATCAAGGTCCATCAAGAAGGAAGTTATAAATACAAGAAGATGTTGGGAAGAGGAAATTAATAACTTGGGTAGGAAGGTTACGCCACAATTTTTTAAGTTTATCTTCTAGGAACTTTTGTAAGCACGTCTTCATGTTAGCTTTTGCAACCTATGCCTTATGCAGGTATAAATCTTAAAGGACTAACAGATGCAGCCGAAAATTATCATATGGTTCTTGCTGAAAATAGGAAGCTGTATAATGAGGTTCAAGATCTAAAAGGTGTTTTAACATTGCATAATGATATTATCTCTATGTTCTTGTTGTTTGTTTTTATGTTATTCATTTCGAAGGGTCATTCTTATGTAGGAAACATCCGGGTATATTGTCGGATTAGGCCATTTCTCCCCGGTCAAAGTGAAAAGCAGACAACTATAGAATACATTGGTCAGAATGGGGAGTTGCTTGTTGTAAATCCTTCCAAGCAGGGAAAAGATGGTCGTCGGATGTTCAAGTTCAACAAGGTTTTTGGTCCTACAACTTCTCAAGGTTTTAATCTCTAAGACTTTCTTCATATTGTATAATGGGATTTTGCAGAAATTCCTCTGCATTTTTTGAGGTTAAAATCATGTCCCATGTTTCTTTCTTTACGATCAAACCTTTTAAGGCCCTTTTGTCTTAATTTGGTGGCTTATGATGGTTGTCACTAAAAAAAAGCAAAAAAAGGGCGGCTACTTTTATCAATCTTTCTTTATCAACTTTATGCATGGACTAAAAATCATGTCTTCAATCATTTGTCCTTTTCCATCGGTTATTTTTCATTGTCACAATGGTCCAACATGTCATCATTATCATCATTGAAGTGTTATCCCTACCTGTATGGGGTCAGCCCCCCACATATAACATGATATTAAGTGGTCGGTTTCATCATATTCATTATTCTCAACCCTCCATACAACAATCAATCTTGGTATTTGCAATAGATATTATCAAACTAAATAGGGGAACAAAGTCATTTTGGGTGCTGGTTTAGTCTAAATTGGATAAATAGAATTCGGTTTTTTTCTCTTTGAATTAGGGATAAACAGAAATGGTTGACCATATTAAACCATTTAAAAACCTTTAGATGTATGGACATATTAATATATACATAAGAAAAGGACAGCATGTAGCATGATTTTCAAGTACTTACTGTAGCAACCATAGAGGTGGTAAATAGATTTTAGAAGAAATCTTTGGGTATTTGAGCAAGACAGTTTGACGGAGATGAAGGCTTTGTTGAGAGAGACCCTTGTTATTTGGAGGATAGAAGATGAACAAATATGGATAGGTGACTCGTCGGGCTTTTATTTAGTAAGGAGTGGGGTGGAATTGGCTCAAAAAGAACCTACCAATAGGAATTGCTCGAGCCTTTCAGCGTGGTCTCGAGTGGCTCTGCCAAGAGTTCAGGCTTTTATTTGGTGTTCCCTCAAAAAGTGCATCTTGTCCAAAACAGAACTTAATAGGAGGGAATCAATGTGTCTACCAATGACCTTTCTTGTACCCTTTGTGGAGAGCAAGAGGAAGATGTGGATCACTTGCTAGGAAGTTATTCAATAGAGAGAAACCTTTGGAATAAATTTTCTTCCTTGATGGGAGTGTCATGGGTGCTCCATTGATCCTTGATGGCAATCGTGGATAGCTGGGTCATATCCAAAGTGGGACTTAAGTTTAAGTTGGCTTGGAACACTACTCTGTCAGTTGTCTTCTAGTTAGTATGGAAAGAAACGAACTAGAGAATCTCCAAGAATAAAAGATCAGATGAGGAGGACATATTCCAGGTAGCGAAATAGAGGGTATGTGCTTGGCTAACAACTAGGTTGGAATTTAAAGGCCTTAGGATAATAGACTTTTATAATTTGTGGGAGGGTGCGTAGAGGGAACCCATAGGAAGAAGATGTAATACCCCACCCTAGAGAGGAGGTATTGCTGTGTGTGGGAGTTGTAGGGAGAAAAATTCGCTAGGGAGAGGCACAATTAGTCCCACATCGCCTATGGGGGGAATAATCCCTCGGGTATATTCGAGGATGCCCGAGCACAAGGCCTTTTGAGAGCAACTTTGGGTTGGAGAGGCGCAAAGCGGACAATATTGTGCTGAACGGTCGAGGTATTACAAATGGTATCAGAGAACAGTTCAACTCTTTGCCTGTGTGGGCTCTCTCCTGTGTGGTGTGACAGAGCTGGGGACGGCTCTGGTTTTAAGGGGGTGGATTGTGATATCCCATGTGTTTGACGGTGTGTATGGGAGAAGGAAGGTGTTGGAAAAGGTTGAGCTGCCCATGGAGTTGAATTGGTTGTGGAATATATGAGAGGACACTCCTCCTTCTAGCACACGACCTTTTGGGAGCAACCTTGGGTTGACTCACTAATGCAAAACTGTGCAAGCCCCTATGGGCCCAAAGTGGACAATATAGTGATAGAGGGTTGGGGCGTTACAAATGGTAATAGAGAACGGTTTAACTCTCTGCCTGAGGGTGTGAGTGTGTTGTGTGTGACCCTTATGTTGTGCGCAGAACCAAGGGCAATTCAACTCTCATGATTATTTCAAAGATTTACTAGTATTTCAAGTTTTCCCCCAAATTTCCTCTTTAAAAGTTTTTTAAAATGATGCTCAAGAAGTCATTTAAATCCTCTCAAAGCGGCAGTTTTTTATAGGCCTAGGAAAGGCGCCTCATACTAGGAAACAGACATGTAGGGAGTTGGTGGCTACAGATAGTGAATAGTGTCCTACAAGTATCAACTAAGAAATGGGCATATTAAAAACGCTTTATGTGAGTCACCTTTTCTTTTCTTCTTCTTTTTTAAAATACTATTCATCTCTCAACCACCTATTTTAAGCATGTATATAGAAAAAAAATAACATTTATTTTTTATTGTCTATTTAATGATGATATTTCTTATTTCATGGTTAAGTTGTAAAATATTACCTGATGATATTTGTTAATGTGTAGTTTATTAACAAAACCCAACATGCTTGTATTGCACCATGTATCATAACTTAGATCATTTAGTTGATTTATATACGTTTTTGCTTGCTCTTTTGGTGATGATGACAATCTTAGGTACCATTATCATCAAATCATCTAAGCCTTGTCCCATCTATCTATGGTCAGCTCTCTAGTTTTTTATACTTATCCTTGCTTAAAGATTGTTTTGCAAATCTTTCAATATGATTTTGTTGTTCAAGCACACTATGAGCATTTTTTGATTTCCAACATCTATCCATAATGCATTCAGAAATTCATTATAAAATTGATAGAATTATAACTAATTTTGACTATTTACTATTCTAATTTGTTCCTAGTCCCAACAGATTTACCATTTGTATTGTCCTTTAAAACTTGTAGTGCCCAATTTCAATGCTATTGATTTTCTTAAATTGCATGTTGACTTTCATGAGTATGGTCCATGGGTTCGTGGTGACTATATGATTGGTCACATTGCCATTGCTTGGATATTCTTTGAAGAAGTCACCTTCACTTTTTAGAGGTAAACATGGGAGGTGAAAGTGGAAAAAGTCCATCGCATTTTACTTTGAAGTACTCTTGTGCATAAAGCTAATTTAGTCCAACCAACCAATTTCCCCACCCCACCCAACCTGGTTTTCATTTAGGTACTCCCATTTTTAATACAAGGGAGCACTCCCATTGTCTTTATGCACATGTGTCACCATTTAAGTGGTGGAAAGTACAAAGAATGCCTCCTTATATGAAAATTGGGAGAGCCTTAACGACTAAAAAAACCTTCTCAGATATCTATTTTTCCGTTACTTAGATTTATAGATGGATTGGTAAATAGACTGCATGAAAACATTGTATATGTGCTTATCGTTGTTAAAAATGTTGGCAGAGGAGGTATTTTTGGACACCCAGCCATTAATACGATCTGTTTTAGATGGCTATAATGTATGTATCTTCGCGTATGGTCAAACTGGTTCAGGGAAAACATACACAATGGTATGCAATTATTTTCTTTTTATATTTGCAAATTTCTTCCGATTTTTTTTTCTCCAAGTGGTTTTTCTACAACACTTATGTCTATCAAATGTGTATCCTATGCAACCAAATTATGCTTTCCAGAGTGGGCCAAATGCATCATCAGAAGAAGATTGGGGTGTCAACTACCGAGCTTTAAATGATCTTTTTCATATTTCTCGGAATAGGAGAAATACCTTTATGTATGAAGTTGGGGTCCAAATGGTAGAAATATACAACGAACAAGTGCGTGATCTGCTTAAAAATGATGGCACGCAAAAGAGATATCCTTCAATTTCTCCTTTAATTTTTTCATGTCTTAAGAAAATATTGTTGTTTCTCAATATGTTTAGTGATCTTACCCCTGTATTCATTTACCATTTTTTTTAAAACTAATTCTATGTTAGTAAATGTACTTGTGCACATCTTCTGTTAAATTGATTATTCTCATTTCTATTTCTGGGTTCTTAATTTATTGTTGAGCTATATTTTAATTATTAGCGAAGAGTGTGTCTCTTCACAGGTCGGGTTCTCCTCCAGCTCAGTCCCAACCTTTTGCAATATCAAAGCACGGGCTTAACTATAGCCTGTTTGGATTATTAAGGCTAAAGCCCAAGTTGTCATGGATTTATCCAACATTGGAATATCATACTTGTGCTTGATAGTGTGAAAATGTATTATTCAGAAAAGAATACTGCAGAATTCATAAGTGAGGCCACAAAACAAAGATAAAAATATTTGATCTTTAGTCCTTTCAATGTGGTTCCTATCTATGGCAGAGCTCACAAGGTAAATGGCCTAAATCACCAGGACATGGGCGTTATCCATAATGTTGAACCAAGCAACCATATGCTTTCTTGAGTCCCTTTGTCTTTTGATTTGTCACAACTGCATGTGGGTGATATTTAGGAAAAAAGGCAAAGTTTAATGATATCTGTGTGGTTGTGTTTCCTTGACTTGCACACACTTGGGATTTGGACTACCTCTCAACCAAATGGGCTTGCTGTCCCTGATGCCAGTATGCATGCTGTTAAATCAACTGCGGATGTGTTGGAACTTATGCAAATTGGACAAATGAACAGGGCCGTAGGTGCCACTGCTATCAATGAAAGAAGTAGTCGGTCCCACAGGTTTTGATTCTCTATCTTCTGTGCTGCAATTGGCTTATGTTACTTTTTTAAAGCCGATATTAACATTTATGGTATGCAGTGTTCTTACTGTTCATGTTCGAGGTATGGACTTGGATACTGGTGCTGCTTTGCGTGGCTCTCTTCATTTAGTTGATCTTGCTGGGAGTGAAAGAGTAGATCGCTCTGAAGCGACTGGAGACAGATTGAAGGAAGCACAACACATCAACAGATCACTCTCTGCGCTTGGAGATGTCATCTTCTCTCTTGCACAGAAGAGTCCTCATGTGCCATATAGGAACAGTAAATTAACTCAAGTCCTTCAGAGTTCTCTAGGTATTAGTTTAGAATGTTTATACATTTTTTTAATGCAAGTTTTGCTGCCGTTGCTTTTTGTTCTCTGTTTGAAGTTAACTGTATTTCCACATGCTTTGGTTTCATCTGTAGGTGGTCAGGCAAAGACCCTTATGTTTGTCCAACTTAATCCAGATGTGGAATCTTACTCTGAGACCGTAAGTACATTGAAGTTTGCTGAAAGGGTCTCTGGAGTTGAGTTAGGAGCTGCACGTAGCAACAAAGATAGCAAGGATGTTAGAGAGTTGATGGAGCAGGTTCTTTTTCCATGCCTTGTTTCTTTTGGATATTAATATTTTGCTTCTGAAAAAGAGAGTAAGATTGGTGTTTTTTCTTGTTGTCGATGGACCTCATTGTTGTTGTTGCTGTTGTTTTGAAATTGTGATGCATTGCTTTTTTTTTTTTTAGCCCCTATCATATATTTGGCCTTTAAACAGTAACTTCATGTTGTTTTTCTACTTTGTAAACAAGAATAAAATGGCTTAATGTGATATGACAAGTTAATGCCAACTAGAGAAAAAGTTTCATTTGTGGCCCTTTTGTTTTCGAGAATTTTTTATAAGCATTATTTAGGAGTGGATATCTTCATTCTATACCCTTGAGCTGATAAAACTCTTTCCTCCATTTGACATTTGAATAGTGGAAAATATACTGTTACATAACCAAAACTTGAAAGAACGATCTTTTAATTAAAAGAACTCCTCTCTCTCACTCTCTCTCTGTGGTCCAATCTGACCTTCAAAATATTTGTTTGACCCATGTGCACATGGGACATCTGTAACTGTTGATTGATTGGTTGGTCTCTGATTTTAACCACTTTACAATTTTATGGTCCAATCTGACCTTCATAACATTTTCCTGGATTTATGTGAACAAGGGACATCGATTACCTTAGTGTTCTTGAAGAGCTTGAGAAGACTGAGACCCAATTTCCTTTTTGTTGTTGAAGGACACAATCCAATGAAGTCAGTGATATGTGATACATTTTTATGACAACTAAGCATTCTTAGCTGTACTTGTATTATATGAGCATTTTAGAATGTTAGATCTGAGTCACCAGCTTTGGACATGGTCTTATTTTGGTTTGAAAAATAAAAAGGAAAAAGAATCTAAAGAAATGTAAAGTTGAACTAGAAATATCAATCCATTAGTACAAAAATGATAGGCAGGATTGATTCTGAAAGACAATCTCAAAGGAAAAAAAAAAGGGAAAAAAGAAAGAAAGAAAAAAGAGAAATGCATTACCTTTCAAAAAAAAGAAGAAGAGAGAAATGCATTGTGCATATCGATGGATGGAACGCATGATGCTTGAAGAAGTTTTTAAAAGTGTAAATGGAAGGAAAAAGAAAAATGCAGCGGCAACGAAGATCCTCTGGGAGAAGTAAACCCCAAAGTAAAGTTGAAAACCCCAACAATGTGAAGATTTTATGTCTTCCTCGTCATCATCATCATAGCCTAAATCTCTATTTGACCCTATCATAAACCATATGGTCAGTCACTATACTCTTTGACTTATCTTTTTGTATTCCTTCCCCTTACGTTTCCAATGGTCTACCTCTCCTCCTCGTACTTGCAACTTATATACTCTGGACTATGTATTGGGCCTGACTTTGGTATTCTTGTAACATGTCTGGGCAACCTCAAATAGGTTCCTCCCAATTTGTCATCTATGGGGATATCTTTATATTGTCCTCAAGAGAGTCATTTCTAACTCTATCCCTTAGTTAATCCACTCATCCAATGTAGCATGCACATCTCCGTCCCCCTTTGTCTACTTGTCTTTTCTTTTTATATGTGCATCTCTTTTGCAATTGAAAACCCTAACCAGTAATATGAGCATCATATATTTCCCTCGTCTTCAAAAAAGATTGCAGAACCATTTTCAATTGAAACTGTTGGCTACAACAGATCTTATCATATTATCTTGAGGTCTAAGAACAATTGTCTGAATTGGCAAAGCATAGCCATCCACTTCAAGGAATTTTTATTGGTGTCTCCATCTGATTTGTAGAAACTGGAAGGATTCTCTCTTGTCTTTTTATCTTGACTGATTTTCTTGTATTTAAGGACTTTCTGTGGTTTGTTTAGTTTTGTGTTTTGTAGCTGTTTTGGTCCTGTGCTTTTGGTTTTTGATGGATGACTTATTTTCTCTCTTGATTTAAATTTGGGTGTTAAGAGCTGGTAGCACAATTGGTAAGTGATAGCTTTGTAAACTTAATTGTTGTGGGTTAGACAACAACCTACAAATAATATTAATAGTAATAAAACAAAAAAGGAAAAAAAAAAACTTCAATTAATGGGGCTGATGGAAGGAAATTGCAAACCTCAGTTAAGGAATCGACTGTTTGCATTACTGGCATTAAAAAAAATTCACATGTATTCATTAGATGGCAATAGATATAGTACAAGAGAAGTATACTAATCCTCTAAAAAACACGAGAATCACTAAAACCCCAAAATAGATACAAGATCACCCAAAAGTGCAAATGACCCCAAAAGACCTTCAAAATGCACATGCCCCAAATTTCACATGACCCACCAAAACCTTATTACGATCTATGTCTGTCACGCCCCAATCTATGACTGGCAAGACTTAGGGTCCATCGACTTACTAAGTGGGAGACTCACAACCAGCGTGATCAAGTCTACCTCGTTCTGCATCTCTTCACCTCACGGGTGATTCAGTCAATCTTTAACGCGGTCGGACCGCGCCTTACAAAGCTAGTACCATCCGCTTGGGGCATACAAGTACCTAGCCCTGTGCATCGGCGCACATCAAGTGTGCTAAATAGTCGTAAGAGCGCCCTCCAATGCGTAGCATGTGAGTGACCTACTCCTCGACGGCAACCCTACGGGACCAAGTCTCTATAGCCGACCCCACTGTCCCGAATACCTCTCTGGAACGGTCAGTCAACCATCATAATCACGTGAGGGACGTACCCATATCACGTCTCAATATCAATATCATGTGAGGGACGCACCCACATAATAATAATGTATGAAATGGAATATAAAATCATGCTATGCAACACTGTCCTGCTATCAACCTCATCAATTTGAACACAATGTCCACTAAAGGACACCAATCTCATCAACGTGAACTCAATGTCCACCCAAGGACACCTCTATGGAACAGGCTGTCAAACATCATGATCCCTTGAGGGATATAGGCTACGACTTATAAGTAGAAGATCTCCATACAACATAGATAGTCTACCTCACCGTGCGTCCCTTTACCACTCTAGTGATTAAGTCAGCTCTAAGGTGATCAGTATACGACTTACCTAGTTAGTACCACCCAAGTAGGGCTCACAAATATCTAATCCTACGCAAACTGTACACCAAGTGTACAAAATAGTAGTGAGAGCGACCTACAGCGTAAAGCATGATAGGAGCTATACTCCTTAACGACAACCACAAACAGTCGTGAGAGCAACCTACAACGCGAAGCATGATAGGGTTATACTCCTCAACGACAATCACAAATAGTCGTGAGAGCGACCTACAACGCAAAGCGTGATAGGAGCTGTACTCCTCTACGACAACCACATACAGCCGTGAGAGCGACCTACAACGCGAAGCATGATAGGAGCTATACTCCTTGACGGCAACCCTACAGGATCAAGTCACATAGCCGACGCCACCGTTCCAATAGGGTTCCTTAAACAAAACCATTATCCTGTCACACCAACCTCCTCTAGGGAGTGGGGATTCATACTAGTGGGGCCTAAAAAAGAGAAAGGTACATCATCAAGTCCTATAAACTCTTTGAGTCTCATTCCAACACTAGTAATTCTCAATATCATCATTCCCATTAACGCAATATCCCATACTCGCATCCTAGATAACCTCTTATGCACACATCAGTGAGTAATGCAAAATGGATCATATTCACAATTACATGGGCAACGTATATGGCATTTCACATCATGACCATAATTTCACAAGGATAGCAGTATAACACATTCCATTACGTTTCATACATTCAACATATTCATCACATTGAGTTATTTGAGGGACATGGACTACACACCAACCCTGAGATACACACATCAGGTTTATTTAACATATTCTTAGTCCTTGCAATTCATTCAACCCGTCTCATATTGGTTTATCATCCTAAGTCCAATCACTCCCTTTTTCACAATATGAACCCAATTAAATTCAACAATAATTCATCTCAACCTTTCCTAAGGGTTTCCAACAATTAATACAATTTATCCATCATCCTTAATATAAATGGATGAGACACAACGCATCTTTTGATCAAGCTGAGACACAATGTCCTCAGTTGCCTACGTACCAAATAGTGGATCAGATCAACCGTAGTTCATTGTTTTCACATTTGGGTTGACATTGGGGAGTGGTCATACTTTTACTTTAAGAAAATCAAACAAGGCTTTCTTAGCATTTACATTGCATTCCATGCATTCTCAATCATGCTAGCCTATCCCCATTGTAGCACAAGTTAACCCTCTTGGGTTCTAAGATACTTGACCTTAACTCACCCATATCATTTAGTCTAACCCTTTATCAAGTTCATCTTCAAATCATGGAAATTCGTTCTACAAATGGTTAGGTCGATCCACCACAACCATTATAAACATAGGTACTCACTAGTGATGTACACATCATCACAAAATCCAAGCATGGCATTAAAATACATTCATCATGCTTATTATATGAGTTACCCATCTAAGAATTCCAATCACAATAATGAGAATTCATCTGATAAATACATTGCTCATAAGCATGCACAAGTATGGAAAGTTATCAAGGCCATACATTACACATTTGGGCAATCTTGATTTATTATACATTCTATCATAGTTCAACACATCACAAATCTATGAATTTTCAATTATAGTAAACATCTAATTATAGGGAACTTGAGAAACTCATACATATGTATCTGATACAATATATTCACATCAATCACACATAGGCATAAGGAGATCAAACCATAACCTTACCCAACTATTCATTGGAATGTGCACAAGGCAACATTCACTCAAACATATTATCACACATCTTGTGAGCATGAAATTTTACAAATATTCTTAATGCTCTAAGTGTATGGTATTCTCCAATTTTACCCAATGTTATCAAATTCAAATCGTATTGAAATTGGTCTAGGGGTGGGAATCGTGAATCGAAAATCGTAAAATCGTACGATTCATATATCCTCTTATTCTCATAACTATTTTGTTGACATGGCCCATTACAATGTCCACATTCAATAAAAAAATGTGCCACCCCATTAGTTGGCCTTCTGACATGTTTGAAAAAAATGTTCCTATCCTTGCACGGACAAGAGATATCCCTTGCAATAACAATGAGCCTCCAACGAGGTTTCCTCCTACCAGGTGTCCAAGCAACAACATTTGTCAAATCACCTTCCACAACAAGGCTACCAACTTATGTCCCCCATAAATCCACAAAGATAATGCCCTCCTAATAGCAATTAGTTCAACCTGATTAGAGTCCTTTAATGCCTACAGGCTTTGGAAAGAACTAAACACATTACCCAGATGGTTTTGTAGAACACTTTCTATCCCTGATTTGCATTACCCTCATTTTTTTATCAAGCGATGATAATACGAGCTTTTGCATAAACTGCAACAAATGAAAAAGATTGATTAGTGATCTCTTTTCTTACCTTTTTGTGAGACGTGGACCAAGATCTCTTGATTTTTGGAGTCCCTTTATAAAAAAAAAATGCCAATATTTTAATTATTATATTTCTTGATTGAAATTTTTGATAATATTGTGTTAAAATATTGCAAAAGAATCTTTGATTTTTATTTTCCCAAAAATATCCTTCATAAGATTTTTTATTTTGCAATCTTTTGTTTGTTAAATACCCAATTGTCATGTAACTTCTTGAATTCCATGTTGAGGAGTTGGCAGAATGTGACTTGTGACAATTGACATTTGGAGCAAGTGATATGTACTATTGTATCGAACACATAAACACGTGATTATCTCTTGTTTTTCCACTTAGCACATGTTATGTATATCCTCTCCAAAGGTGAGTTTCGCTTTGATAGTGTTATTTGGAAATAGAATTGCTATAAGGTCAGATCCAATAGTTTGTAACCATGAAATATAGCTTAGATGTATAGATGTCGTCAGCTCTGCCTCGTTGTTAGGGGATTCTAAATGGAAAAAGAGCTTTCTGAGGCTATATATTTTAGTCCTAGATAAGAAGTCCAATGTAAATCAGAAGTTTGAATTTTGCGAAGGTACAGTTGTGTGGTCAATTAAGTTTAGAAGGTCATTAAGAGATCAAGAGACGTAGAGCTACATTCATCTCCTTAATGCACTAAATGAGGCAGTAATTGACATTGAGACGGAGGACATTGAGATCTAGTCAGGCAATTTGTTCAGTAACTTTACAGTTAAAGGAGTTGTTAAAAAATTGCATAGGGGATCAATTACTTCTCCCCAAAAGATGTTAATTTGGAAGAGTTAAATGCTGCCTAGGGTGCAGTCTTCTTGTTGGTGTGTGGTAAAAGGGAAAGTGTCAACAAAATGGAACTTGCAAAGAACGAATGTCATTCAGGAGATGTAGACTTATCTTGCGTCTTGTGTCAGGGTGAGGTGGAGGATGTAGATCATTTTTTTTTTTTGAGCAGAGACAAGAAATAATTTTATTATAGTTAAGAAGAGTACAATACTATCACTTGTATAAGAGTGTTATACAAGTCCATATGGCAATACATCAGGTATTAAAGAGGACGTGGATCATTTGTTTTGTTGTTTCCCTTTTACAAGGGGCAGGTTGAATAGATTCTTAGATTTAATGGGTTGTGCTTGGGTGATGGAGAGATCTCTGTTGGAATTATTGGGAAGTTGGGTGAGAGGTAATTTCAAGGGGGATTAAAGATAGTGTCGCTGACAATTCCATTAGTGTTTTTTTGGGTGCTTTGGAAGGAGAAAGGTTAAGCTTGTTCAAGGAGTTTTCGAGGAAGCAAGGCTATTATTGATCTTTTCGCTATTAAGTTGTAAGGAGTTTGAGGGCCTAGGTGTCAATAGCCTTCTTAAGAATTGTTCAGAATGTTTAGAAGGAGGAAGGTTAATTAGAAGGCACATCCATGAATGGACTCCATTGCTGAAAGGGTATGTGAAATTTAATGTAAACAGTGCTGCTAGGCAACATCTTGGACGGGCAGGAATAGGAGGGGTGCTTCACGATAGTGCGAGGGAGATGTCTTTCAATTTTTCAGAACCCGTTGGTATTGATGATTCTAATAAGGCAGAGCTTTATCCATTAAACAAGCAATTTCCTTTTCGGGGGAGGGGGGAGATGAAGCTCATTATGGAATGAGATTCTTCTAGTGCTATTGCTTGGGCATCTGGTAAGAAGAAGCCTCCCTGCAGATTCATTGGTGGTGTTATGAATATTATCAGACAATGCGTGGCAGACTTCCCAGCTAAAGCTAGGGTGGGCTCATTATGGTTCATTTGGTCTTTGTAATCGGTTTTCGGGGATTGGTTTTTTGTATTTGAAATCAAGGGTGTAAAGAGAGTCTTGGTCTATACAGATGAGCTTTATTTTGGTTCTCGAAATGTTTTTTGTTTTATTTTGAGAATCAGTATATACCTTGTACTTTATTTACATATTCATAATGAAAACTCTTGGACTGTGTTTGGATGGGGAGACTTCTCCTAAAGAAGTCTGACCTCTCTTGTTTGGATCTATTCTCTAGGAGAAAGTGGGGTCCACAAACTGTGAATCTTCTCTTCCTTCAGGAGAAGTTGTTCTCCACCTATGCCAGAAGAACACTATCTTCTTGAGTTGAAGGGAAGTGGTTGCAGGTGCAACTTGTCACTTAGGTTGCACCTAGCTATATTTCTAGCTTTTATTTTTGTGCTCGATGAAAATCTAATTGGTTGGATTCAAATATCACTTAAATTTTATCTCAAACTTCAAATTTTTGCCACTTGATCTTAGTGATAAAAAATGACCAGTCATCCATGTTATTTTCCCTAAAGAGACCTGGTAATTTTGGCCACTAAGATCAAGTGGCTTGGATTTGATTTTGGGCTAAAACTTGGTCTAGTGTAGCTTATGAAATGAACTTTAATCTCACGACACTGTATTTTTTAATGTTTCATAATATTTTAAATAAAGTAAGAAAATACCAATGTAACTCATATAGTCTTATGATGGGGTTCTTCTCATCCAAACACAACCTTGGTTACCTTTCCCAAAAGAAAAACACACACACTCCATTTGAGACAAACAGTACTGCTCTATATGAGTGTATAATATTAAGAAATATTATGTATGGTTCATTTAAAAAGGCATTTTACATGCTATGTCTGATATGAAATTTTATTGTTTGATATCTGAGGTTCTCAGTTATACTTTATTTATCTTTGTTTACAAACACATTTGATTAACTATATTATGTGGTTTAACTACACAGGTGGCATTCCTTAAGGATACAATTGTTAAGAAAGATGAGGAAATTGAACAGTTGCAAATGCAAGATACCAGAATTCAGTCTCCTAATTTAAGTAGTGAGAAACGTGGTAGAAGCACCTTAAGGCGAGGGCTTACCTCACCTACCAGATCCATTCTTAATAATCGTTCTCATCAAAGCCGAAAAGCATCTGGTGGAAGAACCTTACAACCCACTGACAAAGCTACTTCTGATTTAGATAATTCCTCTGAATACAGTGATAAGAATTCTGACACTGGTTCTCATCAGTCTCTGGATGACTTTAGGCACCAAAAGGGTTTTATGCCATCGAAGCTTGCTAGGGTGGATTCCAATCAGAACTTCATTGAAGATGCTGAGCTTTTAGCCTTTGGTGATGGTGATTCAGAGGAGAGGTTGAGTGACATATCAGACAGTGGCCTTTCAATGGGAACAGAAACTGATGGTTCTATAAGCAGTATTGTCGAGTTCACCCTTTTCCCTGAAGCTGTGAAACCAGCAGAGAGCACTGAGAATACGTCAGTATTTTCTTACTTTTAAGAAGATGCATCTCATCATCATCACTGTATACACAAATTTCAAGCAAATGAATCTTGGGAATCCATAAAGTAAAAAAAATTACTCAATTTTTGAAAAAGATTGGTATAAATATCTAAGTAACAAGGCAATAGCTTCTCCTTAGAAACCTAGCCTGTCAACCCTTTTTTACAGGGAGAAGATTACTTTTTACAACCCGTCTATGACAAGTATTAGCAGTTTCCATTTTTTTTATGTGGATTAAAAAATGATCTTCTGGTGGATCTTAAGAGACATTTCCCACTTGATTAAGGGTTGAACAGAGAAATCCAAGTTTACCCTTAAATATCTAAATGTTGAAAGACGAAAATCTTCAATATCTGAGAAAGTTGGGTATAAATGTTCTGACAGGGAAATAGGTTGCCCTTGGTAGACTAGCCTGTCAGCCTTTTTCCAAGGAGAAAATGTAACTTCTTACAACTCTTAAATGACTAATATTATGACATTTTCCTTTTTTTCTATTTGGACTTAAAAATGATCTTTTGATGGTGTCTTGAAAGAAAATTTTCACTTGAAGAAGATCAAGGGATGAATAGAGAAATCAAAGCTTCATCCTAAATCTCTAACTGTTAAAGAGGAAATCCTCAATTCTTACAAAGAGAAATGGAGAATTCTGGGGAATGTTTGTGTCCAAGCAATCATCTATAAGTCCTAATGAGGTCCAAAAACCCCAAAGAATAGTATTTGAATCCACCAGTAGAATTCCAGGCCATGCCAAGAAAAGAAAAAAAAAGTTCTAGTTTTCCAAGTTCCTTTTCTCAAAGATTGCGAGCTCCAAGTTTCCTTGAATAAGTCCTTTTGAGAAAGGTCAATGGTCGAAACTTGGAGATCTTCTAAAGGTCTCAGCATAATCTTGATTTATACCCAATTGCTTCAAATCAGATCAAGGAAAATTCAGAAGTGATTCAATTGGATTGAGAGAACCCAATTTCAAATTCACCCAATGAATTCAAAGGACAATCCTCAAAACTCGAAGAATTCAAAAATTCCACCAAAAAACAATAGTTCTTGTTAGGAGGAAATCCTAAGTTTCAATGAATCACCTAAACCTAATTTCACTCACAAGAAATTTAGAGAAGGCTCAAATCTCAATCGAGTTCTAGAAATAATTAAATGCAAGAATGAATAATAAATTCCAACACAAAATTAAAAATAGAACACAAAAGACAAGAGAGAAGATAACTTACTTCTACAAAGAAGAGAAGAATTGAACTAAAAACTAGATGCCAACCCCTTGGATGTGCACCTCTATTTATACTAGTAGAGGGAGAATAAGATAATGCAAAAAAAAAAAATTCAAGGAAGTTGTAGGCGCTGTCTACTTTCCAATTTCTTCTTATGCTAAAAAAAAAATCACAATCAATCTCCTTTGAACAAGTGTTCTTATTACATCATTATTGAAATAAAAAATAAAAACAAAAAATATGTCCATGCTTTGTGCGCCCATGCCTTGCTAAAAGAGAGAAGATAGCTTGCTAACTTGGGTGGAAGGAATCTTTTAAATAAGATTTGAGTAGGTGAAAAGCTTAACCCGTCACTCTCCTTTGCTCCAAGCAAATATACCTCTAAAAATGGGCTTTTGAGGCCCAAAGCATGATAAATCAGGCAATAACACATATATGAAACTTATGGGCCACTTAATTGAGGCTTGTGGGACCCAAAATCCTCCTCATCGAGCCTCTTTTCCTCCGATCAAAATACTTTGTAGAATATGAAGGCAATTTCTTGAAGGTTTTCCATGGGGATGCCCACTTCACCGTGTCTCCCAAATTCTCCTCAAAGCTCCTCCGAAAAAATCTTAGCCAAAAGATTCCTAGAGTACCTGAAATACGTGGTGGTGGTTTTCTTCCTCTCTCTTGTGGGTGGCGGTGGGTGGTTTGCATTTATTTGGCCTCAAGAGGCCTTTAAAAAAGGAAGCAAAACATGGGCGTGCATCCGACTGCCATGGACTGCTTTCCTTCTTCTTTTTCCCTGCTTTTCCTTTCCATTTTTGTGCTATTTCTTTGTATTTTATCCATAATTTCTTGTTTCCAACCTCCTGTTTGAACTTTGTCACTTGTGTTGGGAAGCTAACTTAAAGGGCATACCTAATGGTGTCTGATTTGGGAAACTTTGGCTTAAGAGGTGGGTCCAATGCATGTGTAGTTGGACAGTTTATAGTATTCTGTTTGTCTCTTTTTGGCTCTAATTTGGATTTTAAATCTGGCTGTTGGGAGCTAAATTAAGGACCTTTAAGATATGCTTGAATTGTCATTATTTGATCGTTGGAAGTGGGCTCCGTACCCCTGCACTATGTCACTGTATGCAGATATCTATCAATGATAAGTAACTTCCATAGCATTCCTTGGACCCATCCGTCACTGATTAAAACTTGACCCTTTTTTCTGAATTGTTTGTGTCCCATCTTTGATTGGTTCACTTTTTAAGGTCAAAGTTGACTTGATCTTTCATGGACTTGATTTTGTCATCATCAATGTTCTTATCAAAGTCTCATCCTATTTACTTGAGGTAGCAAAAACTTGGTTGCAGATAGAAGCCCAAATTCCTTACTTGGCATCTTCTATTAAGTAAAGCCAATTTTAGACAGTAGAGTATTCAAATCAAATCCTATCATGCGTGCCCATATCAATCTATAGACAATGTATACTGGAAATTGCTGTATCAGTGTTCCCATATCATATGATTTTCATATTTTCTTGATCTAGAGCTTGGCGGTTTATTTGTATTTGAAATGTTACTATTGAATGCAGGCCTCAGCCTCCTTCACGAATACCTCGACCAGCACAGAAGTCCACAAAAGCAGTGTCAACTCAACTGGGAACAAAAGCGGTTTCAAAGGCATCAACAAGTATGTATTTTCTTGTTTCTTTCTATTGTCAATTTTAAGCTGCTATATAGGATGCTTATCTCCCAAGATCCCAAGACCCAAGCATGCATACGATCTTGCAAGTCCTTCAGTGGGAGGTTACCTTCAACCTTTGCAATCATCAGTTTTTTTTATTATTATTATAAATTAAATTCAAAGCTGCATTTCTATAGCTCTCTTTTTTCCTGCTCAGAGTTACAAGAATGATTATTTTCATCAACACTTCATGATTAAATTGCAAGATAGCTACAGAGGATGTTTATACAACAAAGTGTCGAGATCCTATATGCATAATGCCCTAGCCTATCATGAGAAATTACCTTTTTCTCTCAGTTAGTTTTATATACCTTTGAGGGGATCCTTTTACTGGTTTAATAAATAACAATTGTGAAATAGTTATTTTCATGAACTGTTTGTGATTAAATTAAACCATGAATAAACCGAACTGGCAATGGAATACCTTGATATGATGCAAGTATTAATGACCTTAAGATTACAATATGCATGTTCTACCATGAAGTAATGCAATAAATGTCTTGTAAGGACCACCATTTGCTTCATGGGTTGCATTTCCTAGTATTTTGAGATGACTGGTCATACATGATATCCATATGCTTCTATAAAGATATCAGACCTGTGACATTTTCGTAATTTTAATCTCATAAAAAGATCATCTAAACTAATACTGTATCCATCTTTTCTGTATAATTTTGGTCTACCCATCACAACTTTCATGTGAAGAATCGCTTGTGCTCTGTACCTTTTAATGAAGTTATTATTACCAAAAAAATGTGAAGAATGAAAAGTCAGGGGTGACTCTGAATCATGCAAGATTGTTCTCACCAATTTGGGTTCAATTTCTAGGAAAAAACTGTGACATGTTGGTTCTCTTGTATTTTTCTTCCAACTCCAGGCTCAAGAAAAAGCGCGAGTAGCCAAGTAATGGGATCTTCAGTGAAGCAACCAAAACGATGGCAGTAAACTGGGCCTCATGTCACAAACAGTTTTTGTATTGGTATGATTCAATCACTGATTGTCTTACCACTGTCTGTATTTAACCATGACATGCTCATCATTGGTGCCAGCTAATATGTAACTTTAGGCATGTAATATATACTCCAATTATGATCAACTTGCATTTCTGGTTTTTGAGAGTAGTGCAGCACAACAGACTCGGTCATTGGCTTAGCAAGGGCATATTACCAGTTTGGTAAGGTATGGTAGTATTTATATCCCCCAAATGGTCCCATCTCCTTCATGATTATATCCAACATCTCCACCATTAATTTAAAAAAGTTTTATATTTTAAAATTTCAAATTTTACCAGCAGATGATGGAGAGTTCAACCTCATTACAGTCAGATCTCCTGTACCCATCTTCCAGATTTCTCGTTGTTTAGAGAACCCTCAACATCTCTGCTCCTCATCTTTTTCCCCATTTTTTCTTGGCTTTCCATATTTCATTTCTAGACAGACCCTCCACCCTTTATTCATTTTCTTTGACCATCTCTTTTTTCTGCCGTTTGATCATCTTCTTTTTCTTCTCCATTTTCTTTTGCCTTTCATCTTGTCATGTATTTTTCCTCGTGAACTTTGATTACTGAGGTAGTGGATGAACTGATTCTTAAATAATGGGGTCCGACTTGGCCTGACATGAAAAAAATCAAGCCTTGGTTAATTTGGGCGAGGGTCTGAGATCAAATTTGCATTAAAAAATGGGGCTCAAGTCAAAATCAGGCCTATTCTTGGCTTGCAATCTAAGAGCTCAACCCAATCTAAAACTTGAGGCCTATCATTTCCAATATACATGTTTTATAGTACAAATCATATTAAAGAATACATTATGGTAACTTGATCGACAGTCTTAACTCTGAACCTTTTATTTACATCATTTAAAATTTTAACTATCAAACTCTATATTCATTCTTAATTCTCAATGGAAATTAGGTTTGTTGGCAACAAATTAAAAAAAAAATTCCCACTTTTTCTCATAAGACATCAAAAATATGTCATCATATTTTTGAAATAAACTGAAATTCCAAAGAACTACTCTCTTAAATTCCCTTTACCCATAAATTGTCTGGTGCTACAGCACTAGATGATCAAATTCATTTAGTGACATAAGAATCAGGACCCAACCTTTTCTATTGAAAGGCAAAGCAGAGGAATTCCATCCCATCCTAATTCACATCCAAGCAAAGAGAGCTAGAACGATCATTAATTTTGGCCAGTGATAAATCAAAAAATGAAAACAAATATACACATTCACCTCTAATTGGATAAAAAAAAAAATCATTTTCAGTAAAAAATACTGTAAACCCTTGGGCCTTGCGTCCACCCCTTCCGACTCTACACAATTTATCCTGTGAACTGAACCCTCAATAAATTCTCGCGATCAAATTATTTGAGGCATTCAATTCAGTTGATTTTTGACGAGCACTAATCCAACATTCCAAGCATAGAAAATTTTAAAATACCGCTCCACAATCTGACTGAGTTGATTTTTTTTTATTTAGAATAAAATTAATTTAAATTTTATGCCATTGGATGCATTTTCACTACTAGATTGAAGCCTAAAGACCAATAATTTTATTTTCATCTCAAAAAACCAGAGATTAGAACAATTCAATAGGCTTTAATTTATAGAAATTTGATATACCTTGAAATATCCAATCATCTAATTCTTTTCAACATACTGTATGTCCCACCCATTTGACATGACACATCGAGTCACCTGAACTCAGCCTGAACTCTACTAGCCCTGACCTTTCTTTCCATCTTATGGGCCAATCGTGGGGTAATTCCCAAGTTCTGATAAACCATAATAATAATTATATATAAAAATAAAATAAAATAAGAGGTGATATGATAAACCACACCCAACCTATCACTACAAATCCCACAAATCCATTGTGCATTGGCATTCCCATATGAGTCTGAAGCCATCAATCAATTGTTCCCAAGCATTCTTTGTGCATTGACACAATCTAAGGTCTAAAGCCCTAAGGCCCAATTGACACATATCACCAGTACATGTTACAATATCCTGATACCTATTAATTCAACTGATACGCCTAGTTCTATTGGCTGAGTTGGCTAATATGTAACATTTCAAAAAATTTAATGGTTTGATGAAACAATAAGCATCAGCTGATACTCATATTGCCCAATTCATTGAATGTTTGACCACTGTTTGCAAATTTTTTCACTTACATAGAATAACAGTTGCGAATATACTGCAGGAGGGTTCATGCTAATACATGGACAACACTTTTCCATATATTTTTTTATGACCAAGGTGTTCAGGCCTCTTAGAACGTTTAATTAATCTTCGAGGCATGTGCAAGCCTCCATCCCCAAAATAAATCTATGGGAAGTAGCCCTTTGGAGTAGAGTGAAAATCGAATTCAAGATTCCCACTGAGGCGGGTTCTTGATCATCACTCAAACCTTCGGGTTGACACTTTTCCATATATCAGCAGTCAGCTTCTAACTTTCTAAATTTTCACATCAAAGTTACACAAAAAACCAACATTAAAAGTTAAGTGTATGCTGAGGTAAGAAAAGACAATGGAAACATAAGCAAGTACCAAGAGAATTCCTTATTGACATAATCTCAATTTCAGCACGTCACTGTCAGTATTCTTTCTTCATCTCTTGCTTGCACCGCCGTACCACTGACGTTAACATATGAAACAGGGCCAAAAAATAAAAAGGAACATTCTACTGATCATACTTTCAGTTCATCAGCTTCTGATTGCAGAGACTCAAAGACTGAATCCAATTCACTTGGAATAACATCCTCCAACCTCGACGGGTTCCACTTGGGGTTCTGTGAAGACATCAAACAAAATTTGTCAATTGACTATTTCTGCGTCCATGAAAAAGTATCTGAAATTTGTGTCAACATGAAGGGGGACTCATGTATGCAATCATTTCAATGCCTAATATAACGAAAGAAGAAATATATTGAGATTTTAAACACAATGGAACTCCTGGAAGGTTAATATTTAACACCTGTACAAGCTAAAGATGTAGACTTGATTTGGTCAGAATAAGTGGACATTCAACTGAAGAAGTTCCTTCAGTAAGCATCATCTTAACACAACATTTTTAGTCTGTAAAAAGTAACAGTAGTTTCAACACAAATAAAAATATGCCCAGTAAAGCTTGTAGTCCACACATCTGTTCCCATGCCCTGATTAGTTCAAGGACCCCATAGATGATTAAGAAAATGCTCAAAAACATAAGCTAAATATCTATGTTGTGAGGGACTTAAAAATGTATCATATGCGCATTTACTCATTCACATGAAAGATGCACAACCTTCTTTTATCAAACCATTATAGACCACACAAGCAGCCCAACCCGTTACCACAAAAATTAAAAAAAAAAAAAAAAAAACCCCTTTCAGAGGCCCAGCAGATACCAAAAGATTGCCGGTCGGCCATCTGTGTCTCTGCTGCCCCTAACGAACAGTCTCCCTGTTTGACCATGCATCCAGGTACTCACCTCTTAACCATCTCTCCTTCTTTATCCCTTCACTCCAATCAGCCCTCTTCTTCTCTCCGTCTTCTTCACTCCCTCACCAACGCCCAACCTGCTGTCCTCACCTAGTTACCCTGCTTCATCTCCATCGACCAACACCCAATCAGCTCCACTTCAATCTCAGCCAACCCCCCACTTTTGTTCACCATAAGCCTTCCACTCTCCAACGTCAAACCAACCCAATCGTGCCCTGCTTGTCCTGATTCCATACAGAAAAAATCACATTCCCAGGTTCCTGTTAAACACCTGAAACCCCAATAGCCCATCTCTTTTATTTTATTACCTTATCTTCCTTTTTCTTTTCTTTATTAATACCTTCACCAAAACATTGCCTTTTCCCTTTCTTTTATTTAAGAATCCCTTTAACCATTGTGTTAACCGCCCAACCCATCTCAACTCTTTTAAGTCGATCCCGCTGCATCAAAAAATCACTACCCTAAATTACTCCCCAACTCTTCATAACACTCGTCCTTGATTCTTCATCAGTGACCACACTAAATAGTCTTCGAAAGGACTTTAACAAATTTCTCCAAAAAGTTCCCAGCCCTATCTAATCCTTCACCGCTCTTGAAAACTGACATTATCATATTCAACCCTCCCTCGACACAAATTCCATTCTCTCCAATTTATGAAACAACACTCCTCCACAAAGCTTCAACCTCCTTCCCTTGCCCTCCATGGCCATTTGCACAAAACAGCCCTGTTCATATCTTTCATTCTTGTAATTTCTAACCCTCTTTTTAAGCCTCACTACATCCTTCCATTTCATCACAAGAACTTTTTTCAGTGTGTTTCCCTCAGACGAAGTCCTTCAACCTCTGTCCCACACAAACAAGCATTTGGAACAAAGATGTGTAATAAATTGGCAAGTTATCCATTATCTCTTTTATGAGAGTGATCCTCCCCTCAAAATATTGGTAATCTCATTTTAACAAGTAAATAAACAAAAGATTGGCAATCTCTTTTCTTTTTCTTTTCTTTTTTGAAAAGTAAGATTGGGAATCTCTTTCTACATCACAACCTTTTTGTAAAACTTTTCCACTACCTAATCCATGAAGATTTAGCACGTGGGTTGGCACTAACTTTCCAACTCTCCGTATATCTATGACTCATATTTATGAGATGATAAAATATGACAAAATCTATACCAAGAATAAATTCACAGAGGAGTGGGCATGTTGCTTCTCGTAAGAATGCACAGAGACTGCCAAAAGAAGTTATTCGTGTTCAAGCAAGTTTTGACTGTTACAGATGTAACAGCCAGGGTGGTTTCTTGGTCCTCCGCGGGTACTTGTGGATTCAGGGGAACACTTTCTAGGTAGCTTCCCTACTTGTCCTACCACCGCTGCTAATTCATCCAGCCTATCTTGGGCCACATTAATACCTATTGTCATACTTTTCACATGTTCACTTTAAGCCACAATATCATCTCGTAGAACCTAGGCACAAACATAATATCTTTCACATATGAATTTGGATGCAATCCGCATCCATCACAAAGGTAAAGTCTCCAAATTCTAAATTCAATCCTCATCACCACTTATCAATAGTCATCGTCATCGTTATTCTTGTCCCTTCATGTCTCCAATCTGATATAGGTGGACCTTTCAATAAGAATGATTAGGTTTTATGCAGAATTTTAAACTCTTACCATCACATGAGGTGTTCGGGGAAACAAAAGAACTTATTTATGACAAACTAAAGCATCTTCAAAATCATCTTTGTTTTTTGTGTTTTTTTTTTAGCAGAGACAGGAATTACCTATCTTAACAAGAGAAGAATAGTACAAAAGGAAGATGAAGCCAGAGATGTATTGGCCCCATAATAGTGTCCAAAAGGAAACAAATTCACACAACTAAGTACATGCAAAAGATACCCCAATAAACCTGTACACCCAAGAAAGAGCACACCCAAAATATACTAGTCTAACAAGAGCTCTGGGCATGTGTTTCCACACACGTGATTCACTGACCGAGCTACATGCGAAAACAGGATGTTTTTACCCACAATGAATCTCCTAATTCCCCTAGCAATCCAAGGGGGACTGTTCCTACCATTAGCCCGGGCAATAGCATTAGCCGAGTCACTCCCAATAATGAGGTTGCCATACCTATAGATTGACCAAAGAATAATAGCTTTCCTATTTGCAAGAAACTCAGCCTCATTAGACTCCATAATTCCCGTGGATTCAGAAAAGACAAGTATTCTTCCTCCATCGTCATGCACTGTCCCCCATCAAAATCATCTTTGCTTGCCAAGATAGTCTCATTGGTAACACAAGCGTCTTTTGAAAAAGAATTGAATGGGACTAGGATCCTCAAAGTTGTATAATGAATGAAAACCAGAGTGTTGTACAGCATTCAATAAACATATTCCAAACTAATGGTTTCCACTAGCATAGTTTCTTTTAGCCATTAATCTCATGTATTTTTAAAATAAAGTATTTTTTACCATAATAGTCTCTTTGGTAACACAAGGGGGTCTTTCAAAAAAAAAAAAATTGAATGAGACAAAACCTAGAGTGTATAAAGATTGAAAACCATAGTGTTGTACAACATTCAATTAATGTATTTCAAGCTAACGGTTTCCACCAGCATAGCTTCTTTTAGGCATTAATCTCATGTATTGTTAAAATAAAGTTATATTACTTTCTAGATACTTCCATTGCTTCTTCTTCTGAAAATAAAGTAATTTCTTTTCTAGACAATTCCATTGCTTCTTCTCCTTCTTTAGGCTTGGATTGTGATGGTAATATGACTAGAATCCACAACACTTATGGTTGCAATAAATATATACACAATACATTTGAAGTATTAAACCTAATGTCGTTAAAATCGCACAATTCACGGTTCGAATCGTTGGCTAAAACGAGCCAAATCGCATATAAAATTGCAAATGGGTAAAAATTGTATGATCTTAGGGTTAAATTGCAAATCGTGTGATTCAAGCCCTAAAATCGCAGAATCGTGCGATTACACAGTGTACCTAGTTACTAGCGTTATTTGTCTCTCTTTCTTCCTTTTCGTCTTCCTTTGTTTTTTAATTACTTTCGACAAGGACTGTTTACACGTAACATATAGACCTAAAGAGCTTGATATAAGTGAATTTCTTGTGTACACTTATACACATGATATAAGTTTCATGTGAAAAAACATATATACGGTAACATATACACTTGTAAACATATATACGGAATATTAAAAACCATTTCTTAAATACGATAACATTAAAAAACATAGTTATATATAAGTTTCTGTTTTTATATTTTTAATTTTTTACCATCGTTTTTTTCTAATTAAAAAACATCTCTTTTTTATTCAATCTTTTGTGTATGTATATACATACATACATATATATATATATAATATATTATATATATATATATATATATATTATATATATATATATTAAAAGGCTCTAATTTTTTTATTTTTATTTTTTTAATGAATGATAATAAAATTTATTTAAATTCCTTTAATTTATTGATTGATTTTTTAAATTTATCAGTACTTAATATTTATATTTTACTCTCATATTAATATATTTCTTTTTTTATTGAAGTTTTTTGGGATTTTGGAATTTGGATATTAAAAATTTATGAATCATGATGATTTTGTCATATACTCGTGTGTTTGCATATTTGCTTATACTGTGAAGAATTGAAAACTCGTCTTACTATTTTATATCATATTATATTTATTTATAGTTTATATAATAACTTAAAATATATATTATGAATCTTACGATTCTACGATTTCCGATTCACAATTCACACCCCTAGATTGATTCACAATACAATTCGAGTTTGACACCATTAATTAAACCAAAAATATCATAAATCATTAATAGAATCAACCTGTTACCAGCTTTTCATACCGCATCTACCAACCGACACTATGCCAGCATAGGATGACATACATGAACATGCGAATAAGCATTTAAAAAACTAAAGTACATATGCATAATTACAAAACATAATCATTTGCAATGTAATGAACAGATAACAATGAACATTTGTCCTACCAAAATGGTTAAGAAACTAGATAGCATCTATAACGAGATGGTTTACAATTCCTGAAGCTTGATAATCAAGTTGATGGAAAACAACATATCTATGGCCATCCTGTTCAAAAGCAAGAATGCTACAGTTGATTCAATAATGCAAGGTTACTATTCAGGAGGAGACTAGAAAACCTGATCCTTGTCCACCAATACTGCCCTTACACCTTCAGCAAAATCATTTCGAAGTGCAGATCTTACAGCAATGCGATATTCAGCCTTCATCACACCATTTAACTAGACACAATACGAGGAAATGAGAGGGGTCACATTTTTAATTTCTTACAGCAAATCCCTACAGATGCAGCCAGAAAAAAAAAAATCAAATGAAAAAAAGAAACTCACTGTGGACAGAGGACTTCACTGTTCCCATGTGCATCTGCAACTTCAGAGAAATGCTTTTCCGTTAAACAGAGAGAAAATGGAGCACCTTTGCCTAGTCCTTGAAGAGCATCACTAGCCCATTCTGCCACTGCAAAAATAAATAAATAAACAAATGAATAACTGAAAAAAAAAAAAAAAAGTGATTTAAGATAGAATGAGAGAAAGCTGCACATGGAATAAAATTGAACCACTGTTTCCAAGTAAGATCAGATAGCATCCTAATTTGCATAGGTATGGGTGTGAGTCCCGGAGTCCAACATGGGTGCAAGGTGTTGAAGTCAACAACAACAAAAAATGACTCAGTGACTCTGCACCATATTTAATCAATTTAAATTTAAATTTACTTTTAGATGAAATATGGTGCAAAAATAACACATAGGAAGTGATGTACTAAACATACTCTAGACAATCACATGACAAACATATCAATATTTTAATTAGGATTCATGAGAGATGTAGTAATATTTTAATGAACTTGGAAAACAACATTAAAAGTACTAGAGGGGCACGTTTATACGGAAGCAAACTCATAGATTTTAATCTTCAATGATTTAATAACAAGGACATTAATTCTGAGAAATTCCATGTTTGGTGTAGCAAACTCTAAATCCTTTCTTGTTCAATTATCATTAAAAATTGATGTTTGGTTTGAGAAATTAAAAGTTTGTAGATCAAGTCATCAAGACCCTACGGACATCGAATAGTTGGTTAAGTCATCAAGACTCTACCGGGCATGTTCTATGGTGGATCAAGTCATCAAGGCCTCCCATCGACATAGCCAACAGTGTATCAAGCCATCAAGGACCACCAGACGCATATTTGAAGGTGCACCAAGCCATCAAGGCCTCCCATCAACATATCCAATGGTAGGTGAAGTCATCAGGACTCTACCAAGCGTATGCAATGGTAGATCAAGTCATCAAGATCCTACTGGACATATCCAATGGTAGATCAAGTCATCAAGACCCTAGTAGACATATTCAATAGTAGATCAAGTCATCAATACCTTATTGGACATATTCAACGGTAGATCAAGTCAACAAGACCCTATTGGACATATCCAATAGTGGATCAAGTCATCAAGATCCTACAGGACATATTCAATGGTGGATCAAGCGATGAAGGCCTTCCATCAACATATCCAACAGTGAATCAAGCGATCAAGACCCACCAGAAGCATATCAGATGGAGAATCAAGCATTCAAGGCCTCCCATCAACATACCCGATGGTAGATCAAGTCCTCGAGACCCTATCAAATGTATCCAACGGTAGATCAAGTCAACAAGACCCTGCTGGACATATCCAATAGTGGATCAAGTCATCAAGACCCTACAAGACATATTCAATGGTAGATCGACCCTACCAAGCATATCAGATTGTGGGTCGGGCCATCAAGACCTCCCATCAATATATTCAACGGTAGATCAAGTCATCAAGACCTTACCGAGCATATTCAATGGTGGATCAAGCAATGAAGGCCTTCCATCAACATATCCAACAGTGAATCAAGCGATCAAGACCCACCAGAAGCATATCATGGAGAATCAAGCATTCAAGGCCTCCCATCAACACACCCGATGGTAGATCAAGTCCTCGAGACCCTATCAAATGTATCCAATGGTATATCAAGTCATCAAGACACTACAGGACATATCCAACGGTAAATGAAGTCATCAAAACCCTATCGGACATATTCAATGTAGATCAAATCATCAAGACATTAAGGGACATATTTAACGGAAGACCAAGTCATCAAGACCCTACTGGACGTATCCAATGGTAGGTCAAGTCATCAAGACTCTACTGGATACATTCAATGGTAGATCAAGTCATCAAGACCCTACTAGATATATTCAACGGTAGATCAGGCCATCAAGGCCTTCCATTTACATATTCGACGGTAGATCAAGTCACCAAGACCCTGCCAACACCTTATAGACACAACCCACCAAGCTAATAGGTCTAAAGTGCAACAACTTGGATGGTCCATCCTTTTTGGAAATCAAAGATATTAAAGAATTTTAGAACTCCTTATTCCTCTAATGTAAACTCTAAAAAACTTTAAAAAATCCTCCCTAACCATTACTGAAAAAAACCTTCATTTCAACCTCTCCAAAATCCCTTTTTAACCACCAAACCCCTTCCTTCGAAATACTCTCAAAAATTCACTCCTTCCAAATCGGTCAGCATCCCCTACCAAAGACTAAGGCATGTGCCTTAAGTTGCTAAATAGGGATAATGGTATCCTCTGGAAACTATCTAATCGATCCTCACTACTAGATTAAATACTTAAAAAAATATATCAATATTTAACTTTGGCATCTTGAGAACAAACTTTAGGGAAATTTGGTGTGCCCACTTTGAACAACGCATCAGTCCACATAATTCTGTACCAACCAATCCCTTCTATCTCAAAGGTTGAGGTGCAACCTCTGACATGGCATGTCAGAGAACTCAGTTATTTGCTCAATGATACCCATTTTCTTTTTTTTTCAAATCAACCCGGTGTACTTGTACCCAAGTTAGAGGGGGGACAACCATGTTTAGCTGATCCAAACTCTCCACACTAAGGCATTCTTACGTGGGGCTGTATCTGTTTTCTGTAATTTATATGGGGGAAAGAGAGGGAGGAAAGCATAAAATTAATTTCTAATATTTAGAAAATATTAAAAGAACAGTAGTACAAGATCTAAGCTTCACAAGCAAGAAACTATCCCTCATACACACCACCAAATCACTCTAAAAGAGATCCCGTGAAACCTAAAATTTCACAGCTGCAATTCCAAGTGTAAACTAAAAATGGAACTCGTAAAGCATTTATCCCACCATTGTACCAATACAAGAAAAATCATCTATATAGTTCTCTAACTGAACAGCCTGGAATTGCAGTCATAATTTCATGAGTAGGAAAAAATAGTGAATAATCAAGTATAAGTTGCAACGCAAGCTAAACAAAAAACAATAGCAAAAAGTAAAAAATGAAAACAAGATCACACTAAATTTTGTTCCCATTAAAATTAAATTAGACCAACAGCTACATGAACCTAGACATTGGCAGTGCTCCATGATCGAAAATAGGTAAGCATCTTCTAGCAAAAAACATGCTCATTTTGCACACTTGAAACCAGCTATTCATATCCCTTGCCTTTTTTATGATATATTGTGCATATAACTCCACCATAAAACAGTAGGGAAAGGGTTGAGAGAGGTGTTACAAGTGAGATAGATGGTCAAATGTAAATGGTATGCCCTCAATAGTCTGCAGGTCCAACCAGAATTAAGCAATACCAAACCACAAAAATTCTTTATCTTGCAATTCTTCCTTTCCAAGCCTAGAGCATATTATCAGTAGCATACTAACATTCAAATAAAAATATTCAACCCTCACTGGATTTTGAAACCAAAAAAAAAGACGTCGCAGAATATCACAATGCTTGGAAAACTAACAAGACTAGAGATTTCATGCCAGTAGCAATCATAGGTGGTATTAGACTTGTGTTCCTTGCCAAGGTCAGTAGTTACCACACCTGTCGCTTCTGTACTCAACTGATGCTTCTTCAGACCTTCAGTTGTCTCAATGACAGACTTGTGACTTCCAAAAGATGAAACTATATGAGGTAAAAGCACCTTCAATTGCGCTTCTGACTCTGGTTCCTTACTGTATTTTGCCAATAGTCCATTGACATCCTTGTGTGGATCATCAGAGCTGGATTCAAACATGTATAATAAGGTTAGAAAGCATATCCTTCCCTTCTGAATGATAAAAATAAGTCAATGTCTTTTAAACATCCAACAGTTAGAAAGCACCATTTGAATACAACTTAGAAGCAATTTGGAATCAAAAGAGAGCAAAAAAGGTTGGTACATTATTATGATTGGTTTACAAATTAATGTCATGATGCTAGCATAGATGGGTTCAGAATAAATTCATCATATTCCAAAAAGAGTAGAGTTGCGATGAAGCCCATTTCTCATTACATTCATTTAGGGCCCATTCAATTTCAGGAATGGTGGGAATAGAATAAAGTGGAGTGAATGAATCTGGGCCTGTCCTGGGAACCCATGTTCATCCATTTTATTCCCTCTATTCTTGAAACCAAAAAGGCCCTTACTTGCCAAAAATGAAATATTAGGTCACAATTGAAAGATCATCTGATAAATACAAGCTGAGTGCAAGAAGTGCCTCCTTCAGTGAACTCAAGTTTCCAGATGGCACATAATGTGTACCAAGACCTATATACAGTGCATCAGCAGGAGATGAAATCCTCTTTCCAGTCATTCCAAGATAGGCACCTGCAGCAAACGGAAGAGTCAAACAACAGAACGAAAATGAGGACTAGAATTCAACCAAGGAATTCAGATAGAAGGATGAAATGGTAGAAAATTTTATCCAAATCAAAATGTCATAAAAAAGAGCAAAGATAGAACCTCAAACATCACGCAAACCCCTATTGCAAGACATTCGATAAAAGCATCAGAGAGGCTTCTCTCTAAGCTTCAGAACTTCTTTAAAAATACATATAAAAAAGAAGTCATTGAAGAATTAGGTTCCAGCAATGCACCCTATCACCATATCAGTGTCTTTTCATGATATCTACTTGCATTTCCTTGATGCATAAGGGACATACAGAGACATCAAGAAGAACGAAGGTTCAACAGAAGAGTTCACAAATCCAACACGACAATGAATATACTGAAGCATACATACTCCTTGGCATAACTTTGACAGTAAATAAAAAAGATGAAAGGTGTCGTAGAAAATTGTATTGTACCATTTTAGGCAATTTGGAATTTTATTTTGTAGAGGTGCTAGGACCACCATAAATAGGTTTGACTTCCTGTTCTAGATTCTTTCCATTTATTTTGTAAATTCCATGGTTGATATACTCCATTGGATGAAGAGAAATACAATCCATTTTCTTCCTTTCTCTCTTTCTTCATCATATCATGGTATGCAGAGCAAGAATTTAAGTTTTTCTTTTTTTCTACGGGATATATTGTTTTTTTTTTTTTTTTTGAGAACAAAAAGGATTTCATTAAAAGAAAAAAACAAGAACAATAAGAGGCTTTACATCATATGATATAGGTCTATAAGATCTAGACCGACCACAAAGATCAAAACAAACTGCTCACAATATCCCCACAAGAGGGATACAAAAAAGCCCTAATCAAGTCCAGCCTTGCTAAAAAAAAAGACCCCTGAATTTGAGTTGTTGATTGAATCTGAGTTGTTGATTCCAAATTTAGCAAAGAAGTCAGCAACCCCATTAGTTGTACAACTCACTTGCACGAAAGAAGCATCCATTTCCAAGGACAAGTCCCTTATCTCCCGAGGACAACTGAATATGGTAATCAGTTTCCACGGGAGATGTTTGAGTCCCTTAGCCCATTTAATTGCATTTGTCGAGTCCCCTTCTATGACAAGTGGGCCATGCCCATAGGCCTTCCAGATAGTCAATGCCCTCCTAATGCTAAATAGTTCTGCCTCATTTAAATCCCTAATCCCTACCCTCTGTGAAAACCAATGAAGTTTCCCCCTAATGACCTAAGCACTCCGCCAACCCTGCTAGTCCTGGCTTACCCCCAACGGCTCCATCAACATTAAATTTCATGATATAACGTGGTGGAGGAGACCAGGTAGCGATTGTCTTTCGATACCTTATGACTCCATTCATACAACCCTCCCATGACGTCAAAAAATTCATGTAAGCTTTGTGGAAGCAATAGAAAGGCAAGGCCAATTTTTGGGAGAAAAGTCTCCTTTGTTTTGCAAGTGTTTCAATTAATTCTATACTTTCTTTTAATTGAATTTAATTTTTAATTGCATTTTCCATTTATTCTCTTTCCTTGAATTTCAAAGTCTTAATTGGGATTTGCATTTATTAATTTTAATTCATTTCTAAGAAACAGAAATTTTGGAAACTTGCTCACCATTTACTTTCATTAATTGATCTTTGGTAAGGAACCGTTCATAAACACTTGAATCGGTTCGGGATCTCGGAAACCATAAGAAGAGGAGCCAACCAAAGGAAGCAAACAGGAGCCATGAACAGTCTGACTAGTCGAGGTGGGGGCATCCAAGGGGTGAGAACCGTCGTCGAGAGCTAGATGTCAACGAGCAACGTCAGTTCAGGATCCAAGGATGCAAAAAATGCCCAAGGTGATGGTTCCAAATCGTCTCAGCAACTTGCCTCTAACAATGAAAAGGATTGAACTGCTGAAGAACACTCCAATATAGATTTTTTTGAAGTCCAACACTCCAATATAGATTTACCACTCAAAAAAAACACACCAATATAGATCTTTGTTGTCGTACTCCAACTTGGGATACATCCCACAAAGGCTAACGAAAAACCCACAAGCAGATAATTCAATAAGGAATGGAGCTGAGTTAAAGTACCAGAGAATAAGATCAGCGGAGGGGGGTCATGCCAAGTAATGGGCGGGCCAAGAGCCGCTAACAAAAGAGAGGGTGGACTAGACAGGTGATTTGATGAATCCTGGAAGATGTGAGAAAATACCGCCTCACCACCTCCTTAATACCCTCTTTATACACCACTCTTCTGCCTTCCACGTTGATGGAGTTGCTGCAATTTCCCATCCTTCTCATTGGCTAATCAGTGAAAAAAAACTTAGTGTTTTTGTCCCCTCCCTTGAGCATAGAGCCGTTGATTTCTACCTCCATTCTACTTCTTCCAACCATAAGCAGTCTTGCACCTCAGCCTTACACCATCAACGGTATCTACTCGTGGATGCCCACCTCCACGTTGATTTTCAAGGCAAAGCAGTCCTCCCTTCTCAAGTTCCAGATGTCAGCTTCCATAAATTTTTCGAGCTTGTTGTCGAAGGCTTTGATCATTTTCTCTTACCACCCTTGGATTGGGTAGCCATAGCAAAAAAGCTAGGTCCTTCTCAGGTGCTCGAAAAGATTGGGGCGCCACCTTCCACAGATCCATAGTCTACAGAGGTTCGGGGAGGATCTCTGAAGCTTTTGCACCTTCTCCATCTTCACCACAATGAGGAAGCAAATATCTCCTATTAGACATGTTTTGGGATCAGAGAAACTTTCCCCAATTAGAAGTTGAGAAATCTCTCCCTAAAAGAGACGTCCAACCACCATAACTGATGTGGAGCATGTCACCATATTTATTTATTTTGTTATAGTTTTAGTTTTATTTTATTTGAGGGTATTTTAGACATTTATTGTAATTTTTATTTGAGGGCAATTTGGGAATGTTTTATTGTAAGGGAAATTTCGGAATGAATCACTGTGAACACCATAAAAGGCATTTAGTATGCCTCATACGAAATTTAGTGAATGAATAAGATTTGGAATTTTCAAAAGTCTCCGTGGCTTATGCGTACGGCACTTCCTTGGTGGAATCCAAGCAAGGTGAGAAGCCCTTCCCTCTTCACAGTTATTCTTCTATCTCTTCCTATCTCTTTCTTCTCTTCTCTTCTTCTTCCCTTGAAATCCTAGAATTTTCAAATTTTCCTTTTTTCCCCTTTCCTTGATTGTCGCCCCATCCCTTTTCTCCAAAATCTATCCTAGCTGCCTCAGTTTTAATTCCTTTCCCTTCATAGTGTTGCTGTCCCATACCTAACATCAAAACTTAGCCCTTGCCGCCACCCTCTTTCCAATCTATGAGCCTTTTCTTCTAAACCCTAACCCTAAATCCAGATCTAAACCCTAATTATAGCCGTATCCTTTAAACTCTAGTCCTAATCACCCTTCCTTATCCCAAAACAACCCCATAAACTATCATCCTAATCCATAACAGTCCCATATATGACTGTTTACTGATATTCTATCCATTAAGATCCCCTATTTTGCTGTCCCACACCGTTAAAATCACATATTACTGCTGTCCCACAGTTCTCCTGCCAAACAGCCTATTTAATCCCTATTTCTGATGAAAAACCTACATGTTTGTGGGATTTGACAAACCCCTTTGTTTTGAGGGACCCTTACTGCGAATGTAACTTGGTCTGGATTGTCTTATAAAAATTTATATTAGTTCCAAGGATGGCTTGATTATTTGTGACAGGTTAAATTCTTAAATTGCAATTATTGATTTAGATCTTAATTTCAGTCATAGCATGTTCGTTCATAATCATTGTTTTCCCTCTTATTTGCATTAGTCCCTTAGGGTTGTTGTTTATGTTGTGTTTTGCATCAATATAGCCATTTAGGTTCATTCCTTTTAGTGTCCTGCGTCAATAACTCTAGAGAGCCAATCTGAGATCTCTTTCTCTTCTTTCGAATCTACCATCAGGTCCATCTTTCCTGCCAATATTAGAGTCGTCCAATGCCAAAGTTTTCCTCTTTTCCATAGCTACTTAAGTCTCCCCCAATATGTATGCCCAACTCCTTCCTTCAAGTTGCTTCTCTTTACCCTTTGTTTCAGAGGAGCGGTTGAAGTTCTTCCACAACACCTCCATCACTTTTTTGAGGAAGAGGTTTCTCTTTCCTTCCGAATTGGGCCAGATTGACCTGCATGCCCCTTCCTTCAAGAAGAGCCCCATTGAGACCAGCAATGGCCTTCTGCCTGCATTCCTTTGCCATCCTTACAAAACCAAAAACTCTACCTGCCGAGTCCTTTTTTTTAGAGCTGAAGACATCCCTCATCGATCCCCACTACTTGAACAATCCCTGTAGCCAACCCCGAGTCATCAACTCCAGTAGATTTGCCACGAAGATGGTGAATATCTCTCTCTCTCTCTCTCTCTCTCTCTCTCTCTCTCTCTCTCTCCGAAAAGATACTTGGCTATATAGTGTTTTCTTTATAGTGCAATGTATTCCTGTTAATAAGTTTCATTCTGGAATAGAAGAAGATCAACCATGCATATAGCATCAGCACATGTAGCACAAGTTTGTAAATCCAGATAACTCAAAATTATTGGACATGTATGTTTGCCACCTTAGACAATGACTAATTGTTTGTCTAATATGAACTGTTTTCCATTTTATGTCCCCAGTCATGGCAAATGAGGCTTAGCAAGCAAGCAAGGCCCAAATGATACCAGCCAATTTGAAAAACAAACAAAACATATAACATTAATAAAAGGTGGATTAAATGCAAATCCATTTCTAAAAATTCATTGGACAATGGAACATTGAAAGTGATGTCATTTCAAGCCCAAATTGAAATGTAATTCATGTTGAAGAATCAAGAGGGACATACCAACTGCTCCTCCTCCGGGACTTTGTGCAGCTATGTAAGCAAACCCAACATCTGGGAATAAGCCAATTCCATTTTCTGGCATGGCAAGAAGGGTTCTCTAACATAAACCCATAGCAAATAAGTGCTTTATGTTGGCAACATTGAATCACACTATACTACTATAGTATAAAATAGCCAATCTAGAATGATTCCTATGTGAAGAGTGACAATACCTCAGTGACAATTCGATACCGGCCATGACCAGAAAGGCCAATGCCAAAACCCATAGTCACACCATCCATAAAGGAAACATAAGGCTTTTTATACTCAAAAATTTTGCATATCAGAGAATATTCTGCAGCAAATACCTACATAAATTCAATAGAATCAACAGTCTATTCATAAATGATAATACAGTGTGAAATGAGAAGACAATAAAAAAATTAACGATATAATAAATTTTTAGCAAGCCTAAGGCCATGAAATTGATGATAAAAAAAAATTGATGATTGAAATTGAAGAATCAAGTTGCTAGAGATATTATACATTGCTGAGTTCTATATTTTTGCAAATCTAGAGTTCTCCTTTAATTTAGTACAGTAGAATGGGGCCCACAACCATGACACAGCCATTTTTGCAATGCAACATTGAAATCCATAATGCATATGTTGATAGGGGCAGAAGGGGCTTTTCTCAAACAACTTACAAAAGGATTGGGGCTTATCTCATAATATGTAGTAGAGCTTTTTTCACATAAAGTAAAAAGTTGAGGCTTCTTTCAAAATATATATCCAAGAAAAAAAAAGTCCATAGGTACCGCAAGGCTGGTGGTTTGATTGGAAACTCTGATGTTCTGATTGTTTTAATCATTCTTTGGGTCTGTTCACAAATAGAAACTGGGCATGCAAATACAGTCAAGGTGTCCACTCCTCATGGGACAAGAAAATCTTCTACCACCACATTCCCTTGCACTACAAAATGCATCTACCTGCTCCCATTGATGGAAAAGACACCAATAGAAAGTCACCCTCCACCCACCCCACTGACACCTCTTCCACACTGTGAGACATGAAGAAAATCTTCAGACTCAACTAGCATCGTGGACTCGAGGTGACCAACGAAAGACTTCTCCAACCACTCCTTATTAGTTTGATTACTTTCTTTCCTCAGACCTTTCAACCCCTTTTCCCCTTCTCCTTGCTCCTATTCTTCCATCAAGTCCTCCCTTGTAAAAGTGAAACTCATGTTCGTTCCTGCTTCCGTCCCAATCCTCACCCACATTGCAGTGAATACACCATAGCCCCCTTTTCAGAACCTAGCTCTTTTAACCAACACTTTCTTGTCTCCATAAATGGTCCCATTCCGTGCCGAGATAACTTGATTTCGTTGATGCTTGTCAACCATCTTCACAAAAGCGACGACCTTCCCCCTTCCCTTTGCCTTCACCTCCTCACCCATGGTAACACACAGAATATCGAATGGAGCAACCTCTTCTCCACTTGAATCAGATAGCATTCTGCATGCCCTCTTGAATTTGATGCACATTGATCTTTATAACATAGATTCACCTTACTCCAACAGTCATCAAGACTCAAGATAGCCTCAGGCCCCAAAGGCTTCAATGTGTGCATTTCAATGGCAAATTTATACAGCTTCATTTTTCAGAATGTTTAACTTATTTAGCCAAATTTAAATTGATCACTCAAGAACATGGCAAGTGCTTGGACATTATCTAATTATAATAAAGTTGAAAGGTCTTAAATGCACTCAGAAGACGCATGAACTGAGAAACAATTACTATATGTTCTAGAGATGGAAATGGAGCACAATATTGTAGACACCCCCAAGACCAAGACCTAACTTGGCATGGGCTTGCTATGTATGATCACGCGCAATAGAAAGCCTGAAATTTCTCCACCCCACACCCTTTGACAATCATCTTCAAGTTCAAACTTCAACCCCTTTACTCTCTCCAATGGCCAGATCATAATTGTTTTTTTAAGAAAACAAAAACAAAACAAGGGAGAACAGACAGAAAAGTGGGCACAACGATTTAAATCAAACCCACTGGGCATCTCAACAAAAAAAAAAGAGTGAACAATAGTACTTCTAGAGTTGATTTTGAGTTTGAATCTAGGAAAATAGATCAAGGACATGGATCGTCTCATGGAGGCCATACTACAGCCATTATTGTTCCTTAGAGTAGGGATGGACAACACAAATGTAGATTTGGGTTATGGAGACAGGAGAAATCAGAGAGAGAGAGAAGGTGGTTTTGGTGAAGGAAGAGGAAGGAGAGGGAAAGGGGTGTCAGGCCATAGGCTTACGTGGGAAAGGGGCAAACAAAATGTGAGATTGGGAATGGGTAAATCGGTTTGACCTTTTGATGGAGAGGGGCAAACAAAATATAAGATAGGGAAGGGGTAAATGGGTTGCGTTCTAGTGGAGAGGGCAGCAAACAACATGTGAGGAAGGGAAAATCTCATGAGTGTTGGGTAAGTGGGTTAACAAACATGCACTAATCATGCTCGAAAAATGGTGATATGCAAGCCAGAGCACCACCTGTTTTTAGTGGGCTTGAAAAATCTGTCCATGCTCAAGCCCATTTATTTTTCGGTCTGAAGGACATGATCAAGCCCTCCGTTTTCAGGTCAAGTTCCTCGGTCTTTCAGTTCCCACCCTAATATTTTCATGCAAGATTGTTTACTCAATGAGAATGCCTTCAGATAATTTTTTGCAGTCTTAATAACTAAAGCATCTTTCAAAATAATAATGATGATAACTGTTGCTTGAGTTACATTCTTTTTGCCATCCTATCGCATAAATTACTTACAAGAGGCACCGCATAACTACATCTTTCTCTATCAGAATAAACAACTGTAAGAGTAAGTGTTGACTTTCAATAAGTTTAGCATTTCAATGCTTTTGCAACAGTTCAATGTTGCAAAAATTAGCAATTGACCACCATATGAAATGTAGATATTGCAAAATACAGCACTGAGACTATAACTACAATATTAGGTGGAATACATAAACATTGAAATATTAAGCCTTCTACAACATAGTTTGCAAATGCTTTAGCTTTTCTTTCTTTCTTTCTTTCTTTTTTTAAAGACACAATAGGTTTACATTAAAAACAATATGGTGAAACACTAATACATTCAAAGTAAATAACATGATGTTAAAGTTCTTATATAGGTAAAGCTTTACATAATTAGTGAGGCTGCCTATTAGAAGGCCATCATCATCTATGCAACATATGATAGTTTATAATGGTCAATGGAAATACCTTCTGAACAAGAGGTGTGGATTTGTCCCTTTGAATTTCAGCAGCTACACCCTTAATATCCATTCCTGCATGGTCATGAATGTCCACACTCAAACCTCTTCCAAGATCAAATAAATAAAGACAGATACAAAAACCAACAGAGATAAATAGAGGAAACAAATAAAATAACAAAATTTAAGTTCCATTTTTAGTTACCCGCAGAGAAGGCACGAGACGAACTACCCTCTACAAGGACACATTTAACTCTTGGATCGGTTTCCCATTCATTAAGATACTCCTTGTATTTTACATCCATCTCTGCATCCACATTTAATTCACCAGTCAATGCAACTAGATTTTAAATACCCATATGGAAAATCACAGCAAGGTGCAAAAAATTGCATATCAACCAATACATGCCCAATACACTCCGGCCTGATATAATAAAAATGATTAGTTCGTTTTAAATGGTTCACATGTTAAAAGATAAAGAGCACCAGAAAAGAAAAGCAAACTAAAACAACAAGCAAACCACCCACAAAAAGGCCAACATACTAGTAACAAGTCAAAACACTATGAGATCATGTGAGATCCACACATTCTTTGCAGGCAAGCAAAATGTCTGAGATAGAAATGTTCCTGAATTTCTGAAGGGAGGCGGCCCAAAATGCACACTTGGTGAAGCTACATCTTGCAACCGCCACACTGGATTCGGCAATACCTTTGAACAACTTGTTATTATGTTCCCACCACAGGCTCCACATAGTGGCAAACAGAGATAACTGCCACATAGCACTTAGGCGAAAAGGAGATAATGTCCCAAGCAAAAGATAGCTTGGCCACCAACAAAGGCATAACCCAAGCCACACGAAATGAGCTAGGACAGAGCTCCAAACGTCAGAAGAGAAGGAACAGTTAATAAGAAGATGGTTTGACTCTTTGAAGTCTTGAAGGCAAAAAGGGCAAACACTGACCATTGTTCTCCCTCTTTTCTACAAGTTAACTTGAGTCAAGATTTTCTACAACCCAGTGGTCCAAAGAAAACTAATTGCCCTCGGAGGTGCTTTGGAGGACCAAATCTTGGGGTTAACAGTAGCAGTACCAGTACTCAGATGATCCCAAGTGTAGAAGGACTTTACCGAGAACAATCCATTGTTGTCAAGCCACCAAAGAAGATTGTCTTCCACAGAAGTGCAGATTCTGTAGGAGGATATGGTAAGGAGAAGCTTCGAGAAGGCATCGGCTTCAGAGTCTGACAGGTTACGACGAAGTGGAATGTCCCAAACGACCACACCAGTAATGGAATAGAAATCTGAGATAGTCCCAAGCGGCCTTAGGGATAGGCGGTAAAGAGAAGGAAACTGAGAATCCAAAGTAGAGCTGTCAATCCAAGGTTCAGTACAAAAATTAATTACATCACCACAGCCAGCCTTGAACCTGATACCTTCTTTAAATTTGTCAACACAAGCTGCAATAGCACGCCACATGACAGAGGCTCTACGCGGGGCAGGATTAATATCCCAACCAAAAGTTCCCAAACTGTACTTACAGTTAATGATCACCTTCCAAGGGACATCATCATCATTACCTAACCTCCACAACCACTTAGTAAGAAGAGCAGTATTAATGGCCTTGATAGGATGCACCCCAGCCGCGGTAGAAAGACAAACTTGATCCCAACTCACAAGGTGATTTTGAATGACTTTGTTGGGCACCTAAAAGCTGAAAATTTTGAATGACTTTGTTGGGATTTTTCCAGTTGTGACTAATATAGATATGTCAACAATTGATATAGATTAGCTCAAAAATACCCTGTGGAATGCATTCTGCTGTCCCCAACCCCATCTTCCGGGCTCTTCCTTTTGTTGGTCGTCTATTCATAGACCCACCCCAATCACCCTCTCCCTACCCACCTCAAACAGATTAGCCAAGAGCTGTTTACCATCCAGTTTTATCTTTTTGTAGGCCACCGAAACATATTTGTTTCCTACATCTTTTTCCCATACCTGCATATGTAAATACTTGGAGTATATGGTTATATTTATTTGAAAATTTTCAAAATATTTTTTTTCTTCAGCAGAATCTCAGGTCCGACTCCCTTAAATCCACGTATCTCAGCAAGGGGCATGGGCTGCTGATTTGTTGATTTTAAGCAATTCTGTCAGTCTCCATCTTCAATGTCTAACTTTCCTTCCATCTCTGAGGTGCTCAAGTTCAACTCAGTGGAAAGTGGTTTTATGTATTTTCATTGGATAAATTGTTTAGGTGATGCCAAAAAGAAAGTGTGTTTATCAATATAATGCTCTAAGTTTTGACTTTTTCATTGTAAATTGAATTGGATTCTCAGCATTTTCTTTGAATGAAATGATTCTCTGTAGCTAAATTAAAATAAAAATGTACTTTTTGAATGAAAATGGGTTTTTACTATCTTCTTTGGTTTTTTCTTAATTAGGTTCTTTTTAAGAAAATTATACCTATCTTGGAGTAGAATTCCTAGGTTAGAATTTTTTGAAATATCTACTACTATAAAAGATGGAATGATTGATTTTGATTGGTGTATACATATTCATATAGACACACTGTCAGTCAGTAGAATATTTTGAGCAACATTTGCATCTTAAATTTGCTCTTTATAATAAGTGCACATTTGTGTCCAAAAAAAAAAAAAAATGATGGCTTTATGCTACTCTATTGATTTATTCATCTAGCCCACTTTATTGTTTTGTTGCGTCAGTTATAAGTCATATTTCATGAATATAGATAGGACCATGGCCTGAGAAAATAAATGATGCTTCAACCAAAAAAAGAAAATGGATGCAATAGTTGGTAGTTGGCAGTTGGTACAAGAGGGTTCTACTTCTATGAAAGTTTTGGAAGAACCATGAAAGATTTTCTGCCTCCAGCTGCATGCCCAGAAGGGGAAAAAAAGGTTTCATCCAGAAACTTGTTTATCAATTTACTATTTGGTTGGACTGTGTTTGGGTGAACTCGGTAAAGCTCCACGTGCAACTAACATTGAAACTACATTGCTAATTCCCTCAATTTATTCTACAGATCACAGATGTTGACTTCATGAATTAATTAAAAAAATATGATCAGATTTGTGAAAATTGCCTCAATAATCAATATCCAGTATCTTAATAAGGTGTAAATAAGTTTAGAGTTGAGTTGTCATTCATTTGATTTATTGCAGTTATTGATTGAACTTCTAATTGACTTTTGCCAAACGCATATTCAAAATTGATCCTGATTTAATTTTGGGCAAAATGCCTCATTTAAGTCCAAGCTCCCGCCTTCCACTAGTAATTACAAACGTCCTATTTCTACTCTTCAGCTAAAACTCAATGACTCAGTAAGCATATTTCAATGGTTACATTCGAGAAACTACTTCCAAGTTTCAGCTACAGTGTTGTTTACAACACTTGCAATCTCTGCAAACAGGAGAGAGCCTGTTTGCTCCTGGACCAAAAAAAAAGTCCGAGAACGGCAACAATTCAGATTTGAGTCCATCCAAACACTTGAAAAATCGAAATTCCTGAAATGGAATTTTTAAATGCAGGATTGAAAGTCCATGCATCCAAACCGGCACCAAACGGAATTTCTCCTCAACTGAAATACAGAACCGGAATTTTTTTTAAAAAAAAATAAAAGTTCAGAGAGAGAGAGACCTAGATTCATGGCATTAAGAGCTTTAGGGCGATCGAGAGTGATGACTGCAACACCGTTGTGGAAAACGGTTCCCTTGACGAAATCTTCGCCTCCTGCCGACGATGACATGGCGTTGGCGAGTAGGCGTACGGAATTGGGGGATTTGAAGCTTGCGTTGCAGAGACGGAAATGGCGGAAACGGAAAAGGGAGTTTGATTTGGTGGAAGGAATTGCAGAGTTAATTAGGGTTTGGAAATGGGAGAAAACAAGACCTCGCATGCCGTTTTGTAGAAGAAGAGACGACGATGCATGGGTGAGTTTTCTCAGTGCTGATGAAGACAGTGATGGAAATGGGAACAGCGGACCCGCTAGACCGCTGTAAAAATAAAAATATTTAAAGCATTTTTATTTATTTCCACTTTTCCCAATTTAACTTTTATTAATTAATAAAAAATAGGCTATTTTTCTCTATATTTTTTAAATATTATTTTTTCTACATTTCTCCAATCAGGTTTAAATCTAATTTTTTCCCTACTCTTTTCTTTAATTTTTCTTTTTATTTTTTCTGTAAAATTATCAAATAAAATATAAAAGAATCTTTCAATAGAAAAAATTTCTATTTAAAAAATCTCGCACTTAATATAATCTCTTAAAAACTTTCTCTTAGATGTTAAAATATGGTTTCTAATGCATATTTACCAAAATTGTGTATATATAGTACATATTTGTATCGATCTTATAACGATTGATATATTATTTCTCTCATCTTTTAAAAAACTTTTCAGAAAAATGAAAATTAGAAAATTTAATGTCAGCATATTTTGATTAAAAATGGTCAATTTTATACAGTATTAAACCTTTGAAAGCTAAAATTTTGATATCAGTAAAATATTATGAACAATTGAGAATTGATCAAAAATAAAAAGTAGAAAATAAATATGAGCAAGCATTTTATATAAAACTTATGTTATTTAGTATTGTGTAATAATATGTATTCATAAATTTGAAAAATTAAATATTTTATGAAAATGTTGGAAAATCAAGCTATGTTAATCATATTAAGGTCTTTTCATTAAAATTTAATAAAGGTTTGTACATCATTGCATAAAAAAATCATAAGAAATTTTAAAATAAAAATCATCTTAAAAAACTTAGATTTCATGGCTTTTTTTAAAGAATGAAAGAAAACCTACAAAGTATAATAATCATATAAGACATCTCCATTCAATTCACAAGTCATCAGTATCATTTCATTAAATTATTTACATAAAAACTCTAAATTAAGATAATCTTATAACAAAAACTAAAAAAAAATGATAAAAATAAGTCAAAATTGACAATCTAAAAGAAAATGAGATTGGAAAAAAAAAATCACCTAGGTAGAGGATTTTTTTCAAAGTTTTTCTGTCTCTTACATTAATTATTTTTATTTAAATAAAAGAGATAATTAAAAGTGATCATTAAATAAATGTCTATCATCAATTCAACAAGTGAATAGAGATTTGTTTTTAAATTTCATTCAGCATTGAAATTTTAATTTCATTCTTATTCTATTTTGCTAAGATCACTTATATATTCGTGTGTCTCACTTCTCTCTATTTGTTTTCTCCTCATTCTCAAACAGTCCCCAGCATCTATTTCATTCATCGTTTATTTCTATTTTATTTTTCCTTTGATTTTGAATTTAAAGTCTAAACTTTAATTGGATTGATTTCTTTGTTATTTTTCAACTCCCTAAGATAAAAACACAACATAATTTATTTTATTTGTTTTTTTATTACATTTAAGTGTAACCCTCTAAAATAATAATAAAAACAAAAAAAAAACAAAATCATTAACTATTTTTTATTTATTATGACACATGGCTATTTGATCAATAAGATATACATATAATCCATCCGTCCTATTTTATTGTCTTATTTGAAACATTTGTATTTTTTAAAGAACTCTCTGTATAAGTTAGCACTCCATGTGATCTCGTCATTTTCAACACGCTTTATGCTACTCCAATATAAATAAGACAACTATTTTTTTACAATCCCAAAATCCATATCAGACAACTAAATTGAAAAAGAGGGAGTATTACTCAACCAAATCCGTTACTAAATTGTTAGAAAGTAAAGCAAATAAGCATGATACCTTTGGCTTGGAAAATCATAAAAAATATATCAAGATATGCTTAATAAAAGAAATCATTTGTGGGTGTTTGCAAATTATTTATTTAATAAGACAGATTTTATTTAATATTTAGTTAGGAATTAAAGAGAGAGAGAGAGAGACTAGCTTGTAGTTGAAAGTCTATCATAGTTATATGGAACATAATTTTTTTATTGCTCTTTTTATCTTTTTATTTTTATTTTTTCAAAACTATCCAACTTGATTTTGACTCTTTCCCAAACTTATGCATAGCTTTGATTGCACCTAAAGTTTAAGTACAAATGTCCTCTCCACCTCTACTTAAAGTAGAAGGTCTATGAATAATTGGGTCATGCCACATGCTACAATCTTGCCACACATGAAACTTTTAAACCACTTTTTAAATCTCTAAACTCTATTAGTCTCTTATACATAATATTAGAAATTTTTACTTTATTTTAGAGAATTCTACCTAAGTTTAGTACCTTAGTGAACCTTTTTGACCATCGAGAATTTTCCGCGTTCTTTGAGATTCTATAGGTATTTTTCAAATCATTATTGAGCATTTAAAAAATGGCTATGTATCTAAAGCCTTGATTATCTGAGCTTGGCCATACTTTGTGCACCTTAGTCTCAATAAATCGATCCTTTTACTTGATGGTTAGGTCACGGAGTCAGAATTTATGACATTATGTTGACTAACCTAAGATCAAAGTGAATATACTAGAAAATACGCAAATGGGTCATTATGTCTAAAAGATGACCCACAATGACTTTGTGATGATAAACTAATGATACAACTTAAATTCAATGATTTTTGTGTGATGAACTGATGGTAAAACTTATAGTTCATAGGTGCGTGGTAATTGGAATTTTTAAAAAAAAAAAAAATCACTGGCCATAGGGTGCATGTGCAACCAGGATACAAATTATGAATAGAATAGATAACATGCAAATGAGTCGTTACGTCAAGAAGATGACCCACAATAGCTTTTATGATGATAAACTAATGATAGAACTTAATGATTCTTGTGATGATGAAGTAATGGTAAAACTTAAACTTATTATAAATATTTTACCTTTTATAGTTTACTCATATATGGTGATTATTTTTTTTTTAAAAAAAATAGGTAAATTTCTTTACTGGTCATAGAGTACATGTGTATGATGATTGAATTTTTAAAATAGATAAATACTTGTACTAGTCATGACATTTATAGTCATATTTTTACTGGTCATAGGGTGCATGTGTTATTGGCCATACCTTGTGCACCTTAGTTGTACCAAAGTCGGTCTTCTTAGTTGATAGTTACGTCGCGGAGTCTAGGTTCGCGACATTATAGTTCCTCACCAAAGATCAAAAAGATCAAAGTGAATAGAGCACAAAATATGCAAATGAGTTGTTACGTCTAGAAGATGACTCACAAGGGCTTTCATGAGGATAAACTAATGATACAATCTAAACTCAACGGTTTTTGCGAGGGTGAACTAAGTGGTAAGACGTATAAAATGAATATTTTACCTTTTATAGCTAACATATATACGTTGATTGAATTTTTTAAAAGAGAAAAATATTTTTACTGGTCATATGGTGCATGTGCAGTAAGAATTGGTGATGCATGTATATATCAAAATTTATTTCATCTTGTCATCCCAACAAATTTTCTAAGTTAATATTTTGAAATACAAATTTCTTCTTTTAACCTTTCAAAAGTCTGCATATTTGGAAATATGTCTGTAACTGTAGTTTTTAAATTTAAAATTAGTATTGCACATTTATCAAAAATAAATTAAAACACTGATTTCATGGTCAAATTTGGGTAAACTTATCTAATATTTGGAGATACCACTAAATTTTACAAAACAAGTGTAACATCACATTTATCATATTTTATCTGTTTTAACATCCAAACCCATGTTAAATAGAGTCACAATCTCACAATATCTCAATAGAGTTCACATGTTTCGTTAGATGGAGACATTGATTGTGGATTTGGGTAGCTACGAGTAGTTAATTATTTGTAGGATTGTATAGTTTCCCACACGATAATCTAAAAAAAAAAAATTATATAAATATTACTTACTATTGACCAATAGTGGTGATTTCATTCTTTAATTTATTGGATTTTTATAGATGTTCAATTTATAACCCTCATTTCATTGTGGATCCCAACAACATATAATGTCATTGATGAACCAATGTCCGGTACTCACATCTTGAGACTCTGATGGGGCCGCACAATGATAAGTTACTTTTAGTTTCTACGAGTTTAATTTTTTCATTACCAAGTTTAAAGATTTTTTAGAGCATCCGATTAATTATTGAATCATGTGCAAGCCTTCCTACCCATATGCATTAAGTAATTCTATGAAGAGTGGCCTTCTAGAAATTAAATTTAGGATTCTTGCTTCTTCATAGGGATTCCTAACTATCACTTTAACTCCTTTAAATTTTTGCGAGTTTATTTTTATTACGATATCTTAAATTCCACACATTTTCATGATGAAAAATATGTTGCATAATTCCTCATTTGAAATTTATTTTTCTGCATTTTTTCAACTCAACAAGTTTTTCTCTCTCAACTTCTCTTTGTTTGTTTTATCATATTAATAAAAGTCATAGGAGAGTTTTTCAAATAAGAAAACTTGCCTGTGTTTTGTCTTTGAAGTTTGATACATTCCTAGTCATTTTAGTATAATTCATGACAATATAAACTAATTTAATGAAAAATGAGTGTGGAGAAAGCTCTCTTTTATCTTACATTTTAGTGCTGAATTGAAACACAATCACAAGATAAAATCTTTGGGATAAAAAAAAAAGAGAAAAGGAGAAAAATAACTTTATTACCAACACTTTTGATGTGAGAAAATTGATCAATATTAAAAAAATAATGTAACCCTTTTTGTCTGACAAAAAATGTAAGTCTTCTTAAATGGAAAATAATGTAAAAATAAAAAAAATTCCTCCTATCATTCTCCTATCATCAATAAGGACTCACTCTCCTCATTAATTATTATTATTATTATTATCATGTATAGTCTTTACTTTTTTCATTAATTGTTGAGAATGGATTTCGGCGTTAGATAGGAAATGCACTTGTAAAAAGTAAATTGTCAAATTCAAATATAAATAACAATATTAGATATTTTTAGCTAAGCCGATGAATAATTTTCATTAAAGTAGAATAAGTAGAAACATATCCTATATCTGGTAAAGAGGATTATACAATATAAAGAGAAATCATAAGAGAGATAAAACAAACAAAACTAGTTAAAAGTAAATAGAAGGAGACCTTACAATATCAATCCACTCTCTTCCACCAAAAGTCATTAAAAAAACTCAACTATCGACACAAACTTATATATTCCTACCTTCACACGAAGAAGTCTACAACATTATTCGTTGGCCTTCTCATGTGTAATGTCCATGTCCTTAAATTATCGATGGAAAGAGATAAGTCTCCAAATTTAGCTCCCGACTTTTTACTATACTCATGTCTTTTGACTTTTTTATTAAATTAATGAGATAAATGACTTAATGACATTGATCACTTAAGTAAAAGTACTTTATCTTAAACAGAATATCAGATGATATAGATTTTTCTTTAATTTATCAAAATAATAAATTAAAAATTTCTTGCTGGATGAAAAATAAGAGAAGTGGAGAATCCCCTGCTTTTATACATTATTTTATTTTAATAACCAGTATTGGAGTAAGGTGTGGCGCGTCTCACGTAGCTGAGTACTTTTTATTATACTTTTTTAAAAGATGCTGGGCCTGAAATTTCGAACTCTGACAGGGGCATTTCCGTCAACTTGTAAAGAATAAAAAGGAAAAGTTGTAAACTTTCGAGATTTTTACGAACTGCCGTATCGCATAATTCGGCCCATCAACCCAACTTTCTATCGCATCTGAGCCGTCCACTTAATTTCCAAACACAATCTCGCCCGTCTATCTCTTCCTCTTTTACCCCGATGTTCTCGGAGTCCATTAAATGCTGTTAGGGTTTCCTTACCTGCAAAACAATCTTAGCCATCAGCTTCAGATCCAACGGGTCGAATCTGTCGAAGACGTCGCAAAGCGAAACTGTATTTTTTTATTTCGTAAAATTTCTGATCTTGTTCTCGTCTAAACCCTGACTCTCGTGAAATCGAAGAAACCCTAGCTCCGGTCGCCTCCAAAAACCCCAAAATCTAAATCACTCGAATCTCGACCCAGAAACGTCAGATTCCGATGCTTTTCTCTCCGGTCCGCGGGAAGAATCCGTTTTTCCTGGCGATTTCGACCGAGGTATGCGTTTTTCACGTTTTTTTCGTTGAATGAGTCTTTTTTTGGATTCCTTAGAAAAATGCGGTTAATTTGAATTGCACGCGGCGGGAGATGATCCTAAGATTCCTTTTTTTAGGATCAAAATGATGGAATTTGGGTTTCAGATCTGAAATTAGGGTTTCGGTTTTTGCAGCATGTATGATGGGAGCTGAAAATTGGGGGCTTATGCTTTTTAAATGGAAGGTAGAGTAGAAAGCCCGGAAATTCCAGTAATTTCTGAGAAATCGAGATCTTTGGATCTCCGTACCCTCCGTGGGAAGAAATCTAGGGCTAGTATTGGTCAGGAAAGTGGTGTTTTCAAGAGGAGGCATCGATCGCCATCAGATAAGAACGACGAGAGGAAATTTGGGCAAGTGAAGAGGAGAAAGGATAGGAAGGAGGTGTCTCTCAGTAGTTTTGAGACTGACGATAAGAAGAGTAAGAAAGGGTTGGATTTGAAAACAGTAGAATCGAAGAAGTTTGGTTTTAAATTAAATGGTATTGCTTTCTTCGGGAAGAAGTCATCAAAAAGAAGCAGAAGCAATGAAGCTGTTTCGAAAGACCAGAAAGTGCAGAATTTGAGTAGATTGAATGATGTTTCTAATGATATATCTTGTTCTTTAAATGATAACGTTATAGTGATTCCGAAGCGCCCTAGAGGATTTCGGGTAGAAAGAAATTCCAAGCCAATCAAGTTGGAAAACAGGTGGCAAGTTCTGTGACCAAGAGAGCTATCAGTCGGCCTCCTCATTCAAGCAGCAAAAGTGGTGTTGATTTTTCAAGAAGTAAATTAAGTGGGGATTTGAAAGTCTCTGTCCAGTCTTTGGTAGGTAAAAGCAAGAAAATTGTTGATGAATTCAAGGAGAGTGGCCATCAAGGAACTAGTTCAATTTCAAAGTTTGGGGGCGAAGATGAAGATTCGGTTCAATTTACAGATCACCGGGCCCCAAAAAGGCCCCGCAAGAATCGTACTAAGAGGCAGAAATCTGAAGAAGAGAAACAAACTCATGAGGATTCCAAGCAGCTGCTGGTTGATAACTTTGTAAATATTTTTGAACCGGATGATGATGAGGAGAATCTTGAACAGAATGCTGCAAGAATGCTCTCCTCTCGGTTTGATCCCAGCTGCACTGGGTTCTCTGGTAGAGGGGTTGCTGTAAAATCACAATCTGCAGATGGGTCATTATTTTCACCATTGTTTGACAGTGCATTAAGGAATCTGAGTGTGGATGCTTCAGAGGGTTCAGATACTGTCTCCGCTGACACCGATGGTAGAGTTTTAAGGCCAAGGAAGCAGCGCAAACAGAAAAGCTTTTTCAGGAGGCAACGTCGCCACTTTTATGAGGTCTCCTCTAGAGGTTTGGATCCATGCTGGGTTGTAAACAAGAGAATAAAGGTTTTTTGGCCCTTGGATCAAAGCTGGTATTTTGGTGTTGTCAAGGATTATGATCCGCTGACCAAGTTGCACCATGTCAAATATGATGACCGTGATGAAGAATGGATTAATCTCCAAAATGAAAGATTCAAGCTTTTGCTACTTCCTGTGGAAGTTCCCGGTAAGTCTGCTCCTGAGAATTCAAGGTCTGAAGGGAAACAAAGAAATGGAGATGAGGTGTGAATTTTGTGGGTGATAACTGCATAGCCAACTTCATGGACTCAGAGCCCATTATATCATGGTTGTCTCGGTCAACTCATCGATTGAAGTCATCGTCACTTGCTATTGTAAAGAAACAAAAGCAATCTCATGCATTTAAACGTTTCCCATCTCTTACCTCTTCTGAGAATTCAGTTGCTACAGGAAAGGCGCACATTGACGTGGTTCCCTCGGGGGAAGATATAAATAAATTATCTATAATGTCCGTTGAATATAATAGAACAGATGTTGGGGAAGTTACTGGAAGGTCATTGGTGGGGACAACTGCATGTTCCAATGATGGAAAGCTGCCTATTGTCTACACGAGGAAGCGCTTCCGTGATAGACAGAGATTAGGAGCTGTATCGGGGGACAAATCCCCATGTAGAAGTGAAACTGCTTCTGTTGTTGGCAAGGTAAGGGCTGTAAATGAATTTGCTATTACCCTTCACAGTTCTAGTGTGAAAGATGTGAGATTCGTGGACAGCACTAGCTCATTGATTTGTATGAGAAATTTTGAGTTGTTAAAATTTCTCAGATCTTCTACAGAATCAGATCAAATAATTTTGATGTTCAGCCTACCCCCTCTTCGGGTCTCTGAACTTGTATTTGGAGCCAAAAGCTTTGGATCTACAGTACACTCTTGTCATTGGAATATGGTAAAGTGATAACAGTGTGGCCAAGTGTTCGACTTGAAATGCTCTTCATTGACAACATCTTGGGTTTGAGATTTATGTTGTTTGAAGGGTGTTTGAAGCAGGCTGTAGCGTTCATATGTTTTGTCCTGGCAGTAATTCATCAACCTATTGAGTATGGACAGCTTGGGGACCTGCAGCTACCCGTCACATCGATCAGATTTAAGATTTCAGGCTTGCGAACCTTGGAGGACAGTTGGAGTTTGTGTTCTACAATTTCATGGAACTTGAATATTCAAAATGGATACACCTGGATAATAGAATCAAACACCATTGTATTGTCACCAAGGAGCTACCTCTTGCTGAGTGCACATATGCTAATATTAAGATCTTTCAAAGTGGAAGTGACCAAATCCCAGTCGCTTCAATTTCTGAGGTGCCAGTTTCTCTTGAGGTATTTCTTTTCCTTCTCATATTTTTTCTTTTTCTTTTTATCCTGTTGAGGTCCGGAGGTGTCCATGCTTCACACCCGACTAATCAAAATTGTTCTGGTGCATTATGATGTGTACAAGATTCGTCATGCTCTCATTCAGCAAAACTAAGGCCCAAACTTAGCATTATAGAAATCGATCAGATGGGCCTCAAAGTCCAGAACGAGTTCCTCGTCATGCTCTCATTCAGCAAAACTAGGGGGCCATTATACAGCATTTAGAAAATTGATTTGATGGGCATCAGAGTCAAGATCAAGTTCCTTGTATGCCCTTCAAGTTTGTAAAAGCCCATCCATCCAGTCCTTGTTTTTCCCATGGCTTTGTTTATGTTTTTTAACAGCCTTGTTGTATATTTTTGTGTGTCAGTCGCACACCCTATAAAGTGCTCTCACGGCGAGCAACCATGTGGAGCTCACCTATTATCATGGGGTTGGGTGGGCTTGAAAGATCTATGCTTCATTTCTAGTCTTTTTTTTATTGCTTTTGAGTTTTGGTCATTCTTTCATCACATGGATAGGACTTAAAATATCAGTGCCCATAGGACTTAAAATATCAGTGCCCATAATCTTGATACCAGAACAATGTCCCCGGAACTAATCTTTCAAAAAAAAATTGCACCCGGAACTAGATGGCATAGCAGGACAGTGGTTCCTATAAGTTGTGTGGTATGCTGTGTGAAAAATTAATGAATACTTAACAACAAGTACGTACAATTTTCACCATGGGAATATCAACTATGTCTCTTAGTTATAAAATAATAACTACATTCTGCCAACTTCCCTTTGTTTGTTTCATTCAGGGTTTACAGAAAAGGTCAAGACGAAGCATCATGTGTAGAGATTCCATATTATCCAAATTCAGTGGAAAGCTCGGAAGATTTCCTCCATTGATTCTTTCCTTTTCTGCTGCACCTACATTCTTTCTCAGCTTGCATCTCAATCTGCTTATGGAAAATAATGTTGCTCCAGTCAGTCTTCAGAACCATGACCCACTGGCATTACAAGTGTGTCCAAAAAGTCCTGACAATTTGACAGTTGATGACTGCTCTCTGGTTGGGGATTCTTTAGATCATGTTAATGGGCTTGAGAATATGCAGTGCTCTTTAGACTCTGCTGCTACTGCGATTGAGTCATCTTGTCCGCACTCAACGGTAGAGGCTGTTCTCTCTGCAGATAATGGTTGGTCAAAATCTTCTCCAGAATTGTTAAATGGTGATGTTGGTCTATCTGGAGCTTCTGTAGGTTGTGAAGTTGCAGGGAAGAGTGTGAGTGATGTGAATGTTGAGAATGGTAATGGACATGGAAAAGGTCCATGCCATACTGGGCCTTGGAGATGTATTGGTAAGTCGTGTTCTTCTGATCCTGTGGGTCTCTCTCTGCCAAGGAAGCCTGAAAATGGTTGCCATTCTTGTTTTAATGGAATCAGCATTCAGCCTCCACCATTTGGTGATGTTGATAGTCAACCATTAAATCAGGGAAAACAAGCTTCAAGAGTGTCTGTGAACAATTTGGGCACTCGGAACATGATAGATGGAACCATAGGCAGCACAAATCCAACTGCACCTAGAAGTATTTGGCATCGTAGTAGACATGGCTCGGTTTCTTCTTCATTTGGTCATCGCTCCAAATTGTGGCCTGATTTTGCTGGCAATAGCTTGGTTAATGGCTTTAGGAAGCCTCGGTCTCAGGTTTCATACTTGTTACCCTTTGGAGGTTATAACTTTGGCTCAAAGCCCAGAAGCCATCGTCGGAAGGGGCGTCCTTATAAGAAGCTCAAGAATGATAATGTAAGGAGTTCATCTGATGGTTCTGGAAGCCCTCGCCGTTATCTGGAGTCATTATCTTGTGATGCAAATGTCTTGGTCACAGAAGGTGATAGAGGCTGGAGAGAATGTGGGGCACAGGTTGTACTAGGGTCTATTGATCACAAAGATTGGAGGCTTCTGGTGAAGTTTGCAGGTGCTACAAAGTATTCTCACAAGGCACACCAGTTTTTGCAGCCTGGGACAACCAACAGGTACACACATGCTATGATGTGGAAAGGAGGGAAGGATTGGATCTTAGAGTTTCCAGATAGAAGCCAATGGATTCTCTTCAAAGAGATGCATGAAGAATGCTACAATCGGAATATTCGTGCTGCGTCAGTCAAGAACATTCCTATCCCTGGGGTTCACCTGATTGAAGATAGTGATGATAATACTGTTGAAGTGCCATTCATTCGCACCGCAAAGTATTTTCGGCTGATTGGGTCAGAAGTCGATATGGCTATGGATCCATCACATGTTCTGTATGACATGGAAAGTGATGATGAGGAATGGATTTCAAAACAGAGAAATTCTTCAGATGCAAACGAGAAGCTGCCTGATATCTCAGAGGAGATGTTTGAGAGGGTGATGGACATGTTTGAGAAAATTGCATATGCACAACAATGTGATGACTTCACAAGTGATGAAATAGAGCACTACATGGTTGGAGTTGGACCAATGGATGTTATTAAAGCCATCCACGAGCATTGGAAGCAGAAGAGGCAGAAGAAAGGGATGCCCTTAATTCGACAACTTCAGGTAATTCTCACCTTTCCATCCAACCTTTGTTCCTGTATGCTTGAATATGTGCCTGGACATGCATGCGTACATATGCATACATACATTCACACACACACACACGCGCACACACACACATTATATATGCATTCTTTTAGATGTTTTTGCCTTTTGCTTATAGTCAAGCATTCTAAAAATAGGCTTGATCATCATAATTATGGTGTATTTTTTGGGAATTATGTGAATTGAAGCTTATGGAGGGACAAAAGATGCTGCAAATTTCATTGCGCCAAGAGCTAGGACCTTGTGGCTGTGGGGAATGCTCTCCTAAATAGAAATGTGAATTATGGATGCGACTTGGGTTAGGGGTGGTGGGTCAAGTTATTGGCGCTGGTTAAAAAAAAATGCCCAAATTTAATTTAGGCAAGGTTGGGGTTGGCTCTCAACTCAACCAACCTGCTGGGTTGCACAACTAACGTGAATATTGGCGTGCACAGTTCAATGAACTTGAAGAGTCTTGTGGATTAGACACCAGCTTAATAGTCAACTCCAATGTTATTTGTTGGCTAATTCAAATCACTCCTCCCCCATCTTTTATGTTTGTGAGTGAATGGAACCCCACCTATGAACCATTTTCCATTGTGGATAGAGGTTTTTTTTATTAAAGAAAATGGAGAAAATAGGATGATACAGCTGGCCCAAGAACAAGCCAAAAAAGAGGCGAATGTCCCAAAGACCAAAAAAAGCACAATGAGGCCAGAACTGAGGAATACCTTACCGCTAGTAGAAACACCCTGAAGGGCTGCAACATAACAGTTAAGACTTGCAATGTTCAAGCCTATCAATTACCACCTGATCTCTAGAATTGGCTTTACCATTTACCCCCCTCAGAATGTGAACTAAGGAGAGATATATCACGCTAGAGGTCAATGATCTCCCCATTAATGTTAGCAGTCAGCTATGGAGAAGAATCTGCCTTGGCTTCCCTCTTTATAATTCAGGAGTCGCCCTCCTCAATAATGGGGAGAAACCTGTTCTGAATGGCCAGCTTTATGCCAATAAGAGAGCCTTGGCTTCCGCCTCATAAGCAAAACATGGACCGGGACCTGAAAAAGCAGTGAGGGACTCACCTTTTTCATTACTGAACAAGCCACCAGACAGGTGTGGGGCGAGTCATAACTGACTGAGGACCAGTTCTGGATGATGAATTCCATCAGGATGGAGTTAAATTCTGGGAGAATGGGGCCCAAGATCCACAACACTGTTTAATCACATGGAAGATATCTTCATTCCTTGCAGCCTTATCCCAAAAAACTGTTCTTTTTTTTTCCAAGCCACAGAGACCAATAGACTGCCACAAAGGCAATTATCGGATACAGACTTTCTTAGGAAACGAGTGAATTAGCTAGCTCAAGAGATGGTCCTAAGGAACCTGAGAAATCCCACTCGACATTGAACCAAGAAAGCACCTGAGACCAGACCTGAGAAGCCACCTTGCGATGCAAGTGGTGGACAGCAGATTCCCCGCTTCGTGAACACATCGAAAATTCATTGATAATCATTAAATTGGTACTGTTTCTTCTAAGATTCTCAATGGTCAATATCTTAGAGGCAGCCCAACAGAGAGCTAAGCACTTAACTGGAGCTTTAGCAGCCCAGACAAGTCTGAGAGGCCTGACAGAATTGTCAGAACCTGATAAATGAGAAAAAAGATTTCACCAAGCATTCCTGTCCCTCAAGCATCCACATTGTATGGTCTTGCCTTTCTGAACTAATATAGCTGCAACTTAGGCCTGCAGAGGATTAATAAGTCTGAAGACCGGGCACCAAACCACGGGGGGGAGATGAGTTCTCTGTAGGATGTTTTCCACATTGTCCAGACCCTTGTACCTTGTACCAAGTTGACCTGACTGTCCTCTTTATAAGTCAAGATTCCCCGTATTGGACACATGGGAAGAGGACATATTTGCTCACTGATCCTATAAATAGAAGGGTTACTTTTTAATCAGTCAAATACCAAATGTCAGCCCCCATTTGATATTGGCAGCAATTTAAATTTAAATATAATAAATGAACAGCTCTTACCAACAGTGCTTCAACTTCAATCATACATTTATATCAGAAAAATTTAGCCATACATTTCATGTTCTTATTCAGATGGGATTGAATTTTGATATTTGGTGGATCTACTGCAATATAGCAGACTTCATGAGCCAACTGACGGGCATATGCAACTAATGAAACAAAAATGATGTTAATAACAGCATCAGTGCAGTGGTAGCTGCTGTTATGGTGGTTGGTTTGTCATCATTTGACTCACAAAAAATGCATTGTAGTTTGACTGGACCCTCACGTTGCAGCTGTCATATGTACCATTTGAAAATTTGATGGAAACTAATTGAAGCTGTAGAGGCATCAGCCAGTGTAGGATGCTCAAAGAAAGGCATTGGTAAGTGATGGGCTGTGATCTGGCATTCATTCCACCAGCCTGGGATTCTACAATGGAAAAGGCTGCGACTTGGCATTCTGGCATTCAACAGACCCAACTTGGGATTTTTTGAACTGGTGAGGTGTGACTGCAAATGAACATTGGATCTTGATGAAGATGTTGGGCTTTGACTGCAAGAGGACTGATCTTGCAGCTAATATAGCTTCATTAGCTTCCAAAGAATAAAAAAAATACACAGCTTGATCTCCAATAGCTACATAGTGATGGTTATGATATGGTGATTCCATCGTAAATGCTAAGATTCAAGCAAAATATTCCAATTTAAATACTAGAAAATGGTAGCACCTTATTACCAGTGGACTGTGAGCCATCTAGGAGCCAACCCAGCATGGGATATGTAAAGATGGCCTGTGGTCGAGATTGGGATGCTCAAAAAACTTGTTTTTTGGGTTGTTCCTACGAAGACTAGAGGATATTGTAATAGAATGGGCTTTTGGTCAGTGGTAATCGTATTGGGGTTTTGTCCCAGTTTGGACAGTGAAACAAAGCAGAATTGATGACAAATAGCCCTTTTTTTTGTGGGCAAGCCTTGCACTGTATTATGTCCTTGCTGGTACTATTTGCTTTCCAACTTTTGGATGTTTAATGGAACAAAATTGAGGAGGAACAACTTGAGGTTTCCATTTTACTCTGTTCTGGTCTACTGTTGGTTTGTTTGGTTAGAGAATGAGATGCCCGGATCTAACTATACAATATTGTGTTGGATGGCAGCACCCATGTTGGTTAGCCTGATAAAATATGTTTTCACGATATCATTATACTTCCATTGCAAACATTACAAAATAAAGGCTGTCAAAGATCTAACTGTAAAAGGTTTTACAAAATAGACACTTCTGTGACATTAAGCATCCTTGGAAGATGATTCATTTAATAAAATTAGGTAACAATGGCATGGATAAAAATATTTCTAGTAAAAGATCAAACAAGTTAGAATATAATCTTTGTTCCTATATCTGTGTCCTTACCCATATCTCTCGTTAATTTTTCACTTTTCGTCATATGTACTTGTTAGTGTCTTTGTTCTGTATTTGGCTGTTCATCCCATTTATGTACTCTATACCTTGAGAATGTCCTTGCTGGTTTTAGGGTGAATTTTCTTTTTTGGATTAGGGGCACTAGGGTTCTAACCTCAGGAATAGAGTTTCCTAGTTCCCCTTTTAATAGCAACTGATTTTTTTATGTCCCTAATTTCATACATGATGCATGCATATTCAATTGTTCTTATCCATGTGGCTTTGTTTCCTTTTATATGTCAGATGCTCTTTTAGTGTGTTTTTTATACTCTTCATTTTTAGCTGATATTCTGGACTTGGGTTCCTCGTTTTGATGTGTACTGTTAAGATCCCTATGCTCCTAGCCTAAGGGAATGGAATTTCTCTGTTCCTTTAATTCTAGGTATACAGCATATTTTTTTGGACGGTAAATTTACATATGTTGTCCCTAATTCCATACATGTGGAATGTGTAGAATGCCAATAACTGGTACAACCATTTGTAGTACTGGTTACCTCATATGTTTCAGACTTGTGGAGATCTGACCATTCAATTGATCTTTTAAGTTTCCATTTTAGACTATCAATCAGGGGTGTCCTACAATCTCAAAGGATTCAAAGAAATACCCATGGTAACGCTCTTCTTATCAATTCTTCAGCGCACTCTCCTTATGAATTGTATGGATCACTGAAAATGCACATTGCATTTACAGAAACCGGAAGCTGTACATCTCCTAAGGTGTTTGACATGCTTATTATTCCACTTAAAATACTAGAATGATTTGGTCATCCCACACTCTTTCACATAGCCCCCTAATGCGACACACACATACACACACACACTCTCTCTACCTCAATATCGCTGTTTCTTTTGTCTAATGTATGTCAACTTTTAAAGTATATATGTACTTTTTTCCAGTATAGTTGAAATCCCATGCAATTTCGTGGTGACTGGATTTAACACCTTAGGAAGGATTATATTTCAAACATGAGGACCTCTTGAGGGTCCTCATGTTTGATGAAGAGTTCATCTTAAAGGAAGGTTAATAGCTACTGTATTTTGATTGGTTCCTCTGCCTGGTGACTGGATTTAACACCCTAGGAAGGATTATATTTCAATACGACACTCTTGAGGGTCCTCATGTTTGATGCAGAGGTCATCTTAAAAGAAGGTTAAACTGTATTTTGGTTGGTTCCTCTGCCTGTTCCATGTGTGTTGAGGTTACTTTTAAGGTCTTGTGTGTGTTTTACTTTATTTATTCTGTAGTTTATTTGAATGTTGTCCTTGAAATAAGGTAAAATAGTTTCCCATTTGGAGTTGAGCCAATGCTTTATTGGACAGTGCCATGTCTTGCGACTGTTGGGTCATGAGTTTGAATCTGGATATTTGTTCATTCAATTTGTTATAAAATGTTTTTATAGGGTTGAATGGAAATGTATAACTCAATATGCCTCATAGATGGGCAAAATTGTCTATGAAGTTGATCTTTAAGAGTTTCTATTTGAACTCATGGTTATTCCTTTTTGCTCAATTCAGCCTGCACTGTGGGAACGATACCAGCAGCAGGTGAAGGAATGGGAAGTGGTGGTGAGCAAAACACACAATTTATCTGATGGATGCAAAGAAAAGGTGTTACCTGAGAAGCCTCCCATGTTTGCTTTCTGCTTGAGGCCACGTGGCTTGGAAGTGCCAAACAAGGGTACAAAACAAAGGTCACATAGGAGGTTTTCAGTTATTGGTCATCATAGTGGTATTTCAAGAGATCCAGATGGGCTCCAAGTTATTGGTAATTCTTTTCTCCATTTCTCTTTGAGCCAAATATCATATTTTTTTCCTCTTTTTTCCTGATCCTTTACATGCTTTGTTTTCTGGCACCAGGCAAAAAATTAAATGGTTTCACCATTGGAGATGAGAAGGCCTTCATTACTGACCAAGGCCATGGATCTTCAGACGTTCTCCCATGGCCTCAGATCTCATCAAAATTATCACCGAGGGATGCAGCGGGGTCAGGAATTCTGTCAATGAGTAGTGATTGGTCAGAGAGAAACCAGTATAAAAAACTGCACAGAAATAAATCGAAGAAAGTAGGGATGCATTTCTCTCGTGATTCTCAAATGGTGTCAATGTCTTATAATCAAAGATCAATGGGTAGAAGAAATGGAGTCAGTCAATGGAACTCAGGCTTACTTGAATGGCATAGCCCTAAACACTATCCACAGGATGGATTTCAGAGGCATAGAGCTGATCAGTTCAGTGGTCCGGACGTTGAAGAGTTCAGGTTGCGGGATGCATCGGGTGCAGCACAGCATGCATTAAACATGGCTAAGCTCAAGCGAGAAAGAGCTCATAGGTTGCTTCACAAGGCGGATCTTGCGCTACACAAGGCTGTGTCTGCGCTGATGATTGCAGAGGCAATAAAAGAATCTGAGAAAGAATTGATTGGTGATGGGTGAGTTCAAATAGAGTCGGAGATGGCCCAGACGCAAGAATATACTGCACATTAGCACCGAGGCATTTTCTAACATTATCATGGCCAGAGGCTCTGCAGTGAGTTCAGGTGATGTTTTTGCTGGAATTTATCCATTTCTTTACAGTTCGTCATGAGTGATGATGGATAACAAGTGAACTTTTGACATGGCGGCTGTTTGAGAATATGAAGAGATGACATTGGTAGTTTTGGTGCATGATGGCCGATCTACCAAGGGGCACGCTTTCGGTGTAGGTGTTCTCCATGCAGTAAAGCGTGGGTAGAATTTTGGTTGTTGATCTTTGTACAGAATTTCTTTTCTACCCCTTTCTTTTTTTCCTTCAACTTTTCAAAATGCTTATTTGGGAATATGAGAGAGATCAATTGGCCCAAATAATACAAACCTGCCCAATTGAACCATTATTGTGTCTGGACGGAGTTCTCTCTTCATGGATTTGTGAATCAGTCATATATGTAGGCCACTCCATAGTTGTTGAAGCTTACAAATGCAGGTGCTCTTGGCCTGTTCCTGTCTCAAAAGCTGTAAGTATTTGTGTAACACTCTTTAACAGAGATCAGAAGCGTATCATGTTTCATATTTCAAATCCTTAGATCAATTTGGGAATTGACACTGATTGTCTTTAAGCAGCATTTCATGGCTCAAAACCAAAAAAACCCACTCCTGCATTGATTGAACTGAACTCTTAGTAGATGATGTGTATTTGTGCTCTTCTTTATATTTACAAAATCATTGGCTCTAGAACGCAGCTCAACCTCTGGGATAAAAGAAATAAGAAATCGCAGTCGGGAAGTCGCAGGCCGGAAGCTTCTTGGCCCTAGAAACAAGGTAACAAACAATGGAACTTTGGGGAGATGTGGAGAGCCTCAGACAATGGTTATGGTATTTCTGTGGATTTTGAAACGCAGTTCGTAGGATCTGATACGCCAATATGGGCTTCTGTCAACTGGTGCCATTATGTTAGGGTATAATATTTACTATATTTTATCAGATTTATTCAAAGACGTATTACCATTTATGTGAAAATTTCACTCGATTTCCTGTTTTTATTGAAATAAAAATGTACATAGGACACCACCAATATGTCTATTTGAGAAGGCTGAGGAGGGTTGTCCACGTTTTAGGGAGGGGATAACAAGAATGGTTAAAGTGTATAATAACTGATGGAATATTTTATGATATGATCAATTGAAGAAAAATATGTAAAGTTGATTTCAAATGGATGAAATTCTAGCTTACCATGATGATGATAAATTTTTGATAAAAGGTGATAATAGTTATTTAAAATAATGGAAATTCGAAATACATTTTTTTCTTAACATGAAACAAAATTTATTTGAAATTGTCTATACCTCTGTATATTAAATAAGTTTAAAGATGATCAAATTTGAGACCACTAATCTATTATTAAAAACATGAGCCAATCTAGCTATAAACGTATAAGCCTTGGCTGGTGATTAATAAAGAATAAACACCTATCAATAGAGCATTATAACCGTTGGACATCCCATGCTTTCTTTATTTTTTATTCTTAATGACTTAAACTTTTCTCTCGTATTCAGCGTAGGACTGTGTTAAAGTAATCTAACTTGAGATAACGACAGTAGCAAGAGTTTGACAAAAGGCATTTACTGATTCATAGGATTCAATCATGTTATATCTAAATTTCTTAAATTTTAAAAATTAAAATTAATTATTATTCAGTGCGGTTAAAAATAATCGCCATCTCATCGTTGACTTTGACTTATTTTAAAATTTACTGGTTAAAAATATTATTTAATTTTTAGATATTATAGAATTTTAAATATAATATAATAAGATCTACTTGTCCAAATCTTAATATTAAAACTTTTTTCTTTTACTTTAGAAAAACTAATGTGTGAGAAGAAGTGGGCGCGTATCTCGTACCATCACATTTCTTTATCTATGCACTATCACTTCAGTCAATAATTTAATGGGAAGTTGTGGCTGACGTCTCTGTTGAACAGCTTGGATGTTTTAGCAAAACTGAATTAGACTATAAGTCTTATTGATGATCAATTAAATTAATCATGAAAACTATGATACTGTCAATAATAAAATTTATTAAATTTTGTTAACTATTAATTTAAGGTTAAAAATAAACTATTGAATAAATGTTTTGACAAATCCAATGGTCAAAATAGATCAAATAAAATTATAAAAAGTTAAATCTTAATTTTTAAAAGAGTAAAATGATTTTAACAAACTGAATTTAATATAAAATGAATCCCTTATTTTTTTTAATTTTTTTCATTTTATCACAATAAATTAAAAATCAATTCAATTTTTTTTTAAAAAATGAATACACTTCAATTATGGTGTCAAGTGTAGATAAAACACCTGTTCCCAAATCAATTCCCCACTGATACACCACAACATTGGTTTATATCACTGATAATTTCATATCCACTTGTTCTTCCCTATAGTCCATAGAAAATGGCTTCGTATTTCCTTGGTTTAAAGCTCGTGCAATAAATAGATAAAGTTTGGGCTCAAGTCCTAATATATTTTCCAATTGAACAGGTTAATCTATAAAACTCAGCCTAATCAAAATTGATTACTTACTTGACCACTCTGTTGACCCAATTAACAAACTCTATTTAGTGAACTAAACATCTATTTCTAGCTAAAAGTTTTAATCAATACTCAAGATTTCCACCAAAACTTGCTTGACAAAGAGTAGATAGATTTTCTTCTTTCAAAATGCTAAACACATCTGATGTAAGAATAACTCTAAAAGACCAACAAATTGTAAAGAGTTAATTTAAAGATAAATACATTAAAATCAATATAGACCCATATTTCAGCCAATTTTAAAATGTTTTAATTCATTTCGGGTCATCTTAGAAATTTTAATTTAAAATTATAAATAAACCACAATAGCCTATATAAAATGTGGTCGTTTTGATCTTAGATTTCTGGAGTCCCTTGTAGGAGAAGAAAAAAAACCCATCTCCATTCATTTTTCTAATAACATAAGATCAACTGAGTTCCGTCTCAGTCAGGATGATGCAAGTTCGAGTCCCTGTGACGTAACTCGGTGACTATCCTTTGAGAGTGTGGGACATCACCCAAAGGAGGGGTTTAGTAAGACTGTGCTCAAAGTTCCCTTCTCCGTCAAAAAAAGAAAAAATTAACCGAGTTGAGACTGCACCAGCCATACAAGTCCGGAAAGAGATGTATTCACTAACACAACTACTTCCAACACAGCTACCTTCAATATAAAGCTAAATAGAGCATAGTACCTTCGGACCGTCATCGTCTTCGTCTCTATCAACGGTTGGCTGGTATCTTTTTATTTCATGATCGTCATCATCAAAACCATTTGTCACATTAACCGTTGATATCTTTTTATTTCATGATCGTTATCATCAAAACCATTTCACATTTATACTATCACAACATTTCCTGCTATTTTATTCTAAGTCATTTATGATATGAAAAGTCAGCCCTAGGATTTTGAGTTCATCACTACAGAAGTGAAGATAAGAGTATTTAGTGTACAATTAAGACAAATAAGCCGACCAAGATCATAAACTTAAGAGCATGAATACGTACTACTTTGAGGCAGCAGACCTTCACACGTAATGCAAGTCCTGCATAGAGGCTACAATTATTTCTCATGAAATATATATCAAACATATCATGGTAATTTTCAAACATTCAAAAAGGTATTGAAAAAGACGATTTTCAGAAGATTATTGTTATTAATATTGTTAATGGGTATTACATTAGATTGTTATAGCATTATGAACTTAATTATTAACCTTCCAAATTGACAAATATTACCAACTAGATCACATCGTGTTACCAAATGGCACCAGTCCTATTAAAATGATATTGTAGAGTATGGAGATAAATAAGAACTTAAATTAAATTTTCATCATCATCAAAATCATTTATCTTATTTTTTACCGAAGGTGAGAGTGTCTCGCCCGACTAGTCCTTCGGGGCATGTGCACGCCTCCCTACACACACATACCGGATTCAAGTGGTGAAATCTTACTTTGAAAATATCCCACAGAGAGTGACCCTTCATTAGAGTTCTGAGAAATTGAACCCAAGACCTCAATCCTTAAGTCCTATGTCTCAACAACTAGACGAACCCCTTAGTGTTTCAAAATCATTTATATTATGAATCTTAAATTGACATTTGTATTTAAATTTAACATTTATTTTTTAATTGAACCAACTGCTTATTTAACTCCCATAAAACTTAAATTCACATCATTGAAGTAGGAAGAATGAGTCACACTAGAAGCTTTGTATCTTTTGTAATCATTCATAATAATTTAAAAAAAAAAAAAAAAAAAGGGTTTCTTTAACCATAAAACACACATACCACATGTACTAACCTATAGTTTCTTTTAAGATATACTAACCTATAGTTAAATACTAACACATGTATACACAATGTAATAAAATGATACAACTAGACCTGAGCTTGAGCTGAGCTTGTCAACAAGCCACGCTTCAGAGAAAAAGGCTCAAGCTTGAGTTTGCTCACAAAGATGGAGCCTAACTTGTCTTGGCTTGATAAGCTCACATTGTGGGGCTCGAACTCAGTAGACGACCCAAGCTAGGTGGACTCAAGAACAGCTTGGCTTATTCACGTCCCTTTCTATCTCTCCCTGTCGTTCTTATTTTTGACTCGTTGATAGCCGACTCTGTCTCCTCATTATACTGAAGTTCAACTTTATATAACAATTTGCCTCATTACAATCTTGAAATGTCTTAACAAAATGGGAAAGTAGCATTCAATGGTCAGATGAGTTCAATAAGCTTCTCTCCACTTCATCCACTTCAAATCATCCCATTAGTGTATCTGTATCTTCATCAATCTACAAATAGAACCCGTGAAGGTTGACTTGACGGTTACAAACCGGGTTCAAGTTCCACTCTCAATATATAAGGGTCACTTCCCCTAGTTTTACCCGGTGTGTGTGGATAAGGAGGTGTTTGCACATGTCCAAAGACTTAATCAGGTGCTCTAAGAAGCCTGGATACCTTGGACTTCAACAAATGGAGCCAAACCACACACACATATCCAAATAAAGCCAAGGTACTTGCAAGTAAAATCATCTCTATTACCATTTTCCTTGAATCAATCTTCCGTCATGACCATATATTTTCGGTACTTTTACAGTTTACCCAGAATACTGAACCTTTTCTTGCATATATTTTTAAAATCAGCATAAATTTGAACCACAATGAGCTTAATCTTAAGTATCAAATATTGTTCCTTTATGACCACACCACCATCACCATAATAGTCATTTTACCATGTAAATGGAGTTGGCTTTTGAGCTCTATATTTCCACTCTTCCCAACAAAAAATCACATTTTCCAAGGCCTCTTCCTTCTCCTTGTTCCTTCCACTTAAAATTCTTCAGTTGCTGATATTGGGGAAAAAACTTAGTTTGATTCTCAAAATTGAGTTCTTACACATTCCACATTTCTTACAAGATCCATAAAAAAAAAGAAGGTTTCCCCACAGCTACGCCACTACCTAATATCAACATTGAAGAATGATAAGAGACCAATTCCTAGCCTTTTAACCTTTGTGAGAGTTGGAGATTTGAATAGGGCAAGAGTTATGACCATAAGAGGTGTGAAGCTGTTTCCTAATTACCTTCTTGCACCTCCACTCACCAACATGCCATGTATTGTTATATGACTTCCTAAAGGTACTCTTTCAAGAAACTCCCTATAACCTGGGGTCCAGAGAACTTGTAATTGTAATAAAAGTAATTCACAATCATCATTCATAATCATTGTCATCGTCGTTGAAGTTTCTTTTTAGAGTCAATCACTTCCTTTTGATAGGATCCTCAAATACCCAATCCATCATATTCATCCTTACCTATTCAGTCCATATTTTTTTTAAAGGTGGTCTCCCTCTCCTTTTTTTTTACTTCTACTTGCATCCTTTCAATTTTCAATTACGGGCCGTTTTTAATCTCCGAAGTCCTGACAGAAGTTGTTATATATCTTCATCAAAAATTCAAAGTAAGCAATCACCATCAGAGGAAGGTCTAGTAAACGCCCAAGCTTTTAAGCTTGGGTTTTGAGGTACATTGTATCAATGGATAGTCTGTGACACTGACATGGACAGCAGTAGTAACTGATATAAAATCAATGGGACTATCATATTTTTAAAAGCAGTTTAATCAGTCATCCTAATCCTGAATTGTCTAGCACCAAGAATAAGCTACTAAATACAGTGAAGTAATTTTTATACTTTATATAATGTTAGCGGCGAGACAGATGGACGCCAGCTCAGGTGAAATTTGAATAATAAGGTAGAGTGATGTAACTATTGGATTGCTCCCTGTTACACCTCCCACTATCAGAATGGGAAAAGGGGGGATTTACCAAATCAAAGCCCTAAATCAGTAAGAACCAGTGAAATTTCAAACCCCCTAACCAAACACACAAAATCAGAAATCCCAGAAATTATCTTGAGAAGATTATAAAAAGTAGAGCAAGAAACCAGAAATTAACTTTGGGTGTTGACGCATACGTTCAAGAAGACGAAGATTTCTTCATCCCCTCGCAGTCGGGGATGACATCGAAGTTCTTTGAAGGGTACTTGGCAGTGACCATGCCGACCTCAAAGACGAGATTTTCGCCGGAGGAGCGGATGCCGGTGAGGGACCACCACTGGAAGAAAGCTCGCACCCGAATCCCGGCAAGGTCGGCGATGCGGGCTTCTTGAAGCTTGCCAGTGATGACGGGCGAGTAAGTGGCGAGGTAGCTGTCGGGAGGAAGAGTGATCTGGCAACGGTTTTGCAGGCGTACGGAGAATTCGCCAGATGTACGGTTAAGATTGTAATCCAAGACGTTGGTTGGGAGCAATCCGACGGGAAATCCCTTGATTCTCAGCTCTTCGTATGCCGAAGAAGCCGAAGAAGAGTGGAGGAAGAGAAGGAGAAGGAAAGAGATGAAGACGGATTTTGTTTTCGCCATTTTGTTCTCTTTTCCCTCACTTTCCCTGTTTGGATTGGATTGGATTCTGGAGTGAATTCCTCGAAAAGCCATTTTATCATTTAATGGAGTTCTACTATGCCACGTGTCACTTGAAGTCTGCATGCAATTCACGTGATGTCAGCGTAACTTATGGCGTGTCTTTCCAAAATTATTCTTAAGTCTTTACTTCATTGAAGTCGATTTGATATTTTGAGTTTTACTCCAACTTTTTTTTAATAATTGTATTTATATTCCTATTAGGACTATTTTATAGAAAATATTATCTTGATATTCTAACGTCATCAATCCTTCTAAAGGAATTTTATATAATTCGACACGAGTTTTCTTATATAGTATATTTTGACTATCAAATCGGTTCGCTGAACCCTTCGAATCGGCTCGTAGGATCATTGATCGGCTTGTCGGATCATTGACCTTTCTACTGTGATATAAATCGACTCAATAAAATTTATCTAAGTATAATTGTTTTTCATTCACAACAGTAAATCAAATTACAATTGGCTCACTTAGTGAATCACTGAATTCTTTTAAAATGCTTTGGTACGGCATTGAAAGGGTAAAATGGACAATATATTAAATCCTATCTCTTTATACAAAATGTAGTGGGAGGATCGCTTTCCTATTCTAAAATTTGAACATTATTGTGGGTTTTATTTCTTGAGTGATGTTAGAAAGAGGATAAAATTTTAAGAATTGATTTAAACGACGTTATTAAGATAAATCATCGTCTTTATTTTATGTTTGATTTTATTTTATAACTTATTACTATAAAAATGAAGTGTAAAATTAATTTAACGCTCTCATATTTATTGAGAGGTGAGTCTTGGAGTTTTTCTTTATAAAAAGAATATCTCAATTATATACAATATAACTAATTTATAAAGAATTTTAAATTATATTTTGTCACTATTTAAAATAACAAATATTAAGAATAGTTTATTAAAAAGGTATTTTTGTATAATTGTTTGTAATTAAGTGATTAAAAGTAAAGTTAAAATTGCTTTTATGAATAATCAAAGTAAATGATATCTAAGTAGACGTGGATGGTTTAGCATAAGTTCGACATTATTAGATCGTGAAAATGGTACAAGTAAAAAATTAAGAGATTTTTTGTGGAGAATATTTTAAAGTTAAAGAATTCAAATCGATATAAATTCTAAAATTAGGTGAGTGTGTCTTGTAAGTTTAGTCATACTTTTTTTTTACCAAATTATTCATATTAATTTTTTTTTAAATCACAAATACAACCATATAAATGAGATTATCAAAATAGTACGCGTTAATTTTACCAACACGTATATCCGCACAACCGCTACTTTTTCCAGCGCTATAACATCGCACGCTATTTTTTATATTTCCAGAGTTAAATTAGTGCGTGTGCTATTTTTTTTTTCTATCGCAACACTATATATATATAAGACTACATGAAATGAAATAAAATATGAAAAACATTGTAGTCTAATAGTAAAGATACTTTTTTTTCCAACTTGAGTTGAAACCTTGTTGAGTTATTATTTTTTATTCTTATCTTTTTTTTAAAGAATAGGTAAAAATTAAAAGGTGTTCATTTGGAGTCTAACCTAAGTAAACAATCTTTGAAAAAAAAAAAATTCTGATGGGTGGAACTAGAGCTTTTAAACTCATTTATTTTTTATGCCACAAGCCTAAGCTCTAGCCGTGAACAAAAGATATTTGTTAAATCTCGTTTATTTAGTTGGGCAATGGGCTCATACTTAATTGTGCGGGGCTTAAAAGCCTAATCCATAGAAGCAAGGTATAAAAAATTTGAATTATTTTCATCAATTTTAACCGTTCTAATTTATTTTCTTTTATTTTTTCGAATTTAGCTCTAAGATAATTTCAAAATAGTTTTTTTTTTTGTGAAAATAATATAATAAAACAACATTTAGTGCTTATGAAATTGAATGAGATATATATTAATCTCATTCACATAGTTTGTATGGCCTCTGTGTGATTTTTCAATATTTTTTCTGAAAATTTGGTAAAAGTTGGATTTTCTAAGATATTTCCCAGTTTCGAGTTTATTGTGAAAAAAAAAAGAATGAAATGAAATGAAGTACAAATATTTCTACATTTAAATGAAGAACCTTTAATGTGATTGATATAATTTTTAAGATGTTTGTGTGATTTTTCCTAATATTCCAAGATTTTTATGTAACTAAGAATTTTTTAATAGAAGATGTAACGATCCTTCATAATATTGTCTACTTTGGACCTACACGCAATTTACTATTGCCTTTTCTATGATACCATTTATAATGGTCCGTCCCACTAGCATAATATTATCCGCTTTGGACCCCACACACGGGCCCACACGACTTTGTTTTGACGAGTTAACCCACTCTTGCTCCCAAAAGGTCTTATACTAAAAGGTGAAAGACTACCACTTATATACCAAAGAATTTCCAATGCAACTAGTAACGTGGGACTTTGGCACCCTAGGCGAGATATTACAGATATGTTACGGGAGGATCATTGAGAATATGAATTTCATATTAAGTGTTTCTTTGTGTTAGTTTTTTACTTTATAAAATGTTTAGACATTTTTTCAAAGTTTTTGGACATTCTTTATTTGTATCCAAACTTCAAATGTATAAAATTTCATAAAATAAATGTTATTTTTTTAAATATGCTCACTCTATGTTTTTTATTTTATCAAAAAAATTAGAGGAGAGAGGTTCACATCTAAATCTCAACAAGTCCCCTGAGTAATCTCATCCATGTGGCTTATGGTGGGGATTATGAATCCTTCTGAAATTTTACCCAACCCTCTAACCAATGTTAATATAAAAAAAGTTTACATTGTGGACTCTCTTTGACTTCAATTAGGAGTTCAAATGTCGAGTTTCGGTTAACTTGAGCTTGAATAAGACTCATTTTTTGTTCTAAATAAAATTCATGTCAAATCCAAGTTAGTACATAAAAGTACCAATTTAGCGATTTTAGCCTGAAATTTAAATCTATTTTAAAATATATTTTCTTTAATTGATGGTGTACATAAATTATATAATTATAATTTATAGAATTACATAAAAATTCCATTTTAAACTAAAGAAGCCTGAGTTTGGATAAGCCTAGGTTTAAAACTGGGCTTGGACTCTGCCTATATAATTCGGGTCGGACTCACCCTTTAATTGTAATTCGGGTTCGGGTTCGCGCTCGTCAGGCCCGGCCAGCACGAGTTTCAGCTCAAGCTTCTATCGTTTGCCTGCATATTAGGGTTTTTTCTCCCGCCATTTATGTCCTGTTAGGTGTTTGAAGATCATCAGGGAATAAGGACGAAGATGGAAGTGGAACGACCGGACGGGCGGTCTCCGAGCCAGCTACGACCACTCGCTTGTTCGACAAGTGTACTCCACAGAGCTCATGGATCTGCTCGCTGGTCTCAAGGTCACTTCCATTAATTTTTTTTTTTTTTCCTTCTTTCTCTTCTCCATGGAGAGATACTTACTCAGGAAAGCGGGAGGGGAGGGGGGGACATAGTGTGGTTAGAGGTTTCTAATCTCTTTCAAAGTTCGGACTTAGCGTCGTTTGGAAGTAGTACTTCCATTCACATATCATCTCCACAGCGTAGTTTGGGACTTTTTTTTGTTCCATTTGCACTTCATTTTTAACAGTGATGTTTGGATTCCTTGAATCCATTAACACTTGTTGCTTTTGGTTTGAGGATTCAGATCTTCTCCCAACATGCAAGTAAGATCAAGTCTTTGTTGTCATATGTCAGCATCAGGTGCACACAAGTCGACATTCATGGATTAAGTCTTTGAAGACATCACTTAAGGCTTACTAAATTTGTATTTATTTTATGATCATTTGTACGCATACTCGAAAACTTTCACTTGTAAAAGGGTTGAAGGACCTGTCTCTCTAAGAAGGACCACTCTCTCTAGGAAGAACCACATTTTTTGTTTAGAACTGTGTGCCCATTTTACATTATTCAAATATCAAATGGAAATTTTATGATGCACATTTGAAAGTTTGTGCTGGCCTACCCAACTTGTGCGGGCATCTCATGCTCTCTGCTGTAATCCCTCAAAATTCTCTTGTACTCTATGCTCTCATGCTCATTCTCTATGCTGTAGTCCCTCAAAATGCTGAATTGAAAAAATCAATTGCTTGGTTGGGAGGAATCCAGTTCTTCCTATTCCAGCTCAAATAAATCATAAGATGTAATGTTTTTATTAACTTTTAGACACTATTACTGTTAAGCCTTTATACTGTAGCATGATTCATGTTTAGTTACTAAATTCAGCTTTATGTACAACTGATATTGGTTTGATGTATAGATGTCTACTTTCTTATGTCAGCTTCCACTTTAAAGAATTTGAATGATTTAAATTAAAAAAAATTGAATCATTGGGTGCCTTATAGCTGTAATAATTACTTTTCATGATTTTCCATGTCCCACTTGATCATAACTTATTAGGGATGAAGAAAGTCAGTTTTTGAGTGATTGTTGTTTCCAGGCAGCGACTCAATCCTATTTCAGTTTATTTCTTGGAGACAATGACTTCAACATCACTAATAATGACAACTTTGCATATTAGTGCTTTAGATTTATTTTGCATTTCCCATCTAGTCTTGTCACGCTTCTAAATGGATTTTAGTATATTTATTTATTTGCTTATCTGTTTGTGTTCTAGGGGACACCATAGTACTGGCTGCAGTTTATGGGCCTAAAGCTGGAACAAGAAAGAATGAAAACCCCGAGAAGGCTTCAATTGAGGTTATTTGGAAGCCCAAAACAGGGCAGATTGGTGAGTCCATACCATACAATCAATTGCTTAAGTTCTAGAATTTGCTGAGTGAAACTTGGTACCATTAATGGTAGACCATATTGATTCAACTATTCTAGTAGTTGTATTAGAAGTCTGATGGCCCTAAAAACTAAAAATAGTATGAACTTTCTATGGTTTATGCCGTTTGATCAAGTGAATATAGAATATGTTCAAGTGGCAACAATTTGAGAAACTTATTGAAGACTCAAGAACTGATTTTACTGAAAGTTTTTTTCATTTCAGATCTTTAGCAGATGGAACTACAATAGTGAAAACATGCCAATTCAGAAAAATTATGAGAACGGAACATTTTTCTTTTCCTGGTAGGGATAATGAGTGTTTTGTATGAGAAGGAAAAACTTATTAAACAAGTAGCTGTAGGAACCGCGTTAGACCTGAAGTTGGGTGGAACAGATGCCGAAAGAAGTGACTGGGTGATCTTTAGAATGCATTGATGTTTTCATTTGGAAATAAGGACTAGAAACTTGTATGAGGCTAGGCTATCATTGTTGTTGTCATCATCTTAGCTATTTCTCATCCATTTGAGGTTGGCTTTTGAGTTCAATTTTTTCGCTCTACCATGTCAAAAATCATATTCACCATCACTCCAAATTCTATCATGCCTTTCCTTGCCCCACCAATCCATGCCTTTAAAAGGTCTCTCTCTTCTCCCAGTACCTTCTTTTGCGACACTTCAGTTCTTCCTATTGGAGCTGTTTTTGAGTACAATCTAAAACCATCTTAAGCAGCATTCCCTCATCTTCTAGTCTGTTGGGGTTTCCTTTAAGGTGCCTCAAATACAATCACTGTTAATTCTATTGTCCAATGTTTCTCCACACATCCATCGTAGCATTTGCTTTTTTGTCACAGTCACTTTATCTACTTGTCTTCTTTGCCCAACATTTAGCTCCATATAAATTACATCTCTTATTGCTGATTTATAAAGTCATTCTTTTAATTGACATTCAACTTACATGAGATGGTAGCAAAGTGTATAGAGGTTGCTAGACAGTTATTTTTGATTGTTTGTTGGCTGGAGGCCATGATTCAGGGTTATTAGCTTTCGTATTTGAGTGTTTGGGTTTCTCCCCTTTATCCTTTGAATGGGGGTAAACTTATGCTTATCCTTGCAGGAAAAAAAAATAATTGGAGTTAATAAAGTTGTATATGTTGAGGCTTGTCTGAGGATGTAAACTGCCATTTTGTGATTAATGAAAATGGAACTGTGGACGAATATTTTGTTTTATATTTGTGAAATCCTGTATCTGAAGCTCACAATGGATCTGAATCTATACAAAGTTTATTTGATACGTACCTTCCAGAAAAGAGGGCAAAAGTACAATTTGTTTCTCTAATTCAAAATGCATCCTCCTGTTGTCTAGGCAAACCTGAAAAGGAATATGAGATGATCCTTAGGAGAACTTTGCAAAGTATATGCCTCTTGACCATCCATCCAAATACCACTACTTCTGTCATTCTTCAGGTGCGTTGATTCTCAGAATGTGTTCTAATGCAAATGCCTGCATGTGATGCCATGCCTTATTTAGTTTATTTGTTCGTTTGAATGTTCAAATCATGCTTCATCGTCATCGTCATCGTCAATGCTCTTTATCCCATCCATTTGGGGTTCACATTCATAATTGGATTTGACAAATTGTTTTCTATGGGCCATTGCCCATGGGATTGGAATTTATAACTTTTTCAGATTTGACAATGAGCACCTTTACAGGCTTGTCCTATGATCAAATCATGCATATTGTAAGATAATGTATTTTTTTTTTTTTTCAATGAGAATCTAATTTATGCTCAGTAATAATTATTTATTTTTGGGGACAATACATGTATTGCTATTACCATTCAAAAATAAATAAATACATGTATTGTTATTTATTTTTTGGGGACTGCACCTGTATTGAAGTAGCACATGGATGTTGGAGTTGAGTGTTTTGGACCACAACATGAGTCATCCTACAAAATAAGAAATTTACAAGGGCAAATAGGAGGTCACCATCAATAAAGCAATTTGTGGATTTCCTAATATTGAAAGATAATGTTATTTTTTTTTTTTCAATGAGAATCTAATTTATGCTTAGTAATGAATTATTTATTTTTGGGGATAATACATGTATAGCTATTTATTTTTTGGGGACTGCACATGTATTGAAGTAGCACATGGATGTTGGAGTTAAGAGTGTTTTGGACCACAGCATGAATCATCAGTTTTTCAATGAGAATCTAATTTATGCTTAGTAATGAATTATTTATTTTTGGGGATAATACATGTATTGCTATTTATTTTTTGGGGACTGCACATGTATTGAAGTAGCACATGGATGTTGGAGTTGAGTGTTTTGGACCACAGCATGAATCATCCTACAAAATAAGAAATTTGCAAGGGCAAATAGGAGGTTACCATCAATAAAGCAATTTGTGGATTTCCTAATTACCTGTTTCTTTAAACATATATGGCAAAATTTTGTTGCATTATAGGGTGACAAGTTTCAAAGACTATCTTGAAAATTGTTTTGGTATTACTACCTTAAATGTGCGAACTGATAAAACTATAACATTATTGTGTATTTTCATAATACTGCCAAAAAGTTAGAAACAAGTTGTAATTTGCCTAAGATCTCATCGTCATCATTTACCAAAATCTCATCTATTTGACTTCCACTTTTTATGTTCCATTTTTCCATTTTCCCTATCATAAAACCATAAAGTCAGTCACTCCATAATCTATCATGTCTTTCTTACCCTTCCCTCTACGTTTTAACTGGTCTACCTCTCCTCCTTGTGCCTGCGATTTGTGACCACTTGACTCTATGTATTGGGGCCGCCTGTCGTCTTCTACTTACATGACCAAACCACCTCAAACATATTTCTTCATTTTATCGTCTATTGGGGCTATTTTAAACTATCCCAAGTACAACATTTTCTAGTTCTATCTTTTGAAGTTAATCCACTAATCAATGTAACATGCACATCTTTGTTACCCTAACTTTGTCAATTTGCCTTTACTTCATTGCCCGACACTCTATTCATAAAGCATTGTAGGTCTGGTAGCTATTTTAAATACATTTTGTAGCAAGGTTTACATGATAATATCCTAATAGAAAACCTAAAATTTGAATCTCTACCTAGAATTTCTTAGGAATGTTAATTCTTGATAATTATATTTTTGACAGTCCCTTGGCAGATTTGGATCAGCACTAGGTAGTCTGTACATCTTTCTTTTACTTGCGATAATCAGTGGGTTTTATTGCTGCTGTCATTTTTGTCTAGTAGTATTTGTAGGGTTCATGAATGTTTTTACATTGCATTCATTATGAAGCATTCTTTATATTCCATCTTACATGGTTTCTTTGAAATGACTTGTGGCATTTAACATGTAATGTGGGTAATTGCACCGAATTTGGAATTCTTCATATACTAGTTTGAACATTGTTTTGTTGTTAAAACGGTGACGTTTCTTTTTCTTGCTTAGAGAGCTTGTAATAAAAATGCTTTCTATGAAAAATTAAATGTTTTGGGTTTGAGGTACTTTGTGTTTCAGAAAAAGGATGGAAAATTATTATTTTTCTTGTGTTAGTAATGTACATTTTTCCGGAGAAAAAGATATTGGAATTTTATTACTTTGATTGTTTGGTATAATACTGATGTGTAGCATCTCTCTTTCGGAAACATTACATGCACATAATACCTGTTTAAGGTAATATGGTTATCTTGTACACCTCCTAAATATGTAGAATATGGTGAGTTGCATGTATGACTACATGTGGTGGCATGTGATTCAGTGGAGCATTTCATCCCACATTCACTTATTTTTTTACCACAAAATACATATACACTGTTTGTGGGTGCAAGGAGTACTCTGGTTTGCTTGCCTTACTAGGAATTCTTTCTAATGACTAGACAGTTGGTTATCTTTCAAAAAATAACTAGACAGTTATGATGGAATTTTTTAAGAGGTCCTATATCCTTGTTAATTTTGCATATATCTGTTTCTTCTGCAGGTTGTCAATGATGATGGAGCTGTATCTTTCATGTTTCTTATTGCAATAATTTTGGTAGAATTACAAAACCTGGAGATGTCCGACAAAACATTTAGCGTGTGTTTGGTAATTGGATAATGCAATGTTTTGTTTGCCATCAGTTCAATTTCTTTGGCTGGTGGCTTCGAACCATGGATTAAAAACTTGTTTTTGACTTACTCAATTGAGTCAACTTGACTCACTAAAAAATGAATGACTTGTTAAGAACTCAGCCAGTCATTGAGTTCTTATGTGACTTGGATGACTCGTCAAGTTACTCAGCAGGTCGAGTCGACTAGTTGGTGCAGTGTTGTGGGACATCGATGTCATGTGGAACTTTCGTAAGAGTAAATGTGGAAAAGTAAAAAATTTATAAAGCTGTCATGGAACCCTAGCCTCTATAAATTGCTGGGAGAGAAGCAAAGAAGGAGAGAGCGGAGATGGGAGATGGGCCACTAATCTCCTCTAGGTGCCAATCTCTCTCTCTCTTTATTGTTATTATTTTCTCCGTTCTTCTTAATCTATTTTAGTTTTTCATTTTTAATGATAAAAAATTGTCCATAATATTTACTTATTTTCTTTATTGCCATAAAGTTTTCCCTAATTGATAATTCTTTTTTTTACTTATTTTACTTTAATTTAATTTATTTTTCTTTTCTATTTATCATTTCCTTTTGTCTTCTTATATATTTTTCTTCATTTTATTTGTTCTTTATTTGATATTCTGTTTTTATTTCCTTTACTTTCAGTTTTTTTTTTTTTGAAATTCACAATTGTTTTCAAACAAGAAACAAAAGGTACACTATAAGAGGTGTAGACTATATACTAATCCTTTACAAAAAGGCAAGAATTAGTGACCGCAAGGCCCCAAAAACATCATACAAGAGTACAAGTGTTACCCCAACTTTAACAAAAATGCAAGTGTAACCCCGACATTACAAGTGACCCACAAAACCCTTGCCTCGGTCATCCCCCACTTTGGGTAATAAATCGGCCACCTCGTTACGTGACCTTCCAACCTGCCTAAAGGAATTGAGTATATCCTTACAAAGATAGGAAATATCCCTTGCAATCGTACGCAGTCTACTAGGAGGATTCCTCCTTCCAGAAGCCCAAGCAATAACATTGGCCGAATCCCTTTCCACGGTAAGGTTTGCCGACGAAAGACCCTCCAAAACTTACAAGGAAAGAGTTCTCCTAATTGCAAGAAGTCTAGCCTCATTAGAGTCTCTAATGCCAATGGGTTTAGTAAAAAAGTTAACATATTGCCTTGATGATTGTGTAACACTCCCCCTATCTCTGTTGGACCCGGTTTCCTCTGAGCTGCTCTGTTTACAAAAATTTTAAGCATCCTGCCAGCAACGACTTCCACTTTTCTAGTACCTTACTTTTCCTAGGACCGGCCTTTATTCATTCTGCCCAACCCCTCGTGAAATTGTCAGGTTGAAAATCTTTAAACTCCTTGCACCTAGTAGCCAAAAAATCATGAGATCCTTTGCATCCTCAAAAACTGTGGATGCTGATCTCACCTCAAAAACAATTTCTTATTTTTAAATTTTTTTGTTCTGTTTCTTCTAGTTTCGTTGCCTTTACTCTTTCTCATTATTTCTTATTATTTTGCATTTTAAATGTACTCACAGAAGTCATACCAAATGATATTTAGAAATTTTCACCCTTTTTTTTTTTTCATAATTTTAATATATAATGAATAACAAATATATAAAATAGTATTATTTTAATGGATTTGACCTACTCTTTTTGATTTGGTCAAAGTTTATCCGAGTCTTTAAGTTGACTTGAGCCAATGAAAAATCAAGATGAATTCTCAAGTTTTTAAACTATGCTTCATAAACATTACTTGGTTAAGGAGGATGCCTTTTGCTCTGGTTTTACTTCCACTGACTCTGGTTTATTTAGTCATTTTAGATTACTCAGTGACTACATTTCTTTATAGATGCTAATTATTTCTCTTTCTTCATGATATGTATTAAAATAACACAGTTTAAGATGTCGTCATCCCAATTTCACTAGAATTGGAGTTGTGCTCAATTTTGGATTTATTATGCAGAAGCAATCCAATAGAGAGTCAAATTCCAATTGGAGAGATATTTGGGATTGATGATTCATCGGGGGCAGACAACAACAAAATTGATAAGGGGGTGGGGGGTTGATTGAATTGGAACCAAGAATGCGGGACCCCATAGTTAAAAATTGGAGCAGCAATGGAAGTTCCACTGCAACTTGGATTTCTGACATTTGTCCAAAGGTGCATTCCACTCTTTGGCATGTTTTTTTTTTTTGAAATGGTGAATATATTAATAAGAAGAGAAGCACCAGAGGTGTAAATACAAAAGAAAGAAGCAACAACAAAGACACAAAGAGCCCGACACCCCAATTCGCCCTCTCAACTCCCCTAAAACAAGAAAAGGGAAAAAGACACTTTTGCAAGATCAATGCATTCTTACTTTTTTTTAAAAAAAAGATCAATGCATTCTTTCCAGGCTTGAAGGATGTCAATCATGGAAATATTCCTGAATTTCTCTAGAGAAGAGGTCCATGAAGCTCATTTGGCAGAGATCCAGTTGGTAACATATTGATAAGCCTTGTCACAAATATCGGCGGTATTTTCAAATTTACTACGTTTTTATTGGCAAATACCATTACCGCGTTTTTATCGCCACGACGACAAATTTTCGATAAATTCCTGATAAAATCGCGTAAAAAACGCGATAAATGGTAATGTCGTGATAATATCCCGGTAAATTGCCGGTAAATTCCCGGTAAATTCCCGGTAAATTCCTTATTACCATTTTTATTTCATTAATAATTTTATTTATTCTATTTTTATTATTTTTAAATATTATAATTTCTGAGATATTTTCCGTTAAATTCCCGGTAAAAATTTGAGAATTTAAAAATATCCTGTTATTACCAATTGCCGTTAATATCCCAAGAACGGTATTCGTCACAATGCTGATAAGGTTCTACCAGATTTTGAAAAATCTCTAGTATTGCGTTCCCACCAAAATTCCACTCTTTGACACGTCAGATAGGGCATGTGTGCAAAATCTTGTAGATTGGTAGGTTATCATATGTGGTGCCCAGCCTTTCAGGTCCCAAGTTTTAAATGATGCTAGTTGAATCCATCAATGAGGATCAGTTTAGATTGGATTTGAATTCAAGAAGGGGTAGTGTATTGTGGATGATTTGGATTAATCTAAATGGGCCCCTCCCTCCTACCATTTTCAAGTGAAAGCCACATTTCACTTTAAAAGGAATGTTATTCGAAGATATATTCAAACAATATGCCAAATCACTTATCCCTTGTTTAAATTTTTCTAGTACACCTTGTATGGTGTTAGATTCTGACACTTACTGTACCCATGCAACACAGTCCCTATGGTTGGCATGCATCCTGTTGGTTAGAATTGAGTCTCTTTTTTTTCCCCTGAAAAAATCTGCTCTCTCAATAATTTTGATGGAAATACATGTATTTGCATATGATTCTTTATAGAAGTTGTGGGTTTTGAGTCCTAAGGGCATTAGCAGTTGGCCCATAAAAAACAATTCGCCAAATCCAACTGTGTGCCAACCGGATGGATAGGATAACTAGTTTTTGTAATGTGTGCTGAGTCAATTATATGTATATATGCCATTGTTTATGTTAGGATGGTGAGTCCTTGACATAAGTTCACTAGCTTTTGCCGTGTGCCATAAATGCAGCCTGTGCTGCCCTTGTAGATGCAGGAATTCCTTTAAAACATCTTGCTGGTAAGGAAGTTGTATCATTTCTATTTGAAGTCTTGCTATACATTAGTATTATTTCTTCAAAAAAATTAATCTTATTTACTCTGTCCGTCTCTCTCTCTCTCTCTCTCAACCTTGTGCAGTGGCTGTTTGTTGTGCCTTGACAGTAAGCAGATCTGTGATTCTGGACCCCAACAAGCTAGAAGAGCAGGTTTTATCTATTTATTTATTTTTTAGAATGAGTCTTCATCTCTAAACTGAATTTTCATTTCCTACTTTTTTCTTGTTGATGATCTACATTTTTTTTAATAAATTTCTTTCTCCACTTTTCACTTTCGGGCTTTTGTGTGCCAATCTTCTGGTACCTGGGATTCTAGGTCCACCTTCATGGATTGCAAAGAGTCTCTCTTGGTACTCTGACAGTGGATCTGTGGGTGGGGTGGGTTCCTCTGATTTTAAGTTGTACTTCAAAACTAGCTTTAAAGAGAGGAAGAGGGATCAAAGAGTGGAGGATTTGGTTGCTCCGCTGGTTTTGGGGGCATTGCTTGAATCCCTTTTAAATCTTGAGAAAAGCGTGTTTACGTTTGTGGCTGGGGTGAGGAATATCACTTGTGGATGGTCCAATGGGCTCACTGAATTCCACCGAGGCAGAAATATTGCAATGCTGGTGCTTGATGAGCACCGAGGAGCTTCTGCTTCTGTGCCTTACTATGAAATGTAGTTTGACTAGGGTGGTTTGAAATTGAAAAGAAGGGAACTCTTAAAAAAAAAACTGAAAACAGGGGAACTCTTAAAAAAGTTGAAAATAAGGGAGCTGTTTACAGGTTCTTGAAAATTTTGGATTCAATACTTAAAATAATTGGCACCTAGATCCTGCCTTTATTTCCTAGAATTGAGTGATCCTTTTAGGCATGTGTTCTGACATATCTTTTATATGTGGTATGGCAGAAAATGCAGGCATTCTCTTATTTGGTCTTCCCCAATTCTACTCTTTCAGTCGTTCCAAAGGAACAAACACAGATTGATGGTGAACCAATGGAACATGGAGTCATCACCTCTGTCACTCATGGTGCAATGCCTGGTATTATATGCTCCACTTGGCTTTTGTCATTTCTGTTCTAGTTCTTCCACCTTTAATGTTTCAAGTGTTAGCCAGGAAATTCTGCCACTTGCTGCACTATACAGTAACTTCTTGAAGAGTTGGAAGTTGCTAAAGTTTTATATTTTAAGTCTCACGTTTGTGAAAATTACTAATGATAAGCACGCCCCTGTGCAGAGGACATTGATAAAAAAATTAATATTAGATAAGTACTTCAGAGAGAGAGAACTGAGAATCCAAACACGGGGAGAGAGATCACTGCATCAATTACAAACCTATGGAAGAAATTTCAGGGGAAATTTGGGGGCAAGTATATCTTCAAATTTATTGGGGTGTCAACAAGTGGAAAATGAAACCATTTCCTTGTTGAGAGGGGGGGGTGGGCGGTGGGGGGGCTGTTTTCGTAGGCTCAAAGATGTGTTTAGAGAGATATGGAAAGATTTTTTTTTTTTCAATTTGAAATCCAAAGAAGTTGGCACAAAGAACTTTCTGAAGAAGTCAGAGCTAATACACCAAAATTTTGGTGTATATGGGGACGAAAAATGACCTTTCACAATTATATAGTAGTAAAGATTATACCTGGGGAGTATTACAGATTGGGTTGGTTATCCTCATAAATACACAGGTTTGTAATTTTCTTTGTTGTTTTGTACCTGAGTGACACTAAGGGGTGATTGAAAGTAGAAATCATTTGGTTTATATGGTCATTGTCAGACTAGGGGTATACCCTTTGGGCTCATGTGGTCATGTTTTCAGTAATTTTTGGATCAGGTCTTTTATGGGCCTTTCTATGGATTATTGTAGTCAAGGTTTTTCAACACCAAAACAGTGTATAAATGGAGCAAGATCAGAGACACTACAACTGTTATACTTGGGCCCAAAAAAAATTGGCCTTTGCTTTGTCAGTCACTTCCAATGAACATGAGTAGTGTTGTTGAAATTCATCCATTGCCCCCATTCTAATTTCTAAAGTGGCCACTGATTTCCAAACAACAACAGTAACAATTCCCACTAAACATCCCAAAGACCATAAGTTTCTTGAAGTTTATCTAGCATTATCCAAGTTTCAAGGAGATCAAATGGAAACTCCCATTGAGGGGATGGTGGACCCCATAACTTTCATGCAGGTTCTAGCTTCAGTGGAGTGTGAGGACTTCCAACTAGTTTTGCTTCATTAATTTTCATGGTGAATGGGAAAGTAAAAACTATTATATATTTATATATTTTGTCATTCATACTATTTTTTTTATAACTACTTGTATTTGTTGTTTGCTTCAGTGGATGACTATCTTTACTGCCTTGAGCGAGGCCGCTGTGCAACTGCGAAGATCTCAGAGTTCCTTAGGAGAAGCATTAAATCATTGGTTCCAGATGACCCTTCAAAGGCCAAGTAGATTCTGTTAGGACTAAGGAAGGGCCCTATGTACCATTTCTAGCTGAGTTTGTAAAATGGGAATGTGTGAGGGATCTTTTTTTTGGGTGTATTTGCCTGATTCAGTCATTTTAGGAAGATCATGGGCATCAGATACAATGGATATTCGTGGCGATTGTGCTTTCATTTAGATACTGAGAATGCACATGATTTCTTACAAGTAATTGTAATCTTAATCGGCTGCTATTTAAGAATCTCAACGTGTGGGTGTGTGAGTACGTGTGTAATCAAAATATTTTTGGAAAAATATTAAAAAATGACATTTTCTAAAAGGATAATCAGCCGTGCATCATGAATTTTCACTACGGTGCACTACTCTTAAAAGGAAATGACCATTTTGCCCTCTCTTTTTGAAAGAGGGAAGAGAGGAAGAAAAATAATGACAAAATTGTCTTTTTCTTTTAAAGGTGGTGCACCATAATGAAAACTTATAGTGCATGGATCATTATTCTTTTTAAAAATACTTTTGTTACATGTATAATATGGGTAGCGATCCTCCCACGGGCATTTTGTGTAATGAGACAGATTTTAACGTATTGTCGATTTATACTACAATGGAAGGATCAGTGAATCGATTTATACCGTAGGTATTGTCTGGTTATACTAAAATCCCGTGTGAGGATTGCTACCCATATAATATGAATATTAAACTGCTAATTGCCAACCATGGTGTGTGCTGTGTTCTTTTAAGTTTTAAATCATACAATGAAGAATGTATGTAAATTCAAGTGACACTACAAACTTAATTAAGGTTTAATATAGTGATCTATTTAGATGGATATAAATGCTCATTTAGATAAAGTGGTTATCTTCAATATATTCATGTGCACTAATTAGCTCTTGTCAAACATCATTTATTGTTCGTTTAACTTATTAATAAAAGATGTTTAACTTATTAATAAAAGATGAAAATACATAAATCTATATATATGTATATGTTATTTTTCTTGGATAAAATTACATTATTATGAGGTATTTTCGTATACCCATTTACCGTTTTTAATTGCTAGTATAGAGCGAAGTAGTAAGAGATCTTTAAAGGCCCCTCCTATTTTTTTAAAGGTTTTTCTAAAAAGATCCTTATTTTTTGAATTTATCTGAAAAAGTCTCTAAATTTCTCATAATTCTAAAAAAGTCTCTAACTTTTAAAAAAAGTTTTAAAAAAGCCCTTTGACTATGTTGACTAAAAATCAACTTCCTTTTGGAAAATTGTCTATGCTTGTAGCAACTATTTTCTATTATGTGAAATATCTTATGAAGACAATTTTCTCACATATTTCTACTTTTATATCTATTATATGTGTGCTTGGTACACTCCTAATTTGACCATGACCAGGGTTACTTTTATCATTAGATTAAAACTGATAATGTTTACCATCATTGATTTTTCAGCAGTAAAATCTCATAATTTGATCGTCTAATTTAGTTGATTTTTGAGCCACTATTAATCCATATAAATTATTTTCTAATCACCCTACTTATTAAGTGGTGTTGACCTTCAAGTGGGCTGTAATACCTCATCCCAAAAAGTCTCACATTGCTAGTTGCATTGAAAAATCCCTGATATATAAGTAGTAGTCTTCCTCTTTCTAGCATAAGGCCTTTTGGGAGCAACAGTGGGTTGGCTCGCCAAAGCAAAGCAGTGCAGGTCTGTGTGTAGGCATAAAGTGGACAATATTGTGCTAGCAGGACGGATCTTTAGAAATGGTATTAGAGAATGGTTCAACTCTCTGCTTGAGAGTGTGTGCTTAGTTGTTGTGTTTAAAGAGCCGGGGACGGCTCTGGCTTTAAGGGGGTAGATTGTAATACCCCGCCCCAAAAAGTCCCACATTGCTAGTTGCATTGAAAAATCCCTGATATATAAGTGGTAGCCTTCCTCCTTCTAGCATAAGGCCTTTTGGGAGTAACAGTGGGTTGGCTCGCCAAAGCAAAGTTGTGCCGGTCAGTATGTAGGCCCAAAGCGGACAATATTGTGCTAGCGGGACGGATCGTTACATGGGCCCCATAACATGCATCTACAAAATCCTTAAGAAAAAATATCATTAATTAACAAAAGTGAAGGTATATTCCCAAAACTTAGGCGCATTTTAAAATTTTGAAAAAGATAGGAGCTTTCTTCAAATAAATACAAAGGAAAGGTTTTTTTTAGAAAAAAACCCTTTTTAAAAGTTGAAAGTGTTTTAAAATCTATATAACTTAAAAATTTATAAACATAATTAAAATTTCAATAATACAAGTCGGTAATATCAAATAGGGAGATACTAAAGTTACCTTTAAGTTATATCCTTTTATATCCTCAAACTCACGTGACAAATCACAATTGATTAATTTTTCAGGAGTTATTTAAGATATTAATCAAATAATTCTACCACCCATTATCTCAAAAAAGTTGTTAATTGCTAAATTTAAAAATTTCAAGATTTTTACCGTTGAAAATAATGATTATATCTAGTAATAAAATTTAGCAGTTTCCTACAATTGACTGTGAATTTTACTTTAATTGTATCAAAGCTTTGTACACCATTATTTAATTGAAGTAATGTTTAAATGAATGGTTTAGATGAATAAGAAATGGGCCTCACTATCGTTACTCAAACCGTACAATTTCTCTATGTAATCTCATATAGTCGTTGCATGCTTACAGCGGAAGGAAACAGTTGCAACGGAAATTCTGTCTTTCCCTCCCTTTTTTTCCCCACATTTCCTTAATTTCTCCGACGGTAAATCCCTCTCCCAACCGCCAAAACCGCCGAATTTTCCTCGCTTTCATTTTCCCCATTCACAACAAAAAGAAAAAGATTACAGAAACCATTTTCCCTCCTCTCCATTCAACAAACCGGGGAGCCTTTCTTTCCTCATAATATCTTTCTCTCTTTCTCTTCAGCTTCCAACAAATCGCAGCCATTGATTCTTTCTCCTTCTTCTCCTGTAATTTCCATGCTTTCTCACCATTTCTTTGATTTTCTCTAATGTCGTTGGACTTGATAAAATGCAAATTTGGTTGGGCCTGTTTGATAGAAAATCCCAGGATTCTGGTAGTACTAGAATTTGGAAAATTCTCGGATAACTATTTTGTGTTTGGTAGCTATGGAATTTCTATTCCTTGGAATATGAGAATTTTATGATGCGAGCTATTCACGCTTCGGAATTTCCAAAAAGAAAAAAACACACTTCTCCCGATTGACTTTCCATAACTGTATATCCATTAGTTGTTAGCTACGCTAAATCACAGGACTGTAATTTGATTGGTTGATTCTTTCCTCCTTTTGCGAGGCCTGTATTTTCTATATATACGAATATCAATGAGAAAGGCGATATGCCATTTTTGCCAAACTTCTACATTCCCATTGTAGAATTGAATTTCACCAAAGAATTCTAGCTTATTAAACACGCCGATAAGACCATTGATTTTTGTCCCCTTGTTGATGATGGTTTCACAAAACAATGCAGGTCAGTGGGAGAAATCTAGGGAGAATGGCGAGTTGGATGAAGGAAGATGAGAAACATGAGAAGATCATTCGTGGTCTTCTTAAACTTTCTGAAAATAAGAAATGTATCAATTGCAACAGTCTGGTATTTTATCCTCTCCCCCTTCTTAATTTTTTTTTTTTTTGGATTTTTTTTTACCTATTTCTTCTTTTGCTTTTGAATTTGATGGATGAGTCAATAGAATTGGTAGATTGATACATTGTATAAGGTAAACCGTGGGCAAGAATATTATTGTTCTTTTTCTAAAATTCAAATTTAATGGGTTCTCTGCATTCAATTTCAATAAATATATTTTCTGTCAATCTGATGCAAAATATTGAAACTGCATTTTTATTCATCTAAAAAGGAAAAATGAATTCATCAATTGTTCATTTGGATACTGTGAAATTTGAGAATATGAATGTATTTCCCTACTAATGAAAGTCTTGTACCAGTTCCAAGAAGTGCATTTCCTTGTATCTGAATTTGCCCCTCTCTCTGTCCGGCGTCCACCCGTTGGCCCAATTTCCATAAAATCTGTTGTATTTTCATCTAATTATTTAGAATCTCCATTCCATTTCCTTCAAACACCACAAACTTGCCAAGTGCATTTCCTAAGTGGGGCATGCATGATTGAGAATGTAAATCAATGACTATGCTTGCACTGCTGTAGTAAACTTGGGACTTCCATTCTTGTAGCAATGGATGTGGAAGTGAGAATAATTTGATCAAACGTAATCTTGAGTGGCATGTGTTGTACTAGATAAGGCTGATGATTGAAGCTCTATACTCTAAATTAGCAATTGACCCATTTTGTTGTCATAATGCGTTCTTGCTGTTTATTTTTTGATGACCAACATTTCTAGGGGTCTTTGCTGTATTTGGACATGGGACATTTTATCCCGACTAGTACTTGGGACATGTGCAAGTCCTCCCAATCCCACACACACCGGGTAAACAACTACAGGGAGTGGTTCAAAGGAGTGTTGAGCGTGAATCGAACTCAAGACCTTTCTTGTTGTTTATTTTGGGTGCCATAGATTGGATGATGATTTGTGTCAGGAAAGGTATCTACATGACTGAATATCATGGAGAAAAGGATTTTAAACAAGAATCTCTCCAATGAAGTGAAGGATGTGAACCTTATAAACTGAATTAAGCTAGAGAGTTCTTCATATAAAATCTCATATGAAATTAGTTATTTTTCCATGAGTCACCTGGCAAGAGGTATGTTGTTTCAAGCTTACCAGGAAAAATACTTTAAAAGTCTTTGTAAAAAACAAAGGTATATATAGGTTTCGTAAAAAGTTATCCAAGTATGACCAGGGGGAGAAGAAGGATAAAGGATTTCATTGAAAGAAGAGAAAAAATGAAGGAAGAATCAGAAACTTGAGGACAAACTGACATATGTCGAGAACAGAAAACAAGAGAGGAAAAATCAATGCATGTGCAACATATTGACCCCTAACAAGTTATGTATTTCTTCATGATTATCTATTCTTTTATTTTACCCTTTCTTCTAGAAAAATAAGAGAGACTGTATTTCTTCATGGTTATCAATCCAATAGTGTAGTAGACTATGATCAGCAAACAGTGTAGTAAACTTATTGGCGAAAGTTGGTGTTCTTAAACAAAGGCCAGCTTTGGAATTCTTTTCTTCTCACCAGCCTTGGGAGTTAGGGGAGCCGGGGTCCTCTAAGTGGAAAATGATTGTTTTGTTGTATTTTTTCTTTCTGTTCATGTTTTTTCTCATCTTTCTTGTTTTTTTTTCCTCCATCATCTTGATCTGGGTATATCTCTCCTATACCTGGATCCTTCTCTTGTACCACCTTCTAATTTTAATGGAATTAAGTCGTTAATGTTTCAAATAAAAATTCAATCCAATATTGGGTGTTAGTCATGTAAGGTTGGTGTTAGGTAGAACATGGTAGGCATTGATAATAGGGGAAATTTGGTTATAATCCCAAATGGGGCCCCTAGTATACCCCGTATAGTACCCTACACGTGCTGGATGTTGTATGGCCAAAAGTTTGTATACACTTTTCACACAAATGCAAAAACAGAAAGTTTTTTTCAAGGGACAACATTACCCATGTAATTTCAAGGGTTACGATTTTGACACTTTAAGCATAAGTTGATTCTTTGGTTATCATACTAGTATTGAAAAAAATGATCAGAGCCATGTCTATGAGTATGTAGGTTAAATGTAGAGGACTTTTATCAAAATGGCGTATGTCACTAAACCATTTCATAAGCTGCATTTTGATTGTTAAGAAAATATGTGCTTTAGTTGCTAAAGTTTCAACACAATTAACAAATGAGTTACAATATTCTTAAACCGTTATCTTTCAAAAAAAAAAATCTTTAACCTTTGGAATATTATAGTACACTTCTTGCTATTTAGGTTGTTTGTTTGAAGTAAACAGTGATCAAATTCTTAGTTTTGGTTCAAATTACTTCTTAGTGCCTTTCAATTTATGGTCATAAGACTAACATTTTTTAAACAGGGACCACAATATGTTTGCACAAATTTCTGGACATTTGTTTGCATCACTTGTAGTGGAATACAGTAAGTATGTTGATTTTTTTCGGACAAGGGCCACTTTTCGAGTCTAACTTGTGTTGTAATGATATTACTTGTACTTCCACTTACAATCATTTATGCTAGCTTAAATTTTAACTGAAAATACTTTCAGCCGAGAGTTCACTCATCGTGTGAAATCCATATCTATGGCTAAATTTACTCCACAAGAAATTAGTGCTCTACAAGCAGGGGGAAATGAGGTAATACTCACCTGTGCGTTTCACAGATGACTGCATCATGGTTCTTCAGTTTGACATTTAACTACTGAAACACTTCTTTACATGACTTGTTGATTCTTTACCCATTGCCACAGAATGCAAGGAAAGTCTATTTCAAAGAATGGGACCAGCAACGCCATTTTTTGCCTAAGAGCAGGTTATATCTGAACATGTGCATAGTACTACTTAACAAATCTTAGCAATGACTGAAATTTGTTCCATGTTCTACTTTTAGCAATGTTGAGAGACTCAGGGGCTTCATCAAACATGTTTACGTGGACAGAAGATATACTGGGGAGAAGAGTATTGACAAGTATCCATCGATGAAAGTATGCCCAGTTAGTAGTTATTAGCATTAGAAGAATATTCATTTATTAATATACTTCTTACTTATATGATCAAATTACTTGAAGCTCTGTTGATGCTTTTCCCAGTTGAAGCTTCCTTCATTCGTTAACAATATTGCATCCATGTAACATACAGAGTGAGAAAGAGACTACTACTGAGTTAACTCTGGCAGACACATTGCGAGGTGAAGCACGAAGTCCATCATTTGAGGAGTTATATGAACGTCGTCACATTGAACGATCTACTCGTGGTTGGAGGAATGATAACAGAAGTTTCAGACTTAGCTATGATGGGAGAAGCAATCCTGGATATGACATTGGAAATCAAAGGTGTGGTTCTGCCAAGAAAAGCCCACGTGGTTTCGAGGTGGTTGATGATAGGTTTCGAGACGATGACAGAGTTCGAAATAGGAATCAGAGTAAGAGAATTGAACACCACAAGTCTGTTGATGGGATATCTAAGTCAGAAGACAGATTGCCAGGCCATCAAAAGGATGCGGATGTAACTACTTCTGTTGTACGCCCAGTTAAAGATAATTTGGGGGAGAATGCTCCACCTCTTCGACTTCGTGAACCTCCTAAAGCAGATGGTGGCAGATCAGATGATAGTTCTGCACCCATACAAGTAGGATGTCTACTCATTCATGAAATACATTTTGTAGATTTGACAGAATGCTTTTTGTGGTTTTTTTCTCCCTTGGAATCTTTCATCTTTTTTTTTTTTTTGAATTTACATGTGGGAAACGGCGGGATACCCAGTGTAAAACCCCCATGGGTGAGCCCACTACCCTTAGGGCACACCAAGGTTAGGTCATGGGGGCTCAAACCCTCAACCTCCCGCTTCCTGAGGCGGGAGGCAACCGGTTCATCTTTCCTCCCAGTTTTTATTCTTATATGCTCTTTGTCATGGTTATGGATTTTTGTGCTATTTAGCATTCAACCTGGCGATTTTACTCAATGTGTATTCACTAAAATTTGAGTTGTTTCCTTCTTCACTAATTTTATGCCTTTATTCTTCTTCTTCTTGCTTCCTCTTTCTGTTATTTTTTCTCCTTCTTAATTTTTAATTCATTTTTCTGAGGATCAGCAATTGTCTGTCATTCCCTTTTGACTATTCCATGATGATCAGGAATTGATTGTTGCACCTTCATGATTTTCTTCTTTCTTCTTCTGCCTTTTAAATTCATATCCATCATAAGAAATAATACATAAACAAATATGTGGGCCGAATGTTCGTTTTATCTGAAGTGTGAACACCATATCCCTGCCTCAGTTTGGACTTAATTTCTTGGTTTACACCACTCGTCATTCTTAATTTTGAAGTTGATGTCTGTCGGTTCTGCAGATTTTTCATATTGAGATTTCAAACAATGGAATACATCTTCAAAGAGTTTTTTTTTTTGTTCTTGGCAGAGGAGTGTTTCTTCTACTGGCTTAGGATGTGCTGATAGAAATTCAGTGGAACTAAAGAAGGTAAATACAGGAAGCTTGATTGATTTTGATGCAGACCCTGAACCTCCTCCTACAATAGCACCAAATGATCCACTTACAGGTCAATCTGCTCAACAATCAACAAGAAGTCCATTGGTTGATCGTGACATGTGGGCATCTTTTGGATTTTCTACACAAGAAAAAACTCCTCAGCCTCCTTCAAATGCTAGCATGCTGGAGACTGAACTTTCACAACTTTCAGCTCAAACAACTGCTATTGTCAAAACCTGTGATGAAGGGCAGTCTTTGACCATGCAGCAGCAGACGGCTGACACCGGTCAGCCTACTGCTCTGCAGAGAATTCCACAAGTTGGGGAAGCTCCAGACAATCAAGTAATTCACGTCATATGGATTCCTATATTTTCTAAAATTTTTTGTTACAGAACATGATGTCGTTTCTTCTGGCTTTTTCTTGTCTCAGAGTCCATCAGCAGCAGTGAATGCTCAAGGACCTTTGACTTATCAGCCCGAGTCAACATCTCATGGAACTATCAAGCCATCTGAAGAAGCAAGTACTGAGACACCAAAACAAGCTGTCCCAAGTGATATGAAACAAACTGGACGAAAAGAACTCCCCATGGTACTAATGTTCTACCATGCTTTTGTTGCAGAGTCCTGGATCATTTTTGTGTTCATCAACATGCTCAACGTTCTTCATAATATTGAATATAATGCAGGACCTTTTTACTGTTACTTATTCACCTATGCTGCCTGTGCCAGTTCCGGGTTGGCACACTGCACCATTTGGCATGCAATATCCAACTGCAATGGTAAATATCATTTACAAGAAACCATTAAATCATCATACAAAGTTCTAGATTATTCTAGCACATATTAAGTTGTAAATATGGAACTCTCTATGACAGGCAATGCCAACTTTTCCCCAGCCATCAAAATCTACAAACCCATTTGACCTCAACAGTGAACCCACTATAGGTCACTCTCCCAAGGTATGCAGATTTATTCATTTTCACTGTGTTTTGTCTTATACTGCTTTGACATGCAGATCTAGTATATATAGTGAAGCAGATAACGTTGACTAAGAATAAATGGTTAGGAAGTAGGAATCCTGTTCTCCTCCTAGTACTACCATGAAGGGAAACATAAGGAATTTCTTGAAACCATGTTGCTTTGCTTTTTCAAGAAGTAGGTTAAAGTAAAACTTGAGTTATGGAACAAGTGGATGATTCTTGGAAATTAATTTGGGCATATACCAACATAATATGCTATTTTTTAATAAAGACCACAATTTGGTTTTAATATATTATCTTCATACCTGACTCCTCCTACATGACTATGGTGATGCTTCGCCGAGCTTAAGTAGGCAGTAGGTTTGGATCTAATGGAGTGAAGAACTTAATGAACAAAATGGAGAGGAAAGAGAAATGATTGCAGTGCTGGTGCCTAAAAATTTACCATGACCCATTAGGCCCTACTTTAATGAAGTTAATCTGGGCATCCAACAGCCTGATCTAAGTAAATCTATTTATATTTGACTATTCAAGTGCAACATCCACAGTATTAATCTGATTAGGACCTTACATGGTTTCATCAATCAAAGAGGGGAAATGATCATTATATAAAGGTTACATAAAGTAATGGGCATGGTGCTATTTGATGATAGAAACACAGCCGAAGTGAAGAAATTGTCGTGGACGTGCTTTGACTTGGGAGTCTTTGCAAGTTCCACTCACTAAACTTAAATCAAAGAAAATTATGTCATTCCATTGGTCTTAAAGAAGACTTTTCAATGGAAGAAATAGAACCAAATTCTGGGGTGGAGGAAAATATGGCCAAAACATGAAAATTGTACAAGACATCAATTAACTGGTTCTACACTTCTTGTCAATTGAAGTTTAACCTTAAGTCAATATAGGGCCCACTTCATAGTTATGAATGTCCATTCATTATACACCACTTCAAAGCATTTGAGTTATCTTAACACAACTTATAACCCAAAATCTGTTCCAGAATGGTCTCATGAAATTCTCTCTTTGGCAACGTGAAGCCTGCCTTATAAGTCAAAATTACCTCGAATCTTAGAATATTTGATGTCTTTAATTAATATTTTGAACACAACAAATAGATCCAAAATCCAAGTTGATACGATAATTTTATCACTAAAATAACAGAAGCTATGCATAGTAACTTGGTTCACTAGTTCTGCATGACCACTCAACCATAGAATCGATCATCTGGGAAATGTTCAACCATAAAATTGGTCAAATGAAGCCCAGGACCAGTGGGGAATGGTTCATATCACATTTGTACTGCACTTTGATAATGGCTTCATGCATCGATGCCATCATTATTGCTATCACCATCATCATCTAAAACATTTATCCCATCAATGGGGTCAGACTTCTTAGTCCTATCTTTCCACTCAACTCTTTCGAAAATCATGTTTTCCGTCACTTTGAAATCTATCATGCCCTTTGTTATCACATCGGAAATTTCATGTCTATATCACATCTAAAAGTGCATATGAAATGAAGCATTTGGCAAAAGTGAATAAAATGTACAATGTTCACTATAAGCACATGGAATTTTAGTCGGCATATTTCAGTCAAGTGTGAAGTCTTCATTTCCCACTTGATTTCTCAAAAAATTAGGGGACTGAAGCTTATCATATTGAAGAGATCTCCAGCTATGTAAGGTAGGTAAATCACATCCAATCCACATCTTTTAGGGCCATTGGTCCTTTTTTAAGTTTTTGCCCTCTTTTATTTGTTTTTAAAGGTAAGACGCCTTGGTCTTGAAACTCTATAGACACCATCCATAGGACCTAAGAGGGGGCTTCTCCACAAGGCTTGAAACCCCAAGTTACCTAAGAGGGGGCTTCTCCTTAGGACATCAGCTTGGCACCCCTTTACAAGTCATTTGTTTGAGCACAAATTACACTTTTGAAGTTGTGGGGTCCAATGACTTAGTCTACCAATTGGAGGTTTCTAGATTTATCCTCTTAGTGGCCCCACAAGACTTGTTCCACTTATTGAAGTTGATGGATGAATCCTTTGGAGGGATCTATTAGGCTTGTTCCAATATTAGAGGCCCAAATAATCACATATCAAGTCCATGGTGCAACTTGTACATGGATGCTGGCGCTTGTAGAGAATTCCATTCGCACTAAGATTACACAATTGAATGAATCCTCTGATAGGGTCTAAATGGTTTTTACACTTTTTGGTGGTTGGTTAGTTCAAATAAGTGTTCATGGAGTTTAATCTCCAAACCACACTTGTATATTCAAAGAAAAGTGTGGGGTTACAGAACTACCAACCTACACTTGCATGTTAATGAATATTCCATTGGGATGGACCTCAACGACACTTATTGAGGATTTAAGTGTCTTTGGGTGAGACCCCAAGCCACACTCGTAATGGATGATGAGGCGTCCTCGAGTGAGACTGAAACTTCACTTGTAATGGATGAAATGCTTTTGGGATAGAACCAAAACCACACAAACAATTTTGAAGGACCCTTAAAACCCCAAATTCTCCTATCCAACTGAGTGAGGAGTCCTAAATGCGTTACAAACCCCTCATTAGTAGCCCACTTGGATCTGTGGACTATGATGCACAGATGTGTGCAATTGTGGGTTGCATTCAACGATTGTGTGCAACCATTGGTTGTGATCCACGAGCTGTCGGTTGCACTCTACGGTTGGTCCAAACAAATATCCTATGGTTTTTTGAGCATATCTTTTTTGTTCTATCTTGGATTATGGGTCTGTAAGTTGCATCGAGAACCTAAGACCTTCAAGATGGTGCCTAAGTTGTGTTCATTTGATCATTTTAAAAGGGACCTGCAGGACTTTGAATAATTCATGTGCAGTGAGCCTCTTTGGATCTTTGATCCAAACGTCAGCTTGACGATCCAAAAGTTAACTGTTTGAAATGCAACCTCAAGTGATAATGATTCTCGGATTCTATTAACTCCAGTCCAATCTTCTACTTTGGTTTAAGCAATCAGACTAATTTGACAATTAGAGGCCTCAGTTTGGTACTGTTCTTTAATACTAGTTGGTTTAGAAGAATAAATGAAGATTCTTATCTTATTAACTGATAACATGTTTTAATTATAATGTCTAGACTTTAAATTAAATTCCAGTTGATACACTAATCCTCATGTTTATAATAATGGTTTGCACTTGAAATTTGATGATTTAATTTTGTAATTTTGGTTCTCTTTTGTTGCAATACAGTTCCCATCTATAACATCTATGCAAGGATCATTCCCAAATATGGCAGATTGTTCTGCTTTATTACGAACATCCAGCTTTGGTACCCTTTCCCCACATATGCCTCACCAACTTCTATCTTATCCGTCAACACCACTTTCGAGTAATTTTCTTTGTAGAAATTTGCTTTTTTCTGAATATATTATTTCTTCAATTTTTCTGATACCTAGTTCTGCAATCTTAGATGCATGCATGCTGCAACAACCACCTAGCAACATGCCATCTTTGGGGTAAGTTTCCTTGATTTTCTGTATTTGTTTCTTCTGTTTAATTTCTTTAAGAACCTGTTGTTCTAATATCGAACACGACTCCATTTTTTTAACCAAGTTTTTATTACTTTTTTTTGAGCTGTAAAGAAGAAATGTCATTAAAAGAGAGAAAGATACAAAGAAAAGCAAAAGAAAAAGAACAATAAGGCCTAAGAGGGTTAAGCCCAAGAAAAAACAACAAAGCAGCAACAAGAAAACAAGTCCAGAATAACAGTTAACTTCTCGAAAAATGAAAAACTCCTAAAATCGACCTTCAACACCATTTTTAGTCAAGAAGTCAACAACGCCATTCGCCGATCAATTGATACGGTTGAAGGAAACCTCCATGCCCGCGGATAACCCCTTAATCTCCCTAACAATAGTGATTAGCCTCCATGGGAGGCGCTTCACACCCCTAGCCCATTTGATAGCGTTAAAAGAATCACTTTCAACTTCTAAATTAATACCCCCTAAGGTCGCTCCTAAGGTCAAGGCTCTCCGAATACTAAGAAGTTCTGTCTCATTGGATTCCTTGAGACCCACAGCTTCCCAAAAATAGACACGAATGGACCCCAAATGGTCCCAGAGGATGCCCCCAATACCTGCAGGACCAAGTTTTCCTTTAGAAGTCCCCTCCACATTAAACTGAAGGGTCCCCTGAGTAGGGGGTACCACTCAACCAGAGTCCTCCTAATATCCGGGATAGTGGACTTCATACAACCCTCCCAAGACAGCCATAAATCCCCAGGACTAAGGTCTTTAAACTCCTTGTTTGTGCATAAACATGTACACAAAGTCCAATTGGCTTTTTGAATAAAATCACTAACCTCCGATGAAAGCCCCCTCAAAGATCCTAGAATTCCTCTCCTTCCAAATAGTCCACGACACCACCGCCGGAATAGTCCAAATAGACCAAGTTTTTATTACTAAAACTGATTCTTATGTATCTATGCATGCTGAATAACTCCTGCTCCTGATAATGTTATAGTTATTCATTTTTATTTTTGAAGGTAATTAGTTTATCAACATATTTGTATCATATTCTTACTTTCCAAGCTTAGGCCTCAAGAAACTGTAGTGTTCCGATACCCCGTATCTACAGCAAATGAATGTGTTTTCAAATTCTTCAAGTGATTTATATGTTGAATCCACAGTTGTATATGTAAATATCTTTTGATGGATAATATAATTGCAGCAATCAAGGACTAGAAGACTTTGGACATGAGGGAAATGTTTTCGGTGCAGTCGGCATGGATCAATGGATACCACCCACCAGATATTCCCAACCAGCTACCCCAAATTCTCTCTCTTCTCTCAGAGGAAACCCTTTTGCATAAATTTATAAGAATGAATTTCTGGATATGTTACTTAAGATTGTCTCCTAATGTCTGGAGGGGAAATTAGTTTTAATAGTTTCTCCTATGGTGAAGGGATGAGGGAAGTTATCTGAGAATGTAGTGCTTATGACTATGGAAGTCCTGTATAATTAGTGATGATGAAGGGAACACAACATTGTATGATTGAGATAAAATTCATGGAAGTCTTTACAAGGGTTACAAGACAATATTTTCAAGGATCTGGCTTTGTAAATTTATTGACCCATTTCATTGGTTCATTATTTTCTTCTCCTTTTGTATGGGTATGCAATGTTCACAGACATGGTATCTTCGAGTGGACCTTTGATCTGACAGATCCTTATGGTACGCTTTGTTAGTACATGTGTTTGTTGAAAATTTAATTTAAACTAAATCCATTCTTTTTCTTTTTTTTCTTGATAAAGAGAAATCACCATTCAACACCATGAAGGTGGTGACAACTATAGAAGGTTGGTGTCGCTACACCGTTCACTGAATGAAAGCGGATGAACTTGTCTCTTAGAGCACCCGACTTATCCTTGGGCATGTGCAAGCCTTCCTACCCATACACACCGGGTAACTCTATGGGAAATGGCCCTTTCGAGTAGAGTGAGAATCGAACTCAGGACTCCCACTTCATGAGGCAGGTTTCTGGCCATCATTCTAACCCCTTTGGGTTCAAATTTTAAAATGTTAAATAGAAACCCATGTTCCGAACTAAATGTTTGTATATTAGGTAAAACAACAAAATTAAGCCAAAGGTTGAATTTTAAGCTATCTAATCAAAGATCATGACATTGATGACTGAAGATGAAACTGTGAAAATCAAGTGGTTAAAATAGGAAAAGATGTTGATTTTTCAATTTTTGAAAATGTAACAACATGTCTCTTCAGCATAATATTGTCCGCTTTAGGCACCACGTGGGGTGGCCCGCACGTCTTTGCATTTTGCCTGACCCACAAGACTAGGCCCAAAAGGCCTTTTGCTAAGGAGAGGAGAGTACCCTCTTATAACCCCACACTCCCTCCACCTCATGGGCGATGTGGGACTTTTTCCCACACTCCCATGTGGGTGGGGTGTTACAGAAAAATCTAGATAGATTTATTCATTTTTACAGTAGATTGTGACTCCAAAAATGCCACACATTTATTTTATAAATGCTATATTGAAATGCATAAAGCATATACTAAATAGAGACAAAGGACTTTTTTATTAAAAAATTCTTATAAAAGATTGGATGTTTTTTCATAATATAAAAATAATGAGTTTTTTTTTTTAAGATTAAGTAAAATGCCGTGGCTGTTTCTAGTAATCATTTTTTACTTTAAGGTCATGTAAATTTTGTTTTCCATATTTTGTGGTTGATTCTTAAAATCTTGAGTGATGTCAATCATTTAAGACTTGAAAAAAGTTTATTTCTTTATAAATGATCATATTTTGATTTTAGTAATGTCTATATCTTTTGTTTTTACTCAATTTTAAAACATCAAAATAAATTAATCTAAAATTTAAAAATAATATAAATATTTTGTAAATTAAGAAATATAGTTTTAAATTGAGCATTTTAAGTGATTCAGAATATACAAACTAAATGATCCATAATTAATGAATCAGATGATCGAAAAAATGAACCTATCTCATTCTGTCCCCTGCGAACCCTAATTCAACTTGGGCTAAGCCCACTGGCCCATGGGCCATGGCCGAACAGGTCTAGGAATTCATGTAGATGAATTTCAAATATTTGAAGGCTCTTAACACTGACAACAAGTAGATGGGAAAACGTTCATAAATTCTCAACGTCTGAATGGTGATTTGAATCTGATTCCTTCCCAAACATGCTCATGTCCACCCAACACAGCTCATGTGATTGCTGCTACTATTGTTATGTTGAGAAGATCCGTCTCTCTCACTTGTTTGCCATGTTTCCACTTATCTTTCTTTGGCATCAAATCCAATCGCAAGAGCATGAAAAGGAATCTCAGTCTCTCAAATCTGCCCAAACATGAAAAGAGCAGAAAAGGCCTTTCTTGTAACAAGGGAAGTGTATCCGACATTCTACAAATAGTGGGTCCTCTGGAAAACCTCTTTTCTACCCCTACAAACACCTTTTTCTATTTGGGTTTCTTGAGAAAATGCATCAAATCCAATGATTTGATCACGGGTAGATTCATCCATGTTCATTTGATCAAATTGGGTAGGTTTGGACATGTGGTTTCAAATGCCTTGTTGGATATGTATGCAAAAATTGGATCCTTAACTGACTGCATCCAACTGTTTGATGAAATGCCTGACAGAGATCTTGTGTCGTGGTGTACTTTGATTTCGGGCCATGTTAGACATGGTTTTCATCTTGAAGCAATTTGGTTGTTCAAGAAAATGCAGGAGAACGGTTTGAAGCCAAATCAGTTTATTGTTGCATCAGTTTTAAAGGCGTGTTCTGCTGTTGGGGTTTTAGAATTTGGTGCGCAAATTCATGGGATGGCTGTGAAAACTGGGATCGGATTAGATGATTTTGTAGAGATTTGTCTTGTTGACATGTATGTGAAGTGTGGGTCTTTATTGGATGCACATAAACTGTTCCATGAGATGCCAGTGAAGAACTCAGTTTCTTGGAATGTGGTGATTTCAGGGTATTCACGAAATGGGTTTCTTGGTAATGTGGTGATGCTCTGCCGAGAGATGTGCCAGACAGGACTGGTCATGGATTTAGTGACATTGAGAATTGTCATGAGTGCAGGCTCTTGTTTAGAATTGGTTGATTTTTGTAAAAATATTCTTCAGTATTCAATCAAAATTGGGCTGGACTCTGACAGTATTTTGGCCAGTGAGTTTCTCAGACTGCTAGCTCGTCTTGGGGACTTGATTCAAATGCGCAAGCTTTTCAATGCCATAGAAAAGCCAGATGCAACTTTGTTTTCTACAGTTATATCTGGATATCATCTAAACAATCAGAGAGATGAAGCTCTGAAACTAGCTGAGGTACTTATAGCCTCTGATGTGAATCTGAACCAAGGAGCCCTAGTGAGTGTCCTTAACCTGTGCTTTTTGCAAAAAGATGGTTCCCAAATCCATGCATGCATCTTGAAAAATGGCTATGGGTTGATCATCTCCATCGGGAATGCTCTGATTTCCATGTACATAAGATGTGGAAACTTGGATGATGCATATCTCTCCTTCATTAAGATGCCTGTACATGACATAGTTTCATGGACCACAATCATGGCAGGCCATGTATGGAACTTTCAATTCCAAGAGGCACAAGAGTTGTTCTGTGACTTTAGGGAAACAGAAATGGCCCTTGATCAATATATTGTGGCTACAATGATCAGTGCTTGCACTGGTCTTAGGGATATAGAACAAGGGATGCAGATACATGCACTGTCCTTGAAACATGGGATGGAGTCCATTGACTTTCTCATGACATCTCTTCTTCACATGTATGCAAAGTGCGGATACATGGAAAGCGCTAAGAAACTGTTTTTGTTCATGCAATTCCCACCTAGTTTAGTTTCGGTAAATGTCATGCTTGCTGGATATTGCTGGAATTCACAAGCAGCAAAAGCTCTTGAGGTCTTTGGTAGGGAGCATGGGATGGGTCTGGTTCCTGATCAGTTCAGCTTTTCCATTGTTCTAGGTGCATGTGCTGATCTGAAGTTGGTCAGGGTGGGTGAACAGATCCATTCTCATATTGTCAAGACTGGTTTTGGATTTTGTGACATTGTTGTTGGAAATGCAATTATGAACCTCTATGTCAAATGTGGAAGTTTAGGTGATGCTTCGAAATCTTTCTTTGCCATGAAATGGCAGGATGCAAATTCATATGCTATGTTAATGTCAGGTTATGTGCGGAATAAAAGGATCAGGGAGGCTCTGAGACTGTTCTATCACATGCATCTGAGGGGGTTGTGTGCAAACACAGCTGCTTTTACAGTTATTTTGCAAGCATGTGCTGATTTAGCAGCAATGGATTCAGGAAAACAGATACATGCCCAAGTTTTTAAGAGAGGCTTGATTTCAGATGTCTACATTGGCAATGCAGTGGTAGGAATGTATGCTAAAGCTGGCCACATGGATGGAGCAAGGAAGACATTTGATGAGATGTCAATCAGAGATGAAGTATTGTGGAATGCCATGATCACAGGATATTCACACGTTGGGAACAGGGACGAGGCTTTCAAGGTGTTTGAATTGATGAAATGGGAAGATGTAAATCAAGATTATTTCAGCTATGTTGGTGTCTTGAGTGCTTGTGCGGGTGCTGCTGCTTTGATTCAGGGGGCGTGCATTCATGCGTGTGCTGTTCTGAGTGGCCTTGAGTCTGATGTGTCTATTGGAAATGCATTGGTTGATATGTATGCCAAATGCGGGAGTATAAAAGATTCCTGGAAAGTGTTTGATACTATGGTTGTGAGAGATGTCGTTACATGGAATGCCATGGTATCAGGTTATGCTCAACATGGGTGTGCGAGTGAGGCTCTTAAGTTGTTTGACAAGATGAAAAGGGAAGGATAAAACCTGATCATGTGACTTTCCTAGCTATTCTTTCAGCTTGTAGTCATGTGGGTTTGGTTGATGAAGGGCTCATCCATTTTAAATTGATGAAAGAAGATCATGGAGTGGAAGCAATGGAAGAGCATTATGCTTGCATTATTGATATACTGGGCCGAGCTGGGCGGTTAGATGAGGCTCACAAATTTATAAATGTGATGCCAGTGAAACCAAGTGGTTTAATGTGGAGAACGTTGTTGGCTGCTTGCAAGAGTCATGGGAACGTGGAGTTGGGAGCGAAAGCTGCATGGGAAATTCTTGATATAGAGAGGGATGATTCAGCTGCGCATGTGTTGTTGTCAAATATATATGCCATGTATGATAGATGGATTGATGTGGAAATTATCAGAAATGGAATGAAAGGAAGGGGAGTGATGAAGGAGCCTGGTTGTAGTTGGATAGAGATAAAAGATGGACTGGAGGTTTTCCTTGTTGGTGGAAAGAGGTCAGGAGATGCTCCGCAAAACTTTATAAAACCCAAGAATCTGCCTCCACTTGCTTTTGCTTCTCATCCCCGAGATTGGGGATAGTGACAGTTGGTTGTTTCATTTGGAAATTCAAGAAATTCTTGCAAGATTGATTGCTTGCAGCTGAAATATGGCAGTTTGATGGCACATCCAGAAGACTAACTTAAAATGAAGGAGAAAGTAGTGATTGTGATTGGATCAGAATAATGGTAATCTCCCTCATGTTGCTGATGCCCTGTCCTTGATGTCATCACAAATTTGACATCCATACTTCATCATCTTGATTTGAAGTAATCCGATTTTTTTGAGCAGTAACAGAGAAGTTATTCGATTGTTGAATTGGTGAAACTGCTACACTTTGGATTTTTTCCCCAAAAAGCTGCCTGACAAAAAAAAATGCTGCCAAACACATGCTAATTGCTAGGGTATCCATCTAACCCACAGGTCATTTTGGGTACATCCAAATGGATTGTAAGTTTTCATTTATGTTTATAATATCTTCATCTTTTTTTCATAATTAGGATGGAATATTTACTCGTGTTATTTCTTATGAAATTCAGATCATATAGGCAATGTTGACCTAAGATTGATTCCTTGCAGCTGAAATATGGTAGTTAGATGGCACATCCAGAAGAACCCGAAGGGGTTGGAGTGATGGCCAAGAACTCGCCTCAAGAAGCGGGAGTTTTGAGTTTGATTCCTACACCACCCCAAAGTGCCACTCCCTGTAGAGTTACCTGGTGTGTGTGGGTAGGGAGGCTTGCACATGCCCTGAGGATTAGTCGGGTTCTCTAAGAGGCCTGGACACCTTGGTCATAAAAAAAAAAAGATGGCACATCCAGAAGACTAACTTAAAATGAAGGAGAGTTTGGTGATTTTGATTGGATCAGAATAATGGAGATCTCCCTCAAGTTGCTGAATGCTGATGCCCTGTCCTTGATGACATCACAAATTTGACATCCATAAAACTTCATCTTGATTTGAAGTTATCCAATTGTTGAATTGGTCGAACTGCTACACTATGGATTTTTTCCCCAGAAAGCTGCCTGACAAAAAAATTGCTGCCAAACAGATGCTAATTACTAGGGTATCCATCTAACACACAGGTCATTTTGGGTACATCCAAATGGATAGTAAATTTTCATTTATGTTTATAATATCTTCATCTTTTTTTTTTTCATAATTAGGATGGAATACTTACTTGTGTTATTTCTTATGAAATTCAGATCATATAGGCAATGTCCCACTACATGTTAGGTTGGATGATTTTACTCGTGCGTGCGTGCACGTTCAGTTGGATGATTTTACAACTCCTAGGTCTGCCACACTTTTGTGCATGTGCATGCATGTGTGTGTACTCATGTGCATGCAGGGAGGATTGGATTGTGACAGCCCATCTGAACCTGCTTTATGATCTGATCTTCTTTAATTGGATGCACTACGTTTTCTCATGTGTTTTTACTGCTGCATGTTAAATGTGTGTAATTTCGAGTTGATGTCATTTTCAACTACTTGATATTTCATGCATTTTACTATCAAATTTCAAGTCATCTTCTCTAGTGCTGCCTGTTTAATGCCTCATTTCTTAGTGACCCATTTTTATCCCTTAACTATTTGAACCCTGTTACTCCAAAAAAGAAAAATCCATAAAGGTTGCAGATTCAAATCATATGGGTCTCAGATAGGCAGTCCACCTTTGAAACAATTTTTCAAATCCAAATTATCAGTGTCAACCCCATACTAAAAATCCATATAGGTGGTGGTTCAAGTTATGTATCAGATAAGCAATGAGCCCATGGAAAACAAATTGCCATACTAAATATGAGTTCCAAACCCAGATTATAAAAAACCCATAAAAGTGGTTGTGGGTTCAAGTCATTTGGGCATCAAATTGGCAATCAGCCCATGAAATACAATTTGACCTTTTTTCTTTGGCCACCTACCTCACACCCATGTACTATGCCCAAGTAGATGGGATAAATGGCTTTGATGATTATGGTGATGCTGGAGTGCACGTTTGACTTGTATAATTCTATGCTAATGTAGGTATAGAGTGACATAATAACCAAAGTACTAATATTCCTCAATGTGGATTTTACAGGTTGAAGTGTATCTAGAATAAAAAGGCCATATTACCCACATACAACATGGATATGGTATGAAAACAGCATGTCTTCTACACTTGACTATAAAATTTGATCAGATGCTTATATTTAACCCATTTTACTGTCTGCAATGGCGAGAACATGAGAAGGTTATTAGAGAAGGAAATGTATTTGTTAGACAAAAGAAGGTGAGGTGACAAAAAGGAAAACTTTTGGAATACTGCAAGATATTATCCACAGATAGATTACTCCTGCAGTTTCTGAAGATATGAAGCAACTTGGTTACGAGCTTTGGTAGCCAAGATAATTTTCATGGCTCAGGCAAGACATACAACGCAAGGAGTCTTCAGCATGAGAAAAGAGGCTTTTGTAGATTCATGCAATTGTTGCTAAAACCCTCGAGCTACTATGAACTGATACAAATGACTATTCAAGTTAATGTCTTGGATTTACCCTAATTTTGCCTGTTTATACATGTTCAGAAGATCTGTTAAATGTACACAGACAAGAAATTATTCTATCTGTTCTGTTCAGGTCAGGAGTTATACAATTAATTGTTTTCTCCCTTATCTGAGGGACAATTTAATTGCCCTTATGTATTAGCCTAAAGCAATGCAGAGTCATTTATAACATAGAAACAAGTAGATATGATTGATTCATTAAATTGTGATTTTGTGATTTCCTTGAGGTATGATTCATTATCCTCAATTGTCTTTCTAGCTCACCAAGCAAGGGAAGTATCATGACTTCTTTATGGACCGGGGACATGGCATGTTTGTAGGGTCATTTGGCCCTACCGAGGGGGAATCTCTAACTTAGCCAAATACCAATGTACACACCATCAGAAGTTTCTAATTGTTGATATAAAGCCACGAAATGGATGGTTGTTATTTTTTTGAACCTCACTTGAGTTCAAAGCTTTAACTTTGAAACTCGATTTGAGAAAATCTGAGAAGAAAAAAGTTACCTGATCTAACTTGTGATTTTTTTTCGAAAGGTGAAAAACTTTAAGCTCAACCTAACTTAGCTTACATCCCTGCTCTCATTTCATGTGAAGGCTTGTCAAACTACTGTTCATTTATGTAGTTTTTGCATATATGTTTTTTTTGAGACGTGTTTGGAGTAGACACTCATCATCATCATCTAAGTCATTTATCTCATGAACTTGTGACTGACCTTTTTAATTCGGATTTGATAAACTATTTTTATAGGTCACTGACATCTATAGGACTCGAACCCACAACCCTTTCAGGCTGTAACAATGAGCCCTCACTAGTTGTGCCTATCTGATGCCCATGGAGTTCACACTTTTCAAGTTATATCAGATTGGTTCTTGCTATTTTGAACTTGAATGGGCCCAACTTATGATCCTTTCAGGCTGTAACAATGAGCCCTCACAAGTTGTGCCTATCTGATGCCCATGGAGTTCACACTTTTCAAGTTATATCAGATTGGTTCTTGCTATTTTGAACTTGAATGGGCCCAACTTATGATCTGAACTTTTCAAGCTTGAGCTGTGGTATTTTTAGGCTGGATTGGCCCAAGCATCAGAACCAATCAACCATAGTAATTGCAACCAATCAAATATCATTCTAAAACATCAGAACAATTCAGGTTAGGGTTCACTGTGATACAGTCTGACTGACTTCAGAGTGGGGAAAAAATGTTCTTTTGTTTGAAAAGGATATAGGAAACAGTCAGGATTTCATTTCATCTGAAGGGGAACCCACAAATGAACTTTTAGTGGATGCTATCAAATTATCAATTGCAAGCGTACATGTGGCAAATATAAATATAGCTAATTGGATGATGAGAGTAAGATAACTGTAGACAAGTTAGGGGTGTCATGTAAGAATTTCATATTGATTAAATGATTTTATAAAATGATTATTAGATCATCAATATTTAATTAAAAGAGGTATTGTACAATTAGGAAAATATGAGTAAGTATAATATAAAAGAGAGATAAATAATATATTCCAGACAACCATGTTGAGATTATTCAAAATATATACGAGGGTGCAATCACTTACATTAGAACCATTTATGTTGAGACAACGGAATTCTCTGTTAGAGTGGAATTCTATTAAAGATCCTCTTTAAGCTCATATATATTTGTGACGATCATAGACGACTTAATATCAAAAATCCAAGATTGGATTATATCTTGTCTCCAACCCCGAATCTATTTGTTAAACATCTCACTTTCTCTAAACCCATTTATTGCCTTTAACAGTGGATGGTCCGGATGTACCAAATCCATTAATCCATTTACTCGAACCAAACTCAAATTCATTTAGACCCATTTACTCAAATAACATTTAACTCATTTTAAAAAGTCACAACATAAAAAATAAAAATGCCTACAATTCCAATAAATTATAATAATGTATAAAAAAAATAGATTCTCCACACTTCAACAAAATCGAGATTTTTACAAAGATTTGTAATATTAGACAAAACAAAACACAATATGCAAAGTAACATGTAATTAATCTAAATATGCCACATACATATCATCTATAGAGTAACATACAAGTAAAGAAGAGGGATAAATCTCTTAAGACGTGTATCTACTCCAAAAAGGAACTTGGATCACTTGAACATGACATCTCAACAATCCCACTTTACTTAGGTTCTTCATTTTTAATATTAAATATTTATTTGTATTCAAAACTTTTAACTTAAGTAGTATATCATATGTTTTTATTAGAAATAATAAAAAGTAAAATATAAACTTTTACATATGATTTAGTTGCGATTCCTTTGATGTGTGACCCACTCCTGATCTAATTCGTAGTTTGCTAGATTGCAAAATGCAGGTTCTTTGTATGGAACCATATAACCTTTCTAAATATTAAATTTGGATCTATAGTTGTGACATTGAGGGTATTTTGATGTTAAATCGTTACTATAGAATAATTTAAAAATAAAAATTAAAATCAGAAAATTAAACTCTCTGATTGAGTTAAATTAAAGACTTTTTTAACAAGACTCGTTATCAAAACTACTACTTAGATGGTCCGTAAAGCCAACAACGGATCTAGACCCGATCTAACTCTTTACCTGTTATCTACTTATTTATAAATGGATTTGGCCATATTTAATAAATAAATAAACGATCTTATACTCATAATTTTAAAATGATTATATTCAAATAGAATTAATTTTTCCAAATTAGTTATAGGCAAAAACCTAGCTCAAAATTTGCCGACTTGCGACAAATGTAGGTTATTAAGATTAGGCAGGTAACATGATGGATTTCGAAAGGTAAAATATCACACTCAGGATGGCCTTTGATTTTTTAATCTATTTTTTTTTTTTTTAATATAGTTCTGAATTAGGTGTATCCATTTTAAAAGTGGGTCATATCCATCAATCATAACTATTATTATGAACTATGAACATAAGATTATCTGCAAGAGATGACATTGAAATATCTTCAAATCATTAGATTTTTATCAGCATATTAGAGAGAAAAAGTAGAAAACAAAGTAATTAAAAATTAAAAAAATATATTAAAATAGATTTAGAAGCTTAAAATGTATAATTGAAAATATAGGAATTCTAGGTAGTCATCTAATAAATTATGATATTTTGTAATAATATAGTGATATTATCATCTCTCGCACTATATTAAAAATATCAAAAGATACTAGAGAAATGAAAATATTAAAATAATATCAGAATATTAATCAATATATAAAAGATATTTGTAATAGTAGTTACTCTGGCTGGCCGGTGAGAATTTTTGTAATGATTCAGAAACAGACAGAGAGATTTAAAACATACATAGATATTTGAGAGGGGAAATGAAATTTTCAGTGTTCTTTTTATAAGTAAGGTGTCCAAAGTCTCACCCGTATTTGGACAGAAGACATTTTAATTCAACTAGTCCTTGGAACATGTGTAAACTTTCCAATCTCACACACTGGGTAAACAACTACGGAAAGTGACTCAGAAAGGTGTTGAACATGAATTGAACTCCTGACCGTCAGGCCAACCCCCAACTCATACGTCGTGGTGGTTATTTTTTCATAACTTATGAGTAGACAAGCAAGTTAGCATTACCCATCAAAAGACCCATACTAGTCATTTAACATTTCAATGGCTGAACCACCTACTCAGTCATTTCACAAACTCAGTTAAAAAAAAGCCAACATATACCACTGCAAGTTCCTTTAGAATTGGGTTAAGAAAGTGATGTAAGTTAATATAATCACAGGCTTACACATTATCAAAGTACACTACCCTTCATGAGTTTCTTCCACTTTCTGAAACAATAATAGAAAGGCTTCTCATAAATAATAACGCCTTAAAATAAAAAGGAGTGCCGCCTTTACAGAGATCACTGGCTTTCCTAACTGTACACTGCCTCTGAACAGGGAAATATCCATCAGTGATGAAATTCCAGAATATCAGGAAGGGAAGAATGGCACACAAGTTCACTTCAGTCGAAGCCCGGTGCATAATGCATTGATCCGACACTCCATGTTCACTGCAACAAAAAATGCAGCAAAATCACATTAAATTCAAGATTTACTACTTAAACTATGGTATGCAAGGATGTGCCTCGCACATCTCATCTCTTAAGAAAAGGTAAGGACGTAGCCTGAATAACAGCCGTTTTCAGTAACAGAGTGGATGTTTATCTGTTATGCATTTGGATGAGCATGAAAATCAGAAACAAGAAGGATACTGTATTTCTGCCTCTTCAGTGACTAAATGATTTTGAATGGTAACATTTCTCAAACCTGCAACCTGTAAGAATAAGTGCCTTCAGAAGGGATGTGTTAAGAAGTTTAATTCTAAAGTGTAAATTACCCAAGTCCTAAACAAGCCAATGTCTTACCATGTTTAGCACTAATTGTTGGGCAATAATGTTGGTTTTTGGCTGAAGATTACATAAAAACCATAACATCAATGTGGTTTTGATCCTGATGAGGCAAAAGTAGGGGTTCCTACAGATAGATGAACCAGAATACACTGTAATGTGAATAAAGAAAGTGAAAAAAAAAGGGACCAATCACAAAAAGGAGAAAAAAAAATGGAAGAGATGCGATATGAGAAGTGAGGAGGACAACTTTCACAAGAGATGGGAGAACTCGATGGACAAAAAGAAGGGAGAAGATCATAATAATTTTATAACTCCCTTCAAATTCACAACTACACTTGCACGATTGATTGAAGACTTGTTGAACACATAATTTAAAGATGGAGATAATATGGAAGGAGAGGCAAATGAGGGGATGATAAACAAAATAACTAAAACAGAAGTGAATCAAGCTTTGAAAAAGATAATGAAGAATAGAATGCTAGGATTGGATGGTATCTCAATCGAAGTTTGGTCTATTTTAAGTGAAAGGAGAGTGTGTCGGTTGACCCGATTATTCAACAAAATTCTAGCCTAAAAAAGGATGCTAGATGATTGGCGCAAGAACTGTGCCAATTATTGAGCGGTCAAACTTATAAATTGCACAATGAAACTTTGAAAAAGGGCACTAGAGGGTCACCTAAGACAAGAGTCCAAGATATCTGAAAATCAATTTAGATTTATGCCAGATTAGTCAACAACATAAGCTATTTTTATTCTAAGACAACTTATAGTGAAGTTTAGGGAGAAAAAGAAGTACCTTTAATCCTTTATATGACTTTTATTGACTTAGAAAAGGAATGTGACAGAGTACCAAAGAAACTAATTTGGAGAACGTTGAGAAATAAATACGTCCCCAATGACAACGTTGAGATTGTACAAGATATGTACAAGGGTGCAATCACTAACGTTAGAACCGTTTGTAGAAAGGGAGTGGAGTTCCTTGTTGGAGTGGGACTCCATCAAGGATCTGCTTTAAGTTCGTAACTGTTTGCACTAATTATAGATGACTTAACACCAAGAATCTAAGATGAAGTGCACTAGTGTATGCTTTTTGCAGATGATATAATATTCATTAGCAAGACAGAAAAACTCAATGCAAGGTTAGAATTGTGGAGAACATTAAAGTCAAATGGTTTAAAAATCAGTATAGCTAAAAAAGTTACATGGAATGTAACTTCAATGGGTTAGACAATAGTGAGGGCAATCCGATAAAATTGGAAATGACTCAGTTGCACATTGTGATAAATTAAGATACATGGGCTCTATGATAGAATCTCAAGGAGGTTTCGACTTAGATATAACGAATAAGATATGAGTGGGGTGGGTAAAATGTAGACAAGCTAAAGAGGTCTTGTGTGACAAAAGAGTCTCCCCTTCACCTAAGGTTTTGTTTGGATGAGGGGAAAACAGGGGGATATAAGAGATTCCCCTCTTTTCCCCTCCTGAGTGGTGGTGGTGGTAAAAGCAGCAATAGCAGTAGTAATAACAATCACAACAACAATGTTAAGAAATGGGTAATCTTTCATCGTGGCAAAATGATCAAACTCATTGTGAAATGAGGTAAATCCACATATGAAAGTAACCACTAATCAGCTCATTCATAGATCTCAATGATGGAATTCCAATTTTGAAGATAGTTTCCAGTTTGTAGCTTTATGCATGTTGGCAATCTTTTATGAAAACAAAAAGTTTGTCAAAACTCCATTTCCCCCTAATTTCCTTAAAAGAAAAGGCAGGGCATGTTAATGTCATGTCTTCTATAGCTCCCTTTCACCCATTATTATTTCAAGCAAGAGTTAGGTGGCCTGCTGGCCTCCTGTCACCACAATCCCTTCTAAAAAATTGCAAATGATACATCAAAGCATATCAGTACAGAGTACAACAACTGGCACTAACAACAGAAACACCAGATTACCATAAAACTCTTAAACATACCTCCAGCTCCAATATCAGAAACATAGAACATATGACACCAAACTCAGTGTTTCCCTCTCTTTAATTCTGCAAGGCTAGGCTTCCATTCACGCTGATTTCCAGGATTTCAATTGAAAAAGAGGTCAAAATACATTTAAAGAATTTTTCTGCAAAAGCTCTACAGAAATCCCGTCAAAACATATTATCCATTACCTTTAAAACCAACTGAATTGGATACTCTATGGAGCATCATCAGAAACATTTCAGGCCTAGGTGAAGCTTGGCACCATGGCTGCAATAGGTCAGGTGGGGAACTTGGGATCGGCTTGGCCCAACATATTACTTACAATTACAAGATTCCCACACAGTCAACAAACATGCTCCAGAACCAGAAAAGAACTAAGTTATGCCTGATCACGACGAAACTCCTTTGATGCTAACTGAGTCAAAACAAAGAAAATGTGTGATCAGCAATGCATGCTACCTACAGGAAAAAGAACAAAACACAAAACGAAAAAGACCAGTGATCAAACAGGCAAAAAAAAAAAAAAAATCAACAACAATAGTTGGCAACGAACTCACCATTGACCATCAATCAATATCACTCCTGATACCACAATTACTAATAACAGATTGTTCATCAATAATGTTCCCCTGATTTGATCCATGAGACACTTTAAATGAATGAAGAACCTCTCTCATCTGACAATTGGTCAGTGTTTGAGAATTTATGACTGGAGAAACCTGTCCTGCAAACTCAATTGGCAGATCAATGGCATTCATTCCAGAAACCGAAGTCCTGGGTCTCTTCATCTTTGCAGGTCCATCCATGGATTGATGAAGAATATTATCCACAGCAAGGGCAACAGTCTCAAAGGGAGGCAGAGGTGATAGCAAGCCATTGTTTGATAATTCTTCCAAACCCTTAATTTCCTGTTGAATTCTGGTGGCATGTATAATAGCATGGTCAAGAACAATTGGATCATCTGGAGGGTTTTGGAGAAGGCTAAGCAATGTCTGGCGGTAAGTTTGTGCTGCCAGTGACGGTCTTGCAACATGGCGTATTCTACATATAATGCCCACCTTGATCACATGCTTACAAAAATTCCCCAACCTTGACCATGTGCAATCACAAAGAGAAAATTCTGAACCAGGATTCCAGATAGTATAGTACATAGTCCTATTAGATTGAGAAACCACCTTTGCAAAGCGAAGATCTTGCTCATCCAACATCACATCTACATCTGGTATGTGCACTGCTCGACACCAGGAATTATTAAAAAAGGATACCTCTCTAAGATTTCTGAAAAAACCACTTTCTTCAGTGTATTGGTCAAACCAAAACAAGGAGTGCAACTCAGTAGTCATTATGTGAGCAAGCCAGTCAACTCGCAACCAGGAACTAGAATGTGAATCACCGAACAGTTTGGACTTCAATCTTAGATGATATGACTCGATCGCAGCATGAAACTCTTGGTTTGCCATTGGCAACGACCTTACTGTAGCCACCCACATCTCTGCAAAACATGAAGGTATATAACATGCTACGTGTGTTGGTGAGTGGTAAAGTAAACATGCTACATTTTCAAAAAAAAGAGTATAACATGCTAGAGTGATATAAACATTGTGGAATTGGCAGTATATAAACTAGATCTAGAAAGCTAAAATTCTAACACTAGGATTGCAACACCTTTTAACAATGAGCCATAATGAGTTACCACTTAAGTTCAAGAAAAAAGTAAATACATCATGTCAAAATCAATGGCATGTCAGAATTTGTACACACTGGAAAGTAGTCTGCCCACTTAGGAGAATTTGAGACTAGGATTCAAGTGTTCCTCAACCAAAAGGTATACACAGCATCCTCAGATGAGAAACTTGTAAATCTGGGGGTCATGCCTTAGTCAATTAGATCATTGAATAAATAACAAATATTGGAAGATCCTGTGTCCAGTATTTTTCTGTGCAGTATAAGCTATTTAAAGAAAATAAGAGCAAAAGTTTGTTAAAAAAATAAAAATAAAGTAGTGTGATGAAAATTATGAGAGGGAATGATGGGAAAGGGAGGGGCCAATTTCAGATAGCTGGTGACAATGCTTATGGGACCTAATGACAGCTCTGAGAGAATAAAAATTTCAGAGGAACTTAAGATGATTACAGGGCCATCAGAAACCCAATGTATAGGCAGACACTAAAAAAAATTAGATTTTCTAATGAAAGGAGAGATTGGTGCAGAGTGAATCACAGCATAGGGAGCTTCTTGCACTTTCTTTGTTACTTTATGAGTTATGCCTAATAGTTTGGCTAATCTTATTAATTCTTGGTGCTTTTGTTTTGGACCCATTAAATGCCGTTTGGTGTAGAGAATGACCCTAGCTTTCATTTTGTGGTCTATCTGGAAGGAGCATAATAGTCACATTTAGCAACTGTCTAACCTCCTAAATCAGGTTATCATGTCAATCGTGCACAAGGTCATTTCCTGGACTTTATGTACTGAGAAGTTTCAAGGTTTCTTTAAAGCAGAATTTTCAAGATCGACATTTGTTCTTTCTTGTTTTGCAAGCTCCCAAAGTTTTTACCCACTGGAAAGCTCCAGATCTAGAGATGTTGAAGCTAAATATTGTCAATAGTTTCAGTCATAAAGAGAAAAGAGGAGGTATTGGTAGCCTCGTCAGATATTCCTCTTCTTTAATGATTGCTTCATATTCAGAAGCATCCTCTGGAACAAGTGTTAATTAGTTGGAAGTTAAAGCTCACCTAAGGGGTTGCCAGTTACTTGACTCTTTGAATATTTCTGATGCAGTGGTAGAAGGTGACTCTCGTAGTGCAATCACCTAGTGTTCCTCTGATGCCTTCCCTTGGATCTTATCAAAATTAATCCTTGAAATTAGAGATGTTATCTCCACAAGGGGATTGCTTGCGAAGAAGATTCATTGTCAGCAAGAAGTGGGTTGCCCTGCTCAATCAGGGATGTCTACTTTATATATGTAGCTCTCCTTTTTTTTTTTTTTGCTTCTGTTTTGGCTTAAAACAGAAGTTTGTTCTTTTCTTCTCTTGTTTATGTTGTATTTTTCTCTCTGCTTCTTTCATCTTACAACCAAAAAAAAAAATATTGGTGAATCTGTTGGGAACTGGCAACAGATTTAAGGGGTGTAATAACCAAGATTGACGTAATATTCATTGATTTGATCAGTTTATAATTACCAAATATAGGGAGTTCATTATCATAGAGTTTGCCAAAAAAAACACCAAGAAATATTTTCTTAGCTGTATTGCTAAGAAAATTTGAGGCTGGGACTCTATTGATTTATCAAGTGTTGCCACTTGGCTTCTTTCTCTGGGTCAGATACAGTGAAAGCTTGGTGGAGGTACGGGGGAATCGCACAAAAAATTAACATGTTGGAGGATACAATAAAGTTTGGAATGAAGTAAATGAAAGGATAGATAAGATAGAAATCAACAAAAAAAAAATTGTAAGGGCCCTGCATAGGGTAGCTCAACTGGTAGACACTCTGGCTCAGGAACCAGAAGTCCCAAGTTCGAGTCCCTTAGTAACCCGATGCCCGTGGCTTGCGGGGATCTGCGTGCATCTGGAGTTTTCCTCAACGCCCTCACGGAGAGAGGTGAGGGTCTTGGGTTTCTCCGTAAAATATATATATGAAAAGAGAGCAGGGAAGTATTTAAAAAAAGGAATCATAATTTTTTTTTTTTTAAAAAAAAGGAATTAAGGAAGTAATGAGTATGCATCTTCTAGATCCAAAGGGAAGAAAAATATAGGTATCTTTGGTAGTATAGCTAACATAAGATACAAAATATAATAAAGAGAAAAAATGGATGATTGTGATGGAGAATCTCTCTCTCTCTCTCACACACACACACTAAATTTCTATCATTTTGACTCTATTTTTGGGCATTTGGTTCTCCGTGACTAAGGTGCAAACTAGTCAACAAAAACGAAGGCATTGGATCCTGAAGACAGAATTTCCAGATAGCCCATCTGCATATGGTGGGGAAATTGTTGTCTTTAAAACAACACTATGACAACACAACTTGCCCACTTCAATTTCTTAAACAAATTTCTCAAAATTATTTGTGGTTTATTGTAATTTCCCCAAGAAAAAAGATGGTCTTTCCCTTCTCTTTCTTTCTTAATCATTTTTCTTTCATTTTAATTTTAGAAAAGAGAAGTGTAGAAAGTAATAAGGAGAACAATGGAGAAGAATAATCTCTTGTATTGAATTGTGTAAATAATCGAAGGAGAATACATGTATAAATAGATTACAAGGAGCCAGATATGATGGCTGAAAAGGAAAGAAATAAAAGAATAATCAATTACAATAAATTATATAGCTAGCAATATCTTTTAAGTCAACTTTCCAAATTGGGATGATTCTTAATGTTAGTGAAAATGTCTTGAATCTTTCCCAGTTCCATCAAGTGAAACTCATGAATGCCCAAAATAAAGAAAAAGTTGATGTAAATTCTCCAGATCTCAGCAACATTTTGCAAAATTCTAATTGATGACTCTAAATGCAAAAGGATTGAACCTTTACAGGTCACTTTCAATATAATTTACTTTATTCTTATCTCATGATCAATAGACTTCAAAATGAGATACGCTTTGCAGTACTTTCAAACAAAGAATAGAAACAATGATAAAACAGAATATATATGAACAAATAAATCTGTTAACTTCTCGATACTTTCATTAGGTACTACAATCTCTCTAACGATGGATTCAAGAACAGCATTTACAATCTAAGATTTCAAGAATGAGGGTGACGCAATGCAAATTCCCTTTTCTTGAGGGTACATGATATCATCTCCTTCCTCTTTCCCTTTTTTTTTTCTTCCTAGATCTCTGCAAAATCCCAGTTCTATTCCATTTTGGCCTTGCACCAAGCTCCCCCTTCTGCAACCATCTCAACCCATTTTCGTTAAGTAACCAGTATCAGCTAAGCATAGCCCCCACCCCAAACACAGACAAAGAGAGACAAGAAGACTACACCTTCTCCATTTCAGCTCATCTCCACCTAAGAAAGAGTACCTAAAACTATATCTAACAAACATCTTCACTGCCGCTATCTCATACCCAGCCACACCTGCCCACTACCATTGCCAAGATGTTCCCAGCTTCTACCTCAAAAAAATGAGAGAGAAGGAAAGAAAGGATGGAGAAAGATGAAAGAATGTTGTGCATCTGAACCAAATGCGACCAGTTTCCCAAACCAACCTACTTTTTCTTGCTTTCATATTTTTTTTCAGCTGAATTAATAAAAACCTCTGGAGTACCACCTTCTCACATTGATCATAATTGAGGGACCTGACTATAGTTACAGTCGGGCCTCCTGTATATGATCATTACCCTTAACTTATTAAAAACAAGAGAATAACCAGTAAATAAGAAGGAACAAATCAGAAAATGGTAAGTACCTATCCTTGGGAGCCATCGGTGATTAAAATAATCCATAAATGCACATTGATCTACAAAAATTTGCAGGAACTCTTCTATTGCATCCATAGCACTTGGACCATTTCTTGTACAATATAGAATCCGTCCTAGATATTTAAACATTTCTCTTTGTATGTCAAAATTGCAGCATTTCTTTGACAAGCTTTTTATCCAAGAACGGCGCACATGCCAAAGACATAATTGGACCCGGCACAAGAAAGCGTCTCTGCATGTCAAGATACCACTTCAATATGCTTAAGTTTATGGAATTGATGCCTTAGGAAACAAAATGGTACATAGAAGTGTCAAACAGGCGATACTGGTAACATAAGACATCATATGTTTGTATAAATGCACCAACATATATATATATAGTAGACCTAATAGATCCAGTTCTCCCCTCAAGCCCACGTAACTCCGGAGAATTGCACTCATACTCAATTTGACACCAATTTGACTTTTAAAGCCTATTGATCTAAATTGATGAATTTTCGCTATTGGATAAATGTGAAATTTTGAGGTATTTAGAAAAATGGTTTCTCTTATCCAATCAAGATGAAATTTTATAAGCATCATATATAACCCAAGGCCTCTCAAACCCACCCATCCATGTGGGCACAAATAGTACCCATTGGCGATTTGCACCAAACTTGGAGCAAACTCGTTCTCAGGGGAGAGCTATATATATATAGTAGTGATCTCCTGCAAGAAAGCATTTTTTTTTTTTGAAAAGTAACTTCATTAATAACAAAAGGAAGATACATGCAAAAAGGCATTGACTTGTTTATGGTACCTATAGAAGTTCATCTTGATTGGATAGGAGAAGTCATGTTTTTAAATGCCTTCCAAATTTCACATTTATTTAGTGATTAGATCAATAGGCTTTAAAAGTCAAATTGGGTACATGTGGAATTCACGGGGGTAGGTGGGTGTGGGTGTGGGTGAGGGGGGGGGGGGGGGGGGGGATGGATCCACTTGATCTCCTATGGGTCCCCCCAATCCAAAGATTGTACCAAAGTTCATGCAAGCTTTTGGCCGCACTCTTCATGAGCTCACCTATGTTGATGGTGATGAGTCCACTGAAAAGGTCCAATCTTGAAATTTTGGCGCATAAAAAATCATAGTGATTGGATACATGATGCCATTGTTTTAATTTAGGAGTTTAAAAAGTGATAATATTTTTTAGGGCTTGAAAAACATGGTTTAATCAATCCAATCAAATGTTTTTTTGTCGGCCACAAAGTTCAAGCTTAGACCATTTCAATGGACCCATCACCATCACCATATATGAGTATTACACAGATGGCCACACAAAGAGTGCAGCATAAGGAAGGGTACGGGTATATATATATATATATATATATATATAGAGAGAGAGAGAGAGAGAGAGAGAGAGAGAGAGAGATCACTAAACAAGAAATGCATTAGGAAAGCAAAAATACAAGAATATAATTTAAGTTAAGGTGTTCTCCTGGTATCCATGTTGATGAGCATCTTCTATAGGTTTCATGAATAGCACACAAGCACACATGTACATATGCACAATATAGATCAGAAAATAATTTTATACACAAAGTTAGCAACTGATCAACAGTAAGAAGTACCTCACAATAGAAACTTCAAGAGAAGGATCATCTATTAAAAACGCATGTGGTCTCCATCTAGGGTCCTTTGTTCGAGCCCTATCAACAAGGAATGTCATCCATCTTTGTGTATTTTGGCTATTAAAACTAGATGTTATCACCCATGCAATGGGAATTGCGTTCTGGCATGAGTCAAAAACTACCAAAGTAGACAAAGGATACTGTAAACAGAAAAGATATAGCACCACATATCAGGCAAGTGTTGATCATTATTTATGAACAAACATTTGACAAAAAATAATTACCCTGAGCTTGCTTAAGCCAAACATTGAATGAGAAGCTACAAATGCACCATGCCCAAGACGCAGCATCTGTTGCAGCTGCCATTCTGTCTGTATGCCCAAAACAAAGGATTCTGTAGCTGAAGAATCTTGGAAGAAGAAAACATATTTTGGGTGGCGTTGCACCCACATCCGTATGCTACAATTATCATCTGCATGCAATTCAAAGTTTGTACAACGAACGACCCTTTCCACGTTGCGGATATCATTTCGAGTAAGAAAATCATCACGATTGCTGGGGCCACCATGCCTCTCAACTTCCTCAAAGTGATGTTCAATAATATTATCCAAAGAAATTCCAACATAAAGCATAGACATTATTCTCTGCCGTAACTCCTCTGAAATCCGGGGGGCATACATGGCTCGAGTTCCCACAGCATCCCTATCAAGTACACCATGGCATGGCGCCCCTGTTTTATCAACATGATTCCTTTGATTATAAATTATGAGAGCAAGGTGGGGGCGAGTGTACAAGCGTTTCACAGTGAAATGACATAAACATCCTCTCATCATGTGTCTTCTTCCAGGCCTGCTTCCCTTGCCCGATGTCGGTTTATTGTTGGGTCCATCACCAACACTTGATTCACTGTCCCGATAGTCTTCAGGGCCATAAGAACACCAGTATCTATATGCACCATAGCATATATTAAATCAGTTAAATAAATTGAGAATGCTAATCTTTGTGCTTCCTAATAGACCAGGTTGCCTGTTGCATGGCTTTCAGGCAGACTTCACCCGACAGATTTGAGTGGCGTCGACTTGGCAACTTGAAGAGCAAGCTATTTTTCAGTTATGACTAAAATTAAGAAGTACATAAAAAAACAATGACCAAAACCCTGGATTTACAATTTTGCAACTAGTATAAATTGCTACTTAGCAAATCCAGAACAGACAGATCGCCTGGATAGTTGGATAGACAAGAGCCACAGACAAGGTGGAAGAACCCTAGCCCTTTGGTATTTGATTAACAAATGACATTTGTTTTCTCTTATTTTTTAACTTAATTTGAGGTTTCCAGCCAGAATATTAGGAAAATCTTAAGTAATAACTCACAATTTCATCATATTTCTTCAAAGGGAATTTCGCTCAGATCAATGAAACAGAGTCTCAATAATTCCTTTTGAAACTGACAAGGATCTTATTAATAGGTCCAATATCTTTCATTTTGGTGAATAGAAGTCCATATCATGTAAAAGATTTTGGTGTACCAGTTGGAGTGGTGCCTCTCCTCATGGAAGCCCTCTTTTTACATTGAAACAATTGTGACCAACGCCCAGCCAAATCATAACTTAGTCCATGATTCCACCTAGTAATATATTCTTCATTCTGTCATCAGATCATGTGGCCCAAGTCTAGGTATATAAGCAAGTCATCCATGACACATGGCTTAATGGCTCGACAAAGTGGCAAGCTACTAGAGACCATTCTTGATGCCCATTTTTTGTGACAGCAGCCTTGTATCAATCTTTATGAGCCCTATATAGGTTTGACATCAATTGAGGCCCAACACTGTTCACAGTTGTAATAAGACAGGCTGAGACTGAATTTCAGGCCAAACAAATAGACAGGCCAAGATGAAGTAGATATAACCTGATTGGACCCAAATTGTACTCCTATAAGTGTGCATAACAATAACTTAAATGTAAGCATACAGTGTATATTCAAGATAACCATCAACCCTTGGCTTGCTAACACTTCCTTCTGATCTCTTCCTTCTGGACTCAATACGGAAGCTTGCAGGACATTCTGCCTTAGTCGATTCACCTTTCACAAAATCTTCTACTCTGCAGAAGGAGATCAGAGCAACATCATCACCACCCTGGCGACCTCCATCCACTTTAATCCAGTTTATGTGAGCTGCAGAGAACTCAGCACATGGAGGGTCTTGCACTGGAAGATTTAGAATGTCTTCCATTCTAGGCATCTGCATCATGATAGAACTGCAAAGTTACCAGTCAAGCAGAAGTGATCATTTTTATTTTATGTTTAACTCTTTAGAACTAGAATCATCAAAAATAACATATTTTGATGCCTCAAAATGCATTCAAGGAACAGAACTATGGAATATCTGATTGAGTATTTACTTTGCCCAGAAAATTATAGATGTGGGAACACTAAAAAAATTATTTGGTAGGCCCTATGGTGAATGGGGGATACTCCCTCTTCCCCAGTGGATAGTCATAGCTGTGCAAACTGACTACTGTCATAATTACCACCACTGGGGATTGGCTGTAGTTCACTACTTTTGCTGGACTAGTGTTAGAATTTGCCCCGCATTTTTTTTTATTCCACTGACCATTGAACGTGCTCTGTATGTTGAGCATGAAAAGTTGCTCAAACTATTTTTTTCCTCGATTGATTGGCTCGTAAGAATTCATGAATTTAATCAATTATAAAATTTTCATTTAATTAATTTCAATCATTTAGACGAATGTGTGGTGTCCACAAAGAATTAAAAATCAACCATCTCTATAATCATTTTATATCTTGAAAGAACTTTTGCAAGGACCTATTACGTTTCCATTCAACAGACATTATTTCAAAAAAAAAAAAAAAACAGGAATTCTAGTGAATGGTTTGGTACTATACTGCTGACCTTTTCCATTCTTGTATTTACACAGTTGGCAGCTAGTGGAGAGGGCATAGCCGCATAAGGAAAAAGAGGAATTAGATTAGTGGGAATCTAGGAATGATACAACTTATCATTTCCTCCAAATTGTGAGAACTTATGTACCTCTTGTAACACAGTTTGATCTAAGTGTTGATGGAATGAAACTCGAGTATTAGAAAAGTTCCTGATATTGTTGGTCAGATCAGGGTCAGTTTAGCTTAAAGCCATTATCCAAGTATGGCCAGGACAAGCAAAATCAACTACTTAACAATCAAATGGCCTAAAAGGGAAGAGATTATTTGTATCTGTTAATGGGTTGAATTAGAATGCAGTTGGTTACAGTTGAGTTCAACTCATTCGGTAAGTATGCCAAAATTCCAGTTTAAGCTTGATCAATGACTAAATGGATTGGTTTACATCTGATCAGGGTCCATCCAATTCATGGGTCCAACCTCAAACCAACCTAACCCATTATAACAGCAAAATTCACTACAGTCTAGCATGTCTTATTGATCCCTTCCCTCCAAGTTTTCAGTGGCCACCCTCTCCTTCTAGTGCCTTCAATCTATAACTTCTCAATTCTACATACTGAGGTCGTGTTTGGTTTTATACTAACATCACCAAACCATCTAAAACGAATTTTCTCAATTCGTCATTCTATTGAGGCTATTTTTAAATATCCCTAACACATTCGTTTCTAACTCTATCCTTTAGAACTAAACAATGCATTCTGCGTAGCATACGCATCTCCACAATCTTAACTTTGTCTATGTGGGTCATTTCTTTATTACCCAACACTCTGCTTCATAGAGCATTGTCGATCTAATAACTATTTTGTAAATCATCATTTTAGGCAAAGGGGAACTCTTTTATCGCACAAAACTCAACTAGCTTGTTTACATGTTGCCTATTCCGCTCCTATCCTATTAGTTATATCTAAGTCAAAACCTCATTGAGATTCAACCATAGAGCCCAAGTATCTAAACTTATCACAATGTGCAACTAAGTCATTCCTGACTTTTACCAAGTTGCGCTCATTATCGTCTACCCACTAAAATTACATTCCATATATTCTATTTTAGTTCAACTAATTTTTAAACCATTTAACTCTAATGTTTACTTCCACAATTCTAACTTCGCATTGAGTTATTCTTTCGTCTTACTAATTAAAACTATATCGTTAGCAACAAACATACTTCAAGGCACTTCATGTTGGATTTTCAATGTTACGTCGTCCATGATAAACACAAAAAGATACAGGCTTAAACACAAAAAGAACTCCATTGACTCACCACAAACAGTTCTTACTTAGTGGTTGCACCGTCATACATATCTTGAATAATCTCAACGTAATCCTTAATATATCCATAATAGATCCTCATCCAAAAATCTATTTAGTTCCTTATATATTCCAACAGTATTTTTAAAAGGCCAAAAAAATTAAAGTATCACCAAATTATACTCCCTCTGTCCCAAATTATTTGTCCTATATGGATTTTAGAATTGTCCCAAAATAGTTGTCTCATTTGTATTGAAGTAGTATAAAGTGTGTTGAAAATGGATGAGATCACATGGAATGCTAGTCTTATATAGAGAGTTCCTTAAAAAATACAAATATTTCAAATAAGACAACTAAAATGGGACGGAGGGAGTATTTTTTCTTCTATTCTCATTGTCCCATATACTGCTATGCTTTAATTTAAGGATCTGATGGCTACGTATCCAATAAGTCCTGAAAAATGGATGATGTTACAGGGCACTAATATGATTGTATAAAACTATAAGTCATTTAAATAAGCAAAACAGAGGCCTCATGTGATTTTTTATGTAAAGTTGCACAAAGGGACAAAGAGGCTTCAAGGTTTGTTCCCTCTCATTACAAACAGGTAACTGGCTCCCAATATTTGGAGGCTTTGTTTATTCATAATAATGAGGCTACCAATTGATGCTGCCATGGCAAATGAGATGGTTGCCAACCACATGTTTGAAAAATATACAGCGAATTAGAGTCTCTCTATCTCTTTAAGGAAAGAAATTCATTTAAGAAATTATCAAGCACTTGTATACATTTGTTTTATACACGGAAACTAACATATTTAGGACCTAAAAAGGAAAATTGAATCGATGACATACCTGTAAAGTCAGTCAATAGTCGAGAAAATGACGATGATGGAGGAGTAAAAAAAAATTGTATTGAGTATGTCTAGAGAAAATCAATAAGCTGGAGGAGAAACAATTTTGACTTTGGATTTCCAATGAGGAGAGGGAAAATGGGGAGCAGCAGCCTCTATTTTTGCTGGTGGTTCGAATTTGGGGCAGATGGATTCAGACTAGAGGTGAATGGAGAGGGAAGATGGGGGACAGCAGTTTCTGTTTTCTCTGCTGATTCGGACTTGTGGCAAATGGATTCAAACTAGAGGCGAATGGAGGCTTGTGCAATTTGCACTCTCGCTTCAATTTGCTTCATTTGGAAGTGGATGCTATTTGCGAAAGACATTTCATTCCAATATGGAAGAGAACAAATATTGAAAGAGTCCTTTCCTACTGCAACAGTCATTTCTTGAATGATTAGTTTCTTATTATTCTTATGATTGGACTGGAAGATAGAAATGAAAATCTCACAGCTGTTTATTAATAAGACAGTTGAGATTGATATCGTGGACACTTTCAAAGTGTCCCTTTTTAGTATGCGGAAGGTAGAAGAATGTCTATTTCATAAGGAAGGAAATATCTAAGTATTACCCATTACATGATGAGACCAACCAGATTATAGAAATATCTACTCAGTGAACAATTCTCTGGGAGAGAATTAGCCCAAAACCTTATAATTGGGAAGTTCATACATATCCAACCCTATTTAACTACAAATCAACTTTCAGACGCATGGTTCAGTTCAAATGACATGCTCCAAAACTTAGCTGATAATGCCAACACACAATCAATTCGAATGGCTGAGTTTATAGACATTTGCACTGAAAAGGAAGAGGAAGAACAATAAAAAAATGAAATACCTTTCCATCATGACCCTTCATTTTCCTTCAATTGTAGAATACCCAAGTGCTTTTCCTTTTTATTCTTGCAGTAGCAAGTATTATTGGAGAAAGAAGAAAACCCACCTTGGTTCTACAATAAAAGCACATCATCAATCCTCCAAGATTTTTTTTAAAAAAAAGCCCATTTGCTGAAATGAAGTTAGGAATCTGAATGACGAGGAAAATCTAGCAAATCAGCACGAAAAAGAGCGCTTGGGTACGAATCAGAAGCTGAGGATAAAGAAGATAAATTTAAGGAATTCAGAAAGGGCAAAGAGGAGAAAGGTCTAGTTACCTGGAGAAATTGTCTGTTCAAGAGATGGCCGTGACAGTGTTTCTCTCTCTCGTTCGACGGGGAAGCGAAGTACTGAATCCACCGTTCCCGGTAAGGACGAGAAATTCTCTGTTGGGATGATATGCAGAGAGGCTGTTGTTAAGCATGTTCTCAAATTAATAAAGATATTATCTGTACGAGTAAAAACTTTGAGTGTTATCAAATTGGCTTTATAATCTTAAATTTTGATTTATGTGTTATTATTTTTTATAGTTCATCTCATAAATGTTTAATGATTAAATTAATTATTTTTTCTTAATTTATATTAAATTTCTCAATTCATTCTACTTAACTACGTGAAATCGATTTATAATAAATATAAAGTCTCCTTTTTAAAATAGATAATTCAATCTCAAAAAAAAAAAAACTTATTTGTTACAGACGTGGCAAGTAATAATTGATTGACTTAACTATTTTTAACACCAACACAATCTTACTTGACTTAATTGTAAAAGACATATTGGCACCCAGTCTGACCTATTTAATAATTTGACTCAATTTGATATGATCCAACCTTTTAATAAATAAAAGATCTACCTTAAACCTGTTTATAACTAAGTAAACCTTAATGACTTAACTATTGCTACGTCTATATACATTACATCAAAGTATATGAAATCTATACTTATTTAAAGAGTAATATTAGTATATGTCTTATTTGCAAAGTCTCAATTAGTTAAGGTACAACTTGAGCCCGACTCAATTCAAACTGACTCAATAAATTTAATAAAACCCAAAATAGACCCAAATTGGATAAGACGTTATATAAAAGTTTACCCATGTTATCCCAATAAAAAATTTACATTATATAAAAGTTTGAATCGATCTAGCTGATTTCATCTAAATAATTAAAATTTCAATGTGAAATTGTGTAACGACCCACCTCCGCCCAGCATAATATTGTTTCTTTTGAACACATAGACACACACGGCATTAGAAGAGTTAAGCATTCTCATATTTCAAGGATACATATGCTAGTTCAGGCGACGTGGGACAAAGATGGACTTTCTTTCCCTCTTTCCATTAGTGCATCTTGCCATGCCCAACGCGTCTATCACATATCTAGCACATGAATCTCATCTCGCGCAATACTATTTTATAACGACCCACCTCCATCCAGCACAATATTGTCTGTTTTGGATGCATATACACCATGCGTCACACACACCCAAAAAACCTTGTGCTGTAAAAAGTTAGACTTTCTCATATATCTAGGATCCAAACGTTCATTCCAAGCAATGTGGGACAACATGGAGTTTCACTCCCTCGTTCTATTTATCACATCGCGATCACGACCAGCTCAATCTCATCTCGTGCAACTAGCGCACTCATCACAATTTATCATAAAAATAAATTAGTTTAATATATACTTCGCAGGTGACTCTAAAAAAATAGCATAAAAATATTACTTCTTTCATTGAATTGAATGGTATATTAAAAATTAAATTATATAATCTATAATATATATATATATATAATTATAAATATAAGTTATAAAATAATGGAACCAAAGCATAGTTTTATTTAAATTTATATTTTTAAACTATAATTTACATATATGTGCATATTTAGACATTAACAATGTACCAAAATTATTCTTATCGAAAAAAAATTGGTCGTCCCATGTGAAAGAAAATGAATAAAAGAAACTGGAGGGTAATCTCTGAACATGAGAAATCCTTACTCAAGGGAATTCTCTTTGTAGGGAAAACTCCAACAAAACTTTCATTTTATCTAAATGCAGTGTGAAAGGTTATTCTTTTGGTGGAGAAAATAGAAATATGAGAGTTACCTTTTGAGTAGCGAATGTGAGGTCTATAAGTTTATTACAATTTCAAAATCACACTTTCCCACTCTTAAAAGTCAAACGCTGAAGTGAAATTTTCATTTTACCCTTATCAGTGTACCGCTCATCAAATACCAGTGAACTGATAATACACACTAATAGAAATAAAATGGGAATTTCACTTCATTCTATATCTCTAAAAAATTTTGCCCGTCTTAGAATGGGCGCCCCTCTTAAATTTATCTAAATTTTATCTAAATTTTACATAAATTCGAATTCTATTAAACTTGAACTCATTTTGAGTTGCTCTGACTATTGAATAAAAAATTCCAAAACTAGCACCATTATGACCGTTCATCTTTGAACCCTTGAAAATTATGATTTTTCAAATACACTAAATCTGATTTTTTATAAGAATCATCATTTTAAAAATACCATTTACCCATTCCATAGGTTTGACCCCACTCATGTGGACCCCTTGGGGCCCAGGTGAAAGGGATTCAAATAATGAAATGCTTGCATGGAAGGTTGTTCATGGGCTCCGTTCAAGTCAGACTTTCCTTTGCCCAAACTCCAATTGTTTATATTATCAAACACCAGCCCGTTTAGCTTCTTATGTTAAATCCCAAGCCCAATCGTTGCCCATTTATCTACAGGCTCCCCATTTAGACAGTGACAGTTTCTGATACCGATTTTTGGTTTTTTGCTGGAAATTATGATTCTGCTTGGAATCAACCGATTGATTTTGCAGCGCATTTTCACTTCGAGCGATCGATCCCTTCTACGTAGAATCGTGAGATTGATTTTATGGGATCGTGCGATTGATCCCTTAAAAATGAACGGAAGATGCTACCTGCATAAATTGATCGATCGATCGAAATATATATATACGATTGATTCTCTTTGTAAACATCAGCGGAAGAAATCGATCGATTACAGCATCAATCGAGATGCTGTTAATGATAATTTATGCTACAGTAAAATTTCCTCTAAAATTTTAAAGTTATTTTTTAAGCACTGTGTATTTTTAAAATTTCTCAAATTGAATATTCGGATTAATTACAATAACCTGATAAAAATACTTTAAGACTTTAAGATCTTTTGGCACTCCCAAATGCTTAAAACATAGTGTTTCACAAATAAGGGTATCCCTTGGCGGTACCGAAAACATATTTAGAAGTGTCAAAAGACCTTAAAGTCTTAAAGTATTTTTATCAGGTTATCGTAATTAGTCCGGATATTCAATTTGAGAAATTTTAAAAATACACAGTGCTTAAAAAATAACGTTAAAATTTTATTAAAAAATAATGTTAAAGTTTTAAAGGAAAGACTTTATTTTTTAATAAAACTTTAACATTATTTTTTAAACACTCTGTATTTTTAAAATTTCTCAAATTGAATATCCGGACTAATTATGATAACCTGATAAAAAATACTTTAAGACTTTAAGGTCTTTTGACACTCTTAAATGTGTTTTCGGTACAGTCAAGGGATACTCTTATTTGTGAAACACTCTGTTTTAAGCATATGGGAGTGTCAAAAGACCTTTAAGTCTTAAAATATCTTTATCAGGTTATCGTAATTAGTCCGGATATTCAATTTGAGAAATTTTAAAAATACACAGTGCTTAAAAAATAACTTTAAAGTTTTAGAGGAAATTTTACTGTAGCATAAATTATCATTAACAGAATCAGTCGATTGATTTCTTCCGTTGGTGTTTGCAAAGAGAATCAATTACATATATACATTTCGATCGATCGATTTATGCAGGTAGCATCTTCCGTTCATTTTCAAGGGATCAATCGCACGATCCCATAAAATCAATGGCACGATTCTACGCAGAAGGGATCGATCGATCGAAGCGAAAATGAGTTGCAGAATCGATCGGTCGATTCCGCGCGGAAGGGGCAGAATCGTAATTTTCAGTGAAAAACTGAAAATCGGTGTCTGGTGTTAGAAACTTGCGGTGTCTAAATGGGTAGCCATGAAAGCCTTATTTACACCATGGGTTTAAATCTCAGCCGAAAGGGAAAAAAAAATCGGATCTCGAATATCGGCCGATTTCTTATTTTTAAATAAAATAATTATATCGATCGTGGGCCCGGCCAATATTTGCTCATATCGGATGAATATTTACATTTTTTTTTTAATTTTTTTTAAAAAACAGCTTTTTTTCAATTTTTTTAAATGAATTTTTTCAAAAAAAAAATCACCAAGATTTTGAAAAAAAAAATTTGAAAAGAGAGAAAGATCTCGGCCTAACTGAGCCAATTTTTCTACCCCCATTTACACTTAGATTTCGACCCGGTTTGAGCCCATTAACAATATTACATCCACAGAGCTAGATACTTTGGATACTATTCTCCAGAAAATCTTTAGCAAATCTCAAGTGAAGTTTCCCACAAGCTTTAGGAGATATAAATAATTTTAATTCTTTTCTTTCCTACTTTCCAATTGCTTTTTTAAGTGCTTTTCATCTCTTCCATTTCAAAAAATACCTAAACTTTTCTCCTTCTTAACTCTTTCTCTATCAGCATCAACTAATATTCCATCTATCTGAAATCGATTTTATAAATCCTTCTTCCGTTGATCCTATCGTAAACTTTACTGTGAGTCACTTTATAATCTAACATGTCATTTTTTTATCTCTCTTTCATGTTCTCAGAAGTTTCTCTCTTTTTTAGTGCTTTCGATCTGTCGCATCTCAACTCTAAACACCGAGATTGTATTTATTTATCATCACTTCTTTTTTCTTTCACTTGAAAATCTATCAAAGGGTATTAGTATATTCCACCTACAAATTCTCTAATCATCTAAAACCACCCTCTAGTGAGGTACCTATATTATCCAATTTTTCTTCAAACACTTGCATGAACAAAAAATATAAAAATGTGGATCTTTTATCTCATTTCATTCCATTAAAGTCGAATTTAGCAAAAGACTGTCCAAAGATCATATGCCAACATGGAGTCTTCCTCTAAACTTGTGAACCAAGTAAAAGAAAAAAAACATGAATGCTTGGTACATTCAACTACATACAAACACTCTTATGTGGCAAAAAATAAATAAATAGAAAAATTATATTTGAATATGAAGCAATCATAAATAAGTTTGAATGGATGAACAAAGGCATATTTTTTTAGATATTTGAAAATAATATTGTGCATATAAGTATAAATCGAAATGAGATTGAATTAGTAAAGATTCAATTCAAAAGTGATAAATAACTCTCTAAAAATAGAAATAAAAATTATATAAATTTTATATAAAGCGTACAGTCAGGAACCCGCTTCAGTAAGTGGGAGTCCTGAATATTCCCACTCTACTCTAGGGCCACTATCCATGACCCGTAGAATTACCCGGTGTATATGGAATTATAGATAGACAAGCTTACACATGTCTTAAAGATTAATCGGATGGTCTAAAAGGCCAGACACCTTGATCATAAAAAATACATTAAATTTTTATATAAAATATAATTTCAATTGCAAGTTTATTATGATGATTTATGCCTTAAAAAAAATACAAGCATGAACATAGCATAGCCATAAGTGATGCAATCATGCATGTACACAGAAAAAAAAGAGAGTAATAAATCTTGAGAAAACCAGTCATGTTTGAGAAAAAATTAGATTATCTGCTTGATCCAAGAGAAGAAAATGCAACCGACTTGAGTTTTTTTTTTTACTTTTTTAATTTTTAAATTCTCAATAATTCTACCCACTTCTCACGAGCTCAGTCAACATCTATTATATAATGAAGCTATAATTCTAAATGCGTTAATTCCAATGCATGAAAAAACAATTAAAAATCACAAAAATAATAAAAAAATATCGATAATTTCAACGATTTCGTCTGTAGGAAAAACCATGGGAGGTGAAGGAATAGAATTCCTCGCCTGCTTCTTATTTTATATCAGAATCAGAGGTAGGCATTCTAATTGTAGGCTTGATAATCATTCATTATGAAAAGATAAGTTTGATACATTTAACATACTGTATTAACACAGATAAAGTCTAATAATTATCAATTAAGAGTGATTTACCCTTTCCAAACGTCTCGCCGGTTGGGAGAAATCATAGTCTCGACTACACACAGTAATATCGAAAAAACAAAAAAGTGAAATCAAGAAAGAGAAAAAAACCATAACAAAGAGATTTACGTACTTTCATTTCGGTATGTATATGGATTCACATCGATCTACTATGTTCAAATGCAAAAATCAAAGAATAGACAACTTTCGATACCGTTGTTGTGTTTCTTTCTCACAAAACGACTATATATCCTACCTTAGTTAGGGTTTACATAAAACGTCACGTGAATTTAGAAAAGGCCAGCCATATAGACAACCGACTTTTCTTTCTCTACACACGATTTTCATTTTTGGATGGCAAATTACCATTTTGCCCTTCAGTTTTTTTTCATCTGAAAGAACATACAGTTCATTTTGCGTTCGTTCAGACGATCAGAATGTCTGAATGAACGATTCCATTTTATTACGACTGAATTTATACCCAAAGAATTAGGAGGGAAGGCCATTTTTCCTTAATTCTTTAAGTATAATTTTTGAAGCCCAAAATTATACCATTTTAACTTAAAATCAATCCCGAATTTCATAAAATTTAGAGTAGATGAATTTTGATATATTGTTTGTAAAAATCGGTCGAGAAACGACTTCGTTTGAAAATCTCACTCTACAGCCCACATACTGGAAGTTTGAACGAATTTTTGATGTGGAGGAATTCGAATGATGCGGATCATTTTTTTTTTTAAATAAGAGGGTAAAAGGGTAATTTCAACCCTTTTTTTTTTTAAAAAATGGGTGTGTAGTGAAAGAAAGACCGGGTGTCTATATGACCGGCGTTTACAAAAATTGTAATGATCAGTGCATGTCAAATCAACATTACATGTAATCAAATTCTAAATAGTAGACAAAGGAAAAATAAAGCGCTTTCTGTTGAGTCACAAGGATCCATAATTCACATTTCAATTAGTTTAGAAGTCAAGCTTATTAACTTTGGATCCATCCCTAGATTTTAACTTCTTTCAAACATTTTCTAATAAATTTTGCTGACGATTAATTCAAAATTGTTAAACCGATTAATCCATACATTCTTTCGAGGAAATGCAATGGAGACTTTGGATTACAATTAATGCCCATTAAAATATAATTATCCCATAATCATACTATGCTAATATTATAATTTTTGGGACCTCTCTATTCCTCCTCCACAGGAAATAATTCAGCTTGTTCTTGCCATTTTATAAGAACATCAAGTTCTCAAAGTCTTCGTATATCTATCAAAAGTCTGAAAGAAGAAGATTATCTTCTGTATCTTGCAGTGAGTCTCAAGTTCAATTTCCATCATGGAACCATCATCTCAACGACCTGAAAAATCTCCAACGCCATTGTTGATCAGAAGGGCATCAACTGATGAAGTTCGGAACTTGGCGACGGTTTCCAGCAGCCTCCTGCCGGCGCTCGGAACCGCCATTGATGAAGACTATCCTAAGCTCAGAAAATACATCATTGTACCGTATGACCGTCGTTATAGGTGTGCTGTTTCTCTTTCTTTTCACAGTTATGAAAATTTAAAATTTAAACTCGAGTTCTTAAATATAAAACTCGTCGACTCGCTCGATCTGATTTCCTTTTTATTGAGTTGATATGAGAGAATTATTTGTGTTTAAGTGTTGTTAATTGTTGATAATTGTATTTTATGATTTGATTATGAAGGTGGTGGCAAGTTTTTCTAGTGGTGCTAGTGATATATTCTGCTTGGTCATCTCCATTTGAGCTAGCTTTCAAACGTGCAGCATCAGGATCTCTCTTGCTTATTGATTCTATCGTGGATGTCTTCTTCGCCATTGATATTATCATGACTTTCTTTGTAGCCTACTTAGATAAATCAACTTACCTTCTCATCGATCATCCAAAGAAAATTGCTCTAAGGTATTCGTTCACCCTTTCTCCACTCATCTTATTTTGAAAGATTTAATATCAATTAATATGCAATGCAATCCCGCATGCAGTGGTTTGAACTAGACTTCTCAGATTTGAATCCCATAATAATTCGATGCCCGTGACTTACGAGGGCTGTGTGGACACTATGTAACATTGAAGACACACAATGGGTAGTCATTTATTTTGAAACTTTTTAACTCCAACTCTTTCATTTAATAAATAAATTGAGGTTGAGTCAATCTTTCAGTCAAATAAACCAATATATACTCTAATCTAAACCCTATTCTTTAATTGTTGGATTTGAGTTAACTCGACTGATTTATTTTAAACTCCCAACCTTCATTTACTAATGTATTGAAAGAGTTCTCATCGGATCAGTTCACTTGTTAGATTGATCAATGTGAGGTATTGGATTCAACTCTTGTAGGATTAGTCTCACCTTCAATGTAAAAAGCGAGTACCCATTATCCAATTGAAACATTTTTTTAAGAGATTGCCACTCGCGAGACTGATGTTTTTTTCGTTTTTTTTTTCATTTACAAATAATAATAAACATGAGTAGCAAGTTAAGAAATGCCACCAACACAGTTTCTCTAAAATCTCCATTGGCAAGTACTGATACAAGCCTTTTTTTTTAAAATAAAAAAAAAAAATCAGGTATGTGACAAGGTTGTGGTTTACCATGGATGTCGCTTCGACGTTACCGTTTCAGGTGATATATCGTATAGTTACAGGGCAAAAGCATGGCGGCAATGCCTTTGGTTTCCTAAATTTGCTTCGCTTATGGCGACTCAGGCGTGTAAGCAATCTTTTTGCAAGGTATTTTTGCATGAATAATAGGTTCTTTTCTTTACGTTGATCAATTTTTTTTTTTAATTTATATGTGAGAAACTGCGGGATATACAGCGTAATACTCTTATAAATGAGCCCACTACCCCTGAAACACACCAAGGTTAGGCCTTAAAAATAATAATATCAATAATAATAGACACTTGGTCTTGTGTTTTTCTCATTATCAAAATTTTATCAACACGTCATATTGAATATTATATTTATTACTCACATGGGTGTAATTCAACTTGTTACCTCCCGCTTCAGGAAGCATGAGGTTGCGGGTTCAAGTTCTCATGCCCCGGGTAGTTGTTAGGCTCTATGAAACCTAATCATCGAAGAAAATACCATCAATTTGCTAGACCTTTTAATGTAATAATCTCTCTAATGTAATAATCTCCCTAATGTAATATCTGCATCTTGATCTCAGCCAAATTACATTAGAGAGATTTTACTGTATTTGATTTCTTTTAGATAAATCAAATTACAAGGAATTTTAAATAGCAACAATGAATAAATTTTATCTTAGAAAATGTGACTAAATTTGAATTTTTCTTTTATTATTCTAACTGGTAATTTATTTGCAGACTTGAGAAAGATACTCGTTTCAGCTACTTTTGGACAAGATACATTAAACTTATCAGTGTAAGCATCTCTCTCACTTGCACTCTCGTTGCATTCCTATAATTCTTTGAACCAAAATGGATCAACAAGTTGAAATTTTAATTCTCAGAACTCCTACTATTGAAAAGGTGAATGAGAAATAGATGTTAATAATTAAAAAAAAAAAAAAAAAGTTTAGTTAGGCCCTGGGCCATCTTGGACCAAGCTCAGTCACATTCCAGGCCCACAAGCCCATATAAATACTACTGTAGGGCTCATTTAATGGATTTTTCCCCCCACCACCTAGAGTAGAAAGGAGGAGGGAGAGTAGTATGTAATAGTGCCTCACCAGATGAAAGAATATCAAGAAATATAAATGGTAATGAAAAACAGGTTTGACCTTGTGAAGTGACTAAAAGTCCCACATCGGTTAATTCAAGAAACCAACGACTCCATATAACACTTGAGCACCCTCCTCTCAACGATTAACTTTTGAGAGTGAGATCTACCCAAAAAATGTGATTTAGTCATGGTTTTCTAACATGGTATCAGAACAAGTTTCGCAGGTCTAAAGTTTCTACTTCTAGCCATAGAGCGCAGTTGTACATGTGAAGGCATGTTTGAAGTGACAAAAAGTCCCACAGTTAATTCAAGGAATCAATGATTTATATAACACTTGAGGCACTCTCTTCTCAACGGTTAGCTTTTGAGAATGAGTTCTACCTCAAAAATGTTATCAAGTCATGTTTTTCTAACAGACCTTTTAACGTATAGTATCTTATTTGATCTTCTCATCTTTTCAAGATTAAGAACAAGGTTATGAGAGATATAGTCATTCATGTGGCTCAACTACCATTTACAGCATGCCTATATTAGTTTTTCTATTAATTATATGTTTTTTTTTTAAATGTCAGGTGACTCTATTTGCAGTCCATTCAGCTGGTTGCTTTTACTATTGGATGGCTACCAATTATAGGTATAAAAAGAATACATGGATAGGAGATCGGATCAACAACTTTGAAGACAGAAGCATCTGGCTAGGATACACCTATGCCATGTACTGGTCAATCACCACGCTCACTACAGTTGGGTATGGAGATTTGCATGCAGAGAACACTGGGGAGAAAGTTTTCAACATGTTCTTCATGCTCTTCAACATTGGTCTCACTGCTTATCTCATTGGGAACATGACAAATCTTGTTGTTCACAGTGCTACTCGAACCTTTATTATGGTAAGAATCTCTTGCCATTAACCTATGAGGGTTGGCTTAGCGGTCAAGAACCCACCTGAGATGCAGGAGATCTTGGGTTTAAGTCACTCTCAACACAAAAGGGTCACTCCCCATAATGTTACCAGGTGTGTGTAGATAGGGAGATTTGCACAAGCCCTAAGGATTAGTCAAGTGCTCTAAGAGGCTTGGACATTACCATAACTTTGGTTGGACGTCCTTGAATCCGATGGCCATAAAAAAGCCTTTCAATTTTTCATGTTCTTGCCAAAGTCCTGACCCAATTTGCATGTGCCATCATCATCATCATTGTCTAATTCGTTCTTCTCATCTATCTAGAGTAGGCTTTTCAGTTCTATGTTTCCATTCTACTCCATTGACAATCATATTCTGTCACTCCAAAATCTAACATGCTTTTCTTATTGATTCAGTCAAACTCTTTAAAGGTCTCTCCTTCTTCTAAAATCATCTAAATGTAATCTTTCAGTTCTTTGTGTTGGCTTAGTTTCTGGTCTTCCGGTTATATTTTAAATGGAAATGGTATTTTCATCTTCTTATCTATTGGAGCTACCACTAGAGTTCTTCTGATGTGCTCATTTCTGACTTTAGAATCCTGCACTGATTTGGCTAACTTTAGATCAAATGACAACTTCCACATTCTTCCCATGATTGGGGATGGTTTATGATATGATGATTTGAGACAGGGCGTGGCTTGGGTCCTCCAGAACTCACAACAGACATGTAGAACTTGGGCCCCGATGATTAGGCTAAGGTTCCACTGAACTAAGACGAACAAAATAAAAAATTAGTTTGGTACCCAAATCTAGATTTCTCATTTCGAATACTAATAGAACTCTTGCAGATTATATCTGAAAAAAAAAATCACGCATATTTGGTCTAGAGGCACCAAGAGTTGCAGTTTCAAATACAATGGGTTGATATAAGGAGAAACAAGTTGATTCTCCAAGAGAATCCCCATGAACAATGACAGAAAACACAAATAACTGCTGGTCATCCAGCCCTCTTATCATTGTTTATATGGTGACAAAGATTCTCCAATGTGGGATCAAACAAGAAGTCCTTAAACCAAAAATTGACTGAAGAACATGACAAGTTATAATCAATATAGGAGCGAAAATCATGCAAACTGTAATGGAAGATATTGTAGTACAAACACAACTGTAGCATTTGGGCCTAAATTTGGATGTGAATCTTCTTGCTAGCTTTGTCACCAAATGATTCCTTTTTGGATCCTTCCTTGGTAGGAGCAATCTGATACGAATCCATAAAAGCATTTAAAAAGGTCTTGTATAGATGAATGTGTAAGTTTAGCAGATCATATATGAAGAAAAGGCCTATGCTTCAATTATGAAAGAACCATATGAACCACATGTCATTGGGTCTTATCCCAATATCCCAATAAGAACCATACGATGATCAAGAAAATTCCAAATTTACATTGCGTCCAATAGAACTTGAGGTGTCTTCTCCAGACTAGCACTCCATTTCATTAGTTGTACATAAATTTTTCATCAAAACTTGTTTTATAACAGATGGATCATTGGGCTACCTAAAGTGACCAAATAATACCTTCGGATACTAAAAATGACCTAACTGGTCTATTTAATTTGGGCCTAACCAAAACTTATTAATGTACTCCATTTCATTGTCAATACAAACTTTGTGATCATGTTCTTCGAGATGCTTAGATTTTCTGTTGGGCGCTTGGGATTTGCAGAGGGATGCCATCAATGAGGTTTCACGATATGCAAGCAAGAATCGACTTCCAGAAGGCCTAAAGGAGCAGATTATGGCTCACCTACAACTCAAATTCAAGACTGTGGAGTTGCAACAAGATGAAACTCTTGCAAGCCTACCCAAGGCAATAAGATCAAGCATATCACAGCATCTATTTCAAAGAACTGTCGAAAGTGCTTACCTGTTTAAAGGAGTTTCACAAGACTTAATAATCCAGTTGGTAAAATGTTATTCTCTTTAGATTACAGTGCAGCTTGCTTGAATGGTAATTCTAGTTCTGTTTTAGAGATTAAAGAAAAAAAGTCGTCGTAGAAAACGACTAGTACAATTTATTGTATCAATAAGTGTAATTTGTCCATTCAACATAAAATTTCAAAAAGATTCCTTCCATTAGAGTCGCTATTACAACCAATTATTTGATCGCGTTAATAGTGTACATTGATAATGTCTTTAACATTTCAGGTTTCTGAGATGAGGGCAGAATACTTTCCACCTAAAGTTGATATTATTCTACAAAATGAGATTCCTACAGATTTCTACATTCTAGTCTCGGGTGCAGTGGTATATATGTATTTCATTCTCTACATTCTGATTTCCCACTTGCCTGCTAAAATTTCACATAGAGCTTCTTATCTAACTGTTATTAATCTTGCAGGACTTGCTGACATACAAAAATGGATCAGAGCAGGTACTTTCTGTTTTTCATGATTAGAAAAAACTTTAAAGAATAGTTATCTAAGCACTCCAAGTTCATGAAACATATTGAAAGACAGATAACTTCTTAATAGAAAATCAATATATTGAAATAAATAAAACATAATGTTAAATGAAGTACTTCCAAAGTGATAATCCAAACAGAAAATTATTTTTGGAGAACCTGATTATTAAAACCAGTCATTTAAATAGGAAAAATTAACATTAATATTGATATGGAAGGATGTGTTATGTGTAGAAGCTTGTCCTAGGGATTAAAGAAAAAAGAGTGTTAACTATCTTGGGAAAGCCACAGACTTGGAACGATTACCAGCACCGTGAAGTGACTGATCATTAATCATAAGCAGAAAAAATACTGCAAAGATGCTCATGCTCAGTTGTTTACCATGGATTGCAAACCTTCAATATGATTCCCAAAGCTTGGTTGACTGACCTACTGCAATGAAAAAAACAGCTAAAGTTCCATCTCTGAAAAGTGAAAACTTATCGATCCTTACTCAGTAAACCGTAGGTAGATGTTCTAAACTTACCCATTGCATAATTTTTTGAGTGCCCATTTTGTTTTAGGAATAATTGAGAATGGATCTAAGTTCATTCAGCAAGGACTTAAGTGAAATTAACAGAGTTCGAAATGGAACAGAACAGAAAATTTATAGTCATCCAATCACAAGGATGGCTTGCTTGTTCTTTCATGCTAATTGTGCAATTTGGCTGGATGCTCCCATGGCAATGGGAATTTTATATGTAGAGAGATGGCACTTAATCTCATCTACGATTCTAAATATCTAACTGTGTAGATTTCTTTCTGTTCTTAATCATGTTCTTATGCTTTGGAAATCTCCATAACATTATCATGTTACACATGGTTGATGGTTGTCATCACATCTAAGAGTTGTTAATCAAAAAAAGTTATTTGCAGTTTTAATGAAATCCAATACATATTACATCTACTCCATGAAATCCCAAGGAAAAGTGGGATGAACCCAAAACTGGAAACAATGCAGGGACAAATGACATTATTTTCTGCATAATTTTTTATAATGAAATACAAAGCTTGTCACATTTACCACGTGAATTTCCTGAGACGTAGAGTGAAAGCAATAAGATTTGCAGTGTGGAATTCTGTGTTACAAAAGTTTGGTGTTGATTGGGTAATGTCGTCTTCGGTCACCGAGTTGTCCTATGCTTGGGACATTGGATTTGTTTCCCAAAATGCACCTCATTGTGGCACTTGTCTTTTTTCGCCACTATGTGGAGCCTATGGTTGGAACGCAACAATAGAATTTTTAAGGACCATGCGAGTCGTCTTAATAAGTGTCTACAAGAGTTTTAGCCAAGTGTGCTTCTTGGGCTTCTTCTCTAGTGGATTTCAGGAATATTTCTTCTAATGATATCTTGCGAGCCTGGAAAGAGTGTATTGACTTAGCTTAGGCCCTTTTTGTTTCTCTTTCGGTGGAGTTGTCCTTTGTTGTTGCGTGGGGTTGTGCGGTGGTTTGTCTTTTAGTTTTTCCTCTTCTCTTTTTGTATTGGGACCTCTGGTGCTCTCTTTTCTATTAATATATTAAACATTAAAAAAAAAAAAAAACAATAAGATTTGCTTCTGTAAGTAACATATCATCCATCAACAGACATACACCATGTCACAAGTAAACACGCTTGTGGGAACTGTGGGGTTGGTGAAGTATTTGAAGTCTTTCCAGTAGAGAGGCTGAGATATGGCAACTGCATAATTCTAATTCTGATTCAGGTTATATGATAATTTCAAGCTTTAGGTCATCATTATCATTAAATCCTTTGTCCAATCTGTCTGACTTCGCTACTTTTTAAATATACTCTTAAAACCACGATTAGTTCAAACAATTGGAACCTAAGCACAAGACAGGTGACTTAAGCTATAGATTGAAAATGGCAGTAACAATTAAGTGCTAATTAAAATGCACATGCCATGAATTTGTTTTGATACATTCTTAGTATTCCACTAAATTCATGTAAATTTCAGGTTTTGTCAAAATTAGGAGCATCAGAGATGGCAGGAGAAATTGGGCTCATTTTTAATATCCCACAGCCATTTACAGTGAGAAGCAGGAGGCTTTGTCAGGTTATTAGGATAAGCCACTGGAATTTTAAGCAGATTGTGCAGCCACATATCCCAGATGGAAGAACAATTGTCTCCAATTTTCTTCAGGTTTGACTGTTAAAAACACAAGAAAATAACTGAATAATTTCTGTCAAAAATGGTTTTTCTATCAAATTAAAATAACTGGCAGTACAATACCTTCTCATTTTGAAAATGCTTTGTGGAAATGATAGCTAATATTAGTCATTTCCAAACATATACGTTTAGCCAACAATCTAGATTACCAGAATTTGTTTGGATGTTTGGAAATATCTTTCCAAAAATTTCTCTGATTTGCTTGTTTAGAGTAGCAGTATTTTCACAAAGGGGTAAAACTGTCATGAATCTAAAACAAATCCACAAGTTTCAAATTCACCCTTGATTTTGTCAGCTCAAGTCCTCTGGGAATGAATTAACACGTCAGAGCAGCAAGCTTCACTATTATTACTTCCAAAAGCAAGAGCTTGTTGAGTTTGTTAGGTTTCGTGGAGTCTGATCATCAGAGATGTATAGCCGATCCGATCTGCATTGTTGCGGATCGAGCAATATTTTTATTGGAGGGTAATTTTGTAATTTTCACATTGCTCCTTATGTAAGCCCTAAGCTGGGTAGTAGTATATAATGTCGTTTTTCTGTGAGAGAGAGAGAGTTGTCTATCCTTCGATTTTTTGCCTTTTGAGTATAATGGATCAGTGTTGAACCCGTGGATATACCGAAAGGGAACCACATAAATCTATGTTGTGGTTTGCTTCTGTTTGTTGATTTCTCTTTTCTATTTTTTCCTATCTTGCTGTTTGTGTAGTTGAGAAGGTGATTTTCTCTCAATAGAGTATTCTTTTGAATATAATTGTATTTGTTTGTTGATAAGGTCCGAAAGAAAAATGTCTGCTTACATTTAACATTGACAACTTATTCATGCTCAGTACTTGAAAGGCTTGAAGAAAGAAGTTCTGGAGGAAATTCCATATCTTACTGAACTACTTGGGGATGTGCAAATGGAGGTAAGAATTCCTATCACAAGAAGAGAATGAAGTGATTATATGTAGGTTTAAAAATCAATGGATATTATTAAGTATCTGGGCATTTGTATATCTGCTTGGACTAAAGACTAACAGTTCCTCATGTTTAAGAAGAATGGATACTCTTCTTTTTTCTTTTCTTTTTCTTGTAAAAGATATTTAACATGGATATTTGTCTAAAAAAGTCCACATAAAAATTTACATATTATTTACAAGACCCATGTTAGACATTGTTATAAATAGGCAAGAATTAGAAAAAGTTGATAACTATAGTAATTCAGTAAATGGTCCCAAGACATGAAATAGAACTACCTAGCAACTGATTAAAATTCTTTTTATAGGAAGCACCCATTGTTGATTACTTCACCGTCATCGAAGTCATTTACTGCATCAACCTAGGGTTGGCTTTTGCATTCGAATTTGCCTGTCTGACACTTATAGGACTTGAAATCCATTTTGGATTACTTGTGATAGCAAAAAGGCCACATTGATACCATAATACTGAATCTTGAAGAAAACATGCATCTCTATATCCCTGAATTGTTAATCAGATGGAAAATAGGAAGAAAGAACATTTTCAAGCCTTCGATCAGATAAAATCTTCTATTTTTTTTTCGCTATCACCTACACAAGAGTTGGTGTTGTCATTCAAAAAGTCGACTACAAATAGATTGGAAAATAGCCATTGACGATGATTGTGATGATTACGATGACCTACTCCTCAGGTAACCTTTCCATTGGTAGTCAATACATTGTGATGCAACCATTATACAAAGAAAAACATACAAAAATAATGCATAGAGGTGGGATAAACTGCTATGGTGCTAGATGAATTATCCGTTGTAAACTAGTTTGCAAAATTTGATGTCAACTTTCAATTACAGCTCTTGAAAGAGCAAAAAGCTGACATGTTTTACTTTTTAAATTTAACCTTTGATTTAAACCGAGGGATTTGATTGAAAATTCACTCCAATTCATTGTGAACCGGTTCACAGCAGATTATTTCTTTATAGTGCTATATGCCTCATGATGTCAAAAGATGAGAGAGAGATCAAATACCAAATAATTACTAGTATGTCTCTAACTTTGATTAAGCCATTCCATGTTGTTATTAGGTTAAGTGTTAGAGATATTTCCTTGTAACAACAGCATCTGTAATTGCTTCAAGCAGCACTTTGAATCAAGTGAGGGACAACAAAACCATGAAGCACCAATATCAAGCTGCATGGAAGATAATACTATACAAGGTATGTTCCAAAGTTTAAATATTTTTTGTTTTTTTTATTAGATGGGTATCTCCACTTCGCATTGGAGGTGAGATTAATCTCACGTATAAACGAAGTCACCCGCAAGCCTCGTGTATCAGGTAAGTCTGAGAGAAATCGAGCCCAAGACTTCTAGTCTAATCTTAAAATATTAGACTAACTGATCTACTCGTGCAGATAAAATTTATATTGAAAAAGCTCCAATTCCTTTTCTTTTTTTGTTTTATTATTATTCTCATTATTTGGTTGAGTATTATGCTTGGTGGCTAATTGGAAAAAAAGTTCATTAGGTTTCAGGAATTTGATTAAAAAATAATTCATGTTATCATATTGCAGGCCAAATAAAAAATTCTTATCCAAAATCCAAGAGGGTCATAATACATGGCCATCATCCAGATGCAATTGAGAGAACAGAAGGCAATAGCTTGGGGAAACTTGTCCATCTACCTCAATCTATGAAAGAGCTTATAACATTAGCAGGTAAGATGAATTCCATACTTCCAGAGTCTTTTAAAGGCCAAGTTGGACTTGACAAATTCAGAAAAATAGGACATGTGAATTTGACACTATATTTTAATGAATTTAAATTTAAATTTATTTTAAATGAAAATAAATTGTCAAAAAATACCGATAGAAAATAGTGTACTAACTTTACTTTAAATAATAAAGTGACAAACATATCTATATTTTGACTAGGTTTTAAAAGGAGAAACGTATGGTAGTATTTTAGTTATCTTGGAAAATAATATTAAGTACTATGAGAAAATTTTGGGTTGGGTCACATTCGGATGGTGCAAGTGACCCAAATTATGTGAGCAGCTGCTTTAAGCAGGTGTTGTTGAGGTCAACCATTTATCATCCTAAACCTTATTTTTTTAGGTCAAGTACCACATATCCCAACCCCATTTTTCCAGGTCAAGTACAAGCCTGACCATCACTTGGAATTTGGTTGGGTCTATTTTTGTGGTGGGTTCAGATCTAAGTTGTGTCAGGTCATTTCAGGCTTGGGTCAAAGGTTAGGTTGAGCCTCCGGGGGGTAATAGGTCGGGTTTGAGTCAGCCGCTATAGATAATAAGGTAAAAATATTCATCTGATCTGATCTAAATTTTTTAATTACTGACCCAATCTGACCTGACTCAGATTTTATTTTATTCAATTCGACCTACCTCGAACCCGACTTAATTTTTCTTTAAAAAAAAAAATTGAAATTAAAAATTTCAGAGGAGAAATTATTTTTAATAAAATGAAAGATAAAGATGGTTGTACTTTCATGTGAGCCCATTGGGCTATAGAAAATTGAGTCTAACAGGCTAAAAAAATTTAACTTGGGGGAGGGGGTGTGTAAATGAGCTAAAATTAATAGATAAAAATAAATAAATTACTTAAATATTAATTTAATTCAATTCAGGTTGGGTTCGGGTCCAGGACTCCTCTACCTAACCCAACCCAAATTTATTTTATGTCTGGTTAGATCCATTTTTTTTTTTTTTTTTAAATGCATTACCCTAAATCATTTTTTCCGGTTGGGTCAGCTGGGTTCTTTTACCAACCTTCTTTTCTATAAAATCAATTATAAACAAATATGCATGGGAATTAGGTTACAAAAAATTGCAAATATGCATTTATTAAAGCAACCACTCATTTCTAATTTTCTATACCGGAGGGATCTTGTAATTTTTATTTTTTTAATTTACGTATGGGAATCTTGAAAAACCTAGCATAAAATCCCCATGAGTGATACCAATGCTCTTAGGGAATACCAAGTGAGGTCATGGGGGCTCGAGAACCTGACACCTTCCGCTTCCTGAAGAGGGAGATTACCAGTTGAACTACACACATGCCGGCATCAATCCGTATACTTCAAGCAACATTAATTTCTAAAATTTGACAACTTCAAAAGAAAAAGAAAAAGAAGATAAACTATGATATCAAGAATATAAGAAATTGATAAAGTGTCACGCCCCGACCCGACCGGTGGGCCCGGAACGCGACTGATTTTTTTTTATAAACTAAACCACGAGCATTCTTACTGGGCCGGATCAACAGTTAGGCCCAGCGGTTACACATCAGCCCGTTAAGTGAACTCAAACATGTACCATATGTCTGCCCCAAAGACAAAGCAAAAACAATACAACAATAACATCCTCTCATAATATGATCAAACAGATACCAACATTGATTAATCAATCATAACATTGTCTCAAATGGCAATATAGCCGATTACAACATTTAAACAATAAATTAAGTACCACATCCGGTACTTAATACAAAACAACGATTCCTAGAACCAACAGAAAGATCAGGGCATTCCTCTCCGGGGGAATTCCAAAACACTGCTTTAGCTCAAACGCCCTAAGCCCGAAAAAGAGGGTCATCCTCCTCGGGTTCATCGCCTGAAAGGTGAGTGGTGTAAGCTAACTAGCCCAGTGAAGGATAATTAACAATGCACATTAAGCAAATAGTAAAACAGGTTAACAACAGTTCAATATCACATGCTTGATAACAGTAAGCATAATCTTAAATCAGATAATAACATCATCAACTATTAATCACTGCCATTATCCACCGTAACGCCTGCCGACTACACTGAGACCAGTATTAAGTCCCGACACAGTCAAAATACATCCTTGCAAGTACATCTCCGGCTCTTAAACTTAGCCGATACTGACACCCTCAAGTCAGCAACTGACGACAGCATGGTCCGCCCATGGTCCAGTAGACATAAACCATCTCTCATATGGCCGATATTGGTTCAATAGCCCAGGTACGTGGAAGCAGTCTTACATACACATACGATCAACGTCGTAATACCATAATCATCATAGCACTCTTACCATAGTGCACCATGTATAGGCACATGAGTGGGTTCATCAAAATCGAAACCACTCATTGCTCAATATAACACCTGTTTACAAAATCTTCAGAGTTAAGTTCCCTCACCGTGATCGTGTGGTTTCGCGGTCTCTGTCAAACAACATACAAGTGCACAATCAATATACATATCAGATACGTACATATACGTAGTATTTGAAAATCACACGTTTTCCCACAAAATATCCAGGGTTCATGGAAATGAGTCTCCTACTTGGTTTCTACCCTTTTTAAATGATCCACAAGATAATAATATATAAAAAAAAAGGGGCTCAGTCCAAACTCATATTGTCTTCTAGGCATTGACCAGATTGACGTATTGAGTGAGGTCTAGATCCTCGGGTCACTTCTCGGTTGTCTTCTGGATAGGACCAGAGCTGACATTTTGAGTAGGCCTCGAGGTCACCCAGTGCCCGACTATAGTGTCGGCCTGAAAGTGAATCACTCAGTTCCCGACTAATGTCGGACTGAAAGCGGATACAATAATATTTACACTATAAATAATAAGAGAAAGGGGTTAGTACATTTTTACTTAACAAGGGGGGGGTTATAAATCATCACATCACATAATCTAACGAAATAAATTTTTTTTTTTTGAATAAAATAATAATATTTAATTATTTAATTATTTATTCATTTTTTTTTCTTCGGTGGGAACCACCATTTGAAATCATAAGCAACCATATTCTCAAATAATTTTTTTTTTTTTTTTGGAATAAAATAATAATATTTAATTATTTAATTATTTATTCATTTTTTTTTCCTTCGGTGGGAACCACCATTTGAAATCATAAGCCACCATATTCTTAAATAAAAATATTTTTTTTTTTTTTTCTCTTTCTTCTTCCTCTTCTTCTTCCCTGTTCACTGTCTGTAACAGACAGTGAACGGCCGGTGAACAGTAAAACCGAAAATGGAAAATGGGGTATTTTCGGGACTCGGTTTTTACATTTGACCGGTCCGATGGATTCCTCCGGGAGTCCTCTTTCCACAGGAAGAGGTTTGGAGCTCTGAAACTCAGTGAGCCATCCGATATTAACACCGGAAGCTCACTGATACGAGGAACCCTAAAATTTTCCCTAAATTTTTGAAATCGATTTTCTCACTGAAATCAGAGCCAAATCCAAAATTTTTTTATTCCAAATCGGTCGAAATTGAAAGGGGAATGCAGTGGTTACCTTTGATTGAGTTTCTGGGCTGAAAACTGGATCTTCTTTGAAAATTTCCTCTAAGTTACTGTTTCAAAAACTTAAAGGCTCGGCTGAAAATCAGAGAGTAGAGAGAAGGGAGAAGAGAAGGAAATCAGTGGGAGTTTAAAACCGAAAATTGAGCCGGAATTTATAGGGTTTTTCGGCCGGGAAATCAGGCACGTGCGATGGGACGGGACGTCGGAAAATCGACGGAAAATCGGGCAGCAGGCGCCTGCGGTGGCTGAACGCTGCTACAGTAAACCGCAGGTTTACTTTTGCAGATCAGCCCTTCCATTTTCCAATATTTGCAAAAAGGGCCACATTTTGATAAAAATTGGATTTTTAACTAAAAAAATAATTTTAAAAGCTCAAAAATCTAATCCAACCTTACAGATAGGTTGGGTTTTAAAAATCTTAATCACCATAAAAATTTCAGATTTTATCTCTTATTAAAAATCATTTATTTAAATAAAATTCATATTTTACCTATAATTACTTAATTAAACAAATGTAAAAATAACTAATTTGTAAATCTTATTTTGAAGTGAAATGAAATAACTAGACCATTCTTAAAATGGTCTACCATAAAATACTAATTTTAAAATTTATATCATTTTCAAAACCCTTTAAAATAATTAATACTCGCTTTCGGGGTTTTGACGGGCGATATTTAAATATTATTTTCTGAAAATAATTTTATTTTAAAATCAGAAATGCAAATCCTTAATTAAGGAAAACATTATTCACCAATAATATTCACAAAATCACACAATTTATAAAAAAATATACACAAGAAGTGGTAAATTACTAAAATGCCCCTCCAGCTCGACGAGCTGAATCACTGAGTTTTCGGGCTCAGATCGGGCCAAACTTGGGCTTTCCTCGAAGCCCTAACCAAAATCTCTGAGATTAACCGGTTAAACAATTTTAACGAGCTAAAACTCACCTAATCTGGGGCAGGGTATTACATAAAGACACGGTGTTTTTTATAAGAACGCACACTAGTGTACTTTTTTACAACTTAAGTGATGACAAGTGGATAAAAATACAAGTCCAAATGCTTATTACACTTGACCATGGGTTAACCGGTTTATAGTCGTACATGGGATTCACCAATGATGATGAATATCACTTTATTAAAAAAGTTTATACTTGTATTTATAGTCGATAAAATCACCTTGACTTAATCAATCAAGTCATATGACCACAGAGTTTAATGTTTAAACTTTAAACTGACTAAAATTTAAAATTCAAACATAAGAATGTGACTTTAGTAATTTAATTAATATGATTTTTTATAATTCTAATTTTCATACATACAGCTCTTCAATAATAGACCTAAAATAGACCCATAAAGAAAATGTACAGTAAACATGATGAGTGGTCATTTGTCTCAATAAATGCTTTAACCTTATCAAATTTGTGGGTGCAGAGAAAATGCTTGGGAAAAAGGTGAATAAAATTCTTATTGCTGATGGTTCAGAAGTGGAAGAGTTGAGTGTTGTTAGAGATAATGATCATCTATATTTTTGTTGATTATGTATCCTAATTTTGAGCAAAAGAAACTTTAGTGAACATCATTGTATATAAACCTTCAATATGAATAAATAAATAAATAATTAAAAATTATGCAAAATAATTGCTATGGGTGTTATTATTATCATCACTGTTTTGGTTATTAATTCTATCCATTTAATGTTGAATTTTTGAGTTATTTTGCTATAAGTAATAAAACATAATAACTAAATTATTGCCTATAACATGGGACTTTGGCACTAGCACTTATACTGTTGGAGCCTGCTACGAATGAATCCCACGTTCGAAGTGTAGAAGAAAATCTTGAGATTTATAAAGGACTTGGGTCACTCCACTTAACATACTAGTCTTTTGGGATGGATACCGAGTCTTAACATATACCTATACAACTTAAGATTTTATGTCGACCAAATTCTTCTAAATTTCACATAGATAGTTAAATTTTTGAGTTAGGTTGTCCAAATAAAATAGAGCTGGTAAATTTAAACTGACTCATTTTGATAAATGACTTGACCCATCCCAAATCAGAAAATAAATTGGTAGACTCAATTCACCTGATTATTATGATGTCTATATGTAACAGGTGCAATTTTATGAGATTTATACTTATTTAAGAGATAATCTCAGTATGCTTTCTTATGCCGACATCATATATGAATAGGACGCGATACAAGCACGATCTATATCGGGATATGATAAGAGCATTATGTCGAGAATTAAAAAAAGAAGTTTCATTTTTTACCATAGAAAATGAAATTAGCTAAACGAGTTTCAAACTTGACTTCAAATTTTATCAAGACAAGTAATTGAGACGAGTTTTTCGACTCAAAAAAATTCAATAAAACTCACATTCATTTCATTAAAATTCTTATTTTCGTAGACCCAATCTAAATTGATCGAATCGTTTGTAGAGATGGGCATTTTTACCATTTTTAATCACTTCTTTCCTGTCAAAAGTTAGAGACAACTATTTGTAAGTTTTCTACATTGTTATAATACAACCAATCACTGTCTTTAGTGTCTTAGTCACAGTCAAATCAACTGAGTGCAGCAATTTCTAATTTTAAAAGAGCAACTGAAAAGTAACTTAATACCTGGTTGACTCAATTAGGCTGAGTCAAATCACTGAAATGTCCAATAGAGCAGACTTGGCTAATTCATTTAAAATGTGCTAATGCACTGCCAGCAATATAAATAGATCTCTGATTATCCTATGATAAGAAGAATCCCCTTAGAAATCTGCTCCTCATCCATTTAATTTTTAATCTATATTTAAAGTTTAAATTTCATATTTTTGGATTCAAATGCTCTGTTCTTCAATATTCAAGTGAAAAAAAAAAAAACAGCTTTGCTCCTTGTCTATTTAATTTTGACTCTAAATTCAAATTTAAATTCTATATTTTTGGATTCAAACACAAATTCTAATGAAAGGGACAGAAGGGAGAAAACCCACCAAGGTTCACAAAATTTTTTTAACTGAATTCCTATATAAATTAGTTTTGTTTTAGATAGCAAACTAAAATCTTGCTATTAATTTCAAATTTATATGGATGCATATCATATTATTGGATCATATTATTGGAAATTACCACTTCCTTTTTCTCAAACTCATCTATTCTTCGTGAATTGTATTCGTACTCAAATTGAACTGATTCTGAGTTAATTTCACCTTTGGGTTAATACTCTATTCCAAATTGTCTCCATTTAAACCATTGATCTTTGATCATTACTTTTCAAATTCAATGAACTTGATTTTTTATGAGAAGTATTATCTTAAAAATACCTTTTAAACCCACTTATTATCATACATCGGACCCCAATCACACAGGGCCCATGAGCAACGTCTTTTAAGGGAAACAGATTCTTAAATTTAAATTAAAATCATATAACTCTCTTTTCGTGAACTTTGAAAATTTAAATAACGATAATCTTTTAAAATGAATAGTGGAGATGCAATATCCGACGTAGAGATATTCTAGTCATTCCTCTATCCTATAAATTAAAATATGATCATTCAAAGAATAAGTATGATAATAATTAAAACCCACTAGTTGACAAGATTAATAAGTGAAGAAAAGGGTCCTCCAACAGGAAATAATATAGAAGAAAAGCCATAATAGGAGAAGTTCCTTAGGAGAGAAAGGAACATCATGCTTCCTTCAACACAGAAATGATTAGGGCCTTCAGCTTTCAACTTAACCACCCAAATAATCCTCTCTCCTTTCATCATTCCTTCCTATTCTGCCCGTGCATCTCTTCTGGCCTTTAGAATAATTCAACCCTTCTCCATCTTCTACAGTTCTACCCTTTCATAATCATTCACTCCCTCCTCAAAATTAACACCCACCTCACACTCCAATCTTTGTTATTATTCCTCCATCCCTGTGACAATTAGAAATGGAAAATCTCCCTTCAAATATATGTTAAGGGTAGCGATCCATCCACAGGCATTTTGTATAACTCAACATGGGTTTTATTGTATTACCTATTTTGCCCTTCGAACCGACTTGCCGAATCCTTAGAATTGGCTTGCCGGATCACTGACCGGCTCACCGGATTATATACTGAATCACTGACCGGCTCATTGAAATTTATCTAAGTGAGACTGTTTTTTCATAAACAATATCAAATCGGATCACTGATCGGATCATTGAATTTTTTTTAAATACTTTCATACGGTAGTGGAAGGGTAAAATGGGTAATACCTTAAATCCCGTGTCTCGTTACACAAAATACCCGTGGAGAATCTCTAAAATAGAGTCGAATTCTGGAACCCTTGTCGCTAATCAAATAATCGGGAGACGAAAATGGATAGGACAAAGGATTTGATCATAACAAATGTCATGTGAATCTTTCGTATTGCTGATCTAGACCCTTGATATATTGGCCCCCATCTCATTTAGAACGATCCTCATCCTTCGATTAACAACTTCTAGTGATCAACTGTAACTTCAACTTAAAAATTCTAATCGTCATAATTTTTTTTAAATCTCTTAAACTTTGGTGGCTTCTAGAATACAACTTATTAATCAAATCAAAGTGATATTTAGTGGGTCACATATTCAAATATAAAACTCTCGAATTCAAAACCATTACCATTGGTAGATCTCACCCCTAGGTGTCCAATAAGGCGTACATTGATAAATCAAAGCCAAAAATTCACTCAGATGAAAATTGGTCCAAAGCATCACATAAAGACTTCATAAGTAAAGAGAATTTTCAGTGGCCAATTACTTGATTCAGTCACCAAACAGACTGATCTGATTTTTCACCAGACATAAGGTATTTTTGTCCAAATCCAAACAGAGCCCTGATCACAATATTCAACAGACCAATGATCTTGATAACAGTCAAGTTATTCAGGTAATGGGATAATATTATAATACATCTTAAGAGAAATTGATAAAAACAATTGTCTGTACTTAAAAAAGACATTGACAACTGAGTTAAACCTTGTTTTAAAGAACTAAGATTCCAGCCCCTTCAATCATGAAGTATTAGCATCCAAGCAACCAAAAAAAAAAAAAAAAACAATTAATCCTTCCCAACCATCATCTCTTAACAATAAACAGCCACAAGCCTTAAAATCTCTCTCATTTGTAAATCCTTCTTTCCATCTTAGCCTTCTCATTCTCCTGACACAATGCCAAGAAGAACTCATGTTCTGGAGTCACTTCAGTTTTATGGCACAGGCCAAATTTGCAGAGAATCCATCAGAATCTTGCTACTCAATTCAACCCACTTCCACTCCATCTCCATCTTCCTCTTCTCTCCTTTACCAATCTCAATTTTCATCTCCCATCTCCTCATTCACCAATTCCCAAGAATAACATCCTCCACGGTCAAACTCACAAGCCACTTATCTGAAGATACTGGTGCCTTCACCTTCCTCCTCAAGATGTTATCCAATTGCATCTTCTCCATCATCATTTGCTTCCCGTCTTCGATCACATTCTCCCTGCTGGGGAAGGCAGCCACCACACAAGCAGTCTCCGACAGCTACAATGGCATTAGACCCAGCACTGGAAGGCTGTTTGCAAGAGGTGTTCTTCTCTGGGTAAAGCTTCTCCACACTTGCTTCTGGGAATTCTTGATTCTAGTCGATCTTTCTTGGGTTTTCGTTGTCGGGTTGGCAACAATTCCCAGAGTCCTACTTTTCTATGGAATTTGTTCAATGGCCTTTGGATCTTGGGTGGTCTTGGGACTCTTGGGGGTTCCTTTCTGTATTGGGTTTGCAAATATTATGGTTGTGGGCAGTTTGGCAAGAGTGGTATCTGTTTTGGAAGATGATTGTTATGGGTTTGAGTCCTTGATTAAAGCAATGGGACTCATAAAGGGAAGAAGACAAACAGCTCTGTTGATGGCCTTGGTAAGTAATGTGGGTTTGAGATTAGTAGAATGTTTGTTTGAATTTAGGGTGTGCAGAGGGATAAGTATATGGGAATTTCCAATGTTGATTTCCATGTACTGTTTGGTACTTGTCTTGGAGACGGTCATGAATGTTGTTTTCTACTATACATGTAAACACTAGTCCCTCATATATTTAATCTACTTTTTAAAAAGATCACACATTCGTACCCAGCTGACAGAGCATGTGCCTGTTTTCTACTATACATATACCTGTTTTGAAGCAGCTGGTTTGCCCGAGATCATGTTAAATTGTAGAGTGACTGATGTCATAGTTTATGATAGACAATTAGAAAAGAACAACTGATAAAGCCGACCTCCGATAGATATCATTCTGGCTTTTGATGATAATGATAATAACGAGAATTAGGCCCGTAAACGGACCTAGGCCTGGCCCGATAGGATAAACAAACCGTCTGCGGCCCGGCCCGATAATACAGAGTCCGATTAATCCGCCCGGCCCGTAGTTTATTTTTACTTCATTTCACAGACCATCCAACGGGCTTACTTCATTTCTCAGATCTTTGATCTTTTGCTTTTTAAAAAGATCACACATTCGTAACCAGTTGATAGAGCATGTGCCTGTTTTCTACTATACTTATACCTGCTTTGAAGCAGCTGGTTTGCCCGAGCAGATCACGTTAAATTATAAAGTGACTAATGACATAGTTTATGATGGGCAATTAGAAAAGAACAACTGATAAAGTCGACCTCCGATAGGTATGATTCTGACTTATAATGATAATGATAATAACAAGAATGTAAAAATCTCATTGTCTAAATAGTAGGATAAACAACTTCGCTCAAATCTAATTATGAGTATCAACTCCAAATTAGTAGGATAAACGACTTCGATGATGTTGACGGTAATACCTTTTCCTAACCCTAATCTGACCTGTCTAAACCCGACCCAATTTTACAACCTGGGTGGGCTTCACACTGTGGGTATGATAGATGGTTCTACCATTTTTTTATTTTCTTTTTGAAAAATAAAGAGAAAATCAGGTTGGTCCCAGCCCAATTTGTACCCCTCTCATGGAGTTAAAAAAGGACCATTGCCTCATTTGCATTATTTTGCAAAACAAACGATCACTCAATGCTCAAAATGACACATTTTGACCTTTTCCAACAACATCAGTAGAGGCCCACAGACATAGTGATGATGCATTTAGGTTTATTAGATTTAAAGTCAGAGTCTATAAAACACAAGCAAAGGCAGTAACCTTTATTCTCTTTCTTTTCTATCGAAAAGCCATGTATAACTCTTTTATACTTCAGCACCAAAGGTTGGAAAAATGGAAACAGTCGATATAAAAATGGAAACGGTCGATATATCGACTGATATTCGGTATTGGCTAATATATCGGCCTTAAAATTATTTTTTTATTTTTTTTACTTAAAACCACCGATATCGGCTGGTATATATCGGATGTCGCCAGATATCAGCCGAATATCGAACCATACTAATTGATCGGCCGATGCATACAGGTTTTAAAACCAATAAATATTAGCCCGATACGATACGTATCTGCCAATATTATCTTCCATGCTTGGCTCCATCTCATGTGTATCTCACTTATAATTTAATTTTAATGAATTAATTTGCTATTGTTTAAAAAAAAACACAAATTTCCCTAACATCATTCTGGCATGCACCTGCGATAGTATAACAATCATCAAATCGTTATCAACCATAATGCCATCTACATATCATCATCATTAAAGCTACCAATTCTATTGTAGTGTAACAATTATGAATGCAAAAATGTCACTCAATCTAACCTCACAAGCCACAATTTTCTTAAATTACAGTCATACAACTGGTCCAACTATACGATCAAAATGGTCCAAACAAGCCATTATATGATTATTAATTTTTTTCCCAAATTTTAGGTTATATGCCATTTTTAGTTTAAATTTTCTTTTGAAATGAATTTAGTCAAAATTTATGAAATGGTTCAAACTTCGACTTTCAGCATCTACAAAATTTTCTACAATTATTCAAAAAAATGAAACATCTGATGGGTCTATTACTGAAAATTTTCAGCTGAAGGCTTTTCTAAGTTAAATGGGATAGATAATGATATCAATGTGAATTATTTATTTTGTTTCATGGGTTTTGATGAATGCTTAAGCCTCACCAAACTAGGAACTTGAATCAAAGCTCAGACTGGAACCAGATGTCAGGTGATGCCATAACCATGATCAAGACCTAAGATTGGCTTACTTTAGGTTTTGTCATTCATGTTCTGAGCCAAATTCTCACTGTGAAGCCTGTAATTTCTATAAGACATGAAGAAAGATAAAAGATGTGTCTAAAAGGCCAAGAATAAATGAAAAATAGAGTTACATGAGCAAGGAATGTGGTTTCTAAAATTTTCAATTCAATTAGTAGTAATACAACCTTCAACAAATGATATACAAGAGCAAGTTGAAGCTGCTGCAAAAGCATCTCAAACCGTGCCACCCAGCAGCATTCCAAATGTTGGACGCCCTCATGCTACAACCAAGACATCATTTTCTTGTGCTGGCTCCATGGAAATTTCTTCTGCAAAATTGAAGCAGTTTTAATAGTAATCGCCACAATTACCGTTGAAAAAAGCGATCTCCACAGTTCTCTAATATGGCAATTAATATATGATTGATCACAAATAGCCTACTTGAACAAAAGTGCAGCAAAATAGGGAAAAAAACACCATAGCAAAACTTCAAACCCTTCATTTCTGAGTGTAGATCATACCATCATTTCACAAAACAAATCGAGATGTGAAAATATGCCAAACAAATCAAGATCTAAGCTTAAATCAGCAATTTGAGCAAATTAAACACATTATAAACAATAAAATGCATCAAAGTTCTGGTGTTTACAAAAAAAATTACTGTCCCAATAACTTCATATGGAACAAAAAAATTCAAGCTAGAATTTTGTAAATCATGTGATTTACTCATAACCTTCCAGTATAGTAGACTAAATACAACCTGTACATACTGAATCAGCAAAAATGCTAACTGGACAAAGTACTGCAAGATTTACACCTAGTAATTATCTAATATCGAAAATGAAACTAAAAGATCCTAATAGGGAGACCAACGTTGTTGATTAAGTAAACTATATTTTGTTAAATGAAAAAACTCTAAAATTTCAATATCATTTGAAAGGATGAAAGAGTTATTTAAATTAATATTGTATTGCATTTTTTCTAACAAAATATGGCATCTCTTTATCGAAAAGATCCAATCACTAACTTACAAACTGGTGCATAATGCATTCATGACACTGATTTCCAACTACTAGTTTTCTGCTGAATCGATAAACACCATGAAAAGTGTTTTGAAACCAAAGCCCATTGAATCAGATTGGCCTTGCATTCTTCAACAAACCACATCCCTAGGCACAGCTTTGTCTTTTTTTTTCCTTTTTTCTAAGATAACCAATTTATTAAAGATCAAGAAAAGAATACAACCAGAAAACACCCAAACCGAAAAAGCGAAACAAGGATCCAAGCAAAACAGAAAAGGTCTAGCTTAATAATGGAGCACAGGACACCAAGGAAAACAACCAGCTCTAAGACCCGATTACAAAATCATTACTCAAATAGCACCCAGCTTAGCTAACTCATCTGCCTTTAAGAGTTTGCTGGTCTAGCACTGTGGGAAATCCTGAACCTTTTTCTCTTGATAATCTGCCTGATTCAACAACCATATCCAAGAATTTCCATGGACATAATGAACCTCTAGCCCACTGAGTGATACAATAAGAATCTCCTTTGACTGTGTCCCCCTCAGACCCCACCACCACTAAATCTTTGACACCACTCTTTGGAGTGGTAAGCTCAGCTTCCACTGCTTACTGGGCCCCAGAGGCCCAGTATATTTAAGAATGCAGTCACCACCAGCATCATGAATCAAACCCCCATACCCAGCCTTGCCAATCAGCTCATCGCTACATCTGTCAAAATTCACCTTAAGATGCCCATCTTCAGGAGTCCACACCATTATTTTATTTACCTTGTTAAGGCAGAACTTTCCAGATTCGCTCCACCCTCTGATAATGTCTAAAATGGCAAACCCCTTAAACCAACCCGAAGCTGTCAGGAAAGAAGTTACCTTAAACTTCGTGGAATCAATCACCACATGAAAATTTCTATTCTCCTCAAAAACTCTAATAATATTCCATTCCAGCCACAAACTCCAAGTTATGCTGAGAGATGTTGATAACCACAACTACCTCAGAAATATGCATTATCTTCAAGTCCTTCCTTATCCTTTCCAGCCAAACAAACCAAATAATTGCTATGAAACCATTTTCGACAATACTTGGCTCTTCTTTGAAAAGGGCCAGAACCCCCTACCGGAAATGAGAGCACTAAGAGTTGGAGGTGAAGTCCATGAATAAGAAAATAAAGAAAGAAAGGTTTCAAATGGGGGTAACAAAAGAAAAACAGATGAAAAAATGATCACCAGATTCTTCGTTCCTCAAACAAGGATAGCAAACATTGGGAAAGGAAAACTTTCTAGCCTTCAGATTGTCGGAGGTCAAAATCTTGTTCAAAAAGGCTGTCCATCAAAAGCTTTCCCAATGCTTGGATGGGACTAACGGCTTCCAAACAGGTTTGAAAAGGAAAAAGGATGGAGTGAGGTGGTTCTCATCAGAACAAAATGGGACTTGCAAGAAAAAGATCCAGAGGTTTCCTTTTTCTACACCCTTCTATCTTCAATGGAAAGATGGGCTGCCTCCAAAGAAAAATACAAATTTTGAAGGTTAGGGATAAAAAAATCCATTAAATTCCTCATAAATGAAAAAACCAAACAAAACTCCCTCCAATAATATCAGCTACATCCTTAATGAGACAGCTTCTTTGATTTGATACGGTATACAACATTGGGAAAGATACAATCGAAAGATTGGATCCCAACCATTTATCTTCCCAAAAGTAAATTCTAGATCCATCTTCCTTCACAAATTCTGTTGATTCCCTATTATTCTATTTCCCCACAAAATGATCACGATCACCTAGTTTGGAAATTTGGAAATCTCTAGGCACTCAACCTCTTTCAAGTTCACCATACTTTAATTTAATTAATTCCCCCTCCATGGGCATCCATTTCCTCTCCAAAACTCCACCAAATCTTAGCAAGGAGAGACCAATGTCTTTCCACAATATTATCCAAACCCAAGCCCCTTTCTTTCAACGGAAGATAAACATAATCCTGCTTCACCAAATGCATTTTCTTCATATACCCTGCACCGTCCACAAAAAAGTCCGTTTGGATTTTTCAAGGATTTTTGCCACACTGGAAGGGATTTTAAAAAGGATAAAAAGTATACAAGTAGATTGGTTAGGGCGCCTTAATAAGGACAATTAGGCTAAAGAAGGATAAATAGGATTGCTTCCAAGATACTAGTATTTAACTAAATCATTCAATAACCAGCTCCCAAAAGGCTAGGTTTCAAAGTTACCCCCAAAGGAAGACCTTAGGATAGAAAAGGAAAATGTACCTCAGACATACAATAGAGTTAGCCAAGTTTTGAACTTTGTTGTCCAAGGTAACCACACCTGCAATGGAACTCTTAAACATGTTAATTTTAAACCAGAGACCACTTGAAAGCACTTTAGGAGATGAAACACATTACAGAGCTGCTCTCCATCATCATTGCAAAACACATTGCTATTGTCCACAAAATGGAGGTGAAATATAAACAAGATGGAATTTGGCTATTCAAAAACCTTCAATGACTCCTCCTGATTCAGCTTTTTGAAATAGACCAACAGTGCTTCCGTGACAACTGAGAAAAGGAAAGGGGATAGAGGATCACCTTGTCTACGGCCTGTTTCATTCTTGAAAAACCATGAGGTGATCCATTCACAAAAATGGAGGAAAAAAAAGTAGTAGATACACATTCTTTCAACACATTCTTTCATCCATGAGATCCAATTGGACCCAAAACCAAATCTATGGAGCATATATATCAGGTATGACCAATCCATGCAGTCATAATCCTTTTCAGGGTCTTTGCACAGAAGACCTGGCTCTCTTGCTCTTTCCCTTGAGGCAATACTTTCATTAGCAATAATGATATCATCTAAAATTTGTTTCCCTTTTACAAAGGCCCCTTGGAATTTGGAAGTGATTGTCAACAATACCTCTAACATGTTGGCCAATACTTAGCTAGTACCTTATAAAGGCTGCACGCCAAACTATCGAGCCTAAACTTAGAGAGTCCAATTGCACCCTCCATCTTAGGAATGAGAATCACAAAGTGGCATTAAAACCTCTGTTAAATTTGTTTCTTTGGTGGAATTCAGCAAATACCCTCATAAGATCCTCTTTAGTAACTTCCCAACAATGCTTAAAAAATGCCATCTCAAAACAGCTTTGTGGACCTCTTCCTCTTTGAAATCCCTTTCTGACCAAAGGGCTTTCTCCCAGGGTAATTCAGTGAAATTGAGACCATCCAGCTAAGGTCTAACTGATCCATTATGAGAGTACGTGGAACCAAAAAAAATCAACTGCCTCTATAGCAATTCCTTGGATAAGAACACTGTTTTTCTCATCTTTCAATGACTTGTTTCAAAACTTCTCAACAAAATGATCTACGATTTGCCAGCTTCACAAAACACATTGGTTGCTAATGGAAGTTGTTGGCAGCAGTCACCAGCACCAATAGCTGAGATCATAGTAGGTGTTGATTCCATGGCAAAGTCAGATATTTCCAATCTGGGTTGCTGGGAGGATTTGAACTGCAATAGAACTCAGACAAGCATAGTGTCTCTTCATTTATCCTCAGATGATTGGACCCTCAGCCACTTGATGAAGTAAAAACACTCGGTGCAATATCAGCCAAGTGCTCTCTCAAATTGGTGGCATCATTTTTACGGGGAAATAAGAAATTGACAAGCTCTTGACAACAATTATGCATATCAAAGATTTTTTTTTTTTTTTTGAAAGGTATGCATATCAAAGAATTTTACTACACATATATAGGAAATTTTCTTGAAATAGGTTTATACACAGTTTTCACAGTAAATGGAATTTTGTTCCCTTCTCAGAGTAAAAAAGGGTAAGCCAAATGACTTTCTTGTTTGGAATTCTAGGAAATGTACTGCATATTGATGAATTCTAATGAAATTTCCACAAAGCCAAACAACTCACAGTAAGGTTTCCAACAGGCCTGAATCTGACCTGAGACTGACTAAATAAGTTGGAAAATTGGATGGTCAGATGATTCCTAAGAACGAGCCTAGGCCACATTTTAAGGCCTGATGGTCTTTAACATGACGAACCCTGGTCATATGGGGGCCGCCCAACCAACCTCATCCTTACCCCAAAAGCAAAATTCACGAAGCATATCGATGGCAATTAGGTAACAAGCGGAGGCTATTCTTAATATATTTTTAATGTTGATAACTTTTCTTGAAACAGTTGAGAATAGATTATCATTAAGGAAATAAGACAGTACACAAAAGAGAAAAAAAGAAGGGGTGGCCTAAGAGGATTAGGCCCCCAGCCCAACAAAGAAACCAAAAACAAAAAGGACAAAGTAAATAAGACAATACAATAAAACCAGCCAAAGCCAACAAGAATCCAAGAGGAAGAAGCCGCTAACCGCCCGGGGCAACAAAGGTACCGCTCAAAGCCCGTCAATACCGTTTTTTGTAAGGAAATCCGCTATCCCATTTGCAGACCTGCTAATTTGAGTAAAAGATACTTCCAAACCACCCATTAACTCCTTAATCTCCCTCACTAAGGTAATTAATCTCCAAGGGGGGGCTTCAGGCCCTTGGCCATTTAATAGAATTGGAAGAGTCACGTTCAATAATTAATTTCTCCCCCCTAATAGCCGCCCCTAAGGATAAAGCTCTTCGAATACTAAAAAGTTCCGCCTCATTAGACTCTTTGATCCGGACAGACTCTGAGAATGCGAAAGAAGTATGTTGATAACTTTTCCAAAATGGTGTATCAGTTTCACTCTATTCAAGTACAGATTCCACTAAGTAAACCATAATTAGTTTTGGCATTTGATTAAAGAAAAAAGAAAAGGAACAATTTCAGAATAGGAAAATCAAAAGATCATGTCAATGACACCATTGGTTCTCGTCCCAACTTTTTTATTATTGGAGTGCAAGGTGTCAGACTTCGCAAACAAAATAAATAAATAAAAATAAGGACCTTCATGGACTCCACAACATATTTGAATAAATTTAGATTTAAATTTATTTTAAATGGAAATAAGGCATGAAAATGACATTGATGGAAGACAATGTGCTACTATTACTATAAAACCATAAATTGGAAACATATCAATATTTTAATTAGGTTTCAAGAGGAGAAATGTGTATAATATTTTACTCATCTTGGCCCAAAACCCAGTATGACCCTCTCGAGTTGCAGCAAAGGTTCTACTTGTTCCAGTAGAACTTATGGAAGACGGAACATCATTACTCTTACTTGGACAAGTTTGAGGAAGGTATAAAATATTAGGTGCATAAGAGACTACAATCAATTTGAAAGTGGATGTTCGGTGCAAAGAAACTCCTTTTAGCTGTAGCAGCTGAACTGTTGAGTGCTTGGTCAGCGAATTGTATGATTTTCCAAGTTTGAGTATAACTTAATGGACAATGCAATAGGGGAATTGTGGAGTTTATTGCAACTTCTTAATTATATCTTCATTCCCCATTCAAGAGAAGAGTGCATACAGTCTAGTGGCCTAATTCGTCCAAGCCTTTTCTAATGAAGTCACCCTTCTTTAGAATGATAATGGGGAAATCCTTTTACCTTTGCTCAAGGTAATGTCTAGCACCCAACAGTCTGCCATTTCATTTGGTCCATTAAGCCTCCCCTAGGATTGCAATCATTGATAAATCGCAAGCTAGAAAAGATTCCTAACCAAGGAAATGAAGACACCTAATATGGTAAGCAGGTTTTTTTCCATCTTCAAGTTGTTAAAAGTATAGAGTATCAGTTATTGCATTGTCCTTCTCTTATACGCTAGGGTACCCTCTCTATTGTCTTTCCATGACCCTTTTTTTCAAAATGATGCCATTCCATGTCCATGCATTGCTCAATTTCTCAACTTTCTTTGTCTTCTCTCTATTTCATAGAATCATCCAAGCTTTTCACTACATTTAAAACCCATGATCGCCTCTTTGTAGAGTACCTAGAAGGAAATATATTCAGTAGAATAATAAATATGAGATGGCATTCTTGGTGGCTTTGGATGCATTGCAGTGTCTCAAAATGAGTTCAAGGGTACTTCCAAGAGATTATCATCTTATGTTTGGCATGAATGTTTGGTGTCAATTGATTATCTGTCGTACCTTTTTCTTTTTCTTGGTTACTAGTAATTGAGTAAGGGGATATCTTTACAATTGCAGCTCTCCTTTTGTTTCAAATGGAACTATGTTTCTTTTGTTCACTGGTGGCTGCTATCAGGTAATGGGTTATCTTTCCCCCGTCTGTATGGTGCATTTCTTCTAAACCTCTCTCTTACACTAAATAAAATCACAACTGCATAGACAATAAAAACATCACTATCACTATCATCATCATTAAAGCCTAATACCATTTGACTATCATCTGCGTTATGAGCTCTACTTTACCACTTAAGTCTAATGAAGCTACGTTTTTTTTTCACGCAAAATTATGACGTCATTTTTGCTACTTGATTCCAAATTTTTATTTCTCTCACCTTCTCCTAGTTCCTCTAACTTGTAAAAGATGTCCTTTTAATCAAAGTAAAATTCTATGGTTACACAGGATTTCACCAATTGCCTCCACATTGTCGCCAATACAATCTTACATACTTGTGATGTGTATCTCTTAATCCTTTATATTGCTTCATGGTTGCACCATAATTAAAACCTGAAACACTTCGGCACTAACTCATTTTCAATTTGAACAACTCTGCCTCTTGTTTAAAATCCAGTAACTTACAGTTGATGTATTTTGTTCTCTTTCTACTAATACTCACATCAAAAACATTCCTTCAAAATGCATCCTTATTATTTAGCTGATTTCTTGTTTGCCAACAACACTTAATATACCTCCACGCATAACTTAATGGCCTAGTTGAGCTAATCAATAAGAAGCAGCTTATCAAATTTAGATTGTAAAACATGCATATCACACCATGGGCAGCTTTTTGCTTTCTCTGTTTATGCAAGTTAGCCACAATATATAGTAACAACTTAGTATCTCAAGGGGGGACTTTTTGTAATAGTGTTAAAAGCAGTCAGTTCTCTCGGAAATAAGCATGATCAGGATCTGATCATATCCTATGGCCGTTGGAGGCGTGTTCCACCACACTTAGATTAGTTTGATAAAAATTGAGTTGGAGCAATTTGTAAGCTTACTTTCTTACCTTCTCTCGTCCCTTCCACATCCTGAACTAGCAGTCCAATAAAAAATGGATCATCCTATGAGACTTAGTCCATGTAGTTTGAAGAAAACAAAAAAGAAGAGGTTTTTCAACTCTATAGACATGACACATTCACCACCATCAGTCTAGCCCTAAATCCATATTCGAGAATTATGCAGAAGAATGCATATATATTGATAACAAAAGAAAAGACAATCACCTAGACAATTTTTGGAATGAATCGAGGAATTCAAGAACCCATTATAATTGTAATTAAACAATGGTAAAGAAGATAAATTTGTAAGGCCTTCAACATAATTTAGCAAATAAAGTATTAAGGGGAGAAATTCACCATGTTCTTACATATTACGACAACGAAAGCAATTGGAAAGAGAAATGGTGCAATTATAAAGGCAAATGAATCAAAGAGTATACACCATGATCACCCGCTAACATTCTCAACAGAAACATCAATCTCTTCATCATCTCCTTGCCTTATTTTTGCAATCTCGGCTTGCGCCCGCTCAAGAATCTGCCTCTTCTGCAGCTCCAAATCTCGATGGAACTCAACCCTCATCTTCTCCAACTCCAACATCTGCTGCCTCTTGTTATTCTCAATCTTCTCATAAATCTCCCCAAACTTCTGTATCGAATCTGCAAGCAACCGGAAAGATGATGAATGCCCACCATTCTCCTTCCCTTCCTCCTCTCGCCTCTTGGGGGGAAGCCCATCTGACTCGTCCTCATCATCTCCTTCAATAGACTCTGAAATCCCTGGGCTGTCCCGCATCTCATCCAACCCATTTGAGAGGTTGAGATAAACATTGGGATTCATGAACACATACTCACCGGCATCCAAGCCGCAGGCAAGGGCAGGCTGCCGTGGTGCTGGTGGTGATTCAAGCAATGCCTCCATCTTCTTGAAATACACCCATTTGCTCATCGAACCCCCTGTTTCCATCATCTTCATCTTCTCTTTCTTGTACTTCTTTTTCAAGGTGTCAAGCCGGTTGCGGCACTGGGCATCGGTGCGGGCCGATTTTGACACTTGGGAGACTCGCTTGGCGACTTCAGCCCATTCATCAGACCGTAGACTCTTGCGCCCTAGCTGGAGGAACCGATCCCCCCATTCATCCAAGAGGGCAAATGTCGACTGCTCGGACCAATCCGCAGGGGAAGTGCGGCTGCTTCCGCTGGGCCCACCAAATGGGGATTTCGAAGTGGAGGCCGGCACCGGAGGGGGCTTAGGTCGAGGGACGAATTCAAACCCCAGAGCTGATTTCTCCATCCTCCGCCGTTTTCCCCGCGCGCCAGACTCTTCTTCTTCGTCCTCATCGTCGTCCTCATCATCATCGTCGTCATCATCATCATCATCATCATTGTCATCGTCATCATATTCACCTGCTTGCCGGACACGTGGACGACGGACGGGGTTATGTTGTTGCTGTTGTCGCTCGTCATCATCTTCGTCATCGTCTTGGTCCCGTTGGTGGTAGTCATCAGCATCGTCGGAATCGTAGTAGTCGTGGTGGTAGAATGAGGGAGCCGAAGAAGGGTTCCGGACAGGGAGTTTGGGACGGCGATGGTGGTGGTGGTAAGATGAAGATTGAGGGTTTGGAGGGTATCGGGCATCGTCGTCAGTGTCGTCCATTTTACCTTTCGTCAAGTTTTGGACTTTGATTCTTTCTTGTTCTTCTTCTTCTTCTTCAAGTTCCGAATTGGTATAAAATTTCGCAGAGAGATTGAATTCTGAATCGAAATTCTTTGAGATGCTTTTCTAGGGTTTTTGCAGAGGCCAAGGAGTATCGATGAGAGACTGTCGGGGAAGAGAAGACAATTTGAAATGATGGTTCCAATGGCCAAGATGAAGCCACGTAAGCAAAAATGTGGCCCCAATAAGGTTCTGTTATTTAATGACCCAAAAGGCCAAAAATCGTTTAGTCGGATTGAGAATTCGAGTAATTTAACTTAAAATCAAGTAAAACTTTTTATAATTTGGTTGAGTACTTGACTAGATCAAATTCATTATAAATTCTATTATTTTTATTATTATTAGAAAATATTAAATTTATATTTGAGTATTTTACATAAGTGGTAAACATTTTTACTAGAGATGCAATTAATATGCATGGAGTCAATGCAAAGTGTATTAAATCATCATCTAAATCATTTATTTCTTTAATCTAAAATTGATTTATATACTTAACTAGAGTAGATCAAAGTGATCTTACTTTTACTTTGCTTGTATATATTTTTCAAAAATATTTTTCATATTTTTTAATAACTACTATTTAAAATATATGTAATTCATGTCATCTCCACAGTCAGAATGAATACAAATGGTCCCATTTGAAATTTATGGGGGTCACCTTTTTAAAACTTAAATCGTTTATTAATTTCTAAATGCAATGATATATATTTATTTTTAAATTTTGTAAATTTATTAGATCCACTGTTTGATAGATTAAATGAGCGGGATAGGATAAATTTTAAAGATTTTCTAATCAAATATTTGTTAAGTCAATATTGATCAATGTTCAATCTTAGATTTAAAATTTATTGTTTCAACTCAACTTATAAAATAAACAAGTAATTAATTTAAAGCTTAAGAGGTCATTGCGTTTTTATGAGACTCAAACAATTGTCCATATTACTTATCTAAGAAAGTCAAATGGTGAAATAGAACTTGAAAAATGCCTTAAGATAGATGAATTCTAACTTATAAGGATAAATAAAATAGCTCAAGCTGTTACAAGATGAACTACTTTTACATGTCACTTAAAACTACGGGAAGAACTCAAAAAGTGTGAAAATATATAAAAGGTAGAGATGAAACCCTAGTTTGAGGATAGAGTGACAATGGTTTAGATTGAGTTATGCTCGAATTCATTATAGGTAATAACATATTTTTTTATCTGATTCGATTTGACTCAATTTTTTTAATTACTAATCTAATTTGACCTGAATTTAATTTTATTCAACAGAATTTTATCCAACCCAATTTTATTTTATTCAACTTGACCTAACACAACCTGAAATTCTATATAAAAAAAAATTAAAAAAAATTAGAAAAATGAGAAAGAAAATGAATAAAAAAGCTTCCTTTTAGGGCTACATGGATTGCCCAAATGTCTGCAATCCATGATATGTTTGCAACATTCAAGATTGCTATCTTAATTCAATATCCATAATGGCTTGATCCACATTCCATAATGGCTTAGTCCACATTCCACATGCCTGGATATGATCCATTTAGGTTCGTGTTTTGGATCCAAAGCACTATTGAATAACACTATATTATTTTTTATGGATCAAGTGAGTTTTTTTAATTGATATCTATTGATCAATAATTTAAATTAAGTTTTCTTCAAATTTGCATCTGATTCAATGAGATGTCCTTGTTAATTGATCCAAAGATCCAATTCAATCCTTAAAGGAACACCTTTTTTAACAAATCATCATCATGTGGTGCACATAATCACATATATATTAAAGATGTTTGATTTTTTTTTTATGATTGGATGTTTCTAGTTGTACCATCCATTAGCAAACCATAGTGGGGCCCATTAAATGGGTGGAAGGGTGACAATTCATCTTCAAAAAAACTGAGAGCTTGCTGGTTTGAAATTTTAGAGAAAATGAGAGACAAATTAGAATACAGTGCTTGGAAGGAATGTTAGACATTTCTTTTTCAATTTCTACAATAAGGTAGGGAATACCTGTTAAGGTTGAGAGTGAATTTGGATCTAAACAGAAACAACTCCAATAATCAAATTCAAACTCTTTTCACTTGAGCCAGTCTCGGATACAACAGGCTTTGACAATGGAGAGGGAACATGGAATAACATTATGAAAGTATAGTTGGGAGCAGAGTCGAAATATCGGCCCATACATATCGTATTGGCCGATATTTATCGAATTTTTTAAGACCGAACGATATCGGCCATACAAAACGATTATCGGCCGATATGGCCGATATTCGGTCCACAATATCGGTCACCACATCAGCCGATATGCATAAATATCGATATTTAAAATTTATTTTATTTTTTTAAAAAAAAAACCCGATACGGTTTTTCCACTATTTTTTGCAGTTTTCCACGGTTCTTCACAGTTTTCCGATACGGTTTTTTTGCGGTTTTCACAGTTTTTTGCGGTTTTTTCACGGTTTTGAATACCAGAGAAGAGAGAAATTTAAATATCAAAGGAGAGAAAACTTATCGCCCGAAATATCGGCCGGGACATTTTTTTGACCCTGGTTGGGAGTTTAAAAAAACTCAGGTGAGTCGGTCCGAGTTGAGTTGACTTTTGAATTTTCGAACAACGCATGAAAAGCATCTCATCCTGTAAGACCCACTGCCGATGGGCTATAGTACAAGACAACTAATTGGACAATAGTGAACAGCTCCATGCACATAGCAAGCTGCCCAGAAGAAAATAGCCAAAATTGAGTGTCTACAAAGAATACGTTGATGAATCAACCCAATATTCTTAATGGTTTAATTTTGTGTAGCGATCATCTCACGGGTGTTTTTGTAACCAGACACGGATTTTAAAATATTTCCGATTTTACCCTTCCACTGTCGTACCGAAGAAAAAAGAATGTCATTTCGACTAGCTGAATTTGTCATTTCAGCTAGCCGATTTATACCGCAGTGGAAGGGTTAGTGATTCAGTGAGCCGGTCAGTGAGTCGATTTATACCACAGTAGAAGGGTAAAATGAGTAATGCCTTAAATCCCTTGTCTGGTTACACAAAACACCCGTGGGAGATCACTACCCTTCATTTTAAGTGATTAAGGCATTGTAGGCCACATCGTATCTTTTATCTGTTCTTTCTCTTTATGAAGTAAGAGAAATTTATTAATAGAGAAGAAAGAGCCAAATATGTGCAAAACCTAGTAAGTCCAAAACCTGTCAAGAAATGAAACAATCCAAGATAAATGAGACACAAAAGAATGCCCACAAGCAGAAATAGGATATCTCATTTCCATATGAAATTTATACAGCATGAGCCTCCTCTGCTGGAATGAATTGTGAATGTCCCTGAAGCCACTAATCCCATCTACCTGGGGAGATGAATTTCTTCAACTTAGTTCAAAAATTTTCAAGGACAAACCAATCCTTTGACCCATTGGATAACTGTAGAATCCCCATCAATGATGTCTTTCTGAACCCATCTAGATTAATTCATGATTACCCATCAACAAAGCAAATAGCTCAGCTGATTTTAGACCTTTTTTGACAGAGATGGGCGACTAGTTTGAGAGATTACTGATTTATTAAGAAGAGAAAAAGAACATACCAGATCTGGTGCATGCAAAAGGATCTTTTTTCAACTGATCAATGAGTCAGTTGACAGAGGGATTATGCAGAGCAATCTTTAGTATTCTGTGGTCCATTTGACATAAAGCAGCAGTAGATCTTTGGGGCAAGAACAAGTCGAAAGTGTTCTCTCTTCAACAGAATTGAAGATAGCTCATTGGGTTGCATCTGATTTCAGTTTGCAAAGTGCTGAGACTGCAGAGATTAGAAGTGTATAACGAGTTGAACGAATGCTCCTCGAAATGTTGTGAAGGTTAAAAGGTCAATGGCATGGACGTAGTGATTAAAAAAAAAAATGCAACAGCAGGAATTGAGGGATAGTTCATAATGCTCGTGGTGACTGGTGAGATGGCAAAATTCACTGGTGCTTTAACTCCTTGCCATGCAAATGAGATTGAACTCCATGCTGCTTAGTGGAAGAGAGTTAAGGAGATGGAGGTGATTAGGCAAAGAGATGTAATAGAGAGAGACTATTTTGTGGTAATTCAATGGGCAAAGAGAGAATCCATGTCTGTGGCAGATGACAGACAAGGTTGAAGAGATTCAGTAAACTGTAAAAGAAAAAGGTTTCCTTACTTCACCTATGCGTAAATCACCAATAACATGGCTGACAGGTTGGCAAAAGAGGTCTGGGATTGCTGTAATGTCAATTTTTTTTTGTTTTAAGGGCGAGGTGCAGTCTTTTGTATTTGTTTTGAATCTTCGGTTTCTTTCTGATTCAGGGTTGCATTTATGTGAGAGAGAAACCAAAAATGCCAAATCCTATTACAAGCTGTCATCACATAGATAGAAGTCGACCACATCAACTGCCATGAAAGTTTTAACTTCAAGGAGCCCATCAGTGGAGATTAACTGGGACAACTGCATTATCCCTCTTGCAACCGTAAACAGTATCAAGTTCACAGTCTCTGAGATCAGATTCTGATATACCCTCAAAGCATGCAGAACTCAGGCCTTATCGAGTTATATATTGCACCTTCAGCAAGAAATTCTGCAGCCTTCATAGTCAATGCAAATGCGCATTATTCACTTTCCAGATGGACCATATGGCTGAAGGGATTTCAGATACCAAGAGTAGAAAATTTCAGATCACTTCATTGCTTAAACCAGACAACGATAAACTCTGAAATATGATTTGGGCATTATCCAACAAACACTGCAAAGCTTAGAAAGATTCTCCAACCACTGGATACAAGGAGCAATGAATTAGGGGAATATCAACTTCTTTGCTCACCCTAAGACAGACTACACCCATCAACAAGAACAAAATCTTCTTTTCTTTTCTTTCTTTCCTTTTTTTTTCTATTTTTTTTGAAGGATCAACAATACACTCTCTGCTATGAAGGTGGATATAAGTGTTGTAGTATCTTAGACACTATTTTTGTATATTAGGAAAGCAGGTGTATTTGTTCATATGGTCCTGCAGATTACCAGAGAATTCAAAGTTGACTTACCATATTTGGTGGTAATCTTTATCTATATATAATGTATTTCTATATCTTCGAGAGACAAGTCAATAGAATCCATTCTTCCTCAAAATTATCCTTTTATTTATTTTCTAAAAGTCTTCTTTCATTTCATATGACATCAAGATATTTTATTGCAACATGGTATTAGTAGGGAAATCGAACTCCTGCATCCGCGCTGCTTTCTGCAGGGTATTGCTCTGTTTTCTGCATTTACTGGTTCACAGGACGGTCCATTCTTTCCATCCTTAGATCTGTGTTTTCTTTGTGGATTTGAACCCATAATCCACCAATGCCCTTGTCGTTTCTTCCCCCACCTTCAACCACATGGATCTTGTAGGCGTTCAATCATTGGAAGACCTCCATTTTGGCAGTTTCCTGCCACAGCAACAAGGATGACCTAAAACTCATTTTTTTACTTCCAACAACTGGATCTGGACAACTAGACATTCGTTGACCTTGGGATTCATACCCTGGTTTGCCCCTCGCCCACCTCCCTATCCATCCTGTTGACCTTGTCTTTGGTCACAGGTGGGACCCACATTGCAGCTTCTTCAAATCTAATGCAGGGCACCAGAGATCCCAAATTCTGACTTTTTCTGTCAGATCTGGGTTTCTAACCATTGGATCTATTTGATTTTTGAGTTCCACAGTCGCCCCTAACCTTGCTTCCTCTTGGTTTGGTTGACCTAGGATTTTGGTCAACAGTGAGGCCGACTTTTTGTGTTTTGTGGTTGCGACTCAAAGTTGGCTGGTTTTTTTACCTATTTCCTACATTTTACTTAGTAATTCAATGGTTTTTTGCAGATATTTAGCTCTCATCATGGCTTCAACAATGATAATGTCATTATGCATCCATCATCTTATAACGCACACAGGCGGAATCACCACTGAGTTGCTAAATGAAACCAACTATCTCCAATGGTCCATCTTTGCTAAAATGTTTACTGGGGCAAAAGAGAAGATGAACTATATTGATGGGACTGCCAAACAACCTGATCCTAAAGACCCTAAATATAAAGAATGGTAGGCCAACAATTATTTGGTCCAATCATGGTCGCTCCATTCCATCCTTGCTGCACTTGAAGGGCCAACAATCCTCAGGTAACTCTCAAGCTTCTGTTGCTCAGACAAGTAAATATTCCCACTGCCTTCCTCGCCTCATCTAGTAGCTCTTATATCATTGATTCTGGTGCTACAGACCATATGGCAAGTATATCTCAGTTGTTTACCTCTCTTAGTCCTATTTCCCAAGACCATGTTAAACTAGCTGATGGCATCTTCACTAAAATTAACGATAAGAGGGCATGTCCTGTTGTCTTCTAGTCTTACTTTATCATCTGTCCTTCATGTACCATGCTTATTTTCTAATCTTCTGTTTGTTAGTAAACTGACTAAAACTTTGAACTGCTTATGAACTTTTTTTCCTCTCATTGTGTCTTCCAGGAACTAAATACGAAGAAGACGATTGGTGGTAGTCGTGAAGAAGGGGGCTTATACTTCTTTGATCCGCATATTAGTTCCCATCCAGTTGTTTGCTCTACTAGTACTCAAGACACTTGGTTGTGGCGTTGTATGTTAGGCCATCCATCAGCATCTTGGTCCACCCATGGACCTTAAAAATTGTGTGAGGGTTGTCAATATAGCAACAACACAAACCTTGTTGTAAGTCTTCTTCCAATAATAAGCCTTCCACTTTTCTTTCATTAATTCATTCTGATATATGGATGTCTCCTGTTGTTTCTCCTGTGCATTTTCGCTATTTTGTTAGCTTTATTTAAGATTATTCTCGTATAACTTGGGCTTATTTGATAAAACATAAATATTAGGTGTTTGATCATTTTCGCATTTTTCGTCAATTGGTTACTACTCAATTTGGTTGTAATCTTAGAATTTTAGTGATAATGGTGAAGAATATTTATCTCGTCCTTTTTCACAATATCTCTAGGATCATGAGATTGAATCACAAACCTCCTACTCTCATATGCCTCGAAAGATTGTGTGAGGGTTGTCAATATAGCAACAACACAAACCTTGTTTTAAGTCTTCTTCCAATAATAAGTCTTCCACTTTTCTTTCCTTAATTCATTCTAATATATGGATGTCCCCTGTTGTTTCTCCTGTGCATTTTCGCTATTTTGTTAGCTTTATTTAAGATTATTCTCGTATAACTTGGGTTTATTTGATAAAACATAAATATTAGGTGTTTGATCATTTTCGCATTTTTCATCCATGGGTTACTACTCAATTTGGTTGTAATCTTAGAATTTTAGTGATAATGGTGAAGAATATTTAACTCGTCCTTTTTCACAATATCTCTAGGATCATGAGATTGAATCACAAACCTCCTACTCTCATATGCCTCAAAAGAATGGAGCTGCTGAAAGGCAGAATTGTCATCTTCTTGAGGTAGCTCAATATTTGTTGTTCACTATGAGCGTTCCCATGTTGTATTAGCCTAATTCTATTCTTATTGCATGCTATTTTGATTAACTAAATGCCTACTAGAATACTAAATAACAAAACCCCGGTTGAAGTTGTTTCTTCTTTTAAACATGTGTCTCTGATTCCCTAGTATGTTTTTGGATGTGTTTTGTACATGACTTTTAGGCATATAAACTTTCAAAACAGTCTGTGAAATGTATGCTTTTAAGATATGCTTCCTCTCAAAAAGGGCATTGTTGTTTAGATCCTTTCGCTAATAGACACCATGTTTCAACGGGTGTGACTTTCTTTGAGCATGCTTTATTTTCCTTCTTCTACCAGTTCAACCACTTCTCTCTCTTTTGTTCTTCCTACTTTCACAGAAACTATTGTTTCTTCCAAGCCACTTGCAAAGATTGTTGCTCCTTCATCTGATGCCTCTTCTTCCCAACCGCTCATTGTATATCATCGGAGACAACAACAGTCCCTTGCTCCACATATTACCACCCAATCATCCTAATGTAGCGGAAGCGGGGGAAGAAACCAATTTAAGTAAAAAACCAATGCGAAATAGTCACACATGTGAGTTAAGTCACATGTGCAGGTTCTAATTTAAGTGGAGGCTGCTTTGGCACGTGAGAGGCTTCATTTAGGGCTGAAATAGGATAACATACGAATGGGAAAGAAGGCAAAGGGAAAATAAACAGGAAAGGGAAACGAAAGGAGCGGCGGAAACTTGAAGCGGAAGTGGAAGGAGAGGAAGGAATTGAAGAGAAAGAAAGAGGGAAAGGAAGAAGAAGACTAGCTGGGATTTAAAGGACAGGCACCTGGGCTTCCATGAACCGGAAGAACTGCAACAAGAGGCGAAAACTGGTTGTGCAAGTTGTAGCAAGGAGCTGTAGCAGCAGTGGCGAAAATCGAACAACAAGAACAGATGACTTGCAGCAGCGATGGTTAGGGATTAAGCCCAAACAACGAACATACTCTTCTCTGGGATAAAGCCCAAGAGTTGTTGAAGACAAGCCTGGAATAAACCAGCGACACCAGCCTGCAGCAAAGGCAGAGAAGCAGTGATAAGCAGAGACAATAGTCTTCTTCAACTAGATCAAGATTTTCGAAAATAAAGACGTGTCTATTCTCTTCCTGTCTTGTATTATTTATAATAAAAAAAACCGACAATTACAAGGACTCTAAATATGAAATCTATCCTTACATACGACTCTAGCTTTTGGAAACTTCCAAAATTACATACGACTCCTATTTCTTATCAAAGACTCCACCGAATTAGGAGTTGTCCAACTATAACAATGACTCTAAACTTTGGATCGAACCAAAATAAGAAAAATAAAAATTAACATCTAAATAAACTAAAGGATGGTGCCCAGCTCGTGATCAAGCTTGTGGGCCATGCTTCTTGTCGATCTGTCGCGAATATTTCTTCAAAAATATGTCTGCAACATGTTCTACATCACATCCTCCAAGTGTTCGGCTCCTACTTCTTTCCAATTTGACTTGCCAATTGCATTGTGAAAAGGTAAATGTGCTTGCACTAAACACCTATTGACCATTTTGTCTCCTATCACTCGAGATCTCTTTCGTATTAAAGTTTTTTGTCTTCAAAAATAGATACTCCTACTATCCCTAAGAGGATTGACTCGGCTATTTGAGATCCTTGGAAAACAACTATAAAAAAAGAATTGGCAACAATTGAAAAAAAAAAAAAAAAATCAAATGGGAGATGGTGCCTTTAACAAAAGGAAAGACTCCTATCAGGTGTAAATGGGTGTTCTCTCAAACACAATCCTAATGGCTCAATTGCAATGAATGAAGCTCGACTTGTGGCTAAAGGCGTCTCAAACGTATGGAGTATATTATTAGGAGACTTTTTCTCCTATTGCTAAGCATACCTTGGTACAAATTACTTCTACCCAGTACTAGTCACTTCATTAACTTGATGTAAAAAATGTTTTTCTTCATGGCGAACTCCAAGAGAAAGTTCATATACTACCTCCACCTGGATTTATCAAACAAGGGGTGCAAGGATTAGAATGTTGACTTAAAAAGGCCATTTATAGCCTTGAACAACTCCGAGAGCTTGGTTTGATATACTTAGCATTGCCTTGTTGGGTTATGGCTTTTCCAGATGCCACTCAGATCATTCGGTTCTTGTATACTAGGATGGTCCAGTTATCATGTTACTAATTGTTTATGTTGATGATATTGTTACCAAAGGCAATGATACTTCATCTATCACTTTTTTGAAGTAATAGCTTCACAGGACATTTGATCTTAAGTATCTGGGCTTGCCTTGCTATTTCTTTGAAATTGAGGTAGCTCGGTTTTCCAAAGGACTTTTCCTATCCTAGTGCCAGTACGCTTTGGACCTTCTGCATGATGCTGGTTATTCTGGTTGTAAACCAGCAGACACCCCTCTAGACAGTAATGTCAAGCTCTCTGCAGCTAATGGTACTCCCTTTGACAATCCCAGCTTTTATCAACGATTGGTCGGTCACCTATTTACCTTACAATCACCCAGTTGAACCTATCTTATGTTGTTGGTATTGTTAGTCAATTTATGCATACTCCTCGAGATGCACATCTTCAAGCGGTGTTTCATATTCTTCGCTATATTAAGGCGAATCCAGACAGAGGTCTTTTTTATAAGGCTCAGTGTGATCTCACAATTCATGGTTATTCTGATGTTGGCTGGGTGAGATCTCCTCCAAATGATCAATGCTCCACTACTAGCTATTGTATATTTTTTAGCTCTCACTTGATCTCTTGGCAAAACAAGAAGCAAAATGTTGTTGCACATTCTAGTGTTGAAGTCAAATACAAGGCCACGGTAAACATTGCTCGTGAACTTGTGGATTAAACAATTTGTTCAAGAATTGGGATTTCTCCCTTTCGAAAGCCTTATAATGTTTTGTGACAATGGACTTGCCATTAATATTGCTTCCAATCCAATTTTCCATGAGCGGACCAAATATATTGAAGTTGATTGTCACTTCCTTCACCAGCATATGATTTCTGGTAATATTGTCAGTCCTTATTTATAGTCTAAGAATCAATTCGTGAATATACTCAGCAAAGCTGTCTCCCATTCTCAATTAGATGTTCTTCTAAGCAAGTTGGGCTTACTGTACATCTATGCACCAGCTTGAGGGAAGTATTGTAGTGTCTTGTACACTATTTTAGTATTTTTTTTGTATATTAGGAAAGTATGTGTATTTACTCACATGGTCCTGTAGATTACCGGAGAATGCAGGGTTGGCTTACCGTGTTTGGTTGTAACCTATCTATATATATTGCATTTCTATATCTTTGAGAGACAAATGCAGGGTTGACTTACCGTGTTTGGTTGTAACCTATCTATATAGGTTGCATTTCTATATCTTTGAGAGACAAATGCAGGGTTGACTTACCGTGTTTGGTTGTAACCTATCTATATATATATTGCATTTCTATATCTTTGAGAGACAGGTCAATAGAATACAATTCTTCCTCAAAATTACTCTTTTTATCTATTTTATCAGTCTTTTTTCATTTCATATCACATCAAGATATTTCCTTTCAACAATAAGTCAATCTTTTGTGCAACGCAGCAATCCAGTAAAACTAAAAGCTATGAAGGTCATGGATATAAAGAAAGAGAAGCACCCATGACAAAATTCAGATCAGATCTCAACCCACACATTACCGTTCCTTTCCCAGTCAACTAAAAACCCAATGTACAACCATCCCTTTCTGTCCCCTGTTTAGCAAAAAAACAAGCTATACAGTATACAAATCGCCTTACATGAGTAATTAAACCTCCATAGACCTTGTCAAAGCCTTAATTTCCCTTTAAGTTGACAGAAACTTCATGGTGCTCTTTTCTTCTGATGCAAGGAGCATTATTAGGTCCAAGTTTGGATGAGGACAGAAAATTTCTCCAGGGAACTGCCAGTTGCCTCATTCAGATGCAACATTTACAGGAGAGGTCACATTAATCTAGGACTAGGTTCTCCAAGTGGAGAACTCAAGCTTCCCTTGCAAGTGTAGAGAATTCGAAAGTCGTCCAGCTGTGGCATCATCCCCCAATTCAAAATTCAATTCTCCTACTAATTGCTCTGCCAGTTTCTACTAGCAATAGCAATGAAAGCAAGACTCTACTGAAGTTCCTTGCACAAGAAAATTTTGTAATCTCATGTTCTAGAGAACACCCAAATTTTAAGTTCTCACCATCCAAAAACAACCATGGGGTTTCACATGAAGCTATGATGTCTTCTCTTTCATACATGACATTCTGATATGTTGTTAGTGGGTAACTTGTCTAAATTGCAACAGTCATCAATAGAAAATAGTCACATTATGCTTGTTGAGACCAACTTACATTCAGGTCCCATATCTTCCGAGCATGCTTGCTATGCGTAACACTTCCTCGAATTTTTGGAGGAGCATGCCCAATCACACCTTTGTGGAATGCTATATGGTCACCTCAGACAAGAGGCTAACAGCTTCAATGGCATCTCATGTTTGTGACAATGACAACTAAATTGCATTGAACTTTTACTCATCAATTCAACTCCAATTATCGACAACCAAACAAACAAAATCCTATTTCCTGAAACAAATGCTCAACACTCATATTTTTCATTTTAATACAAGACCCCTTAACATCATCTCATGCCTCCTCAAATATGCTGTTCTGCAAGTCCATCACTTGGTTGACATGGACACAAAATGGAACAGATGACAGTTCCTATCGCAATGATTTCTGAAAGAGGCTTATCGAGTAGGACAAACTCTAATTTGATTACACATGCATACACTCATTGTGGTAATCCTCCTTTTTATTAACAGTACCCTCATTGTGGTAATCTGAATTCACCAGACATAAATGTTTCCCAGATACTCGTACAGAACCAAAGTCATGGTTTACAGCTTCATGCAATTGTTCACTCTCATCCATTAGTAAACCTTTCCTCTATCTTCATACAAGATAGATCCCTTTGTTCTGAAACAATGGCATGACTTAAACAACCTTTTAACATTGCTACACAAGACAGCCATTGCAAAAAGAATCTCTACTTTCCGCCCCATCAGTTTAGACTAACTTTGCTATCCCTTCATACAAGACAGATCCTGTTTTTCCTTTTTAATGACTTGAACATGCAACCTTTTTAAAGTTGCCATACAAGATAGCCCTTTAGGTCAGCTTTGTACTTTATTGTCTCCTCCATCTATTATTAATTGGCACCAGTGGTTGGTTATGCTGATGTGGAATATTGTCAGGACTGCCATTAGTGTTCCTATTATAGAAGTCACACTATTGCCACTTGTCATAGCTACCAGTGTATTTGACACATACCATTGCCTCTCTGATGTCCAAATTCCTTGGTATTTCTATTGATGCTTTCACATTCGTGGTTTTTTTTTTTCTTTTTCCCTCTTTTCTTGAAGCCACCTCTAATTCATTACTGTAATTCCTTCAGCAGTAATAGAAAGATCCCCCCGTGGAGATTGATTTACATTTTTAGGGACATTAGAAGGTTGTGTAGGACAGGTGGTATCATCTTTACACACATACCTCAGCCGGAGAACAGTGTTGCTGATTTTCTGGCAAAGGTGGGTGTACAGAAACAAAGACATGCAATAGAGCTCTTCTGATCACGATACTCTTTGGGTGTATGGGGAAATGGGGACTCCTTATTGTATTTACGTCAGTTGAGGGGTACTGTACATATAGTGTTTTGTACTGTTTTTCTTTGTATTCTATCTGAGAGCCGTGTAGAACTCTCCTATGTTTGGCTCTATTCCATTTGTACTTATACATATTTTAATGAATCCATTTGTTAATGTTCCAAATAAAAAAGTTCCTTCAGCAGTACACTGGTGGTGAAACACCTGTATTTCATGCCTGATGGTACAGAGAAGTTGTACCTACAACTTTTGAATAAAATGGGTCATCTAGAGGGAAGATGGCAATATGACTGAATACCTCTGACCCGACATTCTATGGTGGTACACTGTAGACCTCTAGGCTTGGGCATTTTACATAGGTATACAATAATACATATCAATCAACAGGATACCCACTCCAAGTCTTGGTAGCAGAATCATTCATCCAATCGTTAATAAGCTTATTCTTCTTTCTATTTAGCTCACATACTGAAATCCAATTCCTGTTGCATTGTTGTAGGGCTTCACAAGTAACAGCGGTTCTGTTTCTCTGGTTGCCACAGCAGAACTCCTGTTTCGAAAGACGTGACCATTGATAAGAACACTATAATAATCCATCATAATTCAGAGCACAGTCAAAAGCACCCCATTCTTTTGACACAAAATATAAATCCATGGACTACATTTCCCTACAACAATATTCTCCCATACAACTAATTTTGCCTTCCTCTCTCCAGGAACTCTTGGTGCCACAGTTGCACCTCACTTCTGATCGAACTCAACATAAATAATTGTCTAAAAAAAGAGAAGAAAATAAAAAGAAAAAAGAAAGAAAGTTGTTATTTGTGAACAATAATCACAACAAGCATCTCATATGAATCACCATCCTATAGCTATACTTGAAAGGCACAAGAACTTATATCTACTGTTATTTCTTTTAATGTTTACAACTGTCAAACCAACATCTTATCAGTAATTCATAGAGAAAATTGAAAACAAACAACAACAGGACAGTGATGGAGCTAATTTATGTTAAAAATTATGAATCAACAATTTATGAAAGGGACAATTTCTAACCACCATAAACTCAAACAGAAAACATAGCAGGCACAGCAGTATATATCATATTCTATCACTAATTTCATTAACATTCTTATTTGTTTTGACATTGGATCCCGTAGTTCGAAAAACAAAAAATTGTGGAGACAGACCAGGCTATACACCAAGGTGCTCCTGAACTCATGAAGCCCCTCAATTTCTTCAAAGACATGAATCCCCTAAATTATAAGTTAAAATGCTAGACGAACACTACAAAACCATAATTAAATTTTACAATTGGACAGAAGAAGTACCATGGACTTCAACTAAAATCAGAGAGAGCATGTAGGAACAACTAGGAAAGATTTAAATATATAGAAACCTTCATAATAATTACTTGTTGCAGAACTAAAGTCGGCATGTGTGTGCTCCTCTCGATCTAATCACTGGCTTCACATTCAAACGTGTTCCTTTAGAGGCCAAAATTGCACATCCGGACAAAGTCCATATCATAGTCAACATACTTTGCCCAAAGGGGTCGAAACTGGTTCATGCCTATGTCAAGCCACGGTTTCATGTTGCCATTGAAATGTACAACTGCAGCATTTCTAATTTCATCCATGTTTATGCTTGGATTATATCCTAGTCCAAGTACATGCCAAGATTTGTCCAAAGGCTTTGTAGTAGAGTAAAAGGTGATCAGACCAGGTGGCAGAGTTCCAAGTTTCCACAAGGTCCTATTCTCATTCTGCAAGATAATCAATGCATTTAATTCATTAGGATAAGAATCCTCAGAATGTTGAAGAGACGGTTAGAATAAGAGAAAAAGGATGAAGCACACCCACACATGCATGTATGAAAATGTATGTGTACGAATAAGTATAATACATGAATGTATGAAAATGTATGTGTACATATAAGTATAATACATGTATATGCAGCCACACAAGCACATACAAAGTACCAAATACAGAAATTTCTGTCAACAAAAAATACATATCCAAAGGGCCTTAAACTCATAGTGGGAAATTATCAAGAGTCAAACCCTTACAAAAATAAAATAATATATTATATTATGTTAGGAAAAAAGATAAGGATTTCCCAGTCCATACATAAGAGAGTATGATAAAATGAGCTTTATACTCGATACATCTATGGTAATGAGGTTCTAAATTGAGATCTTGAATGGCAGGTAGGTTCTCATGAATTCAGTGGCCCAACAATTCCCTATTCTAGGCTACAAGCCCCTAGCCAAAGGCTCACACCCAGGTTGAGGCTTTATTTTGGTTTTGATTCTTATTAATTACCATGGAAATTTCAATGTTTCAGAAGATAATATTGTTTTTTCTTAGTACTGGTGTGGTAAAGGTGCAAAACAGAGAAAATTTACATATTTTTCAAAATACCAAAGTAAGTGCACCTACCCAATATAACCATTTCCCTTCAAGTGCATCAAAGGCTCCAAGACCCATTAATACCTAGAAACTTCCTTGTAACATAATTACTATGGTTCCATGAAATGACCTCAGCAATTCAGGGTGTGCATATAGATGCATATCATTGAGTACGAGTAATGCAACATATTATTGAGAATTGAGATTAAATATCACAGAAGAATTCATAAAAGATTTCAAACCGATCTTACCAAGTTTTGCCAGTAATGGTACTGCTCAGTACACTTCTCCTTCCTCCAAGCATCTAGGTCGAAGAAATTCATCCCATATGCCCAACCACATGCCTTGGGATTGAACTTCTCCTTGATCAATGGATGTGAGAAATTCATGTACTGTGCATACCGATGGAATGATCCAAAGCACGTTTCGACCGCCCCGTTCACCTTCCCATCCATATCAATCTTCCAAAGCCCTGTCAGATCCCTCTGCACCACAACATCATCATCAAGAAACAAGATCCGATGGAGCTTTGGGTACATCTCTGGCAGATAAAACCGGAGATGATTCAGCATAGAAAGATACTTGGGATTCCTGAATTTCATGTTTGTTGTGTCCTTTGTTGCATTCTCGAGCCTGTTTTCAAAGTAGAACCTCTGCAAGTTTGCTGATTCTAGCTGTCTAAGCACAGGAACATAGGAAGAGTTTAGAAATTTGTAGTCTTCCACAGCCTTCACCTCAACGTGGGCACCTCCCCATTCCCGAGTCTTGAACATGACCTGCATTCAAATATGTAAATGGACCTCTGAAATTCCATTAATTCGAAGCATCTGAAATAGAAATGAACAAACAGGTATTTTATGCAAATTTTGGGTCTGTTTTATGTTTTTCATTTCAAATTAAAACTGGGGGCTAACACCCATGATTGAATTTTGCAAGTTGTTTTCCAAGTGCCTATTACCTACTTGATGCACATCACTCAAACATGCAATCTTTATGAATGCAACAATGAGTGCTTACAAACAGTACTACAGACTACAGCATTTCACACCCACTGTAGTTGCCAGTAACACAAACTAGTATCACTATTTGCATGATGAAATAATTATATAACATACTATATCCTCCCAAATTAAAGGTGTAAATCAAAATTTCAGAACCCATAACCCGAAGTGATCTGCATCTGACACCAACAAATAGGAGATAAATGGGTTGGGTGCAAATTTCCAATCTGTTTAAAATCTAGTCCAAACTGCACTTGAATTTTAAATCTGACTCAAATGAGAAAGGAGATGTACCTGCATTGCACCAAGGTTCATCTTATCAGTAACAACATGGAAGACATGCTTCCAAGGCTCCTTGGAATTCTTGACAGCAGAATTAACAACGACTGACGCAGCTAATACATTATCTGAGAAGATGGCGTAGTGGTAGAGCTTAGGGTCCTCCAATTCGGGCTCGGAGCTGGGTTCAGCATACTTCTGCGGGTGCGCAATCCGCTCCTCCATGAGGCGCATGGCGAGGCAATGCAGGCTCTTGGGGATAGATTTGGCGGCAATGAGGCTGGAGAAGGCACCCTGCTTCTTGGCCTTGGTGAGTTGCTCATTGACCGCAAAGATGGTGTCTTTGAGCTTCTGGATCTTGAGTTGGTTGTCGAACGATTCCTTGGCATCAGCAATTAGCTGGCGCGCAAGCTTGATCCGCTCCTTCACCTCCTTCTCGAACTGTCGGAGTGAAGATTCGTCGATGGGTTGAGGGTTTTCCGCAGATGGGTCTGCATAGAGGGGGCGGGAGAGGAGATCCGAGAAGTTGCGGACAAGATCAGCGAAGATCCGAACGTGTTTGGAGTTCTCTAGCTTGAGTTTGCGGGCGTAGGCAGCGTAGGCGGATACCAGCGTCTTGTGGTCGTTGGCCTGCTTATGGATCTGATCGAATCGGGCCTTGAGCGGGTCGGATTTCAGCGCGAGGACGGATCTGCGGGCTCCTACCGTGATCAGACGGCTGGGATGGGTTGGAAAATCGACCTAATGATTTAGAAAAATCGGGAACTAGAGAATGAGTAGAATAATAAGAAGAATCAGAATTGAGAAAGAGAGTGTGTGTGTTTGCTTACCGGGTAAGAAAGATCCGATTGGAAAGAAGAGAAGAGGAAGAAAGCAGCAACGGAGAAGAAGATAAGGAAGACGAAGAGTGTAGAGGGTCGGATCCAGGCACCTCCCTCGGATACGGGTCGAGAGGAGCTACGGAGCGGATTCGCCATTTCCCAAGTACAGAGAAAGGGAAGAGAGAGAGAGGACGGAGATCTGAGTCTCTGATCTATATATATGTGACCTTTGCCCAACGGATGATTACATGAGGGTTCAGTAAATTTAATATTTGGAGCTTATTTCTATTAAAAGAAACTATTAGATTTCATTATCTCATTTCAATGGATAATTAAAGGCAAGATTAGCTATTCAAATTCAATTTCTATTGAAGTAAGATACACTAATTTAGTGTGCGTTATACTATATTTGAATTCAACCATGAATAATTGTTAGAGAATTGATATGTGCATCCATTTTTTTCCTTCAATGAATTAAAAATGAGTGAAATATCTATTTTGACTAAAAAATGAGAAGAGAGAAAGAAGAGGGGTAGCATCCTCACACATGGTTTTTATGTAATCGAACACGAGAATAAGTGAATTTTCCACTCTACCCTTCACCCTGTCGGATAACTTAAAAAATATCAAAAATCGGCGCATTTACTGGCTAGTCGACCACTCCAAAACGGTGAACCTTTCTGGTTCGTTCATCAACTGTGAGTTTTTCCCTCGTTTGGCTCAAGTTTTCAAATGAGGTAATTTTTATACCGATTTTTACGAACAAGGTATCAAAATTCATCAACTCTGAATGTTATGAACTGAGATTGATTTTATGAACTCTTGTTACACAAAAGTGGCGTGTGAGGATCGCTGCTCAAGAAGAGGCATTGTAAAATTTTGAACAAAATGGGTATTTCACTCATTCTTAGTGCACCAATCACTTTTATAAAATTTCATAAAAAGTTGTGCCATTCTCAATTTTACACTTGAGAAATAGAGCAAGTTTAAGAAAAATGAGTTTGAAAATTGTAATACCCTGCCCCAGATTAGGCGTGCTTTAGCTTAATAATCTTGTTTAACCGGTTAATCTCGGAGATTACGGTTAGGGCTTTGAGGAAAGCCCAGTGTGGCCCAATCCGAGCTCGTGAGCTCAGTGATCCAGCTCGTCAGCTGGAGGGGCATTTTGGTAATTTACCGCTTATAGTCGTTATTTCATAAATTATGTTGATATGTGATTATTATTGGTTGATAATGTTCTCCTTAATAAAGGATTTGCATTTATGATTTTAAAATGAATTTATTTTTAGAAACTAGTATTTAAAATATGCCCGTCAAAACCCCGAAAGGGAAAAATAATTATTTTAAGTGATTTTGAAAATGAGATAGATTTCAAAACTAGTATTTTATGTTAACCATTTTAAGAATGGTCTAGTTATTCTTTGGCACCCCAAAATGAGATTTCTAAATTGTTTATTTTAACATTTGTTTATTTAAGTAAATAGTGTTAATTTATAGTTTTTATTTAAATCAATGGTTTTTAGTGAGAGTTAAATCCCAAAATTTTTATGGTGATCAAGGTTTTCAAAACTCAACTTATCTGTAAAGTTAGATCAAGATTTTTAATTCTCAAAATCTTATGTTTAGTTTAAAATTCGACTTTTATTAAAACCAGGGACTAAACTGAAAAGCTAAAAATGATAGAGGGTTGATCTGCAAACCACTGTAGAGGACGTAAGCCGGTACTGCATGCAGAAGCATGCAGTGGCTCAACGGCCACTTCTCTCGGCCGGTTTCTCTATAAAATTGGCCTTTCCTTAGATGATTCAAACTCCCAGCAACCTCTTCTCTCTACTGCTCTCTGGTTCTCAGACCAAACCCAGCCGATCAGCCTCTGGTTCACTGTTTTTCTTCCCAGTTCAGTTACCCGTACCTTAGAGAGGAAGCTTTTCAAAGACCGGTTTTCTCAACCCAGGAACTCCAGGGAAGGTAATCACTGTGTTCCCCTTTCGATTCCAATCGGTTTAGAATAAAAAAAAATCAGTTTTGGCCCTGTTTTCAGTGAGAAAAATCAATTTGAAGTTTTAAGAAAAACCCAGTTTTAAGTGTACCAGTAAGCTTTCAGTGTTAAAATAGGATGGCCCAGTGAGCTTCAAAGCTCCAAACCATTCCCTATGGAAAGAGGACTCCTAGAGGAGTCCATCAGACCGGCTAGATGTGAAAACCAAGTCCGGGAAACCCTCTATTTCCGGATTCGAATTTCATTGTTGTCTACCGTCACTATCTGTTGTTGCAGATAGTGGAAGAAGACGACTCTCAGACGGTCCGAACCTTCGGACGGTCCGAGAGCTAACTGTCACGCCCCGACCCGACCGGTGGGCCCGGAACGCGACTGATTTTTTTTTTTTTGAAAGATAAGTAAACTAAACCACAAGCATTTTTACTGGGCCGGGTCAACAGTTAAGCCCAGCGGTTACACATTAGTCCGTTAAGTGAACTCAAACATTTACCATATGCCACCCAAAAACCAAGACATAAACAACATCAACACATAGCATAATCAAAATCAACCATCATTGATTATTATAAACCAAACATTGTCTCAACCATTACAAAGGCAACATAGCCTAGTACATCAAATAAACATAAATTAAGTACCACATCCGGCATTTAATAAAAGATAACGGTTCCAAGAACCAACAGGAAAAGATCAGGGCATTCCTCTCCCGGGGAATCCCAAAACACTGCTTTAGCTCAACGCCCTAAGCCTGAAAGAGAGAGTCCTCCTCCTTGGGTTTATTGCCTGAAAGGTGAGTGGTGTGAGCTAACTAGCCCAGTGAAGGATAATTAACAATGCACATTAAGTAAATAGTAAAACAGGTTAGCAACAGTTCAATATCACATGCTTGATAACAGTAAGCATAATCTCAATAAGATAATAACATCATCAAACTATCAATCACTGTCATTATCCACCGTAACGCCTGCCGACTACACTGAGACCAGTATTAAGTCCCGACACGGTCAAAATACATCCTTGCAAGTATATCTCCGGCTCTTAAACTTAGCCGATACTGACACCCTCAAGTCAGCAACTGACGACAGCATGGTCCGCCCATGGTCCAGTAGACATAAACCATCTCTCATATGGCCGATATTGGTTCAATAGCCCAGGTACGTGGAAGCAGTCTTACATACACATACGATCAACATCGTAATACCATAGTCATCACGGCACTCTTACAATAGTGCACCATGTATAGGCACATGAGTGGGTTCATCAAAACCGAAACCACTCATTGCTCAATATAACACCTGTTTACAAAATCTGCAGTGTTAAGTTCCCTCACCGTGATCGTGTGGTTTCGCGGTCTCTGTTCAAACAACATACAAGTGCTCAATCAATATACATAACAAATACATACACATACATAGTATTTGGAAATCACACGTTTTCCCACAAAATATCCAGGGTTAATGGAAATGAGTCCCTACTTGGTTTCTATCATTTTAAATTATCCGCAAGATAATAATATTATAAACATAAGGGGCTCAGTCCAAACTCATATTGTCTTCTGGACATTGACCAGATTGACTTATTGAATGTGGTCTAGATCCTCGGGTCACTTCTCGGTTGTCTTCTGGACATGGACCAGAGCTGACATTTTGAGTAGGCCTCGAGGTCACTCAGTGCCCGACTATAGTGTCAGCCTAAAAGTGAATCACTCAGTTCCCGACTAGTGTCGGACTGAAAGCGTATACAATATATTTACACTATAAATAATAAGAGCAAGGGGTTAGTACAATTTTAATTAACAGGGGGGGTATAAATCATTACAAATAATCAAACACATTAAACAAATAATAATCAAGATTAAAACGGTAATCAAAGCAATATTTTATCACTTAAAACTGTGTACCTCGGAACAAGGGTACAGTGGCTTCGGATCATCCGAACCACACTAAACTAGGTCACTGGCCTCGGAACTTGGGGCCTGACTTCGGATCGTCCGAAGACCGAGTCTCGGACCGTCCGAAGTCCATCCGAAACAGAAAAAACAGAAAACAGAAGTCTCGGTGGGTCTATGTAATACCCTGCCCCAGATTAGGCGAGTTTTAGCTCGTTAAAATTGTTTAACCGGTTAATCTCAGAGATTTTGGTTAGGACTTCGAGGAAAGCCCAAGTTTGGCCCGATCTGAGCCCGAAAACTCAGTGATTCAGCTCGTCGAGCTGGAGGGGCATTTTGGTAATTTACCACTTGTCGTGTATATTTTTATAAATTGTGTAATTTTGTCAATATTATTGGTGAATAATGTTCTCCTTAATGAAGGATTTACATTTCTGATTTTAAAATAAAATTATTTTCAGAAAATGATATTTAAATATCGCCCGTCAAAACCCCGAAAGGGAGTATTAATTATTTTAAAGGGTTTTGAAAATGAAATAAAATTTGAAATTTGTATTTTATGGTAGACCATTTTAAGAATGGTCTAGATATTTCATTTCATCTCAAAATGATGTTTCTAAATTGTTTATTTTAACAATTCTTTATTTAAGTAAATAGTGTAAATTTTATGAATTTTATTTAAATAAATGGTTTTAATTAAGAGTTAAAATCTAAAATTTTTATGGTGATTAAGATTTTTAAAACCCAACCTATCTGTAAGGTTGGATTAAATTTTTGAGCTTTTAAAATTATTTTTTTAGTTAAAAATCCATTTTTTTATCAAAATGAGGCCCTTTTAGCAAAAAATAGAAAATATGGAGGGCTGATCTGCAAAAGTAAACCTGCGGTTTACTGTAGCAGCGTCTCAGCCTCAGGCGCATGCCCCTTCTGCCCGATTTTCCTACGTCCCGTCCCATCGCGCGTGCCGGATTTCCCGGCCGAAAAACCTTCTAAATTCCGGCTCAATTTTCGGTTTTAAACTCCCACTAATTTCCTTCTCTTCTCCCTTCTCTCTACTCTCTGATTTTCAGCTGAGCCTTTGAGTTTTTGAAACAGTAACTTAGAGGAAATTTTCAAAGAAGATCCGGTTTTCAGCCTAGAAACTCAATCAAAGGTAACCACTGCATTCCCCTTTCAATTTCGACCGATTTGGAATAATTTTTTTTTGGATTTGGCTCTGTTTTCATTGAGAAAAATGATTTCAAAATTTAGGAAAAATTTTAGGGTTCCTCGTGTCAGTGAGCTTCCGGTGTTAAGATCGGATGGCTCACTGAGTTTCAAAGCTCCAAACCTCTTCCTGTGGAAAGAGGACTCCCAGAGGAATCCATCGGACCGGTCAGATGTAAAAACCGAGTCCAGAAAATAGTCCATTTCTTATTTTCGGTTTTACTGTTCACCAGACTTTCACTGTCTGTTGCAAACAGTGAACGGGGAAGAAGAAGAAAAAAAAAAATAATAATATTATTTTAAAAAAAAAATTTATTTTTATTTGATATTATGGTCGCTCATATTTTTAAATGTTGGTTCCCACCGAAGAAAAAAAAATGAATAAATAATTAAATAATTAAATATTATTATTTTATTCAAAAAAAAATATTTTTATTTGAGATTATGGTTGCTCATATTTTTAAATGTTTGTTCCCACCGAAGAAAAAAAAATGAATAAATAATTAAATAATTAAATATTATTATTTTATTTAAAAAAAAAAAATATTATTTCGTTAGATTATGTGATGTGATGATTTATACCCCCCCCTTGTTAAATAAAAATGTACTAACCCCTTTCTCTTATTATTTATAATGTAAATATTATTGTATCCGCTTTCAGTCCGACATTAGTCGGGAACTGAGTGATTCACTTTTAGGCCGGCACTATAGTCGGGCACTGAGTGACCTCGATGCCTACTCAAAATGTCAGCTCTGGTCCTATCCAGAAGACAACCGAGAAGTGACCCGAGGATCTAGACCTCACTCAATAAGTCAATCTGGTCAATGCACAAAAGACAATATGAGTTTGGACTGAGCCCCTTTTATTATTATATTATTATCTTGTGGATGATTTAAAAATGCTAGAAACCAAGTAGGAGACTCATTTCCATGAACCCTGGATACTTTGTGGGAAAATGTGTGATTTCCAAATATTACGTATATGTACGTATCTGATATGTATATTGATTGAGCACTTGTATGTTGTTTGACAGAGACCGCGAAACCACACAATCACGGTGAGGGAACTTAACTCTGCAGATTTTGTAAACAGGGTGTTATATTGAGCAATGAGTGGTTTCGGTTTTGATGAACCCACTCATGTGCCTATACATGGTGCACTATGGTAAGAGTGCTGTGATGATCATGGTATTACGATGTTGATCGTATGTGTATGTAAGATTGCTTCCACGTACCTGGGCTATTGAACCAATATCGGCCATATGAGAGATGGTTTATGTCTACTGGACCATGGGCGGACCATACTATCGTCAGTTGCTGACTTGAGGGTATCAGTATCGGCTACGTTTAAGAGCCGGAGATGTACTTGAAAGGATGTATTTTGACCGTTTCGGGACTTAATACTGGTCTCAGTGTAGTCGGCAGGCGTTACGGTGGATAATGGCAGTGGTTTAATGATGTTGATATATTATTTGAGATTATGCTTATTTTTTTAACTGTTGCTAACCTGTTTTACATTTACTTAATTTGTATTGTTAATTATCATTCACTGGGCTAGTTAGCTCACACCACTCACCTTTCAGGCGATGAACCCGAGGAGGAGGACCCTCTCCTTCAGGCTTAGGGCGATTGAGTTAAAGCAGTGTTTTGGGATTCCCCCGGAGAGGAATGCCCTGATTTTTCTGTTGGTTCTTGGAACCGTTGTTTTTGTATTAAGATGTGGTATTTAATTTATGTTTAAATGTTGTAATCGGCTATGTTGCCATTTGAGACAATGTTATGATTGATTAATCAATGTTGGTATCTGTTTGATCATATTATGAGTGGATGTTATTGTTGTGTTGTTTTTACTTTGTCTTTGAACTGATGTGTAACCGCTGGGCCTAACTGTTGATCCGGCCCAGTAAGAGTGCTTGTGGTTTAGTTTACTTACCTTTCAAAAAAAAAAAAAAATCAGTCGCATTCCGAGCCCACCGGTCGGGTCGGGGCGTGACAGTCTATAAGGCTCAGAACGTCCGAAGACTAGGTTCGGAACGTCCGAGAGGGTCGGTCCTTCCGAGCTGGGCTCGGTCCGCCCGAAAGCTTGCCTCGGGCGTTCTGGGCTTCGGGTGAAGCTCGGAACGTCCGAAGGTTGATGGTCCTTCCGAGCTGGGCTCAGTCCTTCCGAGCTCGGCTCGGTGCGTCCGAAGGGTCAGGTTCGCCTCGGGCATAACTGGGCTTCGGGTGAAGCTCGGAAAGTCCGAGGGTCAGACCGTCCGAAGAACGGCTCTCGGACCTTCCGAGAGTCGTCTTCCTCAACTGTCTGCACCAGCAGACAGTGACGGCGGATGAACAGTGAAATACGATTCCAAAAAGGGAGGGCTTCCCGGATTCGGTTTTCACATCTGTCTGGTCTGATGGACTCCTCTGGGAGTCCTCTTTCCACAGGGATTGGTTTGGAGCTCAGAAGCTTAAAGGGCCATCCGATTTTGAGGGTAGATCCTCACGGGTACATAAAACCCATGGTTTTCCTTAAAACTTGAAACTGGTTTTTTCTCACTCCATATTAATCCAAAATCGGTTTTGTTTGATTCAAAACTGGTTAGAATTTCAAAAGGGATACATTGGATACCTTGGTTTCGATTTTTGGTCTGTAAATCTGATTTTTGAAAAATCTTCCACTTAAGCTTCGGTTTGACTGAAACAGAAGGCACGGCAAAGGGGTAATGGTTTGAAATTACAGAGACAGAGAGAGAAGTGAAGGAATCGGTGGGAGTTTGAAACCGATTGCTAAGGCTGGTTTTATAGGCTTCTTGGCCGGAAAATCGCTGCGGCGATGGGACGAGACGAAAAATCTCATCATCAGCCGAGATATGGGCTGAGCGGCAGTGCACGCTGCACGCTGCTGAAGCCGCTACAGTGAACCGCGGTTTTGCAGATGAGCCCTCTGGTATTTTCAAATTTGCAGATAAGTCCTGGTTTAATGAAAATCGATTTTTAAAACTAAAAGCACTAATTTAAAAACTCAAAAACTTGATCCAACCTTACAGATGGGTTGGGTTTTGAAAACCTTGGTCACCATAAAATTTTCGGAATTTATCTCTTACTAAAAACCCTTGATTTAAACAAAAATCATATTTTACCCATAATTACTTAATTAAACAAATGTAAAAATAACTATTTTAGAAACCTCATTTTCAGGTGAAATGAAATATCTAGATTATTCTTAAAATGGTTTATCACCAAATACCCTTTCAAAATTTATCTCTTTCCGAAATTATTTAAAATAATTAAAACTCCCTTTCGGGGTTCCGACGGGCGATATTTAAATATCATTTTCTGAAAATCAAATCATTTCAAAATAATAAATGCAAATCCTTCATTAAGGAGAATATTATTCATCAATGACAATCACCAAATCACACAATTTATGAAAATTTACACAACAAGCAGCAAATTACCAAAATACCCCCCTCCAGCTCGACGGGCTGGATCACTGAGCTCACGGGCTCGGATTGGGCCTCGCTTGGGTTTTCCTCAAAGCCCTAACCAAAATCCTCGAGATTAACTGGTTAAACAAGATTAACGAGCTAAAATTCGCCTAATCTGGAGCAGGGTATTACACTAACCCTCGGACGTTCCGAGCTTCACCTGAAGCCCAGTTACGCCCGAGGCTAGCCAGACCCTGTCGGATGATCCGAGCAGAGCTCGGAAGGACCGAACCCACTCGGACGTTCGAGACCCACTTCGGATGTTCTGAGGCTTACAGACCCACCGAGACCATTTTTTCTCTGTTTTCTTATTCGGAAGGACTTTGGAAGGTCCGAGACCCGATCTTCGGACGATCCAAAGTCAGACCTAAGATCCGAGGTCAGTGACTAGTTTAGGTGTGGTTCGGATGATCCGAAGCCACAGTACCTGGTTCCGAGGCATGTTCCGAGGGACCTAGTTTTTGAAAGGTAAAATGTTCTTGTTTGATTTGATTATATGCTATAGTTTGTTTATTTGATTGCATGTGATGTGATGTTAATATCCCATTGTTAATTTAAAATTTGTACTAACCCCTCTCTCTTATTACTATAGTGTAAATACTATTATATTCACTACCAGGCCGACTCTATTGGTCGGGCACTGAGTGATCTCACTTCCAGGCCGACGCTATATTGTCGGGCACTGAGTGACCTCGAGACCTAACTCAAAATGTCAGATCTGGTCCTATCCAGAAGACAACCGAGAAGTGACCCGAGGATCTAGACCTAACTCAATAAGTCAATCTGGTCAATGCCCAGAAGACAATATGAGTTTTGGACTGAGCACCTTATTATTCTATATTGTGGATTATTATAATTTAAAAATGATAGAAACCAAGTAGGAGACTCAATTTCATGTACCTTGGATATTTTTGGAGAAAACAAGTATGGTTTTGAAAATATTGTTTGTATGTATATGACTGCTATGTGTATTGATTGTGCACTTGTTTGTTGTTTGAATAGAGACCGCGAAACCACACTTACACGGTAAGGGAACTTAACTTTGCAGCTTGATATAAACAGGTTTATATGGGTATTTGAGCAATGGGTGGTTTCAGATTTGATGAACCCACTCATGTGCTTAGACTTGACACAATATGGTAAGAGTGCCTATGATGTTGATCATATGAAATGTATAAGACTGCTTCCACGTGCCTTGACTATTGAACCAATATCGGCCATATGGGAGATGGTTTACGTCTACTAGACCGCTTTGTTAGTCTTGGGCATTACTCACGATTTTAAAACACGTCATGTCTAGGAGGAGAGATTCACTTCCTTTTAGCCAGAACTTTGAACGCTCGCTCTTCTAATATGAGACTAATGCTCACCACCAAAAACTTTTCCCAAGATACTGGTAAGTGAGATCCACTCCACCATTTGAGTATACGAACTGCAGGTCCCACATCAGGTATCCAGATATCTCACCTAACTAATTATTGAAGTATATGATAAGTTCTCTACCTCACAACTCGAATGAGCGATAATTGTACTATGTCATCAACTCTTGTGAAATAAAAATCTACTATAAACGAAGTGAACGATGAGTGCACAACCATATTATATTAGGGCGGTTGTTTTGCTAATGTAGCATTGATATGGAGTAATATGGCTGTCCAATTAGTAAGAAATTGTTGATTTGTACATGTGAAGTGAGATGGGCCTCATGTTGTTGGGCCTAGCCCAGTTGGGCCTGTATAACTCGTTATGGCTTAAAATCATGGCTTTTGGAGGCTTGAGTTAAATTGGTCCAAAGCTAGGTCCAGGTTGGATTTGATCAAGGTTTCAAATTATAAATTTGGCTTTGGTTGGGTTACTTATTGGGCTTTTTTCAAAATAAAAAAGGAGTTAGGCCCAGGTGTACAGTCAACTTCGATGTCCTTACTTGAGTCAAGCCCAATTGTGGGGTACCGGGTAGTTGGGTATTTGGTTATGGGCCAAAGTGATGTGTCTATAGTATGACATTATATTTATTTGGAAATGGATCAACCCATTTTTCCAGTTTAAATGTTTTGATATATTCCAATTTTTCCCTTGAGTTTTGGGCCCATTCCTTTTAGAGCAATTGTCTAAGGGAATTTGTGGTTGATGAAAATGGGCTTTGCCAATTTGGGCATGGGTTTTGAAGACTTATTCTGGAATTGCAAGGGATGGAATATCTAGAAGGTGGAAGATCTCCCTAGGCATAGTGGAAGCCGATATTTAGAAATTTATATTTTTAACGACACCTAGCCTTCTACGTGTCATGTGATAACATGATTAACCAATCTTAAATAAGTTCAAGTGAGGGAGCTATAGTTTTACAAATCACATTTTCTATCATCCACCTTATTAACATCACTCACATTATCAAGGAAACCATCTAATTTTTACAAATTAACCAAATTCGAGCCGACTAAAATTAGGCTAAAATGGGTTCAAAATGCGGATCGGATTAGAATTCGGGTTGAGCTGGGTTAGAATTTGGGTCGGGTCGAGACATTGGGTCAATAATTCGGATCAAGTTGGGTTTTAAGAAACCCGACCCAACCTGACCCGATTTCAGCCCTAGATTATATATTTTGTTTGATTATGCTTGTTTAATTGTATATTAAATCTATGATGCTAATATACATGAATAAGTGAGGCTCACCATCCTTGGACTGTGCGGCCCAATACACTGGAGGCTTCTCTATATGGTATAGTAAATAATTCTTTCTTTAATTCACAAATTTTTTTTTTAAATACTAGTGAAAAAAAATCTCAGCCATATCTCTCAAACTCACCAAATTTAATTATAAATATATTTTTTTTCTATTTTTAGTCAATCTTTGTAAAATTTCCTTTATTTAAAAATAATCATATGATAAAGTCGACAAGATTCTTTCAATACATCAAATCCCATCTTAAAATTCATTTTTCTATTTTTTAGTTATTTTTTGGATGAACTTTTCTGTGTTTTTCCTTACCAACATAGAAGTAAAACATTACCATTGAAAACAATCAGTTTAAATTCATTTGGCATTCACCTTAAATTATTATTATTATTTTTTTTTTTGGATTAACGTGTGGTTTTATGCTGAGTATCCCGCAGTTTTCCACAAACAATTTCAAAAATAAAATAAAAAAATAAAGTAATAAAATTATCATTCAAGCCATTTTATCTCATTTGCTAACATTTACACTTATAATTTAATTTGACAACTTAAATTACATGATCCATTCATGTTTCTCACCAATCCAAGTTTTTTAATGATTTTTCCTTGGTCATTATTATTTTTTATTTATTCATGTTTTGGGTTTAAAATGCAAATATTTAATATAAATTTAGTATCTCACTTTATGAATTTTGGCTCGCAAATTCAAATCATGGCATACAATAAAAGCCTCAACAATGGGAAAACTTTCATCATCATCTTCATCACAAGCTTCATCAAAACCTTTCTATAATTTTCAATGGTGAGTATTTTTTCATATTTATTTATGATTTTTCAAATAAGTTAAAACTTTACCACTACTCATATTCTTAATCTCAATAATTTTTTGCTAATATTTTGTAAAACGAATAATAACCTTTTGATTCAAAGACTCCAACTCAGACATAGTCTATGCTTTCTTTGATTTGTTGTCGCCATCATCATCATTCACTAAAATCCTATATGAGATTTGACTTTTTAATTTTTATTTCTCCTTTGACACCATTATAAAATAAAATATATTAAGGTGAGATTTGAATTAGTTTCTCTCGTCTATCTCCCCTATACCATGTGGGGCCCATGGAGTGGGATCCGATGCATGATAATGGGTGGATTTAAAAAGTATTTTAAGATGATGATTCTAATAAAGATCAAGTTCGTTAGATTTGAAAAGCTGCAAAGACCATTAGTTGAAATGGGTCAATTTTGAATGAATTTTTAATTCAATGGCGAGATGCCGAGATCAACTCAAAATGAACTCAAATTGAGCGACTATACAATTCAAGAGGGTAAATGGGTGTGAGAAGAAAAACTAGTGATTTCGGGTCCTGATGGATGAATTTTTTTTATGAAAGATAATGGGCCAATGCATTGTTCAAGGGCCTCACATCACACCTCACTGCAATAATTTAATGCAAGATCTGGATCATTGAATCCACCAGGAGTAGATGTTGGCCTGGTCCAACCCAAACTCCCCCATGGGTCCAGCCCACTGTGGGTTGAGCCAAGGTCTTGTTCACATGTATAGGTCCACCATTTTGATTATAAAAGGTGCAGAAGTCGGTGACAAATATTAAAATAAACAAACTTGTTCTCCTTTATAAAAGAACTTCCATAATATCTCAAATCATTACTAATTTAAAGTTTTCACTTTAAATTATTTCATTAATTTAAACTTGTATAATATTTAAAATACTAACTTTATTCATTAATTAATGTGAATTTTCTAATATAGTTTATGGGTGACCCTTATTTGAGTCTAATAAATTATGTCATAGTTTTCTTGAGGCACAAGCAATTGGAAGTTAGTGTAGCATAAATAAGATGCAAAGATCAAAGAATCTCAACTTTGTGTGGCACATTGTTTTGTTGCGGAAGGAATTTATTCTCTAAATTTTGATGGTTAATAAGTTAAGACTTTGAACCAAAATGGCTCTACTTAACCATAGAGGGTCGGTCCATTTGGTATCAAAATAGTTCTTGCCAGCTAAGAGTCTGATTGGGTATTAAAATACTCATTAATTTCTTAATTTGTTTACTTTTACGAGTAGAATTCAATCTATGCAGAAATTTAATTCAAACACCAAACCAAATTAAACGAAAGAACCAACGAAGAGCTCACCAATCTGAGGGAGAACTTCAAACAAAGCTCAAAGCTTCAAATTTCATTAATCTCAAATTTGGTGTATCTATAATGGGTGGCCTAGCACTAAATATATAGGACTTATTATAATGAAAACATAGAAAGTATGCTAAATTCGAAACTAAGAAAAAAGATCTTCCTAAAATTCTGCACTACATCGATCAGATTCGTGCCTTCTCGCATATCATCGGTTGGATCGATGATAACCTTCGATCGGACCGATCCCTATTGGTCGGGACCGATGATAACCTTTATCGAACCTTCAAAAGTAGGGTTTCTGCACAATCGATTATGTTCTCTGCCAATTGTACCAATGCAATCCTTATGACTATCAGCAAGACAAAATTCCCCAGTTTTGTGCGATCAATCTGCTGATGACGTGGCAGTGTACGGTGGGGCCTCTCTTACCTCCATCGACTGGGCATAGACTTGGAGCGCCATTTCATCGATCCATCAAATTGGATTGGCTCATCTTCCCTTGGGTCCGAACCAGACTCGATGTCCGCATCAAATACTTAAAACATAAAATTTATATTAGGTGTTTCTTCATATTAATTTCCTTATAAAATTTTTAAACATTTTCCAAAATTTTAGACCACTATTCAAATTTTTATGACATATTAAAATTTTGACTTTTAAGAGTCTAAAACTCCATAAAAATAACCTTTACTTTTTTAAAAAAATGCTCAACCTAATTTTTTCATTTTTCCTATTTTTCTTCAAAAGAAAACAAATAAAAAAGGAGAATGCGTCTTTGCCAATATGCATTTTTGACCCCAGAATTGAATTACATTCACACAGTAAAAGTGAGAACATATCATTCATTAGATGATTTATTTCACATCGATCTCTTGACTTAATCCTTTTGATAGGGAGTAGAATGGGTTAAATTTGGACCCTCAACTTGAATACACTCGACCCATTCATTAAATAAACTTTAGTTGAGTGATCATATTTATTAAATAGATTAATATACTCTACTCAAAACTCTATTTTTCTAGTGAGACTAAATTAAATTAATGAATCAATTTACAAATTATCAGATGAAATTGAACTTGGTGTCATGCAAGTATGTGTTGAGTCCCATATCGGATGTATACTGATAAAGTTGCGCTTATAAGTGGGGGTAGGCACCACCCATAATGACTAGTCATTTTAGGATATAAGCACCTCCGTGATAAGTGGTATTAGAGCTAATCTGAGGCACTATCATGTGGACTCAAGGGCACTTCATCGGAATTCACTTGACGTGTGGGCCCTACACAAAAGTGTTGTGCCCCCCTGTTAAGGGTGCTAGGTATTGGGTCAGGGAGCATGCCACATGGACACAGATATTGTTGAATCCCACATCAGATATGTGTCGGAAAAGACTTGGATTTATAAGTGGAAATATATAACATCCATAATGACTAGTCATTTTGAGATGACAAGCGCCTCCCTGACATTACGCGCTCTATCCAAATCCATCATTTATTAGATGAATTCACATTGGCTCACCCATCCATTGAACATGTCAAAGTAATCATTTCAACTATTTTATAGGTACGTACTGAGAGTTTAAAATTTCGATATCGGCCGATATGATACAGTCGAAATATCGACCGATATGATTCGTATAGCTAATATTCGGACCCCTGGTAGGTACAGATCGAACTTAGTAAGTTGGGTAGCAATTGCCACTACTCTTTAAACAGGAAGATTTCTTGATCAACAAGTTAATATGAAATCGGATGCTGAAGCTTCTCTCTCTCCATTTTCTTTTGGGATTGAGTCTTTAGAGTTTAATGTTTTATGTTCACCACTGAAGTATGAAATTGGTATCTTAAATTAGCCGGATATATTTTTTTTATTTATTTCTACGAGATCTCTTCTTCCACGAGCTCATCTATAATATTCCATAATACATAGCTGAATAGCTTTTACCCAAGCTTACTGCTTTACGTGGGTAAAAATAGCAAGCAAACAGCTTGTGCTTCTGCTTCTAAAAATGGGCTCAGACCTGCTCCTTGAATGAGGATGAGACTGAGGCAAAAGCTTCTGCAACTGTCATGAAAATGCAATTCGACCCGAATGACTCCAAAGTTTTCGATAAATGGAGCTTTTCCAGCACATCTCCAATAGGATTTGCCAACACAAGCTACAAAAACATAATTAAAATTAACATTTAGTATGGGATTTGAATTGCAGATGTCAACAGCCGGATTTGGGTCAGGCCTAATGTGCACTCGCATACACACTTAACTAAAAGTGCAGGCTCTGAAAATGACCAAACCTGACATTGATCTTGTTTGTTGAAACGACACCCAAACTTCTTTTTTTATGACCAAGGTGTCTAGGCCTCTTAAAGCACTGGGCTAATTCTCGAGGCATATACAAACATCTCTATCCACATATAATGGGTAACTCTACGGGAGTGGCCCTTTGGAGTGGAGTGAGAATCCAACTCAGGACTCCCACATGAACCCACACTCAAACTGAACCCGAGGGGGACATCAATACTAAAAACACTTGTAATATAGTATGTGATTTCGGGTTTATGACAGCATTAGCAGGACATGGACCCAAAGTATTTAACCTGGAACATGATTTGCAAACTCTATTTCCAGAGTTGAGCCTTTCGACCTTTTGGGCTTTTTGGCTATGCATCTGACATCCTTAAATTTGGCCTACCTGTAATGATCTTCTCTCAAGAGTCTTCTTGAGCTCATCCAAAGCACCGATGCCGTCACTATCTATAGTTGTTACAGCTGCAGAAGAAAAATGGTTCACAATTACAGTGATTTTCAAGAAACAATAAGATGATATAGCAGTATAAAGGGTCCCAAGTATGATATGGTAGTATAAAAAGGGTTCCAAGGTGTCAATAGGCCAACGTGCCACATCAGACCTTGTTGGCTTAGGTAGATTTTTCAAGTCCATGGACCAGTGTCTATCTTAAATTTGGGCTGTCAAAGGCTCATCGGCCTGTTAAATCTCATCACACTCTATAAACACTTCATTCCAATGGTGAGTCTCACTCTGTCATGGGTGGTCGTGGGGCCGTCACCTGCCATGATAGAGGTTGAGATCCTTAGTTTTCATGATGAAAGGTTTTAGTCCAACCACCTCCATAGCTATGACTTATAGGGACGCCACCTAAGGCGTCCAGATAGAAAGGCCCCCACACACTTAAACTCCTTAATATATCAGTCACAAAGGGCCTCTAAAATCTCACTCCGCTTAGGGCCCCTGAGATTTTATGGGATCTCAGGACTGACCCTGCTAACATCCATTTTTGTTAAATCTACGTCTCTAAACTGAAATTTGGACTGATTCTAGCGCTGTCGCACTATGCATATTTCCATCAGACTCTTAAACCCCCATTTTAGTATTCGAACAACTTTCTTAGAAAGTTTTTTTTAAAAGAAATATGTTTACCAGCCATATCCAAAATTATGCATTTCAGAGTGTTGCCTTTGGTTGACTGTATTCTGTCTTCCTCTTCTTTCACCCACCTTAATATCCTACAAGTAATAGAGAATAAAAACTAATCAAATAAAATCAAGGAATAGAGTACAGTAAAAACTGCATAGACAGGAAGGGAGGGAAAAAAAAGAGATTCCCTGAATGGGTGTGCAGATGGAGGAATGGAGTGAAAGACAACAGTGTACACTTTTTGAAGCAGAACAATTTACTTTGGAATCCATTGATCACCAATGGTTAATTATTCATTGGGGAGTTGTCCTGAATTCTTATTTGTGGGGCTCATAATTCATTTGGAATCAATCCATCTGGCAAGGGATTTAAGTTGGAGAATCTCTCTAGTTTTTACGTGCGAGATCCACTTTTCTCGTAGGAAAACTCATTGATCACCAATGGTTGATGTAACTTGAATCCCTTGCAAATGGCTGCATAGTTGCATTCTAATCTTCTTCTTTTCTTTTTTCCAATGACAAAAGGTACCCTGTTGTTCAACACAAATATTTGGGACCGTAAAGTATGTGGACCAATAGAAAGAGGATGTCAGCAAAGAAGTGCAACCAGTTGGGTCAGGCTACAAGGACTATTTCCCTATTTTGTCAAAACTGAAATTATGTAGAAATTTTACAAACTATCCATTCATTGGATTCCTGAATACTGAGTAAAGAGTTTGAATTGACAGCAGGTAGGTCTTATCATCTTGAAGTGGGAGGAGGGAAAAAAACATTCCTAGTTAAAGATCAACCAGGTGATTCCTACCAATGTCAGAAGATAGAAAACAGTGATGTAGCATAAAAAAAATTACATATGAAACTAACCTTTCTTGGAGATACGTTGAATTTGCAAAGTAGATTGGTGATTCGATGCTTAGAATAAGAAATGAGGCCACCCTGGAAGCATCTCGGTAGTGACTAGCATTTCTGTAGATTTGAGTCCCTGGGACTTTCCCCAGCATGCTTATGTTTGGCCTTGTTACTTGTATGAGGATCTTGAAAATTGAGATTCCAACCTGATTGATAATTTCACGGAACCATCAAAACCTCGAAATGATTCAGATGTTTCAATAATAAATATGAAAAGCAACCATTTTAATGTCACTTTTTGCTCTCGACCATGATTTTAAAATTCATTGTGATGATGTATGCCATGGTAGGAGGAATATCATCTCTATTAAAGCCAGATTCCCATTCAATTTCTAAAAAAAGTTTGAGTACCAACCCACTTTAACATCGGTAGGGAATTACGCATGGCACCGACCGATAGTGGAAGAGTTTTGTATTGCTACTTCTTGCATACCAATGTGAACAAAAAACAGACACCATGTCTCCTACTTTATTTTTGGCATAACTAAAAAGCATGGGGAAATTCACCATTTGTTTCATTCCCATGTTACAAAAGTCGGCCAAGACATGTGTCATATGCAGGTCTTGGTCATAACTGTTGGGGCTGCGAACGAGGATTGAAGTGTAGAGGGAGATTAGAGATTTATAAAGGACTTGGGTCACTCTACCTAACAGGCTAGTCTTTTGGGCTGGATACCCATGTCCTAACAATGACCGATGCCTGTTGTTTAATAGTTTCAACACCTGTATCCTATTTATAGAAAACACTTATATTTTAGTTTAATGATTTCTTCACATCTAAGTTTTTATCTTGAATCATTTCAATACTTTTTAAAATAAATTTTCAAAATGAGACTGAAACAGACTGCAATACCAGTTCAAGACCAATGTAACAAAGTCTGAAACCGAGTTTTAAAACCATGATCGTAATGGTTTAGATGATTGGTAGAAATTCTTCTTGGGATATGAACATTTTAGGAGTGATCGCAGACTAACCCATTTACGACAAACCTGCCTATGCATCTTCATAAACTGACTAAGGCATGGCAACTTCAGACAAGTATCTAGACGAGGCATGTGATTCTACTGTCCCCGCCAGATTTACAGGAGGTTTGTGGATTAGACAGTAAAAAAAAGTTCTCCACATCATATTTCTGGCCATCCAAACTAAGGAGAAGGCGTAGCCATGTACTAGATTTTATTTTTACTGTTAATTTCTTGATCTGATGAAACTGATTTTTTTAATGTAATCCAAAAGCATCCTTTGTATCTGATTGTGCCCCTTATCCCTTCCCCATGCCAACCATGTGTCGGGATACTAATCTATGATGCCGTTTGTACTAATCTACGATGCCATTCTCTGACAAACTTCATTAAAATAAACAAGAGGGATTTTAGCAGTTGGCAAATCTGCCCAGAATATAAATGTTAATGGTAAATGTATAGAAACATATTCACGAGGATAAGTGTGCTTTCAAGTATGAAAATGTTATATATGAAGAAGCTTGCTCACCGCAATGGCAAGGCCCATCTGCACTGAAATGAAAAGGACACCAAAAAAGGCACTTGAACACGCCAAGAAATCAAGTTTGTCAACTTTCCACAAGCGAAACGCAGCCTGGAAATCAATTAATCCAATGACTGCTGTTATAATGATCGCGGCTAATATAACGTTAGGTGTGTAGTAGAACAGTGGCATGAGAAACAGCAGTGTCACAAGCACAGTTGATGCCAATATGATGTTAGAAACAGCAGTTTTTGATCCAGCATTGTAATTTACCGCTGACCGAGAGAATGATCCTGAAAAATTTAGAACACAAATGTGAGAAATCAATGAATTTAAATGATTATGAGATGACAAGGATTAGGTTGTAAACATGATTAGTTCATGGTCTTCGAATTTTATGTTTCACCTGTAGTGACATAACATGAAGTGCAAGAACCAGCTATATTCATCAAACCAATTGCCATCATTTCTTTGTTTCCATCAACTTGGTAATTTTTTAGAGAAGCAAATGTTCTTCCCACTGCAATCCCTTCCTGTCAATATAAGTTTCGCCAATGAGAAAATCAGAAAAATAATAGGTATACCCATTGATTCTGATAACTGTAAATATCTATCTAGTCATCTGGTCCATTTGATCAATCACAATCTACCAACTTAAAGGACTCCATTCTGCCAGTGGGCCTTATCTTGCGGAATGTTGCACAAACATTTGTCAACAACTTAACGGTCCGCGTAATTTTGGGTATAAGAGTAGATTGGACAGGCCAGATCAGGGCTGTACACATAGATGTGATACGAAAGTATCCAAAGGATCTGATCTGTACACAGCTACAGATCTAATTAATGTTTGGCTTGTATCAATACCAAATTGGGTCCATTACAAAGATGCATTCCTGAGTTTCTTGACTATTATATGGAATCTGACCAGATCTAGATCCTAAAATATACTTCCCCTGGCATGTATAGGAATTGGATCAAGAACCTTAAATCTGTAATTAGATCTAAAAATACTTTGGATCCAACAGTAATCTGCTTGTTTACAACCTCATGTTAGCACCGCTTATTTATGAAAAAAAGATAAAAGGTAATGAATAACAGGAAGCAAATCCGTAATATTAATCGTTGGCCGCTATGGATGGTGTGGGAGGCAAACAAATTAAATGATCAAAAGGGGTGGAGGTACATAAGATGATGTAGTTATTCATAAATAACAATAATAGTAGTAGTAATAATAATAGAACCAGTTCCATTTTGTGGTATTGAGATGGGTTACCAAACATGAGAATGAAAAAAGATTAATGGCCTTCACCAACTTACAGTGAGAGATAAAATTCCAGTTACAATCCCAGTCTTGATAGCAAGTCCCAAGAACGGGCCATGAAAATACAGCATGTTTGCTGAAGGTGGGTTTAGGCCTTTTTCTAAATGGCCAATCTGTTAGCAATACCAGAGAAAACACAGAAATCAATACAATACAAAATGAGGAATGAATTTTACAGTTGCAAAATGTTTATGCCTTTAAAAATTTAAATTTAAAGCTCTCACCGTTCGAATCCCATGATTCTGAGCTTTGAATATGTAGACGGCAAGGGTCGAGAGAAACACAGAAGTTAGTGGTGCTGCTGCTGACACCCAAAAAAGCTTTGGTTTCCTCATGCTCTGTAGCATTTGTTTGTACCATTAGAGTGTGCAGTAGAAAGTGGAATTGGTGTGTTCACAAAATCCTTCCAATTTATGATAAACTAAAATGGATCAAAATTCAAAAAAAGAAGCTAGAAAAAGATTGAAATTTTGAAAATGGGAATGAAATTTTGGGTGGAAAAGAAATCTTCTGTTTTATGGTAATCTTGAAATCAAATTCTATATGGGAACTGCAATTTTCATTAAAGGGTCCTTGCAATTTAAGGTGCATACGATAAAAGTTACATAGTAGAACAATCCCACCAACCAGTTGGTGGATTATTTAAGATTGAGATGTATAGTTGAAAAATTAATAATAATAGAACATTATCTTGACAAAGAGTATAATCCAAAAAATGAACACCAAAGGAGCTAATGAAGCTTCAATAATGATTATACGTAGTACCTCACGTAAATGTTTGAAAATAAGGCTTAGGTCTGTTTGTAAACCATCATTTAGTAAAGAAATGTGAATCATAACCAGTGCCTAATTTTCAGAATTGAGATGAAACTTACAATATGCCTTGCTATGAGTAGGAAGAGCAGAAAACAGGAGCCCATGACAATGGTTTGCCAAGCCCACTGCAAATTAAAGTATGTAGAGTTTTTGTTAGAATATTTGGAAAGCATCATTAAAAGAAAGAAATAGAAAATTAAACCGTAAAATCAGGTATCAAATTATCTACCTCTGTTCTATGTTTGAAAACAGAGAGCATCACTTGCACAAATCCCATCTTGTTAGTGAAATGAACTATCCCAAGCAATCCTTTTAGCTGTTGCAGTGATACTATGATTGCAGCACCAGCCATGAATCCGATCAGAGTAGATTTCGAAAGAAAATCCACAATAAAACCTAACCTGTAAATCCAAATGGATGAATAAGGGATGAAATCAACTTTCAAATTGATTTGATTTTTTTTTTTTAAATTTCTCTTCTTTATTGAAGACTGACTAGATTGAGGGAATTAAAACATGCTACTTCTGAGTTCTGACATGCTCATTTATGAACCCAAGTTCACACAGAAGAGATTGCTCAGTATGTGAATCCTTGGTTATGAGATAAATGGTTTTTTTTTTTAGTAGAAATGTTTTTTCTTTAATAATCATTTTACCATGTTCAATACAGATGTTAATGCAATCTTTGATCATAGTCATCAAAGCAAAGTGATTTGATATAATGACAGATAAACTTGTCATCTTTTGTCAGATTTGTAGCCTTGAAGGCAACCCAGGTTGAAATTTTTAAGAAGCTATTTGGTTAATTAACATGTCATTGAGATTTAATTTTTATTTTCTCCCTTTTTTTGTCACTTCATATGCAAGCATGTGGGACAGAAGTAAATAGAGTGATATCAATCAAATAATCTCTTCTTAAGCTATAATTATATGAAGGCAAGAAACATTGACATTGAAATGCCGGTTGGTAAACAGGAATTATTGATGCAAGCAAATGATGATTGAAGTCCACAGGCTTTTGGAATTAAGATCCAAATCTTCCTACCTTAATAGACCTAAAGATGCTTGGAAAACACCAGCAAAAAAGGTGGCTGTGAAAGCCAACTGAAGATACAGAATAGGCTCTTTGACAGGAGAAACCATTTCTCTGATCATGGATCCCATGACCAGAGATGCGATCGAAACGGGTCCAACAGCAAGATCTCTTGAGCTCCCAAGAATAGCATATATCAATGGAGGAACAAAGCTCGAATCTGAATGAAGCCCATTTAGAAGAAATTGAAATTTGAAGCTAAACATAAACCATGAGAGGAAAACAAGAAAAGAGGAATAAAACAGAGTCACTGTGCATAGAAAATACTCACATAGTCCAATTATGGGTGGTAGATTTGCAAGCTTAGCATAACTAATTCCCTGAAATTAAAACAACACAAAATTAGGCCAGCAAGAAACAGTTGTATTTTCTGATTAATTTCATTAAAATAGATTCAAACAAAGAAAAACAAGCAGATGCATCTCATGATATTTCTGTTCTTCTACTCAGTAATCTTAAAAACCCAAATGGGATCACTGAAAATAGTTCCATGTTTCAGTTTCATTTCTGAATCTTAAACTGAAGAAGGCCTCCCACATAATAACCAAGAAACAGTCATTTTCTGACTCACTTTACTTATTGTCAGAAGAGAGAGAGAGAGAGAGAAATCACTTGAAGTGGGTTTTTTTTTTTCCTTCCAAATTCATTTACAAGAAAAAACAGGACAATGTCACCACATAAGAAAAAAGGGTATGTTATCTTTTACCTGTGGGATGGCCAAACTGGCAATGGTGAGGCCTGAAATCAAATCAGACTTGAGAAGCTTGAGGCTGTAATCTGGGGCCCATTGGAAAATGGGGAAGAAGTACTGAAGTCCCAAAACCAGTTTTCTCAAGAATGGCTGGTTTTTGAATTGGCTGAGAGGGTCATCAGGGAAGAAAATCTCACTGAACCTATGCTTGAGAGATTGGAAAGTGGTCTTGTTTGGTGGCAAGTACACTTTGTGAATTTCCAAAGGTTGTGCTATGGCTGAAGGAGAGTTACGATTCTCAATATCTGAAGAGAAATCTTCCACTCTATTAGAGCTTACTCCCATCACTCAAAACCAGATACCCAGAAGAAAGAAACAGAAGAAAAAGTGAGAAGAATGCAGAAAGAAGGAAGGGCGGCAATGGGATTTATAGCAGAGAAAAGAAGAGGAAGGGTAGCGGTTGATGCAGCAGTTACATGCTTGCTATGGGCCAGGGCCACACTGTGCACCCAATATCATAACCCTACACGTGGCAAACATCCACATAATGATCAAAGTTATGTAAATAATAATTTTTACATTATAAAAATTAATGCAAAGTTTAAATTTAATCAAGTGAAATGATATGAGTTTGACAAGCACTTAGAGCAGTAGAAGGCCCTTTAGAGTATGGACCCCAACTTTCTATTTGAAGATTTGAACGGTTACTTACCTTTAAAAAAGAATGAAAAGTTCTAAGATGATTCTACTTAGTCTTTTGGCCTAATTTTGTAAATTTTATAAAAACCCTAAACTTTAATTAATTCATCTTTTGTTCTAATTAAGTTGTAAAGCTTATAAACAGTATAAAATTGTGATTACAGAAGAGACAGGATGTAGGGCCGATCCTAAAGATAAACAGCGTAGAGGGTCGCTTTTATCTCAATCAATCAATTTGATTCAAATTAGTATAATTTGATTAATAAATTAATTAGATTTGAAATGATTTGTCACGAATAAATTGGAATTCCTTCCAAAATTTACTATTTCCTAACAATTTTATCTATAATTTAATTTAACTTGACTTATTATTGCATTGGTTACACTTTTCAATAAATGTTGCCAAGTGGAATCTAATCAAATGACAAGTGTGTTAAATTTGAGTTGTGTTGATTAGTTGTCATTCTCAATGGTCAACTCTACTATGACAAAATTTGACCCCACCTTACTCATTGGCCATTGTGCCACCACTTGTGATGGTGATGCTCAGGGGCACGTGCTTCATGGAAATTGCATGTAATTTCTTATAATTGAAAGAGAAGTGGGTTTGATTGAATTTCAATAAATTCAACTCAATACAGATAAAGAAGTATTGAACTCAATCTGATGCGACTTGAATTACTCAATCTAACTCGACATGTATTGCAAATCTAACGCAATCTGAGTGCTATATTAAATTTATTGAATAGGTCGGACCAGGTTAATTCAGGTCGGGAGCCAATTTTTAAAAAAACTTGGTCCGATCTAATCCGAATTTAACTCGTATTTTTTTTTCTTCAACCCAAACCACTTGATTTCTCAGATCAGATAAAAGCCCGACCCCAAGTTTCACCCCTATAATTTCTCTTATATACTATTCTATTTTGATAGGTAGTACTTGATCTAAGTCTATCCAAAATAAATAATATTCTTTTCTTTTTTTACAAATGACTAGAAAAACTGGTGTAATTTTATTGAATGCCAATAATATACATAGAATATATAAGTACATTCTCATAGACATAAAGTGATAGAACTTGACAAGTAATCCTATTTAAGATCGAAATAATCCAAATTATAATGTACAACAATTATGAATTTTTACAATGTTTGGTACCCATTTCTAATGGTTGCCATTGAACATTTGTAAATTTATCTTTAACATCTTTTAATTCTATTTTAATTACTTATGTGTAATTAAAATACTTAAATGAGAACATTTTTTTTCCAACTTTGAAATTGCACGAATAATTTTTAAAAGAAATCCTTTTCAAAAAAAAAAAAATTAACTATAGTAGGTCACAATAGTTATTCAAATATACCAAAGGAATTGGAGTTGGGCTTATCTATAGGGCTTTTTGGGCCATTCTAGATAACCTTTCTAAATATGTGGACTATGTGTAAGCCCAAATACAAATCCCATTAAACATTTATTTAAACCACACGCACGCACGTGCACGCGCGCACATTCTAAATAAAGTGTTCGCATGATGTAATATTTCATACTCTAGTATATGATAAATATGTAGATAAACAAGATATTATATATAAAAATGTTTTTATCTTAATTGAGCATGATGTTGATCTTATTTCTGTGTGGATATGGATAAGATACCTCGTGCTGATCAATAGTCAATTGTGGTAAATGTTTAATATGATGAGGAACACTAGAATTGATGGATAGTTTGCTCGAAGATTTAGTAAAAAGAAAAATTCCAGAATTTAATCACTATTTGATTTATAAAAGAAATTAGATAGGTGATTATCAAAATAAAGGAACTCTTAGAAATATTGATCAAGCTAACATGTTTACAAGTGTAGGTTATATTGATCCATTTTGAGAGAGCTTCGTTTGCAATCTTCACCTCTAAATGTGAGAAAGCGGAGTCGTGAGTTCGATTCTCACTCCATCTCAAAGGGCCATTATCTGTAGAGTTATCCAGTGTGTGTGTAGGGAAGCTTGCATATGTCCGGAGGATTAGTCTAAGAGGCCTGAACACCTTGGTTATCTAAAACAAAATCTTTACATCTAAATGAGTTACCCACCAGGTGTGTAGCTCAGTGGTCAAGGCAGGCCTGGGTTTGCTCTTCGTATCCTGCCACCGATCCTTGACTTACTCAAGCCAACTCTGTAGACCCGGCTGTGTGGATCATGGGAATTAATCTTGTTGGGTAAAATACCTCAGAAATATCCCCCATTTTATATATATAGATATAACTCTTCAATTCCATGACCAATTTACAGCCTTCAAAGAAGATTGGTATTCAAGCTAATCCCCACATGGAATTAATTTAGCAATATCAATAGTGGATAGAATTGAATATGGGAGAAGAAACAAATGTGGAAACACAGGGAAATAAACTCGAAGTTAAGTTTTCTTATACTAGGAGAAATTGATACAAGAGATATTTATTATATATTTAAACTTAAATTATATTTAATTTTATTATTTTTAATAATAATCATATTTTAAATATTTCACTTCTATTTTCTCAAAAACCCACGAAAACCCATTGGGCTAAGTGAACGTTGAAAAGACATTACTTGCTCGCCTTTTGAAAAGTCTAGCCACGTGTGGGTCTTGAGCCCAAGTCTAGTAAGGTGCAATAGCTAATCTTTGGTGACTCACTTAGTGATCAATTGATTGGTTGGTTTAAAATGGATCACCAATTTTATGTAGATTTTGGTAGTGACAAAAGAGGCCCACTAAAGTGTCTAATTGGACCTAAAATTCTTATGTAAGTGGTCCATTGTGTATGGATATGAATTAGGGCTATAATTTGTCAATTTGGACTCAATTAGATTGTCCAAAAGTGGAGGGCTATAATTTCACACTAATTTGGGCCCATCTCCTTTCCCTTTTGTATTTTTTCTAATTTTTTGTTTTATTGTTATTTTAGATAGGATATATGTCAATCAGAAATCGGTAAAAAATGTACTGTAACTTTGCAAACCTCTTTGATGTATCAAACAATATTAGATTTTCATCAAATTGGATTCATTAGAAAGATTATTTAATAACCCTCTTCAATAAGTCCAAGTTTGTGCGATTCTGACATATGTAGGCAAGTTATGACCAGTTTCTTAAGTAGGTGCCATAGAGTGATGGAATTTTTATTTTTGTTAAATTTTGTATTCCAAATACTATAAATAAGAGCGCTTACATGCAATTAAATTGGCTTGGATCATGTGAATCTCCACTTAATGAGTTCTAGTTATTTATATTTTCTTTTGAAATGTATTAAAGTTTAATTTTGCATCTTCAATTCATGCAATTTAATTTTTGAGTATTGCATTTAAATTAATTTTGTGCAATTTTAATATTTGAAATTTCAATTTTGAAGTCTTTTGTTCAATTTTTTCATAGAGAAATTTTGCTTTAAGGTGAGGTATGGGCCTTTGAATAATTTTTTTGTAAGTAAAATTTTTATTGATTTTCTAATCAAATTTGGAGTCTCAAATTAAAGTTGAACTAGTTCTACACAGGGTAGTTCAGCTGATAGAGTATTTTGACTCATGAAATAGAGGTTCTAGATTCGAGTCTCATAATAACTTGTTGTCTTAACTTGCAAGGAATTGTGTGCTTTAATCTGCACTCTAGGACTCGAAGAAAGCTGTGAGACTTAAATTCTTCGTCATAAAATTAATATTGAATCAGTTTTAGATTAGTTTTTATTATCATTGATTGAAGATTTTTACTTTTAAGTTTTTCTCCAAACTATTATAATTGAAACTTAATTGAATTTTCTCAATTCTTTATTATAATAAAAAATTTGTTATTCTTTTTTTTTTTTTTGAGCGGTAAGAATAGATTATATTAAAAGAAGCAAAAAGATAAAAGGAGAAGATACAAAGAAGAAAGGTGTAAGAGGATTAAGCCGAACAAAAAATAAACAAAATCAAAATAAATTGCACTGAAAGCAAAATAAAATGACCCAAAAAGCTAAACTTCAGATAACCAGAACGATCGAATGATAGAACTAGTCACGCCGTTCTTAGCAAAGAAGTCCGCCACTCCATTCGCAGTCCGACTGATGTGTATAAAGGAAACCTCACGGCCCCGAGACAACTCCTTAATCTCTCTAACTAAGGTGATAAGTTTCCAAGGAGATGCTTAACCCCCAACGCTCACTTTACGGAATTAGAAGAGTCACTTTCAATCACTAGTCTCTCCCACCCCAAGTCCATCTTTAGAGATAAGGCTCTCCTAATGCTTTTCAATCACTATTCTTTTCTTTTCTATTAAGCTAACCTAGTATATCAATACGGCCATTACCGACTCCTTCCTCTTGTATAGAAAGAATAAGAAATACATTTAAGTGGAATCAAGTACTTTGCCAAAATAGTCGCAGCCACAAAGGACGGTGGCGAGTGGGCAACTTTTCACACGGAATGACCACACACATGTTAAAATAAAAATAAAACCTTTTAAACTTCCAAAGGTTATTATTATTATTATTTAAAGAGAAAGTGTATCACCTTTTCCTTTTTAATTTGTCGGGTCTTTGTAAAGAATTCTGTCTATCAATCTTAAAAAACCAAAGATCATATTTAAGATAGTGAATATATTTTTTTTTTTATGATTGGAGAATTCAAGGCCTCTAATTCTCTTTTAAGTAGTGTGGAAACTCGAGCATGTCGGGTAGAGTTTTAATAAATCCAATTTAACTCATATAAAAAATTATTGAATCCCACTCAACCTGATTCAAATCGCTGACCTGAATTATTTAACCCAATCTGACCCGAATTGCTGACTCAACTCAACTCGAATGCTAGTCCGAATTGCTCGCTTGAATCAACCAGAGTGCTATATTAATTTTTTTGAGTGAGTTGGATCGGGTCAGATCAATTTTAAAAAACTTAGACCCAACTCAACCCGAATTTAATTCAATTTTTTTCTTCAATCCAACTCGATCCTAATTTAAAAAATGTAAAACCCAACTTACTTGATTTATCAAGTCAGATCATGCGGGCCAGGTTAAAACCAAGCCTAAGTTTCACTCATATCTCTAAGCATGAAGGCATTAGTGAAATTCCAAATGCACGTAGCCCCTTATAAGACATGTGTAGTGGGTGACTATGGGACTCGAACTTGAGACATATAGTTCTGAGACAAAGTGTCTGATGGTTGTACTACTCCGTGCAAAGTGGAGATGCAATCTATTTAGTATTCAATTTTTATATAAGATGCACTTAATGATAAATTTAAATTATTTAAACTGTTAATTTTTATTAATTATAGATCTAATTCAATTGATGTTCATTAAATGTAATTTCACTGTTGAGTTGTATATCAATAAAAATATTTATTTAATAATTTTATTTTAATCTTAAAAAATAAAGATTAAAATGATTTGATTGATCCTATTTTGACAATTAGATGGGCTTCACAATGATATATCCAAGTATTTTGATCATATGGTGGGTTCTATTATCCAACATAAACTAAAAAGTGTGATTGTCTGTCGGGCCTGCCATACTAATGAATTTCATTGATCTCACCAAATACATGATTTTAAATTTATTAAAAGAAAAAAGAGAAATAAATCAATAATTTATTGATTAATTAGACTATATTTAAGTAAAGGTGAGTTGAGGTGAAAGTCTCTTTCACAAGCAATAGTCTATTTTGTTTCTCTTGAATATAATTTTTTATGAGTTTTTTTTTTATTTGGTGTATGCACATATTAATTTTAATAAGTCTTCATCTTATTTGATATCTTTTTCATTCCAATCATTTTTTTTTCTACTTTTTATTTTTTAGATAGTTCTCGACCCAAGAAAATTTCCTATTTTAAAATTTTCTACTATTTTTTTTTTTTGTTCTAACTCATTTGAATCTAAACAAAACAAACATTATCTAAAATTAGATTATAAGATTTTTTTTTAAAAAAAATCCTATTATTATTTACATTTGAGATATCCGTATTCTGTAGTGGGAATCTCATCACATGGCTTGAGATATTTTCCCCTAATTGAAGTCTACTAAGCACACTTATGCGGTCAGCCGTTGACCACATGAGACTTTTAACCCTGCAATCTCAGCCGTTGGTTAGTCGTTGTAATTCAGCCCTCAGTTATTTTCTTTATTTCTTCATTTTCTCTCTCTATCTATGTCCGAATGATTTTATGAGATGTAATACCCATATCAAATATAATTTATAATTTAAATTTACTTAATTATTAATTTTTTATTTAAAATGTTTATTTATTTCAATCTAAAATGGTCAAGTTTGGGATTTTTTATTTTAATTGAAACCCATTGTTTTAAAACTTTTACTATTCTTTTTTTTTTTTTTATTTATACAAAAGAGGGCTTCTTCCCTGCATAATAGTTTGTTATATTTCAATTTTCTCAAGTTTTCTTTTCCAGATTATTTTTCAATCAAAGTATATATTTATAGGATGTTTTTAGATGTGTACTAATTTTTTTATACGAAATAAAAATAACATTTTTAAAATAAATTTGATACACAATTTTTTATACTTATCGTTCTTGAGATGCCTCGTATTCATAAAATGAAACTAGGGTTAAAACTTGGGTCCAGTTTTAACTCGATTTGTATGATCTAACTTGAGAGATTAGTGGGTTTCGATTTTTTATTTGTATATTTCGTATCGAGTTGGGTTGTATTAGAGTTGACTTTGTCTCTAATTAGGATGTTAATTAGAGAGAAAGTCAACTCTAATAGGTTGAAAAAAAAATATATGAAATTTAGGTTGGATTGGATTGAGAAATTTAAAAACAATCTGATTTCTGACCTGACGTAATCTGACCTGACCCGAGTGCACCAAATTATAATACAGTAGTGAATTTAAGGTTAAAACTTTGGTCGGATGAGGTTGGGCCAACACTCAAAATTGAGTTGAGTCGAAATTCGTATCAAATTGGGTTGAGTAATTCGAGTTGAGTCGAATTGAGTTCAATAAGTTTTGACGTAGGTTGAGTTGAAAAGCTCTAAAATATAAAACAACTTGAATTAGGGTTTGGGTTCAGCCGTTTAGACAAAATGAAAAAGGAAAAAAAAGAGGAAAAAGAAATACTCTTAACCATTTTATTTTTGTTGATGATATGATTATTGGAACGAAGAATTATTTATGATCTTTACTTTTAATTATTTATTTATGTACTAGACTTTTGTTATTAACTTTTTATATCATGCTTTTATGCTTCCACATTTGATGTATTTTCTTTATATATTTTACAGTTTAATTGACGGTGAGTTGAAAAAGTAATGCATTCGTCATTCATATTCTAAAAATAGTTATAAACAATTGAATTTATTCAAAAAAGATATAGTTAAATAAATATACATAATTAAAACTTTAAAAGTATATAAAAAGCACGTCTAAAATGAAAAAGCATGCACTTTAAGTGCCCTCCAAGATCTCCTTTGTGCCTTGAGCTATGATTATTTTATTTTTTGAATTTACGTGTGAAAAATCGTAGAAAACTCAGTTAAAAATCCCTACAAATATACATATTAACATATAAGATCTTTCAAATATGGGTGTAGTTCAACCTACATGGGTGTAGTCTCAGGAAGCAGGAGGTTGTAGCTTCGAGCCCCTTATGGCCTAACCTTGGTGTTCCTAAGGGTAGTGGACTCATCCGTGGGGGTTTTACGCTGGGTATCCCGTGGTTTCCCACACGTAAATTCAAAAAAAATAAAAATAAATAAACTCTAAGAATTTTAATATCACTTCTTTAAAAATGACTTTGAAATAGATATGTGGCATAGTTGTATAGTCCATTCATATATTGAACGAAATAATTTTTTTTATTTATCCAATTAAAAAATTCAGCCCCTTTTAAATTTCTAGCTATGAGGTATAAAAGTGAAAAATAAAACGCTGATGTAGAAATTTCAACGTCCATATTTCTTTTTTTTTTTTCTCTTATATCTGAAAGTTAGAAATTCAAAATGTTTTTATTTCTTGAAGAAAATAATTTTGTAAGAGAAAATTATATTAGGATTATGTTATCTTATTCAACAGATGCTATGAAATATCTGAAATTTCTGTTATTTGTATACAAATCTTTATTTTCGTTGAAAACGAATAAGTTGTGTTGGAGAGTAAGGAAAAAACCCATTTTTTTATTAATTTTCTAATTCCTTTATAGGACATGGATTTCTTAGAAAGGGAAGAAAATGTCTCATTTCTCGTATTCTTGGTAATTGAAAAGCTCTTATTTCATTAAAGAAGAAAGGCGGATCTCATTTTTCATACTCTTTATTTTTTTCATAATTGGAAAATGACAAACAACTTAAATATGATATGATGTTGTTTAGTGCAACTTCGCCTCTTAAAAAAATATCAAACAAGATATTTAAGAAAATATCTTTGAATTCTTCAATTTTCTTTCAAAAGACGGGCAAAGTTCAAACACTTGAGTTGTACTCAGTTGTGCTATGCATCACCTTTTGTACTCAGTTGTGCTATGCAATTAGTTTTTAGTTTTTTTTTTGAATTTACTGGAGGAAATCCAACATAAAATACTCATGGATGATATCTACTGCTCTTAGGTATGTTATGAATATCTGTTTTAACCAAGTTGAAATATCAATTTGGATGGAAAACTAAATCTCAAGTTGGTAAAATGTCGCATTAAAAAAGATTTAAGATTTATAATTATGAATAACGAGGAGGATTATAAATTTAATAATAGATATTAAAGCTGTAAAGATCATAAAGATACATATTAGAATTTAAGAAAGAAAGTCTAATGATTTTGAGACAACTCCAAACATGATTCCATGCTTGAAAGTTCCAAAATACATTAATCAGGATAGATGCCTCGACCAAATTTTAGAACTATGTACAAAGAAATTAGGGAGATAACTCTTCTACTAGCTTTCCATGCTAGCTTTTTCTTTAAAATTTTCATAATCAATGAAAAATGACAGTGGATTAATAAGTTTTAAGGTGTGTAAATGATACCAGATCGGTGTACGCCTCCGACGGATCGATAAAAAAATGGGTCCCTTGTCTTCATCGAGAAAGAGAAGAAGAATAAAAAGGAAAAAAAAGGAGGAAAACGGGAATTCTGTGTCTCAACGGGAAAGTAGAATTATAATTATCGAAAAAAATTACATTCATTGCCTTAAGGAAGGCTTATATAGGTCATACAAGGGGAATCAACAAATGCATTAAAATAGGCATCGGAGTTACGGCGCCCACCTTGGAGATTGATCAATGTGGCTAGGGAGGTGAGAAATTTGACTAAATGGTTGGGAGTGTCTTTTGCTAAAGTTTGACGCTCAGCAAATGGCGTGCGGACTATTTCGACAAAATAGGAATTGACCATCATTGTGCAGGCATTTTCTTTGTTGATTTTTTTGTTTTTTTTTCTTGTTTGTTCTTGTGCTTTTCTTCTGGTTTTTAATCATTTTAGACCCTCTTTGCTGTCTTTGTACTTTCTTCTTTCATCTAATGAATCTTTTCAGTTACCACTCAAAAAAAGGAAGGCTTATATAGTAAAAGATAAAAATAAACCAAGAAACCTAATCAAGAAAGGAAACCTAATTACGTTAGAAAAAATGAAAAGAAAAAATATATAAAATAATAGAAAATTAAAATAAAATAGATGGCACGTGTTCTACATAATTAAAGATCTGAATGAGTCTCATACAATCACCCAAAACATTTGTTTTGTCCCTTAAAATACTGTCAGCAATGAAAAACACCCTCATATCCTTAGAGAATATTTAGGCAACTGTGGAATATTTTGACCTAATTTTTTTTTTTTAAAATTGATTAGTATCAAATCAGAAGATTTAGAAAAGTAGTATTAGAAGATAAAAAAGTGGAATTAAGTGATTTAAGTCATCTGTCCTATGATTCATCAATGTTCAAGAATAAGTAAGTTTGTCTTATTGTTTATATACTATACTAATATGTAATACTTAAATTAGGGTTTGGGCATTGTTAATTATTATTTTTTTTGTTTAATTCACATGTATGGTATTATTCAAAGTTTTAATTAGAAGTTTTCAAATATTAGATCTGTATAATTTGTCATGGTATGGCTCGTGAATGTTTTAGAATTGCATATTTCCAAATTCTAATTGGCCTGCCAACTGTAAGACTAGATAAGGTTAGCACTTAGTACCTCACCTTTGCATAATATAACATTAAAAGATTACATGTTTAACTAATGCTTGCACTTCTTTGCTACACATGTAAAAATTTACTTACATAATACTTTTATTAAAATTTTCATGCTTAATATAATATACACAAAACGCCATTGCGAATGAATTTGAAACTATATTTTTTAAATTTTTTTTTTTTTTTTGAATTTACGTGTGGGAAACCGTGGGATAACCCAACGTAAAACCTCCATGGGTTAGCCCACTACCCCTAGAGCACACCAAGGTTAGGCCATGGGGGATCGAACCCTCAACCTCCTGCTTTCTGAGGCGGGAGGCAACTAGTTGAGCTACATCCGTGTGGGTAAATTTGGCTATTTAATTTTATTTTTAATATCAAAATTTTATACTATAAAAACTATAACTTGATTGATTTAATAAAAGTTATTTTTAATGAGGGTAATGCTTAAGAAAGTCTTTTCAATATAGATTTTTTTTTTTTACACATGAGGCAATGCCATGATTTCTTTTAATTAATTTGGAATATAGATATAAATTCTTATACTAGAATAAGTTGAAAACTGTTAGTGTTGTATATAGTAAATTGTAATTATTGAGATAATTAAGGGATTGTTTGTAATTTAGGTAAGTGTCTTTGTGGGGGTAATTAGGGATTTTCTGTGTAACATTTCAAAATCTCACAAAAACAACAACAAAGTGTCAAACCCAACAATCATGTATTGCTAGTGTCTGTTCAATCCTATCTTTCTCTTTATTTATTTTTTTATTTGGATACATGTTTCACATATAAGTATGTTCATGTATTTGATCTTTATTAAAAGGATAAATAATGTGTTATTAAATTAGAAAATATTTTGAAACTTTAATACATGGGTATAGAAAAGTGGGAGATGGTAGAAACAATGAAGTTGAGGGTTCATGTCAAGAACTTTTAGAAGAGTTTATATGATCATGATGGAGCAATTGAAGGTATCTAACGTGATTTTTTTTTTTTTAATTTACATGTGGAAAATCGTGGGAAACCCAGTATAAAATCCCCACGGATGATACCCACTACCCTTAAGGATACACTAGGTTAGGTCATTGGGGCCAAACTTGGTACCTTCAGCTTCTTGAGGCGGGAGGCATTTAATGTGATTTGTATTCCAATAAACCTTATTTAAATTCATTTTGGAAAATCGAAAATAATAATACAAAAAATTAGAATGAGTAAACTTGAGGTCGAGTTTCTCCCACAAACATAGAATGATGTGGATGATTTTTTGAATGAAGACCCTACCTTATGCTGTGCATAAGTGAATTGGTAAATAAAAAAAAAGTATTGATATTATTTTAATTATCATCATCATCTAAAATCAAGTACAAGTGTACACCCACCGAACAACAATTTTTTATTTATTGATAAATCATTGCAGCAACCTTTTTCACACCAAACAAAAAACAATCTATAGATTTTATTTTCTATGAGAAAATGAATCTTGAAGAAAATTAATTTTCATGAGAAATATTTGTGCACAAATATACCCTAAATAAAAAAGAGAAATTTTGAATTAAATATTAATGTATATATATTTCTTTCTTATTGGTCCATGATATTAGCAATAAATGCTCATTTGTAGGAACTTCCGGATTGCTTTTTGTACGAACTTACATGCATATCCATTGAAACTCATGTAATTAATTTTCAGTTGAATAACTCTTAATGTGAAGAATGATGAGAAAAATGCAATCAGTCACCTTTTAAATTTTCAAGTAACGGGTCTTTTAGAGCACGTGAGTAATCTCTGAAGCATATACAAACCTTCCCACGTACACACCGGATAAGTCTAAAGGGAGTGACCCTCGTACTGGAGTGAAAATCGAACTTAGAACTCCGTTTTCTTAATTGGGTTTTTGACTATTACTCCAATCTCATTGAGTTAATTTGTTTCTTTTATTATGCACTACAACTTTTCTGTATCTGCAAATTCAAGTATTTTATTTAAAATCTCATTGATTGAATGAATCATTTGTGCCACATAAATTGATTACTCTCCAACCTTGATAGAAATTGTAAACGAGAGGTTTAGAAAATAGATTTCTTTGTGTAAATTCGAAGCTAAAATTGGATATTCTGCAGATATTATTGTTCTCTGTAACAATGAAGAATGGCCTCACATAATAGAATAAAGAGAGGGAAGTTCTGATTGAAATTTGTCTGAAAACAGCCGCATACAGAAAAAGAGAGAGAAAAGTAAGCATACGCGGCGTGGAGTACTGACTACTGCATTATCTTCCTTGATTCTGTTCTTCCATCACCATCACTGACTCTCTCTTGCAACCCACACTCAATTCCATGCCGTAGAAAAATTCTTCACAACAACTTTTTTTTTTTTTACCTTTTTGCACTAGTTGTCTGCACACTGCATTTCTTTTCAATCAAAGCAAAGATCCAAAATATCATGACCATTTAGAATAGACCCATTACTTACTTTTTATCAATTTCAAAAGGACATGGAGTTTCTGGTCAATATTGTCTAGGTTTCACACACCATGCTCCATCCAAGTGCAGCATCACAAGGGAGGCCACTCCTGTTGGCTGGTTTAGATTGAGAATGTTGCTTAGAGAACATGGTTCTTGTACGGTCATTTTCGGGTTGGATTTGGGTCGAACTTTTCAAGATTATATGGGTAATCTTCATCTTTTATTGGAGGTAAAATCACTTTGATGGATACACAGGACTGCCCGCAATCTCCATCTTTTATAAACTGTAGCCAACTAAACTAATCGGACAATTTTTTTTATAAAGAAAATGACCATGATTTTCATCAGTATTATTGAAGTAATTCTTTTAATTCCACAAGCAACCTAGGTTTAAAAGAGAACCATGCACTAGCATCCAATGCCTAATATAACAAATTCTTTTTTATTAGTATATCAATTCAAATCTAGCAGTTTTTCCTCTTCTAGTTTCTTCCTGTGTCAAAATCAGTAAAAGTTAGTCTCTAGAAAAGAAAAGGAAGTTTGATTGTTTACTGAAAACTTTCCCATTTAAAGATGAAATTCATCCTTGCTTGCAACCTCTAATGAACCTCTAACATTAATGTCAATTAGGATTTAAGAAATAGTGTTGATGGGTCTTTTCCAAAGAGATATCCCAAGAATATTCCAAAGGCATTTAGAGAATATGGTGCACTTTAATCATGAGTTTTCAAGGGTTGAATGATGTGTAAATTGACTGCTCTTTGGCCTTTGAAAATTGGAGTCTTCTTCCACTGAAAGAGACTAAGTCAACCAAAGAAGGAAGCAAGAGATGATAATGATGAAAGGGCCTAAATTTCACATATGGATAGACACAAATCCTAGTTAGGCATGAGACATGGCAGAACTATGGATGAGACAATCCTCTCTCTCTCTCTCTCTCTCTTCTATATACCAAGAAGCCTAGGCACAAAGGAGCAACCATTGCCATTCTTTTTTGCTACTGTGGTCTATCAGGAGCAGCATCGCCATTCTTTTTGCCTGTGGTCTATCAGTAGCAGCATTTTGCTCACCCAATCAGATGCTGTGCACAATTTGCTACTGTAGTCTACCATAGGAGCATTTTGCTCATCAAGTAGATGTTGTGCATAATTACTGATTTCCATCATATAACTTTAGGACCTAGGTATCCTGTCCAAAAAGCTAGTCTTTAGGTAAAGTGACTCAAGTCGTTTATAATTCTTTAGATCTTTCCCTACACTTCCAATGTGGGACTCGTTCGGAGGGGATCTCTTGAGCCCACATAAGGTAGCCTGAGACTTGGCTTTCATACCACTTGTTAAAACCTGGTTATCCAATCCAAAAGACGAACCTGTTAAGTGGAGTGACCCAAGTCCTTTATAAATCCCTTGATCTCCCTCTATACTTCCAATATAGACTCGTTCGCAGCCAGCCACAACATATCATATTAGCCATATAATTTTAGACTTCGAAATTTCGATTACTATAAAATCATTGATTTTTCAAAAAATTAGTTGCGGATTCGAGCTCCCATGGCCTAACCTTATTGTACCATAGGGGTAATGGGCTCACTTGTAAGGGGTTTTACACTGGGTATCCCGCGGTTTCCCACACGTAAATTAAAAAAAAAAAATCATCGATTTTTCATAAATAATTTCACAAATTTATGATGATCAGATTGAGGAGCTTGCCTAATGTGTATCATACATCTATTCACTCAACGCCACAACCTGGAAATCATCCTATGATAAATATGCAGTCTTCCATTGAAAATAAGAATAAATCGCTCTAGAATTGCGGATAAACACCCATGATTAAATATACTTTATAAACCTCAATTAGAATTTTTGTTTCAAATATATTGACTGAAATTTTATATTAGCTGGTATATATTATTAGAAATATCAAAAGCATTATATTGAGAGAAGAATAACTTAAGAATATATACATTTATATATATATATATATATATATTAATGTTGATAGATATCTAAATTTTAAATTTCAAATCATCCACAACATGTAATTTAATGGAAAGATATAAGTGGAGGATATATTTAGAAGTTGTGACAGCAAAGGGCACCAAGAGTTTTGCTTTCTCCACATGCCTACCTTCTTCCACTCAAGGTTTTATGATCATTCCTACAATATCTATACCAAATATTCCTCACTTCCATGCCTACTTTAATCTTCATATTCATCTACAGAATTTTTGTCTTTCATGTTCTTACTTCACCAAACAAAATTATAATAGTAATAATAAACTTTATACCTATATATGATGGAATAGTTTCCTACCATTCCTTGAATAATGCTGATGATATTAATTCATGGACCACACAAAACACAAGTTTATTGGTTACAATTGCTTTTGCCTTTTGCCCCAACTTAGATAGACAGTTCTAATGACAGTTCATGAGTCTCTAAGAATGGTTTTTGGTTTGAACAGGTAGTTCACCAAAAAAAAATACTTTAATTGGATTAAAAAAATCAAGTTTTTAAAGTTCGCATGAGTTTAAAGTCTTAAAAATAAAAGTGATCAATTTTTGGATAGTTAAAAGAATAACTTGTTTAATCTAATATAGCGATTCTCCCACGGATATTTTGTGTAACGAGACAAAGGATTTAGGGTATTGTCCATTTTACCCTTCCACTACCGTACAAAAGCATTTTAAAAAAATTCAGTGAGCCGGTTAGTGATCCGATTTGTTGTTCTGTATGAAAAAACAATCTCAAATAAATTTCAGTGATTCAGCGAGCTGGTCAGTGAGCCGATTTATATCGCAGTGAAGGATCAGTGATCCGGCGAGCCGATTCGAAGAGTTTGTGGAGCCGGTTCGAAGGGCAAAATTGACAATACAGTAAAACCCGTGTCGGGTTATACAAAACTCTCGTGGGAAGATTGTTATCCTTTAGTAAAGCCTTAATAAGTTAGTGTGCATGCAAGAGAATTTTTTTTTAAGACGAAGGTATCCAAGTGTCCCATTTGACAATCTTTGAGGCATGTGTAAACCTCCCTATCTGAACGTGTTTGTGATTTAACCTATGAAAAGGAGGTTTCATATGGAAAATTATAGGTATGGAGGAAAAAGGGCCAGCCTACCCCAAGTAGGGCTTAGAGTGGGCTAGTGTCCCCTAGGCCAGGCTTGGAGTTGGTTGGCCTGGCCCAAATAGAATGGCCCAACTAAACCTAGACTAGGCCCGAAGTAAACCAGCTTCCCCTAGGTTGGCTTGGAGTAAGCTGGTTTGCCCCAAGCAGTTCTTGGAGTGGACCAGGTAACCCTAGGCTTGACTTGAAGGGGGAGTCAGCTTTCCTTGGGCTAACTTTCTTGGGTTCATTTCTCTTTCATTTAATTCGGATGGTTAGAATTTATTTTTTTTAAAGATAACTCAATGATCCTCTTGCTTTCCTCTGGTTTCTCTCAAATTCTACCTGTCTCGAGACTCAGTACATGTTCCTACAGTATTCGAACTCAACATTTGAATAGGACACCTGATATTTAATTAGGTAAGGCAGGCGATTCATGAAAATAATTTGTCAAATTTAAATTAAAAGTCAATTTTATATTGATGAGATAAATGACTTAGATGAAGATGATGACGATAACCTGTTATTCCTAATAAACTATTTTTGAAATATTTCCCATGTCTGTGGTGTATCATTTATATAAATAAAAGTTTTGATTTTAAAGAAAGACATTGATCGAAACACTGGTATTTTTTATAATAAAAGATACTAATTTACATTTTAACAAATTAAATAATGATAAATAGACAAAAGGATAAGCACGATGACCTTTGACATAAAAAACAGCTATGTCCCAATCAATGCCCTTCAAAAAATGTTACAAACTCAAATATAAAATAAAATATGATTCTTAATTTGTATTTAAATCCAATGTTAGGTCCTATATAATGAATTCTTATTCAAATCCAACTAGGTTTTGAAATCAAATTCTAAATTTATAGATTCATGAGTACATATATTTTTGTTAGCTACTCAAAATATGTGACAAGTGATTTAATATTTGTATGGATGAAGTAATATTTAAGATCAAGAAAGGACTTAAGAGATATTCATTAAGTTAATATCATTTCTTTATAGATTTTTGGATAATTAGATATTGTTCATATCTAGTGTTTGTTGGAAATGTTGAATGCCCATAAGACCCGAATGGGTCTAAAACCTCAATTCTCCATCTCATTTAATCTTAGGGGTGTCAATGGGTCAGATCAGGTTAGGAATAAGTTATAAGAGATTTTTTGTTTGACTCGAATCAGTCAAAATTGACTTAAACTTTTTAATTACTAAATCGACTCAATCTGATCTAAATTTCTACAAAACTTTAGAAAAATAAGAGGAAAAGAATTATTTTTAATAGAAAATGAAAGATAAGAGGGTTTTTCTTGCATGTAAGTCTGTTGGACTATAGAATTTTGAGGTTATAGACTAAGATTTTTAACTTGTATGGGTTACATGGGTTATAATTAATAGGTAAAAAAAAAGTAAATTAGTTAAATATTAACTTTAATTCAATTAGGTTGAGTTCCGTCAGATATAGGTTTAAGACCCACCCAATTCAACTTGAATTTATTTTGGGTAGGGTTAATTTTAAAATTATTTAAGAAATGTATGACCTAAACCTGGTTTTTCTTTTAGTCGGGTCAGACAGGTTCCCGGATCAAATAAAAAATTGCCACTCCTACATTCAATAGAAAGTTGTTTTGCAAGCATTAATATAGAAATCCAAATCACTAAAAATATAGAAATCAAATTAGGAATCAGACACATGAAAAGAATTATCTTACCGTTGATTAGTGATTTGTGAAAAATCTTATATGTTCTTTTTATGACCAAAGTGTCTATAGGTGTAGTTCAATTGGTTGCCTCCTGCCTCATGAAGCGGGAGGTTGCTGGTTCGAGCCTCCATGGCCTAATCTTGGTGTGCCTTAGGGATAGTGGGCTCACCCGTGGGGGTTTTACGCTAGGTATTCCACAGTTTTCCACACGTAAATTCAAAAAAGAAGAAATGTCCAAGCGTCTCACTTGAAGGGAATTTTACCTGACTAATCTTTAGGGAATGTAAAGATTTCCTAATTCGACACACGCTGGGGAATAGCCCGTTATGGTTGAACATGAATCGATCTCAATGTCCCACTTCATGACCGTGAAGCATATGTTGGAGATTACAAATTCAAGGGCATTCCCTCTCCAATTAAAACCCTTCATTTTGCTTTTATTTTTTCCAATGTCACAATAAGAACTAAATTGATCAGCAATGAAGTTGGATTATGAGTATCCAAATTCGAATCCAACTCTATTTCTTTTGATCATAGGAGCTCCACCTCCAACTTGAGATCACTGTAGTTGATTTTTTTTTTTTGAAATGATTCATATATTAATAGATAAGGGTACCAGAGGTGAAAAAAAAAAAAAAAATTACAACTAGAAGGTGGAGGAAAACCTTCCACCACCACAACAAAGGAAGACAAAAAGATTAAGATAAATCGGCACATTCTTTCCATGCACACAAGATGTCAGACATAGATATATTCCGAAACTCTTGAAGAGAAGTAACCCACGAAGCATAAATAGTGAGACTACACGTAGCGACCCCAAAACTAGATCACTATAGATGATAATAAGATGTCTTTGTCAAGAGCCATTTAGAGAATGGGGTTCACTTTAACCATGTGTATTCTGATGTTTAATCATTGCCCAAAATTTTATTTTCTTTTAGTGTTTTTTTTTAGGTCATTTTCATTTCTTCTCCACTCAAGTCAAATAATAAAATACTAAGGACTTTGTCATGATTGTTGCATTTAAAGAGACAATGAACACAAGCAAAATGGCCTTAGCACTATGGAGTGAGTAGCAAGACTTGGTATCATTTTCCCAAATGGTTGATGGGTGAATAGGAGTGTGGATCCATTGCTGATGTCTCATCAGTAATGGGCTTTTTTAACTGTGACCGGCTACATGAAGGGTCAGGTCGCTTAAAAACCTGTAAAAACCTGATGCCAACTGGGTTGAACCACGGGTAATTTGTTAAAGTTTAAAGTTTTAAAAATAAAAGTGATCAATTTTTGGATAGTTAAAGTTCGCATAAGTTTAAAGTTTTAAAAATAAAAGTGATCAATTTTTGGATAGCTAAAAGAATATCTTGTTTAATCCAATATAGCGATCTTTCCACGGGTATTTTGTGTAACGAGACACAGGATTTAAGGTATTGTCCATTTTACCCTTCCAGTGTTGTACAAAAGCATTTTAAAAAAATTCATTGAGCCGGTCAGTGATTCGATTTCATTGATCCGATTTGATGTTCTATATGAAAAAACAGTCTCAAATAAATTTCAGTGATCTGACGAGCTGGTCAATGAGCCGATTTATATCGCAGTGGAAGGGTCAGTGATTCGACGAGCTGATTCAAAGGATTTGGCGAGCCGGTTCGAGGGCAAAATGGACAATACAATAAAACCCGTGTCGAGTTACACAAAACTCCTATGGGAGGATTGCTACCCTTTAGTAAAGCCTTAATAAGTTAGTGCACATGCAAGAGAGATTTTTTTAAAACGAAGGTATCCAAGCGTTTCACCTGACAATCCTTGAGACATGTATAAATCTCCCTATCTACACATGCAAGAAAGCTTTGATTTGGTGTTTGTGATTTAACCTATGAAAAGGAGGTTTCCTTATGGAAAATTATAGGTATGGAGGAAAAACGGCCAGCCTACCCCAAGTAGGGCTTAGAGTGGGCTAGTCTCCCCTAGGCCAGGCTTGGAGTTGGCTGGCCTGGCCGAAACAGGCTTAGAATGGGCCAACTAAACCTAGACTAGGCCCAAAGTAAACCAGCTTCTTCTAGGTTGGCTTGGAGTAAGCTGGCTTGCCCCCAAGCAGTTCTAGGAGTGGACTAGCTAACCCTATGCTTGACTTGAAGGGGGAGTCGGCCTTCCTTGGGCTAACCTTCTTGGTTTCATCTCTCTTTCATTTAATTTTGACTTTAAATTTTTTTTTTTTTAAAGATAATGCTTTCCTCTGGTTTCTCTCAAATTCTACCTGTCTCGAGACTCAGTACATGTTCCCACAATATTCGAACTCAACATTTGAATAGGACACCTGATATTTAATTAGGTAAGGCGGTCCATTCATGAAAATAATTTGTCAAATCTGAATTAAAAGTCAACTTCAGATTGATGAGATAAATGATTTAGATGAAAATGATTGTTTTTGGAATATGGCCTTGGTGTGGTGTATTATTTATATAATTAAAAGTTTTGATTTAAAGTAATGTATTGACCGGGACAATGTTGTTTTTTATAATAAAGGACAATAATTTATCTTTTAATGAATTTAGTAATGACAAATGAACAAAATGACAAGTACGATAACCTTTAATATAAAAAAAATGATGTCCCAATCGATTTCCTTCAAAAAATATTACAAACTCAAATATGATTCTTAATTTGTATTTAAATCCAATGTTGATCCTATAAAATGAATTCATATTCAAATCCAACTAGGTTTTGAAATCAAATTCTAAATTTATAGATTCATGCACACTTATATTTTTGTTGGCTATGCAAAATTTGTAACTAGTGGGAAAATGCTAAACTTATCTATTTTAAGTGCCCCGGTTTGTCCGAGTCACCCTTATTGTCAATTACGTGACTCAGTTGAACTTGCCTTGGATGAATAATAAGATCTACTATGGAGTTGAAGCGTCTACACCGAATACGATATTGGTACACAGGTAAGTGAACCATAGGAGACCTTAGGCTAAGTCATATACCTAGAAGTCAATTGGAAAATAAATTACATACGTGACTTTCAGCCTCGAGGCCTCATGCAATCTGCCGAGGCCTCGCAGCCAGTTATGCTGAGCTGAGCTGAGTCTAGCTGACCCTGTGTCGAGCTGACCAGTCTCTTACAGTTTTAGAAAGTTAAAATCTGTAACTGTTTAATTGAGAGGTAATTATGGTAAATTTATTGGAAGGTTATTATGGTAAATAAAATTATCCACATGGTGAGATTGGTAATTATGGTAAATTGATTGGAAGCTTATTATGGTAAACAAATTTATCTATGGTGAGATGTTGCCACCTCTTTTAAGTTTGAATTTGAATATCCTTGGGGAGCTGTCCATAACAATTATGGAAAGGCCCCTCCATGATTTGTAATCCACCTTACAATATTCTCATCAAGTCCTTGATTAGTGGCTAAAATAAATGATTTGCAAGTCATGCACGGTGGAGATGAGGTGGCTGATATCTGATTGATATCTGGCTGATGTAGCTGAATCATTGACACAACACATGTGTGCTGTCTTTCCAGCAATTACCGCTGGCGAGGCCTCGTTAGAATCAGCGAGGCCTTGCAGGCGTGACTTACAGCAAAACTGCAAGCTGTCTTTCCAGAATTACCTCTGGCGAAGCCTCATCAAAAGCAGCGAGGCCTCGCTGGCGTGACTTACTGCACTCCTTAAAACTGCTTATAAAATAACAGTAAAGGGGCTGTTTTAAGTACCGAATACACACAGCAAATACTCAGGAACATATTACCAGTGAGTGATCATTCGGCCTTCCCTCTAGACACCTTTCTTCATCATCCTTCTTAGTGAATGTTTGGGTAATTAATACCCCAATCCTAATGAAGAGCAAGGTGTTTATATAGGACTATAAAACCAGTCATACCCTTGTCCTATACTGCTGTGCCGATAGTCATTTTGATGGAGCTAAACTAATGGAAAGGAGCACATAGATTCAGTAAAGAAGAAAGAGCTTAACGGAAAACGGTCAAGGCCCAAGGCAAGTATTTCTTCTTTGTTTTATTTCAAACATTGTAAAGTGGATTAGAACAGTGTGTTCGAACCACTCTAAAAAATAGGTGTAGAGGATTAGACCGATTGGGTTGAACCTCTATAAAAAACTAGGTTGTACTATTTGGGTGTGGGACCCTTACATAATATATTTGGGATAGCCCTAAGAGGGTGAGTCCAACAGTGGATATAGGTTTAGGTGAACCGAACCACTATATATCGATGTGCATGTGTGGTTTGTATTAATGGTTTGATTCATTTGTTTAGCACTTGCACATACGTTTATTCCGCTGCACATATTGTTAAATCTGATTTATTTTTAAAAGGGAACTAAAATTGAAACCGACCTATTCACCTTCTTCTAAGTCGTGCATACTTCTAGTAACGAAATTTCAATCCATAAATTATATTCATTTGCACCTTAGCTGATGTGATAAGTGATTTAATGTTTGTATGGATGAAGTAATATTTAAGATCAAGAAAGGAAATAAGAGATATTCATTGAGTTAATATCATTTCTTTATAGATATTTGAATATTTAAATATTGTTTATATCTAGTGTTTGTTAGAAATGTTGAATGCCCATAAGACCCAAAAGGGTCTAAAACCTCAATTCTCCATCTCATTTAATTAGGGGTGGCAATGGGTCGAATCGGATCAGGTTAAGTAATAAGAGAATTTTTATTTGACATGACTTGGTCAAAATCGACTTGAATTTTTAATTACTGAATCGACTCGATTTGATCTAAATTTCTATAAAACTTTAGAAAAATGGGAGGAAAAGAATTATTTTTAATTGAAAATGAAAGATAAAGAGGGTTTTTCTTTCATGTAAGTATGTTGGGCTATAGAATTTTGAGGTTATAGACTAAGATTTTTTAACTTGAGTGGGTTACATGGGCTGTAATTAATAGGTAAAAAATAAGTAAATTAGTTAAATATTAACTTTAATTCAATTAGGTTGAGTTCGGTCATATTCAGGTTAAGACCCCTCTACCCAACTCAACTTGAATTTATTTTGGGTAGGGTCAATTTTAAAATTGTTTAAGAAATGTACAACCTAAACCTAGTTTTTCTTTTAGTCGTGTCTGATAGGTTCCCGGATCAAATAAAAAATTACCATCCCTACATTCAATAGACAGTTGTTTTGCAAGCATTAATATAGAAATCCAAATCCCTAAAAAGATAGAAGTCAAATTAGGAATCAGACACATGAAAAGATGTATCTTACAGTTGATTAGTGATCTGTGAAATTTTTTATATATTCTTTTATGATTGAAATGTTTAAGTGTCTCACTCGAAGGAAATTTTACCCAATTAATCTTTAGGGCGTATGAAGACTTTCAATTCCACACACATCGGAGAATAGCCCGTTAGAGTTGAACATGAATCGAATTCAAAATCTCGCTTCATGACTGTGAAGCATATGTTGAAGATTACGAATTCAAGGACATTCCCTCTCCAATTAAAACCCTTCATTTTGCATATATTTTTTCCAATGTTACACTAAAAACTAAATTGATCAGCAATGAAGTTGGATTATGAGTATCCAAATTCAAATCTAACTTTATTTCTTTTGATCAATGGAGCTCCACCTCCAACTTGAGATCACTATAGATGATTTTTTTTTAAATAGTTTATACATTAATAGATAAGGGCACTAGAGGTGAAAAAAAAAAAATTACAACAGAAGGTGGAGCAAAACCTTCCACCACCATAACAACAAAAATCAGGATAAATCGGCACATTCTTTCTATACACGCAAGATGTCAGACATAGAGATATTCTGGAGCTCTTGAAGAGAAGCAGCCCACGAAACACAAATAGTGAGACTATGCACAGCGACCACAAAACTAGATCACTATAGATGATAATATGATGTCTTTGTCAAGAATATTCTATGAATATTCTCAGCCATTTATAGAATGGGGTTCACTTTAACCATGTGTATTCTGATGTTTAATCATTGCCCAAAATTGTATTTTCTTTTAATATTTTTTTTAGGTCATTGTCATTTCTTCTCCACTCAAGTCAAATGATAAAATACTGAGGACTTTGTCATGATTGTTGCATTTAAAGAGACAATGAACACAAGCAAAATGGCCTTAGCACTATGGAGTGAGTGACAAGAGTTGGTATCATTTTCCCAAATGGTTGATGGGTGAATAGGAGTGTGGATCCATTGCTGATGCCTCATCAGTAATGGGCTTTTTATTTTTTATTGTTTTATTATTTTATTTTACTTTTATCTTATTTTTTATGATGATGGATTAACTTTTTCATGCTTAAGAATCAATATATTCGATTAAGCTATTATCTCCACGAGATAAGATGCTCGAGATTGGCAAGGGTTTTTTTTTTTCCTGTCACTTTGTGATGATGATGGACTTAAACTTTTTTTTTTCATTTGAATAGATATTGTTGAATCAAATTATATTTTAGAAGTCATTTGTCTATCTTTTAGGAAATCAATTTAAAAAAAAAAAATGTTATTTTTGAGTTTGATCCATGTTATTTAACAATGGCTGTTAAATCCATTCTTGTGTTGGATTATAGAAATACGGCGTTTTTATTGTTTGCTTCAAAAACCTGATTCGAGAAATTAATGGATTTGAGTTATGTTTTTGTATATATCGGGTCGGGCCAAGTGGAAAAAAATAACCCACATGAGATTCGGATTGGATTGGGTTGAGAAATTTAAAAGTAACCCGACCTAAGTTATAAAACAACACTCGGTTGAATTGGGTCAGAAATTCGAGTCAGGTCGGATTGAGTAACTCTGGTCAAAATTCAGGTTGGGTTCAATAATTTTTGACATGAGTTGGATTGAGTTTATTGAAACCCGACCCGACTTGACCCGAATTTCAACCCTAATTTCTATTGAAAACAACTGAAGTTTGTCTAGCTTAGTGAGTAAAACCTCTCTATTTTCTTCATTAAATTTTATGATCTTCCTATAGAAAATGAATTCCTTAGAAAAAGATAAAAAATTCTCTTTTGTTGTATTCCTAGCAAAGTGCTCGTATTTTATGGAAGAAAAGAAAAGGGTTTAATTTCTTATGCTCTTCATATTCCATCAAAAAAAAAAATGACAAACAGTAAAAGTGAATATTTCACTAATAATCAAATAAATGATTTTTCATGTGATTAGTTTCAATTAAAATTGTCTAGGGCTGTACTCGGGCGGGTTGGGCCCATTCCAGAACTTCAATTTAAGGGCATGAGCTTGAGCCCAATTAACTCGAATTTGTCGAAGCCAAGCCTATCTTGAATTGTATTTGTAGGGTCCAAGCTTGATTTCAAGCCTGAAATGTGTATGTTGGCATATTCTGACCTAATTTTTTCAGGCCTAAAATGGATTTTTTGTATTATCTTATAAAATAAAAATTATATGTTACATAAAATTTATAGTCATACATAATATCAATTAAAGAAAATTATTATTTTTTAAATGTGGTTCAAATTTAGACTTTCAGGCCAATCTTGGGCTTTCATGTACAGGCCCGAGCCCGGCCAAGAATTCTTATTCGGGCCTAAAATTTTGGGACTGAAAATGAGCCCGATCCAAGCCCATGTTAACCAGAAACCAAATTTTTTTAGTTTTTCATGCTGGCTCGGGCTAGGCCTGGCCCAACTTGCAACCTAAATATTATCTATCTATCCAGTATCCACTCAGCCTTAATTTTTCATGGGTTTTTTCAACAGTGAATATCATTAAATCACTCAAAATGTATTGATATCTACACTTTTAGGGTTGTTCTTAGGTCGGGCTTGACTAAAAGAAGCCCAAGCTTGATTATTTTTACCGAAGCCCTAACCAACTGAAACCCGACGGGCGTTGGAGGCCAAAGCATGAGCATGTCCAATTAAGCTCGACTATTTTGCAACAGATACCTTTTTTATTTTTCAATTATTGTACAAATTGAAAATATAACTGTACAGATTGAAAGTATATATAAATATCTATCATAATTAAAATTTCAATTCAAAATTAAATTTCTAGTCACTTGACTTTGATGGTCAAAATTGACAAATGTCATTGAAAAGATGATGTCCGGTGATTTTGACAGTTAAGATCGAGTGACTAAAAATTGATTTTTGAGATGAGGTTTTAAAATATTTTTTTATTTTTAACATTTCCTTCAATCTAATGATTATATTCTCAATTTGTAAAACAAAAAATAAAACTATATAAAAAATAAACAATCCTTAAAACTCTACGGGCTTTAAAATAAAGTCTGAGTTCGGTTTATTGGACAAAAATCTTTATCCAAGTCAGTTTATTTAGGTTGACCTCGGGTCAACTCGAGAAAGATTCGAACAAATGAACACCTCTAACCTTCTTTAATTTCAAATAGTCAAAAACACCCAAATTGCAATGGCACCTTTCGATCATTGTTGGCTCGCCGCACCCGCAAACTCATTGGTAAAGCCCCACTGGTCTTGGGTCTGATCCTCTTCGAGTGTGGTGATTTGACTATTCTTTGCTAAGAAGTAGATAAAAAAAATAATCTAGCAGACTAGTGTACTGTAATCAGCTGCATTCTTAGTTTCAAATCTCACCTGAAACTGATAATTCGGATTCCGGCCAATCTTTGAAACAGAGGCTGCAATATGATGCTTGGATAATCAAAAAGGTTTAATCCCAGTGGGAAAAATGCATCCTTGTGACTGTAATTTAGAATGTATTATTCATCTTAAACATATAATCTATGCATTTTTCAACTTCTAAGTTGGGATTGTAAAGGTCTACTTTGGCTGGCCACTCGGTTTCGACTCTTCGAGCTTGAAATGGCATGCTGAAACTGCATCTGTTACTGTTAAGAACACCCATTCCTTTCCGATCAATTCGAGAAAATTCGATGGTATGAACTTCTCCACCACTTCAGCCCGAGGATTTGTCAATACCATCTGATAGAGAAGAAAAGAAACTTCGAATCTCATCTCATTGGTAAGTAGATGTTTGAAGCAGGATTCTAGCAATTCATATGTTCTTCTTCCATATATACACATTGTTCGCCGGCCGGAAACATCTCTCCTAACCATCCAATTATAGAGAACAGTAGTAAACATTCAGATTGAATCAAAAAATAAAAACAAAATAATTAGCTAAAGATGAAACAGAGGTGAATGTACCTTGAATCCTCTTTTTTATCATGATTCTTCGGACTTCAACGAGTGTTTCAATGCCGGACTTGTCGATGGCTGCAATCCCTGCGATGGGTATGAAAAGCGGATCGAATCGCGACACCAAGCAGGGAATTTGGAGTATGAAAATAATATGCATTTGAAAGAAGCATGAGTTTTAAAAATGAAAGGAAAAAAAAAAACTGAAAATTTGATCTTTTCAATGCTTACCATCCATGTCTAATATGACATACTGTAGTTCAAGTCCATTAGAAATTCTATTCTTCTGTTCTTCATCAATCCACCTTACAATCCTGTATTAGAAACATGGTTATCATTAGAGAAAATCTATCAAGTACATAAATAAATAGGTGCACAACCCTTAAATGAAATTGAAAAAGAACTTGTATTTTTGTTGGGTGTCCATTGCTTCCTCTGGTTATTTACCTCTCTCTCATGTAAGAACAATTCGCGAAATAAATAGGTGATCCTAATTGAAGAATTAGAATCCCAGGTACTTCACAAGTACAGGTACTCAATTTAGCTCCATTTTTAAGTAAATTCAACTTAGATTTGACAGCGGGGCAAGTCATTTTGGTCAGATCTATTCGGATTCGAGTGTTATTAAAAGGGTTAAGTCTATTTAGGTCTATTTTGTTCAGATTGAGTTTATCCATTTACCTCGTTAAAGGGACTTTTATAACGGGACACGTACTAAGAATTAGAATCCCAGGTACTTCGACATTCTGGGCCTAGCCACAAATAGAAGTGCTCTAAGAACAGAGATTCCAACCTGAAACAAGGAAACCTCAATCTTGTTATGTTGATGCTGGCTTCAATCTCATCATATGTATAACTTCACTATGCATAAATCCATAGTAAAGATGATAAAATTAACATGTTGCCAACGGGACAACATTTGAAAATTTGTTGGATTTATTGTCTACAGCACAGCATTAGAAACCCATAACCAATACAAGAATGGAAAGAGGGGGAACCATGATCTTTGATGATCACCAGCCCGGCAGCACTCATCGACGACAACTGTTTCATTCGGCAAAAATGCGAAGGGGACTCCGTTGGATTTATGGCTAAAAGCCTGTTTGGGCTTGGATTGTCGGATGTTTATATGGCTCTTTCTGTAAGGTTTTCTTTAGAGGAGTCTGAGGAGACCATCCCAATTGGGGATCTCATGAGGAAGCTCTAATGGTGAGAGCTGTGAGGAGTAAAGAGATGTAGTGAGGAAGATAGAGAGAGACATGAGGAAGATACTGAGAAATTTGGGTCAGAGTTCCTGAGTGGATAATCTTGTATCTGGTATTCTTTTTCTATTGATAAAATCTATAATCTCCCATAAACATAGGCCGAGGTTGGGCCGAACCACGTATATCTTGTGTCCTTGTGCTTTGTGTGTGTTTGATCTGTGATTGAATGTGTATGTGGGTTGGGTCTAATTTCTCCAATAGACTTGTCACATGATATTTATGTTTGTAGAATGAGATTTACCGATATCAAAAGGCCAATATCCATGCTGAAGAAGACAACACCAATGAAGGCTGCGATGCAAATGCAGAAATCAAATTTGTGGACCTTGAAAAGGCGGTAAGCATCTTCATATTCAATGAGCCCAAGCATTGCTGATTAGGTTTTATAAAAGGTGCAATTTGAAAATTATAAAATTGCCTTCTAATAAAATTTGAGAGTGCATATTGGATCGACAGTACATATCTGGTAATCACACTTCAAAGAACCATTTCCATTCTTTTTAAATAGTTTTTAGGTGAAATGTTAGATATAAAAGGCAATATACCATTATATGAACAATATAATGGCTTCAACCATGATTTTAAAATCTGCCAAGTCCAAGTCAACTCAAATTCTATCCCTCCTGATGTTGTTGATTTAATGTGACTCGGACCTATTCCTATCATTTTCATCGAATTCAGACTATGACTCAGATGATTTTGATCTTAACTCGATCGATACAACTCGAACTCAGTCCCTCTCGAATTCGAAACCAAGTCCACTATTTAAAACCTTAGATTTCTACCTCTGTTGCCACAAAGTTCTTAACTTTGTTTTCAAACCAAGCACATACCTGTAGTCAAGTAGCATGAGAAAAAGGATCCCATGTTCATCAACCCAAAGGCTATCATCTCTTTGTTTCCATCAATTTGGTAATTTTCCATGATTGCAAATCTCCTTCCAATCGCTATTCCTTCCTATAAATATACATTGACAAACGGTTGATAAAAATTCGAAAAAAAAAAAAAATCTCATAAAGAATGTAGTTTAAAATTGAAAAAAAAAACTGATCAAATGATTTGAGTTTGATTAGATTTCAAGTTGAGATTTTCAGCTAAAATTCGAGAATATTTGACTAACTTTAGAATTTTTGTCAAATTAATAAGTTTTCTAAGTTTTTAAACTTTGACAGAGAATAAGAATAGATGAGTCTACTAGTAATCTTACAGTCAAAGCTAGGGTTCCTGTAATTATCCCAGCCTTCATGGCTGTTATCATGTAACGGGGCTGGAAGTTCAAATCCTTTATTGAAATAGGATTCAACCCTTTCTTCAAAGGGCCACCTGCAGATCATATACAATATAATGTTAAAAAGGATACATTAATACAAAAATCTGAAAAAGGAATTCAAAATGGGTTGGAGTGATAGTTAGAAATCCAACGGTAAATTCTGAATCCCGTAAAATTATTTGGTGTATGTGGGTACAGAGACTTGCATATACCTTGAGAATTAGTCGGATGCTATAAGAAACCTAGACACCTTGGTCATAAAAAAATATGAAAATTTTGAAAAATAATTTTATATTTTTTTTTAGAGTGATCTCTCACTATGTCAATATCAGATAATTTGACCTGTTTGAATGGAATTCAGAAGAAAAAAAAAATCTTTAGGTTTTGCAAAATCTAATTTTCAGTGGGTGGATTTAAAATACTCCTAGAAAATCAAGCTATAGGGTTGAGATAAAAAAATATGAGGAGAAGGTTTGGGATGAAAATTGGAAATAATTAAGCTGATAAAATATACTTGAACTCCATTAGACTCAAAAATTTCTGAATAAACTTGCATGTAAATCAAATTAAATCCACATAATATTGACATATTTAATAAACTAATAAATCCAATCCATTGTTTTAAAAAACTCAAAAAAAATAAAATAAAATCGAACCAAGTCAACCGACTCAACTGATTCAGCATGTTTTTAAGTCAAGTGAGTTGACGAGTTTTTCTTAAAACTCTGTAAAGTTTTTTGACTCGATATGATTTAAAGCTGAATCTGAGTTTGAATTTCTGGGGTCCAACCTAATTCTATATAATAAATTGATCTCTTTCAAATTAAAAGTTCAAAACAAATACATAAGTGACACTTATTATTTATTGAATGATAAATAGATAAATAAATATGTAAAGAATGGAGTTTACAACAAAAAATATTCATGGATAAGGGTACTCAACTATTTGAATCCCATGCTTTTCAGCATCACTAAAATAGGCCACAAGACATCCCAAAATGACAATAAATAAGGGTGTAATTGCAGAAACCCAAAATAGCTTTGGTATCCTATTTCTCCGCATTAAAAAAAAAAAAAAACACAAACAAAAACACTATTATGAGTTAATCTTATATTTGAAAATGTGTCACGTCCCGACATTTTCAACACGTAAATTCAAAAAAAAAAAAAAATTGAAGAAATTTAGAAGTGATTTACTATGTTTCAACTTTCACTCACCACTTGCTTGGTGAAAAGGAGGAGGGCTAGAAAGCAAGTTCCAAAAACTAGTCTCCCATCTCCACTTAAGAAAAAAAAATAAAAAATAGAAAACAAAAATTACACATTCAAGTCAGTGTGTAACAAATAATTGATAATTAATTTTGTCTAATTGTTTGTAAATATTATGCTTTCTAAATAAAATATTGATTCATTGATCGATATTTGATAGATTATTAAACTATTGATATACTCCCTCTGTCCTAATTTAATTGTCTATAGAATTTTAGATTATCATATTTTAGACTTAATCATGATTTATCATCATCGAAATGTTACGCCCCGACCCGGCTGGTGGGTCCGGAACGCGACTAATTTTTTTTTTTTTTTGAAGAAGATAAACTGAACCACAAGCATTCTTACTGGGCTGGATCAACAGTTAGGCCCAGCGGTTACTCATTAGCCCGTTAAGTGAACTCAAACATGTACCATATGCCTGCCCCAAAGACAAAGCAATAACAACACATTGTGTAAACGAAATCAACCATTAATTCATCATTGTAAAACATAGATTAATCATTCATAACATTGTCTCAAAAGGCAACATAGCCTATTACAGCAATTCAACATAAATTAAGTACCACATCTGGCACTTAATTAAAAGACAACGGTTTCAAGAACCAACAGAAAAGATCAGGGCATTCCTCCCCGGGGGAATTCCAAAACACTGCTTTAGCTCAAACGCCCTAAGCCTGAAAGAGAGGGTCCTCCTCCTCGGGTTCATCGCCTGAAAGGTGAGTGGTGTGAGCTAACTAGCCCAGTGAAGGATAATTAACAATGCACATTAAGTAAATAGTAAAACAGGTTAGCAACAGTTCAATATCACATGCTTGATAACAGTAAGCATAATCTCAAATAAGATAATAACATCATCAAACTATCAATCACTGCCATTATCCACCGTAACGCCTGCCGACTACACTGAGACCAGTATTAAGTCCCGACACGGTCAAAATACATCCTTGCAAGTACATCTCTGGCTCTTAAACTTAGCCGATACTGACACCCTCAAGTCAGCAACTGACGACAGCATGGTCCGCCCATGGTCCAGTAGACATAAACCATCTCTCATATGGCTGATATTGATTCAATAGCCCAGGTACGTGGAAGCAGTCTTACATACACATACGATCAACATCGTAATACCATAATCATCACAGCACTCTTACCATAGTGCACCATGTATAGGCACATGAGTGGATTCATCAAAACCGAAACCACTCATTGCTCAATATAACACCTGTTTACAAAATCTGCAGAGTTAAGTTCCCTCACCGATTTGTGTGGTTTACGCGGTCTCTGTCAAACAACATACAAGTGCTCAATCAATATACATAACAAATACATACACATACATAATATTTGGAAATCACACGTTTTCCCACAAAATATCTAGGGTTAATGGAAATGAGTCTCCTACTTGGTTTCTATCCTTTTTAAATCATCCACAAGATAATAATATAATAAACATAAGGGGCTCAGTCCAAACTCATATTGTCTTCTGGGCATTGACCAGATTGACTTATTGAGTGAGGTCTAGATCCTTGGGTCACTTCTCGGTTGTCTTCTGGATAGGACCAGAGCTGACATTTTGAGTAGGCCTCGAGGTCACTCAGTGCCCGACTATAGTGTCGGCCTGAAAGTGAATCACTCAGTTCCCGACTAGTGTCGGACTGAAAGCGTATACAATAGTATTTACACTATAAATAATAAGAGAAGGGGGTTAGTACATTTTTAATTAACAAGGGGGTATAGAATCAACACAAATAATCAAACACATTAACTGATAATCAAGATCAGACAAAAAATCACTTATCAAACAATATTTTATCACTTAAAACTGTGTTCCTCGGAACATCACTTCGGAACTGGTACAGTGGCTTCGGAACTTCCAAACCACTCTAAACTAGGTTACTGGCCTCGGAACTTGGGGCCTGACTTCGGATCGTCCGAAGACTGGGTCTCGGACCTTCCGAAGTCCTTCCGAACTGGGAAAACAGAAAACAGCGAGTCTCGGTGGGTCTACAGAGCTCAGAACGTCCGAAAACTGGGTCTCGGACCTTCCGAGCTGGGCTCGGTCCGTCCGAAAGCTCGCCTCAGGCGTTCTGGGCTTCGGGTGAAGCTCGGAACGTCCGAGGGTCAGACCGTCCGAAGGTTCGGATCTTCCGAAGAACGGCTCTCGGATCTTCCGAGAGTCGTCTTATCCACTGTCTGCAACTGCAGACAGTGACGGCGGATACACAGTAAAATACGACTCCAGAAAGGGAGGGCTTCCCGGATTCGTTTTTCACATCGGTCTGGTTTGATGGACTCCTCTGGGAGTCCTCTTTCTACAGGGATTAGTTTGGAGCTCAGAAGCTCAAAGGGCCATCCGATTTTAAGGGTAGATCCTCACGGGTACATAAAACCCATGGTTTTTCTTAAATTTTAAAACTGGTTTTTCTCAATCAAAACGAGGCCAAATTTTGATTTTCTGGATTCTAAATCGGTTTGAATTTCAAAAGGGATGCAATGGATACCTTGGTTTCGATTTTTGGTCTGTAAATCTGATTTTTGAAAAATCTTCCACTTAAGCTTCGATTTGACTGAAACAGAAGGCACGGCAAAGGGGTATCGGTGAGAGAGAGAAGTGAAGGAATCGGTGGGAGTTTCAAACGGTGATCGGAGGGCCGTTTAAATAGGAATTTGGCCGGAAATCCGGGGATGGGACACGACTGGAGATCTCATGATTGCCGGAAATCGACTGAGCGGCCAGTGCATGCGCTGCATGCGGCTGATGCTGCTACAGTGCCGGACTCAGGGGTTTGCAAATCAGTCCTCTGAAATTTCTGGTTTTGCAAATAAGTCTTTGTTTAACAAAAATCGATTTTTAAAACTAAAAGCACTAATTTAAAAACTCAAAAACTTGATCCAACCGTACAGATAGGTTGGGTTTCAAAAATCTAGGTCACCATAAAAATTTCAGGTTTTATTTCTTCATAAAAACCCTTGATTTAAACAAAAATCATATTTTTCCCAAAATTACTTAATTAAACAAATGTAAAAATAACTAATTTGTAAATCTCATTTTGCAATGAAATGAAATATCTAGTTCATTCTTAAAATGGTCTATCTTCACATACCATTTTCAAAATTTATCTTGTTGTGCAAATTTTAAATTTATAACTCGCAAGCGCACGAACCATTTAGATAGTATAGCGATTAAGTGCGAGGTCGAACACATCGGAACTTAGGAAAATATATCCATGAAAATACACCATTGAATTATATATTTTAAGAACTTTGAGAAATATGGAGATAAATCATGAACGTGGAATTGTTAATCTAATCTATGAATTTTAATCTTAATTTAGAAACATTCTAAATTTAAACATAGAATCTAACAATTTAACTAATTTTAATTAAGATGGTAGAATTAATATAAAAATATAAACAATCTTAATCTAATTTAAAATACAAAATTAAGATGCAATTAAATTATTTCCAATCTAGTTCATCAATTTCACGAGTTTTTGGATTTATAAACAAAAATAAAATTAAAGACATCTAAATTACATCTGTACATATTTACAGTGGAACTGGCTCAAAGAATCAAGGAGGCATTATTTTCCATATTTTAAAAATAAAACAAAGGCCTAGAATACGGAGCTCACGTAAATTACCAATCATGCATTCAAATTTTTCATCGATAAATATTCTAAGAATTAAATCCATGGATTTCATTAAACTAAAAATCTCAAATTAAACCTTAGAATGAATAGAATTTAAACTTCATCTCCAAATCTAAAATATTTCATCGCACTCTTAAAATAAGAGCCTTAGATCGAAGAAGGAAGTCTATTCAATCTAAATTTTCATCACATTTAATCTGAAATAATTAAAATAAATCCACACATAAATTTAATTAAAGAATAAAAATAAAATCAAATAATCATCATACATAAATTGAATAATTGGAAAACCATAGACTAAATATTTCATCACACCTCAATTTTATTTATGAAACATGAATTTAGACTTACATATCAATGGAATTTTAAAGAAAAAGAAATATAATGAAAATCAAAATCCACAAACCTTAGAACCCAATGTGGATTGAAAATCCCACAGTCTTTCTCCTTCTCTTCTTCCTCTCCTCTCCTTTTCTTCAATGCCCAAGTTCAGTTTTTCAATGGGAGATGGCTAGTATTTATAGATGAAGGAGGTGGAATGAATGGATTGGATTCAAAGATTTAAATAAAGCAAGGGACAAATGGAGGGCGGATTTGATTTGTGCTAAATATAGAATGACTTAAAAGAGGTAAGGAGCTAAATTTGTATAAGGAAAGTGGGTGTAGAATCCCGTTTTTTACACATGCACTATCTTGCAGCTCAGTTTTGACCTTTTTAACTTTCGAATCAGGAAAAGTTGTAAACTACAAAGTTGTAGCTCTTGAAGTCTTCTTTCCAACGCAAAAAGAATCAAAGCAATCAGACATCGGAGTAGAAATTTATGACCAAAATACTGAACATGTATCAAACCTTCCTTATTTTTCTCCCTTTCTTATTTTCTCTCTTTCCTTAATCCACTTGCCAAATTCGAAAATCCTCTTATATTGACTTGTAAATTTCGAATTTCTTCTTGAGATGATGAAAATATTATTCACACATGTGGATTTCTTCATGGGCTTTTCTTAATAGGCTCAATAATTGGGCTTGAGGTCCAAAATAACTCATAATGGGCCCAGGCTTTATATTTAAGCATTTTTTCTGTCATCCTCACTTTTAAACCTGCAAAACACAAAATTATACTAATTAGATAAAATTAAATAAAATGAGATACTAATAATAATAAATTTAGGAATAAAATATGTATTTATGGGTTTCAAAAATCTAGGTCACCATAAAAATTTCAGGTTTTATTTCTTCATAAAAACCCTTGATTTAAACAAAAATCATATTTTTCCCAAAATTACTTAATTAAACAAATGTAAAAATAACTAATTTGTAAATCTCATTTTGCAATGAAATGAAATATCTAGTTCATTCTTAAAATGGTCTATCTTCACATACCATTTTCAAAATTTATCTCTTTCCTGAAATTATTTAAAATAATTAAAACTCCCTTTCGGGGTTCCGACGGGCGATATTTAAATGCCATTTTCTGAAAATAATTTTATTTTAAAAATAATAAATGCAAATCCTTCAATAAGGAGAGTATTATCAATCAATAATAATCACCAAATTACACAATTTATGAAAATTTACACAACAAGCGGTAAAATTACCAAAATACCTCTCCAACTCGACGGACTGGATCTCTGAGCTCACGAGTTCGGATCGAGCCACACTTGGACTTTCTTTAAAGCCTTAACTGAAAACTTCGAGATTAACCAGTTAAACACGATTAACGAGGTAAAACATGTCTAATCCAAACCAGGTATTACACGAAAATCACACGAAAATCATGCCATCATTCTTCCTTCACTAAATATTAACCCATTAAGGATTATTAATTAAAAAAACATTCACCTTCTCTGATTGTTTACTATAGTTTTAAATTTATATTCAAATTTCTGTAAATTCCCTGCTTTTAACTCCAAAAATCATCCAAATCAAACAAAAAATAAAAAAAGATACCCAGTAAAAGAAATTAAATGATGATTAACACCATTACACATTTCATTTTATTCACGTAAATTATAAAGATTTAATTAACCCAAATTTTGAATTAAATGATCATTTACACAAAAAATAAATCATCATACCTTTGCAAGAGAGCATCTGATCAGATTCATATAAAATATTTAAATCCATAAATATGAGCCCTGTAATTCAATATTTCATACAAAGTTAACAGAACCATATTCTTCAATTTCAACTTTAATTTAGCAAATGAATAAAGACGAGAAAAATGATATAATTAAATTTTATTAAAAAATTATGACATAATAATATTTTAGAGGTAGAGCTCAATCTAAAAATTAAGTATTGAGAGAAAGGTGGCAAACTCTTATATAAAATAATTGATTCTCGAATTAATCAATTTTTTTGTCACTTCATAAAAATATAAATTTTAAAATAACTGAGAATTTTTAAATAAAAATGAAAAATTATCATTGAAGGGCAGGGCAGAAAGGAATCTTTACATCCCAACTTTTCCACAAACACCCAAACAAGATTCGAAATTCTCTTTTTTACAAATTCCACCAAAGTGGAAATGAGATTATCAACAACAAAAATATTCCCCTCCTACCTACACGGCTACACCCTACTCAACAGAAGACCCACCACTCACGACCCTGACCTGATCCGACCCGATCCGACTCTCATTTGATTTTCCCCCTGAGTTTTACTTCCAGAACCTTCTCCATCTTGGCCAGAACCGCCTGGTTCGGCACCGCCTTGCCGCTCTCATACTCCTGCACCACCTGCGGCCTCTCATTTATCAGCTTCGCCACCTCTGCCTGGCTCATCTGCTTCGCCAGCCTCGCCTTCTGTATCGCCTGCCTCACTTCCGTCGACACCCGGTCCAGCACAGCCGGCTCCGCCGCCTCGTCCAGCTTCCTCACGTTCACCACAGCCGCCGGTTTCTTGTTCGAACCGGTGTCGAATTTCTTCACGGTCAGTACCGATCCACCGCTCCGGAGCGCCTGATTGACGGCCTTCGGGTCGCGAAGCTCGCTATTTTTCGTCTTCTGCTTGCGGAGAACCACCGGTTCCCAATCTTGGCTGATGGCTCCTGCGAATCTGCTCGGCATTTGGGATTGAAATGAAAAATGCAGAAAGAATTCGGTTTCGAGAAGTAAAGATTGGAGTTTTAAATGGGTCTAATCTGAAATCCAAGTGACGTCGGGTTTTATAGAGGATGGTTGGAGGGTCTGGAATGTTCTTACACTTTCTTCCCGTCCACGTTTCATACTTGCTACGGAAGAAGGTTCTAGTTGGCCTGGATATTTCCCGAAATTTAAAATGCATAAAAAATAGATAAAAATCAAGTTTTTACCTAATTATTTTAGTTTTATAATTTTATCCTTTTGAAAATTTATAAAACTATTATTTTAGAGTTTTTTTTTTAACTTATCCTATTAATAAAAAAAATTATCAATCTCACCCAACCATGTGAGTCAAATGCATGGCAGTAACTCTTAAAATTTTATAGGAGGGAAATCTCATTAAATTAGGAGACTTAAATAACTTTCGTAAAATTTTAAATTATTTCAAATTATTAAAATCTATTTTTAATTGGGTTATGTATTTATAAGTAAGGTGTAAATATTATAAAATATAAAATAAAGTGAATAAATCAGTTTACATGTTAAAATTTCACTTTTGCAAAAGTGTAATTCATAATTGTTAAGTTATGAGCTAAAAATACAAGCTACTATAAATGTTTAAGAATTCAAATAATATTTGACAGCTTTGAAAAATATAATATATTATACATCTTAGTAACATGGGTGATCCTCCAATTGTGCTTTAATTACTACCACTCTCTATTTAGATATTCATTAAAGAATTTTTCTCTGAAATTCTATAATTTTTATAAGAGACTTGAAGTTTTATAAATTTGCTGATAATAAATTTTTTTCAGTTCATTCTTTATTTTCTCATAATACACATTACCGGTTTTGAAATTTGAGGGGCCCTAGGTCCAGCACATTGGTAGGGCTCTAGGCCTTAGGAAAAGTGTACGGTGGGGGCCCTAACCCATTAGTCAAATTGGAGGAACCTTAGGCAGTTGATGATTTGACCTTAAGTCAGGATCAGCCCTGATAATACGGTATATGACTCTTAAAATAAGAGCACTATACTTATTAAACTTCTCTCTTTATAATTTTGTCTAATTAGAGAACTACACCGACCCTCCAAGGGTTTAGGTGGAACAACGTTACGCACCAAGCCGTAGCAATGAAACAACCTATCGAAAATGAGAGTTTACTTGATTCGATCGTCTAGTTGTCACCGGCACGATCGGAGGCTTTTATTCTTTTATTATAACAATATTTTGTTTTATAAGATGTCTATTCCTATCTTATATTGAAGGTGAGACTAATTTTACGATCATGTGTAAACCTCTCAATTCACATAAATTAGTTTAATCAACGGGAAAAATATTCATAGAGAGTGACTCTAAGCAGGGGTTTAAATATCGGCCGATACGTATCGTATCGGCCGATATATATCGGTTTTGTATATGTGAATATATGTATCGTATCGGCCGATATTCACAATATCGGCCTTGATATCAGCCGTATTATATCGGTCCGATATCAAAATATCGGCCGATATTTAAAAAAACAAGGAAGAAAGAGAAAAATATCGGCCGATATATCGGCCGATAACGATATATCGGTCGACATATCGTATCGGCCGATATATCGGCCGATACCGATTTTTAAACCCCTGACTCTAAGGGTGGAACTCATTGAATTGAAAGAACTAGGGCTAAAATCGGGTCTAGTCGGGTCACATTTCTTAAATTCCAATCTGACCCGAGTCAATAAAATATGAAACCCGATCTGATCCGAACTTCTGACCCAAAATTCTCAACCTGACCCGTATTTTAGCCAATCGGGTTGGGTCGGGTTAATTTGAAAATCCCTCAACCCGATCTGACTTGAATTTCGTGCGAGTTTATGTCTTCTCAACCCGATCTAATTATCTGATCCGACTCGCATGACCCAACTCGAGTTTTATCCCTAGAAAGAATATAAGAAAACAATTATACTTAAATAACATTTGTTCTACGTAATGGTCAGATACAAATCGACGGTTCAAATAATTTGGAGAAAAAAATTTGGAAATTTTAGAATTTCCGACAAACATCGTTCGGGCGCAGAAGAAGAGCGTAGTGGGCATTCCGACGTTGTCTCCTAATAATTAGGAACTCTGCCTCATTATTTTTTTTTAAATTGATGGAAAAAAGGTAACCAACACTTATTTTAAAATTAAAATAATTCACAATAGTTGTAAGCCTTAAATATTGTAGATGTGAGAAGAATTTCTCGTTTTATTCATGTAATTTAGCCTTTTCTAAAGAATTAATTATAACCATTTTTATTTTGTAGAAATTGACAGAGATCGGTACTTTTGATAATAAGAGACATCATACTAACAGGTTGAAAGAACTTATCTTTTAGTTCGTTTGTCATCACTTAAGAGGTTAAAAGGTACATCGGTGTGTCTTGATATCACCATCAATTTTTTAATTTTATAAATCATATACTACGTGCTTGAAAAATTGAAAGAAGAAATTATTAGTGCATAAAGTCTCATTATGCTTTTCAATGCACTTGCATGACTGACAACAATCGGATGCATGAGAAGGGGTCCCACCTAAATAAATGGAGCATAAATCACATTTGGATAATTCTAACATGGTGTTTTTTTTTTTTTTTTTTTTAATTTTATTGTTTTTTTTCAATTGAGTGAAGGGTTGGTTTGATGATCAAGACGTTCATCTCATGAAAGTATGAAACGAGGTCTTGAGTTTAATTCACGCTTAACTCATCTAGGCCACTCTTCATCGACTTATCTAATGTGTGTAGAATGAGAGGTTTATACATACTCATGGAATTAGTCTCTCCTCCAATGTGGAATGACAATATCTATGTTAAAAAAAAAAACATTTGAGAGACTCTTACAAAGAGCATAGTTTAGAAATTTAAAAAAATAAATAAATTAATCGGTCTAATTTAACTCAACTGGATAGAATTTGAGTCTCCATTCATCCCACTGCCCAAGTTTGTCAATGTATGGTGCACATGGTATCCTTTCCCTTTGTATATATTAGAAGGTATATACATAAAGAGGAATATATTGTAAATATTTGTAGAATTGTAGCAGAAAATTTTATAATATTGAAGGTGGGATTAATGTTACAAATATACAAAATCACTCAACAACCTTATATATTTCGTAAGTTCGGAAGAACTCGAACCAAGACTTCTAGTCTAATTCTAGAAGTTTACATCAACTGAACTATCTATGCAGATTTTATTTTATAAAAATCTGTATTTTATTTTAAAAGATGATATATTTTGTATTATAGTTAATTTATAATTATTATATAAAAAAAAACCTCTAAATAATATTTTTTCTTGTTGGGTGTTTTAGTGTATGCAGAATTGTTCCCTGTAGTTGTAGTTATGACATCTATTACCTAAAATTCAATGCATTTGGACATCAACGACTATGAAGATATCAACGACTACTCTTGATTCATTTCATTAATACACAAAAACAGCCACATTTAAGGGAGAATTAGGGTAACTTACTGCAAATAAAGCACGATGGAACGTTTCAATTATTTTGGTCACATCAGCATTGGTGCTCAACTTGTTATTTTAGTACACTTTATGTGGGAGACTTTACCCTTTCTTAAAATTTACTAACTTTTCTTGAATTATATTTGTAGTAGGGGTGAAACTTTTTCTTGAATTATATTTGTATTAGGGGTAAAACTTGGGTCGGGTTTTAATTCGATCCGCATGACTCGATTCGAGAAATCAATATGTTTTTGTATATCTTAGGTTGGGTGGGGTTGAGGAAAAAATAAACTCCCATGAAATTTGGATAGGGTCGGGTTGAGAAATTTTAAAGCAATCCGACGTAACCCGATCTGATCTGAGTACACCAAGTTATAAAACAGTACTTGGATTGAGTCAGGTCATAAATTTGAGTTGGGTTGAATAACTTGGTCAGCAATTTGGGTCGAATTGGGTTCAATAATTTTTTATTTGGGTTGGATTTGATTTGTTGAAACTTGAAATCTGATCCGAGCCAACCCGAGTTTCAGCCTAATTTGTATTCGATTCGACAACAATTTAAGTTTTATAGTATGTTGATCTAACACAATCAATTTCTACTGTTATTTAATTTAAAAAAAAATAATATAACTTCAGTTATTTGATTAAGATTGTTTTTTAAATATACCATATAAAAGTCATGAACTAAGCAGCCGAAGCTTTTCGGATTTGGTACCGGATATAAATGTCGGTTATATCGGTGACTTTTTGGAAAAAAACTGTATCAACTGATTTTTGTCATGTTTGGGCTCAAGTACACAAAAAAAAAAGACTAAATAGAGTGGGAATGAAACTTGGGATGGATTTAACCTGACTTGAGAAATTAGTGGATTTGGGTTATTTATTTGTATATTTAGGATGTGGTTGGATTGGGAAAAAAAACCTACATCAAATTCGAGTTGGGTTGAATTGAGAAATTTAAAATCAACCTAACGGATCTGACATAATCCAACCCAACTTGTGTGTATCAAGTTATAAAACAGCAGTGATTAGGGTTGAAACTTAGGTCGGGTCTGATCAACACTCTGATTGAATCAGGTCAGAAATTTGGATAAGGTTGATTTGAATAATTCGAGTCAAGTCGAGATTGATTCAATGAATTTTTATATGAATTGAATTGATTTGGTCATTAAAACTTGGCCCGACCCGCTAGACTTTCAGCCTTAGGCTCACATATACAAGTTAAAACTCTTAAAAAAAGGAATTTTAATTTGATTTGGTCCATGCATATGAAAGTCCCTAACCTACGTTTTTCTTCTTTCTATGCCTTAGCCTTCAATATATAGCACTCTCAACGTCTGACCATCACATCCTCTCTGAAAGATACCAAGAAGAAAAAAATGGCAAAGGGTCTTCAAAAATCCCTCCAAATTTACATCTCCAAGCTCAAGAAGATCACCCCACATTCACAAAACCTTCCAAATTCACCTCTCTCATCCACCACAACCTGGTTCTTATCAGCTTGCAAGTACCCCAAGACCCCTTCCTTCAGCATCGATCGCCAAAGATCAAAGAGCCACGACTCTGCCGCCACCCTCGCCGACGTCGACCGCTTCCTATTTGAGAACTTCAACTCTCTTTACGCCGTCGACAATGACGATGAAGACGATAACAACAACAACAACAAAGAAGAAGAACACAACGACGAACACATGTTCGCCTCCGAATCACCAAGATTCCACAAGCCCCCACCATCGCAGCGATTCTTCGTGTGCACCGGCACGTCGAATTCACTAATGGACGAGGCCCGATTGAGCTTATCAGCCGCATCCGGCGATGCGGCGAATGGCCTACCCATGAACAGTGTGGCAATATTAAGGTACACTAGGGACCCATATGAGGAATTCCGGCGGTCCATGCAGGAGATGGTGGAGGCACGCCAGGTGGGCCAACGTCAGCCGATGGATTGGGAATTCTTGGAAGATCTTCTCTTTTCTTACTTGAATTTGAATGAGAAGAGATCACACAAGTATATACTTGGGGCCTTTGTTGATCTCATGGTTACTTCACATGAAGACTCCATTTGGACTCCGACGACGGACCGTAAGATTCCGGCCAATGTAAGAGGATGACTTCATTTCGCTGGAAATTTGGTCAGAGCGCAAAGGATGCCGGAAAATATGGTGATACACCATATATAATATATATATGTGATATTAGATAGAAGACATGCACATGTAAATAATGCTTTGAGCTCACATGCAGATAATATATAATATCTTATTATATTTTAATATAATTCAAGCGAACATGAATTATATATATATTTATTTTCTAGTTGGATTTGTCTTTTGGTAATCTTGATATGAGCCTATGATGGATTGATTGGGTCCCTCTTTGTCTGGAGTAACATGCAGGGCACATTGACACTAGGGTTTTTCTTCTTCTTCTTCTTTTTTTTCTTTTTTAATTTTGTAAATTTTAAAAAATGCCTCTAAAAATGTATGTTTTTTTATTTTTATTTAGTGATGGGGCTCACCATAATGAATCTAACTTCTCTAGATAGCTTTATCTCTCATTTAAATGCATTAATTCGAGGCCATCCAATTGTAAATCCATTGTTTTAATTGAGAATGTTCAGTCATTGATAGTCAAATTATGTCATGGTATTCAAGAACAGGGTGATTAATTCAAGGTGAAATGTTGTATAAATCTCACTCCACATTACGAGTTGAATTTTTTTTTTTTTATCCGGATTGGGAATAGACTTTTCAAATATTGTTACAGTTATCTCAGTTGATTTATGCTTTCAGGACTAAATTAGAGATGTTAAGTTTGATTTCTTTTAAGACGCACAAGGTTTATAGGTGGTTTTATATATCTATGTAATTATTTTCACCTCTAATGCAGAATGAGAATATCTATATTATTATTTTTTTAATGAGAATATCTATATTATTTTTTTAAAAAAAGCATGTCGAAGTTTGTGTTTCAAAACTAAAATACTAGCTGTAGGATACTTTTTTTTAAAAAAAAAAAAATAAATTCAGTTTTTTTCAATGTTTGCTAAAATACATTAACATATAAGTAAAAAGGAAAATTTTCTACTTGAAAAATTGTATTCAAATTTTTTTCTCTATTTGTTTATGCGTTAAAACACACCTGCAAGGCTGCAACAAAAAATTTCTAGCATTCCTACAACTCGACTCACCAGAGTTCTTCTACAAGATTTAAAAATTGAATTTCAAAACTTGTTGATTGATGAAGAGTGAAGATTCATTTATAGATTATTATTTTGGCTAAGCATTTAATGAAAGTTTGGGTTTAATTAAACTAATCAATTTTTTTGGAAGAACATGCAAATGCACATTCCCTTAGACGAGTGCTTCCGATGATTTTATGAAGTTTAGATTAGCATTTCTGTATTGGGATCCGCCTTTGACAAGTTATATATATATAGAAACAGAGATAAAAGGTAAGAAGTAAAAAAAAAAAAAAATTAGAAGTGGTAAATAAAAATTTAAGCAGTGAGTTAATTGTTGTCTATGACTCATCATCATCCATTGGTGATGGATTTACATAGCCAGTTGGCATATTCCACAATTAATAAATAAAATAGGGACTATTTATAAGGTTTGACTAATATAATAAGAGCCAATTCGGTTAAAATACCCAAGAAATAGTCTAATCCATTCGCTGAGCCTGCAGAAAGTCTAATTCAGAAAACGTGCTTCGGCATCGGTTTGGAGGCATCTCGGACCAAATTGCCCTCACTCAAACACCTCTAATTCTTTCAATGTCAAAGTACGACGACTGTTTCAAATATCCCTAATGACATATATCTTATATTACAATTCGTAGGTTTTTTATTTTAAAGTTTTCCGTGTTTTGATAATTTGTCTAACATATGTACCAACTCATCCCAATGACCCAAAATGAACCCTAGAAGCTATTTATGCCATGTAATAAAAGCGCTTAGTCAATTACGCAAAACATGAGACATGTCTCTCCGAGAGGAAATTAATGAAAGAAAAGAGAGATTTTCTTCTCTCGTCATATGTTGGATTCTCACGGTATAATATGAGGCCGAATTTCATAGCACATGTTGAATGACATAAATAAAAAATAAAGATAATTTTTTCAATGGAATTGCTTTCCACAATGAAATACCCGATACGCCCTTACCATTTTGAGTCTCTAAACACGGTTAAGTAATGTCCTCGACTTTGAACAGTCTCTGAATGTATCTGCATATAGCACCCATAGGCCAATATATTCAGCATTCAATCCCTATATTTCTAGTTCCCTCACAATTGGAGCTTCCTGAAGACTACACACAACATGCCTACTAATTCCAGATTTCTTACTTGCAGCCCTGTCAAATTGCATCAGACTTTCCTACTAGTTCATCATTAAAGAAAAAAAAAAGGGAGAAAAATCAACAGGTTGGTAATCAGAGAAGGTGAGAATATCTTTGCTTCATCCCACCACCAACGGTTACTAAGGAATGAAACTATATCAAGCCAGTTTTACTTAAATCACCAAACATCACTTGCACTAATCCTAATGTTTTATTCCTTGGACGTTTAGTGGCCAAAGCTGGATGGATAGTAGGTCAACATATTTCCACTTAAAAGGCTTTGATAATTTTAGTCATACAAAACTGAGAGCTTAATACAAGAAAATTTAAATCAATCTTGCCATGAAAGTAACTGAATGGAATGGGTTAAGTTCAAAATTACTGTGGATATGAGGACTGGTAAGAGGGATGAGAAAGGCTGGCACCAGCTCCAGCATTGTAGTCGTATCCAGCATAGCTAGGCGTTCCAGCTGGTACGGCCGGCCCCCCATATGGGCCACTGCCTCTTGCCCCAGCAATATCATCAGGAACATATGAGTATTGTTGTTGAGGGGGCACAGCAGGACTTTGGCCACGTACACTTCCAAATGGAGACCCATATGGGGCGACGGCAGGAGACACGTCATAAACACCCTGACTGGGATAATTGTATGCCCCAGGGTAACCAGCTGTTGGATTCGGACGAGATGCGAGCTCCCAGCGGACAGAGAGTCGACCTGTTTTGGAAGGAGGGAAGGCTGCAGATCCAGAACCAGAACCAACACCACCATTTATTCGCGGCCGCTTGTTTTTGGATTTAATATTCGTATTCTTCTTCCTATCCGCTTTTGCCTTCTCCAACTGGGCTACACGTCTCCTGTGGCCCTCAAGAGCAAACTTAGATTCAAGCTTGTGATCTTCAACACACTTGATGATGGCTTTAAGAGAGTTCAGCTCTAGATTGCCAGCTTCATCCTGGAGAATGAAAGACTATTTGTCAACATGTGGGAATCAATAATAGCTACATGAATGTGAAGACGCACACAAGCCCAACAATTCAATTTTTTGAAATGGTAACATGGCACAAACCACAATCTTATTGAACCAGTGGACACCAGCCAACTGCCAATTGTTCCAACCATAAAAGGTTCCAATTTGAATTCTACGGATAACAGGTAAGCAATCGGCCCAAGGAAAACAATTTGGCAAAGGAATTGATTTGTGAACTGGTACTTTTTACTAAGATGGTGTACTGGGATAATTTTGCCCCTCATTTTATTGTGATAAATTGATAGTGATAACAAATCAAACTATATACTACAGTCCATAACAGAGAACATAAAAATAGCTTCCACAATAAAATGTATTTAGAACACACAAAGTTTGACAGCGATATGTCAGCATACCGTGGCAGCTTGTGAATAATGACCATTCTTCAATACAGTACTTGCATTTTTCTTAGAGTTTTTTAGATACGCCTTAAGTAATGCAACAGGAGGAAAACGATCAGTCAATCCAGACTCGTGGGCAAAGTATATGGCCTCAATCTCCTTCCCACTCTTAACCAATTCGTCAATGATATCTGGCAGAACAAAACAATCCATTTTGATAAGTGAATTGAAATAATAAGGTACTTTCCCTAGAGAAAGGGATCTCTAAATTAAACAATTACAAAGAGATAGATAGAAACTAGCAGAAGACACCATTATTTCTATTATATGGCCATATAGGAACAAGTTGTATTTAAGGAATAAAACCATTGGATGCCTCAGAAAAAAGAATTAAATCTGATACATGGAGAAGATATGGTTATTGACCCACTTCATACCAATAAAACCCTTACAAGGATGTAAGCATAAACCTCGATATTCCATAATCCTCATATAAAGGAGAATATGACAAAAGCCTGCTTCCATTGCATTGATACCATGATAACAATGTGATCAAGACATCTCCATGGATCCATAAAATAAAATGAAATACAAGACAAGATTGAAGAATTAGCAATAAGATTTTATGCAGTTCTTTATCGTGGCACAAAAGAGGCCCATTAAAGTGTCGAACTGGGCATAAAATCCTTAAATAAATCGCCCTTGGATGTGGATATGGTCAGGCCCATAACTTCTCAATTTGGGCCCAATTTAACCCAATTAAGTGGTCCAAAAATGGAGGATAAGGAATTGTTGCGGGAATGGATACCTCTCCATCCACATTGAAAATTCCTAATCCCTTGACTTAGGGACCAAGTAATTGAAGTTTCGAAGGTTTCCACACCATTTCGAAATAAACTTTGGGTGCCACCTCCTTTTCCATTTTGTATTTTTTTTTTTAAATAGAACACATATCACTCAGGGTTTGGTAGAAAATGTGGTGCAACTTTGCAAGCACATTTGATGTACCAAACGATATTGGATTTTCATTGGAAAACCTATTTAATAAGCTTTCCAACATGCCAAGTTTGTGCAATTTTGACGTACGTAGAGAAAGTTATGACCAATTTTGAAACCAGGTGTCATAAAGTGACGAGAAAGTTTATTTTGTTATTTTTTTTTAATTCCAAACACTATAAATAAGAGGGCTTACACACTCAAGCAATTGCATTAGTATGGATTTTTAGTTCATGTGGATCTCCAATTGGTAAGTTCTAATTATTTTCGTTTTGAAATTTCTTGAATTTTAATTTTGTATCTTTAATTTCAAGCATTGCATTTAATTAAATGTGCAATTTTGATATTTGAGAATTTCAATTTTGAATCCTTTTGTTCAATTTTACCATAAAGAAAATTTGTCCCAAGGTGAGGTTTAGGCCTGAAAATTCCTTGCGAGTGAAATTTTCTTTGCTTCTCTAATTAAATTTGGGTTCTCGAATCACAAGTAGGCCAGATTTTAATTAGTTTTTTTGGGTGATCAATTATTTGATTTTCCTTCATCTCTAACTTCGATTTATAAGAGAAATTTTGCATTTAATTGAGGCATTGGAATTTCTCTCCAAAATTCATCAATTTTTGGAGCCTTGGCTGAATTTTTCCATCCCTTGTTCTGGCCAAAACTTCCTTGTTTCTTTTGTGAAGCTAGGCTACACTGCAATGCAAGGATTTAGAAAGGTAGGAAAACTAATACAATAGAATACGGTCTGGGTGCACCAAATAAGTATCCATAAAACATGAGTGACCAGGATTATTCCTATCACACGAGTGCTTACTGCCATGAGCAATATAAAAGATACCAAGTCCTCTTCATCCTTGCCAATCCATGTGCAAGCAAAAAGTACCAAAATTCATTTTTGTAAACAACAGAATATCTACTCTATTTCTCATGTAGATATGCTTGACACTAACCATGTCATTTTTTTTACAAAATATACATTGTCAGCAAGGACAAGCTGACAAAATATCACGCTCATCAAGTTTTTGTTACATATACGCACGCACACATAGATCTATGGTGATTTATTTATTTTTTGAAAAGGAGGAACAGAGAAACAGGAAATAAAAGGAAAAAGAATATACAACAAGTAAGCAGTTTTTAGTCTTTAGGCATAGGAGGCCAATGCCAAACCCAAAAAAGTCCACTATAAACAATCTGCTGTATCACTCAGCATACCCCAATTTGCTTACTAGGATTGTGAATGAAGCACTCCACCTTCTACCAGATCATATGTCTCTTCCACTAAGTCGGATATTTCTTCAGGAAAAAGGAGAAGTGATGAGGAAATCCAAGGCTCACTTGATCCATGTGAAGAAATTGGAGACCAAGTGGATGAAATCATGGAATTGGCTCTCAATTTTTATGACAAGATTGATGCAAGCAAGAGAGGGCTTTCTAAGGGTTCTAATGGGCCTAGAAGCACCTCAAATAAGCCCATATGGTAGCACTATGGGTTAGGGCCTGTTTAAGTATGTTTTGGGCCTCCAAATTCCACATTTGATGGCCCATATGCAAGGAGCAAGCTGAAGTGACGAGAATTCCACATGTGCATGCCATGTCATCATTATCTCTTGTTTTCTAGAAGAAGAATCTCTCCAAAATAGCAAGGATGGGCGCCCAAGTCATGATCCTACCTTGTAGTGAGCACCAACAGGAAATGCATCTAAATGAGTGGTCCCCCATGCTCAATAATATTGTTTGATCCAAAAAATTTGCATCCAGTCTAGCAACGAAGAGCAAGCCAAATTCACCAAGCCATTCTTGGATTATAATGTGATTTTTTATTTTCTTTTATTTCAAAGGGTTGGCTTGATGGTCAAGACGCTCGCCTTGTGAAGCAAGGTCTTCAGTTTGATTCACGCTCAACCTCTCTAGGCCACTCCCCATGGGGTTACTCCCCATCGCTAAACCAGTGTGTGTGGATTGAGAAGTTTATACATGCTCGTGGCATTAGTCTCACCTCCAATGTGGGGTGGGGATGCCCATCTTAAAAAAAAATATTATGATGTAATAAGGACACATTTGCAGCCCATATGGATTTGTAGAATTTAGTAGCTCCATGGAATTAGGAACCCTTGGACTAATTTGGGAGCTAGGATTTAAAATTTTTTTTTCTCTCTTAGATACATAATTCTCTCCATTGGACCTCTATATAAAAAGGCCATGGTCACATATGGTAAACACACAATTCAATTGAGCAATAATACTTCTAGCTTTACTGCTTTGAGCTCTCCTATCTTTGTGAGTTTGATTCTTTGAATTTCTAATTGATTTTAAGTTGAATTAATTTTCATGTATGCATATGGTTTGTAGATTTGCATTTAATTTTATCTTTTATAATTAATTCCATTTGGCTATTGAATTTTAATTCCATACTTCAATTTGATTTCAAATTGAACTTCAATTTCATTAGTGAATTTTGTGACAATTTTCCTAGTGAGATTTTGAACATGATTTCATTTTCCATTGAGTGAACTTCAATTGGGTAAATCCATCTGAGCTTCAAGTTTACTCCTAACCAGAGCCATTGCGACTTAGGGATTCTAAGTTTTGAATTTCTTGAGTTGGTTTGTAGAAATTGGTTCTAAATTAACATTTTGTTGAGGGTTTGTGGAAGAGTGCAATTTTCTTGCAGTTTCGACCATACGCCTTCATCAAGAAAACTTAGAGCTCAACTAACTTAGAAGTCACTTAGAAGTTCCTTAGAAGTGGTTGAGAGTATACTAGAACACTTAGAAGTCACTTTCACATAACTTCATTCAAGGATTGAACTGATCACACATGAATCTCCCTCAATGACAAATGAATGAGATACACACTACTACACTTAGATTGTGAATGAAGCTAACACTCCACCACCGACTAGATCATGTATCTCTTCCAAAATGTCTGTCATTTCTTCAGGGAGAAAAAGAAGACTTGAAGCCCAACTGATCACACGAGCCACCCTCAATGACAAATGGCAAGAGTGCACTTACATGCATCAATAGCCATAGAAGACAACAAGAACATTACCCTCAACACCATGTGTAAGGCTACCAACTTACATTACATTGATATCTTGAAGAATGTTTTAGACAAATATTCTAAAAATTAGTAGAACTAAAACATAATACATAGAATGTAACTTCAGTGGAACAAAAGATAGTGAGACTGATTTGATTAAAATTGGAAATAACTAAGCATCTCACTATGGTAAGTTTAGATACTTGGGCTCTATGATAGAATCTCATGTAGGTTTTGACTTGGATATTATTAATAAGATGGGTGCAAGGTGGAGAAAATATAGACAAGCTAGTTGTTTTGTGAGACGGAGGAGTCCCATATCACTTAAACTGACAATGTTATAAACCAATTATCAAATATGCAATGCTGTATGGAGTAGTGTGGGGGTTTTAGTAGGATTGTGTCTGAGTTTCCCACACGTTAATCCAAAAAAAAAAAGTAGCATAAACACAACAAAAAAGCAAAAAGAAATGTTGGAAAGGGAACGATACACCGACAAACGGTGTCATAGCCCACAAACAAAGGAAACTCCTACCCAAGAGAGGGGAGGGTATTGAAAAGGACGGAAAGCTAGGAGATACAATGGTGATAATCTCCGACGACTGCATGCAGCCTCTAGACTCCTCTTTTTGCAAGTAAATCAGATTCCTCATTAACCTCTCTAGGAGCATGAGAGAAGACACGAGCGTTATCATGAAGGTCTAAAATTTCTTCAATGATATTTGCTAGCAGCCAAGGAAAATTATCTGCATTTAGCATCAAATTGATGACACACAGAGAGACCCCTTCATTTTCAAAGGGAGAAGACACTCCTACCCATAAATGCTTTAGACCAAACAGCAATGCAAAGGTTTACACAATATGAACAACAGTAATCCCATCAGGCCCTGAGAAAGTTAATAAAGAATTTCTCCTGTCATTTTCTATTACCCCATCGATGCAAGTTGGACTGGGAGCATCCAGCACATTTTCATTGAAGTTTAACTTGAAGACTCCCAAGAGAGGAGGCTGCCAAACAAGACGAAGAGAGAGGACACGACGGTGGTCACTAAAACTTCAGTCTGGTTCTGCATTATGAACTCCACAGGATGGGATTTGAAATCAGGCAGCACCAATGCCCAAGTGCCACATCTCCACTTGATTAGTTGTGATAGATCATCCACTGAAAAAAAATCTATTTCTAAAGCACCTGTTGTTCCTCTCTACCCATAACGCTCAAATGGAAGCCACCAAGGTGATTTTCCATAAAATGCAACCTTCCTTGCTTAAATGATGGAATTGCCAACTTTAAAAATGATAAATATGCAATCCAGCAAGTGTCAACAAATGTTACACCAAAAAAAAAAATACTCGGTTCTGGGTGTTTTTTTGGGTCGTGCTTCCTTCGCGGTTGTCTTGGGGTAGCAGCCAGCTTTGTTTCCTTTTTTTGGTCTTTTACTTTTCTCTTAATATATTAACCATTTAAAAAAAAAATACTTGGTTCTAGACTTTATGAATTAGAGTGCTGGGTAATGAAGAAAAGACAAATAAAAATGCTACGTCGGATGAAAGGATTAACTCTAAAGGGTAGAATTAGAACTGACCACACATTAAGAATAGTTTAAAAATAACCAAATAGATGACGAGTTGGGAGAAACTCATTTAAGATGATTTTGTCATGTAAGTATAAGACCAGACAACACCCTAGTATATAGAGCTAAGAGGTTACATATCGCAAATAGAAGGAGAAGAGGTAGGCCACTAAAAATGTGGAGGAAAGGGATAAAAAAAGACATGATAGATAGTGGAGTGACTACATACATAGTTTATAATAAGGTCAAATGGAGAAGTAGGACCCAAAAAGTCGACCTTAGATAGATGGTATTCTAGCATTTGATGATGATGATGATGGGAATCAATCCCCAAAAGACCAAGCCTCTTTTAAACTACATCAAAACCACATATGTACATCCCTGAAGGAAGGGGCTTTAGGCTTAGAGCAATATCAGCAAGCTTCAAATCACCAGCAATAACTTCCAACCAACACCCAAAGGCATACCTCAACATCCTCAGTAGCTAATGCCCAAGATGCAAACTTACTATCCAACCAGCTAGTTCAAACTGTTTAAGGGTGTGACTTAGCCCAAAAAGCACTTTTTTTTGGTTCACCAAATTGTCTACCCGATTGCAACAAATGCTATTCACCACAAGAATAGGCCCTTTCCTATAAATGTGGTCAAAGTTACGAAACTAGATGCGAAACGTGAGTAGGCATCCAGGCTACAAAGATCGACTTCAAACCAAGAAAATGACCTAACCAATATATTCTTCACAAAGGCACATTGGAACAATAAGGTATTCACCTAATTCCAACTCTTGCATATCATCAACATCATCATGAGTAGCCATTTTCCCATCTCATCTTTTTACTTCAATAGATTGTTAATTGTCCTGATACTGAAGGAAAAACCAAAACAAAAATATGGCATTAAAAGGCGCTTTAACTCCGCATGGTAGAAACAAGAAATTTAGTTGCAATATCTTCAATATCTTCCTTACAAGGCCCTCAAAAGGACTGAACAGAGAAACTATTGTAGCGATCATCATCATCAAACCCATTCATCAAAACCGATCTAGGGTTTACACTTAGAGTTGTATTTGGCAAATTTTATCTCCGGGCCTACCATCTATCAAACACCCATAGGACTTCCAACTCACAACCAAGAGGTTGCAACCAATAAGCACTTGCCAACCTTGAGGGAGCTATCTCTCCCCCAAATTCTTTGGTCTTGAATCATACCTAGGATGCAACAATCTTGTAGAGCATATAAGAGGTTTGCAACTAAGGGTGCAACTTGGGTTAGGTTTAGTCCCGGCTGGGGGGATTGTGATGGCCCGCACCCTGGTGGGGGTGGTGTGGGGCATGGAATACAGAGAGAGAGAGGGTGGCTCCTCAATGGAAAAAGTCACACATTGCCTAGGAGGTTGTCTGGATCTTGGGATATAAGTGACGCTCTTCCTTCAACTAGTATGAGGCCTTTTCGGTGTATGTTTGACACACATCCCAATGAAAAATGTAGAAGTACTTTTATTAAGTGATAGTGGAAAAGTAGGCCTATGATGTTTGCCATATTGAATACCTTTACAATCAAATGGAACCAATTGCTACAAAACAGTGTGAGATGGGTGCCCTAAACGGTAGTGCCAAAGCCATACATCTTGAGAAGAGGAGGTAGAACAAGCTCCAGAGTCATTGTCGACATGAGGATCAAAGAAATATAAGTCATGAACACAACCAATCGTCTTCTTCGTGGCCAAGTCCTAAAAGACACAGTGGGAAGGATAAAAATTTATTGAACAATTCAATGACTGAGTAAAGGCACTAATGGATACTAGATTGTGAGCTAAATGAGGAACATGTAAGACAGAGGAGGGCCGACCATGAAGCTTATAGCAAAAATCCACATAGTGATTGGTTATTTTGCAGTACATACAAAATCAGGTACCCTTCTTTTGTCCTTTGCTACCCTGTCAGGTATACTGGTTCCTTCCCTTCGAGAGAGGGAGGCCCCATAAAGACAAGAGCCGACCAATCAACAAGCACAAAGGTAGAGGACAGAACCAGACAACGCCTCTCATCATTTAACAATGTAGAATAGACCTTATGGAGGGGTGAAAAAGGTCGCTTACTCAAAATTTGAGCTCGAATAGGCTCAAAGTCAAGGTCAGACCAACCAGTAAGTCAAAGGTACACCATTTCTCAATATATTGCATGTGAAATAAAGTATCTGCGGGATGCTCAAATTTAATAGTCTTCAGTTGATCAAGTTTGAACTAATGACTGTGCATTTTTAATAATATAAAGCTCGTAGATACGAATAGAATTACCATTATCCGAATATAAAGCATGTACCATATCCCATACATCTTTTGCAGTAAGTAGGGTATACACTAGTCCTTGAACATAATCTTCCATAGAGTGCAAGAGCTAGGATTGAACTAAGGAATTATTTGATTTCCATTCCTTGTAGTTGGGATCATCCTTCGCATGTTCACAGGCAATACCATCAATATAATCAGTTTTTTGCTTAGCCTCAAGGAACATTTTGGCTTAATGAGACCAGTGAAAGTAATTGGTCTCATTTAAAAGAGCAGTGGTGATCTTGCCAAGAGTGATTGGAAGGAGTGGATTAAAGGTAATCCAGTCCTAAGACTCCAGATCTAGAGAAAATTTGGAAAAAAAATAGAGCCGAGTGTATAACAGCAACAACAACAAAAAAATGTAGTAACAGTGGGCCCCACCAATCACCAATCACGGAAGGAAGAAGAAGTCGGGGAGATGGAAAGTAGGGCCTTGGGCGACTCTAACAATGTTGGGTTTCAAGAAGAAAGAAGCCCCCTTGCAGTAGATCCAGAGATCAAAAGCTGAAAAATATTGTCCTAGGGGGTCCCTGATGCGAAAATGAGAATGGAGATAAAGGGCCCCACAAGGCACCAAACCCTAGGAGTCATCTTATAGATGGAAGGAGAGCCCAAAAAAGAGTAGGGTGGTGGTGATCTCGAAGGTCAATTAGCAGTATCCGTACAGATCGAAGGTGAATAGTAAAATTGTTCCTGGAATTGTCACCCTAGGCTTACTACAGTTTGAAAAAAAAGCGTGACTCCATGTTGAGGAGATGATTCAACCACGAGGGGAGACGATTGAAGGGGAGAAAAGCACACCAAAGGCCGCAGGAAATACAGAAATCCCAAAAAAAAAAATAGCAGAAGTTGAAAATTTCAAAAACGAACTTGGTTGATACCATGTTAGTATGAAAATGGGAAAATGAAGAAAATAATGGAAGATAAGGGAAAAAAAGAGAGAGATGAATTCTTTGTATTGTATTTCTCGTGTTTAATCAAAATAGTATACTCGTATATATAGAATACAGAGAGCTAATCAAGGTGAGCAAAAAAGAAAAAGAAGATCGGTTACAATCAATTGCAATGAGTGATATCTAAATGTCAAATGCACATGAAAAATGTGAAATTACTACAACATTTATAACACCCGAATTGACTTAGGGCCGAACCTAGCCTGCCCAAGTAGCATTCCTATTGCAGTTACTCCACTTCCTAATCATTTAAGTTCCCAGAACATTAGACACCACACCAACTTCTTGATATTTGCACCCAACAATCTTCAACAAAAACATTTTGATCTTGTGCTACGCTGAGAAGCTAAAAATTTGTTAAATGTCACAAAATGTCACTTATAACAGCAAGTGCTTGCCACACAACAAGAAAGTTTCTTATCTGTGTATAGCAAATGACTAACACCATTACTGAAGACTTGTACCAACCATGTATTTAGACTCAAATTCATGAGTTCTACTTTCCCCTCATCTCTATCCAATGGTATGTTTCCTTCCTTTGACCAGAGACACAGTGAGTAAAAGTATAAATCTATATAAGATAGGAGAACAAAATTTAAAGGATGTAATCATAATTCTATATACCCAAAACAAAATCTATGCAATATGCATAGAACTTTGCACATCATATTGTGAACTAATCCGATATCATTCCAATAAGCATTTCTTCTCTACCCACTCCTTGTTTGGACAAAAAATCTGCCACAGAATTCAGTCCTCCCACATAACAGAAAAGAAAACAACCTTGATTTACTTAATAATCTCTATTCTCTAACAAGTGTAAGAACCTTCAAGATGCTTTGCCCCACGCTTCTCCATGTAAAAGATATTCCTCCGGATTATGCTTTGTTTGATTCTTCAAAATCACTAGAAATCTGGTGGATGCCTTGTTAGCAGACACCTGCCTCTTGGACTCTAGCAAGATAAATCAAGCACAGCCAAAGGCACTAAACTCCAAAGAACTTGGTCTGGACCATAACTTACTATCAGTTCAATCAGCTTAATTCGTCTTCATTTTTTCTTTTTTTAATTTCTTATTATGATTTAAAGTAATTCTAATGCTTTTACCAAAGATTTGTTCTTCTTCTTCTTCTTCTTCTTCTTGTGAAATGTTTACCGAATAAAATGTTATAAACTTCCTAATCTCGAAGTTGTTGTGTTTAAGACATGCCTCTTCTTGAATAACAATTGTAACAGCAGAATCTGGGTTTTTTTTTTCTCTCCCAAATAATCCTAATTTGCTTTAAGATCAACAAACAAAAGAAAAAATAAACAAAAAGAAAAATAAATTTTCTGAAAATAAAAAGGGCAATACCTGTCATTTTGTCGCCAAAACCCAATTCCACAGCCACTTTTGCTGCTTCCTTCCTCATTGGAAACCTCACCACCAAATTCCTCAAGAATTCCTCATCAAATTTTGACTGAATCCCAAACGATGCCACCAGCTGAAGGAACATCATCACCTCTGAAGCTCCGACTGCCGCTCCTCCCTCTTTCTCCTCCACCTTCTCCTTCCACGCCTCTGCAATAGCAGCTGCTCTTTCAGCAATTTTCCCGGGGACGCTGCCAGGACCCACCTTGTCAGCCCCATCAACAACCAAATCGTCTGGCGGCTGCAGGAGCGCACGGAGAAGCAACCCACATGCCCACCGCTGGTCAGAGAGACCGACCTTGCCGGGCTTCTTTGAAACAAAGTCCTCCAAAGAGTCGAGCACCAGCGTCATCGGGTCCACAGCCGCCGAAAACAACGCATGGGGAATCTCTGTCTTCATGGAGACGAGCTCCTTCCGCATCGTCACCAGGAACCGCCACAGGCCCTCGGAATCCATTCTCCTGCAGTAGGAGCGAAGGCATTCCAGCAAATCAGAGCCCACACCGCTGGGAGGATTGTCGAAGGCGGCGAGGGCGTCGACCTTGAGGCGGTCGAGGCGGGCAACGGCGGCGGACTCACGGTCAGGGAGAGAATTTTCTCGGAGGTCTAGGGATTCTAGGGTTTGGTCGGTGTTGGATTCTAGGGTTTGGAGCTTGGAATCTAGGATTTGGGACCTTTGGAGTAGGGAATTTTGGAGAGAAGAGAAATGGTCGGAGAGGTATTTATAGAGGCGAGAACAGTCGGAGAGAAGAGTGACTTGGGTGTCGATGTCTTCAAAGGCCTTTCGAATCCGATCGGCAGACATGGTTCCGGCAGTCGCCATTTTTTTCCACTTCTTACAGACGAGAGTAAACTGAAAACGAAACAGTAGAAGCTGCGCAGCTAAGAAAAGCCTTCATTAGCTAGCTCTATCGGTTCGCCCCGACCCGCGAGGTCTACCCGAATATAATCTTTTCTTTTCTTTCTTCTTTCTATAATTACCGAAGTATGTTTTAAATTAAATATATTGACATGTAAAATATATAAAATGGATTAATTTAACTTATTTACCAAATGAGATTAGAGTTAAACTAGTATTATAAAAAGAATAGTAAATTACACCATCTATTCATTCGCGAGTGGCATTTTTGTGATTAATGTGATACCATTATATGAAAGACAATGTTTGAATTGTGTTTGTTTATTTAGATTTTAATAAAAGAATTAGATTAAAATTAGTCTCTTAATAATGATATAATGATAATGATTTGGATTGAATAATCTAGTTAAATTACTTTTCATGTAGATTGAGGTGTAACAAAATGCAAGCTGAGTTGGCTCAACTTTACCCATTTTCATGATAACGGGTTATTAATGACATGAATTTCATAAATCTAAATTCAACTATTAATTAAGGGTAGCAATCCTCCCATGGATATTTTGTTTAACAAGACACGGATTTTAAAGTATTGCCCATTTTACCTTTCCACTGTTGTACGAAAGCATTTAAAAAAAAATCAGTGATCCGATTTGTTGTCATATATGAAAAAAATAGTCTCACTTAAATAAATTTCAGTAATCCGATCAGTAAGCCGATTTATAATGCAGTGGAGGATCAGTGATCCGGTGAGTCAGTCAGTAAGCCGATTTATATTGTAGTGGAAGGATAAAATAGACAACACCTTATCCGTGTCGAGTTACACGAAACACACGTGGGAGGAGCGCTACCCTTAATTAAATAGGTTATAAGGCATATTAAACAAGTTAAAATATTTGACCCAAACTTTGGTCTGTTGGGCTTGGGTCTCCTTAAGTTTTTCGTATTAAAATCGAGTTAGGCTAGTAGTTCGGAATAAAATTAGTCACCTTTAGTTTCTATAAAAAAATAAAAATAAGAATTTATACTTTATAGAACTGTTGGATTGATTTGATGTTTTGTTATAATTATTAGATTTAATATATTTGAAAAAGCAACTGAAAAAAAAAAAAAAAAAGTTAACTACTACTCAATTTTCAATGCTCATATGTAAAGAAAGACTTCTAAAAGAAGATAAACTCCAACAATAGTTAAAAAAAAAAAATTATATTTGATTTGGAAAGTTTGAAGTATTGGCCTTGAATCTTGACATGTTATTTATCAAACGGTTGTGATTTATTTTAATGTTAGCAAGGAAAAAAATTCATAAAAAAATAACTAAAAATAGAAAAATAAATTTTAAGAGTTTTTTTTATGACGAAGGTGTTGTTCAGGCGTCTCACCTGACTAATCCTTCAGGGCATGTGTACACCTCTCTGCACACGCACATTGAATTTATCGATAGAAAATAATCCTGAGGCCAGAGCCTTGACCGTCAAACCAACACCCCTAGAGGTAATAAATTTTAAGATTTGACAATGAATTTGAAGGATTTGACATACCTTTATACTATAAAAATAAAGAAAATTCATTGATTTTTTTTAGAAATTAGATTTATAGCATTAGAAATCTATTATTGGCTGTTAAGTTAGTTAATATACTATTTATTTCATTAGGTTCAGTACTTTTGATATGCTTCTATTTAATTTTGTAATATTACCATTGAGTCATTTTATGTTATATTTTATTTTTAATTTTGTTCATTACTATCGTGACATTAACTAGACACCTATTCTTGGCTATAAAGTCCGTTGATGTACCACCTCTTTAAGATCATATGTATAAGTTTATTACTTTGAATACTCTTTTACATTATTTTATTATATTATTTATGAGTCATTATGTATAATTTATAATTTGTCATTATTTTTTGTTAACCTTTTATATTTTTAATTAATATATATCTTAAATTAATATTTTAAAATTTAATTCTTCTAAAATAAATCTATAGTAGTATAAAAAGGAAAGAGTGTTTAGTCTTCTTGTATATATAAAAGAATTGGAGTATTTAGTGTTTTAGGCATTATGAATACTTCTTGTATTTTGTTTTGCAACTCGATTTTTGAAAAAGTAGAGCTCACAAGATGGTAAATTTTTTCTTCTCTAAGAGAAAATGGTGTTCTCCACCTTTAACAAGAGAATGCAAATTGTGATAAGTTATAGACATTTGGACTCCATGTTAAAATATGAAGGAGGTTTTGACTTGGACATAGCGAATAAGTTAGGAATAGGGTGGGCAAAATGTAAACAAAATACCAGTCTTGTGCGATAAAAAAATCCACACCTAAAAAGACGATTTTATAAAACGGTTATTAGACATATAATGCTTTATAGAGCAGAGTGTTGGACATTGAAAAAAAAATAAGTAAACAAAGTTATGACAACGAAGATGTGTATGTTAAATTGAATGAGTGGTTTAACTATAAATGATTGAGTTAGAAATAAACGTATTATGAATAGTCTAAAAATAGCTCCACTAGATGAAAATTTGAGAGAAACTCGTTTAAGATAGTTTGATCATATTAGTAGGAGACCAAAACACCACCTGAATACATACAGTGGAGAGGCCACAGATTGAAGGCATAGGAAGAGAGGCCGACCTTCGAAAACATGAAAAGAAGGGATAAAAAAGGACATATTAAAACTCAAGAGGGGGTTGGCCTGACTGTCAAGAAGCTCCTCTCATGGAAGGAGATCTTGAATTCAATTCACGCTTAACACCATGGCTGCATATGCCTCCCTCCAATGGAATGTGTCTTGTTCATGCCTACAGTGTTTCATGACTGTGATTACTTGTATCTGATCTTTCTCTAACGTTGTTTAGCAGTCTTCGTTTGTATTCTTTCATTAAAGACTCTTCTTTGCCTTTTATTTTACCTTTGTAAGCAAAGCTGATTTATATTCAATTCATTTGTTTTAGTCCTTTGATCACTTTTCTTCTCTTTTGTAGGATGATTAGTTATCAATGCCAATTATAGAGGTCCATTTGGTTGAATGTGAAGTTTTGTCATTCTTTGCACTCTCATTTCATACCTTGCTATAGTCACCTGTATAGACATTTGCAGGGGGAAATATCTCATGTAAAGTAAAAAAATTGTATCATTCTTTCTCTGTGGTAATTTATGTTCCATAAAGAAGGCCCTTTAGAAGAAATGTAGAATTAGGAGCGCCAATTGGGCCAGCTGGAGGGATTGATCTGATGGTCAAGAAGTTCCCCTCGTGAAGGAAGGTCTTGAATTTGATTCACGCTCAACATGTTTCTGGGCCACTCTCCATAGTTACTTACCCAGTGTGTGTGGGATTGAGAGGCTTGCACATGTTCCAAAAACTAATAGAGTTAAAATATCCCTTGTCCAAATACAGATGAGACCTCTGGACACCTTGGTCATAAAAAAAAATTCGGCCAGCTGCAGGGATTTTTGAGCAGGCTGCTGCTTTTTGCTAACAACGGCTCTTGCATATAAATGAGAGCCTTAACTCCAGCCGGAGACAAGAAAAACCTGTAGATGCTCAATAGAGCCTGAGCCCAAAGGGTCCAATCTAATATGGGCTTAAAGAGAAAATCTGGCATAGGCTTTTGTCTGTGCCCAACATAATATTGACTAATAGTCTCAAATATTTTCAATTATTTTACATCCAAAACTATCTTGAATGAATTGGCTATATAATCTGAAAGGTAAGAATGAATGGGAAAATGATGTAATATGGTAATACTGTTACACAATACAATGTACATATAATTGGGCTAGAAACTTGGATTACCTGAGGATTAAGCCTGAGCCAGACGAGATTTAGATTTGGGCATCACTTTATGAGCTTGAGCCTGAACCTGAACCCCAAAAACAAGCTTCTGAAGCCATGGCTCAGGTCAGGCTGTGCCAGAATAGTCGGGGTCTCACCTGCCTAATTCCACACCTACAGGTGGTCATTCATCAGGTGCTTGTATGTATGATGACAGATGGTGAATGGAGCAATTTCTCTCTCTTGGATGTGCCGAGAACTGTCAAGATTGAAACATATTCTACAAGTCTCATGTGGGTCGTATTTCAATATAATAACTATAAGACAACCTGTAAGACAGCAATAAGACCTTGTTCCAACTGAAGTCGTGAGAAGGGTCTGATGTATCAATGCAACTACTGATGCAAGTGATTTGTGTTAATAAGTCATCAAAATCAAGAACAAAAATCTGATCACACATTCTACATTGAAATTACATTCTTACAATTTATGAGAACAGTAAAGATAACATTCTATGATGATCGGAAAGAAAAGGGATATATATGGTAATTACTGAAAGAAATTAAAGAAGAAACATTGCATTTAATACTTTCACAATCACTGAACGGCGAGTTTGATCAGGGAGAAGAATCAATCAAGGTCCGCAATTCCAAAATTGGAGAGAAGGATCTTTAATTGTTCAACAAAATTTGAACCTGTAGCATACTCTGTTAGCAGTCCAACAGCAAAACCAAACATCGCCCATCTGCATAATCCAAAGAAAGATCCAGTAACAAGTATACCAACTGGATAACAAAACTAAAGTCATTTAATAAAAAGAGGGAAAAACAAAACCATAAACTGAATTAAGAAAAAAAGTTCTTATTACAAGACAATGGTGCAGGGGAAAGATTGCCATATCAAAAAACTTTGGTCAAGAGTTACAAGTTCCTTGGGTCCCTTTAAGTACACAGAAGGATGAGAATTTGCCCATTCAAGGGATAAATTGATGCAGAGAACTGTTACAACAGCCATCTAATGGTCCATTTGGAAAGCAAGAAATGCAAGGATGATGAAGGAGAAAAACAAATATGTGAGTCAAGATCTTAAGTTGTGTTATGGAGAAGGAACTTGTAGAGGGATTAGAACACATGCATGAAAGAGGGCAGCAGGAAGATAAAGATAACAGAGATGGAAGAAGCCACCAAAAGGGTGTTTAAAGTTTAAAGTTCAATGTTAATGGTGCAGAGAGACAGAAGCCAGGTCCAGCTAGTAGCAGGGGAGCACTTTGTGACGACATGGATTGCAGTCTAGAAAAGTAGCACATTGGAGGTTTCAACATATTTCTAAAGAGATCAAGGCACAGAATGAGGGAATGAAAGTGACTTTTGTCATGTTAGAAGAACAGCAAATGCTGCAGTGGATTTTTTTTGGCAAAACACGGAATCCAAAGAGATCAGTTACATGTGGGATTAGCGTCGGAAATTTAAGATACTTGTGGGACTGTAATTGAGGAAAAAATGTAGCTATACAACTAGAGTTTAAGTGAATGGATCAACATATAAATCACAGTACAACTCTCTCAATATATACTCAAAACACTTTATCTTGTTGAATTAATGAATGAATAGTTTATCACTTTCGAAAAGAGAGAGGATGATTCCACATAGACCTTTACTAGTTGAGATTGATATTGCAAGGACAATAAGTGAAGACTTCGCATTTTTGTAAATGGTATATTTTGCAGAATTCCATCTCATTAGGAATACAAGAATGGTCTAGATATTTTTTTTGAGGTCCAGAGGTGTCCACGCATCACACTCGACTAGTCCCCCGAGGTGTGTGAAAAGCCCCCCTATCCACATACACTGAGTAATTTGATGGGACTTTACTCTATACATATTCCTGTGGGAAGTGGCCCTCCATTGGGGCTCCTCCCATGGTTTTAACCCAAGACCTCCCTCTAGAGATCTTGCTCCCAAACCAACTGGGATAACCCCTTGGGGTTAAGAATGATCTAGATATTAGACATAAAACTAGCAGCCATCATAAAGTCATTATGATTTTTAGCATTTTGTCCTTGGGAAAATAAATATAGTTATTGATTCCATTTTGAAGGTTGTTTGCCTCTGGAGTGAACTGCTACAGATGTTTTACGTTTTTTCCTTTCCCTTTGTAATTTTAAACAACATATGTGCATATATGAGTTCCTTCCTTGAAGAGGGTGCCTAATATTTGTTTCACTTTCTAAAGTGGACACATAAGTAGAAGTTCCTTAACTATATTAAAAAGAAGCTCATACAAAATTCCAAAATTGACAAAAAGAAGCAACTTGAAACTATGGACAAAACAAGACCAAAAAGGACTTTATAGGAACCCACATTTTACTTTTATTATTGTTATTTTGTCAATAACATGATTTGGGCTCAAAATATTCAAGGTTGTATGGTAAGCACTTATTGTGTGTGCTACGATTTCATGTCACCAGGGACTCAAATGCTTCACTATGGCCCCATTCTAGTTCTTGCGCTGAAACAGAATGTTTCAGTTTATCATTCCACGGTGCGCGCAAGAAAGAAAGCATTTCGGTACTGAGCAGGAATAGAACAGAAATGACAACTATGAAATGAAGGGTCAGGATTGGTCTCTCAGTCTGTCCATGTCAAACACATCCACCCCTAAGGAGTGCTGCTTAGGACATCTTCCTGAAATCCAATGAACTCATTGAATGGCTGGCTCGAGGACTTAGATGAACTAAAGTCAGAAGAGTTATCAGTTTGATTCCTTGGAAGACCCCAAGCTACTATGGAAAACACGAACAATATCTATCCATCTGATCACTAAAATTGGAATATGTGACTAACTAAATATGCGTGTAAGAAGTACAGAACTTTTTTGAGTTGTTAAGAGTCTCATAGAAGGTGTACAATTGTTATTGACTTGTTGAGGTACTGTATAACAAAAGAAGAATTATTTAAAGATCAAACATTTATCTGGTCACTTCTAGCTGTTGAAGAGTTCTTGATAATCCAAGTAATGCCTCAAATTGTCAAATATCCTAGGAACCCAAAAGCCAAAATCTATCTGTTATATCAGTACCATTTCGGAAAAAAAAAACCATCTGCTCAATTCTTAAATAAGTAAGGACACAATGAAACACATCCAATAACAAATGAATTTAAGAATTCTAGAGAACCCATATTACACATCTGACTATATCAGATTGTGGAACGTACTAAAAGATGGTCCTCATCCCCAAATGTTTTAGTCCTAATCCTGCTCCACAGGAGATCATCCTGATTACCAATGACAGAACTAAACCAGAGAACCCATCTGATTACCGTCAGATGCTTAAGATCTTGAGAACCTAAAATAACCTAAGAACAACACATAATTACAATTAAAATGCAAGCAATTGTCATTGATGGGAAAATGCACTACACATTTAGAATTCAGATTCCGAAAAGAAAGAAAACTAACCCACCTGGTTCCCTTCCATTTTCATAGATTACTTCAAATGAATGAGAAATCAAAGACCCATAAACAATTACAATGCAGAGTTTAGTAAAAGAGAAAAAAAGCCCATCCGGGCACCTTCCACTTTCAGAAATCAGTTCAAATGAAAGAGAAATAATAATTAAAAAAAATGAGAAACTTCGAATGCAGAATTAGGTAAAAAGGAGGAAAAAGCTTATTTGGGGTACCTTCCATTGGCAATTTCGTTCTTCGCAATGAATCCAAAGAAGGGTCCTTGATCTGCCTCTTCAAGCTTCTTCTGCCGAAAGTAATCCTGAAGCTCTTTCGCCATCTTCCTCTGGAACTCCAAACTAACTACAGTGGAAGCATCTGAAGTCGGCATAGGAGGAGTGGCAGTCGAAGGAGACGAAGAGGAAGTGGGAGGGATGGGTTTTATTGGAGGAGAAGGAGGAGGAGAAGAAGGTTCTCTGAGCGGGGGAGGGGCAACGGGTCTTCGAAGAGGGCCTTCAGCTTTTGAGCACCTGATGACGGAAGATTTGACAGAGAATTTGAAGAAAGAGGAAGGAGAAGAGGAAGAATTAGAAGATGAAAAAGATGGGAATCTTATGGAAGAGAATGAAGTTGCTACAGACATTTTTCTCCTCTTCGATCTCTCTCTGTCTCTCTTTTCTTCCCTGATTTTGGGATAAGAAGGAAGAAGACAGACATGCAGTGGAGTTGTGAAGGAGAGGAAGCAGGTGTGGATACGGTACAACCAAGTATTCTAAGAGAAAAAACGTGAGCTTAATGACGAGGACACGTGGACAATTATGGCCATTGATCATGTGGGGCTAATGTAAATGGGCTTAAGTTAATCTAGAGAGACTGGTTCGACGGCGGCCAAGAATTCGGCTCAAGAAGCGGCTCAGAAAGTGAATATTTGGTGTTCAATTTAGGTTAAACTCTAAAGAGTTAAATTAGTCTAAACTTTTAGGATTAGATTAAAAATTTGGATTCGATTCCTCTCGAATCTACGTGATATAAAGTTTGTGGGTAGTTTCGTATATTTATGAAATTAGTTTTACCTCCAATGTAAAATGAAAATACTCATGTTATAAAAAAAATCAAATATATTTACGTAAAGGTTTCAAAAATTAAGAAATGTGAGATATGATAATAAATTCTCAATTGTTTTCGCTTTTATTTTTTTTTCAAGTGAAAGATGGACATCATGAGATATGATGTAAGTGCTACTTGTACTGGTCAATATTCGGCAATGGGCTGACTGGCTTCACTTTTATAGCAAGCAATCCTATATTGCAATATTTAAATTATTGAACAAAGAAGCAGATCACAGTTTAAATCAGACTTATGAAGCAAACCAAGCCTTCAAGATGATGATAGAATTCAAAGACTTCAATATGATGCAATTGTAGCATATATCCCTGTCATGAACCAAATAATTTATGATTGTAGGTAGTCTTGTGTATCCGTGAGACCTCCGATGCAGAATGGAGATAGCGATATTGTAGGAAAAAAATAAAAAAATTTCATCTATTTTCCTTACAAACAACATTGATCGCACTTCAAACCAATAAAGAGGCGACTTAATGCATGTTACCTCGAATCTTTCTATTGGTGATTTTCAAGGATGTTGGATAATTTTGACCATTAAAATTAAGTGGTTAACAAATTAAATTTGAGTACAAATTTAATCCATTTGTAGTTTATCATGTCTACTTTCAATTAAATAGTTGAATTAATAATACTGTCAAATGTACGAGCTTAAACTTTGTATTTTAGATATACTCGTACTTTTTTTTTTCTTTTGAATTTACCTGTGTGGAAAATCATGAGAAATCCAGCGTAAAATCTCCACAGATGATACTCACTGCTCTTAGGGCACACCAGGTGAGGCCATAGCTCGAACCTGGCACCTTCCGCTTCCTGAGAAGCTGAAACAGGAGATTATCAGTTGAGTTATACCCATGTGGACATATACTCGTACTTTTAACTTTGAAAAGCCTGATTTAAGCTTCGAGCAGACTCAAGTCTTATGCATATAGAAACAGATTGAACTGTTATAGAGCATACCCAGTGCGCCTAACACTCCAAATATTTTCCTGTTAAAACATGAGCATCTTGTACCACTATTGCTTTTATCCTTATAATGGGATTATCACCCAAGATTATGTTTTAATTTGTTTCGACAAAAGCAGAGAACGACATGTAGCATATCCCATTATTCACTTTGAAAATTTAATAGCCTAAGGATTTGATATACCATCGAGTCACTTTGAAAATTTAATAGCCTAAGGATTTGATATACCATCGAGTCGAGATATCGATTTTGAAAACCTATATATATCGACTGATATCGGCAGATATTGATACGTTTTTTTAAAATAAAAAGAAAAAATAAGAGAAAAGTATCGGCCGATATCAAATTTTAAACCCATGTCTACCTATTATTATCAATTGATAGTGAATTTTATATACTTCATATCTATATAATCACTTACCAAACGAATCAAATTATGTAAGACCCATCAACCATTTGATGACATGTCTCATTAGATAGTCCGCTCGGTATGTCTCGCGACCTAACTCAAATGTTAATGATATTAACCAGTGACTGTTATGGATAAATATTCAAGTGAAGCACCATATGTGCTCGGACTTTTATTCTCTCTCAACATTCCATTGAATGCTGATCTAGTCAGGTATGGGAAAATTGTTTAATTTATTGCACCATTTTTCAAATAAATTTTCTTTTGGCAAATGGTTTCTCCACCCCAAACACCAGTTTTGGATTATTTTGTAAATGTAAAAACGGATGATTTTGTCAACCTAGAGAATTAGTACTTATGTCGAATTTAAAATCAAGGTGATTTTTCAATTTTGAACTTGTCTCCAATATTTGATCTCCTTAATCCATCTCCAAACTAGTGAAAATACTTATGAACTGGACTCCTTTATGTGGGTAGAAAAGATGAAATTATCATTGAAACCTCTCTTGTCAGATAGGCAGTGTGGCACATGAAAAACAAATTGTCAATTAAATTACATCGCCAGTGTTAACCTAGATCGGCTAAGTAGACAAAACAAGTAAAACAGGCTAAAACACTTGAGGCAAGGTAGAATTAGGCCCCTGCTAGCCCATCAAATACCAGCCTGGAGGGGTTGACCTGATGGCCAAGAACCATCTCAAAAAGCAGAGGTCTTGTGTTCGATTCACACTAAAGCCTAAAGGGCCACTCTCCATTAAACTTATCCAGTGTGCGGATTGAGAGGTTTATACATACCCCGAGGATTAATCGGATGAGATGCCTAGATACTTTGTTAAAAAAAAATCAGCCAGGAATGAGAGAAACATATCAAAGATCAACCTGCCCTTGTTTCTCTTCCTCTGATATTACCAAAAAGGGTAAAATAGGAGAAAATGGCGCAAAATGACAACTCACCCTTGCAAAACATAGCTACAAGGCAGTGAAAGGGAGGTCCATTGGATGCAACCTACTTAAAGCTAAGATTGTTTAATAAAGCTAAGATTTAACATTCATTTTGTGAGTTTTTTATGGATGCTATAGTTCTTCCATTTGAAAAGTGTTTGCAGTATCCATAACTGAATTCAGGCTTGGTTTCACCTGTTCCAAGTTCTATTACATATGGGGCAAACTCGGCGAGCTTTTATGCTATCAAGCTAAATGGTCATCCCAACAAATGCCAACAGGCTGGGTTCAGGCGATGAATGTTGAGCAACAAAAACCATTAATTGTAGATAGAATAAGTCAGGCCTATGGGCTCTCAAGCCAGTTCAACAGCTATAAATGGCCCGTTAAATCTAGATAGAGGAGTCACCAACCAATACATATGAGCCTTGCAGTTCAAGTCATGGGTCATTCTTCAAAGCAAGATGCAACATGGAACAGATGTGCACAATCCATGCCACTCATCAGGTAGATGCACAGTAAAGCTCATTCATTGCCGGTAGTCGATTTAGTTCTATAGTTGGTTTGGGAGCACCAACCAGTTTGCTTCTACTTCAACCAATGGAGGGATTTTGGTGGTAGCCACAAAGTTTCGAGTATTGGTAGATATATGCATGCATACACACATACTGAGCATAAGTTCCCAGTATCAGTACTCTATCAAGCAATAAGCCAACATGGGTTGAGTAAGCCATTACTTACATTTTTTGTATTTTTAAGACAATGAAAAATAGTTTAACGGATGAGTTGATACACCATATTTTAAGGCTTGAATGGAAGAGGTAGGAACATTAGAGAATCCAACTTTGAATATCTGACAAAGGATATTAGATATACAATCGACATTCATATCCAAAATCTGAAATAGGTATCCAAAGGCTAATAAAAAAGCTGCTCTAATCAATGAAAGAAGTGTCAGCTAAGATAGTTGCAATACTGAGTATAGTACTAGAGAAAGACCCAGGACAAGAACAAAAAGACGTAGACTTATGTGGTGAGTTATGATAAAATAAAATGTGAGGTGACAATAACAATGATCAATGAAAGAGTGGTGCGGAAAGAACTACTTGAAAAGCAATCTCTCAAAAGATGGACAAAGGCTTTGATGATGATTCAAAGGGTCAGTCTACAGCGAATTCTTGAATGTATTTCAATCTTCACTCCAGTGAAAATATAGATCAGCTTTGCATCCCCACTTTAACCTAGCATCCATTACATTGATATTTGCATGTTTAGGTTTTTGGATACATCTATGAATCCAGACCCAAAAATCAAATGGGGCACAAATCCAATCAATATGCTATTTCACTACTTTTCCTGGTCCCATCTTGCTTTGGGTGTGTTTGTTTTTACATCATTGTAAAGCCTTTACTTCATTTTGGTTCCAGCTTGTATTCATTCTCCAATCTTGGTCCCTGGATAGTAAATTGGCAAATGATCTTACTGTCCCAAAACTAAAAAAACATATTAGCATTTCTTCTGGTAAATTGTAACATCTTTGACCCAAGGTAAGATGGTTTCTTCAGGAGTTTCAAATATGGGTGTCACAAATTGGTCGAGGAGGTTTGGAACTTTGGATGCAGGTTGCTATATACATGGATCCTGCAGTTCCACCATTGGTGCCTCAAGAAAATCTGTTTAAAATCCATTTCTAAATAAACATGAGCACTAGCCTTTGGATTCGGGGAAACATACCACAAGAAGAGAGAGGATAAAGCACTCAAAGTAGGAAGGAATGCAATGGCAACAGCACTAGTCACATACAATCCAAAATATGCAGGTCTTCCAGCTTACACAGGAAAGTAATGGAACACAGAAAAAACAAAATAAACACAGACAAAAGAAGATAATAAGCCCAAACATACAAAATCGAAAACTCAAAGATTGATGTACTGATCGAAGCAAGGACCAAGATGGAAATCCTCATGTTGGTGCCATAAAGGCACCAGTATAAAGGAGCTACTAGATACAAACTGCATGTATTCACAAATCTATTAGTCAATAAGTCATTCCATGCTATCTGGGAAAATAAATAGGGGATGACAATATTGACCTACATATTTGCTGAAAGGCAGCTACTTGCATATTCTAACCAATCATCTTGATTGCATTTGCTTTGCATTACTGAATCAAACAAGAACAGCCTCGGTCCCTATCACCATCAAATTCCTCATCTGATGCGCCCAATTCACTGTCAGATCAAATTTCAATTGAATGTCATAAGATCAGATTCCACCCTCATCAAAACAAACGTATGTGCACACTAACGTTAGTGACATTCATGGCCTGTGCATGCCACTAAAGTGCAATCACATGTATCAGGTTAATGCAGTTGAAGTTCAGAAATACAAGCTTTTATATCTAATGAAAGAGGAGAGGAGAAAGAGAATAGGACTGGCAAATGTTGTATTTGTTTTACTCATTGACTAATACCCTATTGAAATAACAATAAATAATACAGTATCCTGCAGAACTATAGTTACCAGGAAACTTGTATCCCCTTGAAATGTTATGGGGCGGGTATTACATGTTTATTGTACCAGGAACGAGAAAAATGCCAATGCCATCAAATTTTGAAGAACTTAGTGCTCATAAGAATTTCCAATGTCCGAGTGCAACGAGACTTGTGCATACTGCAAACAAGTTGCAATGCAGGTATGCAACAAGAAGACTGCCGTGAGACCACCAAGTGAACTTACAATTTTTAATAAAGTACGCATACAATACAGAAACTGATCAAGTGACACTGCGATTAAATGGCCATTTCATAAAATAACAATTCAGCTTGCATCATTATAACAAGATGAAGTACATGTTGCTGATATGCCCACAAGATAAAAGAACAAAATTAGAAATGAGTACATAAGTGGAATCTGCAGGGAAAGATAAGCAAGTAATGTTGTTTAACTGCTAAAGACTACTTTCTCCTTGATTATTGGAAATGACGTTAAACGAGAATGAACAAACAGGCACACATTTGATATTGAAAAACTAAAAAAGGGTATGCATTCATATTACTAATCAAAATCCACCTATTGACTCCATTAAAGGAACATAAATGCCTTGGGAATTCTGGATAAGTGTAGGAACCACTATATCTCCTTAAAAGAAAGTTTTATATAGAAAGGAGAGCACCATGCCAATGAGCCAAACAGTGTACCAAAATAACTTTTCTCCTTTAGCTCAGAGGACCAATGTCTAGAAGAGCTATCTGATAGGAACCCAAATTGAAAAAGAATGGAGAAAATGGAAGAAAATGGAAAAAATAAATGAAATCCTTGCAAAAGTAGTCTGACCAAAAAATCAATAAGATATTGCCTGCCAATAAAGTTTCTGCAAATAGCCTGAAAAGCCTATTTGACACAAGATTTGGCTTTATACACTCTTGAAACTGTTGCTTCAGTCACATAAATCTCCATTTAACATCTAACAACAATACATTCTGCAGAAAGCAATACTTCTGATAATCCTTTAGTTGCACACTATCTAAGTCGTTTGCCTGCTCAACTGCTTCACCAGCCAAATACGAACTAATTGCCCCTTCTGCACCTATTTGGCAGATGGTTTCAAAAGGAATGGGATGACTAGTTGTTCAAGTGGCACTTACTCCTCCTAAAAAAGGTGTGTTAGCATGCTTGTGGAATGCCTCAGGTAGGACTGTTTTTTGAACCATTCTGAAGAACTGAATTGTGTAAAACAGAATTTAATACCAGCAACATATGGTCTTGACCTCCAGTTATTGCTGGAATGGTTTAGGGAAGGATGGGAGGAAAGTGGCCCTGTGGATGAGATCATTTCTTCCATTCCAACAATCTGGTAGTGGCTACCAAACAGGGTTTTGGTTTATAATCCTGTTATGTGCTTTGAATCTAAAGTGAAAAATGAAGCATCATCTACCCCTAAATATTCTCTCCAAGATCTATATAGATCGGAGACTGGATACTCCATGTCTTTTAGGATGACAGGCAAAGATACATGGTCCTGTGAGCCTTTCCTGCCACTCAAAAGTAAGGGTAATGATCTGTGCACCATGAATTTTCACCATGGCGCACCACCTTTAAAAGGAAAAGACCATTTTGCCATTACTTTTCTTCTACTCTCTCTTCCTCTTTCAAAAAGAGAGGGCAAAATGATCTTTTCCTTTTAAAGGTGGTGCACCATGGTGAAAACTCATGGTGCATAGATCATTATCCGTATTTTCTTGATTGGTAGCAGAAAACTTCTATAACCTTTCACCCCCCATATAGACCAAAAGACCAAAGGAAGGAGGCATAACCAAACCTCTCCTTGAGCTGACAATGAATGAACAGATTAACAACATCCTCAGTATCCTGGAGGTTAAAAAAGAAAGCATTTCACCGTGACATACTGTATACTTCAGGAGTAAAAAAATCTAGGCACCTACGGAATGGAATGACCCTTGAGGCCGTCTTGATCTCCAAAGCTGCACCAGGAGAACCATCTTAATATTGTACAATCAGCTCATTATAAAAAGATTTTGCCATGAAAAAACCTAATCTATCCTCCATTTGATGTCTTTGATCAAGCTCCAAATGCTCCATAATGTCTTCTCACCCTCAAATTTCTGTCAATTGCAACAGTGAACAATTTGCAGATGGGCATTGGGACCGTGTAAACCAATTTGCTAGTATAATTGGAATGCCAACCCCAGACAAGAACCTCTAGAACAACTAATAAGGGCTTGTTGCTACAGCACAAAGGGTTGTGGGTTCAAGTCCCATGGGCATCAAATAGATAATCAGCACATGGAAATAATTTGCCAAATCTAAATATAAATGGCAACCCAAATTGATGGGATGCATGACTTAGATGATAATGATGATGAATTGGAATGCCAACTCTAGATAGATGGGTTAATGGCTTACATGATGAAAATGATGATGGTGCAACAGTGCCAACTCTAGATATATGGGTTAAATGGCTTTGATGATGATGATGGTGCAACAGTGCCAACTCTAGATATATGGGTTAAATGGCTTTGATGATGATGATGGTGCAACAATGCTAACCTTAGATAGGATTAAATGACTTTGATGATAATGATGATGATAGTACAACAATACAAATCTTAGATAGATGGGTTAAATGGCTTTGATGATGATGATGATAGTACAACAATACAAACCTTAGATAGATGGGTTAAATGGCTTTGATGATAATGATGATGATGGTGCAATGGTGCCAACCCTAGACATATGGGATCTAACTTGTAATGACCTGCCTCTAATTCAAATTACCATATCAGAATCTAAATATAGCAGCATATTTTATAATGTACCTTATAACAACAATTGAAATGTCTTCAATCCTCCGAATTTCTCATGTTGCCACAGATCAACCAGGTACTGTGCCCTTTGCTCACATGCTTCTTCTAAACATTCTTGGATTATCGATTCTGGAGCCACAAATCATAGAGCTGGTATGTCTCATCTCTTTTTCATGCTTTCCCCTGTTGCTCTTGGTAAGGTTAAGGTAGCTAATGAGTCTTTTTTTATTGATATTGCTAGTGAATGGACTATGCCTGTATTCTCTACTCTAGATTTGTCCTCTGTTTTACATGTCCCTCATCTATCTTGCAATCTATTATCTGTTAGTGCCCTTAGTAAATCTTTAAATTGTTCCATAACCTTTATCCTTCTCATTGTCTCTTCCAAGACATGGTCACAAAGCAGACGTTGGTGGTGGTCGTGAAGTCAATGGCTTATATTTCTTCAATCCTCGAGCTGACAACCAATTTGAAGCATGTTTTACCTCCTTTTCACAAGATGTGTGGCTTTGGCATTGTCGTTTAGGGCACCCATCTAATAATGTTTTGAAGCAATGAGTCAATTTTCTATCATTTAATAAGTTTGAGAGTGAAAGTTGCCAATATGGCAAATATCATAGACTTGCTTTTCTATTATCACTAAATAAAAGTGTACTTCGGCATTTTGTTCTCTATTCATTTTGACGTTTGAATGTCTCCTTGTGTTTCACATATTGGTTTCCGTTATTTTGTTACATTCATTGATGATTATTCTCGTATGACTTGGGTATACCTGATGAAACATAAATTTGAGGTTTTTTATCACTTCCGCATCTTTTATCAATGGGTCAAAACCCAATTTGATTGTCATATTCAAATTTTGCAAAATGATAATGGCGGGAGTATTTGTTACATTCATTTTTGCAATTTTTGCAAGACCATGGTATTGAATCTCAAATCTCTTGCCGTTACACCTCAACAAAATGGTGTCGCCGAAAGAAAAATTTGTCATCTTCTTGAGGTAGCCCGTTCACTACTTTTTACTATATAAGTACCTAAGTTCTATTGGCCGGAAGTTGTTTTAACTTCATAGTATCTAGTTAATTGTGTGCCTTCACAAGTATTACATAACAAATCTCCTATTGATATTATGTCTTTGCATAAACATGTTTCCACCGTTCTGTTGCATGTCTTTGGGTGTGTTTGTCTTGTTCATTTCTTTTCTGCCGATAAATTCCCTCACCGTTCTGTGAAATGTTTATTTTTGGAGTATTCACCGTTTCACCATAAAGGGTACAAGTGTCTTGATCCCATCATCGGTAAGGCGTACATCTCCATGGACATTACCTTTTTTTAACGTGTTCCCTATTTTGATCATCATAAATTTGATTCTTCACTTCCATCAGTTCTTGAAACTTCTACCAATTCCAAGACTACTACTGTATATCAAAGAGGGAAAATAAGCCCACAACTCAATATGACACCACACAACCATCTGCCAGTGGCTTAGATCCGTCTCATATTGAACCTGAACTTCATATTGCCCTACGTAAAAGTAAGCGTGCATGTACCAACCATCCCATTGATCGATTTGTGTCTTATCATTCTGCTTCTCCATCTTATTGCAGCTTCCTAACTGCTCTTGACAACACTAAGATTTTAAAGAGGATTGATACAACTCATTAAAATCCCTCCTGGAAGGCAAGCAACGCAAGAAGAATTGGTAGCACTAAAGAAAAATCATACATCGGAGATGGTATCTCTTCCTCCAGAAAAGACTCTTGTTGGTTGCAAATGGATTTTCACTCTAAAGCACAATCCTAATGGTTCAATTGCTCGATATAAAGCCAGATTAATTGTCAAAGGCTTCACAAATGTATGGGATTGATTATCAAGAAAATTTCTCTCCTGTGGCCAAAATCACATCTATTCAGGTCTTGATATCCATTGCTACCACACATCAATGGCCTCTTCATCAGTTGGATGTAAAAAATGCCTTTCTTCAATAGGTGAAACCCTAAAGGGGACCTTCTCTCAGTTTACTCGATCACTCAAGGAAAAGAAAGATGACACCAATTTCACTAGGATGATTTGGCGGAATCAGATGCACTAATGAAATTGGGTGTTCAATCGAATCCAAAATGAAAGTGGGATTGTGATGAACAAATCAAACACATGTGTGGAACTTAAATCCGACACAAATTCAATTTGATAGACATTGAACCTTATAAGAAATAATTTGATTGTGGAATTATAATTTAATTACTCATGGAAAATAAATTGCAAAACGTGAAACAAGTTCACCATGCAGAAATTAATTCCAAATGATTGAATTTAATTCAAACACAAAAGCCAAATTAAATTCAAAGAACCAAACAAAGAAGTCACCTCAATACAAAGAACTCACCTCAATCCTAGGGAGAACTTCAACAAAGTCCAAAGCTTCAAATTTTATTCAAACTCAAGTCAAGGATGATTAAAATGGTGGTCTAATACTCAATTTTACAGACCTTATTCTCAAAGAAAACAAAGAAAGTTGCTAGATTTTGAAACTAAAAGAAAAGAGCTAGTTTCCCAAAGCATTCTCTGCTGCGTCGACATATCCGCTCGCTTCTCTCGCATTGATCTGTCGGACCGATGAACATCATCGGTCGCACTGATAGCTGTAGGTCGGACCGATGATGACCGTTAGTCGAACCTTCAGAGACATGAAATTTACACAATCGATTCTGCTCTCTGTCGGTTGAACTGAAATTTCCCAGTTTTCGCAGTTTACAGATCCGAGATTGTTTGCAGTGACTGTTTCACTTTCCTATTCCTTTCCTTTCGCAATGGTTGGGCAGTCCTTGGAAGCTTTCCTAATCCTTGCAATGACAATCTGGGTGGGGTCCAGTGATGATGTGGTAATCCATGGTGGGGTCCTCTCTTCTCTCCATCGATCTGATCTTCAATTTGAAGGGTCAATTTTTTTATTTTGTCTAATCAAGTCTCGATTGGGTCGCCATCGAGTTTATCGCATCAGATGCCTACATCAGAGGATCAACTTGCTCATATGCTCACAAAGGCCATCTCTCGATCACAACTTAATAATGTTTTAGGTAAGCTGGGCTTCATCGATATCTTCGCACTAGCTTCAAGGGGAGTGTTGTAAATATTGAAGATAGAGTATTTTTCACATGTCTTCTTCAAGAGTTGCCCTACAGATGTCATTAGGTGTAATTGATTGTTCTTTCCTTATTTGCCACCTTGATTGGCCTCGTTGTATTCTATATATACATGTGTACTACTTCAATACAAGAAATACAATACAAAGAATTAATCTCTCCCATCTTTCATCCCTTCTTTTCACTATTTCCTTCCCTTTCTACATTTTTCCTTTCAACACTTGCAAGTTTCAACTTCACTTTTTATTTTTTCGGGTTTGCTAAAAGATCAAATGTTCAATTAAAATGGGCATTGATAAAAATGGGCATTGATACTAGTAGAAAGAAGTAAATTTTCCATGCTAAAGGGACATTTCCTTGCTGATGCATAATGCGAAATTACCTAATTTGCAATCCATGATACAAGTCAACCAGATCAACCTTGATGCTCCAAATGGAAAACAAAGATCTCACCCTCTATATGGTTAAAGCAGTTCTAGCCATTCCTGAATTTCTTTACATCACTTGGTTGTGTGGGAAATCCAGAAACGGAAATCATTGAGGGTCTCTTTGGCATTCTCCATTTAGTACCATGCCAATCCATTTTCCATTGGGGGAGTATTGGAAAATTTTGGAAGAAACAGCTCCACAATTTTGTCCAAAACTGTGCTCAATCTTCTCAAAATCGACAGAAAATCAGCAACTGCTGCAAATGATGGAAAGAATATCCATTCTGTGTCCCAACATATGCCATGACTCATGGTGTCATGCGGTGACAAGGAGGTGGAGTTCCCATGGAAAACCTTACTGCAGCAAAACAAACAAAAAAATAAAAGACAAACAAACAAACACACACACATGACCTCAGAAACAAAACATCCCATCAACCATTCAATTCGTCAATGTTCTAGGACATTCAGCAATTCTTTACAGTCTATCAACATGAAAACATTTAGACAACAACCAGCCACATATCACCAGCCAACCAACAAAAAGGATATATCTGATGGGTGAAAATGGAAAGCAATACCATACTTCTGAGTAAAGTGCACAAATCAAATGAAAAGATGAATGAGATTACACCCATCCATGGTAACAGAAAACCACAACACAAGTACGTAACCTTGAGGGACAGAAGAATAGCTGGTTAATAGTAAGATGATTCCTATACAAACTCACAAGGAACAACAGTTAGCAGCTGCCAAAAACTGTATCTTGGGCATCAAGTCACTATAACAGTCAATTCACACATCCATTTCAAAGAAAAACAGTCAATTCACACAGCACCAACAACTAACATCCATCTTAAAACAACAGTAGTCAATTAAGTAGTACCTTTCTGATCACACAAGTTCTCCAGGAAAATAAACATGCAAACCAATGCATTCAGACCCGACCACAAGATGAATTCAAATGAAAGAAATGGTATATCAGATCAACAACATTTCCAGTTTTAGCAAACCAAGGATACAGAGACGCAATGCCATCCAGAAACAAATAGAAAAAGAAGCACCAAAAGTTCATTCACAAGCACATGTGAGTGAAACTAAACTGTTCAACTCAAACAGCATGAAGCAATAAAATTTCCACAGCATATTTTCGTAACTAAAGCTTAAAACTCCAATAGTACCTGGCTTCGAATTCCTTTATCTCAACAAGCTCTCTACCACATGCATCAGTCCATTGCACTTTCCTCTTTTCGGCACAACCTGCAGCATCATCATGCCCCTTCTCATTCAATGTGCCATGTTCATCATCACCTGTACCAATTACTACCGAACAATCTGCCGGTTTCTTGAGGCTGCTCTTGAGGTACACTTTCTGTCCATTCTCATCATTCCCATCAATGACACATAGTTTGCCCTGGTCAGAGGCAGAAGAGGGGTCCTGCAGCTCATTAGGCTGGCGGACAGGACCCACTTTAGGTGGAGAAGGACCATCTGGTCCTGAAGATGTGCGGCGAAAGCAGATGAAGGAGGCGCATCCACGGGAGCGCCGGTTCTTCTTGGAAGCCAGCTGGAGGTCAGAATCGTTTTGCTCCAACAAATGGAACTGATTCCACGGCGAAACTCTCATGGGTCTCTCTTCACTACTTTGGCCCAAGAGAAGTAGAGTCAGGCCCTTACTATACCCAGAGGCTGAAGAGGAGAAGAACCCTCCTCCTTCCACTGCCAATAACATCACATCTACACATCAGGGCACAAAAAGAAACCTCTCTCACTCTCTGCCAAGATAATGCAGAGCCCTTTTCCTCCAATCTGGGGCCACCAGCTTAGGCAAGCTGCAACAAGAAGCGGCAGAGAAATGGGACTAATCAGAAAACAATGTTTCAAGACTTTTGAGAGGAGCAACACATCAATTCATCTCTTTTCAGAAAAATGGTCCCACTCATTTGATCTAATTTCCATACAGACAGACAAGAGAATTAATCACAATTACAACAAGATTGACAGAAAATGTAAATACAAACACAATTGGCAAGTGCTCACTGTTGTAACTACAAATATTACATATTTGAGTTGTATCACCATCTCAACAACAACAAGAGAGAATGTATCAAAATTTTCATTTTTCAGGAAATGGGCGTAACAACAAGATCATCAAACTGGTGATTCTGTGGACACCCGTTAGTGGGAACATTATGACCTACCACCTACATTAGGTTGTGGTCCCAAGCACCACATGAATGCATCCATCACAAATAATGCTATAATGTATTTCTATCATTTTATGAAAGTTACACAAAATTTGTCTCTCTTTCACATGGGAAGTGGTGGGAAACCCACCATATTCAAGGCATGATTTTGGAGTTTACCCAAATACCAAATATCAGAGCCAAAATCCATTTCTAGCCATCTGATCCAATGTGCTGAGACAGACGGTTGTTGACCTTCATCTCATCATTGATTTCAAATTTCAATGCATTGGATTATATGCTTGAAATGATCTTGACCTGAATTTTTTGTGGTCGAACACTACATCATTCTGCCTTAGAAAATGTGGAATATTCAGGCCATCACATGCCACATTTCAAAAAGCCAGCTTTCTGTAAATTCAACAAAATGAGAGAAACCTGCTATTATAGCAAAGTCCACATGCCACTACACAAGAAAATCAAAGGTAACATGAAATTAAATGTTTTGATCAACGGGAAGTGGGCAGAATTATTTACATAATTACATCAGTGGAATAGAATTAAAAAGGTAATAACATCAGTTGAACGAATTAAAAAAGGAAAATATTGAGTTCTTTTAAGAATGCAAAACCATCAAACTTGGTACAACTGAACAGAAATATGAACTATTTAAATGCACTTTCAGATGATCGAAGCTATCCAATTTGGTGGCCAAAGAGTTGTAGATGACGGGGTTTCTTTCCCTAAAAACATGGAAATTACCATATGAGCAATTGGGATAGTCCTATTTGTTACTGAATGGTGGACTTCAGATCTCAGGATAATGGCTGGATATGAACCCATTCACAGCTGCAGCAGCTGCAGGATGAAGGACCTGTCCACATATCACCCACATGTATTGCATGGATGGCTTCAGATGAAGGACCAAATTTTTAAATGTCCCCACAGACACAGACTCAACAACCACAACAACAATGGAAAAAGTCCAATGAAGAGCACTGTTTCCAGATTTTTATGAACTACTACAGTAGTATAATTTTATTAAAAAGGAAAATAGAGTTTCAAAAATGAAAAAGAAAATATAGAAAGTCACAGTAAAAACCTCTTAATGATCCAAATTTTTTTTAAAAAAAAAATTGAAAGCTATTTTTTTTAAAAAAACCCACTTCCATAAACAGAAGGAAAATGTAAAACCCATAAATAAATGCTCCTTAACACTAAAGACTCCAAGTTAGAAAAAAAAAAAAAACCTTAAAAGGATAAAAATTAAGGGGAAAAAAAAAAACAACCCAGAGAATGGGAGAAGATGGTGAGGCAAATTAAAGAAATACAGAATAGGGTAAATCACAGCTGAAGAAATAGAGCAGGGAAAAAAAAAACTAAAATGGCAAAAAGGGGATCGTACGAGAGAAGAGAAGACGAATCTCAGATCTGAAGAGAGATGGTGGCGATCTCGTACAAGGTCGCATCGTGAGGAATTGCGGGCTCCAGCATTTCCGATTCGTAGTCCGAGCGAGAGTGTATGTGGGGTGTGACACTGCAGTAGCGAAAAAGAGGCGAAAGTGCGTAGAAAGAGAAGGCGAAAGAGGGAGAAAAGGTAGGCGAAAACCTATCAGAAGTGGAGAAATTAAAGAAAATATGTGATCGAATCGGATCGGCGAGGAATTGGGCGGGCAGAAGGTCTCCACTCCTAAAGTGGAGGAAATGTGTAGCGATTACTACAATCCTACCAACGACAACTCAATTCTCATTTTCATCACAATCTCATTAAATGGGACCCACTGACCCCACTAAACTGTTATATTAAAAAACACTAATCTCATTAGACATTTATATAGTTTGATTTTTCTCCTTTTTTTTTCTTTAAGATTAAATATTCTGCATCTCACATTATTAATCTTTAAGATATGTGTAAATCTTTCGATCAACGTACTCTCAATACAGAACAATAGAGAGTGATTTTTTTTTTACGTTTTGAGTATTTTGATCTAAGATTTTCTAAAAAAATAAGCAGATTTTGTTCATCAAACAAATTCTTCAAGTTTATTTTAATTTTTTTGTTAATTTTATATGTCATAGATCAAGTAGTCAAATTTTTTAATGAAATTTTCATTTTGTATGTGGGTCATTATGGTATCTAATTTATTTACTAAGGTTCAAATACTTTAAAAAATTATAAATTTTAATAATTGAAAATTAAATTATAGAATGTAGTGAGTCAACTGTTTGAGACTAGTGCGCTTTGTTCATAGAAGGGTAAAGGGGGACAACGACGCGACGGCGCATGATAGCGATTTCCCTTCACTTTACATCTTTTCTTCTCAGCTACGTACACCTCGGGAGCACTGAAAACACATTTCACTTCTACGCTGACGTGGCCTGGTGGGTAGGCTTTCTTATTGAAATGAGATAGCAATTTCAAAGTATTCTTAAACAGTGGAGTCTTTTTTTATTAAATTTTACAAAGATTCATCTTTAATTAGAATGTATAAAAAATAAGGATAATATTGATAAAATTTAATGATTTTTTATATATTATTTCACGAAATTATTATTATTAAATTATAAAATGTATTTTAACTATGTGGGTACAATTGTCATTTTCAAAGGCTGTTTTGATTTGTCTTTAAAACAGAATTTCTTTTCTTTATTTCAATTAAACTGACACAATTACAAATTTTAAATTAAAGAATGTATAGTTCTTAAAAATAAAGATTAGAAATAAAACATAATGAAATAGTAAATTATATTAGAATCATAGAATAAAAAATACAACAAATATAGAAAAATAATTAGAATAGAAAATAATGAAATAGTAAATTATTAAAATCTATAAACTTTCATATATTGGAGTCCACCCATGTGGGCCTCATACGACTTATAAAAGGATCCCACTCATAGACAATATCACCCAGGAAATAGTCTCCGCCTACTTAAATTATCATGTTACTCTTTTATTCTTTTCTGTTTCTCTTAAAAATATAACTTCAATTATCTAATTGAAATGAATTTTTAAATCAAAATATATGCATTAAGACTTTTTAATGAATTGATAAAAAGATCTGAAAGTGAGTCCCTTTGATGCTGTTAAATTTAAAATAAGGGTAAAATAGTCATTTTAATATACGAGAGAGCTACAATATAAACCCGGCCTAACTAAAGTGAGAGACTTTATAATAAAAATTATAATAATAGAAGTCATATTTTTATATGTGGCATATCAAAATTTTCAAATAAAATATATAAATTTAAAAATGATTGTTACTCATTTGATCAAAATTCATTTGAATTAATATCAATCTCACTACTAAAACTTTAATGAGTCTAAAAAAGCTAATTTTTTTTCTTTACCTAACTTTAATCTTAAAATACTTCACAGTACCCATAAAATATTCCATAAAAAGATTCTCTAATGGTTTTTAACTGAACAAACGGAAGCATTTCCCCATGTAAATCATTGAAATCAAGGAATGTGTCGCAACCAAGCGGGATTGTCTGATGATTAAATTACAAAACAATCCCTAAAGGGTTACTTTGTCTGGCTCTAAGCATATCTTTCATTAGGTAAAGAATCATTTAGTCAAATAAATTAAAATGGACTGATGAGATATTTTATAGGGATGGACCATCATCATCAATGTCTATGATAAATGACAACACACCAACAATTTAAGCAATTTAAGAAAAATCCAAAACGGTTGGATTGATGGCCAAGAACCCATTTCAGAAAATAGAATCTTGAGTTTCATTTTCACTCCATCCCAAAAGACCACTCTATAGATTTACTCAGTATGTATAGATAGAGAGACTTACATATGTCTCAAGAATTAACCGGGTGCTATATAAGACCTAAACACCTAAGTTATCAAAAAAAGATAAACAATATAAGAATAACATAGAGTAAAATCACTACGACTAAAAAACCTATATGATTTGGCATGAATGCCATAGAAAATGTCCAAATATATATTTTTTAAATCCTATAAGCAATTCAATTTTTTACCCTATACCCAATTCAATAATTTGTAGTGCTTTGATTACCAATATTTTAAAAGTTGAATAGATAGATCAAACTTTTTCTTGTGAGGGTTTGGTTTAATCAAGTTCAATTGTTGAGTCCAACCGCTTTAAACCGTTTTGAACGTTGATATTAATATAATATCATAATAAGGTAATACATTCTCATAGGAAAATGGTAGTCACCTATTCTCTTTTTATCTTCTTAAAATGACAAAACTACCCCATTTGCATTCTTTTATCCATTTCCTCCCACTTTCACCCTCAATAATTATAGTCTTGTGGCATGAATCATGAAAAATCAATAACTTATGACAATTAAATTTTTAAATTTTAAGATATGAAGAATCAATAACTTATGACAATTAAATTTCTAAGTTTTAAATAGAGTTTTAATTTTTTTTTTGCTCCTTGTCCTTGTCATTTTCTACATATCCTAACTAAAAATGTGCAACCCTAAAGATTTTGATAAACTCTCTCAATAGGAACACTGTTAGTGTTTGTTTTAAAAGTAAATTATGTACTAAAATAAAACAAATACTCACATCAATTATAATTTTGTAATATACATCATTTTATGTAGCCAACTAATCTTACTAAATTAAAATATAAATTATAAATAAATTAATTATAAAAAGACATCTCGATTGAATATATTTATTCATTTATTTTAAGTAGATGAGGTTGAAGTGGAATCCCATCAAACATCAATTTAATCTACTTAATCAAAGGTATAAAGATATATTCACCTTAAACATACTTCTTGTAATTGATTTATTTACAGTTTGTAATTTAATTTAGTGGGATTAGTAGATCACTAGATCCCATAGAATGATGCATAGTTACAGAAATTACTATTGATGTGAGTATGTATGTTGTTTTAGTAAAAAATTAATTATAAAATAAAACTATAAGCCTCGAAGATTATCAAAATTCTTGTGGATTGAATATTCTTATTGGGAGATGTAAAAAATAGCAAAGACAATGAGTGGATAAAATTTGAAATCTATGAAAGCATCTTCGCCATATGAGCTTTAGGACTTAAATATTTGATTATCAAAAGTCATTAATTTTTAACCGCGCATCACAAAGCTATGATAATTAGATAAAGGAGTTTCTCTTGAAGTATATCATCCATGAAGCTCTTTAGCAATTCTACCCAATCATAGGATGAATATATAGGTATTAAAAAAATGAAATAGGGGTACTTTTGTCTCTTTAAGTGGGGTGCCTCCAACAGCAGAAAAGAGGAGATGCCTCTACCATTTGACTTGTTATATTATAAATATAAATTATTAAAAAAAAATTTAAAAATTATATAACAATCATATATTTAAAATTTTGATATTTTTAGTGAAAAAGAAAAGGAGAAAAGTAAAATAAATAAAATTATATTTATGGACAAATCAAATGGTCTTAAAAGTTGACCTGGTTTGGAGACTAATTCAAGTCCAATCAAATCAGACAACACTGTTCAATTTTTAAAACATTATATTAAACTCCAAAATATGTTTGCAGGTTCTTACGTGCACTTGAATTGGACAAAATGGCAGAGAGGACTCCACATAAATGGTATAATCTCTTTCCTATTAGAGAAAAAATGTGCATCACCTCATAACTAGAAACCAAAGTAAGGGCCACTTCCCATAAGAATATGTATATAGTAAGGTCCCATCGATTTACCCGGTGTATGCGGATGAACGGTTTTCACACACCTCGGAGGACCAGTCGGGTGCGATGGTTGAAAACCTCCGGACCTCAAAAAAAAAAAAAAACTAGAAACCAAAGTAGTTCTTGGTCCCTTCTCCTTTCCCTTCTTTTCCCTCTGGATCTCACTCTTTAGGGTTTCTAATCTTATATAATCCTTTAAAAGTTGAATATCTAGGTTAAGTAGATTTGACAAAATCTACATTGATTCAATTTTCAATTTTACCCAAATTGACCCATTCTGATAAATAGGTGACCTGACCTGACTCATTTAATAGATGACCCAATCTAACTAAAATTCATTTACAATGACCAGACCTGACCGATTTGATTCACTTGAAGCTTATCAAGAGGCCTAATGCAGTTGCATCTTTCACATCCAAGATACGAGGAAGTCCACTGTTTACATAAATGAGTAGGGTTTAGCACGTCTAGGCTCTGCTTTGCAAGTTGGTCATGGTTCTGCTAATTTCTATAAAATAGATACAATGAACGGTTTTCATATCACAAAATTCTGTCAAAAAACAAAACTCTTACCAAAACCTTCAGTATTATTAATGGTGGAATCAACGAATACCGATGGAATTGGCATGATCATCCAGACTTTAGATGCGTTGGTTAGGAAAGTCAGCATTTGGTCTCATGTAGAATCATATCAAGGCAAAAAATATGCAAACAAGAGTGGTAGAAAAAGAAAATGAAAAGAAGGGGGGAACATGTGCATATATGTCACAAAGTGAGGCCAAAATGGCATACAACATCAATAGATTCGTATCCATACCTTTTTAGGCATACATAACGTGTGGTCAGTCTAATCAGAACTTGTTTTAAATGCTAGACTGTCTTCTGCTTTCTTCGGGCTTCCAATTGCGAAGCGAGTTGAGAACATTTTTTTCTAGCTTCTGCCAACTCACTTTCCAAGCTTGCAATCTATTTGAACCACAGACATCCACAAATATTTAATAAGAAAAAATGTTTAGGAATCACAAAAATTATTGAGAGATCCTCTTCTTTCACTGGAACAAAAATTAAAAGAAAGAAAGACTCAATCGCAAAGACCACTTGGATGTGTGGCAATCACAGGGAACTGGGTAGGGGAATATGAATCTCATTAGGTCGATTTAGTGGAGGGAGGAAGAAATTTCAGCTTTATCCTTTTATTATGGTCATGGATTTGGTGGTTTTCCAAATCCTGGATAAATATAATTTTCAGATTTGAGTGTAGAGAGGCTGCACAAGGGAGGAATCTATTTGGATTTCTAGGGTCTCCTTGGATTCCTTAAAGCCATAGATCTAAATGCAAAATAAACATTTCATAGTTATGACTAATCATTTGACTTACTGTCTGCTTCAAGTCTACTGCTTTCCTCCTGTGCTCTTCACACCTATTCAAGAGGGTATGAAACATTTCAATCTTTATGGTTACAAATGAAAAAAATACAAATTGATACATTTAAGGTCACAAATGAAACAGTTGAAACGAGGCATTACATCTTGACATTGACCAATAAGTCACACTGATTATGTTCTAACTCCGTCTAAGCTGGAAAATGAAGTGCATGGCTCATTGCTTAAATGTCCTTTGATGGATTAAATGCAAATCAGGGCCGGCTCTACTCAAAGGCGAGAAAAGCCACTGCTTAAGGCCCCAAGTGTTAAAAGGCCCAAATTTCTTGATAAGTTACCGCAAAACCCTAATGTCGATGCCCCAAATTTCAGCCTTTAAGTTACCACGAAAAGCCGTATGCGCAAACTCTAAATTTCGCCCTTTTTAAGTTACCCTAACGGCACAAACCCTATCTTCTCTCACTCCTCTCTCTTGCTGCTCTTCTCTTGCCTCTCTCATTGCTGTCTCTCTCTCTCGCCGCTCTTCTCTGCTCTCTCACTGCTCTCTCTCGCTCTGTCCGGCTTGCTCCCTCTCAGTCTCAGGTGCTTTCTTCTTTGTAATAGGTTTTGATCTTCTTCTTTGTTGGTGTTCTACTTCTAAGCTTTAATTTCTTTGGGTTTTTTCCCTATGCTCTTTAATGGCTTTTGGCTTGCTATTGTTCCTATATATGATTGGTTGGTTGGTGAGGCTTGTCACTGGAAAGAGAATTGTTGATGATGATGGTCATGATTATTATTTTTGTTTTCTTAATGTTAATGTACTTGACTTGGGATGACCATCTTATCTTTACCACCAACGTCACTTTTATTTATTTATTTCATGTCTTCTAAATTGTATCTAAAAAATTGTACTTTCTATCACTCACTCTGTCATATTTTTCTTGTCATTCAAGTTAATCAAAATTCAATATAATAATGTCTTGCAACATTGCAAGTAGTGTTTCATTCCTTCATTCTTTGTTTCTTAAACTTTTACTGAAAAACCAGTACAAATACAAGGATCTGCCCATTCTCCTTAAATGTAATTTTCTCATCAAAATTACCATATGGGCTTCTAAAAAGTATATACATCTGTGTAGTGTATACCCACCCAACAATCAAGATGGGAATTGTGATTTAACACCTAATAATAAATTCTTTTTATTATATATAATTAAAATTTTAATTAAATACTACTTATAATAATATGTTAAATACAAAGAAGACCCCGTTTAGATTTTTTGCTTTAGCCTCAACTTGTGTCTAGCCGCTTGATGCAAATGAGCGAACTGGGCCCTTGAATGCACTTAACTGACGTTGCTAATTCAAGAAGAAGGGTAAGGCCAATTGAGGACCTAGAATCAGTCAAGAGCAACATGTCCAGCTGTGAAGTGACAAAAAACCATGAGGAGAACTCACAAAGACAATTGTAAAGAAAAAAATGCACCAATTTTAAAACAATTTTAGAGCTTATGCAAGCAGGTTCACCATATAATCCTTCTAAAATTTTGCAACATCATCTGACAAAGTTAATAAGATAGCCCTTTTCGTGTGTGGGTTGTAGGGTTGTTCAGGGTGGTGGGTGTTCATTTTGACAAACCTCTGTAGACTTCCTTGAGATGCATTAGTCATGTCCACTGCAGGTTAATTTGTATATTGTAAGAACTGACATTGAAGGCTCACTTGTAGGTTGATCGTATTTAGCATATGATTTTTTTTTTTGGAAAGAACATATGAATATTTCATCACACAATTGCCTCATCTTTGGGTTTAACTGATAACAGAGGCTATTATGACTGAGTAGATATCGGAGTGGCCCACATTGATTTTAGAGAGAATACATCCAGATTATTTTGTCAACCAATGCTAGAGATTGGTCTCAAGGTATGTTTCCTCTCATATTTGAGCTTCAACATATTGACACATCTGTCAATACAACAGAGATGTATATTTCGTGAGGGTGGGGGAAAAAACCCCAAGGTAAGGGATAGATACAGGCTATCACAAAAGTAGTACTGTTTCCTTGAGTCCATAGACCCAAGAAGGAAAATAAAGAATTAGCATGTATTACTCAAAGCTTTAGGTGACGGTATTTATAGAGCCAAGCCATGTGGCAAAATCTATAACTGACAATGAAGCTAATATATACTACTGGCTGAGATTAGTAGATAAGCATCAAAAATTCTGTTGAAGACACATTATATCAAAAGTTATGATTCAAATAAAAAAAATTTGACTAGAGAGAAACAGAGCAATACCCAAAATCTAGTATTTTGAATAACCAGTTTTGGTTTATGCTGGTCCCTTGCCATGGTGTCATGCTAATCTAGTGGAACTTCAGGCGCTGCAGGTAGGGGTGAATGAGTTAAAGCGTATGGGTGAGTCGATCTTACTGAAGGTGATTCAGCTACAGTGGTCAAATGGGTGATGGAAAAGAAAGCTCCATAGAAGCTCCTGGATCTTATCGAAGAAATTCATGACCTCGAAAGGGCCAGCATGTTCTCCATTAAGCTAATGAGAAAGCTGATCAGCTAGCTAAACCTGTTGAGCTGTCTTCTGGTAGGGTAATTTTGTGCTATGTCTTTGGGCCCTGCGGTGCTTTGGGTGTTCTTTTCTCATGTATTTTGTTGTCAGGTTGCTAGTTAGCCCCATGTTTTTATTTTTGGCCTTTTGGCCCCTGTTCTGTTTTCTCTTTTCTTCTTAATAAAATCAGTAACCTTTCCAATATATATATATATATACAATTTTCCTATTGAGGCAACTTACAAAACATTAAGAGAGCAAGAAAATTTTACCTATGAATTTCATTGTTTAAAGGTGGTTTATGATGGGATGCCAGGGCATTTGATCTAATGAACATTGGAAAGTTATGTTTACTTGCACCTCTCATATCCTAATGTTACCAGTGTTGTTCTGATTGGTTGGCCAACTTAGCCATAGCGGGAACTTCTGACCCCAGCTCATTGTCTCAAATGGCTACCCCAGATAGCAGCTACTTAATGAACAAAGTTTATAAGAGAACGGTTACCTTACGAACAGTTGTACTTTCTCTTCACATAACTTCTCAATTGATGGAGACCATGAAATATCCATAGATGCTGGTTCCTCAGCAGATCCCTACGAGATCATAAATAGTTAATCATCAAGTGTCCAATAATCACATAAAAAAAGGCATTATGTAGGACACATTGATGTCATATACCAATTCTTAGAATCATTATGTTTATAGTAACTTTAAGTCTATTCTTGCAATTTGTAATTATGGTGATATTCCGGGTGTGTAATAAATGTCCTAATGACATGAAACTGGATTCATATGATGGCATAAAAAGAGCCTAAGTGGTATTGCTAGGGACATTCGGAGGTTGTGCAAGTTAGGTGGCATCTCTTTCACTTATACACCTCGATCAACAAACTGTGTTGCAGACTTGGCGAAAGCTGGTGTTCAATTACAAAGACCATCTTTGGTTTTTTTCAATTTCTCCAACCTTGAAAAATTGGGGATTGGGGGCTACATTTGGTTCCTGAGTTGGGGGATTATTTGATGTATCTTTTTTATTTCTTATTTTTCCTTGTTCTTTTTCTTGTTTCCCTTCCTTATCTTTGGCTCTGAGTATATATCTCCCATACTCGGATCCCTACTCTTGTACTTCTTATTTTAATGGTTTTAAGTCGTCAATGTTTCAAAGAAAAAATAAAAAAGAGCCTAAGTTTGCGTAGTTCTAATATCAAATTACCGATTGCAGTTCATGGCTATTTTTATATGAGGTTGTAATGGAGTGACAATTTCAGGATTTTTGTTTGGTCAACCATTGGTTAAATATATTTTTAATGAAACATCATAAAAATAATGAGAAGGCCCTCTAGCTGATAGAGTTTTTTTTTTTGAGCAGTAACAAATAGAATAATTATATTAATGATGAAAATATACAAGGAAGGTATCAAAGGGTCTAAGAGACATAAACCCAACATAGCCAAAGAGAAAAGAGCAAAGGTACAAATAATGTCCAAAAAAACAAAAAACTCCCTCTAGCTGATAGAGTTGTTGGAGCAAATATATCATATGGGCATGTCATCTTTCATGGTATGGTTTCATGTTAGTTTTGGCTACATTTTTTCTAGTATCTACTAATAGTGCGTTTTTTTTTTTTTTTTCATTTTTGTTTTTGCTTTTGGTTTTTTTTTTCTGTTAAGAAGTGTAAATCTTGGATAACAAACCCTAGATCTATTCCTTTTTGTTGTTTGGGTTGGTTAGGTTCACTCGGCGAAGTCAAAAGGCCCCATATCTGAACTTGTACTCCATCAGACATCAGTCTTGAAAAAAAAAACCAGCAAAACTTCAATTGGATGTATGAATAAGATTTGGGTAATTCCATCTGAATCATAGTTTAAAAACATGGAAAAATTCCTCGAGTTATTAGGCCATTCCACTCTATTATTGCTGCTTTCTTTTTACAAAATCAACTTTTATCTCTCCAAAAAGGGACTTGTGAGTGAGATGAAAAAAAAATTTGGATGACCACTCCACTCTATTATTGCTGCTTCGCATCCAATTTTTGAATTACATCTTAATTCAACCCTAATTATGAATTTATGATTATCTAAATGAGGAAAATAATAATACTCCTCATTAATACATAACACAAAGATACCCTTTACAGTGTAACCAAGAATGTTTATCAATATGCACACGCTTCAACATGAAGAAGAGTGTTAGGAGAGTTCTTATCATGGTCCCTAGTGCCACACTATGTCAAAAACATACCTTTTAACCCGCAAGACCACTACATCTATTAATAGATCTGTATAAGCATGTGATTCTGATGTTGACTGGGAAATTATCATGTATATTTAAGATTTGAATAGGAATGTAATTAGATCAAAACTAGTGTTCTAAGCACGTCATGCAAAGTTACTGATACAAAAACCAAATGATTTCCTTACAAAAAAATTGTAAACAACTAATTAAGGAAGGCAAATTCAAGATTATAGTCCATATCAACCATTTACTTTTTTTCAGCGATAATCTATGAAGCACCGATACGGGTATGCGTATCGAATATGACACGTATCCGATACGAGGATAGGGCAAATTTTGAAAAATTAGAATACGCGTGCGGGGATATATATATATATCAACAAGAATAGGGACTAGTCACGATTTATACATTTTTATTAATTTTAACTTCTATTTCCATCTTCTATTTTTTAATTCTTAGACATAAAAATTACCATCTATCAAGCACATGCATAACATAAGTCAGTCTAAATTTTTTGATGTGGTAACTACTGTTCTCAACCTCCCCTCTTGATACAATAGTCTAAAATTAAAATATCAGATGATAAAGAAACTTTGTCTTTCAAGATACTAAAAACTATTGGTTGATAATTTGATATTTTACTTAAACTTTGTCTTTCAAGAGACTAAAGATATTGGTTGATAATTTTTTTCCCCTTTTCTCTAGTGCTGCCGTATCCCGTGCCGTGTCCCACCGTGTTTGCTGCCGTATCCGTACTTAAAAAATGTTTTATTTAATTGGATACGTATTCGACACGTATCTGAGCCGTATCCGGCCATATCCATGTCGGAAAAGTACCCGACACGGATACTCGAATGGTTTTGGAGTATCCGTGCTTCCTAGGCGATAACAAATGAGAAATATATTAGAGAAAATTTAAATACAAGAGTAAGTATGGGGGTCTAAAAGAGATAAACCCAGCAAATACAAGAAAAACAAAAGTAGAATACATCTTGTAAATGTAAAAAGTCAAGCAAACAAAAGAAATCCATCCTATCACAATCCAGGCTTCCGCTGATTCTGTCCTCTCTAGAGTTGAAAGATGCCAGAGACAGAACCCTCCACTCCGTTCTTAACAAAAAAAATCCGCCACCCCATTTGTTGTGCTACTGATCTGGACAAATGCCCTAATCTCCCTAACCGTAGTAATCGGTCTCCAAGGGGTTTTGCTTCAAACCCTTGGCCCATTTGATGGCATTTGCCGAATCTCCTTGATAACTAATTTACCACCCTCTAAACTCGCCCAAATGGTCAACGCTCTCCTCATATTGAGTAATTCGTCCTCATTTGAATCTCTAGTCCCTACTAACTCAGTAAATACCAATGATGTTTGGCCGCTATGATCTTGGAGGACTCCGCCTATCCCCGCCGGTCCCGATTTTCCCCTGGAAGCCCCGTCCACATTAAACTTCATAACACCTCTTTGAAGAGGTGATCATTCAACCGCAATCTTAGGGTTCCTAGGTCGTCCACTCATGCAACCCCCCAAGAAGATAATAGGTTGTCGGCTCTGATGTCCTTGAACTCTTTGTTAGCAATGAGCCAAGCACATATTCTCCATTTGACTTTGTGAAAGAGCTCACTAGCCACTGTGGACTTTCCTTCGATGATTCTTGAATTCCATTATTTCCAAATAATCCACGAGACAATAGCTGGGATTGTCTACCAAGCCATCCTCCTTCTAGTGTTGAGGTTAGGAAGAAACCATGAGTCCAAGAGACCATCCCAGGTGTTTACACAAACCCAAGAAACGCCCATAAGGTTGAAGAAATTACCCCATAAGTTCCAGCAAAGGGACATGTGACTTAGAGATGGTCAATGGATTCTTCCGTTGAACCACACAGAGGACAAATAAGGTCTTCTTCAAACCTCAACAAACCTTTTCTCCAAGGATCCATTCTAGTGAGAATTTTCTTTTTTACTGCACACCATACAAAGGTCCGTACCCTTGGAGGAGCTGGGTTTTTCCATACTAGGCTTGGTGGAGGAGTCAAACCATTAAGATGTTGGGTAGCCAGATCCACCATTGTCTTTATCGAATAGTAGGCCCTCGATGAGACTCCTGTCCACACTTGCTCGTCCTCTTCCCCAATAGCCAACGGAAACTCTCCTAACTGACCTAACAACTCATCCAAACTAAAGCTCTCAAGTCGATGTGCCAAGATATGTTATTGCCGTCCACTCGATAATAGTTTTGAACTAAGTCCCGTTTGTTCCTCGTGGCTCTAAATAACTTTGGGTAACTCTCTCTTAGCAGCCTATCCCCCAACCACAAATCATTCCATAAAAAGATTTGATCTCCTTACCCCACATGGGGTGGTTCAGTGTGTGGCGCATCTAACCCATGCGCAGATTGTGTTTCGTACTTTCCATTTCCGTGTGTTGTGTTTTCTTTAGTAAGGGTAGTTTGGTAATTTTTATTTTATTTTATTTTAAGCAATGTAAATCTTTATATAAGCTTGTAGCCCCTTGAGGCAAACTTACAATGGAATAAAAAATAAACATTGAGTTTTCGCAAACCCTCTCTGGTGCGACGGTGCTTTCTTGGAGTGCATCCGAGAGCTTGGCATGAAGCTGCTTCTCCTCCCCTCCAGGTACTTTATTCTTCTTCTCCTCTCTCTTCTATTCTTCTTCTTCTCCTCTTCTTCTCTTCTCTTTTGTTTTTTTTAACCTTCTGGAACGCCAAAACCCATCCTACTGTCGCCGTAATCCTCAATACCCACCTCCATACTTGCCGTGAAAACCCAGAGTCCCCTCCCTTGTTGCCGCCACCTATCCCTAAGCCAATACCAGACCCATACAGTACTGCCATGACCTTTCCTACCCCATTCTTCCACCTGCTGTTTTCGTACGGCCCCAAATCCCCCCCTATTGCCTTCGTCCCTTCTCCTAGAACCCTCTGAAACTTTTGTTTTCCTCTCCTAATCCAATCTGGGTTTTCGTCCAGCCCCTAACTCCTTATTGCAGCCTTCGCCCCCTCTTCCCAAAGCCTCTACACCTGCCATAAACCTCTTTCGCCCTTCCCAAGCTTCATTCAGCCATTAACACTTGTCCTAAACCTCAATACAGCCCTCTTCCCTGATCGCCACCTCTTTATCCTACCCCTTTTGCTGCCATAGCCCTTTTCTTTGACTTTCACTGAGTTGTCCCATAAATCCAGCCCTTTCTTAACCCCATTAACGCCTCCTAACACTGTCATATCCAGATTTCATCATAAATTTGAGACCAAACAGCCAAACTTAGCCTTATTTGATGATAGATCTAAGTGTTTGTGAGATCTGATAAGTTTCTTTATTTTGAGGGCCTTATATTCTGAGTAGTAACTTGATCTGGATTGTGATATGCTTGTTTATATTGAACCTCAAGAATTTATGTGATTATTTGTGGCATATTTATATTGTTCATTGCAATTATTCATTTACTTTTAATTTCAGTCTCATATTTTGCTTTCCATTGGTTTCTTGTTACATCATACTCGCATTTAGGGTTACCCTTTGTCTTGTCATGCGTCACTCAGCTGATAACATTCCGCCCCAGGAAGCAGAATGGTGCGAGTTCGAGTCCCTATGGCGTAATCCGGTGGCTATCCTGTGGGGGTGTGGGACGTCACCCGAAAAGGAAAGAAGGGGGAAGAGAGAGAGAGAGAGAGAGAGAAGGGGGGGTTAGTAGGGCTGTGCTCGAGGGTCGCCCCCCCCCTCTGTCATTTTTTTTTTTTTAAAGAGATTTGATCTCCTTTACCAACCATAAATCTAAGTTTACCTTTAAAAAAATCCCCCACGATTGTCCTACCCTAACTCTACCTCCACCATGCTCTAAGTGTCACTGAACCAATTTTTTTCCACGTCCTCACTCGAGCTCCACCCATTATCATTCCATGTACCATATTTGGTACTTAGCACTCTAACCCATTAAGCATCTCTCTCTCTTCCAAACCTCCAACCCCATTTCATTTCCAACTTTTAATGGGATGATTCCTAGGCCCCCTTTCAATTTTGATTTAGTCACTTCCGACCAGGCCACTAAGTGGACTTTCCTTTTCGTCTTCTAGTCTCCCCAAAGGAACCTCCTGAATAACTTTTCCATTTTCTTGGTGACTCCTCACGACAACTCAAAAAGGGATAAGTAGTACGTGTTGTGGGACCCAACTCAGGACAAACTAAACTAATTATGCCTATCTTGGCAAGTCAACTGTATAGGTGTATAATTAGGAGTAGATAAGTTAGACTGATTGTACTTTCCTTTTTGGCCACCTTAATTGGCTCTCTCTCTCTTATATATACCTATACCCTCTAAGAGGAAATACATCTTAATACAATTCTGAGAATCATTATTCTCTGATATTCATCTCTTTTTCCTTTCTTTATTTCTTTTTATTATTAGATTCAACATGGTATCAGCCAGAACAAATTTCTGGACGCTTTAGGAGGTGTTTTTTATTCCGTTTTACTGTTCCTAATTGGAGTTACTGTTCATCATCGGCCTCCGGCCTCTTCTCCGACTCTCCATGGACTTCTGTTGCGGATTCACCCTCCTATCCTTCTTCTTTTTTCAGATCTGGCCATTTTATTGTGTCCTGCTGCTTCAGTTTTTTCCCTTCCCAGCAGCCCTGAGTTCTTGGCCTTTGATCCGATGACCGAAAAAGATTTCCCCGGCGGGACCCCACCATACCCCTTCCGTTTTTGGATGGCCTATCCATCTGTCCCATTGGATCTCTAATCTGATCAGTGTGGGCCCTCCGATCTGTTGGTTTTTTGGACTGCTGCCTGGGACGCCCAAATCCCAGATTTCGCTGGATTTTTGGCCAGATCTTCTGGCATTTTTTTTGGTTTTGCTTGGAACGAGACCTCTGGTGTTCGCCCCTCCCTCTGGATCAGATCACACTTGCGTGCTCCCCATTTCATCAAAAGTGGGGCCCATTTTTTGTTCTTCTGCAACCAGCACCAGCAGCAACCCACTCCTTCTGTGCAGTTTTTTGGTTCGATCTCTTTGGATTTGACCTCCTTGCAATTCGGCTTGACATTGCTAGCTTTCTCCCTGGTCCCCCCCTTCTCTTACAATAGGTGGACCTAGGATCTCGGTTCAAAGTGGGGCCCATTTTCCCGGTCTTCAATTCCGCTGCCTGCACCGTCTGTAACCAGATTTTTCTAGTTTTTTGGCTTCATCCACTCACTCTGCTACATCTGGTAGAGTCTTCTCTCCCAGCTGGTGTCGCCTACCACTACTACTTGCAATCTTTCTACTTGGGATCATGGCCGCATCTTCGGAACCACTGAAGATCTTTGGGGCATCTTCTTCCACTGATATGGCTTCTTCTGGCCATCATCACATTGGTAAGATTACCACTGTGCTCTTGAATGAGACCAATTACTTCCAATGGTCTCATTCAGTTAAAATGTTTCTTACTGCCAAACAACTATCCGATTTTATTGATGGTACCACCCCTGAACAAGACAAAAAGGACTCTTCTTACCGTACCTGGAACGCTCATAATTCTTTGGTGCAGTCTTGGCTCCTTCATTCCATGGAAGATCATATTCGTGGGACAGTGAAGGGAGGTTGACTAACACAGACTTGATGAGGGGTAGCCTGCCACCCATGGATAGGTATTTCCTATCCTATCCTGCTAACCTTCTCTCAACCTTTTCTACAACTGTGGTCCAGAAATGTTTAAGTCTAGGGTTCCCTTCAATTGGTAAACCTAAGTAGGTAAAAGGCAACTTCCCCCTCCACATTGATTCCTATGAGAGTAATTTTGCCAAGGTTAACTTGTAGGCCAGAAACTAACTCAAAGCACCTAAGGACCGCTTGAAAATCTAATAAGGGTCATAAAAGAACAAGGTGCCATCCGTAAATTGAAGATGTGTGACAACTGGTCCACTTGGTGCCACCTCAAAGCCCTTCACCACTTCTAGCTCTCTGGCCTTCTCCACCAACTAATTTAGACTCTCATCCATAAGAGTGAAGATGAAAGGAGAAAATGGATCCCCCTGTCTTACTAACTATTGGAGAAACTAGCCCAGTCAAGTGAGGAGCTTTGTACCATATCCATCCATCGATGTGGATCCCTAATCGCGAATCTTTCCATCCACTGGCCTTTCTTTTTTGATTCGATAACTAGAGGCTTGAGGTCCCTGGTCCGGTTCGAAGTTTCGTTCCTCCTCAAATGTGCTAGATTCACTTGCATCTTCCGGCCATCCAACATTTGCTAGTTGAGTGCAATGATAGCTTTCTCTGCTTGATCGCCCCTTGCCATCCTTATGAAGCCGAAGGTCCTTCCCACAACATCCTTCTTTCTCGGTATAAAGGTGTATGTGACTATACCCCATTGCTTGAAAATTCCTTGAAGCCAACTCTGGGTAGTGAACTCCGGCAGATTGGCGATAAATACGGTAAACGAAAGGTCTTCTTCGCTTCATCGCCTCCTCCTTCCCTTTGGCTGCTGCCATTCCTCCCCATCGACGTCCACCTGTCTCCAAAGTTGGTTTCGCTGATCGCCCGAGATCTCCAGGTTCGTTCCCTTCCTGTCCTCCATTCCTCTCCATTCTCTGGTGAAATCTCTCTCTCTCTCTCTCTCTCTCTCTCTCTCTCTCTCTCTCACACACACACACACACACACACACTCACACTCTCACTCTCTCTTTTTAGGGGAGTATTCATCAACCATTTAATACTTGATAATATCTCAAAGTTGTATAGAAGCAAATGAAGGTTATTCAACCCATACCTACAATCTCAAATGGAAAAAGCAATCCGCACCCTACTTGTCCTAACCAATCTTAAACATGATTACTTGACTATGGCTAGCCATTTGTTAATTGGGTTGACTCCGATCATAGAATCATTAAAAATCTCAAGGAAGAAAACTCATTTATTAGATGTTTGATCCACCCAACTCATAACCAACACATTGAACTCATAAAATCTTGTTATACTTGATCTAACCATTCCTCCCATGTAAATTATTAGTATTAGTCAACAAACTTGCACATGTTTGGACTCAAGAGGCAAAGAAAAATATGGTATGCAACGTCCATCTAAATCGTCAGTTTAAATGATAGATAGTATTCATTTGATGTTGGGACAAGTATAGGCCAAATCCTTCATACTAACCAAATATAATCCTAAATATGTTCTTTCTTTCCTACTTTTTAAGCATTTTTGCAAAATTTCTCTATTTTTTAGGTGTTAACATGATAAGGATGGCTAAAACCTTCAAACCATCAAATCCAATTTTAATTTTTTTTTTTCTATTTCTTATAATTATTGCATCAATTTTTCCTAATTTTTAGGTGTTGAAGTGATAAGGAAAGACAAATCCTTCCAACTCATCAATTTTAATCTTAAAATTCTTTTTTCTCTATTTTAGCTACTTTTGCATGAGTTTTCCAATATTTTTTAGACTTTGTAAATCATCTTAGCCATAGGTTACATTTATGGATATTCATTTGATGGACACCGAAAAATTCTCCTTTTTCTATTATGAGAGGTAGAATTATCATTAGGTGACAACAAGGAATTCATTAAGAATCATTTCTTTCCATTTTGTAATACATATCATTCATTATGAATAAAAGTACTCTCTCTCTCTCTCTCTCTCTCCCCCCCTTTTTCTTCATCATTTACAGGTTTACTTAAAATGATTGGAGCATAGCATTCGTTTTTATATAAGTATTAAAGAAATTAAGCTTGATAATAGAATAATAATCTTGGTAAAGGAATGATAAAAGTATGTCCAATGATAAAACATGTAAGAAAAAGGAATATTTTTTTAGATGGTGACATGACTCAAACCACAAACTTTTGATTGTAACAATTAAATCAAAGTGGAATAAAAGCAAGAAACATACGAAAGAACAATTAAAAAGAGCTTCTTTTACCTCTTGGAGCTCAGTTGTAGCAGCTAGAGCTTGTTGAATAGGATCTTGAACACAAGTAAAATAGAAGAAGTTTAGTTGATAAAAACCGAACTCAAAACTGGAAATACACTTCACAAACAAATTAGGTGAAGGAAACTAAATGACTCTACAAGAAACTATGAGTGAACTCTATTAGGCCTTACAAACTCAACCTGCTTACTCCACTAGAGATGTTTTAACTCCATTAGAGATGTCTAGTGAATGAAGTGAGTATCCCAAACTTAATCTCTAATCATCTATAAATGGTATATATTTAATCCAATGTGAATATCAACTGGATGGATGTCAAACTAGGTGAATATCAACTGGATCGGTTTGGAATTAAAACTAGGCGCATGACAATTCAAGGAGAGAGAAATAGGTGCATGCCATGGTTACATACACAAATATTTGAAAAGTTTGCGTTCATGATAGAACATTTTTAAGTCTCCCATTTGTTTGATTAACATATTTTGAGAAGAGCCATGCTCTTTAGGACTTATTTGCAACTGAAGACAATAAGCACACTACTAGTCCAAATATTCCTATTACCTATCATGCCCAAAAATGGCCATGGTTACATACACAAATACAGGCACAGGGATACAACACTTTTTTCCAATTTCCCAGACATGGATAAGGATACAGGTGCACTGTTCAAAATAAAATTTAATAGTGGGTTCCATGATTTTTTTTACTTGAAATATTTTATCCATGTATTATGTAATTATTTCTTCAAATTTTATAAAATGAAAATGCCTTATCAAGCATGTTAAATGTCACATAGATGTCTATTATGTAAAGCTTCTTGTAGTAAGATTTTTTGTAACCTACTGTTCATCTTATGACAAAAGTATAATAAATTTGGAACAAAAAAATGAGAAAATCATGAAAACATATTTTACAAAGTATCCTACAAGTATTGGCCATCAGACACCGGTACAACAAGATATATTTAGCAAGCAAAAGAATCTGGGCACCTTGGGACACATTTACCCCTGCATTTGTATGACAAGTATATATAATTGTTCATAGCGCTTCATAAGATGGTGTTAAATAATCAAGCACTGTTCATGCAGTGAATCCAAAAGGAGAATTAAGAATATAAGGCCTATATTTGTAAAGGATAGAGTACACCATAAATGGATGGATATGCACCAAAGTTTCACCCAAGTCAGTGTGATCAGCACCGTAGGACCAAGTCGCGTTAAGTTTACACCTTGTCGCTCTGATGATTCATGATATGTATTCAGCCCTTCATCAATGGTTATCATCATCAAGGTTGAATTTTGGACCATCATAATCTGCAAGAGCCTATCCCACCCTTACCATGATTGGTTTGTGAAAAGGTTGGTTCCTAAGATGGTGCAAATATCATTTAATACAAAGGATCAAAAAGAGAATGAAAAAAAAGGAAAAAGAAAAAATGAAAGTGGGTCTGTACTCGCCTAACAATGCCTCCATCCCCACCCCAATTCTCTCATTCTCTTCATTCCAGAGGTTATTTATTTTCTGCAACCAAGTTAGTACTGGGTCTGTGTAAATAGGAGGGGCAGATGAATTGATTTTGAGCCTGCTTTTGGTCCTAGAGCAGTGGCAAGAGATTTTTTCTGGTTTTTTATTGAGTCTCCTTTCGGGCTCATGAGGCTCGGCTTGATCAGTATTATTAAGCCCATCTTGGACTTGGGCCCATGCTCAGGCTTTCTTGTGAAAAAATGGGCTTGGGTCCGTGGTCAGGTTTCCTTGCGTAAAATCAGTCTCAGGGTTGGCAGATTACAGGCCCAGCCCATTCATAGCTTTCATAGCAGCACTTCAATGCGGAAAGTCCTTTCACCCAATGCTTCTAATATGTTCAATGACTTTTTTTTTTAATATGAACATTTGAGTAGGTCTAAATCTGATTTATCCATTTCATGGGACCTAATTAAGATTGCTCATGTTCTGAACAATCACTTATGTCAGTCAATCCTAACCATTTAATCTACAGGTTGGAAACAGATTCCAATATCATAGAAGAAAAAGGGAAAATAAAGGTTATGACTGGAAGTGCCACAGTAAAAGATAAAATGATTTTGTTACAACATTTGTAATGGTGGAAACCATGCCTACCTTCTGCCGGAGACACTTCATTGGATATGCTATCATGATATCCTTCTTCTAACAGCAATTGTGCACTTACCACATCTGCTTGCCTTTGACCATTACAGCCTATAGTTGCAAGACCAATGATGGGCTGAAAATTGGTTGCCTGCCCAACAGGTTGATCAACTGTCATTCTCTTCTGCATATTAGCCACTGATCCTACAATGGGTTGACTACCAGGAAATTTCTTCTTCAAATTTTGGATGTCAGCACTTGCAGACTGAATCCCTATCAAGTGACAATGGTTTTTCCTGTGTCATACATGACAACCACAAATCAGTTATGGGGTTTCTTCAACCAATTCAAATTCAAGGTTTGACTGCAGACGAGCAATTGATATTATGATGGACTTTCAAGATGTATCCATATAAGTGTGGCAGTTTTCACAACCTTGCAACTACAAGAAAATTTTATTCCCCAAGTTTTGGGTCGTCTAATTTAAACCTAATTAAATCTAGGATGGCTTAATGTTGTCCATTTCATGATGAAATCCAATATAAATCAGTGTCAGGTTAAGTTTATGCAGCTCATGACCTGTCCAAATCCATTGACCCAATCCAATCTATGGTCACTCCGATGGGCTGATGTGATGAAAGAAAAGAGAGGATTGAAGGAAGAGAGTGATTTGTATTTCCTTGATACAATGGAGTACATCAAGCATGGATTCATAGACAAATATTTATAAAATAAATGGAAAAAATAAAAAAAAGGATGTCAACTCTACTTATGGTGATCCTAGCACCTACAAAACTAAGATATAAAATTGACTAAAAGGTACAATACAATATCCAAAACCATGGACTATTAGTCCCTAAAAACCTGTGAAATCCATGTCAAATTGATCTTATAGCATTGAAATGCCATGACGCCATGAACCAATAAGTTCTTCCACACCCTCAAATGCAGGATAAGCCCATTTTAAATTTTGATCAAGTCCTCAAACCAAGCAAGATGGGCCATGATGAGAGACACGATTCATCCCATCACCATAAATCCAATTCAAAGTGTGGGAAAAAGAGTACCTCATGGCTGGACAATTTAGCATTGGACAAACCACTAACTTTCTGCCTCCAAACTTTACACCCATTAGGAGATGCTGGCTTAATAATTTAGCTATGCAATTTTAGGTGCTAGAGACATGAAAAAGCTTAGTTGATAGGAGCGGTACTCCATTTCTTTTGGAAACCACAATAACATGAAAGATATGTAGACTAACACGACAATAATCCATTCAAAACCTTCCATTCACATTTGGTGAGTACAACCAGATTATGTGGGACATTCGCCTCTACGGGAACCTATCGGAAACTGAAATGGATGATTTCTCACATCTACTGCTCCTCCTCACTTCTGTCTGGATTCGAGCCTTCGAGGATGATTCCTTATTATGGTGGCCCAATCCTTCTAACTCCCTTTTGGTAGTCTTTCTACGAGTGGAGCAACCAATGTGACTCAAACCCATCAGTGGATCCAACCATCTAGTCCTCCAAAACCCCTCTTCGTGCCATCAGTTTCCTTTGGATTACCGATTTGGAGAAAATCCTCACTCAAGATAATTTGGCAAGAGAAGGGTATCGGTAAGTGTGTTCCCTTTTTGCCTTTAGGCTTCTGAAGATGTAGATCATCCCCCGATTCACTACTACTCCTCGTTGACTATCTGGAGTGCTATCTTGGACCAGTTTGATATCCAATGGTCTATGTCCTCTATGGCTGCTTAGATTTCCTTTGCTTGGAAAATCTCCAATGTCTCATCCAGGTGCTCGGGCCTCAGAGTTATGGCGCCTTGCCCTTTTCGCAACCTTGAGGAGCATTTGGTGGGAACACAATAATAGAGTATTCAGGAACTGCGCGGAATTGCCCCAAAACTGTTTGTAATCGGATTAAAGCTAAATGTGCAACCTGGGAGTCTTCCTTTGTGGATTTCCAACACATCTCCATGATAGATATGTTGTGTGACTGGAAGGAGTGCATAGGGCTTTCTTATTCACTAGTTGAGTTGTATCTGTTGTGTTTACCATTTTGAGCATCTAATTTTGTGAGTGTATGGGGTTGAGGGACTGCTTCTTTTTTTTCTGCCTTGTACAGTTCTATTTGCACCTCTGGTCCTTTTTTAATATTATTCCAGTCACCATTTCAAAAATAATAATAATAATAATGTAACTAGGTCAATTGGCTTTCAATGCAAAACTTCCAACAATTTTTTTTTATCACCAAGGTGTCCAGGTGTCTCACCCGACTAATTCTTAGGGCTTATGTAAACCTCCCAAATACACACAGTCGGGTCTGCACTTACGAGGAGTGACCCTTTGAGGTTGAGTGTGAATCGAACTCAAGACCCCCGCTTCCTGAGGCGGGTTCTTGGCCGTCAAGCCAACCCCCCTTGGGGTTAACTTCCAACAACTTTTAATTGCAATATTTCAGTTCTTTGTATATAGGTTATTTTCCTCGTCTTCTATGAACATGCCTCAAGAAGTAGCTCCATATAATTGATCATTGTCTCCATGATACAATCTTCAACATGGTTTCATCATTCTCCCATGGAAAATTGCGACTTCGCCATATGTACTTTGTCTTTTTTGTCGTTTCTTCACCAAACATTTAACTAACACTGATGATGCAAATCTGTCTTCATATCAAATCCAATCCAATTGAAGTAGCACACAATGATTGCATACCAAGGAACTAGAATCTCTCTTTTGATTGTCCTACAGTAAACCCATTAGCCTCTTCTCACACACTCTTTTGTTCAGTAGTTGCATCTTGAAATCAGAATTTGGAACACTGATGCTGCCAAAAGTATGGAGCCAAAAATGAGGGCCAGTTGCAATACACCAATCTTATTTTCTTTTGGATAGTTTACTTTGTTGGATTTCACTAAAAAGAGGGCTTCCTCAGCCTTTCATTTTTCAATTGCTGAGGATAAGATGCTTCATAAAGATTTGATGGTTAGGATTAACTTTGTTCTTTTTTACCACACACAAATGCATTAAATGAAAGTCCGGCTAGACCAAAGCAAGGTCCGAGAGAGGGGAGGGGGGGGGGGGGGGGGGGGGGGGGGGGGGGGGGGGGTGCGCGGTGGGGTGGGGGATTTGGGGGGGTTAAATAATTGGAGGTGTCTCCCTTGTGAATTAAGGAGAGACTCTGATTTTATTATATAGATAAAGGATAATAAATATATAGAAGAGAATAAAATAAAATAAGAAAGAGACTAAAATGGAAAATACAATAATATCAAATATAATCTAATAATATCTAATTGATTCTAACACAAATCTAATTATATTCTAACACGCCACCGCAAGTTGAAGCGTGGATGAAAAGGAACACGAAGCTTGGAAATCTTCGAAAGCGGGAAACTTTGAAAATTGGCGCACAGACTGGCTAGAGAAGAGATGGACGTGCAGCACACTGACTGACTGCAACAAGCACACTGATTGACTGCGGAGATGATTTGAATAAGTAGCACACTGACTGACTGCTAAGATGATATGAAGTGGCAGCATACTGACTGGCCGCGAATTGGCAACGCACTGATTGGTTGCTAACTGATAAGCAACGAATAGAGTTGGCGACCTAAAAATGATTTTTTTTTTTTTTTAAATTAATTTTTTTTTTTTTTGTGGGCTGCATGAATACTCGAAATTGTAGTCTCACAGGAGCAACAAAAAGAGTGGTCAGAAGGACCACGAAAAGAGAAGAGAGAAAGATTGGATTTGTTTTTTTTTTAAAAAAAAAAATCATCGTCTTTTGCATAAACGGAAGGAGAGATTGGCGATACCTCATACAAAAGCGGACGATGGAAGAGTAGCAGCGGAAACGAGGTCCATAAAGATCTGAGAATGGAGCTGGCCGAGCCTGGGTCGGGAATCGTAGCAAATCTGAAAAAGATGGGCGGAGAGTATATCACGCCGAAGAACCATAGATGATAAAATCTGCTCGAACTAGGATATAGGATGCTACAGGGAATCCTAGGTGGTTTTCTCACTATCTCTTCTTCATTGAAAGCTTGGACAGCATTTTAGATTTTCATGAAGGTTTTGTAGAAGAGATGAGAAGGAGATGCTTGGATTAGTCTCAGAGAGATCTAGGGTTTTTTTCTGATCTCAAAGGTGTGTTTCAAACAAAGAGAAGCCACGAAAATATATAGAATTTTCTTGATCCAACGGCTACTCCACGAGGGCCTTGGGAGCATCCTTGAGGGGCTTGGGAGCATGTCTCGAGGGGCTCGGGCCTTGTATATGGAAAGGCCAACTAAGGGTTTTTTAAAGGAAATATAACTGGGAGACTAACGGCTATCCACGAGGGCCTCGAGAGCATCCTCGAGGGGCTCAATCTGAAAGAAGAGAGGATTTACAGGTATCAACATTGGGTCATCAGATTGAGGGGTCGAGTCTAACTCAAGGGGCTCGAGTAGAGAGCAGGAGATGAGAACAAATATTTTTCCGGACAGTTGCTCAACCCTCTGCTTGAGGGCCATGAGCCAGGGCACGAGGGACTCGAGCTTGACAGATGAATAATTTTCCAATTTAAGTTCCTTAGCCCATTTTCATATTTCGATTGTTCTAAGGTCTACTACGTCTAAGGTCCATTTTGGTTTTACTTGCCTGAATGGGTTGCCAAACACATGGTGAGATGTCCTAGTAAGCTTCTGATTTTCCAAAATCTTCCAAGCATCCAAGGCAAGGTTCGATAGGGTCACGGATTGACAATAAGGTGACACAGGCAAGCCGAGGCACTAACAATAAAAGAGCTTGCTTGGAAATAAGAAGAGAGGAGAACAGGCATGATGCCATCTTCATAAACATGACATCACTTCCGCACTGATTCCATTGAAAGCTTAGACTCAGCCAAGTGTTGTTTCTTGAGTTGGAGCCCTTTCAATTATTTTTGGTAGCTTGAGTTGCAAATTCGTTGAACACTGATTACTGAAGATAAGGGAGACCTTTCATCAGAGATTATGAGTAAATACAGCAAGGACATGTTTGAAATAGTAATTGGGAGTTTCCTACAAGAAGCTAAATCCAAGTTAGGCTGGAAAATAAGTCACCATTCTTTTAAGTGGAAGAACAAACTATAGCAATTCTCAGGCCCATTCAAATTTGGAGCAGCATTATGAATGTATAATCACCAATCATTTTCCCATCAAATGACCTTGTGGGCAGGCATTCTTGTATTGTACATTTCCCTCTACAAAATAAAAAAGCATCTTTTCCATCACTTAATCAGTCAATCTATAATTCTCTTCCTTAACCCCATTGGTCCAAGACCATCTTAAATGGAATTTCCTTGTCTTCTCATCCATTAGGCTACTTTCAAGGTTCATCTGATGCAACCATCCCTAGTTCTATCTTTTAATGTTACTCCATACATCCATCTTAGCACACGCATATGTCTGTATAGTGGGCTGATATACACTTCCTATCACGATTTACACAATCGACTTCTGCTAATAACTATTGAAACTAATTTCAAACACTAGGATGTTTGCAATTATTGATTATTTAGGAAAATGATATAATGAATGTCAGGCTGAAGCATAAACACTAACAAGGCCTTGCCGTTGTGGGATAGTAAAGCTAGATTGGACAGCTTATTTTATGCTGCTAATGCACTCGTCAAAATTAACTTTTCTGGCACAGCTGAACTTCCTTGATGTCGAAGTTATAAGAACTGTTGGTCTGAGGTGCTAAAAATTGGGGCCTGCTGAGGCTGACTTCATTGGTATCAGAGCGAAAAGATCTTATCAAAATTGACAAAGAATATAAATATAGTGGCAGTATTTTGTGTTGTCTTCTGGTCTTCAGAACCAGCAATTACTGGACCATGCTTTAGGGAATTTTCCTATGGCACAAAAATTTCAGTCCTGAAAGAAAAATACAACATAGCTTTATTATTTTACAAGAGATTGATTACAAATTCTATATTATAACCCACCTAGAATGTGATATACCATCAGCAAAAGAAATTTCAAGTGAAAATGGTCCTATAAACAATGAGCTCCTACTGCATCATATTTTGCTGATAAAGGAGATAATATTGGAGGTTAACATCAATTTTATAAGATTACATGTCGAGAGTTATCTACAAGGTGGCAGGAGATCTTGGATTATTTGGGTTTTCTACTTCTACAGAATGATAACCAGCAAATCAGGCGAGTCCCCAAGACATCCACTTATGCCCATCGTTTCAGCACCCAAATTCTATTCGAGCACAACCGAAAACTGTTCCTTTAATAACCATTCCATGCTACCTAAAGACAGCCATGTTCCTTTCAATTAATACCTAAATAAATTCAATCTTAACCAAGAAAAGACCCATCATCACAATACAATTCCAGGTGTCACAGCCATAGTTCAAAAATCCAAAGCTCAACAAAATTTGAATCCAATTGAGTTGAGTGAAATGGATGAGTTTTCCTGAGTTCTTGAACTTCAGTGACAACGGAGTTTTCCTAAGTTTCTAAACTTCAGTGACAAAGGAGATTTCCTGAGTTTTTAAACTATGGTGACAACCCACCTGCAAATGAACTGCACCTTTGGAGGTGGCATAACCATTCACTCAAGAGAAGGAAATCCAAATATTAATATATTTGGTCAAAACCAGGATAACAACCAAAATCTCTGCTTTAATTATTCAACAGACAGGAATCAATGAAACCAGTCAATCCTCAAAATCTGTTCCAACAACAGATAGCGCTGTTGATGACTTCCATAATCAATTAAAGCAAAATAGGGAAGTTATTAAGAATATTGGAAACCCCCAATGAAGAATGAAAAGCAAGTAATCGAGATCCTCATATGATGACAGCTGAGTGGCAAGGTCAAAGAAGATTTGATGGAGAGGATGATGTGCAGATGATCCCTCAAAGGAAGTTCCTAAAGAAAATGATATCGAACAGGATCAACCAACTCTTCCAGACTCAATAGTAGATCATTTCATCAGGCTAAGTCAACTATTGTAAAACTTAGCTTCAACTTTGGAGATTGGAAGTTAGAAGCAAATTCAATGGCCAAGTGGAAGCAGCTGCTAATACTGACAATTTTATGGAGGCTAAGCAAGATCTGATCACTCTGCCTCTGTTCAATACGGTCAAACAGTGTAGAACTCTATAATGTATTAGCAATGTGAGAGAGCCAGAAATAATGAAGCTATAGACCTATCATAGTCCATTTGGTCTATGATCCCAGAGAAGCTACCGACACATTTATAGTAGCCAATAAAATATCAGTACAGTACATTTCAAAACAAAATAGAATCTATGTACAGCTACAGAAAAATGTTATAGACAATAAAGACTATAAGAAAAAAAAATTCCATGAAAGAAGATTTGAAGTTAATCCATGCAGTGAACTTTTCTCCCAACATTTACAAGAATGGAAAAAATAGTACTAGTAGGGAGAGGAGAGATGGAAAACCCATGTAGAAACCCCCTTCCAACAGGAATCACCCATAACCCTTAGAAATGCCCCAAAATACATTGGAAATGCCTCTCTTCCCCAAAACACTCGCACAACCACCCTCTCCTGGCCCTCTGAAACACTACCTAATTCCTCCCACGTTGCCCTCATCCCCACCTTTTTTGCCTTAATCATCAGAATAAACACATCGTATTATTGGTTTTCCCAAAATTAGTTGGCGCAGTTCGTTTAATTATGCAAACTTGCAAATTTTTGTTCTTCATCAGGTGAAGAGTGTGAAACAGAACCTCTAAAGATGTATCATTTAATATGAAAAGAATTGAAGAAACCACAGGAAAATAACAAAATCAGTTAATGAATGAAAGAAGGAGAGAGAGGGGGGGGGTTTGGGGGTGGAACAGACCAATAGTCAAGCATCATCTGTTTAAGCCTTGTTTCAAGACGTATAAACAAAGCAGTTCTTTCAAAATCCTGCTTGTCATGTGCAGGTTCAATAAAATTTGCCTCAAGCACACCTGGAATGTAAAGCAACAACGAATAAAGAAACAAATTCATTTAAAAAAATACATATTAGATAACATCAGTAGTATGGTGCATACCTACAACTCCCCTTCCTCTCATAGAACCTTCATGAATGACTTTCCAGAATGGCTGAGACAATGAGATGATACCACATCATTATTTCCCACCATAGTTGTTTAAAATGTTAAAAATTTAAAAGAGTTCTATCATATTTAATTTTCCTGTGGCATAAAATTGTTAATATGTAGCTAAATAAATTTAAAGAACAAAAGACTGATCAGAACGACCAAAAAGGAGTCTGATTGATTGAATGGCAAATACCATAATCAGGCGATTTTTATGATAAACATTGAACCCGCTAACTTTGAGATCAGGGGCCTCTTGTATAAAACCAGTTGTTATTTCTACAATGACCTACATCATCAAACATGTCAAACATTAGAAGAACTGCCAACGGTACAGAAGACAACTTAATGAAGCAGGGAATAGGAAAGTAAGATTTCATGGTAGATTTTTCATTAGATTGAAGCTGGGGGTGGAGCATTTTGCTTGTAACTTCTGGATCTGATATTCAAATCTGATACTTTAGTATGTAGTGACTATTGCTCTCTAATACTGTTACTGTACAATTTTTTCTTTTTTTGAAAGGTCTTACTGTACAAAATTATTAATACAATGAAAGTTACCTTTGTAGCTGTTAAACAAATGATAATGATATCAACATGTCAAAGTGGTTTGAACATAACAAATAAAAAAAAATTGAAAATAGAACAAAAACATGAGTAAATTCACAGGCACCCATTCAGTAAAAGCAAAGCATAAACCAGCACGTAACAAGACGACATCTGCTCATAACTAGGAATCCCCAGCAGAAAGTGCAAGGAAACAAAGACATTGAGAAGAAACTGCCAGCTAAAAAGCAAATACTTTTTTTAGCGGTAATAAGATAATAATGCATTGATAAGAAGATGTAAGTACAAGAGTATGAAAAAACAAGAAGGTTTAGGAGATGTAAACCCTAAAAAGGAGAAAGAAAATACAAAATAAGCAAAACCAAAGAAGCAAACCCCCGAAAAAACAAAACAAGTCCATGAGACACATCCAATACAATCCAAACAACCCATATAACCCCTCCCACTCCGTATGTCACAGATAGAAAACACCATGGATGATGAGTCAACTCCATGTTTCGAGAATAAATCTAATATTTGTAATAAAATATTAGAACAAATAATTCATTATAATCATACTAGCAACTAGACATTCCTAGCAAAAGAAATATAATTTCTTATTCATAGAGAGAATGAGATAGTCACATGGAAAGGAAACGAGAAGGCAAACCAACCTGGGATCCAGTTTCGACGGGCGGTGAGAGCAACCCGAGGACCAGATGGATACTGTACTCACGGGAAAAGCAGCGGAAGGAGGTTTCTCCAGCTGTAGTGATGTTATATGTAGCAAATCTCCCAGACACTACCACCAGGAGTTGGTTGCAAAGCCTCTTCAGGTGGTGGGGCTCCATAAGAGACGTCTATATACCAAGGAAGAAAGACTCCAAGGGTCGTGTCTTCAGCTTTGTCAGAATGACAAATGTTGTTGACGCTGAGAAAGCCATCAAAGGGCTTCACGGGACTCTGAGGGGTGGAAGGAAACTTCTTGTCCAACCAGCCCACTTTGGAAAAGACCCGTCCACCTCTAGGAGTCAAGCAGTAGCAGGGTAGTTGCACCATCAATCTCTTCCGAATACACCGGGTACAACACAGATCTCAGTCAAGGAACTGAAGGTGGACAACATTATCCCGACGCAGAGCAAGCTGAGATGGGTGGACGTACTCCGAAAGCCGATGGGGAAGAAAGAACCGATGGAAAAGCCTGGAGGGGACGGTGTCAACCAGCAGATTCCCTTTATCGAGCTAATGGTGAACCAACAAGAGGAGCGTAGACTGCAAGAAAAACTTTCCAAATCAGTGGTGGTTTCTCCAATTAGCAAAATTCCACCATCTGGGTTGCAGATGGTCCTGGAAAATGGAGGATTCTCTGGCATCCAGATCAGCCGTATTGGAGACAACTGTTTCCTGATTTTTCTGCGGACAGAGGAGACCCAGAAACTCTTGAGAGCTCCATTGTCTGTGACGAATGTTAGGGTTCTTGGCAGATGGAATCTGAACCTCTTTCAGCACACAAGACGTATGTGGATCAGATGTTGGGGCTTTCCTCTTCAAGGCTGGGCAGAAGGAATGATCAGAGCCTTTGGAAACAGAATCGAGAAGCTGATAGAGATCAATGATCGGAATCTCTCCATGGTCGAATGCTCTTTCCTACAGTTGATGATCGAAAAAAGTCTCAAGGACTAAATCCCAAATCAGGTCAGCCTCTCGATCAACGGAAATGTCTCCACAGTAATCATCGAGGAGATTAAGGAACATGACGGAAGGCCTTTGGACTTGCTATCAGCAGCTTCTTCACTGGAAAATCCTCGAAATCAGCTGGAGATGGGAGACTCACTTTTGCTGCCACGCCAGCCACGTGGCAGCGAAGGAATGCATGCAGACTCAACCGTTGGCAGTGTGAGAGGAGGCGCAAAGGCAGATGTCTCGGAAGAAGAATCACAGTCTCCCAACCAATCGCATGAAGGAATTCAAAATCTAGAGGAAGGGATTGGCTCAATGGACTGCTCTAGGGAAGCCTCTTTGAACTTAAGAGATAAGTTCTTCAGGCCTGGGCTGGCCCAGTTCAACAAGGCCAGATCTACGAAGCCCACCTCCCTGGTCCTCTCCAACCCCTTTCATTCTTGAGCCAGGCCTGGGCCACTCAATTCCTTGGCCCATTTTCTGACTCGGCCCATCACAACTTTAAGTCATATCCCAATCCCAGCCCTTTTCAATCGCAACAGTCAGTGACCCCAAACAGAGCTTCAAAGGCGAAAACCCAGGGGAGGAGGATGAGCGAATGCAAAGACAGCCAGATGACACACCTAATCAGAGAGGTACTGGAGGGGGCTAAAGACCAACATTCCGATGCAAAGAAGAAGGAAATGCAGAGACGGAGGACACACATCCAGCAGAAGACAAAGAAGTGCCTGATACTCCACGGTCAAACCACTACCTGTCAGATACCGATTCAATGGGGGCATATGAGGAAGATCGTATTCTGAGCAAGCTGGCGAAGAAAAAAATGGAAAAAATAGAAGAAAGAAAATAAAGAGAAAAGTGAGAAAGAAAGAACAAAAAAGCGGAAAATAAAAAGAAGAAAAAAGAAAAGAATTCTCCAGACACGCCTAGTCCAGTCAGCCCCAGCAGCACCCAAGGTTCTTCAGACTGAAGATCAGTGGTACTTCGACAAATTGTTTGCAGAAAACAGGGGACATCTGTCAACGGGAACTCTGATAGGCAGGTGAAAAGAATAGGGTGGAAAGACCTGAAGTATAAGGGGTACAGTCCTGGAGACGCACGTGTTATTCTGAAGATCGGGGAAGCATTGTCGGCCATTGTATCGAGGAGAGAAGAGGTCTCGATGCCAGTTTTTTTTCTTTTTAAGAGCCTGTCAGTTTTTTTTTTCTTTTGTTTTCTTTTCCCCGATATAAGTCAGGTCCATTTTGGGCTGGACTTACCTGTTCTTGTGATGTATTTACACATCTGGTGTAGTTTTTTATCTATTAATATATTATATGAACCATTTCAAAAAAAAAAGATCGGAGAAGCATTGGAGATCAACTTCGATCACTCAGAGGCACATAAGGCCCTTCGGGAAGTTGAAAACAGACATAGGGCCTTCTCATCAGGGACGTAAAATCAGAAATCCTCTTTTTAAGATTCAGTACAGCCAGAAAAACTCCTGAAACAGAACAGGGCGATTCAGATTTTGTTGCAATGAAGATTGTAACATGGAATATTAGAGGCTTGGGGCCTAGAGAAAAATGGGGAGCTATCCAAAGATTCGTCAGAACACAGAAGATAGATGTTATGCTCATGCAAGAATCAAAGAGGATAGAACTATCCCCTACACTCATTCAGGAAGTTTGGGGCAGCAATGATTGCGAAGTGCTCTTCAAAGAATTTGAAGGTCAATCAGGTGGTCTTATCACAATCTGGAAACCATCCCTACTAGCAATCAACACTAGGAGATTGGACCCAAGATCAATCACTATCAAGGGACAGTTGTTGACTGAAAGAAAGGAAATTTGTATCAATAATGTTTATGGGCCACACTCAGATGCAGAAAGGGAGGCGTTGTGGATTGAGTTGGAAGACATTAAATCATGGGCCACGACTTTATGGTGCATTGGAGGTGATTTTAATGATGTAATATTCCCATCAGAAAGAAAAGGAGGCGGCACCTTTTCGAGGGCAATGGAGGACTTTTCGGATTTCATAGTGGGGAATTCTTTGGTTGATCTACCTCTACTTGGGGGGCGATTCACTTGGTCCAATGAGAGAGCATGATTCGCGATGAGCATGTTGGATAGACACATTGTATCGATAGTTTGGGATGAACACTTCACGAATGAAAGACAACTTAAGTTGTTCAGCCCCATCTCGAACAATAGCCCAGTTCTTCTCGACACGTAGGAAATCGATTGGGGCCCAAAACCTTTTAGGTTTAAAAATGTTTGGTTGGAAGACCAAAAACTTATGCAACAAATCAAGGCGCGGTGGGGCAGCTTTTACATACATGGTTGGGCAGGTTTTGTGTTATCAACGAAACGTATTTTGCTGAAAGCAAGAATTAAGGAATGGTGCAAGTTCAACGGAGGTCAGGTGAAGGAAAGGAAAGAAGCAGCTATGGAAGATTTAGAGAGTTGGAACCGTATCGAGGAGGAGAAGGATTTGGATGAGAGGAGTTACTATCTAAGCGTTAATGCAATGGGTTGTTATGGGATTGCTTGCACTTGGAAGACATAGAGTGGAGACAAAAATCTAAAGCACTATGGCTAAAAGAGGGAGATAAGAACATAAAGTTCTTTCATAACGTAGCAAATGGGAGAAAGGCATGGAATAACATCAGATCAGTGGTCGTGAATGGTAGGAGATTGGTGGAAAAGGATGAGCTCAAAGATGCAGTAAGGCGACATTTCTTGGCCATCTTCTGTTCGCCTCCGGATGAGTCACTGCCACACATCCCCTTCCCCGACACCTCCCTCGCCTCGCCTACTTCCTTGCGATTGGGCTATCCCCCGGGTACCTCTCTTTTCCTTTCCCTTTTTCCCCTCTTTTTCCTAGCACACCCCGTATTTTTTTTCCATGTTGTCGCTTTACAAGATACTTGGATCAGTAGCATCCACTGGATTTTCTCTTCATCCTCCACCTTTCTTCTCAGGTGAAGTGGAGATCCCTTCACTGCCTTTAGCACTCAGATACTCGCCAATTCTGCAACCTTTCAGCCAGTTTTTCCGACGGTACCCACATTTTGAGCATCATCTTCTCGGAGTCGCCTCCTCCGCTTTGGACCTTCATCGGCTCCTGGGGAGGTGCTTCTACATCGTTGTCCCGTCGCCCTCTCGGAATAGACTGTGATGCGGAGCCTCTTACAGCACCCATCTTCGACATTCGGATCTCTGCGGCATCTACAGTTCGCCATTCAGCTAGAGTTTCCCACTGCCCCTGCTCAGCTCGACCTTCGGCTCTTCTCTGTGCTCGAGGTTCCTTCGCCCATGTATCCTTCTTCTTTCGCTCTTGTTATTGCTTGCATGATTGGTTTTCTTCCCCCTTGCTTCATGTTAGTTTGCAGTTGCCGAGTCGTTCTCGAGCTAGCCCCTACCTGGAGGTACCCTTTAGTTAATTCTCTCCTTTCTCAAGACTTAGTTCAGACTCACTAGGCAGGAGTAGGGTTGGCTTTCTGGTCATGGATGGCATCCTGTTTAGATTGATCAGCGAGGGGAAGGCGAAGTGGTTAGAAAGGAAATTTTCAAAGAAGGAAAACCTATCAGCTCTAGAAGATATTGAGGGTGACAAGGCTCCTGGCCTATACGGTTTTAATTTCAAATTTATAAAAGCATGTTGGGAGGTGGTGGGGCTAGATTTCATTAGGTCATTAAAGAATTCTATGAAAACGGTGTTTTAAATAAAGGCCTTAAGAATTCTTTTGTCACCCTCATACCGAAAAGGGACGGACTGTCAGAACTAAACCATTTTAGACCAATCAGCCTCATCGAATGTGTCTATAAACTTTTTGCGTAGGTTCTGGCAGGAAGGTTGAAAGAAGTCCTACCGGAGATTATTGGGGGATCTATGGTGCATTTGTTGAGGATAAACAGATCCTAGACGGCGTACTAGTTGCAAACAAGTTGACCCACATGCGACTTAAAGATAAGAAACCCCGGTTGCTATTCAAAATAGAAATGGAAAAAGCGTATGATTACGTTGATTGGTCTTTCGTGAATTACCTTTTTGACAAAATGGGCTTCAGACATAAATGGAAGAAGTGGATGAAATCTTGTGTAGAGGATACCACACACTCCATCTTGGTAAATGGTTCACCAACTACACCAATAGCAGCCCATAGGGGCCTCAGGCAGGGTGACCCTTTGTCCCCCCTTATTTTCACATTGGTAGGAGCATAGTCACAAATACCGTTCTCGGGATATTAACGGCAACTGTTAATAACGGGATATTTTCAAATTCTCGGGTTTTTAACAGGAATTTAATGGGAAAATCTCACGGAAAATATAAATATTTAAAATAATAATAAAAATTAATATAATAAAGGGATTTTTTCTGAAGTTTGCATTATGAGATAATTTAAATCAAATAAAGGGATTTTCAAATTTACAACCTGAAATAAATTTAAACCAACAAACTGAATTAACATAAATAAGAATACAATAATGATTAGTTTCCATTTAAAATCTTTATTTATTTTTTTCTTTTGAAAGAAACCCTTTCCTGTTATTATTTCAAAAATCCTTCTTTCAAAATAATTGCATACACATTCTTAAGTATTCCATTCTGTCTTTGTAAATGCACACACAGTAAAGTTCAGATAGAGTAACGAAGGTAACCAGGTCGATCTTCTTTTCCATATTTTTTTTCTTTACATTTTTGTGTAAACAAATAAAAGAATGGAAAAAGAGAAAATACTTGAAAGGTGGGTGGAATCTTGGTTGCATACAAGATCAGGTGATTAAAAATAAAATGAAAGAGATGAAACAAGTCGAGAGTGATAGCTAAGAAACAAGAGGCTAGAGATATTCAACTTACCAACGAAACCGGCTGGAATAGAAAAAAACGAAAGTGAAATGGAAACTGGAAAGGAAACCCTGGGTTTTTTTTTAAGTCCTCCATGTTTGCTCGTGTCGTATCCCCGTGCAGCACTGCGGCGTGTGTGTCTGTGAATGGGATAGCCGTTTGAGGAGGAAAAAATTTATAACGGTAAAAACGCGATTTTAACGCGATTTTACCATTTCTCACGTTAAAAACGCGTTTTTAACGATAAATTCCTGATAAAATCGCGTTTTTAACGCGGTAACGTTATTTTGCCGATATTTTCGCTGTAAAAACAAAAATACCGGCGGTATTTGTTACAATGGGTAGGAGAAGGACTGAATACGCTGACTGACAAGGCGAGGGACCTAGGTACAATCAAAGGATTTCAAGTCTCAGATTAGGGCCCGGTCGCAACACTTTTGCAATTCGCAGACGACGTTATGTTCTTCTGTGACCCATCCATAGAAGAAATCATTGTATTTAAAACGATACTCAGGTGCTTTGAGCTAGTGTCAGGGTTACCTGTAAATTTGGAAAAGAAACACACTTATAGGAGTTAAGGTGGAGGAACAAATGGTTAGAAGAATGGCGGATATGGCCCGGATGCTCCATGGTGGGCAGAAACTTAAGATCGAAATCTTTTTGGTACCAATAGTAGAAAAGGTGGAGAAGAAACTAGATGGTTGGAGCGGGAAGTATCTTCTGTTAGGCGGGAGACTTACTCTAATCAGATTGGTACTTATGAACCTTCCCACCTATTATATGTCCATCTTCCAAATCCCAAAAGGAATCTCAGGAAAATTGAAACAATGTTTGAGGAGATTCCTATGGGGTGAAAAACAAGATAAGAGGAACGTCCATCTAGTATCATGGCCTAACATGACCAAACCCAAAGATAGAGGTGATCTCGGTATAGCTCCCCTTCAATTAAGAAATCAAGCGTTATTATGTACGTGGGAATTGGAGGTTTGTAAAAGAAAGGGACACATTATGGGCAAGAGTGCTAACAACTAGTTTTGGGATAGGGGAAAAAGGGGGATGGACTGTAGGAGACAAGTGGAAAGGAAAGGATCTCAGATTCTGAAAAGTTGGAGGAAGATAGGAAAGTGCGAGGGAAGGGTGTGTATTACATTTAGAGAAGGCATAAGATGTCTAGTCGGAAATGGAAACCGAACCCTTTTCTGGAAGGAGGTGCAGCACGGGGGAGACCCTTAAAGGATGTCTTCCCTAGACTGTACAGGGTGGCAGGGGAGAAGGACGCAGTTGCGAGTGACCGGTATAGGTTGGAGGGAGATAGAGCTCAATGACACTTTGACTTTAGAAGACACATTAGGGACTTTAAACAAAAAAGCTTAGACAGCTTGCAATCCCTTTTGAGGGATTTTCCTTTGTACAATGAGGAAGATGACATAAATTTGGACAAGGGAATCATCGTGAGTCTTCTCAGTCAGATCAATGATGAGGAGAATTAGCAACCAAGCAATGAGACTTCACTCCCCGAATTTGCATGGAAAAACCCAAGAGTACAAGCCTTTTTGTGGTGCGCGCTACAAGGAAAGACACTTACTAGAGTGGAGCTAAAAAAGAGGGGCCTACTCAATGGAGAAGATGACCTCCAATGCCTCTTACCAAATGGAGGAAGAGGCGGTCTTGGCTTAGTCAACTAAGGCAAGGGTATTTTAGTCTTTTCATTGGTTTTTCTCTATAAATACCTTGTAGTAGTCGGATTTTATATAGTATTTGATTTTTGGAAAAAGACTCTTGGAGTCGAGTGAGTGCACACCGGGCTTCGGCCCTTGGCGAAAGCTAGATCTTTGGACTAGGATCCAATTTATCTTACAAGCAAGTACCAGTGATTTATGATTCAATTATGGTTTTATGGTTTTTAGATTAAGAAAATTATTGTATCTTCTTTATCTCTTTTAATTATTCGCTTCTGCAAATTGTTAAATCAATTAAATTAAAAGAGACTTTAATTTAAATTCCATAAGGCATAATTGAATTCCTAGGAAACTTGCTTCTATTTAGGCCTTGTTTAGCAAAACTCCAATCAAAGCAGAATCCTTTTACAAACCGTAATTGGCTGTGCAGGTCCTTCAGAGACCATACTTTGAAATTGCGAGTCTACGGCGGCTTTATTCAAATTCGACCCTACGCCTGCATCAGTCTAGCTCCCGAAAGGGTTCAAACTTTTCTATGGTGTGCCCTAAAAGGAAAGATTCTTACCTAATGGGAGCTTAAGAGGAGAGGATTGATAAGATTGGAAAACAACTTGAGTTATTCCCTCTGTGGCCACCCGGAGGAGGATGTAGATCACAACTTCATAAATTGTCCTGTGACTGGGAAATTAAGGACAAGTTTTAGTAATCTCTTTGGTGTTCCATGGATTTTTGAGAGAACATGTAGGGGGGTAGTAGCGTAATTTTTGAGTAAGGGAGAGTGCATGTGAGAAAAAAAAACCAGATAGGCGCTACTTGTCACACATTGCCTATGAGGAGAGAGTTGTTATGGTATATATATTGGAATCCCTCCTCCTTCTAGCACAAGGCCTTTTGGGAGCCAACTCTTGGGTTGGATAGCCAGAAACAAAGTCGTGCGGGCCCCTGTGGGCAAGGCCGGCTCTGGGCATAGGCGGCGTAGGCCGCCCCCTAGGGCTCCAGACAGAAAGGGCCCCCACACACTTCAACTCCTTTAATGTACCAGTCACAAAGGGCCCCTGAAATCTCACTCCACCAGGGCCCCTAAGATTTTAGGGGATCTCAGGGCCGGCCCTACCTGTGGGCCCAAAGCGGATAATATTGTGCTGGAGGGTCGGAGTGTTACAAATGGTATCAGAGCACGGTTCAACTCTTTGCCTGTGAGTATGGACATGTTGGGTGTGACCCTTGTATTGTGCGCAGAGCCGAGAGCGGCTTTGGCTTTAAGGGGGGTGAATTATACCACTCCTGTTTCAAGTAAGGGGAGGGCGCATGTGGGAGAAAAAATAACCTAGTAGGCGCTATTTGTCCCACATCGCCTATGAGGAGAGAGTTACTTTGGTATATATATTGTAATCCCTCCTTCTAGCACAAGGCCCTTTGGGAGCCAACTCTTGAGTTGGCTCGCTAGAAACAAAGTTGGGCAGGCCCCTGGGGCCAAAGCGGACAATATTGTGTTGGAGGGTCGAAGCGTTACAAGTAGGGTACAATTTCCTCTCGAGACTAAACCTAGAATGAAGGCACCATGGAACACAGTACGAGTGGCAGTAATGTGGACCCTATGGAAAGAAATAAATGCCAAAATTTTTGAAGGAAAATCTACTGAGGTTAGCAAACTTTTCCAAAAGGCCAAATGGAGACTGTGTGTGTGACTCCTCTATGGTAACAATTTCAAGGGGCTAAAACCCAACGATTTCATATCATCGTGGGACGGTTGTTTGATGAATGGAAGGAAACCTCAGTCTTTTGCATTTGGAGTCCCCCTCCACATGATGTCATGGAATTTAATGTAGATGAAGCATTTAGGAAAAACGGGTCCTGCAGGGATTGGTGGAGTCCTTAAGAATCATAAAGGAATCACATCTTTAGTTTTCACAAAGTCGGTGGGGATTAAGGAATCAAATGAGGGAGAACTCCTTAGCATTAGGAGAATATTGGCCCTTTGGGAAGTCCACGGGCACAGTACTCTAGTGATAGAAAGGGATTCGAAAAATGCAATTGAGTGGGCTAAGGGGACTAAGCGACCCCCTTGAGATTGGTAACCACAGTGAGGGAAATCAGGGGTATGGCTTCGGATCTCGACGTCTCTTTTGCCTAGATCATTGAACTGCAAACGACGTGGCAAACTTCATGGCTAAAATGGAATTGACAATTCAATCTCAGAAGCTTTTCTCATTTCAGACAGGGGTCGAGCAAGGTGTTTGTATAGATGTTGGGATTGTATTTGGTTTTGTCTTACTTGTAGCCTTTTCTATGTACAACTTTTGTTTTTGCTTTTGATGATCTACCCTTCTAGACCCTTTCTCAACTTTATGTAATTGTTTTCTCATCTTTGTTACTTCTCAAAAAGAAAAAAAAAAGGTCGAGCCAAAACCCAACCCAGGTTTCACCCTTAGCATTACCATAACTAGTGCAAAAGAGTTAAAGTCTCAATAGTCTAGACTCATAAAGAATCCAAAACTAAGCATTGGTGCCGCAATTTAAGAAGAAATAATTACTAATCAAGCATCCTATAGAAAATGACCATGTTACGTACATCAAGAGCTTTGTATAAACTGAATATGTTATATACATTAGCAAGTCGGAGAAAATGGAAAGAGAGGAAAAAATATAAAAAGAAAAGATTGTGAGTAATTTTATGTTTCTTACTAACAAATTTTACCTCCTTCGAAGCAATTCCAAGTTGTGGCCTGTATGTTGCCACCTTCGGAAATCTTAACTCATCTACTATATTATGTTGTTCAACAGGTTTCCCTCTTAATATAATTTGGAAATTTGAAAATTTCCTAAGATAAAGAATGGAAGCATATGCCTGCAAGAAAGAAATCTTTTCTTTAGTATATGATTGCAGACAATGGAAATTAGTGTGTAAGAACATTCTACAGAGACCTTGCCTTCTTTTAAAAATGGGCCCAACCTAGGTGCATGCCAATCATAGGGAATGGGTGAATATACATATATACATAAATCATGAGAGAGAGAGAGAGAGTTATGAGCATATTCAGCCCATGAACTAGAACCTTTCCATTATAAGATCTGGATCTAGTACATGGCAAATAGGCATATGAAAAACCATTTAACATGCAACTCAATATCATGTACTAACTTTTTTTTTGAAGGGTAACGAAAAAAAATTATTAAGTTAAAACAAGAAAAGGTACGAAAAAAAAAAAAGCCAGGGGCTAAAAGGGTTGGACCCTAACAATACAGGAAACGAAGCAACAACAAATAACAAAATACATCAAAACAAACTAAATCATCCAGTACACATGACCAAAGCAAAACAACAAGATCTATCCTCCTTAGAGCTGAAAAACTCATGTGACTGAGCCATCGACGCTATTTTTAGCAAAAAAGTCTACCACCCCATTCACTAAACAACTAATCTGAGCAAAGAACACCTCAAGATCCGAGACCAAGCCCTAATCTCCCTGACTGTGGTAATCATCTTCCACGGGGGACGTTTCACGCCTCTAGCCCATTTAATGGCATTTTCCGAATCTCCCTAATAACTAGTTTACCACCCCAATAATCCACCCAGAGACTCAAAGCTCGCCTAATGCTAAGCAGTTCAGCCTCATTCAAATCCCTTGTCCCCACCGACTCTGAAAAAACCAAGGTTGAATGACCTAAATGATTTCTAAGGACACCCCCAATCCCTGTTGGCCCTGGTTTACCACTAAAAGCCCCGTCCACATTATATTTCATTTCTCCACACTGAGGAGGGGACCACTCTATTAATTTCTTGTGCCTCCAATGCACACCACTGATACAACCTTCCCACGAGGCTAAGAGATCACAAGCTTCAAGGTCCTTGAACTCCTTATTAGAAAAGGAGCCAAGTACACAGTCTCCATCTTGCCTTTTGAAACAGTTCGCTCACCCCTGTGGACTTTCCTTAAAAAACTCTCGAATTCCCTTCTTTCCAAATAGTCCATGAGACAATGGCCGGAATTGTATTCAAAGCCCGCCTCCTCCTACTGTTTAGATTAGGGAGACACCATGGCCCAAGCAGACCTTCCCAAGTGTCCGAGAGAAGCCAAGATGCGCCCAAAAGGAAATTACCCCATAAGACTCAAACACTAGGGCAAGTGTCAAAGATGGTTAATAGTTTGTCTGAAATTTAAATCTAGACTGAGTTTTGGATCCTTTCAGCATAACCAGATTCTATATAGAACCCTCATACAGGACCCGTGATCTGGACTCAGACAAGTATCAAGGAGTTCAAATGCATTTTTTAACCAAAGATGAAATCTAGATTTGATTCAAATCTGACCCATTAACATCCCAACAGCTGCATAACTATATGTTTTATTTGAACATTAAATTCTAGCACCGAATACAACATGAAGTTCAATCACAAATATAACTCATGTATAACCAATCTTTCAGATGGCACTTCAATCTTAACTGGAGCACCGAAAAATGAGATTGGAGCGATTAAGGAAGCATTCAGAAGCTTCAAGTTTGTTTCTGGCCTTTAGAATGGATGTAGGAAAAAGCTTGACGATTGGATCAATACAAACGGCCAAAAGCTGGTATCTCTTGTACACATTCTAGAATGTAAAATAGGAAAATTGCCAATGGTGTAACTCTATCTCCAATTGATGACAACTCAAGAGCAAATCAACTTGGGACCCAGTCGGGAACTTTCAGCATGGAAGAGGAATTACCTACCTTTGGGGGAAGGATCACTTTGAGAAGAGCATCCCTCTTCAACCTCCCAATTTACTATGTCTTGTTTGATATAGCAAGGCAGTGGCAAAGAAACTGAAGAATATTAAAGAGACATCCTGTTGGACGGCAAAAGTGAGAAAAAGAAAAAACATATTGTCAATTGGGATGAAGTTCCTAAAAAGGATGGTGGTGCAAGCCTTGTAAGATTGGAAGATAGGAACAACGATCTACTTTGCAAATGGCCATGGAGATGGCAAAAATACATCATCCCTTTGAAAGAAAGTCTCAAGTATGGGGAAAGTCAAGGGAGTGGATTTGTGCGAGACCAAAATTAAGAGGGAGTATTATGTGGATATGTCTATTTTTAAAATGGGTGAGGGGGGTCTAAAATTCCGAATGCCTTTCGAAGGATCTTCATTTTGTTGTTGGGAAAGGGGGTAGAGTGTCCTTCGGGAAAGATTTGTGGCTGGGAGAATAAAGTCTTAAAGAATCATTTTCAAGAGTTGTAAAGTGTAGTAGGTCCCATGGGCGTCAGATAGGGAGTAGACTCATGGAAATAATTTGCCAAATCCAAATATAAAGGACAACCCATATTGATGGGATAAATGACTTAGATAATGATGATTTCAAATGTAATAAGAGACAGGACCCGTAAATAGGTGTTTCACAATTCAAACAACTACTAGAAACAAAGCCGCTAGGGTGTGTTATGTTGTGGAGAATGGGGTGGTTAGATGGCAAATAACATTTTGAAGGGAGTTAATAAACTTAGAAAAGAGAAGTTATGAGGAGCTCTTGACTTTATGAGTGATTTAACTATCTTTAGGCTCGTCGAGTTCCTTTTCAGTTCAGGCAGGAGTATTTAGGACTAAAAGAGGTCTCTCGTGTTTCTCATTTGAGTTCTTTATCATGGTTGGGTGTAGCTCCTCTTAGGGTTCAAACTTTTGTCTGGTGTGCCTTGAAAGGTAGAAGAACTCTGACTAGGTGCGAGCTTTACTATATAGGATTTGATAGAGGCATCAGCCTAACGGACCATTGATAAAATTGACTTGCTTTCATGACCCAAATTGCCTACGTATTCAACATTGGACTCCGTCTAATAAACCTTATCAAATTGTTAGCCCAAGCCCAATTACCTAATAGGCCCAAATGACCCAAATCAGCCTGTAAGTCCAAGTCCATACATTAAACGGGCCTACTCCATATCCAAGCACACTCCTTAAATCCCAATCTCTAGACTCTCTCCTACAGTGACAAGTGTCAGGTGGAGAAGCATGAAGCATAGAAGGAAAGGAGGTGGAGATGCATAGAAGGAAAAGAGATAGAAACTTCCAAAGATAGAAAGGAGGTGGCACCCAAGCAAGTTGCATTAGGATTTAGGTTGCTTTATTTATATTTGCTTTTCTAGGATTACATCTACACCATGTAATAAGTCATGAGGCATGTTTAAGGGTTAAGGTGGAATGGTCATAATTAGACTACATTCTATCTTTAGTAGTTTCTCTTTTACTGGGATTTTTAGATAGAAAATTGCCTCCATAGCTTGGTCAAGTATGGCAAGTTATTTAGGTCTTTTTGCTTGTTTTTCCCTATAAATACATGTACTTTGGTGAAATTCAATAGATATTGAAAGTTATTTTGAAGACAACTCTGGAGTTTCGTGGGTGTTTCAAGTCGGGCTCAGGCCCTTGGGGAGAGCCAGATCCTTGGACTAGGAATTAAGTACCGGTGATTTATAATTCAATTATGTTTTTATAGTTTTTAGATTAAGATAATTCAATTTTTTCTTTTATATCTTTTAATTATTCGCTTCCGTAAAAAAAAAACAATTGAATTAAAGGAAACCTTAATCTAAATTTCATAAGGCTAATTGAATTCCCAGGACAGTAGTCTATTCGATCTGGGGCTTGTTTAGCAAAACCTCAGTCAAGACCAAATCCTTTTACAAACCATAATTGGCTACGTGGGTCCTTCAGAGACCATACTCTGAAATTGCTCGCCTACAAGCGGATTTTTACAAATTCGACCCTAGGCCTGCATCAAGGGGATATCAGAGCCTCAGTTCTTCGGAACTCGGTGTTCGTTTTGAGAATACCACACTTTTCATTTATCTGATATTGACCATCAGTTGGTCATAAGAGCTTTAGATTGCCTCAATTTGCAATCAGACGAGATTCTTGGGAATTCGGTGTTATCTTCCAAAATTAGACAACTAACTATGTTGACTTTCCAAAATAAAGTGATTTTGGACAATTCTATCCAGAAACAGGTCCCACTGGTCAACTGTATCTGGAAGTGGATCCCACAACAGGATCAACTTATTGATATGCTCACAAAGGTCATCTCTCGATTAATGGTTTTAGGCAACTAGGTTTAAGCAATATATTCGCACCAGCTTGAGGGAAAGTGTTGTAAATGTTGTATTTTTCACATGTCTTAATATAGAGTTGACCTACAGATGTCATTAGGCGTAATTGATTCTTTCCTTATTTGTCAGCTTGATTGTCTTATTGTATTCTATATATACACATGTGTACTACTCTTTCTTCCAAACAAGAAATATAATATAGAGAATTAATCTCTCAGCTTTGTCCCTTCTTTTCATTACTTTTTCCCCTTTCTACAATTTCCTTTCAGCAGCAAATGGGTCTTTACCAGATGGTACAGTTGCTGGCTATAAAGCTCGTTTGGTTGCAAAAGGTTTCCCTCATACCTACAACATTGACTATCAAGAAACTCTCTCTTGTAGCCAAACTTACATTTTTCCACATTAATTTCAATTGCTACCACAAATAGATGGACTATTCACAATTTCGATGTCAAAAATGCCTTTTCTTTTCTCCATGGTGATCTCAAGGATGAGGTTTATAAGCTTCCTTGACCTAGATTTGTCAAACAGGGGGAGCAAGGGAAGGTGGCAAACTAAAAAGGTTATTTATGGTCTTAAGCAATCTCCACGAGCTTGGTTTGACAAGTTCAAAACTACTTTGTTAAAATATGACTTTCTTCGTTGCCAATCAGATCTTTCTATTTTGGACTATCGTCATGAAAATATCTTTATATTTCTGGTGGTCTATCTAGATGATATTTCTCTTACCGGCAACAATGAACAATCTATGACAACTCTCAAGGAAGCCTTGTGTCAGTCCTTTGACGTCAAATGGGTCCTCTTCATTATTATTTAGGAATTGAAGTTGCTCGCTCCACCACAGGATTGTTTCTTTCTCACCAAAAATATGCATTGGATTTGTTGAAAGAAACAAGGTACTCCGGATGCAAACTTGTAGATACACCTCTCGATGTGAAAGTCAAACTACTTGCCTCCGATGATGTTCCTCTTTCATACCTTACCTTTTATCAAAAATTGGTAGGAAAGCTTATATATCTCATTATCACATGACCTAAGCTATCTTATATTGTTGCAGTAGTGGGTCAATTCATGCATGATCCTTCTGATGCACACCTTTAGGCGGTATTTTGCATTCTTCACTACCAAAAAGCCCATCTAATACATGGTTTATTTTATCTACATTAGTCATATTTCTCTATATAGGGATATTCTACTGCTAACTGGGCTAGGTCTCTAGATGATAGATGCTCCACAACCGGCTGTTGTATCTTCCTTGGTAGGAAAGCTTATAAATCTCATTATCACATGACCTAACCATGGGCATCAGGTGACTACAAGACTCAAACCTAGGAAAATATAGTAATATTGTAACAAAGATGTCAACAAATATTCTCCTCCATTATAAATGCACAATATCTTAATAGAGCAATGAAACCGATCCATCACCGATTTATGAAAGACAAAAAATTGATGAAAAACTTCATAATTCTTTTTCATGAGATACATTAAAGTCATTCTACAATAATCATAAACTAATGAAATAAATAACAAAATCCAATGGGAGAAAAAATAGGTAACATCCAAACATCTAAATGAATTACAGAGATGAACTTGGAAAAACTACTGTTAAGGGATGACATAACGGATTATGATGATGTTTCCCAAGCTCACAACTTTCACCTTCAAAGAAGGAATAGTGGACTTTTAAGACTTTATTGGATAGATGACCAAAGAAACAGTGCCACAACCTAGTGTCATCCTAAACAACAAAATAACCAGTAAGATCAATATCCAATGAAAAGATGTTTAGACCATTACTCTCAAGAGCATCGCTGATCGCCTTCTTTGTATCCAATTCTTAGAAGATACAATGAGCAGGAAAGAAGGTTATTAAACAATTTAAAGATCTTGTAACAGCTGCTATACACCAAATTTTCAGTAAAATTAGAACAAGTGTAGATTGAAGTCTCAAAGAAGATGGAATAGTGCCCTTGTCACGGATGGTGGTAAGAGTTCAATCACCGAGTTTAACAGTGTCATTTGCATGAGAGGAAACAGATGAAAATAAATGAAATGGAAGATGCAAGTGTCATATGATCTGTGCCCCCTAAATCAAGGATCAAAGGGCTAGGAGAACAAACATGGAACACAGAAGATATAGTACCTTAGTAGGCCAGTGCAGTTTATGATGGGATTAGTTTGTTGAAGATTGGATTAGAATGATTTAAGCTTATATTTATATGTAATTGTAATACAGATAGAGGTGTGGAGAACTCCATGGACACGCTCTCTTCTTTTCTTTTGACTTCTCTTCTCAATCTTTCTTCCTCGTTACCTCTATAATATCTCCTTATTCTCATCAGAAATAAAATAAAATCAACATGGTACGCAGAGTGGGTGAGATCTGAAAGGACCAAGAAAAAGGGATCTGCTATACAGACAAGGACCCCACCCAGTATGTGTGACATCACAAGGAAAATGTCCATGGGATCCATCATGGCCATTGAATGTAATAGAAGATGATAAACAGAGATGAATATAACAAAACTTGAGATAACCAAAAGAAAATGTCCTTTAAAAAATCCCAGATACGAAGTACTCTAAATTTCTAGTAAAGTCAAAAGTGTTACAAGGAAGTCGGAAGAATAAGTGTTACAAGGAAGTCTGATGTGAGAAAGAGAGATTGGCCCCACAATTCAAGTCTCAAAAGTCTACAGCCAAGCAATCACACCAAAGAAAACCCAGAACTTAATCAAGCAATGCATATCATGTTGTTGACGACCATTGAAGAGAAAATGAAGATTAGGATAGAAGAAGGTTTTTATTTAAATTGTATGTTGTATTCTATAGTGATATAGATGTCGTTCCTTTAAAGGAGATGCATACATTGCTTCCATAGGGAAAAGCAAAGAAACAAGGAAGAAAGAAAGAATACTACAGTCAACTTATGGTATAGTAGTTCTAGGAACCATATACCATACAAATCACACCTCCCTAATGTAGTGATCGTAGAGACTATGATGCGGAGCAGCCCAACTGGGCCTTGGCCCAGTTTCCAGCCCAATCCAGCCCAGCACAGCCAACTTAAGTTTTAAAGGGTCTTGTAACCCTAAGGAAAGGAGGCAGAATCGATGATCAGAGAACAGAAGGAAAGGAAAGGAGTGAAAGAAGAACGGAAGCAGCCGAATACGTGAGAAGCGATGGCGAGAGGCAAGGAGAAGGGTGAGAAGCCATCCCTGTACAGGTACTCTACTTCTTCTTCCTCCTTCCTCTTCTTTGTTTCTCTTCTCTCTCTCTTCCTTTTCTTTTTTCTTTCCAGTGATTCCCGTGACCCTCCATAACCCATCTCCTTACTGCCGCACCACTTCCCACCCCTACTCCCATATCTCATCACCCTCTTTAGCCCCATTTCTGGTTCTGCCACCATCAACCCCTTTTCCTACAGCTGAATCCCTCCCCAAGCCCATACCCAGCCTCCGTCCCAACCTAAACCCCTCCACATTGCTGTTGAATCCCTCTCAACCCCTCTCCATTGCTTTTGCCCCCTTCCCAAGGCCTCCGTATTCACTACAAATCCTTCTTTATCTCTTCCTTTACCTCTGTCCCTCTCCAATACCCCCTTCTAGCCTTCGTCCCTCCTTACATTACCTCCCCAAGCCTTAGTATCTCTCCAGAAACCCACTCCCTGAGTTCTGGCCCTCTCCTAGGCCCTCCATCAACCTCCTTACATCTCCAAGATCCATTTCCTTGCTTTCGCCCCTACATATTCAACCCTCCCTTGTTGTTTTAGACCTTCCTCAATCCCTCCTTGGTGTCGCCATCCCTTCCCAGCCTCTGTCCTATGTCGCCATCCCTTCATTGGGCCCTCCCTACTATTGCCATCCCTCCTCAGCCCATGTCCTGCTTCCATGACCCCACGAACCAATCCTTGTGCTTGCCGCAACCCATATACCCTTCATGTATCGTCACTAGCCCTTCTTTCGCAGTGCCATTCGTATGCCCCTTTTTTCCTATTCCAATTGCATCCCAATTTCATTACCCACGTGCCTAAGTCCTAGTTTAATAACCTCTCCTCATAAATCATCCCTTACCTATGCGACCCAAACCTTGACTATATGAACCTGATTTTCGTCGGGATTGATTAGTTGTTTAATTTCCTTTTATTTCCACTAAACATATTATATTCTTAGTATTTGCATGATTATGTATGGTAAATCTTATATTGATTAATCGCAAGTATTAATTGAAATTTAATTTCAGCCCATTTTTAGATTTAGGGTGCATTATTTTTCATCCCCTTTTAATTTTTAGGGAATTATATTGGTATTTAGGGTTACCCAATCCCATGTCCTGCATAACTATTTACAGAACAGTTCACACCTTCAATAGAGGAAATCCACAAAACATAGAGGGGGGTACCGCTCAAAAAAAAAAACAATAATAATAAAACATAGAGTGGGTAAGGATATGATTCTGGGGTAACAGAGGTCATATACTTTATAGGATAGAAGTAAGAGAAAAACTGAAAAAGCCAATGCCAGATAGATGGCCTTAGTGGCCAAGGATGATGATGAAAACTAAAGGAAAAGGATAACAAAGTGATGCACCATGTACACTTCTAAAATAAGCTGGATAACAACAAATATCAATCTATGAATTTCATGACCTTAACCTCCAAACCACAAAATATGAAAATAGTGGTAGAAAAAAAAAATCAAGCCAAAAGAATCATTACAATTTGATACTAGTGCTTGACCAATCCACAAGCTAAAAATAGTTTAAATATATTCCTATTTGTGGGCACTTTCATACAGTAGATCGTGGAACACCAAATATGCTATGTACATCCACCATATTATTGTTTCATATGAGAGCAGGATGAGAATAAAGCTGCGAATATAAACAAGAATGAAGCTGTGATTACAAAACTAAGTTTCATGTCCATCAGCCTTTGACTTCTTGCTTAAACTGATGAAGATTAAGAATGAAAAAACAATAAAATAGAACACCCACAAAAGCATGCAATTGTAAATGGGCACATACACAAACAAGTAACATAAGCACATAAGTGAGTGGAGACACACTAGAACATCCATGCATACACATAACAAAAGTAAAACAGTGAACAGCACGTACAATATGAAATATGAGAAATGATTCTTTCTTCCCTGGATGATTTTTTTAAAGAGCATTGAAGAGTTATGCTCAAAGCGAATAGCACACATGACATGAAAGACTTACTCGCAATGAATAACGCATGAGATATGAAATGTGAGATTCGGTTCTTTCATCCTTGGATGATTTTTGGAAGTTTCCAAATTTTGCTTCGTCTCTCAGTCTTATATCCTGGTATTAAAAGAAGAAAAACAAAAAAAAAAACTAAGAACTCGACTGGAATAATGAGTGAATTGGCCTAAATTGAGACTCCGTACATTCATATTTGTACGAGTTATAACACTTTGATGCCAACATTAGAAAAAAGCAACATTATTTCTATCCTTTTTTTTTAAATGGAAATTACTGGTATTGGATCGTATCTCACCAAAGAACATGACGCAAAACTCCTTCCTCTTTTCTCAACATATATCAAAACCCTTACTATTGATGGGATTCACTTTGCTAGGATAGAAAGTGATAAGGCTAATTGGTTGGAGAGGGAGTTATGGAGGAGGAGGTGTTAGAAGCCTTAAAGAGCATTTAAGGTGATAAGGCTCTTTGTTGTGGGACCCACTACACAGCACAGTTGACTATGTGCGACCCACCTATGGACATACTTAACCAGAATCATCCCTGTTTGGAAAGTTGAATTATAAAATATTGCAAGCTATGTAATTTAGTGTAATTGATTATTCTTTTATTTCTTTCTTTTTTAGCCATCATAATTGGCTCCTTGTAATCTATTTATACATGTACTCTCCTTCGATTATTGACACAATACAATACAGAGAAAAAGAATTCGTCTCCAATATTCTTCTCTTTTCTCTTCTCCTTTTTTCTATTATTATTTTCTACACTCTCAGACAAGTTTAAACTTCAGATTTATAAAGTCTTGTCGGGACATTGAAGGTAAGGATTTCATGCTTGTCTTTAAGGAATTTCACAAGAGGACAATCATAAACAAGGGTTTGAAGCATGCTTTTATCACCCACATTCCGAAAAGAGAGGGACCTTCGGAACCTTCCCATAATAGACCAATTAGCTCAATTGGTTGTGTTTATAAGCTCCAAACAAAGGTTTTGGCGGAAAGATTGAAAATGGTACTCAAGGATATCATTGGGGAATCGCAAGGAGCATTTTTGGCAGATCTTGGACAGGGTGTTGATAGTGATGAGTTGATACATAGTAGGAAGAAGGATAGGAAACCAGGGATTCTGTTGAAAATAGACATGGAAAAAGCCTATGATTGTGTGGGCTGGGGTTTTGTAAATTATTTATTCGACAAGATCGGTTTTGGGGAAAGGTGGAAGTCATGGATGAAAACTTGCATGGAAGGGTCGTCATAGTCGGTCTTTGTCAATGGGTCTTGTACTAAACCTATCACCACATCTAGGGGTTTGAGACAAGGAGACTCGCTTTCACCTTTTATATCTACTAATGGCAGGTGACGCTTTAAGCAGGTTGGTTGAAAGCCAGGGGTAGGCAGGTAGACCTGGTAAGGGGTTTCGAGATAAGCTAGGGAGGACCCAATGATTACTCACCTGCAATTTGCGAATGAAACACTCCTTTTTGTGACGCTAACAAGGAGGAACTGCAGAATTTTAGAGCTATTCTTAGGTGTTTTGAGTTAGTCTCGAGTCTTAGGATTAACTTAGATAAAAGCTTGACTATTGACATAGGAGTAGAAGAGGATCAGTTATTCCTCGTTAGCATAGTTGGTGGGTTGAAGGGTTGGGAAGTTACCTATAACATATATAGTCTTACCAATAGGAACTAACTCTTAAGTCTAAGAGAATTTGGGCATTGGTGGAGAAGGTGGAAAAGAGGTTAGCTTATTGGAAAAGGAATTATTTATCGATAGGAGGTCGTTAGGCGCTGATCAAATCGGGTCTAGCCAATCTCCCACTTTATTGTATGTCTTTGTATAAAAGACAATGAAAGAGGCTAAAAAGATCGAGAAGTTACAAAGAAGCTATTTGTGAAGTAATAAGGACAATGAGAGGAAGGTTCATTTGGTTAATTGGTCTGAGGTCTCTAAACTGAAGGAGGAACAGGGTCCTGGGATTGTATCTTTAAGTGTTAGAAACCAAGCATTGTTGTTCAAATGGTCATGACATTTTGGGGGAGAGAGAGAGAGAGAGAGAGAGAGAGAGAGAAAGAAAGAGAGAGAAGAGTTATGGAGAAGAGTCTTGGTGGCTAGGTATGTTGTTGGGGAAGGTGGTGAGTGGACTTTGGAGGAGGACGCAACAAAGGTAGAAAGAAATATTTTTGAGGTGGGTTATGGTGATGAGGAGTTCGGGTCTGATCTCAAAGAAAAAATTAGGTTGTTAGTAGAAAATGGAGAAAGAGTAAGCTTTTGAGAGGACCTTTGGCTAGGTGACAGAACTCTTAAAAAGGTTTATCCCAGGCTTTATAGAGTTGCGGGAGATACGAGGGCAAAAGTTTTAGACTATTATCACTCAGAGGGGGTTAGAGTTGTGTGGGACGTATCTTTTAGAAGGGGTCTTAGGGTCTTATTACAAAGTAGTCTTGAAGATCTATTGGCCGTCTTGGTAGTCCTAGGGCTCTCCAAATGATGAAGACAAGTACATCTGGACAGGAGATTCAACTAGTGCTACTCGGTTAGAGTTGGGATTAGGGTTATATTAGCAACGTTTGATTGAGTTGGGACTTTGTCATCACTAGTTTGGAAGGGGTGTCAACCGCTGAGGGTTCAAGTTTTTGTTTGGTGTGCATTTACAAATAGGACTCTCACTAAATGGGTGTTAAGAAAGAGGGTTTATTAACAAGCGGGGACGCGTTAGATTGCACTCTATGTGGTTTAGCAAAGGAAACAGTGGACCATCTTTTTGTGCTTCTAAGGTAGCTAAAGGGTTGTGGTCGGGGTTTTTCAGTTAATTAGGTTGTTCTTGGGTGTTGGAAAGTTCATTATTAGATGTGTCAAAAAGTTGGAATGTTTGTCCTTTTGGTAGAAGGAAGAGGGTATCTTGGTTCATGATCTAAGCCAATCATTATAATTATGAAAAGAAGAAATTCCAGAGTTCATCAAAATATCTTCAAGGGGTTAAAGGAGATCGTTGAGGGAGCAAGCTGGAGATTTTTCACTTGCCTCATGGTAGACAAGTGTTTAAGGGAGGAGGGGGGAGGGGGGTGTAGTTCATAATTCTTTGGGGGAGATTCATTTCCACTTTTCTGAGTCAGTGGGGCTTAAGGATTCCAATGAAGCTGAATTTCTAAGCAATAGAAAAGCTCTTCAGTTGTGGCTAGTCACGGGTCTGGAAAGGGGTAATTGAGGGGGATTCAAATAATGCAATCAGTGGTCAGGAGATTCGAGACCTTTGTAAGCTATTGGACGTTTCTTTCAACCATATCAGGAGATCTGAGAATGGGGTGGCTCACTTCCTTACAGAGTTAGGAGTGATCCAATTATTGACTTTATGTAATTTCTTTGGATTTTATTTTGGTTGTTCGTGTGTGTGTGTGATGGGGTGGGGAGGGGTTGGTTTTTTGCATATTGTAGGGTTGTGGTATAAGTCACTTATGCCTTTTTACTTCTCTCTGTATCATTTTCTCTACTAATGAAATCTCATTACTGTTTCAAAAAAAAAAAAAAACCTTAATCACATCTATACAAACCATTACTTTGTAGTATCTTTTGTATCACCCATAACCTTTTCTTGGGATCGAATGTCTTTTGGGAAGATCTAGGTGGGTGAATCACTTTTGAAAGAGTTATTCCTCGTCTATTACGAGTTTATCAGTTTAAGGGGTCAAAAGTTTGTGAGTGCTATAAGTGGTTGGGTGGCAGTCATTTGGAGTCTAGAATTTAGGCATCCTCCTAAGAGTGAGTCTGGGGAATATGTTACTCTTCTTAATCTACTTAATGATGTTTTATTTGCAAGGGAGAAGAGGATGTGAGAGTTTCATCGGGTGATCCTTCTAGGAAATCAAAAGTTTCCTCCCTAATTGGTAGCCTGCCTTCTCCTTCACCCTTTTCTCGTTGTTGCGTATTAGCTTGGAAAGGCCTCGCACCACCTAAGGTGGAGGCATTTTGCTGGGCTACGTTGTGGGGGAAGACACACAAGATGCAACCCACTTAGGAGAAGAACCATCCCAGTGAAGGGCTAATATATCTTGCATCTTATGCAGCGCCGAGTAGGAGTCTACAGATAATCTATTTCTCCACTGTCCTTTTACATCCTTGATCTAGAACTTTCCTGGCTCTTTGTAGAGTTTCTTGGACTTTGAACAAGAGTTTGGGCGATCTATTCATTGGTTAGGGAAGATGTCTACATGGGGGCAAGGGCAGGTCCATGTGGATGGTCATTCCAACAGTAAATTGTTGGTCAGTATGGAAAGAGAGCAAAACAACGGAATTTTTGAAGATAAAGAGTTTCTTCTGAGACCTTCCAATTGACCAAATTTCAGTTACTTCTTTGGAAACTATATCCAAGAATTGGAAGGTAGTGAAGGAAGATTGAGGGAGGAAAACGGAATAAATAAAAAAAGATGGAAGCATCCAAATCCAAGGATGAAATTTAACATGGATGGAGCAATAAGGGGTAAATTGAGGTCTACTAGGATAAGGAAATCCTACAAATCTCAAATGGTAGGATTCTCACTTTTTCACAGGACTGGTTGGTGTCAAGGACTAGAATGAAGCTGAATTTTTGGCCATCAAGGAAGCTTTGAAGAATTTTGGGAGTCGCTCAGTAAACACTGTCAAATGGGTGCAGGGAAAGAAGAAACCTCCTTGGAAGCGGATTTTATTGTTTAGAAAGATTAGGCAATTATGTTGCTTGGTGGATGTCACTTGCATGCATGTGCATAGATCAGCAACCACAAGGGCCATTTTTTTTTTGTCTAAACAAGGTGGTACTAGATCTGATTTGTTCCTAGAGTGCTCTTCTCTTTGATAGTACTATGTTCTCTTGTGAGTCATTCTTTTTGTATTTCTAGAATATACGATATGTCTATCTCAGACACTAAAACTTGAATATGTATTCTCTACTAGGTTTAATCAAATTATTTCTTATTACCTTTAAAAAAATTAAATTAAACAATAACAATGAAACATGAGAATGGAACATGTAACTAATTCCTAAACTAATTCTACAAGATAGATTTTAATCAAACCACCAACGCAATTTGCAAACCACATGAACAAATTATATTGAAAGCTTACAAGTGATGTGACAACTGTTTAATCTGTAAAAGAGCTAGGATTTGTTGTCATAAGATAGCTCGGAAGGCATTTTATATAAAGAAACAAGAAGTGAAAAAGCAATACAAGAACTACCTCCTCATCATCATCAAAATCCAACTCAAAAATGCCATCATCGTTAAGCCATAAGTTATATATCACAACCTTTGTTCCGTGGCTACCAATATCCTCAAACTGAAAAGTGCAGATAAAAAGTATTTAGGTTCTCTTGAAATCAAGCAGCAACAACCAAATGTAAAACCTAAAAAAGTTACTCTATATAGGGAAAATCTAGAATAAGCACAAATACATTTCGTTGATAGAGGTTCATAAATTCAAAGAACCTGTTGCATAAGTTCCTCCTTCGAGGAGAATGGAGACCACTCAAGCATAACTTTGAAGTTACTAATCCAATCATCCTGCGAACTATAAATCAATGGTTGTGCCCGACCATCAATTATTTCAAAATCAACCTGAAATGTGAACAAGTATAAGCAAATGAAACTACTAGGACAAGGGAGAACTAAAAGTAAAGATGAAAAATTACCATTGGAACAACTATGTCATCTTGCCCAGTTCTCCTCAAAAAAGTATATGAAAGAAGACCAATACTTTGCATCACACGCCTAGGAGATGTAAAAAATACATGATGAGAACCATCAACGAAATATCAAATATGCAAGGGGAGAAAAAAGAAGCATCATCTATTACGTGGAATAAATGAATGTGTGAAAATTTGACAATGCAAGAGGACTTTACACATGCATTAACAGTTGTTCACATCTCAGGTTTCAAAGGACTCCCATAACTTCCAATGCAAGTAATTTTTTGCATTATCATGGGGTATCCTGTTGTAGATAATGTTGTAATGCGAATGTGTCTTTTCCTTTTAAGGAAAGTGTTCTATTCTTTTGTATAGTCTCTCGGACTATCTTTGTACGAGAGTTGACCTTCCTTTCTCCACTGTAAACTGCATCTATAAAAGAAGTCCCTTGTACAGTTTCTGTACAAGCAATATAAAGAATATTTTCTCTCCCTAAATATTTTCTTCATCTCTTCAATATTTCAAAATTTCAACATTTTCTCCATTTTATTTTCATCATGGTATTACCCAGAAAAATCTCTGGATTCTTTCTCTAAGGAGCATTTGGTTTTCTTCCTGCTTTATTGTTGTGGAAACTGTTGTTATTGGGGTTTTTATTGATTCTCCTTCCCTATTTCCTAGCTTCCATCTGAAACAAAACAGGTCAGATTTTCTTTTCTTTTTTTCTCTTTCTTTTTTCATTCTGCACATCCACAATTAGCAGTTTTGTTTCGGACCCTACGATCTGGCCCGCTGTTGGACATTTGGTGTTGTACACCCCTAAGACCGCCATTGCATTTTCTCTAGGAAGTCATCCATACGGTTGACTTAGGGTTTTCTTCAAGCATGGGGCCCAGTTTCTGCATCGTTTTGGACAAGATCCAGGGATGCCAGAACCCATTTTTTTGCTTTTTTGTTTAGATCTGCATGGATATTGCATGTTTTGCCCTTGAATCAATATCACCCTAGTAGCCACTGGCTTCTCTTACTTCCCCCCTAGATTGATCAGGGTTTTGAACTGTGTGATTCCGCTGTTGACCCAAATTTGTTGCTGGCTTTGGATGTCACTAGCGTCTTTCTTTCCAAATGTTGCTTAGATCTGGAGATCGGGAACCTGATTAACATCAAACCAACCCCTATAGTATTTCCTTTGGCACCTTTTCTCATCCCATTGGTTGGTGTAATTTGTGGTTGTGGGGCCCATTTTTTGCTGCTTTTGTGCACAGATACTGTGGCAGTTCTGTTTTTCATCTGATTTGATTTTGGGCTTCTGTATCCTAGAGTTGACGCTGTTTTCCAACACTTTTGTAGCCTCATCTGCTAATTCAAACATGCTTGGTAATACATCTTCTCAATCCGCATATATTGGAAAGATTACCAATACCCTTTTAAATGAGACTAACTACTTTCAATGGTCACATTCGGCCAAAATGTTCCTCAATGCTAAACAAAGATTGATTATATTGGTGGCACGGCCAAGGAGCCCGCTAAGAATGATCCAAAAAACAAAGAAAGGAAGGTTAATTCCTTGACTACCCACTATCAAGTAAGTATGGGATACAGTCCATGACTTATACTTTAATGATGATAACTCTACTCACATCGATCAGCTATACTAGGATGTTTCTTGTCTAGGACAAGTGGAGTAATCTCTCATTCAGTATTATTCTAAAATGCACAGTTATTGGTTGAAAATTGATCAACTAGAGAATCTTAAATTTGAGACATCCACAAATATTTTGTTACACAAGAAAAATGTTGAGAAGCGGCGCATCATTGACTTATGGTTGGCCTCAATCTCAACATCGAGCCTTTATATGCCCAAATTTTGAGCAAGAAACTTCTACCACCCCTCAATGAAGTATATTCTACATTACTTTATGATACAAGGTGTTGCCTAGTTATGCCACCTACTCTTGCACCTGAAGATCAACTGGCTCATCTCCAAAGGACCTTCTTCCCTCAAAGAGAATGACCCAATGATTAATGATCGACAAGATACTAAAGGACAAAAGAAAAGGGCAATCGGTTTTGTACATACTACAAAATGAACAATCACTATGTTGATTCTTGCTATAAGCTTCATGGTTAGCCCCCTTGTAAGCAAGCTAATCATACCGAAATTCCTTCATCTGCTTCTTCTACTGACGATGAACATCATTCGAGTGTCTCGACGTTAGTATGCCTATTCTACAGCAAGACAAGTTGCAACTGAAGAACCTTTAGTCATTTGAGGTCTCCCATGTTGCCACAACTCAGTTAGGACTACGCCACTTGCTCTCCATGTTCACCCATTAGTTCCTAGACTAACGATTCAAGAGCTCCTAATCATATGGCTGGTATGTCCTATCTTTTTTCCACGCTTTACCCTATTCTCTTGGGTTGCATTTGGATAAGGGGAATATAAGGGGAATGAGGTGTTACCCTTTATTACCCTTATTTGGTAACTAAAGGATTAGGGTAAAAAATCTCAATTTTACCCTTGTTGACCCCTCCACTCTCACTTTTGAAAACTCTTTTGAAGCAAAGGGTATTCATAATTGATTACCCACCCTTGGATACCCACCTCTGGTTACCCACCCTGCAAAATTTACCCCTCATCCGAACACAACCTTGGTCGAGTTAAGTTGCTAATGGTTATATCACAGATATTGCTAGTAAAGGGACTACCGTGTCTTCTAATCTTGATTTATCATTTGTATTACATGCTCTTTAATTATCTCACAATCTCTTGTCTGTCAGTGCCCTTACTAAGTCATTAAATTGTTCAGTAACCTTTTATCCTGCCCATTGTGTTTTCCAGGATTTAGTCACAAAGTAGACGATTGGTCGTAAAGCCAATGATTTATATTTCTTCGATCCCGGCTAACAACAACTCTCTTGCTCTACCTCATCTTCTCAGGGTGTGTGGCTTTAGCACTGTCCTTTAGAACACCATCCAATAGAGTGTCAAAACAATTAATTACATACTTCCCGAACCCCAAACTGACTGGATAAAACTCTCCACGGGCTCGGTACTCTTGGTTTCCTGCAAAAATAGAACACCGGGTCTCTGTGAAAGCACTACTCTCTTCACCATTACTCTTAGGAATACGAGTATTGTCAAAAGCAATTATGAAGTTGTAGTAGGATGGAGAAACAGAGTGATAGGACACAAAATTACTAATAGGGTATTCAGTACAAGTACACTTACCTTTCCGAGGGGCAATAAGAAGTTCTAAATCAGTGGAAGATGGATTTGTGCCAGTAGCTTAATGGAGTGGAGTCTTGTGGGGCCATTGGCTTGTGCTTCCTTCATTGATGAACAATAAGAGGCTAAGATGGTTCAAAGGGAGCAACATCATCTATGAGAACAGGAGCAACTATAGAAGCTGGATGCTCAGGTGTAGTTGGGTTGAAATAGGAAAATGGTCAAAAAATGTGACATCCATAGAGACAAACATCTTACCAATAACTGGGTCTAGACACTTACAGCCCTTTTGGGATGAAGAATATCCAAGAAAGATACATTTAACAGAACGTTTAGCAAGTTTATCACTTGAAAACAAATGGACAAATAAGTGCAACCAAACGCATGCAAAGGAATGATGCGAACAAGTTTATGAAGAGAAACAACATCGATAGGAGCTTTATTGTGTACTATGTGAGATGCCATGTGATGAATTAAATAACAAGATGTTAAAAACAGTTGTTGGCCATTATGACTTAGGTACATTCATACTTCATAGTGAAAAGTAAGGAACAAACCACCTCAAGAATATAATGATTATTTCTTTCAGCAACACCATTCGTTGAGGTGTAAAAGGGCAAGTAATTTGAGATTCAATCCCATGATGTTGCAAAAAATGTGAAAAAGGATGTGACAAGTATTCCCCCTACCCCTACTTATCATACAAGTTTAATATGACAATCAAATGGGGTTTTTACCCAGTGGTAAAAATTACATGTGATAAAAAAACTCGACTTTTGTTTCATCAAATAAACCCAAGTCATACGAGAATAATCATCAATGAAAATAACAAAATAACAAAAACCAATACAAGAAATAATCGAAGACATCCATACATCAAAATGAATAAGAGAAAACAAGGTAGAATTGCTTTTATTGGGAGAAACAGAGAATGACGCTCTATCGTGTCTACCATATTAGCAACTTTCACGCTCAAATTTATTAAATGACAAAGATGGAACTAAATCTCTCAAAACTTTATTTGACGGATGTCCTAAGCGACAATGCCAAAACCACACATCTTGAAGAGAAGAAGTACAACATGCTGCAAAGTGGTTGCCAACCCAAGGTCCAAAGTGAGCATAGACAACACTCTAGTTGTGTGGTAACAAACCCCTCATTCATCCATCATTGTGAGGCCTACAGTGTTGTCAACTAGAAATACAAGCATTGGGCTTAAAACAACTGCCAATCGTCTACTTCGTGCTAGATCCTGGAATATACGAAGTCACAAAATAATTCAATGATTTTTTAAGAGCACTAACAAACAATAGATTGCGAGATAAATGAGGAAAACGTAAAACAGAAGATAACTCAAGACAATAAGACAAAGGAATAGTTCATTTACCAACAATGTGAGTAGAAGAAACATTCGCCAATTTAGCCTTGATAAGGGAAATAGGGGACAACAAAGAAAAAAGATGGGGCATACCAGCCGTGTGACTAGTATATCCTGAATCTATGATCCAGGAATTGTTACAAGAAGCATGGAGGGCAAGTGACACAGTACCTAAGATGTGACAACATGGGAAACCTAAGAGAACTGTAGACTCTTTAGTTGCAACCTGTCTTGCTGGAGACAAGCATACTCACGACAAGGCACAAGAACGATGTCATCATCAATAGAAGAAACGAAGGGTGAGATCTCAGAATGATGAGCCTGCTTAGGAGGCCTGCCATGTAGATTGCAGCAAGAATCAATACAATGATTGTTCATTTTGCTATATGTACAATACCAAGGACCCTTCTTCTTTTGTCCTTTAACATCTCGTAGATCATCCACTACGGGTCCTTTCCTTTTGAGAAAAGACAATGCTTTAAAGATAAGAGCCCGATCATTTGAAAGGGATAGGTGACACAACAAGGCAATGCCTCTCATGTGAAGTAATGTAAATATCTTCATTGAAGGGCAGAAGAGGCCACTTACCCAGAATCTAGGCACAAAAAGGCCCGAAGGCAGATTGAAGCCAAGCAGCAAATTAAATGTGCACAATTTCTCAACACATTTCCTATGCAACACAATATCAACAATGGTCTCAAACTTAAGATTCTCTACTTGATTCAGCTCCAACCAATAACTGCGCATTTGTAAACAATACAAAATAAGGGATAAATCCTCCTGTAGTAGATGAGCAGCTTCCTGGTAGAGCTCACAGATCCGAGCAGAGTTTTCATCCACAAAATAAATCATGGATTGTACCCCATACTTACTTTGCAGTTAGTAGCGTATATACCATCCCCCTAATATGTTCCTCCACAGAATGAAAACGCCAAGTGTGCACCAAGGAATTATCTTTCGAAAGATGTGCACCAAGGAATTATTGGCCAACCATTTGTTACCTTTAGGATATCCTTTTTAGGCTCCTTAGTCATACCATCAAATAGTGAGTCATTTGTTTAGCATTGAGGAACATTTTAGCCGAATAAAACCATTGAAGGTAGTTGGTCTCATTCAAGGGTGGAAGTAATCTTCCCAATATATGTGGAATCAAAAAAGATAGTGCCAAGCATGTTTGATTTATCAGACACGACCATAACGAACTAATAATATAACAATCAAGTGAAAATACCTTCAGATGCAATAAGAAGCCACACAATCAAGAAACACCAACAAGAGAAGGCCCAAAATCAATCTAGATGCAAAAAAAATCTGATCAGCATCAGTAGCAGTCAGCAAAAAAGTAACAAAAAAGTGGGCCCCACAATTACGAAACACTAGGCCAACCTTCGAGATAGAAAATAGGGGCAGGTGTGCCTCTGGAGATATCAGATCCAAGACCAAACGAATACCGAAATGCCAGATCTAAAGGACAGAAGCGAAAAAATGGGGTTTAGGACGTCTACAAACCATGACGAGAAAGTGGACAAAACGGTCCCACCTTTGACCAAAACCCTAGTCAATTGGTCACGAAGCTTCAAGGGATAGGGACGACTGTGGAGCTATGATCTCAGGGGGATCAAACGGCTGGAAATGCAAATCTAGCCAAACTTGTCTAAAAATTGGGTTTTTGTCCGCTAGAAAGTCAAATCAGAAAAAAAGTTCTTTGAGACTCCTCTCGCCACCCAACCATAGATCACAATGTACGGATGTATTCAAATGACAAAAATGAAAAAAAAAAAAGGGGGTGGGTTGCAAGGCCAAATCTGCAAAATCGAAGCAGATCTAAGGACAGAGACAAGCTTGCTCAATGAACCCAAAGATTGATTAAATAAATAAATAAACTAAATCTGACCTGTGTGACGAGGAGGAGTCCTTGGTGGAATAAAAGAAGACCAATAGAGAATACCCAGAAACAAGCGCGTGAGACCAAAGTCACAATCAGATTATTCCTGACGGATACCATGATTTGAAATAAAATTTAAACATGAAAAAACTGAGAGAAAAAATGTGTTGATTGATTTCAGATGTATTGTACAAGGTCCTCTTTTATAGAAAGATTACAAGATTAAAAAGCAAGTCAAACATCACAACTATAATAGTATAAGAAACTATACAAAGACGTTGAACTCTTTCCATAAAAGAAAAGAGAGTTCACATTACAACAAAAATCTACAACAGATGGCATCTAAAAGCACAAAAGAATGGACCATCTTCACCTCATATGCAATCCGTAGTAAATGTGCACAATCCATTTGAAGATTGACAAAAATTTGAATTCAATTATAATCATCTAATTTTGGTCAGGTATGAGATTAAAGGTCGAACAAAAAAGAAACACATGATGAAAAGGGATATTTATATTAGAACTTCCTGGAGCCCAATTGCCAAATTCACTTCCATTTCCAAAACACAAGGGCATAATCACCAAAAGTTGAGATATTTACTACTAATGACAGTAGTGTATCCATTTTCCAACTTCAAAGTAGAAATTACCTTCCACAAATTTTACGACTAAAAACGAGTACATCAGCTCCTAGCCGCATAGTACTTGTTTTAAATCCATTACCATCTGCAAGATAAACTCAACTTTAGGGCTTGAAAACAGGCAAAAAAGTAAAGAATGCCTACATTGTTTTACAAAATTTCCAACAAGAAAATATAGAAACCTACTCTACCAAGATTCTAGCAAATAATCCCTTTATTTGACTCTTAAATTAAATAAAAATAGACTAGATCGATCCAGAAAACTGGGTCCAACAAGTATAGGCAAAGTGTTCTGCGACTGCAACAGTAGAACGTCCATAGTTTTCTCCGAGCCAATAGATCGAAGGGATTCAAACGAGGCAGAACTTATCAGTATTAGGAAAGCCTTATCCATATGGTCTTCTTTGGGAGGGGGGAAATTAAGCATCGAGGGGACTCTACAAACACGATTAAGTGGGTAAAAGGGCTAAAAGGACTTCCCTAGAAGATTATCACAATAGTGAGGGGATTAGAACACTTGTTCAGGTAAAGAGATTTCTTTTGCTTTGGTCTGGAGATTAGCAAACAGAGTAGCTAACTTCTTTGCTAAGAATGGGGTGGACTACATTACTGCCAGCATATTCCACTTTGAGAGCCCTTTAGGTAGGAGAGATTCGCCGACATGCTCACGCGATGTTATTGTGATATGAGGAGTGATGTATTTTATCATTTTCTTTTTGGCATCCTTTGGGTTTAAGCTTTTTAGACCCATCGTTGTCGTCTCATGTACCTATCTCTTTTCATTAATATAGTTTATCCTATTTGTTACCACTGGGAAAAAAAATCAAGAAAACAGCATAAAGAGCTTGCTAAAACAAGATGGATCAATAAATGGGCCACAACCCAAATTTTAAGTCCCGTTACTTCGGCTAGGCTTTGCACACATTTGCCTTGGCTGATAGGCTTGGCCCCTCTTTCAGGCTTCACAAAATCCACAGCTGCATCAAGGCCTAATGTGGCAACACTCCAAAAAGAACCTGAGGCAAATCCAAGAATTAGCAAGATAGGGAAACTTTGACCATTTTCTGCTTAAGATGCGATCACTAGTGATTCAGAGATGTTTTCCCTCTTTGTATCCTATCCCTTAATCATACCACAATATCAACTGGTTAGATCATGAATCAAATAAAACAACCAAGAATATTGAGCTCCAATAAATACAGCACGTCGCACAAAATTAGTCGACGAAAAGGATTAAACTGATCAGATAAAGATCTAATGGTTAGATCATGTCAGCCCGTCTTCTAGGATACAATGTTTTGTACATGGGTCTTTACAAAGGACCTTGTGCAAGACCCTTTTTATAGCTAATTTAGCTGAACATAATAGCTCCGGCATGACTGAAACAGCAGCTCTACTAACTTCTTCATGGAAATAGAACTTCCAAAATAGGAACTATATGAGGAGCAACCTGATCAATCCATGAATAGAACCCCTCCTTAGGTTCATCAGCATAATAACAGAGTATGTTACAAGCTGTAGCTTTCTCTTCTAAGACACTAGTTTTAGAAGAGAGAGGGGAGCAGTTCAGGCCAGGCGCCATCAAAGAGGACTTCGGAAGCGAGCTCAGAGACGGTGTCACACAGCTTCTTGCAGATGGACTTGGCCTCCTCTTGCTGGATGGAGGAGAGGAGAAGGGCTTTAATTTGGGCCTGAGAGGAGGGGTTGAGTCGGGGCCAGAGATAAGAATCGTTGCGGGTGAGATGTTTGTGGAGGATGGAGGACATGGTGCAGAGGTCAAGAGATGGGGAGGAGTAGAGGAGGTGCGCAAATTTGAGGGAGAGCGAATCAGGCTCATGTTGCTTACATAGATTAAAGGTAGCTTGGTGGTGGATCGCTGGTCGTTGGGAGTAGACATGAGGTGAGAGATGAGGGTCTCAAAGGAGGCCAGGTCAGGAACAAGAATCATGCCGATTGGGATTGCTGAAGCTGAGACAGATTCGTTCGGAGTCAATGTCGCCAGAGAGAAAGAAATGCAGAACACAAGAGGATAAAGAGCTCTTTCAATCAAGATGAGAAAGAGAGAGAGAGAGAGAGGAGAAAGATTGGCATTTGCTTCTGTTTTTCTCTGTCTCGCTCTCGAAAAATGAAACACACGCTCAGGCCTATTTTATAGTTGACTTACGTTTGTAATTGATTGTAAATCATTCTCCTTTCCTTTTTTGCCACATTTATTGGCCCATTGTATTCTATTTATACATGTATCCTCTTCTTTGAATTATAAGGAATAAAACATAGAGAATTTATCTCTCTTTTTTATTCCCTTCTCTTCATTTTTTTTCTATTTTCCTTCAGACAGTCCACTCCTCAAGACACCTCATTGACTAAAAGCCCGCTCCCATTAAGGTTTAGTGGACATGGAAAACATCCATGGAGTTCAATGTGGATTTGTTTCAAAAACAAATAAATAAATAACTTTAATGTGGATGGAGCAACTGGAAGAAAACCTCGGTCAACTAGTATAGGAGGTGCCATACATGATGATTAATGCAAAGCTAAGTTGCTCTTTTTGGCTCCTCTAGTAAAGAATCTACGGAAACAGAATTCTTAGCATTAAGAACAAACCTTGAAGTTGTGTATGGATCGTGGGTACGGGAAGGTTATTATAAAAGGTGATTCTTTTAATGCAATTGCATAGGGATTAGGGACATAGAGAGCTCCTTGGAGGTCTTAGACAACGACAAAGGACATAATAACCAAGTAGAGAGATGCAAGGTACACATGTTAGAAGAACAGAAATGTGGCAGATTCTTTGGTTGAGGGTGGAATAGAAAGATGTGATCTTTTATAGAATTTATGCAATACTCTTTTCAATGTATGTTAGTGCTTCATTATTTGTAGTCTGTCTCAATCTCTTTTACAGTTACTATAATTTGATTTGATATGTGAAATAAGTTTGTTACTGTTCAAAAAGAGATGAGCCACCTTAAAACTAGACAAGGCATAAAGTAGGCCTCAAGCCAAGGCACAACTTTGACTAACTATGCAACGAGACAATTCAACCAACAAAGGTGCTGGCTCCATATGATATCTGAAGCAATGTTGTGAAAATCGAATCGTATCGTAAATCGTTAATACATCTTGAATCGCAAATCGTATATCGTAAATCGTAGAATCGTAGATTCACAAGTGTTTTCCCTAAAAAATATTTATATATAGAATAACGTAAAATATATATAAAATGTAATAATATGAGCAATTCTCTTTCTTTCAATATTAAGTGAATTCTATATAATTAGTTCATTAGAGCTCAAATTTCAATACTCAACTCCCAAAAGTATAAGACCAGTATATAATCCAATTATACTGTGCAAAGTCAATAATGAACTAAAAACCCCTAAAAAAATCGAAAGGTCTTAAATGCTCATTAACTCAAGCCTTAAAAACTATTAAAACGAAATTTTTCATGCTTTCACACTCCAAATAACCCCATAATTCTATTATTTATACGAATCGTAAAATTTGTTGATAATACAAATCGTTCCTCTTATCATATCGTATGAATCGTAAGATACGAATCGTGTATCGTAAGATTTTAACAACCATGATCTGAAGCATCAAAATTAAATGGTGAATAATCTGAGACATGCCAAGGAACTATCATCTACAACACAGATCTATATAGCAGTCTCAATAAATGATCCAGCCAGAACATGATAAGAGTACCTTAATAATTTGACCAAGCATCTTCTGGAAAGAAAATTTTTCATTTAATAAATCAGTGAATATTTACAAGAATTAACAGAATACAACACTGGGTAAACAAAATGACAGGTTCAGAATTCAGGAGGAAATTTTGATAAATACATATAAAAAGGGCAGGGAAAAATTAGCAAATTTAACGATGGAAATAATCATTCATAAAAAATTCTTAAGAATAATTGATTTTTAAGAGGATGGTGCCTTTTTCCAAATAAGGGACCCAATACTATAAAATCTGTATACAACCACAAGCTTTAATACATACTTTGTGTATGCACTTTCAGCTTGAATAACATACTGTGTTCTTATTTTTAGGATGCACAGGTAAAGGTATAGTTGATAATGAAATCCTTATATATTTCTAAAACTGGAAGCACTATAATCTTCATTAGAACTTCGTGACTCATTCCTCACCACTGAGCTTTTCAAAGTTTCCCAATTACATCATTCTGTAATAATGTGACAAGGTTTTTCCGTTATTCCATGTCATTATCAAAATGTACCTGTGGAGCGTATAAAAGGCATTGCAAATAAAAGCATGAGAAGGCCAAAAAGGAACAAAATTGTATTGAGGTCAACTAAAAGAAAACGTAAATGCTCTCGATCTTTACATTGTCCAATGGTGGTGTTTGTCTTTTTCGAAGAGTATCCCAAGCTCATACATTGACGCAAGCACTCTGGATCCATTCCACCCCCATCATCTACAAGAATCCACTTATCAACTATCAAATGACATCAACTATGAGCATCTGATACTGGTGTATGGTACCCAGGTTACCTTGAATAAGTAAAGCAGGACTATGATCTCTCGTGTTGTAAATTCTATCCACCTTCACATAAGTTGCACCATTGCAGATCTGGTAGCTTGTGCATTTATACATGGGAGTGTGATGTCAGATATAATCCACTTCATTTTAATTTGCAGCTAGGATTGCAAAGAAGTTGATTCATTTAAGAAGAATATCAGATTCCATGCTAATATCTTCACACAACTTGCAGATAGGATTGAAAAGAAGTTGAATTGTTTTACAACTAAGATGATGGGCATAACGAAGAGTAACATCATGATCTTTTCAAGGTGCAAAACCAAAGTTTAGGAACCAGATCCAACACATAGTTGTCGGATCGCTCTAGAACATGTTCTGGTTTTGTCTCCATAACAGGACGTTCTAGAGTTCCAGCTATTTCAGTGTTCCGTTTTCAAAAAGAAGGCAAAAACAATTTTAAAAGTAAAAAAATATTAATAAAAAATGAAAACAATAATGCAAACTTATAAATGTATTTAAAATAATTAATTTTTATTTTACACTAATCTACATAAATAAAAAAACACATTATCATTAAACAAATAACACTTATGTTCCTAATCTCAAATCATAATAATATAATTAGCAAATATTAATTCAAGATTGTTTAAATTTTAATCTAAAAAGAATCAAATAAAAATTGAATTAGACAAAAAATCCAAAAAAAAACTAAGAAATAAGGTTGAATTCTCATTTCATTCAAAATTAAAGGTTAAAACTTAAAACACATAGGCACCCCAGGTACATTTCATTTTTTATCAAATCTTTGTCATATACATTAACAAACCCTATGAACCGAAAACACACTTCATGAACTACAACTTGACTAAATTTCAAGCTAAAATTCAATTTCTAACCATTTGATCTCAGTGGTCAAAGTCACTAGGCATCCTCGAAATAAAAACGTCAAATGCTTTTGACCACTAAGATCAAGTGGATTTAAATTGAATTTTAGGCTCCAACTTTTTCTAATTGTAGCTCATGAAGTCTATTTTTTATTTGTACCGTTGGATTATATATATAATATATAAATGAAATCTGTAGAGCAGAATGAGGAGGGCCAAGATGGGTCATTCTAGCCCGTTTAGCTTGAATCAGGCCGGCCCAAGCGAAAAGGGCCAGAACGGAACCCAGTTTGAGAATTGAACCCAATCCTCTCCATTTTTCAGCCAGATCTGGAACAAAATGGAATTGACAACTATGATCCAACACCACGATACATTACTTCAACCAAGGTATAAAGCACATATGCACTACATTACATACCTCATCAACTGAATTATCCAAAAGCTCCGCAATTGCTACATGCAACAGAAAAGGAAAAATAAAAACCTTTTGACACCATTCTAAAATCACGAAAGGAACCTAAGATATTAAAGAAAAGGTGACATTCATAAACCAAAAGGATGAAGAAATACAAAATGCATATCATTTTCTATCATTTAGAGGAACCAGAAACATAGCAAATTTTGTGATATAAAACAATTATTTATTATAGAGTACACCAACATAATAACTAACAGTAAGCTGCACCAAGCAAGGAATAAACCAGATGGAGGCGGAAAAATAAAAAGGAAACCTAATTAGTCTTCCACAAAGTTATACTTTACAGCCACTCATCCACCAAATCCACATCAACCCAAAAATATCGGAAGCAGTGACTTCATTGTGGATGAAATATCACAAAAACTTCATTGCAAAAGGACCTTTACCATCCCTGAGACAAAAGTTACTTCCAACTTTTCAACTTACATTTTGTCTTCAAGGTTGTCACTACATCATCATTGCCCCGCCCCCACCTCTTTATATTTACCTCAAGGCCCATTTGTTTGCACAAATTTTCCTATATTTATGCAAATTACATAGGAATTTGAGTTTCCCAATGCCAAATTTTCCTACAAAATCAGCCCAAAAGTTTTATTGTCAAGTCCTGTGGAGAAATGTTTGGGAAATATACAAAGCACATCTTCACAAACTTGACCCTACAAGTCTTTTACACTTTGATCATGTACATACATGACTAGACTTGAACCATTTATTAAGAGGTCAGACAATCCAACCCTACTCACTTTCTAAACAGTTTGACCTAAACTGACCAAGTTTAATTGGGTTGACCCATAACAGCTCATTTATTAAATAAGAAACCCAACCCAACTCATAACTTACTCAACCCATTTATTCAACGGGTTGGCCCTACCCAACAAATATTAATGTAACGACCCGCTCCCACCAACACAATATTGTCCGCTTTGGGCCCACACGGCTTTACTCTGAGACCCCACCAAAGAGGAGCCCCCAAAAGGCCTTGTGCTTTATGGGAGGAGCGTCCAGAGTTATATATCAGAGGATTTCCACCCTCCTGGGCGATGTGGAACTCATTCCCGCATCAATCCGCGGACGCACTGTCCGCTGTCTGTCGGACTGACAGGACCAACAACCTTAACTATTTCTCCCTTTGGCGCCCTCTAGCCCTTAGGCACTAGCCCCCACGGTTCGGGGTACTACAACCTACCCCCTTAAGACCAGAGCCACCCCTGGCTCGACAACCGATTGAGAATCACACCAGCCCACACCCTCAGCCAAGAGTTGAACCGTGCTCTGATACCAATTGTAATGACCTCTCCTGCCAGCACAATATTGTTAGCTTTCAGTCCGGCCCGCACGGCTTTGCTCTGAGACCCCACCAAAGAGGAGCCCCCAATAGGCCTTGTGCTTTATGGGAGGAGCATCCAGGGTTATATATTAGAGGATTTCCACCCTCTTGGGCGCTGTGGGACTCATTCCCGCATCAATCCCGCGGAGGCACTGTCCGCTGTCGGTCGGACCGACAAGACCAACAACCTTAACTATTTCTCCCTTTGGTGCCCTCTGGCCCTTAGGAACTGGCCCCACAGAGCGGGGTACTACAATTAAAAGGGTTGATTAGACTCACATTTGGCATAACTCATTTATAGAACATGTTGACCAACCTGATTATTGAATCATGGCTTAAGAAACCTGGCCCATTTATTAAATGGTTGGCCCAACCCAATTCATACAATGTTGGACTCATTAATTAAATAGATTGGCCAACCAAAACAATCTTAGAAGCCCGTACTTTATCTAATTCATTTATTAAAGGAGTTGACCCAACCCAAGTAGCCTACCAAGTTTAAATGGTTCAATAAAACTTGGCCCGTTTATTAGAAGGTTGAATCAAATCAGTCTATCATCATCAACAACAACAACAACCAATATCTCATTTATCTGGGGTTAGCTTTACAAGTTCTTCTCCTCCAATTCACCCCATTATAAACCATAGCCTCAACCACTCTACAATCTAACATGTCCATTTTTATCCCTTCCCTCCACGATTTCAAAGGTCGCCCTCTCCTCCTAGTGCCTTTGATCCGTAGCCTCTCAATAATACGCATTGGGGGCAGTGTTTAGTCTTCTACTAATATGGCCAAACCATCTTAAACAAGTCTATCAATTTATCCTCAATCGGAGATATATTTAGATTATCCCTAATGCGTTAGTTTTTAACTCTATGCTTTAGGTTAAACCAGTGTTTTCAAACCCGAACCGACTTGTGGCTGATCCAGAACCGGCTTAGCCATGGCGGTTTTTGAAAAACCTTCATAACAAATTAACCCACAAAAAACCGTTCTTGCATAAAACCCTGAAATCGTGACCGGCTGAAAGCCATTTTAAAAATTAAAAAAAATAATATAAAAAATTTCCTTGAAAATTAATAAATTTAATTTTCCTGTGCCCAAATGGACCAGGCCCCAAAAGGCTGGCCATGAATCTCAGCCAAAACCGGCAGAGAAAGGGGCAATTACTCTCTTCTATACCTCCCCATTTATAGCATATTCACTTGGGATTCTTTACAAGTAACCGATGTGGGACTCTGAATGTGCCCTTGCTGAGTGCTGAGAAGAAGGCATTGTGTTTAATGGGTACTTCTCACTGCAGCAAATGTAGCAGTTAATCCACATTCAAAATATATTATATGTTGTTAGCTAGCAGCAAGTGTGCCTCCCTATTGAAGCCAATGGTTTGGGGTCCGTCCTATTGAACCAGTCAATACTGCCCTCCTTACTAAATGGTTGTGGTGATTAGGCAATGATGAAAGTGGCCTTCGGAAATCCTTATTGATTGCCAAATATGGAGTCGAGAATTATGGGTGAGAAGTCAATCCTGCCCCATGGAGGTGCTCCGGTATTTGGAGATCTATCAATGCTTGTCTTGAGAAGTTCCAGCTTGGCATCAGATTTCAAGTGGGATGTGGCTCTCGAGTCAGGTTTTGGCATTTCCCGTGGTGTGCTTCCTTTCCTCCCGCCATCAAGTTCCCCACCCTTTTTCGGTTTGCTCCTTCTGCTATCTTTGTAGTGGATTGCTTTTCCGTCTCTGGTGATCAAGTGGTGTGGGACATTCGATCTCGTAAAAATTTCTCCGCTAATGAAGCTGATGAGTTTGCTTCCCTGCTTCAACTCCTTAGCGTGCCTCGAATTCCCCATAACCTACATGATGATCGAATTTGGTGGTTGGATTTGTCTAGGTCTTCTCAATCAAGTCTTTCTTTGTGTGGAGCAACCAATGCGACTCTACCCAGTTGTTGATCCAACCATGTGAATTAGCAATGCCCATCCTCGTGTTGTCAATGTTTTTTTTTTTTTCTAGATTGTTGTGCTCAACAAAACTCTCACCCAAGACAACATTCGAAAGCATAACAGAATTATGGTTAGCAATTGTGATTTTTTTTTGAGCAGTAACATAGAATTTCATTAAGAGAGAAAGAAGGTACAAGAGGAGAAGATAAAATGGGCTCAAGAGTACTGAACCCAATAAAAAGAAAAATATATAGAGTCATCCGACCAATGAACCCGTATGTCCAAAAATATAATCGTAACAACAGAAGAAGAATCTCATCCCCAAGGAGTTGTCTCTATGTGTCACAAAAATAAATGCCCTGACTTATTGAATTTACTCCTTGTTTTGCAAAGAAGTCTGCAACACCAATTGTTGATCTACTAACTTTGAAGAACGAGATTTCTCAACCCTTAAGTAAAGCCTTTATCTCTCTCACCACTGCAGCCAACTTCAACGGGATTTTTTCACTCCCGATACCCATTTGATTGCATTTGCCAAGTCACTTTCAATGACCAAGTTGCCCAACCCTACAGAAGTCCAAATAGTCAAGGCCTTCCGAATGCTAAGCAATTGGGCCTCGTTTGACTCTTTTCTGCCACCGACTCTAGAAATACAACTAAAGGCTCCCCAGTATGGTTGCGTAAAACTCCCCCAATTCCTGCCGGTCCCGGTTTTCCCCTAGCCCGTCCACATTGAATTTGAAGTGTCCCTGTTGTTGTGGTGTCCAGGTGGTTGACTTCTTGGTCTTTTTAGGGGCTCCCATCATTGAACCCTCCCAAGATTGATAGAAGTCCAATATCTTGGAGCCTGTGAAGTCTTTTCTTGACGAGAGTCATGTGCATAATCTCCATTTGGCTTTCTGGAATAATACTCGACCCCCTGCTCCTTAGATTGAAACATTCTAGCATTCCTCTCCTTCCAAATAGTCCACAAGATTGCTGCAGGAATTGTATTCCATGCCATTTTCCTTTTGGAATTAAGGCGTGAGATGGGTCATGAGCACATCACCCCGATGCAGGTATTATCTAGTACCCACAGTATCCCCATGAGATTAAGTATTCTTTTCCACAGATGATCCGCAACGGGGCATTGAAGGTCATCATCTGAGTTGAGTAGGCATTTCCTTCAAGGTTGATCTAGTGATGCGGACATATGCGGGCTTGATCAAAATTTTAATTTTGATCCAATCGAATCATTATCAAATTAGCAAGTTCAAGTCCCGAGTCGAAAGATGAAAACTTTATTTTTGATCCAGGCGGTACATGGGCAATTTGACATGTGTTGACTCCGAGTTAAAGATTTAGTATATTGGACTCGTAAATGAGCGAGAAGCCCAATGAGCTGCTAAGAGGTCCAAGAATACCACAAGGACAAGCTACCATTGATTATTCAAAATGGCCGATTCAAGTCAAATTTGAGTTGATCATTCAAATTTTGAATTAATCCCCAACATTGGCATGAATCCTAAAGTTCTTGGGCTATTAAGCATTGACGTTGGAGACTCAAAGTGTCCCAAGGCCAAGTGGATACAAAGCGGTGGGACTGTAAACGGCAAGCACGTTGGCTGAGTTGTAATTAGGATAGGATCGGTTCCTTATTAGTAGTTTTAGATTTATTTCAAACTTAGGTCATGTGCTTTATTTAGAAGATATGTTTTAATAGCAATAGGTCTAGGATTAGCATAAGTTTCGAATTTGGCATGTATGGGAAGGGTCGGCTCCCATTAGTTTCCTTGTTTATTTTTCTTTCTTCTATAAATTCCCATGTAATCAGCATTGTGGGGACAGATTTGATTAAAAATAGTTTATGTTATTTTATTTTTAACAAACAATGGTTTGTTTTTGAGGCCTAAGACAACCGAGGTTGCAGCCGAGTGTAGCCTTGGGCTACGAAGTTCTCACCGAGTTGAGGCGTCTTGAGGATCGAGTGAGCTCTCCTCTTCAGAGAACCAGGTAATTCTTAACTCATCTAAGTTTTTGGAGTTAATTTAATCGGTTCTTTATAGTTGATTAAACCCGTGAACGCAGCGTCACCGCTGATGGTTTAATTAACCCGAGTCACGTCGACTCGCTGGTGTTGAGAAACCCAATGGCACGTTGAATCTAAAACGTGTGTGTGAAATTTTAAAGAAGTGTTTGTTTTCAAACTGATACATGATTAAAACAGTTTGATAAATTGATTTGAAACTGAATTTAATTGAAAATTTGTTCAGATTTCTGAAACTTGTTGGAAACTGAAAGTGGGTTTTCTGTGTGGATTTTACCGTCAATTTGTGAGTGATTTAAGGATTCAAACCAGTTTTAAAATCTGAAGTGGCGCTGATTTGATTTAGAGTATAGATCTACTTTTTTTAAGTTGAATTGTGGCCAACCTTAAAGATTTGATCTAAGTTAAAGTCTTCTTTTGAACTGATTTCATTTTAAAAACGCTAAGGTGTTGCATATAGGTTGGACCAATAATTGGTGTTTGATTTGGAGAATTAAACTTGTTTTAAACGAAAGAAAAGAAATTGTTCTAGGTCTTTTTAAACAGCCTAATTGATTTTTTTTGAAACTAACTCATGTGTGTTTAAATTAATCTGATTCAATTAATTTCATTGCTTATTTGGGTTGGATTTTACAATTTTGAATTATCGGGTTACATTAAACCTGTATTGGTTCTTATTTTACACAAGAGTTTCTGCCAAGCGATTGAGTTAGGGCGTCTTATCCTACCCAGTCTACATCATCTAGTCAGGGTTTTTCTTTGTAGCACTTGTGATGCAAAGCAAGGAAGACAACCCGTCGTTCCTTATGTTCGCCAGGAATTGAGGGTTTCAAATTTACTGCAATTTGAAAGCCTAGGCCGACTAGGTTTCAAGCAATCGTGCCTCTTCTCTTAGTGCAATTAATAATCCTTGAGGCCCAATTCCCATGAATCCACGTTTTAGGATTGAGTTAAGATTAATGGTGTCTCTTTCATAGATTTTAGGAAATTAAAATCAAACAAAAGAGATTTAGAATTTCATGCATATAATCAAAACTCAAGCCCAAAACAATGAAATAATTAATTCATCGCACTAACCTGAGATTGATCCAAAGATCGAGGATGGATCCGAGATCCAGATAACGACCAAAGCCCCCAAACAAAGCTTAAATTAACCAACAAAATTCCAATTTGGAGAAGAAATATTTTTTCCAAAAATTATTTGTATTCACTTGAATAAAATTGAAAATTACAACTGAATTTATAGGAAAAATCTTAAAAATACCCAATGAAAAATAGAAATAAAACCTTGTAAAATACTTTCCTAAGTGGTCATTACATGTGGACCAATTAGAATGCTATCAATTGACACTGGACTGACATGTGTACAGTCCTTATTAATTTACTAATATGCATAAAATATTCCAAAATTAATCCAAAGACTTTCCCAATGTTCCAAGATATCCTAGCATGCATCCTAGGCTGCATTTGGATGGGGGTTCAAGAGAAGAGGAGGAGGAGGAGGAGGAGGAGGAGAGGGGGGGGGTGACCCCAGGTCACCCCTCCTTGCCCTTGTTTGGTAACCCAAAAATTATCCCACATGAGGGTAAAAAATTCAAAAAATCACCCCTCTCATCACGGTTTTTTAATACCCCATTGAAGCTTGGGGTATTCAAGGGTGACCCCAGGTGAGGAGTGACCCCTGTAAAATTACGCTTCATCCAAACGCAACCGTAATCTCCAAGCATTGCAAAACACACCAACAAGGAGAGTTTTTAGGGCCAAATTCTTTTGGAAGAGATTTGGGATTGTGAGGACACGTTTTAGAGAGAAAACTTAGGGGAAAGGATTGACTTGGATCTTGGGTATGGGTTAAGACTTAAATGGGTAGGGTTTTTGGGTCATTGGAAGTGGGTTTAAGGTCATTCAGTGGATGGGGCACAATACTATGTCCTGATCCAATCCTAACAATTTGACGGGCTAATTAGACAGGGTCCAATTAGTGGGTCCGGCAATCAATTATGTCCATGAAGTCCGATCCATGTCTGGTCCATGATGCGTCTACATTAACTTGTCCCCTTGTCTTCAAGTTGCAGAAGATGTGATCATTTATTCCTTCATTGCCCTTTTGTTGCTTCCATTTGGAGTGATACTTTGTCCTTATTTGATGTGATTTGGTCGACGCCAACATCTCTTGCCTCTCGATCCTATGCCTGGATGTGGTTTAAAGTCTCTTCAAAGTTCACATCCCTTTGGCATCTTGCCCTATTTGCAATGATTTGGAACTTGTGGTGGGAAAGGAATAAACGAGTCTTTAGAAATCATGAAGAGACCGCGAAGGAAGTCAAATTTCGGGTTAAGGCTAAATGCACTGCATGTGTAACAACCCGGACCTTTCTAACACAATATTGTTCGCTCTGGGCCCACAGTCGAGACCCGTACGACTTTGCATTGAGGACCCACCCGAAGGAGGCCCCCAAAACGCGTTGTGCTAGAGAGGAGAGGACCCTTAGCTTATATATTGGCGCCAATCTACCCACATAGGCAATGTGGGACACTCCAAAAACACGCCCAGTGCTCCATGCCTTGGAGCCTGGCTATTTTTTCTCCCCTGGGACGTCGTGGCTCTCTGGATCCCCCTCTGGGGCGAGTCATCACATCCTACCCCTCTTAAAGCCAGAGTCATCCCCGGCTATGCACACACAACAACCAAGCCCACACCCTCAAATGTGACAGAGTCTCACACCATCATCCGAGAGTTGAACTGTGCTTTGATACCAATTGTAACGACCCGGACCTTTCTAACACAATATTATCCGCTCTGGGCGACAAACGGGACCCGCACGGCTTTGCATTGAGGACCCACCCGAAGGAGACCCCCAAAACGCGTTGTGCTAGAGAGGAGAGGATGCCCAGCTTATATACTGGCATCAAGCTATCCACATAGGCGATGTGGGACTCTCCAAAAACGCGCCCTGTAACGATCCGTCCCCCTAGCACAATATTGTCCGCTTTGGGCCTACACACGGACCCACACGGATTTGCTTTGGCGAGCCAACCCATTGTTGCTCCCAAAAGGCCTCGTACTAGAAGGAGGAAAGCTACCACTTATGTACCAGGGAATTTCCAATGCAACTAGCAATGTGGGACTTTTTGGGGCGGAGTATTACAATTACCCCCCTTAAAGCAAGGGTCATCCCGGCTATGCACACACAACAACCAAGCCCACACCCTCAAGCAGAGAGTTGAACCATGCTCTGATACCATTTGTAACGGCCAGTCTCGCTAGCATGATTTATCCGCTCTAGGCCTAACACACGGCTTTCAATTGGCGACCCAATCCACTGTTGCTCCCAAAAGGCCTCATGGTAGAAGGAGGAAGGCTACCACTTATATACAAAGAAATTTTCAATGAAACTAGCAATGTGAGACATTTTTTGGAGCTGGGTATTAAAATCTACCCTCTTCAAGCCAGAGTCGTCCCCCCACTCTGCACACACAACAACCAAGCTCACACCCTCAGGCAAGAATTGAACCATGCTCTGATACCATTTGTAACGACCCGTCCCGCTAGCACAATATTGTCCGCTTTGAGCCCAAACACACAGGCCCGCACGGCTTTGTTTTGGCGAGTCAACCAACTGTTGCTCCCAAAAGGCCTTGTTCAATTTCCTGTAGTCTATACACGTCCTCATTGAGTCATCCTTCTTTTTCACAAATAAAGTTGGAGCACCCCACAAAGATGTACTCCGACGGATGAAACCAACCTTGGTCAGTTCTGCCAATTGACACTTCAACTCTACCACTCTCTGTTGGCGCCATACTATATGGTGGCATAGAAATAGGCGAAGTTCCAGGGAGCAGGTCTATTAACTTCTCTTTTTGGGGGTAACTGCGTCAACTCGTCCGGAAACACATCTGGCAAGTCACACACCACCTTAGGCATTTCTAATCCAGGCGGTTCTGCATTCTCCCAACCCATACTGGTTATATGACCAATTTTGTTCTTCGTCACACATCGTCCGGGGATTTACTCAACTTCTCGGTAAAGACAACTCCTGAAGGTGAACACCTCGATACTCTCCTCCGAGCACAATCTAAAGTAACCTTATAAGCCACTAACCAATCCATTCCTAATATAGCTTCGAACCTAGTCATACCCAACACAAGTAGTTCAAACTCTAACTCCACACCTTCAATTGCTAATAAACATGATTTACACATTCTGATTACTCTAGTGTATCTCCCTATGGGGGTTTTACTATTCACAGGTTCTTCTAATTCATCCATGCACAAATCCAGACGACCAACCAAAATACTAGATATGAAGGAGTGAGAAACTCCAGAGTCAAAAAGTACTTTGACCATTCACCAAACAATAATAACATACCTGCATCACTGGAGGTTCTGCAGTATCATCATCCACGGGAGCCATAGCATAAATGCGGCCCTGAGTTGCGGGACGCCCACGTCATGTGTTCTGCTGCAGGCCACCTGTTGCGCTACCGGTGCTACTGGAACTGGCTGGACAACCGGAAGCGGCTGAGAAGATCCAGTTCTTTGCGGACAATATGTGGAGTATGGCTCATCTCCTTACAAATATAGCACTGTACTGGCCCTCGAGATTGTTGAATTTGCTTTGGAGGTTAGCGACATTTGTTAGTTGTATGTCCCCACTGATTACAATTGTAACACTACACATATTTCTGACCATCTAATGAATGTTGCTGCCCAGAAAAAATCTTTTGATTAGTCGGAGTATCAGGTTTTCTCCTCTTGGTGTTCCGATATTGGACCTCATCCCACTAAAAGGTCTTTGATTTGAAGTCTGGAAGGCTTCTGATGCTGCCTCCTCAATTTCGATGGCCCTATGGTATACTTCTGCAAAAGTGGAAAGTCTCGACCCATCCATAGAAAATCTGATCAGGGGACGAAGTCCCTGTTTAAATCGCTTAATCTTCATCTCTTCTGTAGTAATTAAATCTGTAGTATAGCGTGCTAATTCCTTGAATTTAGCCCCATACTGAACCACAGTGTCGTTGCCTTGATTCAAGTCAAAGAACTTTGAAATTTTTGGCTGACGGACCTGTGAAGAAAAGTACTCAGCCAAAAAAGCTTCATAGAAGGCATCCCAAGTATCTACTTCTTAATTTAGTCCTTGCAAATCGGTCCACCATTCCTCTGTTGTACCACTCAGCTGCATAGTGGCCAGAATAATACGGAGATCATCCTCTTGCACGCCTACGTTATCCATAATTCTTTCTACCCGCCTTAGCCAGCGCTCTACATTTGCTGGTTCCAAATCTCCCCTGAACATGGGAGGATGATGGCGCTTAAATTCCCGGATTGCCACCATCTCTCTGGTTTCCCGAGAAGCACGGTTCGTGCCATGAGTCTGCTGTACTATTGTCAAAACTTCCTGTGCTATTCTCAGCACAGTATTTGGATCCGTATTCACTGGAGGAGGAGGATGAGGAGGTGGTGGAGGTGGAGGTGGAGGTGGAGGATGTCTCTGAGACCCTTGAAGTCGTACTCTCCACTACAACCTCAACGTAAGTTTTTCTGGTAGCCTCTCGATTTTCAGATCTGGCCTTACCTCATCTCCTTCCTCGATGATTGCTCGGTCCAGCTATTCTAGTAAAACCAAGAGAAATACATCAGTTTCACTATTAGGAAAGATAAAAAGCCATCGAACACAATTATTCTTTTCCATTAGTACATATGCTCGACTACTAATATGCTAATCACAAATCAAGACATCATATTCTACTACCAAAATCTACCCTCTTAAAGTTTCTACCCTCACTCACCTAGGATAGAAAAAGGGGTCTAACTTGTCTCTAATCTCAGGCCCAACCTCGTACTCACAGTCCGCGGGTTGAACCCAAGCTCTTATATCAACTGTAACGACCCGTCCCGCTAGCACAATATTGTCCGCTTTGGGCACACACACATATGCATGTATGACTTTGTTTTGGGGAGCCAACCCATTGTTGCTCCCAAAAGGCCTTGTGCTAGAAGCACACACAAGAACCAGACCCACACCCTTAGGTAGAGAGTTGAACCATGATCTGATACCATTTGTAACGATCCGTCCCACTAGCACAATATTGTCCGCTTTGGGCCTACACACGGACCCGCACGGATTTGCTTTGGCGAGCCAACCCACTGTTGCTCCCAAAAGGCCTCGTATTAGAAGGAGGAAGGCTACCACTTATATAACAGGGATTTTCCAATGCAACTAGCGGGATGGGTCGTTACAGTTGGTATAAGAGCTTGGGTTCAACCCGCGGAATGTGAGTACGAGGTTGGGCCTGAGATTAGAGACAAGTTAGACCCCTTTTTCTATCCTAGGTGAGTAAGGGTAGAAACTTTAAGAGGGTAGATTTTGGTAGTAGAATATGATGTCTTGATTTGTGATTAGCATATTAGTAGTCGAGCATATGTACTAATGGAAAAGAATAATTGTGTTCGATGACTTTTTATCTTGCCTAATAGTGAAACTGATGTATTTCTCTTGGTTTTACTAGAATGCCTGGACCGAGCAATCATCGAGGAAGGAGATGAGGTAAGGCCAGATCTGCAAATCGAGAGGCTACCAGAGAAACTTACGTTGAGGTTGTAGTGGAGAGTACGACTTCAAGGGTCTCAGAGACATCCTCCACCTCCACCTCCACCTCCACCACCTCCTCATCCTCCTCCTCCAGTGAATACGGATCCAAATACTGTGCTGAGAATAGCACAGGAAGTTTTGACAATAGTACAGCAGACTCATGGCACGAACCGTGCTTCTCGGGAAACCAGAGAGATGGTGGCAATCCGGGAATTTAAGCGCCATCATCCTCCCACATTCAGGGGAGATTTGGAACCAGCAGATGTAGAGCGCTGGCTAAGGCGGGTAGAAAGAATTATGGATAACGTAGGCGTGCAAGAGGATGATCTCCGTATTATTCTGGCCACTATGCAGCTGAGTGGTACAACAGAGGAATGGTGGACCGATTTGCAAGGACTAAATTAAGAAGTAGATACTTGGGATGCCTTCTATGAAGCTTTTTTGGCTGAGTACTTTTCTTCACAGGTCCGTCAGCCAAAAATTTCAAAGTTCTTTGACTTGAATCAAGGCAACGACACTGTGGTTCAGTATGGGGCTAAATTCAAGGAATTAGCACGCTATACTACAGATTTAATTACTACAGAAGAGATGAAGATTAAGCGATTTAAACAGGGACTTCGTCCCCTGATCAGATTTTCTATGGATGGGTCGAGACTTTCCACTTTTGCAGAAGTATACCATAGGGCCATCGAAATTGAGGAGGCAGCATCAGAAGCCTTCCAGACTTCAAATCAAAGACCTTTTAGTGGGATGAGGTCCAATATCGGAACACCAAGAGGAGAAAACCTGATACTCCGACTAATCAAAAGATTTTTTCTGGGCAGCAACATTCATTAGATGGTCAGAAATATGTGTAGTGTTACAATTGTAATCAGTGGGGACATACAACTAACAAATGTCGCTAACCTCCAAAGCAAATTCAACAATCTCGAGGGCCAGTACAGTGCTATATTTGTAAGGAGATGAGCCATATCTCCACATATTGTCCGCAAAGAACTGGATCTTCTCAGCTGCTTCCGGTTGTCCAGCCAGTTCCAGTAGCACCGGTAGCGCAACAGGTGGCCTGCAGCAGAACACATGACGTGGGCGTCCCGCAACTCAGGGCCGCATTTATGCTATGGCTCCCGTGGATGATGATACTGCAGAACCTCCAGTGATGCAGGTATGTTATTATTGTTTGGTGAATGGTCAAAGTACTTTTTGACTCTGGAGTTTCTCACTCCTTCATATCTAGTATTTTGGTTGGTCGTCTGGATTTGTGCATGGATGAATTAGAAGAACCTGTGAATAGTAAAACCCCCATAGGGAGATACACTAGAGTAATCAGAATGTGTAAATCATGTTTATTAGCAATTGAAGGTGTGGAGTTAGAGTTTGAACTACTTGTGTTGGGTATGACTAGGTTCGAAGCTATATTAGGAATGGATTGGTTAGTGGCTTATAAGGTTACTTTAGATTGTGCTCGGAGGAGAGTATCGAGGTGTTCACCTTCAGGAGTTGTCTTTACCGAGAAGTTGAGTAAATCCCCCGGACGATGTGTGACGAAGAACAAAATTGGTCATATAACCAGTATGGGTTGGGAGAATGCAGAGCCGCCTGGATTAGAAATGCCTAAGGTGGTGTGTGACTTGTCAGATGTGTTTCCGAACGAGTTGACGCAGTTACCCCCAAAAAGAGAAGTTAATAGACCTGCTCCCTGGAACTTCGCCTATTTCTATGCCACCATATAGTATGGCGCGAACAGAGAGTGGTAGAGTTGAAGTGTCAATTGGCAGAACTGACCAAGGTTGGTTTCATCCGTCGGAGTACATCTTTGTGGGGTGCTCCAACTTTATTTGTGAAAAAGAAGGATGACTCAATGAGGACGTGTATAGACTACAGGAAATTGAACAAGGCCTTTTGGGAGCAACAGTTGGTTGACTCGCCAAAACAAAGCCGTGCGGGCCTGTGTGTTTGGGCTCAAAGCGGACAATATTGTGCTAGCGGGACGGGTCGTTACAAATGGTATCAGAGCATGGTTCAATTCTTTGCCTGAGGGTGTGAGCTTGGTTGTTGTGTGTGCAGAGTGGGGGGACGACTCTGGCTTGAAGAGGGTAGATTTTAATACCCAGCTCCAAAAAATGTCTCACATTGCTAGTTGCATTGAAAATTTCTTTGTATATAAGTGGTAGCCTTCCTCCTTCTACCATGAGGCCTTTTGGGAGCAACAGTGGGTTGGGTCGCCAATTGAAAGCCGTGTGTTAGGCCTAGAGCGGATAATATCATGCTAGCGAGACTGGCCGTTACAAATGGTATCAGAGCATGGTTCAACTCTCTGCTTGAGGGTGTGGGCTTGGTTGTTGTGTGTGCATAGCCGGGGATGACCCTTGCTTTAAGGGGGGTAGATTGTAATACTCCGCCCCAAAAAGTCCCACATTGCTAGTTGCATTGGAAATTCCCTGGTACATAAGTGGTAGCTTTCCTCCTTCTAGTACGAGGCCTTTTGGGAGCAACAATGGGTTGGCTCGCCAAAGCAAATCCGTGTGGGTCCGTGTGTAGGCCCAAAGCGGACAATATTGTGCTAGGGGGACGGATCGTTACAGGGCGCGTTTTTGGAGAGTCCCACATCGCCTATGTGGATAGCTTGATGCCAGTATATAAGCTGGGCATCCTCTCCTCTCTAGCACAACGCGTTTTGGGGGTCTCCTTCGGGTGGGTCCTCAATGCAAAGCCGTGCGGGTCCCGTTTGTCGCCCAGAGCGGATATTGTGTTAGAAGGTCCGGGTCGTTACAATTGGTATCAAAGCACAGTTCAACTCTCGGATGATGGTGTGAGACTCTGTCACATTTGAGGGTGTGGGCTTGGTTGTTGTGTGTGCATAGCCGGGGATGACTCTGGCTTTAAGAGGGGTAGGATGTGATGACTCGCCCCAGAGGGGGATCCAGAGAGCCACGACGTCCCAGGGGAGAAAAAATAGCCAGGCTCCAAGGCATAGAGCACTGGGCGTGTTTTTGGAGTGTCCCACATTGCCTATGTGGGTAGATTGGCACCAATATATAAGCTAAGGGTCCTCTCCTCTCTAGCACAACGCGTTTTGGGGGCCTCCTTCGGGTGGGTCCTCAATGCAAAGTCGTACGGGTCTCGACTGTGGGCCCAGAGCGAACAATATTGTGCTAGAAAGGTCCGGGTCGTTACACATGCAGTGCATTTAGCCTTAACCCGAAATTTGACTTCCTTCGCGGTCTCTTCATGATTTCTAAAGACTCGTTTATTCCTTTCCCACCACAAGTTCCAAATCATTGCAAATAGGGCAAGATGCCAAAGGGATGTGAACTTTGAAGAGACTTTAAACCACATCCAGGCAAAGGATCGAGAGGCAAGAGATGTTGGCGTCGACCAAATCACATCAAATAAGGACAAAGTATCACTCCAAATGGAAGCAACAAAAGGGCAATGAAGGAATAAATGATCACATCTTCTGCAACTTGAAGACAAGGGGACAAGTTAATGTAGACGCATCATGGACCAGACATGGATCGGACTTCATGGACATAATTGATTGCCGGACCCACTAATTGGACCCTGTCTAATTAGCCCGTCAAATTGTTAGGATTGGATCAGGACATAGTATTGTGCCCCATCCACTGAATGACCTTAAACCCACTTCCAATGACCCAAAAACCCTACCCATTTAAGTCTTAACCCATACCCAAGATCCAAGTCAATCCGGGAATTTAAGCGACAGCATCCTCCCATGTTCAGGGGAGATTTGGAACCAAAAGATGTAGAGCGTTGGCTAAAGCGGGTAGAAAGAATTATGGATAACATATGCGTGCAAGAGGATGATCTCCGTATTATTCTGGCCACTATGCAGTTGAGTGGTACAGCAGAGGAATGATGGACAGATATGCAAGGACTGAATAAAGAAGTAGATACTTGGGATGCCTTCTATGAAGCTTTTCTGGCCAAGTACTTTTCTTCACAGGTCCGTTAGTCAAAAATTTCAAAGTTCTTTGACTTGAAGCAAGGCAACGACACTGTAGTTCAGTATGGGGCTAAATTCAAGAAATTAGCACGCTATACTATAGATTTAATTACTACAGAAGAGATGAAGATTAAGTGATTTAAACAGGGACTTCGTCCACTGATCAGATTTTTTATGGATGGGTCGGGACTTTCCACTTTTGCAGAAGTATACCATATGGCCATCGAAATTGAGGCGGCAGCATCAGAAGCCTTCCAGACTTCAAATCAAAGACCTTTTAGTGGGATGAGGTCCGATGATTGGAACGTCAAGAGGTGAAAACCTGATACTCCGACTAATCAAAAGATTTTTTCTGGGCAGCAGCAGTCATCAAATGGTCAGAAACATGTGCAGTGTTACAATTGTAATCAGTGGGGACATACAGCCAACAAATGTCGCCCACCTCCAAAGCAAATTCAGCAATCTCGAGGGCCAGTACAGTGCTATATTTGTAAGGAGATGGGCCATATCTCCACATATTGTCCGCAAAGAACTGGATCTTCTCAGCCGCTTCCAGTTGTCCAGTCAGTTCCAGTAGCACCGGCAGCGCAGACAAGTGGCCAGCAGCAGAACACATGACGTGGGCATCCCGCAACTCAGGCCCACATTGATGCCATGGCTCCCGTGGATGATGAGACTGCAGAACCTCCAGTGATGCAAGGTATGTTATTATTATTCGGTGAATGGTCGAGTATTTTTTTACTCTGGAGCTTCTCACTCCTTCATATCTAGTATTTTGGTTGGTCGTCTGGATTTGTGCATGGATGAATTAAAAGAACCTGTGAATAGTAAAACCCCCATAGGGAGATACACTAGAGTAATCAGAACTTGTAAATCATGTTTATTAGCAATTGGAGGTGTGGAGTTAGAGTTTGAACTACTTGTGTTGGGTATGACTAGGTTCGAAGCTATATTAGGAATGGATTGGTTAGTGGCTTATAAGGTTACTTTAGATTGTGCTCGGAGGAGAGTATCGAGGTGTTCACCTTCAGGAGTTGTCTTTACCGAGAAGTTGAGTAAATCCCCCGGACCATGTGTGACGAAGAACAAAATTGGTCATATAACCAGTATGGGTTGGGAGAATGCAGAGCCACCTGGATTAGAAATGCCTAAGGTGGTGTGTGACTTGCCAGATGTGTTTCCGGACGAGTTGACGCAGTTACCCCCAAAAAGAGAAGTTAATAGACCTGCTCCCTGGAACTTCGCCTATTTCTATGCCACCATATAGTATGGCGCCAACAGAGAGTGGTAGAGTTGAAGTGTCAATTGGCAGAACTGACCAAGGTTGGTTTCATCCGTCGGAGTACATCTTTGTGGGGTGCTCCAACTTTATTTGTGAAAAAGAAGGATGACTCAATGAGGACGTGTATAGACTACAGGAAATTGAACAAGGCCTTTTGGGAGCAACAGTTGGTTGACTCGCCAAAACAAAGCCGTGCGGGCCTGTGTGTTTGGGCTCAAAGCGGACAATATTGTGCTAGCGGGACGGGTCGTTACACGCCCAGCGCTCCATGCCTTGGAGCCTGGCTATTTTTCCTCCCCTGGGACGCCGACGATCTCTAGGTCCCCCTCTAGTGCGGGTTATCACAGCATGGGCTTCTGTTTTGCCTGAATTCTAGTTTGTTTCCATCATAGACATCTCTAGAGCTTGGAAGAAATGTATCGGGTTGATATAGTTTTTGTTGTTCTAATGTGGTTTTCCCTTTTGTGTTTTTGATCCGTGTTTTTGTGTTTTTGATCGGTGTATTGCTGGCTTGTTTGGGCCCAATTTTTCTTTCTATTAGTGTGTTGCTTGTATTTCGACACTTCTTGTGCCTTTGCTTTCTTTTAATGAAGTCATCATTTCAAAAAAAAAAATATTATATATATATATAAGATATAAGATTTCGTCATTAGGTTATGCCTGGGAATCAAAGGTAAAACACACCTCCAAAAGCCCATTTATGTGACGTTGCATTAGAATGAAGAAACTTTGGATGCACACGTGCATGTTCCAGCTGACCTGTTGAATAAATGAAATTAGAGACACTTTGGTATCATTCAAAGTGTAATGAAATAGAACTCATTTACAAGCCGCTAACACTAAAATTAGAATAAAGAGAAGCAAAAAATTATCATAGGTGCTCTAATCAAGTTTCTTTTTTTCTTTTTTCTTTTTCCTGTTTTTGGAAAGATTGCTTAGTCAAGTTACTAGTGCACCAAAATTAGATACATGCCTTGGTCCATATTGTAGACCATTTATCAAGTGGATCAATCATAAAGATACACCAAAATTGTTGGTAGCATCAATTGTAGGCGCTGAACCATTGGATGGATGGACCTTCTATCATTCAATGCTCAATATGTACAAATTTTTCACACCACCTGATTGTAGGTCACCAATCAGAAGGTAAAGTCACCCAATCAATATGATTTTTTTAAACAATGCACCCACCCAATGAATGGTCCACATTATGTGTGAATGGTCCTGCAACTCTAATCAGCTTGTTCTCTTGGGGCCTAATTTTTTATCAGTGGTTAGTTGTCTTGGAGATTCAAGAAATTGTAGGGTCCACCCCCTTCAGATTTTATCTAACATGGCTCAATGAAGGAGGATGCAAAAATAAGATCAAGAAATCCACAGCCCAGTTATATACTACAGGTTGGAAATGCCTTTGCATTTTCCATAAACTTAAGTTGTTAGCAGGCATTTCTTTAGCAGAGCAAGCTTACAGAATACCAGGAAAACACCTGTTAGTCACTCTTGGAAACCTGGTGATAACCCCAACATTCATCAGATTGCTACCTTGGAGAACCAGGGGCCCATATCTCCTGAGGATGAAAGCATGAGGGGATTCCTTCTTGAACAATATGGGGCAAAAAGTATCCAAGACAACAGTAAAACCAAAGATACATGGATGTATGAATTACCAAAGTGAAAACAAGTAAATTTCTTGTTTAATGTCAACCACAATATTCTTTTTAAGGTATCCATTCATAGACCACAGTCAGAAAATTAAGATCACCCAACTACTATGAGTTTCACCCTATGTAGATCCAGATTGGCAAACATCTCATGAAAAAACCATATCATAGACTACCAAGCAACATGCCAACTTGAGGAAACAAATCATATACTGGATTGGATGTGACACTCCATTAAGATCAATGGAACTTCCTCAACTACATCGCTATCCATTTATAGGACATCAATGGGTCGTTGAAAGTACGCACTATATATTCATTTATCCATTTTCTAATGTTGTTTCCCAAATAACTTGAGGACCATACGCCACTTAGATATCCATTCAGGAATTACAGGGACTGTTTGGCTAGCAAATTAGAAGGAAATATGTGAAACATAACCATTTCCAAAGTTGTGTGCTACACATTACATTTCTTGTCAATCTTGAAATCCTACTCCAACTCCCAGATTTTCATAACACGAGTAAAGAAATGTGAATTTCTAGACTGCCAGTGAAATCCAAGAAACCAAGTTACCCCCTAATTAAATTCCATCAACTTCTTTCTAAATTCACATACCAAAATAGTGCAACATGCATGAAGAACAATTTAGACAACCACCAGACCTGCTGCGACACGCGCCGGATTCGAAACAATATTGTAGGACCCAGCCTTCCAAAAACAACGTGATTCATTTATTGGAGGTGGATGAATTGTAGGTTGAGGAGGGGCAGGGAATGAATTTTGTGGTGCCACTTCTCCCCCTTCATCATCGCTGCTACCGACATCAACAAAGTCGACGGAATCTTTCTCGGATTTAATCAGCATTGCCAATTAAAGGCTGGAGAACAAAGCCATGGTATCAGTCATGATGAATGCAATCTGATTATATGTCAAAGAAAAATAAATGAAGAACAAAGGAAATGGAAGACAAAAACCTATAGTACAACTGGTTAACTCTCATTGTTATAGCCTAGAGGTTATGGGTTCAAATCCCATGGGAGTCGAATAGGACAGTCGGTCCATGAAAATAATTTGTCAAATCCAAATATAAAAGGCAACCCCGGATTGACGGGATAAATGGCCTAGATGATAATGATAATAAACAAAAGAGATAGAGACAGCAGCAATGGCTCCCAAATTTGCAGAAAACCTCCTAGAAGAATAGAAAGTCTGTAGAAAACCCCTTTTGCTTTATAACAGTTTAAAATGTTCTGAGAGGGCCAGTCAACCCCAAAAATGAGGTTGACGGCACCACACGTGTTTATACAGGAAAATAGAGCCCATCTATGTTTGATCCAAACCACCAAACACACTCAACCCTCTATGAATTGTCATATGTCTAAATTCAACACTCATTGGAATAATATGCACTCCCTGAACAGAGACACCCTTTAAATACGGTTAAACTTTGGGACATTTAATTCATAGCTTAGGAAATCATCCACTGAATAGTTCCTAATTCCAATCTCTTATGATTGGAATGCATCCATGTGCACTCTACACTAAGGGCGTACAGCTCTTGTTGTCAACCAAATTCATTGAAGTGCTACCGTTTGTATAATAGCTTCCTCAAAAAAAAAAACTTCCTCTCCCTGTGGGCTGGAAAATTGTCTGAGCACCAGCTCTCAACAGACCGGAGCCACTCGTTTTGGGAGCGTCAAATTTACACTACACCACTCCCACCACATCTACTACAAACCCATTAACTGGATCCCTATCTGACTTGAACCCATTCCGAATTGCACAAACCATTGGATCATACACCATCTCTACAGAATACGAACCAGTAACTCTTTCTGCCCTTTCATCTTACTCACGGTAATTTTTATCATCACTTTTCCCATCCATTTAGATCGGGTTTTTTTATGTTCTACATTTCCATTCTACTCATTCTCATGGTTAAATGTGAGCCCCACAAAAGTAGAGTCAGGATTGCTGGAATCCAATTCCTAATGGATGAATGATCCCTCTTGGGTTGGGAAGGGGAACCCAATGTATGGTGACCAGGACTTTCAGTGGAAACAAACTTCCACGGAATTCCACGCCATACAGAGTTGTAGGAGAGAAAAAAAAAATCTACAAAATATGCGGAATATCGATTCTAGTAAAGAACACCGAGCTTCCAAACAGACAACTAGAATTACAAATTCTTCCAAAAAGAAAATAAGAAAAAGACGAAAATAAACGCAGGAAGGAGACAGCGAGAGTACCCTTGAAAGACTTTCAATTCAAAGGGAGGGAGAGAGAGAAAATAAGCGAGGATATGAGAAAACTCGAAAGTTTTTAACTTTTTGGAGTTTATATTGATGTTTGTGATCGATTTATAAGACTATAAGATTCTATTTTAAATTTTTATTTTTAATAATTATAGATTATTTAAAAAATATTTAATGTGATTGAAAATATATTTCAAATTCCATTTATAGAGTAAAGCGGGTTGAAAATCAAAGTCACTTTATCTTAATGATTAAATCGCCAACCATTTTTAGAAAAAAAAACTCTCTGTCCACTAAAATTATATGATTAAAATCTAATTTTTTAGCTGCAATTTGATCAAATTATTAAGTTTTAAATTAACTTTCAATGTCATCAAATAGATTTTTTATAACAAATAAAAAACATGTTAAGTGTAACTTAAGTGACAAGTTCACAGAATACCATCTTCTCCTATCTTCTCGATAATCGGAGATTATGGCATTCTCCTGCAAGAGATAAAGAATACAATTTTCTCCTTGACTAGGAGAATTTAGGTCGCCTACAAGCCCCATTTTCTCTTGAAAATGTAAGTGAAGGAGAACTAAGGAGAAGTCTCCCCAATTCTCTGTCCAAGCATAATCATGGGATTTTCAATTGCACTGACACGTTGTACGAAGAAGTGGTGGTGTGTGTGCGGCTCTGTTGGATAAAAGTTCTCTTTAGAATTTTGTTTTTTTTTAAGATTTTTCTATTAGGTAACTTCAGGAATTAAATATTGGAAGTTACTTAATCCTTATTAATTTAAAAATCATTAAAAAGTTATTTTAAAAAACAAATGAAATCTTAAAAAGGAGAAAAAAAATGACCAGTTGTGACCTCATCTTAAAACAACGGAAACATGTTTTGACAAAAATTATAGTGTGTGCATTAGGGTTGAGATGAGTTTGGCTGGCTTATAATAAATTCAATTCAAACTATATAAATAATTATTTTGTCCGATCCAACTTGACCGGGTTGTTGGTTTAAATTGGGTTGAGGAATTTGACTTGAGTTGTCGGCCCAACTCAACCTGACTTGTTGGTCCGGTAGTCCAACCCAAGTTGTTGGCCCAACAACCCTATTCATTTTACCCCTAACATATTTTTTATATTTTCTGGAATTCAGATCAATTTGGATCAAGTCGTGTTAATTTTAAATATTTGAAATTTTGAACTAAATTCAACCTGAATTTCATGCAGTTTTAAGTTTCACCCCTAATGTGTAGATTCTCATTATTAGATTTTCGGCTAAAGAGAGGGGGGCTATATATGAAATCTGGTGATATATGGTAGATTTTATCATTTTTTTACAATTATCCAAATATACATCAAATATTTGATTAAAAAATAATTTAAAGAGAGGCTACTAGGAATATTATTTGTTGCTTTTTTCACACCTACATGTAACCTTCTCATCATAAAATAACAAGTAAGAGTAGCAAAATTTGCCTTTCTTTTAAAAATTAAATACAAACATATTACATATATCCAAAATAAGAATAATGATTAATATTAAATTATAACGATAAAATTATTATTATGATTTCAATTAGTTCGTAACAACGCTCAATATCTCATACTTATCCCACTTTCCAAACTTTTATTTAAGAAAATGATATGATAGCTTAAAAGGGTTTAAAAATGAAAGAAGAGAAGAATGCGAAGGAAGAGAAAAGACTAATCATAATTCTTAATTTTAAGGTTATAATTTACATATTAATTATTATTCTTATTTTGAATATCTTTAATATGCTTGTTTAAAGATTACATGTCTTTTTAATGCAGTGATTGAGTTGAAAGGAAGAAGAAAATGAGTAAATCATACTAAGTAAGATTGAGAGGCAATCAGTGTCGGTTCTGAAATGCCCTGAGATCTAAAGGCTATAGGTGCAGTACAAGTCCTGAGATTTCAGGGACCTTAAGATTGTGAGTGAAATCATTGGTCGCACTGGTAGGACATATTATATATGTAGTTCAGTTAGTGTCGATCCTAAAATGTCCTGAGATCTCAGGGCTCTAGGTACAGTGCAGGTCCTGAGATTTCAGAGACCCTGAGATTGTGAGTAAAATCATTAGTTGTACGGGTGAGGATCTTAAGTGGTGGCCTACTCCACCTATAACCAAGGTCGGCCCTGAGTTCAGTAATTATAAATACTTTTTTAAATTCAATTATTAATATAAATTACGTAAGAATGATATAAATGTCTTGTTTCTCATGAAAATTATAACAATGATAGCAATGGTAATTGGCAATATTTTTAAATCAGAAAATGATTTTCATGTTGAAATTATTTTTTCATATTTCGTGTGAACTTTTTTTCATTGAAAATGATTTTCATATATTGGTCGCTTTTACAATTTTTTGTGAAAGATAATTCCTAGAAAAAGAAGTTGAAAATTAATTTTCACAACATGTGGATTTTAAGACCAATGACTCAATTCAATGCATGACTTAGGATCCAATCCAACCCCTATCCATGACCCTTTTTATCACCCATGACCTGATCAACCCAATAGAAGATCTAGTCGACTCAATTCATGATCCAACCAATCCATTACCCATTATCAGCCTAATCGGACTTATGATCCAATCCACAACTTGACTCATAGCCAATTGTTCATTCTTACCAAAGACAAATGATAGTTTTTTTTACCTACATGAATGTAATTCAGCTGGTTACCTCCTGTTTTAGAAAGCGGGAAGTCACGAGTTCGAACCTCTATGACCTAATTTTGGTGTGCTTTAAGAGTAGGGGTTTACCCATTGAGGTTTCACGCTAGGTATCATGCGGTTCTCCACACGTAAATTTTTTTAAAAAAAATGATAATTTTTTTAAATTTATAACTCAACTCATTATCCAACCCAAACCATGTTTGTGCCTCACCCCCGTGTATTATCCCCCACCTACCTTCCTTCTCTTTCTAAAGATAGCCCCCCGACTCACATTGGCTCAGCCTTTGACCTATTCTGGACGAGTTTCCTCTGTTCTCCTCCTTTAGCACATGTGAATAATGGACAATGCTCCTTTCCTTTGACAACTCTTCTTCCCTTCTCAGTCGGTTCTCAAACTAACGGAATCCCTCACCTCCGTTGTCGAACTCTCACAACTCAGATTCCATTGTGTAAGAATTGCCCACAATTTTTTTTTGAGAAATTGGCCATGATATATCTCTTCCATGCATGATATCATGAAAAATGTAATCAATTTTTTCATCGTCAATGGGTCTAAAAAGTATCTACAAGGATAAAATTTAGATATTTGCATCTTGTCGAAGTAAGGAATCATGGGATCCAACCTACTAGTAAGTAATCTGCCAAAAGCAACCAAAATTTTCTGTAGGTAAATTGGCCGGAAAGTTGAACTACGCAGATGCATACTTTTAAAAAAGGTAAAATTAAGGGGGATATTAAGCTAGTACTGTTGCGGCTACGCCTCTTAATTTCTTAGGTATACCACAAAGAATGACATATAACTGTAGAAAATACCATTCCAACTTATCGGATTAGCAGGCATATAATTGTCGGGATACCCAAAATATTAAAAACATAAAAATCTAGATGGAACAAGGAAAAATGGCATTTTTAGAAGTTGACAAGATGATATTTCCATTTTATCCCCGCCTATGAATCAATTTGACACAATTTAACTTATAAACGTTCACATAGATGAAGGCAAATCAAGGTAAAACTTAACTTAATTGTACTTTCTATTACATAATATTATCAATTTAAGATCAATTAAATTAATTATATAATATATAATTTTGTATCATTGTTATTTGAAATTATATATCATTAAATTATAAGTTACACCTCTTCCATCTCACGACAAACAAGTTTTTTATTGATGAATCACATTGAAAACTCTTTATAATTCCCAACAATAGAAATTAATAATAAAAAAAAACAAAATCTATATATTTTATTTTTCATATAAGAAAAAACCATGAAACAAATCAAATTTCATATAACGATCTCACATAAAATTTTAACATCCATCCAAGTAAACTACTTTCTTTAGTATGGATAAAAAACTCAACTAAAAAACATTATTTATTTTGAAAATTCACCTAAAATAAAAAGCATTTATTCAAAAAGTCTCTTCATTGGAACCACCAAACTTATTATCCACATTGACTCTCCAAGTTATTGAGGTTTTCATGAATGAAGATGATGGGTTTCCTAACTAATTGAATGGCTGCCAATAAAGTAGAGATAGAAAGACACGACCCTAAAGACCCAAACAAATAAATAAAGACAAGTATGGGTCTTCTCATTCTTAATTTCTATCGAATAAATTGGACCCATCATTTCAACTTCTCACTCCTCAAATCTCAACTGATCCATGGCTCACTCAATGCTCGTGACCCAATTAAAACTAGTTAATGAAAAAGAAAAAAAAAAAGAAGCAAAGATAACAGCCGTTTGATAACGGTTCCAATTTTTGAATAATTGTATCATTCTAATTATGATTAAGGCTGTCTTTGGATGACGGTAACTGGAGTAACCCCGTTATCCTTATTTGTTAATTAAGGGATAAGAATAAAAAATCAAATTTTGTACCTCCTTCACTCCCACTTCTAGAACCCTTTCGAAGGAAGGATAATATCCAAGGTAATCCCTTATCAAAGATAACTCCGAGTAACTCCTGCAAAATTTATCCCTTGTCCAAATCCAAATGTAGTCTAAGTAATGATTTTCAATTCTAAATGGATGAATTGATTGAGAAGTCTACAAGTGACTTTATCAAATTATCTATATTAGATCAAAAAAGTTGTATTTCTTATACTAATCTAAAATTTGACAGATTTAATTTTTAAAATTTTAAAGTTTGGTATTTTTAGAAAAACATGAATGGGTTAATCAAATTAATGTGGCAATTGGTAAGTTAGATATTTAAAATTACTTTATAGACACATCACCATCTTAACATGTGGGCTTTACTGGTGGGTGCATCAACATGCACAAAAGGGTGATAAAGGTGATACAATGCATGACTGATTTTATGTTTTTAGATTTAGATTGCGTTTGGATAGAGGGTAAATTTTGGAGTTCACGGGTTGTCCCAGATAATACGGACTTTTTTGAAAAGGAGTTTCAAAAGTAATTTTTTACCATTTTCTTTTAGTTACCAAACAGAGATAATAAAGGTAATCCCCTATTATCCCCCTTTACCCCCATCCAAAAGCAGCCTTTCTTTCTGAGTAGGGGTGAAACTCGGGTTGGGTTGAAATCATGCGGGTTGGGTCAGCGGATTGAGTCGAGTTGAGAAGATAAAACCCACATTTATTTCGAATCGGGTCGGGTTGAGAAATTTACAAATTAACCCGACCTGATTCGACAAAACTCAACCCAACCCAACCGGCTAAATTTAGGCTAAAATGTGTTTCAGAATGTGGGTCAGATCAGAATTCGGATTGAGTCGGGCTAGAATTCCGGTCGATCAGGTTCTATAAATATTAACTCGAGTTGGGTAGGATTTTAAGAAACCGACCCAACCTAATTTCAGCTCTATTTCTAAGGGTTTTCATATTTTCTAAGGTGACCCCAAGTAAGGGGTAACCCCGGATAACCCCTCAAAATTTACCACTCATCTAGACACAACCTAGGCTATAAAAAATTGAGATAATAGATTAATATCTTTATTTTGATAGAGAACATGAGTATATAATAAAAATAAAATATTTAAATATATTTTTAATTTAAATCAGATAAAATTCGGAATCAAACTCCTCAACCCAACCTGGCGAGGTTTTGAATCGGATCGAATAGGGTCGGATTGGATCAATTTTTAAAATTTGATAAGATATGTCCGATCCGAACGTGGTTTTTTACTGAGTCGGGTCGAGTCAAAATACTTCTTTTTCTTTTATTTATTAGGCGGGCCGTCATGCCAGCAGAACTAAGACTCTCCAATGAATTTTACCCACGTGGAAGACGGACACAAGTTCTGGTGTCCGTCACGGACACGTCACCTTTCCTTTTAAAAAGCTTCGCTGGCGCGTACATTGGTTGGTCGGCAAACTCACGTGTCCAAAAGAAGCCCCTCGAAAACTGAGACCTCACTCACTTTTCCTTTCTTTTCCCTTCTCTTCCCCCAATTCCGGGAAAAGAAAAGAAAAGAACTTTCTTTCTTTCTTTTTTTCAATCTTCTCTTTCTTTGCCGCCATGGCCATGCGAAGAAGAACTTTGCTCAAAGTTATCGTTCTCGGTGACAGCGGGTGAAAGACGAAAACCCCTTTCTCTTTTCCCCCATTTCATTGTTTTCGTTCACTCCTTTTCTTCTTCTTTTCCTCTCGAATTCCTTTTTTTTTTTTTTTTAATTTTATATCTTCTCATAATTTATGTCTTTTCATTTTATTTGATACTTGTCAGGGTTGGGAAGACATCTTTGATGAATCAGTATCCTCATTCCACTAGAGTAGCCGTTAGATCCGTACCGTTCTCTTTGTTTATTATTATTATTATTTTTTTAAAAAAATTGGTCATGATGGTTACTGTGAATTTCAAATTGAATTTTACTAGAGTAATGAGTAATTTGAGTTGAACTTTTGGTTCCATTAATGTGGCGTTTGTTTGCGTTTACTCATTGTAATTGATAGTTTGCTTGGTTTACTGTTCTCTGTTACGGGTATTGGCCCATTAAGCTCTGCAACTATTGTTGTTACTATTTTTTCAGAGATCATCCCCCCCTCTTCTTCTTGTGTTGGAATGGATAAGACTGCAGCTGGAAGTACTATTATTGTATATATATTCTATATGTTTGTACGTGTATGCATATATATGTACGAGGAATTATGCCGATGAATATTTGAATTGGATAGCAATCTAATGGTGCTTCAATGTGCTTACTTGTGGGTCCAAATCACTTTAGTAGGTGGTGGATATTACTCCATCGACCAGAATTCTCGGTTTGTATGCCCCTTTTTCTCTTGCTTTGTGTGTAAAATTGTCTTGTATGGGAATGTGCATCGTTTTTCTTGCCACCCCTTCAATTACTCATTCTTTGATTGTATCTTACAATTAGGTTATTCTTGACTATATTTATGTTTGAATTTTTCATAGAAACAGTTTATCAACCCTCATCTTCTAATGTAATCTCTCTCTCTTGTTCAAGCAAATAATCCTTCTTCATGTTGGTCAAAATAATGACTTAAATTTCTTTGATATCTTCAAAGTTGCCTACCTTACACAGCTTCAACCTGCACATACTATATGGCCTTAAACTGGATATAAAAGTTAAAATGTTTCGTGCTTTATATTCACCTATGAAAAGTGATGGTGAAGACCATCCAATTAATGTGGCTTTTGAACTAATTTCCCTCCTTAGTAGGTTTCCATTCTGATACACATTTATGCGTACCATCTCATAGATGTTTTGTTATGTTAAGAGACAATAACCATAAATTGCCTCTCTCTCTCTCTCTCTCTACATATATATATATATATATATATATATATTAATTTTGAATGTAAATCATATGTTCTTTTGCATGTATCAATTAAAGTTTAAAACTTATCTCATTTTATTTTATGCTGCAGATGTAATTTCAATTTTGATTTTACGACTTTTCTCTTCCATTTGAGAATGATTCGTGGGTGATTTATGCTTCTCTTTTATCCGTGTGTTGTTTGTTAACTGGTCATTAGATATGTACACAAAAAATTTAGCCAACAGTATAAAGCTACAATTGGTGCTGATTTTGTCACAAAGGAACTTCAGATTGATGACCAGCTTGTAACTTTACAAGTGAGTAGATTGAAATTCTTATTAGATCCTCTCTTCATCGAATTTCGCAGAATCTTATATGTTTATATTGATTTCAGATTTGGGACACAGCAGGGCAAGAAAGATTTCAGAGTCTTGGTGTTGCGTTTTATAGAGGGGCAGATTGCTGCGTTCTTGTCTACGATGTTAATGTGCTTAGATCCTTCGACACTCTTTACAATTGGCACGATGAATTTCTCAACCAAGTATCTTTTCATTTCCTCTATTCATTCTTTGCATGTGGTTCTTCATTTGTTTTGATAAATGAAGCAACATATTTTGCTTGCTGATTTGTGTTCTTTATAAGGGAATTAATATCTTTTAGATCGACTAACTTTCCTTGCACTTATTTCAAATCATGTAATTGCTGGTTGTTTTATAGTGTTCCCCACATTTAGCTATGCCTTTTGTCATTCCATGATTCCTCTGATATGTGGCCTACAAATTTTATTTTGGTGATTTTAAAAGACTAAAAGTGGGTCCTAAAATTGTGCCACTTGCAAATAATTTGGTGGGGTCATGTGATGCCACTTGGCAATGATGAGTAGATGCAGATTATATTAGGATGCTGGAACTGAAAAGTGGTCTTACTTGGAAAGTATTGATAATAAGTGACTATTTTATAAGCAAGCAATGGAAAGGGATGCAGTGAAAAAGACGGTCGGTGTTTAGTTGTTGACTAACTGGTTGGAAATTTATGGGTTCTTTGGCTGCAACTAATTCAGCGTAAATGTATTTATTTGGATGAAATATATTTTACCTTCTTGAAAAGGTTTATTTCACTATTAGAAGTACATTTCTCAGGGGTTGGGCAATAAAAAGACAAATGCAATCTTGAAATAGAATGAAAAATGGCACAAACATGCACGGGGCCAAAGGGAGATAGAAAAATTATATTTCCTTGAAATATCCATCCAAAAATACTACTTTTAAAGTTTCCTGAAAATGCAGTACATTTCCACTGCATTCACTGTAGCTAAATGACCCCTTAATTGGATCTTGTGTAATTTTTTATGTGATTTCCCATAGTCCCTAGGTATTATTTGAATAAGCATGCATTTTTAATTACAAAGTGGCGTGATTAGTTTTGTATGAGGTGGTCTGAATAAGGTCCATGGGGCAGGATGAATTTAATAATTCAATCTCATTTTGTCAAATAAGGAACTTTCTTGTTGTGAGATTTTCTCCTATGAATTTGCCCTAGTATTGAGTGTGCATCAATGAAGTAATCCATGGACTAAATGTGGAAGAACGTTGCATCTTGAACGTCAGGAAGCTTGTAGTTAATTGGGTCATACTTGTGGTTATTTGAGTGATGAATCAGATGTCAAATCCTTTTCCAAGCAGACTCAAAGAGAGGAGTCATGTGAATCTAAGCTCCATGCTGAGGATGCTATCAATATCAACACACAGCAAATCTTTCAAAAAAAATATCAACACAATAATTTCATAGCTTTTGTGTCCTGAAGAGTTTCTTGAATTACTTACTGCTGTCCATAAATTCTTTAAATTCAAATGCACGACTCAACATTGTCCCGTGAAACTCATAGCAACAAGGCTTCAGGGTTATGCTTCAGCATTGTGGTATAAACAGGGGTATAAATCTCGGCCGATGTTGTGCGTATTGGCCGTACTAGCGAGATATCACCGATACACAATTATACGGCTGATATTTGTCCAAAAAAAATTTAGGAGAGAGAGATATCGGCCGAGACGCCGATATCTCGGGAATGGCGATTTTTGTACCCATGGGTATAAAGCTCAAGTAACATGTACTTGGAATCATTCAGAAAATCAGTGGAAAATCTTGAAAGGTAAACTAACATCTCAGCACTGTAAGAGATGAAATTGATGTCAGAGGGAAGTTCCTCCTAGTCAACTATTGTCCGACTTACCTTTTTCAATTCAAATGTGTTGGTTGAAAGGGGAAGAGTGTTATGAAATATACTGAAGAATTCTACAAGCTTTGGTGCACAGTGGCATCTGAAAAATGAGGAACAAATTGTATCAAGCTGTGCAGGCTGGTTCCGTATTGCATTCAGGATGAAGCAGAAAATGAAGTATGCCATAAAGTTGAGGTTTAACTCTCCTGTAGTAGGGAAAGAGGTGTATGTATGTTCATAGCCTCAGTCCTTTCCCTAAAATAAGAAAATTCCAGGATTGGAAATATGAGCTTTAAGAGAGGAAATGCTGGTTTTAAGAGCTGATTTGTTTTCACTTCCATAAAAAGGGTGCTGGATCTCCTTTCCAGGCTTTGTTGTGTCCATCTCAGATACTTTGCCCTTTCTATTGTACAATCTCCTTTTAACGAAATTCTTCTGTCATGTTAAAAAAGGTTGGAAATGCTTGTCGGAACAATCAAGGGCTTCTATAACTGGAAGTGATGGGCTGATATGTTTTGAAGGCCAAGCAAAACAATAAATGTCCTGTTATTTGCTTCAGGTGTGGGTGTTTGTGTAAAGTGTAAACATTTAAAAATGTTGTTGAAGAATCTGTTGAATTCACTTCTGATGATGGAGATGTGAAAGGAGAAATGGTCGATCTTGAAATTGGCCAAAGCTTGGTTATAAACCAACTTTTCACTACCTCTAAGTTAGACTCTTGTGGGAATTGGCGTAAAATCTGTCCAGATCCATTGCAAGACAAATGGTAGGTGTGCTCCATTGTAGTTGATGGCTGTATTTTTTGGAACATTGTTTCAAAATATATGGTTAAGAAGCTTAAGTTCTAGAAAATATCTAGTGCTCCATTGTAGTTGATGGCTGTATTTTTTGGAACATTGTTTCAAAATATATGGTTAAGAAGCTTAAGTTCTAGAAAATATCTAGAACCATATCACATCTTATAGTTTGAGAGTTGAGCAAGGTTACGAAGTAATGGTGAACAAAAATGTTTGATTTCTTTTTTCAGTGCGTAAAAACTGTAGAAGTGTACTACAGTGGTGTTTCTTTGTGGATGGATGTCATTTGCTTCTGAGGAGGCCTTGGTAATTCAATGGCATGCGACATATAATGACCACTAAACATTTCATACTGGTAATGGGGAGATCGTACTTTTTCCAAGGAAGAACGAGCCTCTAAATCTGTCCAAGAGGCAGGTAGTAGCTTTTTCTTGTCTGAATCTGTGAAGGTAATGGAACTGGTGCTATGTGTAAGTTGATAGTAAAAAAGAGGTGAAAACCTATGGGTGTGGCTAGTGTGTTGGAGCCTCTTTTAGTATAGCTCATGTATTTTCAGGTATTTTGGAAGTATTTTAACAGGATCATGAGTTCTAAATAGTCCTTGTTGTCCACATACCATGCTAATTTATGCTTTAGAGGATCAACCACACCCATTAATTAACATAATCAACCCATTTACTCACTGATTGTAGCTGCACCAAACTCAATAATTTGCTCTGGTTCAAGATTTATGAACAATAACTGATTCAACATTGGTTTACAATATGTCTGTTAGATTTGGTAGCATACTTGTATACTTGTAGAATTCCTAATTATATTCATATCATCTGTGCTGGTTATTTGTGTCCATGTACCTTTCAAGATAAGAAAAAGAGGAAAAAGAAAAGAAAAGATTATATTTTTGCATAAATTTTGTTTGCCTTTATTTTAAAATAGTATTTCTATTTTTGTTGGTATGTTGCTTTTCTATATTTCCCTCTATGAGATTTCTAAACCTTTTAGTCCCAAACGCACTTCTATGCAGTATGGATATTTGGATTTGATTATTTGAGGCAACTACTATTTCAATCTAATTTTAGTTGCAACATATATGTAGCCATATGTTCCTATGTCTTTTATATTATCATGCTGCAACAACTTAGGTGTGGATGCACCACAGGCAACCTATAGGAATGGTTTTGGTTGCAGTATCTGAGTTACTTGATTATGTTTAGAGGTGATTGGGTCTATGTTTTAAATCATCATCTTGCTAACTTGTCACATTTGAACTGCAGGCAAACCCTCCTGATCCTAAGACATTCCCATTTATCTTACTTGGAAACAAGGTTGATATAGATGGGGGAAACAGTAGAGTGGTAAGAATAAAAGAGGGTTTTTTCAAAAGATTCCTTTTGCTACTTAGTTTTATTAATTTCCTGCTGTGAATGGTTCTCATATGTCTTTATGTGAACTGTCCAGCATGGTTGAAAAGGCTTCTGAATGGTTTGGGATGTGTCCCAATGGCATTTGATCAGATGAATATAACCATGCTTTCCAATACTGTAAGGATCGATGGGTAAAGTGTGTCAAGAAAGGGATCAAAGTTGGGATTTATCCATCACCCAAAGGAGGATAAATTGTGTTTGTGCATGGCCATGAGTGTGTCCATTCACTAAAGAGTGAGTTCTCTTTTCTGGTTCTGAATTTCCTATATCTATGTAGGTTTCTGAGAAAAAAGCAAAGGAATGGTGTGCTTCCAAGGGAAACATACCTTACTTTGAAACCTCAGCGAAGGAAGATTATAATGTTGATGCTGCCTTTCTCTGTGTCGCAAAAGCTGCTTTAACTAATGAGCGTGAGCAGGATATGTAAGTATTTTTCAAAGGGTGCTCATTTTCCAGTTCACTGCTTTTCTTTTTTGTTTCTTTGTTCCTTCAGATGTTGGCATGCATTTGCATCTTGCTTCATTCTTATGTAATGTTATTTCATCTTCATTGGAAACTACTTGGGTTTTGCATGTGGTTCTGGTTGTTATAAATGCCTTTGAGACAATACTGAACCAAACAGAGTATAAGATTGTAGGTATTATGTGATAAGAGTATTGCAGGTAGTTTCTATCATTGCACAAGCTAGTGTGTGGGGGAAATATTCCAGAATGATCATGTATGGTTGTCAAAACTACATGTGTAAAATGTTACCTAAATTTAGTTGCTTTTGAAAGGCTTTTATTAATGCTCTGAAGGAGCAATTATTTCCCTTGATGGATATCCATCTCTCTTTTCCTTTAAATTTCTTCTAAAATTAGCTTAAAAGTTGCTTGTTCTCACTTTGTTGATCTTTAAAAATTAGTGTTGGAATCTATGGTTAAAATCACTTCCATTCCTTTGTTAGTGCTCTCACTTTGTTAGTGCATCTTAAAAATGACAAGCTTACACATGAATTTATTAAATTCACAAGCACCAACGAAAATGTTAATGAAACATAAACCCAAATCCAAATTTTGCATCTGTAACTAAAACAGTAAACCCAAATCCCCATATTTATTTTGAACAAATCTCTAAGATTCTTTGTATTTACTCTATAATGATTCAATTCATTAGCAATTAATATTTGCTCGAAAATGTCTTCAAGAAACATCTTTGTGTTGGGGCTATTATCAAAGAGGGCACCTCCTGAAGCTTATTTGTGAGAATATCTTTTTTGAGCTGTAAAAAAGGATATTTCAATAAATAAGAGAAACCAAGTACAGAAAAAACGTTACATCACTAAAGAGAGGTCTAAAGAGATAGACCAACGACAAAAGAAAAACATAAAAAGAAAGAATCCCCAAAAGAGAAACAAAATTAAATCCCTGATAGAGTATCTGTTTGTGAGAATCTCCAAAATTATTTTATAAGCACAATTGACCAAACTTGTTGATCTAAAGTGTGACAGCCCCTTAGGCTATCTTTTGGAATTTAGGATATGAAAGTTTTCATTAATTTCTTTATTTAGAAAGCCTTGATTATGAAAATCTTCATAAAATCTTCTTACAATATATGTAATATTCTAAAGTTCCTTAATATTTTAAAGCTAAAGCCAGCTCTCGCTCTCTCTCTAAAAAACCTCATTCTCTTTCAACACTGGTTCAACTTCCATTTCAAGTCCAATAGCTTGAAGAGTGCAACAAGGAAGCGCTTAACAATGTATTCCTCTTCAAGTCAGATAGCTTTCTTGACAAAAAATTCCTTCATTTCTTGGAGTCCCTCTAATGCAGAATTCTGAGAGCTTGCCAAAACTCACTTTCACCGCTGCTGGTCCTCTTGTTTTGTCCCCACTCACTCACTTCCTGTTGTTTCTTGTTGGATTCCTCCTCCCAAATCGTGTGAGTTGAACTTTGATGGTGACTCCATCAAGGAGATAGATCATGGAGGTGTTGGTGGTCTTCTTAGAGACGAGTCATCTACCTTGGTTTCATTCTCAGAGCTTTCTTTCTGAGGTGACACTAATGAGCTTGAAGTAAGGCCTTAAAAAGTTGCAGGCTTCTTGATTTTGTGGGATTTTCTAATGCCATTGTTGAAGGTTATTCCTAAAGTGCAATCAGCTAGTGTTCATCAAGCCTTTTTTTCCTTGACAGTTGTGGGATTTCATCTCTCTCTCTCTCTTCTTCTTCTATTTAAGAAATTATCAGATCTCATTTTCGAAATCCTAGATATTCGTGTGCACAAGGTCTTATTGTTAGGAATATTCATCACTCCAATAATGAGAAATGGACCATTTAGTTCATTTAGGAGCTTCCTTTGATTTGTTTTTTTTTTCAACTCTGCCTTTCCTTTGTACAGGTGTTTCATAGTTGTTAAAATCTTAAATACACGATTCGTATCTATCAACAAATCTTACAATTCGTATAAATAATAGAATTATGGGGTTATTAAGAGTGTGAAAGCATGAAATATTTCGTTTTAATGGTTTTTAAGTCTTGAGTTGATGAACATTTAAGACCTTTTGATTTTTCGAGGGTTTTTTTAGTTCATTATTGACCTTTTACAGTATAGTTGGATTATATATTGGTCTTATACTTTTGGGAGTTGGAGCATTGAAGTTTTAGCTCCAATGAACTGGTTATATAGAATTCACTTAATATTGAAAGAAAGTTGGAGAATTGTTCATGTTATTACATTTTAGATATATTTTACGTCATTTCATATATTAAATATTTTTTAGGGAAAACACTTATGAATCTTACGATTCTACGATTTACGATACACGATTTGTGATTCAAGATGTATTAACGATTTACGATACGATTCGATTTTTACAACATTGGGTGTTTGTATCCACTTTTTTATTACTAGAGTCTACTGGGACTCATCTGAATGTATTTTACCCAAAAGTTGCGTCGGATTTGATGAAATAAATATGATGTAGGACAAACTATAGGGTAACCCTCAATACCTAAATTTACATAAAAATAATGCATCCTAACATCTAATATGGTTGAAATTAATTAATCAATTAATAACGGCAACAAGAAAAAACGTAGAACAACAGTAAAAGGGTTAAGAAGAGGGTTGTACATGTCTAAGATATATATCTAAATGTAGTAGCAGGTCTGATAGGTCTAGAACAGATCTAGGACAGAACTGAGACTGGTCTTGGGGCTGTTTTGGGACAGATCTGGGGCTGAATTGGGACAGATCTGGGACAAGTTTTGGTATTGTTTATAGGACAGATTTTGGAGCTGTTTATGGGACAGATTTGAGACAAGTTTGGAGCTGTTTCTGGGACGACAATATTAGGAGAAGAAAAGGAAAAGAGAGAGGAAGAGAGATAAAGAGATGGAAGTAGAAGAAGAATACCCGAAGATGGAAAGATGGTAGCCTCACACTAGGCTTCACGCCAAAGGAATCACTCCCAAATTATTTTCATCCCACAAGCTACGGAATAAAACTTCAAGTTCATTCATCATTAAGTGTCAATTACGTATGGAGGGGTTACATCATATATATATAATGACTTAAAAACATGAAAAAGACCAAAACACCGTAAAATAAACAAATACCAAACTACCTCCAATGATTAGAAAGCCCTAATTACGTATAAAATCACTAAATTTTCCCAAACAAAGCCAACTATTGGGCTAAACAAATAAATGAAAGAAAAAATACAATCATGAAAAGGTGGAAATCCTAAATCTAAATATAGAAACTTGCTAAATATGGAAACTCATATGGTGCTCCGCATCAAAATATCTTGACTGTTGGATTTGATGAAATATCAAGACTGACTGATATTTTCATTTCTACTATTCTCAATGCAGGTCTACTCCTGCACTCTATATCTTCCATTACTACAAGGAAGTTTGTGGCTTGCACCACATTCAGTTTCTTTGAAAACGTTCACCTTTTCCCTTTCCAAAATTTTAGCTCCAGAGCTTTATTAGGAGTTGCATGTGAGCTAGCTGACCTGTTATGTTAACAGGGCCGGCCCTGACATTTCGGAGGCCCTAGGCGAACTTTTAAAATAGGGCCCTTTGCCTTTATATACACTCACAAAAAAAAAAATTATATATATTTTTAATAAAGTGTAAAATATTCAAATCAAATATAAAAATTAAATTTATAATAAAGTATTATTTAAAATTTATTCTTCTCGGATTTTAACATGCAAAATTACTAATTAAATTACTATATTCAAGTTCTTTTAACATATCTTTTTTAAAATAAAACACTGAACATAGAAGCTTTAACCGTGTATCCTTCGAATAATGAAATTAGACAAATAGATAAATATGACAGGAGTTAATTAGGAAATGATACATGCTGAGAAATTGTTTAAATGTATTATTTCATCTTTTATTATCTTTTTTATTTTTTATTATCTTTTTTAAAATAAAACACTAAACAGTAAACACTCAAAACAGATCTCAAACATCCATGATGAATTCAAAATGACGGAATCGATGAAAAAATACCTGCAAATCTGAAATCTGCAACTCAGCAAGCTGAAGGTGAGAAGAACAGAGAGATCACGGAGAGAGTCAGAGAGAGATCAGAGGAGAGTGAGAGAGAGAGCACAGTGAAAGAGAGTGAGAGATCAGTAAGAGAGAAGGAGAGGAGATAAGAGGGTACCAGTATTTTCGGATTTAAAAAAGGGCCTATATTTTGACCGTTTTAAAGAATACAAAACGATAAAAAATGTGAATTGGAAGACGAACGGGCGGAAGAAAACGCGGAAATCGCGCAAACCAACCCGAACGGCACACACGTTTCCACGCGGAATCGCGGACCTGCGTTCCGCACGTGCGAACGCGGGCCTCGTTCCGCACGTGCGAACGTGGGCCTGTTCCACACGCACGAACACGGTCTGCGTTCCGCACGTGTGAACGTGGACCTGTTTTCCTCACGTGCGAACGCGGAACAGCGTTTTGCACGTGCGGACTCGAAACGCGCGCGGCGTGCTGTATTTGTAAACGCGGAACCGCTTTCCGCGCGCGGGCGTGGGGACGCGGAACGCGGGCCGCGAAAACGAGCGGGTATTGAGCGGGATATTGGCCAGGCCTGAGGCCCTTAATAAGTTATATATATTTTTGGAGGCCCTGCCTATTTAGAGGCCCTAGGCTCGAGCCTACTTCGCCTATAGGCAGGGCCGGGCCTATATGTTAACAGTGTTGAGCAGACCTCAAATCCAATCTGCTAGGCCCTTTAAAATTCAAAAAGTGAAACTTGTTCCTATATTATTTATGTTCACACACACTTATCAGCATCATATGGTGAAATGATTCATATTATTTGATGTATGTGCATCAGCACAGTGTCATCAGTAAACCTATGTGTGGTGGGATGTACAGGGACCTCGTCAATACTGAATTGGGGGTTTTGTGAAGAATTGCCCCTATTCAGGTCCTAAATTTTTTTCAATCATTTCAAGATGTTTGTAATTTTCCACAGCAAGTAACCACATGCAGACCAAGATACAGAATTCTTATTTTTTTAATACCAGAGAATGCCCATTGTCTATTGAAATCTCCATTTTCTACAAGCAGTTATTGCTTATTTTCTAGAAATATCCCTATTTTTTAATTTTTAAATATACAACTTCTATTAAAAAAATTCAAATATTGGATAAAGTTAACCCTACATCTCTGCCTTCAGCAACATCTTTCTTCATCTTATATTCCCTAGTGTAGATTTCCAAGGATCAGGGAAGACTTGGTCTGACCCTCTATTTTGTGTGTGTGTGAGAGAGAGAGAGAGAGAGAGAGAGAGAGAGTGCAAAAATAACTCTATTAGAAAATAACTTACTGGTTTTATTCTAAAGAATTAAGTAAAAAACATATTGATAATTTTAATCAGATTTTATGAGGAGAAATGTGTTGTAATATTAGTCATCTTGGACAATAATGTTAAAAAGTATTAGTAAAGTCCATTAAAAATGGGTGCGAGTTGAACCCAGTTTTGTTTGCCACTGCAACATCATCATTGCTTGTGTTTTTGGGGCCCTAAGTGAAGGTTTGGCATCCATCCATAAGAAACTCACGTTACTTGTATAACTCTTAAGCTGCAGCTATGGATTTATATGGCGAGATGTTTTCCTTTTGCAGCTACTTCCAGGGAATTCCGGAGGCTGTTTCAGAAACTGAACCAACGGGTGGGCGCTGTGCTTGTTGAGATGGTCTACTCTCTTAGGAACAGTCATACAGTGAGTGACCTTCAAATTCACTTATTTTTTTCTGATTGATCCTTTTTTTTTTTTTTTTAATTTATGATTCCATTCTGTAGAAATTATATGTCAATTGTAAACTAAGTTCATTATCAAGATCAGTATGCAGCCATCTGCGAATGTAAGATAATTTCAATTGGATGTTAACCTGAATATCCACAGATGGAATTTGCCAAACTTGGGTCGCTTGCTGGGAGGAGGAGGATTCAAGATTGTTTTTTTCTCTTTAAATTTCTGCCTAATCTCATAAACTGCAGTTGGTATATTTTTTATTTTATAGAGATGACAAATCTTAAGGTAGTTGCTTAGTTTCCTCTATCTTGTGGTAACATTTTTTTTTTGCACATTGTTGTAATAATTTTGCAAAATAATAAATGCCCTGGCTAGGGTTGTCCTGTCTTGCGGTCGTGATCATCATTGAACCTTTAATCCATCTAAGATAGTATTCTACTTTTCCACTCAAATGGTAACCATGCAGATTTTGAACTACTTGCATAAAGTGTCGCACAAGGCAATGGGCAGAGCCATCTTCTTTGTTAGATCCAAACAAACAAGCAATGTAACTCAAGAGGGGGTTAGCCTGATGGTCAAGAAGCTTCTCTCGTGAAAGGAAGTCTTGAATTCGATTCACGCTCAACATCTCTCTAGGCCACTCCCCGTAGTTGCTTACTTGGTGTGTGTGGGATTAGGAGGCTTGTACATTCCTTAAGGACCAGTTGAGTCTCATTCTGGATACTCGACCAGCTTCTTGTGTATGGATTGTATATAATTAACAAATAGCCTCACTAGTGTACTGATGCGGGAGCTTGGCATGCCTAGGATGTGTAATGGCAGCATGAAGCTGAGGATGCCAGTTTGGCTAAATCTGGGTCCAATGACTTTATCATTGTCTTGATGGGTGGTTTTATGTTCCAAGGTGTCTTAGTGGGTGGAACACTTGGATTTAGGTCCACATTGTTGTCAAGTATCCAATAAAATTTTCTGTCAGCAATATTAGGAATAATTATTTCGATCCATTGACGAAATAAAAAGTCTATTGAAACTTCCTTTTTCTTAATAGAGATTTGATAAGAGACTTTTCTTTTTAATGGGTCTTAGACCCCATTGTTAGTTGTGATGTGAGGAGGATTATAGGAGTGGAGTCTAATACCCCACCCACCTGGGTATGTGGGAAGAAAAGTCCCACATCACCCAGGACTAGTGTTTGATGTGGGATTTAAGAGGAGAGCACTCCTCCTTTAGTACAAGGTCCTTTGGGCCCAAAAGTGAGACGGGCCCTAAAGCAAAGTCATGAGCTTAAAGCGGACAATATTATGTTAGAGGGACGTGCGTCACAAATGGTATCAGAGAGAGGTTCAACTCTCTATTTCTGTGGTCTCTCTATCTGCGTTGTGACAGAGTTGGGGACGACTCTGGTCTTAAGGGAATTGGATTGTAATACTCCACCCACTTGGGCATGTGGGAAGAAAAGCCCCACATTGCTTATGGACTTAGGTTTGATGTGGGATTTAAGAGGGCAGCACCCCTCCCTTACTATAAGGCCTTTTGGGCTCAAAAGTGAGACTGGGCTCAAAACAAAGTCGTGAGGGCGTGTGTGAACTTAAAATGAATAATATTGTGCTAAAAGGATGGATGTTACATTGAGGGTATATGAAGTTTCACCCTGTCCAATTTTCTTATTCTTTTATTTTAAAATTTTAAAACTCAATAGCTTATAAATTAAAATTTAGAAGGTTAACATGACATTGTTTCAATCAGCAATTGATAAATAACCTTCCTATTTCCTTGTGTTGCTCCATTTAGAATTGTGGGGTTCGAGGCATAATGACTTGATTCTAACTTAGTTTTGTTATAATAATTTGTGATTCATTTTGTTGAATAGTTGACATTGATTTAGCCTAAAATTTAAGAATTGGACTAATCTAGTTCGATAATTATAATTTTATTCGTAAGTCAAATTTAAATATCTATAATGTATTTTAAATACATTTATATTATTGGAGATAATATCTTATCTAAAAGAAAGTTATTTTTTTAAAGTTTGTCTATAAAAGTCACATGAGTAATGAAAATTCTCTTGACCATCATTATATATTTTAAATACATTATTTAATGTTGGTCATGTGATGATAATGATTTTATTAATGAATTAATTAAATTAGGACTATGAATCATACAAAGTAAATCAAATTTTATCTAATTGAAAGTTAATTATTTCCTTCAAATTAGTAAACTCGAGCTACAAATTTGACACAGTAAAAGAAAAATGACAGAACCTATTGCTAAAATTAACAAATTGTAATTATATCACAGTCATCGAAGATTTGTCCTATCTATCTAAAGTTGACTTATTGATACCACTATAATTAAACAATTTTATCATGAATTTAAATTAATTTTCTTTCATTCACATCTTTTTTTGTTTCCAAGGTGTTCATGCCTCTTTGAGTACTCAATTAATCATCGAGATATGTGCAAACCTCTTTATTAACACATCAAGTGACCTTTTGGAGTGAATTTGATAGCGAAGTCAAGACTTCTGTTTCCTGAGTCCTGAGTTCACATCTTATTCTACTGGGTCTTACCGTCAATTTAAATCTTTATCCTCCTTTTCTTAATACTTTTAAAAAATTAATAATTTTTAAAATAACACTTAAAACATGAGACTTTTAAAAGTGTCATTTCTTATAAAACAAAAATGTCTTTGGAAGACTACTTACTGAGTCACAACACAATGTCGTCGAGGGGGGCTTGCAAATGTACAATATAGACTCCATTGTAAGCATGGATTACTATATCCATTTAAGTATAGGGCTCAGATCTATTTCAATAATTTTTCTTTTAATATGCTTATCAAAAATCACCTTAATTAGTTTGATCAGTTCTCAAAATTTCATTATTTTAAATTAATTTTTTAACATTGAAACTTTATGACATTTAAAAAAATAGTTTGATTAATTTGATTAGATTGATTTTTGATAGACAATATATTAAAGGAAAATCCATTTCAACAAATTCATCACTACTCCATTTGATAGGCTCGACGCTCAGTCAGACATACTAATACTGTACAATCCAATACGTAGGGTGATCATTTGCCTTTAAGTTTATTTTATGCAGAAAAATTTCAGAGGCATTTTAATCTCACAAAAGACTTCTTCACTTTACTGCTCTTTACACATAAATTTATCAAGAGAGATAATGTTTTATTTCGGCCAAATAGCACTCACAAATCCATTAGAAATTTACACTCAACCCCTTTATGAAGAACTCAACACTAAAACTTCCAGCGACCCCAAAGGGTCTGGAGGGGTTGGTCTGACGGCCAAGAACCTGACTCAAGAAATGGGATTTTGTGATCGATTCACGCTCAGTCGAAAAGGGTCACTCTCTATTGAACTTATTCAGTATGTGCAGAGCCGAAGATTAGTTAGATAAAATTCCTGAACACCTTAGTTAAATATATTTTTTACAGTGATTCCCCTTTTTGTATAACTTTTTTAACATCATTCACCTTTTTTTAGTGTGTATTCATATCGATCACTTTCTCAACTTATACTTTGAATCGAGTGTTTGTTTCTAAAAGCCAAGGTTGCTATCGTGCTTGACAGCCATTTCTACTTAGTCTCCTCTGGTGGGTGTTCTTAATCATTTTAATCTTTTGCAGACCCTTTTGTTAAGCATCTGAATTGACTTGACAATGTTTCCTCTTTGTTACTTGGTCTTTAAGTAATGTGGAAAATGACCTAAATGGGAGTATAGACGGTGACAATCTCAATAGTTTTACAGTCAATGGTGTTATGTCCACTAGGGTTAGACTTTTAATTAGAGTTAAATTTCACTTATTTTTGTTTTAATTATAGACGACTACACACAAAATAGCAAGTCAACCAGTTATGAAGCACATCAAATGATCTATTTTTCCTCTTTGTACATGTGATTTACAACCTTCCAACTTAAACCATAATTATAAAGGTGACAACGGATTGAATTCGCTTTTAATTAAGAAACTATTGAACTGGCTCAAACCCAATTTAATTGTTAAATTAGGAAGATCAATCTAACTCAATTATTAATCAAATTTGAAATGCCATCTGAAAAATAAGATTACATAGAGTTGGGGTTATGGATCATCCTCAGAACCATCAAAGGTTGCATCAAAATGAATCAATGTAAAAACTAAAGATAAATGTGGTGAGGATTATGCATATTAAAGGCTGGAGACACCCAAGTGTATCCCTAGGCCAAGAAGTACAGCGACTCAAGATAATGATCTTAGTTTAGAAACTCGAGAAAAGTTGATTCAATTGAGTTGACTCAATTGACTCAATTTGTTACATTTTTTTATTAATATAGGGATTCCCCCTCCAAATCGGAGGTGAGACTAATTCCATGGATATACATGACTAAACGCAAGCTTCATGTATTCAGTAAACCCGGAAGAAGTCGAACCTAAGATCAGACTTCTAGTCTGATCTTAGAAGTTTAGACTAACTGAGCTACCCGTTGAAATATGTCATGATTCAATTGTGCTTTTTTTCCCTTTTAAGATTTGTTTTATCGGTTTTAAAACAAGGCCAGCCATCCTAAGATGGGCAAAATTTGTTAGGAGACACGGGATGGAGTGAAATTCCCATTTTACTCCTACCAATGTACCGCTCATCAAATACCGGTGTACTAATAATATGTCGTTCTGCATATCGATACACTGATACTTTATGAACGATACACCGGTAGAGGTAAAATAGGAATTTCACTCTATCACATGTCTCCTAACAAATTTTACCCGTGTTAGGATGGACATCCTTAAAACAATTTCTACTCATGCAATCATAATTCAAAATATGGAATCAGGACTTGACTCCGACACCACTTTTGCTCGGTGGCTTGGGCAAGTGGAAGTAACCAAGAACTTGATGGGAGACAAGTCTGCTGAGCCAAGTGAAGCAGTTTCGAGAAGAGTTTTTTCTTTTTATGCCTCTTGGGCCTCTACCCTTCCGGAATTTAGAAACGTCTCTGCGAACGACATCCTTCGTGCTTGGAAAGAATGTGTTGACTTAGTTTAGCTTTTTCCTTTCCAGGTTGTGTGCGATGGTCCTGAGGGTGTGTTGAGGTTTTAATGCTTATTTTGAGCTTTTTCTTTTTTTGTGTTGCACCTCTGGTGCCTTTTCTTATTAGTATATTAACCATTCAAAAAAAAAAAAGTCTGCTGAGCCAAAATCGATCCAAAAGGTCAAGGTGAGTCAAGCTGCATTTGTTTTACCGATTCAAGTTGATTAGCCAACTCAAGACCCGAGTGGCGTTTCTTACTTTTGGACAAGTGACTTCAGATAAGCATGATTTGATGGTGACAAATATGGACAAATCCCATCTTAATTTGCCTGATTTTTCTCTCATGAAATTTCCTTCCATCTCACCTATTTCTTTTCAAGCATTACTAGAAGAGGAAGACCTTCTCTCAAGTCAGTCTCTCCCAACACAAGTCAATCACAGTTTCCATGCAATTTCTTGCTGAAAATGAAATTGTCTGTTCTCTTGGTGTGGCCTTCCTAGACATTACTCATGCTTTTCCCTTTTCATTTGCTCTTGTCTGCTTCTTCAACTCAAACCTGCCTCTGTCTTTTCATTATCAGTCTACAAAAATGTTCAAAATCCAATTTCCATCAATTAAGGCTAATCAATCCACCTAAAACAGAGACCTGTGGGACCTGTTTAAAAATGACCCAATTCATGTGGGCTCTCTTGATTGAATGACAAAAGGCGCTTTTTGTTTAGATTGGCCTCTTATAATTCATAAGATACTGCTTTGGATTGGAGAACATCATCGTGCGAACTTTCCGCGAAGCCCGCATGGGACGACGGCGATGGATTCATATAAAGGGTAGTCTTAGTACATGTTCTGTTATAAAAGTCTCTTCAGCGACATAAATGGGTAAATTCAATCTGAAAGTAAAATAAATCTAAATAGACTTAACCCATTTAGTAACACTCGAATCCGAATAGACCTGACCCAAAATCGACCTGACCCGCTGTCGAATCTAAGTTGAGATTTACTTAAAAATGGAGCTAAATTGGGTACACATGATTTACAGATATAGATTAGTGTGAGAGGGTTTGAAAAGTCAGTAAGATACAAATTGATACTATCTGGAATATTGAAAAAAGAGATAAGAAGTCTAAGATGAAGAATAGGAAGCTGCATTGCACGTGACCTTGTCTGCTTCAATGGTGTCTGATGAATTTTCAAAAGAGGTATTTTGAGTGGATGACTAGCTTTCAGTATGTGCTTTACTTAGAGTAGTCCTTTGATACTTTCTTCTTCTTTTCTTCTCCTTCTTAAAGAGAAGAGCAGAAACAAGTAAGCACCATTGTTTTTCATATCACAACATGACAATTATAAAGGACCATTATGATACCATATTAATGGAAATTCTTAATACCATTCACTTTCTATATTTTTGTGTTCTTTATTTGTCAATTTCTTTAAATACGAAATTGTAATTTAGCCGTAACCCTTTTGAAGGTAATAGCAGACTCAAGTGAATTGGTTTCGAGAGCATTGAGCCACTTTTTGGCGACTTTCACTTTCAACCCGATTCACCGCCTACGTGCCCTTTACGGCCAGTCATTCCAAAGAACACTTGCCCCCCTCTTACCGCAGCTGCTGGCACAGAGTTAGCCGGGGCTTCTTCCTCGAGTCCTGTCATGATCATGCACTCGACGAATTGATTCTTTCCTCTTTAAAGAGACCTGTAATTTCTATATATTCATTTAAATTCAATACTCTTTTCTTCCCTGATTTAGAACTAAAAAAGAGAAGAGATCCTCTGTTTTTGTTGCTTTGAATTGACTCTGGTAACACCCAATTAGCAGCCCTGTCCAAACCAATTTTTTCTCAAGACAACAATATGACCTGCTTTTTATATAATTCAACCCTTACCAATTAGAAATTGCCACCTAATTAATAGGCACATTTCTTCAAGAATTTCTATCAATTTGCCAATTATATTTTTAACATTGCTGAAGCTTGTTGAGAACCCTAATTACACAATCAAGAATGTGTTCTATTTATGGAAGGTTTTTTCCCATCTGATATAGATGGGTTCAAAAGTTTGAAGGGATATTCTTAGTTGTATACAAAGGAAAGTTGTAATTAAGGAAGTGCTATACTTCTGCAACAAAGAGAAGCAATCACAACATAGAGATTTACGTGGTTCTCTTTTGATATATTCACGGGTTGAATATCAATCTATTGTGCTCAAAGTCAAAAAAATGAAAGAGATACAACTCTCGTTACAGATGTTCTAAGCGACCATATATATTAATCTAATTAGAATTTACGTAAGTCGGTATGTAAAATTATAAAATAGTCCCCAATAAAAAAAATTAGATTGGAGGCTCCGCTCCAGTACTCTCGGACAAGGGGTGCGAGTCAAATTGATAACGCATCTCAGATGATCAGACTCCACTGAGTTTCTATATGCCAAGGATGCTTATACTGTGGGGAAATTATACACTTCCAACCTAATTAAATATAGACACGTTGGATATTTGATTGATTGAAGATGTGATTGGTGTATTCTATTATGAATTAGGTGTAAAGCCAATTACAAAGTTAGCCTGATCCATGTTATGTTAAAGCTTTTCTGGATAAAAAACAGGCCCTTTTTTTCTTTACATACCACGTATGTATTGAATTTTGCTAACAACTTTGAGAGGTTTACACCAACTTCTTTGAGAGGTTTACCAATTTTAAGGTGTAAAGCGAGTTCTAACCATCACTCCAACTTCTTTGAATTGTTAAAATTTAATTGTTTGATCGAGTATGCTAGGAACACAACCCTACCTATTACTATGATATGCGTTTTAAAAGTTGAAAACACATAAAAAAAAATTTGAATTTGATGCAAATTATTAAAATATCTTTCACTATATATGATTATTAATTAAATTTTAAAACCCTAATATCAAAAATTGAAATGATAAGATATGAAGAATATCATGTCGTACATGACCCTATGGATTTCTAATTTCAATATCTGAGTTGACGGGCCTCAATAAGCCATATTCTACTACCCAGTCAACCGGACATGGTTCTTTCAGGATCTTGCACCGAAGCCGCCTTTTGCTTTCTTGTTTCTCCTGTAACATTACAATAAGTGCAGCAGACTTTTCAGCTTACCTAGGATCCATGGAAATTCTTTTTTTATTTTATTTTATTAAATAGAGGCAAAATCTGATCCAACTCAATTACCCGATCCCATCTGAATCACCCTATTCTTATAAATGAGCCAACCCCAAATGAATCGTTTAATAGATAACCCGAACCGATTTACACCTCTTTATAAATAGGTAGATCCGACTCAAACTCAAAAATAAATGGGCAGAAGCAATTGACTGAATTATTGTCATGCCTGTGTGCAACAAATGCAACCATATGAGGTATATACCTATTTAAAAGGTCGTATTGCAATGTGCCTCACTAGAGAAATCTTCTTAGACATATAAATGAATAAACCCTACTCAATTTCAAAATAGATCCAAATCAACTTAACCTGTTTAATAAGACTCAAGTCCCAATAGACTTGACCCAACGCGACCCATTGTTAGGTCTAGCATTGACCCAACCTTTAGCTCATTATTAAATGGTTGACCCAAGTCAATTGGCACTTAACACACCATTTACTAATGGTCTTGATCCAACTGGAAATGACTCATTCATTAAATGAGTTAACCCAACAACAATAATTCTAAATGGGTCAATTTGACCAAATTAACTCATTTGTTAAATAAGTTGACTCGATCCAAGTTCTTGAAGAAAATTAAATAGGTTTCCATGACCATTTATTAAATGGTAAACCCAATCCAATACCTATTTATCTCAACCCATTTATTAAATGGATTAGTCAAGTTGATTTTATTCACTTATCAATTAAAACCGTCCTTACATGAGTTAGAGGCAAACAAATAAAGAAAAAAAAATTAATTTTTTTTTTTAAAAAATCCTGTCTTCTATTTTCCCCAAAAAAATTCCCATCGAATTAATTTTACGTTAAAATTATTTTTTCTAAAAAAACAACAAACATCCCAAAATCAAATATTAAGATATTTGATGACCCTTTTGTATGGCTCCCATCCCTCAAAATTCCTTATCCATCCAACATGTTCATCAGAAAACGAACCTACGATAACCATGTTTTTTTTCTTCTTGTTCACATCAATGATATCTACAAATTTTTTTTTTTCAAATAAAAGCATTTTTTATTGGTTGCATTTGAATGAATATACATATATTATATATACTAAAGAAATTAAAATAAGATTAAAGATAATGAGAAATATTTTTATCCTCTCACTTTAGTACGTAAAGCCTTTTGCTTTACAAGTCTTCATTGCTGAGTATGGTGTCAAAAGAAAGGGAACCTCAAAATTCTCTCTCAAGAAGAGGTGGAGAGAAAAGCCCTAAAAATTCATCTCCGTGCTAGTCTAGATGAAATTTACCGTACAAATACGAATGAAATCGGGTCGAGTTGGGTCTGGTCGGGTTTCTTAAAATCCAACCCAAGTCAATAAAATACGGAATACGAACCGACCTGACGCGACCTGAATTTTAACGCATCTAAATCTGAATTCTAACCTGACTCGTATTACGAACCCATTTTAGTCAAGTCGGATTAACTTGAAAATTTCTCAACCCAATCTCACCCGAATTCCATGCTGGTTTTTATATTCTCAACTCGACCCGACCCACTGACCCAACTCGCATGACCTGACCCGCATGATTTCTTGGTTGAGTCAAAACCTTACTCGAGTTTCACCCCTAAGTACAACCAATTGGAAGAAGTCACATCGATATAAAAGTTTTACCATTAATTTAGATAATTAAAATGGCTAAAACACTATTAATTTTTTACACGTTACTTATTATTGGGTCGAAATAAATAAATAAATTTATCAAATGATTGATTTAGGTCTGTTAGAAAATATGGAACATGTTCTGATATTATGTTAGAAAATCAAGACACGATAACATTCTTAAAATAGAACTCTCAAAAGCTAACTATTAAGAGAAAGATATATCAAGTGATACATAGAGCATGGGTGAAAATCTCGCCAAACTAACATAGCGGCCGATATGGCCGATATCTCTCTCTCTCCTCAACTTTTTTTATAAATATCGGTGGTTTATTTATTTTTTCTGAAAAATAAGAAACAAAACAACCCGATTTTTTTTAAATAATTGGAGAACATAAATATCGACTGATTTTCAGTTGATATGGCCTAATACCGGCCGAGATATCGGCATGGGCCCACAGCCGATATCTATTTTTTTTTTTTAAAAAAAAGATATCTATGGATATCAGCTGATAATTGGCCAATACATATCGCCGAGATTACAGTCGATATGATACGTATCGGTCGAGATTTATACCTTTGATATAGTAATTGATTTATCAAATTAGACGACGCACATCCCACTTTACACCATTCTTAAAAAGGTTGGCAAATGTCATTGGACATATTTTTGATGGGTCAATTGAAAAATGAGGTCAATTGGGCAAAGATTAAAAAATGATATTGATTTAAGTCTTCTTGGTTAAGTCTTTGAGAGAATCGAGTCGCATGAGTTATGAATTTCTTTCATGTGCAAATTTAATTGAGACATGATTTGATTGAGTGTCATGTGACTGCCACACAACTCACAAGCCTGTCCCTATTTGATACAACTAAGTCAAGTCGTGTGGTGTTATGCTGCTAAATAAAAATCATCTTCTTTTATAAACGAAATATTTTGAAAAAAAAAAATAGAAATGAGCAGAAAATACGTATGGAGTACGTACCGTGTCAACGGTTTATTGTTGATCTACGTATGGAGTACGTACCTTGTCAACTATTTTTTAAAACTTTAGAAAATATTTAAATTTTTTATAAAATATAAAACCAACATAAGAAAATACGTAATATGAAGTTCAAATTTGTTGATGGCCCTCTAGTCTCTAATTAGATGATTCATTGATTTCTCCCTCCATTGCGACACACCTAAAGGTGCAAGTATAGGATGATACGAAATGTATTGACCGATATATATCATTACACTCATACCGGATGCGTATTGGGTATTGCAACCGATACGTTTATCGATAGATACAATTTTTTTATTTTTTATTTTAAAACCATTTCGACCGTTTTACCAATTGAATCTTGCATTGGGTCTAATTCTACTCTAAGATACTCTTGAATTAAGGTTTTTTAAGATACTTCCCATTTTTGAATTTCTTGTGGAAAAATTAATGAAATGATATATAAATGTTTCTAAGATTTAATGAAGAGCTCTTAATGTGGTTGATATAATTTTTAGGGTGTTTATGTGAATTTTCTAATATTTTGACATTTTTATGAAATTCAGAATTTTGTATGATAAAAATATTATGAATCGTAATAGATAATACACATTCATTATAGGATACTAGTGAACATGAATTTCACATCATGTGTTTCCTTGTGTTGGTTTCCTATTTTCTAAGGTTTTTAGACATTTTCTAAGACTTTAAGACATTTTTAATTTTTTTAAGATATACCTTATTTGTATGGAAATTTTGTCTCTCAAGGCTATTTTGATTTGTTTCTGACTAAATTTTTAATCATTTCTTTTAGCAACTAAATTGAATTATACACAAACTTTTGCCATGCCATATTTTATTGGAAGTTCAACGATCTTCAATCATTTTGTCTATAAATTGAAATGAATGAATGAATGATCAGCTATGGAATCATAATTTCTTAAGGGAGGAAGCAATGAACAAACTACAATTTTTTGAAGGGACCAATATGTAAATTTAGAAAAATATTGGAAAAGAGCTAAGTAAAAATCCTAAAAGAATGTGAGGTTTTATGAAAATTTCACTATTGTGAGTTACGGTAAAATAAAGGCGGGTTACGTTACCGTTCCTCTAGTATAATATTGTATTATCTGGTATATAAATATCCTTGTCCATCCCTTATTTATATTTGTACTGTTTATAGAAAGGGTAAAACTATCATTGTACATGCCTCATGTCGAGTCCAAGGTAAATCTTAAATGTTTAAAATATTATTTTTTATTTTGATTGGTGTCGATTTAATATAAAAAATATTTATTCAATAATTTAGCAAAGATGTTTTGATGAACTCCATTTTGGATCTTTAAATAGCTTTTACAATATTCTATTTAAACATTTAATTTTTATTATAAAGTGCGTCATCCCCTTTTAATAAAACATGTTAGAACACTAGGACTATGTTTGGATGGAGGGTAAATTTTTAGAGGGGTGTATCATGGATAAGGGTACTCAAAATTAATACCCTTTAAATAGGAGTATTCAAAAAGTGAGAAAATGGGGTAAAGAGGGGTGTTATCCATTACCCCCAATTGGGGTTTCCAACCCAAGTGTCTATTAAAAATATAAATGGACAAACAAGTTGGATGTGATTAACTCTAAATTGGATGAAAAGGCGAATTGAAGATTTATATATTTCTCATTTATTTTGAATTAGATTCTTATGAAGGTGCACTAATTTAATTTTTAATCACATGAATTATAAGATAATCTAAAATGAACTCCAATAGATCACATAATTTTTAATTTTTTAGCATTCAATTTAATTCATTAGATAAATATTTGTACTGTTAAAACTTTAATAAAATGATAGAAACAACCCTATTTTTTACATGAAAGACTATTGTTTTTTTATCAAAAACCACGTGTCTTTCTATCACTTCCCAAACTTTATCTAGTAACTGAAGAGTTAGATGAGTTTCTTTTATTATTTTTATGTTAAATTTAAATCTACAGGAGTTAACAATTCATGGAATGAGTTAGATTGATGACTAAATAAGATGTACATAAAATCAAGTCTTTGTATTTAGCCATTCTCCTCAGAGTTTCTCTTGTATTAACGTATGATTCACTGCTAACTCTTAGAAGTTGGCCTGACTGTCAAGAACTCAAAGTCCACTTTAGAAAGTGAGAATCCTGTGTTCAATTCATATTTAATTCTAAAAGATCACTCTTCATAGTTTTATTCAATGTGTAAATTAAGAGATTTTCACACGCTCCGATCATTAAAAAAAAAAAATGGTTGACTGCTGAGCAGGACCACCAGATGCAGACACCCAAGCGGATGGTTTAAGCCCATAGACATTCAAGGATGAAAATCTTTTAATGGAAACAAACAAAACAAAGAGTCTAGTCTTCCAAAAACCACATGCCTAACAAAAAAGACTGACCAATCCCAAGTCTTCAATCCTCAAAAACAGATCGCCAATTGCGTTGTGGAGCGTGTGGCTGACATACACCCACCTCACAATCTACACTTTATATCAACGTGTCTCAATCGCCACCACCATTGCAAATTACAGATCGACCACATGCACTTAACCAAGCCTGTTCCTTTTTATCTTTAATATCTTTATATAACTCAAAATGATAGAAATTCAAGGTTTCACTCTAATGATACTAACCGAAGTGATAAAAAAGTTTCACATCGATTAATTGATAAAATCAATAATTCTATAAAACACTTGGGAGTTACACTTCTCTCGATGGTTAGCTTTTGAGAGTGAGTTATACTTCAAAAATATTATCAAGTCTTAGTTTTTAATATGACATCAGAGCAGGTCCCGTATGCAGCTGCGCACCTGTGATGTTTCCACCTGCAGCCACATGGTATAACTATATGTGAAAGCGGGTGTGAAGTGATAAAAAGTCCTATATTGGTTAATTTGTGAAACTACAGACTCCATTTAACACTTTAGACACCCTAGCTTTTAAGAGTGAGTTATACTTTAAGAATATTATTAAGTCTTAGTTTTCTAACATACTCTCATTAAGTAATTATCTTAACAAATTTTCGCTGCAGCCGATGTGATTCCTGCAGTTGGATTGCTCGGATGTGAGAAAGAAAAATGAATAAATCAACATCGTCAAAATCTCATCTATCTCGAATTAACTTTTCGAGTATCAATTTTGCATATGACCGTATAAAAAACAATATATTCTACTATATATTTTGTTATTTGCTATAATCATATCTTTTTTATTCTTTTTTGTAACTTTGTACCTCATTAACTCTCCATTCTTGACGGTCTCTAGCATGTTATTTGCATACCTAAATCAATATCACAAATATCAGTGATAGTTTCAAATCTACAATGTTTTTATTGACAAAATACTATTACCGCATTAATAATTGCGTTAAAAATTGCGATAAACGGTAATATTGCGATTATGTCCCGATAAATTTCAAGTAAATTACTAGTCAATTATTTATTATATTTTTATAATTTTTAAGTATTATATTTTCTACCAATTTTTTTCCGTTAATTTCTTGATAAAAAATTTGAAAATTTGAAAATATCCTGATATTACCAAAATGTTAATGTGATAAGTTTGAAATTTTGTTGACCACCAGTTCATTTGCTTAGATTTTTTTTAGATGTTTTAGAGTTTAGACCAATAAAAGATGGGCTGAGACAATTAAGAGGTGGTGATCCCCAGTTCAATTTATGACCGTTGCATGTAGAAGTCTTTCGTCACTTCGGTGACGACTGAAGAAAATATGGAGCCCAGCTTTGGATCATGAAAATGACAATGAGCACTAGCAAAGAAGCTTCATTCCATGTCGAAGGAAGTCCCCAGGAAAGCACGCCATTAAGGGAAAGATGGGATATAATATTGAACTGCACAAGGACTTAGTGTATGGAATTAGAAAATACAATGTCCAATCCATCTTCCCTCTCACCTTTCACTTCTAACACACCAAACTATGGCTTCCCAATGCATAATCCAGACCACCCATCTTTCCATTTATCCGATTATCTACTCTTGGGTGATTACTCAGAGGAGGAATCGACGTCTCCCGTCGTCGGGTTTTCTCCGAATCCGCAGCTTTCAACTGAAAATCTCCACGACGACTCCGGTCTAAATGCCGATGCCTATCCCAGAAGCAGTATCATGCAAGTGTTTCGACTTTGTTTGAATTCTGTTCTTTTTTTCTGTCTTAATGATCATATATGTTGATTACGGAGAGAGAGTTTGAGTAGGATTGAGTCTCTCAATGCAATTATGACTCTTCTATCTCTCTTTCTCCTGTGGGTTTTTTCCCTAAGGTTTTTCACGTAAATCACTGTATTTTATTGGTATCTCTCTATCTGTCTTTTTCTTATTGTTTTTGGATAGTTTGGCTGAATTTGGTGTTTGGGTGTGTTTATGCAGGAGCTCTGAAAGTGAGGAGAGGACAATTAAGATGGAAAGTGGAATTAGGATTGCATTTAGAACAAAATCAGAACTTGAAATTTTGGATGATGGATTCAAGTGGAGAAAGTATGGGAAGAAGACAGTCAAGAACAGCCCAAATCCAAGGTCCAAGTGACAAACAAAAAGCAATTACTGTTTAATAAGAGTTTGTATTAAATGTTTTTTGCTTGTCTTAACTTCTTTGACTCACCTTAGATTCTATCTATAAATAAATTATAGTATCAATATAGTTCTATCCATTCAGACATTTTCCTAGTTTTTTTTTTCTTTTCAGAAAACTATGGGCAGATAAATCTAAATTCGGTATCGGCCGATATTTTTCTCTCCTCTTTTTTTTTTTTACAAAAGCAATCGATATCGGCCGATATGATACGGCCTAGATATCGGCATATCGGCGTATCGATATTCGGACCCCTAGTTCAGTCATTTCCCTAGTTTTTTTTTTTTTCAGAAAACTATGGGCAGATAAATCTAAATGACAATCTCCCTTCACATAAGACAAAAAGGATACTAATTTTTTTTTTTATGATCTTGCTCTAGTGCCCCACACAATTTAAAACTTCTAGTAGACATGACCAAGAAATCCATATGATTTATTTTAAAGAACAAAGAAACTGAACCTGCCCACTAGTTTACATAATGGCTAATATTTTAAGCTTATGTCCCATCAATTAGATTGCAAATTTGAATATGTTTAATGCCATCATACCTCTTGCATTTAATTTTAAAAACTCAACTTTCATTTATATATTCTGATAGATCTTTTGAAAATTGTTGAAAAGTCAGATATGTTATTTGTTCATTCTTCTTTGTTATATTGACTGTATTTCAACTTTTAAATGCAGTAAACATTAGCTAAAAACATGAATAAAAATGCTTGCAATGTTCTAATACAACTTATTCTTCGAACCCAAATCATTAAAAATCAATCCAGTCAAGTTCTAACAAAATTATCCTTAGCTAAATTACTTACTAAAATCATAATTCATGATAAAATTATCCTTGTTCATATCTTTTCACACATAACATAATAATAAAACTTCTCTTTCTCCTCTGATGTTTTTATTTAGGGGTTTTCCACGTAAATCTCTATCTTCTATTTTGATTCTCTATTTGGGTCTATTATTATATACGAGATTGAATAGAAAGTTTCAATAAAATCCTTTTTTTTTCTTGGGTTCTCATTACAGAATCTAACTTGAATCATTAAACTTGGTTGGTGGAATTCAGGAACTACTATCGATGCTCAAATGCATCATGCTCTGTAAAGAAGAGAGTGGAAAGAGACAGAGATGATCCAAGCTATGTAATCACTACATATGAAGGAGTTCATAATCATCAGAGCCCTTGTGTGATTTACTGCACTCCTAATCAGAGCTTGAGTGCACCCATTCCTAATCAAGACCCATTGAGGATTCCTCATCAATGGAACTTGCAGACTGCTTCTCACTCATCTTGGTGAATTGGATCAGACTGAAAGAAGAAGAAATTGAAATGAAGGGTTTTGAATCAGAGACTGAGTTCACTATCTTATGCTCTTTTCTCTTTTGTTTTTTGGATATAGATTTGGGGTATGATGTAGATAATGTTGTACGATATAATGTTTGGAGAAAGTAGAAATTTCTCTGTTTTCTTGTTGGAGAATCCTGGTTTTGGACCTCATTCATGGCTTTTCTCTCTTTTTGGGAATCAGAAGTTCATAAATAATAGTAAAAAAGAACAAAACACATATCAATCACACGTAAAGACATAAAAATTTACGTAGTTTCTTTCTTTACATCTACGGGTTTAAATCAGATCTACTGTAATCAAAGGCAAACGAAGAATAGACGACCGTGACCCTGTTACAATTTTCACTACCTATCTCACAAAAAAGAAACATTATATACTGCTTTTTACTCATGACCGGACCGACAATACATATTTAATAATCAAGCTCAGAAAATTTAACATCTCTCTCATTTTCATGAGTTTCATGGAACAAAAACTTGGAAAAGATGAGAAAAATGATTTCCATTGAATCATTTCTGCAATATGTGTTTGTGGGCAAGCGTTCTTTGCTTTGTTTCTTAGGTGCATGTGCATGTTACACACGTACATGTCATCTTCACAGCATTGTTACTCTTGATGATTTTTTTTATATAAGAATCAGTGAAAAATAATCTTGAATTACAGAATTATCAGAAGGAAAAATTTCCCAAAACTCTGCTTAAAAATTTATTATTGGAAAAAAGTAAACAAAAAAAATAGCAAGATAATCAACTAAAATGCAATTTTCAGATTGCAATTTGCAATCCGGTGCAATATGGTAGCAGCCAGCCTAGGGTTTAAAATTTGTGTTCCTGGCCTTTTGGCCAAAATCTCACATGAAATTCAGATTTATTTTTAAACCTGTTTGGTAACTTAGTTCATTGAAAAAAATGAACTTGTCAATATAACGTTAGCATAAAAAAAATGCTAGTTTTTATGATCGGGGTGTTCAAGTCTCTTAGAACATCCAACTAATTTTTGGAATATGTGATAGCCTCCCCACTTATTCTGAGTGGCCCTTTGGGGAAGATTGATAATAGAACTTTAAATTCCTACTTCCTAAGGCTAGATCCTGCCGGTCACTCCAACCCCGCTTTGGGGTGGAGAGGGAATATTTAAAAAAGTAATTTTAACAATGTTTATTGGAGAGTGGGGCATATATTTTGATAAATTATATAAGATAGACGCATTTCAAAGCTTAAAACCTAGGTTCTATCATGTTTTGAGTTCATTGTGATGATTTTTACTGTTAATCAAAACAATTTTTACATACTCTCCAAAGGCATAGGCCATTAAAATTAGGGTTCGAGGTGTTCAAAAGGACCCACAATTTACCTATATCCATATAATTCATAATATCAAATTGTGGAGTCCACTTTATGATTAAGGTGATCAAAGTTTTTAATATAAATACAAGAAATTTTTATTAATCTTAGAAATTCCTTCTCATTTTTGCCTATGTTATTGGTTAATTTTTTTACAACTTTGTAGAACAAAGTTCATGTTCTTACTTTGCATGGGGTAGCAGGGGTCTTAAGCTCGAGTCATTTAGTCACCCGATGTCCGTGGTTTGCGAGAGGTTGTGTGCATCGAAATACCCTTATACTCATAGAGAAGTAGAGGTCTTTCATTTCTTCGTCATAAAAAAACATTCATGCTCTTGGTATTTATATTGGAAGTTTAAACTTGATTTTTTACATAGTAAGTTGTAGATCAATGGATGTTTGCTTGGAATTTAGAAGATGATTCGGCATTGAAACCATTTACTATGTAGATTTATATCAATAAGTGGTAAAGATCATCTTAAAAATCAACTTTAAGATATAAGGCAGCTATTTATTAAAAAGAAAATGAAGGGAAGATCCATCACATATAGTCTTAGACAAATCCAAATATGGTGATAAAGAAATTGAACCTACAGCGTTTTTTACTACTCATATTCCAATTGAACCTACTTGTTATACACAGGTATCTTTGGAGAAATGCTAAGCAGCTGAATTTAATGCATTCTTCGAAACATTGTCATAATACCGTTCTCGGGATATTAACGGCGATTGATAATATTGGGTTATTTTTAAATTCTCGATTTTTTTCTGAAAAACTAATGAGAAAATCTCACGAAAAATATAATATTTAAAAATAATAGAAATATAATAAGTGGAATATTAATAAGGAATTTATTGATATTTTATCGAAAATTTATCAGGATATTATCACGATATTACCATTTAGCATGATTTTATCAAAAATTTAACGCAATACCAATAAATCTCGAGATATTAACGACGATTGATATTTTCGTGATAAAAATATGATAAATTTAAAAACATCAAAGATGTTTGTTACATTGGTTTGAAATGGTACATGAAAGCTTGTCCCACCCGCTTCAATACAAAATGTGGTTCTTTGTCATCGGATTTATTGCAATAAGCAAAAAATTGAAGAACTCTATTGAACGTTATGAAGGACGACTTGTTGCAAATTATTATCAGTAAGAATCTGGACTTAATTATGATTAAACCTTCAGCTCCCATGAACCAGGGGTTTAAATTCGATATCGGCCAGATATTTCTCTCTCCTATTTTTTTTACAAAACCCACTAAAATCAGATATCAAGAGATATCGATATATATCGGCCGATACGATACATATCAACCGATATTTACACCCTACCACAAAAATTCGCCCGTGTGAGAGGGGTTGATGAGGACCAAGATTGTCAGCTCAAGAATGCCTATAATCGAGCTAGGAGGTCCAAGATCAAAGAGGCTAAGTCGAAGGCTCACGTGCAGTCCATGCATTTTGTTGAAGATGGAAACGTGGACGAGAAGGAAACTGATGGGCAGGGATGTGGACTTGCATGAGTTTTGTAAGGAAGGAGTCCATTTCAAGTTACAAGTGTTCCATCAATAAGGAACCTTTATTTAGGGTGATTGAAGCTAAGATGTTAGCTAAAATCAAGGAACTTGTTAGTATCTATCTCTTTAGTATCTATCTCTTTATTTTGATCTCTTTAGTATCTATCTCTTTATTTTGAACATGGTCTATTGTTAGGCAATTGTTTAGGAGTTGTTATTGTCCTGCTTATAAAGGACGGGATGTAAATCAGTAGGTTTTTATGCAATTATCAATACATAAAAGAGATTAACCTCTCAACCCTGATTTCTTGCTTCTAATCCAAGTAAGGATTCAACCCTTGGCTATTGTTGTTTTCATCATTGGTGCTTTCATTGAGATTTGAGATCATACGTAGCCTCGAAAGAAAGTCGTGATTTCAACGAATACCAAGTTACAATGACAGACAAATTAAGAACCAATAAGGAGATAATTGAAAACCTGGAGTACGAAATGCAGGCAATAACCCTGGAGGTGCAATCAGAGTATACGGCTAGAATTGCACGGCTAGAAAGAACCATTCTTCAGAGTATACAGGGACGAAGAAGAAGAAGAGACCGGAGCACTGATAGCAAATCATCCTATGGGTCTGGAGAGAATGAAGCCAACTCAGATTCCCAATATGATAGTACAGCCGATGAGGAGGAAGGTACTCACAAGAGGGAGACGAAGAAAGACACCCTAAAGCCCAAAATGCATTTCCCTATTTTCAAAGGAGACGATCCAATATCTTGGTTGAGTCGTGCCAACCAATTTTTCAAATTCCAGGAGGTAAAAAAATCAGAAAAGTTCGATTATACTGCGTTCTTTTTGGAGGGAGAGGTGAATCTTTGGTGGCAATGGTTTGAACGTATATACCATAAGAAGAGAAAGACTATGAGATGGAAAGATTTCGAAAAGGAAGTCCTCATTCGTTTCGGACCTACTGGATATATAGATTATGACGAAGAACTATCTCGTGTTAAACAAACGGGTAGTTTGCGTGATTATCTTGTTAGTTTGAGAGGCTATCAACACAAGTGCAGGGGTGGCCAGAAAATTCTCTTATTGGAACTTTTATTGCAGGGCTTAAATCAGAGTTGTCCAAGGAAGTGAAGGTTAGTAAACTACGGACCCTTCGCCATGCAATAGAGAATGCACGCTTGCATGATGATTACTTGGCAGAGGACAGACGTGGTGATCAACACAAGTCGAGTTTCATAGCCCCAAAAGGGAAACCTACAAGCACCACAGTCACAATGACCAAACCCTTACCTGCAGGAGTCAAGAAGTTGAGTTGGGAAGAAATGTAGAAAAAAAAGAGAGAAAGGCTTATGTTTCAATTGTGATGAGAAGTTCGTACCGGGTCATCGTTGCAAAGTTTCACACATCTTCTTGATCGAACCGGTGGATGATAATGGTGGTACAACCACGGAGGATGATGGCGACCGTGAAAAGATGGGAGAAGGTGATCAAGGTGATGAAACAGATCATCAGATTTCTGTTCATGACTTGACTGGTACCAATGGCCCTAAGACAATGAAGATACAGGCCTTAATCTACAACAAATAGGTCACAGTGCTCATTGACAATGGCTCCTCTCATAACTTCATCAATCGTGACATCGCAACAAAGCTACAGTCACCTGTAAATTCGGTTGAACCCTTTGATGTTCGAGTTGCCAGTGGAGACAAACTCACATGCTCGAAGATATATAAAGATGTTCCCATTCGGATGCAAGGTATCCAATTGCAAATCAGCCTTTATGCCTTACCCTTGATTGGATTGGACATCGTCTTGGGTGTTCAATGGTTGGAAGAGTTGGGACGGGTGGTTTCGGATTATGGACGCATGACCATGGAATTTGCTTGGGGAGATGGTTGGGTCAAATTGGCAATGCAAACATTGGAGGAGATGAAAGCAGTAGGAATCAGTTCTATGGAAAAATCATGGCGATGTGGTGGGCAATGTTTTACGATACATATGGAGGGAGTGGACATTGGAATTATGGGAGAAACTAAGGAAATTGTTCTGGATGACATCCGTGCCTTGCTGGAAGAATTCACTTCAGTAATGATGGAGCCGAAATCTTTGCCTGATAGGGGCCATAATTTGGAGAAGGCTAATAATCGCATGAAGACATATGCTGATCAGAAGCGAGGGGAAAAACAATTCAATCCTGGTGATTGGGTATACTTGAAGATTCAACCTCACAGACAGAAAACTATTACTCAGAAGGCACTGTACAAGTTGGGGTGTAGATTTTGTGGCCCCTATCAGATCGTGAGTAAGGTTGGCGTGGTTGCATATAAACTTGACCTACCATCAAAAGCTCATATACACAGAGTCATTCATGTGTCTCAATTGAAATGATGGGTGGGACATACTAGTTTGATTATGACGCAGCTGCCCAATATGGATATGAAAGGGAATGTTATGCTTCGACCCTTGAAGGCATTGGAATATAGACGAATTAAAAGGGGAAGTAGATTTAGATGGGAAGTGTTGTTACAGTGGGAGTTATTGCCTAGTGACGAAGCTACATGGGAAGACCTTGCTGCGATGAGGGTTCAATTTCTGGACTTAGTCCTTGAGGACAAGGACAAACTCCAATAGGGTGGGAATGATGAGGACCAAGGTCGTCAGCTCAAGAATGCCTATAATCGAGCTAGGAGGTCCAGGATCAAAGAGGCTAAGTCGAAGGCTCACGTGCGGTCCATGCATGTTGTTGAAGATGGAAACGTGGAAGAGAAGGAAACTGATGGGTAGGGATGTGGACTTGCATGAGTTTTGCAAGGAAGGAGTCCATTTCAAGTTACAAGTGTTCAGCAATAAGGAACCTTTATTTAGGGTGATGGAACCTAAGATGTTAGCTAAAATCAAGGAACTTGTTAGTATCTATCTCTTTATTTTGAACTCTTTAGTATCTATCTCTTTATTTTGAACATGACCTATTGTTAGGCAATTGTTTAGGAGTTGTTATTGTCCTGCTTATAAAGGACGGGATGTAAATCAGCGGGTTTTTATGCAATTATCAATACATAAAAGAGATTAATCTCTCAACCCTGAGTTCTTGCTTCTAATCCAAGTAAGGATTAACCCTTGGCTATTGCTGTTTTCAGGGTCCCAAAACCAACAAAGGAAACATATGGTTTCCTTTTCTCAGCTTCAGTTGCACCGACGAAGGAAAGAACCCGACTTCCATTCTCGTGACTTCTATTTTATTTTATTTTCTCTTTCTTTCTTTTGCCTGTTCTTTCTTCTTCTTCTGATTCTCGATTGTAAGCAATTTGCTATTTTTGTTTATTTTATTTTGCCATTTAAACCTTTGCTTAGATGTAAACAAGACAAGATTATCATGGATTAACAAAACACCTTTGGGATTTTCCCCTTTTATCTCCTTCTTCTCTCTCTGTTTTATTTCTCTGAGGCTTGTTCCTGCCAACGGCATTTGGAAGGATTCCCAGAGTTTCTCATCGGCTCCTCTGCCTGCAACTCTTCGTGCTGCTCTGGTTTGATTTTCCGATGACCCGACACGATCACCCAACACGTCAGACACCATGGTAACTCATTGGAACTCATTGACTGTTTGACCCCATTAAACCCTCTAACCTTTTTACTCAACCTTGACCGTACCATAACCATGTTCTTTCCTTCCTATTTTTTTTTTTAAAGCCTCGTAAACCCATTAGCCCATTTAATCACCTCAATTAATTTCATCAATCCTTTCTCCATTAGATCCTTTTGTTAGTCAAACCAACCCAAGCCCCCATTTAACCCATTTGACCCTTTTACCTAATTCCATTAAAATTCTCATTTAAATCCCTTTAATCTCATTTAGTTTTCCATTTAGCTAAGTCAGTACCCAAATCAATAAACCCGATCCTACTGCTGTGTCATACATTGTGATGGACGCAGTGGTCGAAGTCGAGTTCATTATGATGGATGCATTGGTCAGAGTCAAATACACATGTTAGTGATGCTAAGTGCAAAATTTGTCCCAACTCACTTAAGAAGAGTGTCCGGATCCTAAATATATGAGAAACATAAATATCGGCTTCTTGACCCGTTGCCTTGACATGAATTAGTTTTCTTTTCTTGGCGTATTTCATATGGTGTTAAGTTTTCTTTTTATTGATGCCTAACCCATCCATAAAACAGATAATGTTATAAGCTTTTTCTCCCATTAACACCTAACCCATCTACAAACACATGGTGGCACAAACTTATCTCCTATTAACTCCTAACCATCATATACAAATGTCATCAGCTATTATCCACTATATGGATGAATGTGAAATTTGTGAAAATAACGAAAAGAAGAGAGATTTTCACATTAGATTTGGTAAGTTCGATTTAGCCAATCTTGACCTAAATAATTAGATTTATTAAAAATGCTCTTATCAATGTGTATAGAGATTTTAAGACTAGATTTATTGACTTGAGTTGATTTGTCACACATTGTCATGTCAATAATTTAAAAAAAAAAAAAATAGAATTTGTGAAAGATAGCCAAAAAAAAAACTTTAAGATTGAACTTACTGAGTTAGAAGAATTTAACATTTATAAATTAAAAAAAAAAAAGATTTGTTAAAATTACTTCCATCGAACTTGATATTTTGTTTCTAAATATGTACATCTATCTTCTTCAATTTTTAATTGATTTTTCCTTAATTTTGATTTTGCTAAATGATTGTCGATTTAATATACCATGCATTTCACATTGAAATTAATGCATTAATTAATTAATTAAAATATAGACTTTTATTTAAATATTATTACAGAAAACAACCTTCTATATATATCTTTGACAATCTAAACAATATAATGCCTATCAATTTGGACTTTTCCTGCCTTAAATCTAGGGATGAAACTCGAGCCGGGTTTTGGCCCGAACCTGCATGATCTGACCCAAAAATCATGCAGGTCAGGTTGAAAAGTCAGAAACCCACATTGAATTCGGGTCGAATTGAATTGAGAGATTTTTAAGTTGACCCGACCTGGTAAAAAGTAAGCTAAAGTAGGTTCAAAATGCGGGTCAAGTCGAGTTTCGAGTTAAGTTATAATTCGGGTTGAGTAGAGTCAAGACGTCCAGGTCAAAAGTTCGGATCGGATCAGGTCAAGGTCCATATAATTTGTTTGCAGCAAATTTCAAAAGAATCCTCCCAAGGCAAGTAACATTATGGCTGGATCGAACTCGAATTATAACATTTTCCTTTCATGCCCATGAACTGATATTAGATCTGCCTTGAGGAGAACCCAAGGGCACTACCAAATCTCATGGAATCATATCTGTTGATGCCGTCGATCACTAGACCATTAAAAGGACATGCTCAAGTCTCAACCAGTCACAGCAGCCATATTAAAAATCCAAGTCTAGGTCAAGACACTTCTAATTGCATAGAAGCCAGAGTACTCCAATCTCCGGAGAAAAAGATGATGATGACGATAACAATAAGATAGATAAAGGATTTACAATTCATTGAAAGGCTTACAGCACCCCAAAAATATTTCCTGGTTCAGCAAAGCCCATCTATAAAGGAGAAATGTAAGGGAATTTAAAGTCATAAGGAATCTATTAGATGATGAACTGGCATAAGTATTGAGATGAAATGATAAGTAAAAAACAATATAAAGTTTCAGATGAGATGCCAAATATTCAAATTCAAACATCAGTGAGATTTATAAATGCCCATCTTTAGGGTTTATGGAAGTTGGCAATTCTATTATGAAGACAAATATAGCAGTAAAGCCCAGTACAAAACCAAACAACCCAGAGAAAGGAACCCATACATGACAAGGAACACTCCAAACCATAAAATTAAGGAGTCTAGGTACATCACACACTGTTATTCATCAGACCAGGTTCAGGTTTCAGAACAGAATTTTACACCAAAAGAGGATAATGAAAACAAATATTACAGCAAAAACACAGCATCTACCTCCTCTTATAAAATTTCCCTTTGAATTTCCATTTTCTAAAGAATCACCGCCTCCACTCTGTTTGGATTACCTTCTCTGCAATTTTCAAACATGAGAGTATGGTCATTACAAAATGTTAACACATTCTGAACTTGCAACAACATATGAAACACATCAAATCTTGTTAGAAGCTCACTTGGGCAATTATAGCAGCCTATTGGAGCATTCATTAAATTTGAGAGTATGCAGCATGGTGTTTAAAATGCATACAAGGTCAATTCTAGCAACTCTTCACACTCCAATATGAAACGTGCCATTAGCACCTCTCCCTCTCTTCCCCTCTCCCCCTACCCCGCCCCCGCCAACACACACTTTTTCCCTTCTTTCTGAAAATTGGAAGGCTGCAAGTAGAAGGATTATGGTGAGGGAGACCTTTAAAAACATGGATTGAACAAGCAACGAAGGATGTGATGGATTCCAGTGAAAAGGAGGATATAGTATTTCTTTTTCAATAGAATAGAATGGAAGAGAAGAACCCATAAAACTAATCTCAAATAGATGGTACTAGTGGCTTTGATTATGATTACTATTTTATTCATTAAAGAATAAATACAGCCCCAAAAGAGAAAAGCACGCACTGCACTAGCCCCTCAATGTATCAGAACAAAAAAAATTCAATCTCAGCTCATGTGAATTGAAAACCCTACAAATTCATACTTCTCAAACCCAAAGCCAACCCCACCCCCAAAATAATAAAAATTAAAATTAAAATAAATCAAATTAACTAAGTAACTACAAATTCAGCATGGCATCAGTTTATTGTGTACATAACTCTGGTTAGCATTTCATCTATTTTCCAAGTGGGAGCTAAGATAGGTTCTTTATGGGGTCAATTGTCAATGTCGATATGGTCTGAGATAGGGGCATAAGTCTAGTTTTCATGTAGGTTTCAATATAAGTGGGTTTCTGAAGTTGGAATTTGATTACATCTGCTGCAACAAAATGTTTTACAAGTTGACCATAAGAATTTGCTTTGTAATTAATGTCATTTAGCAAACATAGCCAACGTTGCTTTCTATATATTTATTGAAAATCAATACACACTTTGTTACCTATGTGTCAGCATCATGGTAAACCGACCTCAAAATAAGTAAATAAATAAGGAACTAGTTCTTAATGTACTGTGCATAAAAGCCCCCTGAAAACAATACTATTTTTCTACTTCAGCTGAGCATCGTCAAGCAAAGCCAATTATGCAACTGGGATTGAGCAGAATCAAAAAATGAAAAACCAAGGCTCAGCTAGCAGAATAGTAAGGGGCTTGGTTACAAGCTGACATGCTATCCTTAATAGTCCATTCTTACAATCCTGAAATAGCCATTTTTCCCAAGAGGTTAAACTGCTGGAAAATATTAAAAAGATGATATTTTGAAAATGATCTTCAAGAAAAATCATCCACAATAGAAAATGCTATTACACAAGCTTCTTTTATAACTGGTATCACAAATCACCAAGTTCATCCACTTGCAAACCAAGCAACCAAACATTATGAACTCTCCAAACTCACGCCAGAAAAGGGCAAGGTTTTCTAGAAACCAGCAATAGAAAACACACGTGCATGCAACATTATGGTTTCATAAATCGAGGATAAGGATCAGCTGAAACTACAGATGAGCATGTTTTATCAACCCAGGATCATTATGAAACTGAATATCACACAAAACACCTAGAAATGGATAAAACAGCAAGGAAAGAGTAAGAATAACTAATCAGCAGAAGGGAAACCAACAAAGAGTAGTAGAATCTTACCATTCCCATCTCTTGAAGACAACAATGATCTGTCACTTCTAAGTCCTCCTTTACCACTTGCTTGAACTAGTCTCTGTGCCCGTGCTGAAGGTGAATTGACTTTTCCATTGGTTGCAGATGGCAGAGAATGACGCCTTGTTAAACCATTTTTCTCAGATCCATCTTGGCCAAATCTTGGAGATCCTTGTGCCTTTAGTTTTGCCTTTGCAGATTCAGTCGCCGCCATATAACTCGGCAAAGTTGGTGTGTTTTGTATACCATTTTCTGAGTTATTTGACTTTCCAGGAAAAGAAGACCTCCTCCTATTGTTTTTGTGGTTAATCTGATCTTCCTTGGAGCTCAGCTCCCCATTTACCAATGATATATTGTTCTCATCCTTCCCACTAACCTCCAATGGATGTAATTCAACAGCAGTATGCTCATCATGCAACGTATCAGCTGGCACATTGATTGCTACTGGTTTTAAAGTGGTTTCCATGTCAAGTTGATCTTCAGATGCCACAGTTGTATCTTTCTTCTTTTCCGCAGAGTCTATGTTACACTGATCAGCAACTTCAGATGTGGAGCTCGACACCCTTTTCGGATTTCGCTTTGGTTTTTCAGCTCCAATCTGTATCGGATCAGGAGCCTCTGTTGTAGAATTAGAAACCTTTCTCAAGCTACGCTTAACCTTTTCGAGCTCATTCTGCGGATGTTCCTGCACTGAATCTACTTGATGGCTTGTGACTTTCCTCAGGTTGCGTTTTGGTCTCTCCAATTCAGAACTGAGGTGGGTCATGCCTGATTCGTTTGCAGTGGAATTTTTCCGAATACTACGCTTTGGCTTGCTAGTCTCAATTTCTACAGGATGCGAAGTTTCAGGCTTCATCAGACCCTTGGAACCAACATCCCTTTTAGGTTGTACCAGGGGTTTCAAGTAGAGAGTGAACGTCCAGCGTTCTAGCCAGTTCCAGGCCGAATTGGGTTCCCCCTTACCATACTGGATCAGCAGTGGCATGACTGTTGGTGATGGAGAAAGAAGCTAAAAGCAAGAAAAATGAGAATGAGCTTCGTTAACATGTAAAAGAAAAAGAAAATAAATGAACTAAGACCAACATGTAGAAAAAAGAGGGAGTAAAACCAACTTCTTCCCTGCCTCAATGTGGATAGTTGAGACTTTTAGCACTTCTGCGTTCATTAGTCAGTTGTAAACAAAATCCACAATGTTTGGCAAAGCACGTTAGTCGGTCATTGGGTTATCTTACTTAAAAGGCTGTCTTTTGCACTGTAATAATGGTGGATCCTTAAGTGGATGGCAGTATAAGGGCCAGGCAACCCTGAAGGCTTGACTGGATAGTGCAAAGGCTGCATTTCTCTCTAAAACAAGGAATACATCTTGGCAGGCAACATGTTCGACCTAAAAGAAGCATGCAGGTAGGTCATAATTTGAAGGCTCCATCAATAAACAGGCCATGCTTAAGCTCAGTGATAGATTCCTTATTCAAGCCCAAAGCATGGTTATGTTATCATCAGAGGGTTGGGCCTAAATCTAAGAGAGGCTGGCTTGGCAAGAAGAACCTCAGGAATTTCATTCTGAAGTCGGGCACTAAATAAAATAAAATGAGGGTGCTGAACGTGGACCAGCAACTTGATAGCCCTAAGCAGTGCACCTTCTCTAACCATATAACAAGAATCACATGAGCCAGAATTTACCTTACGAACAAATGCATTTTCAAACAGTTTCTCTGCCTGAAGTGATGTCTTTACCCCCAAAGCCTTAGCATCCTGACATAGAAATGTATCAAATATTGTAAAGATAGGTTAATATGGAAATTTAGCAATTAAAAGCATCTACTGTATCAATCCAAAAAATATATGCATTTTTATTTTCTGATAAATATATATGGTTTTTTTTTCCAAATAGGCGAGGCTTCCTTTTACCAAATGACCTCAGGGAGCCCATCTAGGTGCTCACTGTCACAGGATTGATCCTGACACGGTCTAAAGTTTGCCATAAATATCACAGTAAAATGATGTCATCCGGCTGCAAGGAGATACCATGCAATTGAATGCATCACTTTTCAAATAATCACCATATCAAGAGAGAATGCAGTGAAAAATGAGGAAGACTTTAAGCTAATGGGATTATCTTTTAAATGATTCATACAGAAGAGAGGATAAAACCAAGATTTCAGCAGCTCACCCATTTCAACCTCTCTTCTCTCTCAACTTTCTTATCCTCTATTATCCATTTCCTGTCTCTGAAAAGGGGATTCAAAATTACATCTCCTTTGTCTTCAGACAGCTTTCTACCCAGATGAGCAATCTACATAAGTTGCCTCCCCAAACTGGTGAAAAGAATTGTAACTTAAGCCTAACAAGGGCAACGTAAGAGGCAGTGTCTCCCCTAACCAAAGAAAAGGGGGGCTAGGAATTTTGAACCAACCAGGAGAAAGCTAGGTATCTCTGACCCCTGATTCCAATGTATCCCATTGTCTCTCCAATTATTATTATGCATCTGATTGGGATCTTGCATACACACACATGCATCTCAGCACCATACTCCATCTCCAATTCTCACATAAACCTTGTCTTCATCCTTCCTACTTTTTTATCATTTTCAGCAAGGGCAGCCTCATCAACAATTTGCAGCATCCTCCCTCCATCTCCAATCTCAAATGCACCTTCTTTTAATTCTTCCATGGAGTAGTCTTCTAGCCTCACTGATCTCACATAAACATTTCTTCATCCTTCTGATAGCTTTTATCATTTTCAGCAAGGAGACAGCCTCATCGGTGAATTTGCAGCATTCTTCCTCCTCATCTACAATCTACATGCACCTTCTTTTCATTCTTCCATGTCCCCTCCCTGAATCATGCTGGGCTTATATCCGAGTAAAGAAACAGCAACCAACCAAGTTATTAAGAAGATGCAATTTGACCAACAATATGCACCAACAATTTAATGGTTTGCCAATCAACCGAGCTGTTTAGAACAGCCACTTGTAACGCAATACCAGCTGATTAGTAATCAATACATTGCAGTAGCAATTAACTTCAGAAAATATTAACTATTGTCACTACTAACCAGACAAGAGAAAAAGAAAACACTTGGCTGTCCAATAAAAGCATAGCCATACCCAGTAGGTGTTGATAGTGGTAAAATAAAAGTTTCACTCGCTTGAATACATGATTGTGGCCTCAGTGCCATTTTATTGATGCAATGTTCTTTTTTTCTTTAATGATGATACTAATTTTATTGCTGAGAAAAGGGGAAAAAGAGTACAACAGGGCCAACTGGCCTACAGGCCAGTTGCAATGCTAATATTATTGATGCAATGCAATGCTAATATTATAATTCTTCAGTGGTTGCAACATAAAATGTAAACAATATTTTATTGACTTCATAAACTTATGATGAAAAAATTGTAGTTAAAGCAAAGCAATTCTATGCATGTGAAAATAGAATCTAGGGACTGAAAGTGGTAGGGAGTTAGCAGGGATGATCGTAAACATGGGTAGTACCTTACTGTATTATTACATTGCTTACCTGATAGTGTTTTTGTCATAGTTGGAAAGTATAAGTTGGAACCTAAAGAATCTTAGTGGTCAACCCAGGTTCTTGTAATAGTAAGTTAAATATTATGATTTAGTTATGGTATTATATTTTGATGATACAATACATGTAGGATAGTTGTAAGATTCAAGTATCTCCTGCATTATTAATTTCATTACTCAAACCCTGGTGTTCTGTCCAGTTCAAAGTATTAGTTGGGGAAGCATTGTCTACTTCCAAAAACTGTATACAGCTAAAAGTTGCTAAATGGCACATATAGTTAATATGCACAAAATGCATCAATATCCAAATAGCAAAAATAATTTCAGCTGAGCAGCACTGCTCCTGGGCAGCAGAAAAATTTCCCCCCCAATCTTGGCCCTGCTAACATCCCTTGTCCCATTCACACACCATAGGATTAAAATCCATCCAAAATACACGCCATTTTAACCATTGATTTTTGGACCCTTGAAAATCATAGATTTTCACATCCAATCGACCTTATTTTTTAAAAGAAGACTCATCCTGAAAATATGTTATTTTAAAAAACCCCACCCCAACCACAGAGCCCCATGCACGGTGTCACACATGAGTGGCACCAAACAACAAATACCGGTTCCCAAATACGAAATGAAGTTAAAAATGTAGGAGAATACATCAATTGAATTTTGCAACCATCCAAAGTGCATCCTACAATAGTAACGGTAACAACAAATATAAAAGCAGAACTTTCAAGTCAAACTCACACGTTTACAGTCCTAAGAAAATGAAAGAAAATTTATCCCTCCTTACGAGAAACTTTCTTCTTTGCAAATTGGCCTTTGAGAGTAAGATGTGCAGTTTGAACAAGAATGAAGACAGTTTCGTTGAAAATGTTTTTTATCAACAGCATATGAAAATGAAAAATGGAGTGGAAAACAGCCTTCCTTTTGCAAATACTACCTTGTTTTTATTCTAGGGCTCATTTTCATTAAAAAATCCATTTTCAATGGAACATTCAGACATGTACTAAGTCAAAAAGTCATATTCAAGTAACTAATATAAGAGACAGAACCAGCTACCACTCATAAACCAATATAAAGCAAAAAACATGGATTTAATTTGGACATAGCCAGTAGGATGGGTGTAGGTTAGGCAAGATATAGGCAAGCAAGTGGGGTTCTAAGTGAATAGGAGAATACCAACAAGATCAGAAGGATCAATGATGCAGAGCAGCAGATTTCCCCTTGAATTGAGAATTTCTTTTTATTGTTTATTTCTATTTTCTATTTGGTTGTAATTAGAAATTAGGATTTACTATTTTCAGTGAGTTATTTTCATTTTGAGTGTATTTAGAGGTTTTTAATTTTAGGTGTTACTATTTTCTTGCTTTGAGATTATTATAAATACCTATGTAATCCCGTTTTCTGGAGAATATGATTGAATGAATAAAAGCTTGAGAAAGTTTTCGCAAAATACCTGTGAGTGGTGCGACGATCTATGGGAGTGATTCCTTAGCGTAAGGCTATGGCGTGAGGCCATATTTCTTCTTTAGGTACTTCTCTTCATCTTCTATCTTCTTTTCTCTCTTTTTCCATCTTCATCTTCAACCTCTTACCCTCTCAGTTCCTTTCCTAAGCCCTTCCTTGGATTTCCGAGGCCATCCCTTTGCTGCCCCAAACCAGATCTACCCGTTTTGGCTTACGTCCCCTCTTCCGATCCTTTCCTTGTGCCTGCCGTGAGTCCCTCTCTCAATTTCCTTTTTTTTTTCCGTATGATTTTCCCCTAAGTTACCATCGTGAGTTACCCTAACCTACCTTTCTTTTCTTTAATTCCCTTCGTAACCCCCTTAAGTTCCAGTACATCCCACGACCCTTTATCCATTGGACTTATTTAATTTGTTTAATTTTTGGACCCCATTATTTTCATTCACATTAGATTTAATATATCTTGCATGATTATTTGTAACAAATTTATATTAATTAATTGCATATATTAATTGGCATTTAATTTCAGTCCATATTCTAGCTTAGGGTGCATTATTTTCATCACTTTAATTTTTAGGGAACCACATTTAGGCATTTAGGGTCACCCTATTAGTTGTCCTACATCAATCAATCTATAAGATAACAATTAAACCAACAGCACTTGTGGAGATAAATGTTGGTCAATGAAGTAAAGAAAAGTAGAAAAAGTACAGACAACAAAAATATATATATATATATTGAGATGGATAAGTGAGGTAGCATTAAAAGATAGAAATGACTATATCAGAACCTTAAAATTAGCCTCAATAGACAAGAAGATGAGGGAAGGCTGTCGATGGTTTTGCGGTACCAGAGACAGCTCAAGTCCAAAGTATCTATAAACTGCCAGTACTGGGGCTAGGAGAACAGGTAGACCTCTAAAGACATTGATCAAGGGGGTAAAGAAGGACATACTAGAACATAAAGTGACGAACGATATGGTCTTCAATAGGACAGGATGAAAATATAAGACTAAAAGGCCAACCCTGCCGATGGGAAAATGGACAATAGTGATAATAACAATAAAAAGTTAACTGCGAAATCATTAGGGTGGAAGGAATTTGCAAAGAATTGTTGCAAGTTGTGATATGATTAAAAGGAGATACCTTATTCATGGCCACAGTAAGTTTATGTTGGCAAAGGAAAAAAGTTAACGACATGCAGTTAACCATTGTCACTTGTCAACCAATTAAAGGAATCATTGAGCAAAACATTAAGCTGCATTGGAAGGTACCTGTGTCTTTTCCTGATGACATGTTTTACGTATTTTGATCCCCATTTCGGAACGCCTTACGCTTCCACCACGAACTAGTGCCTGTAACTTCACAATTCCTTGCAAACAGCTTAGAGTTGCAACTGCTTGTCTTCTTACCAAGTGTCCACGAATTAGTGCTTGAAGCCTTATAATGCCCTTCAGTGCTCGAAATGCCCGGCGAGCCTACATAATCATTTTCTTAACATCAACACAATAAAAACAAAAACTAGAATGTGCCCAATAAATACTAAATTTATGCAAAAATTTGCAAGAACATTATATAAGCATTTCCTGTATCTGTGGGATTAATCTCACCTCCAATGTGGGGTGGGGATGCCCATGTTATCCAAAAGAAAAAAGAAAAAAAATTATATATGCACTTAGTGTTATTCCATTAAACTAAAACAAGAAAAGCCGTTCCAAATTTTCAATGAAATGGATGGTTATTCTTCTGCTTCCTCTTGCCTTTATTTTTTGAAATGGATGTTCCCCAATTCGGTTTGAACTAGATTTGTCCAACATAGCAATTGAACCACTAATTTGAGATGCAGTTACTTGGTTCAAGTCTATTTCAAATTTAAAATATAACTTGGAATGGTTAATAAGCCAGTGTATCCTAGAGACCAAAGAAGCTACTTTTGTTCAATGCTTTGTTCAATTTTAAAACATTGGAAATTCAATGATAAATGGCAAAGTACATGTAGCATCGTGTATAAAGTTTTCTTCTTCTTTTTTATTGAAAAGGAAACTGCATATATTTATCATTAGAAAACAGGAACAAAAGTACAAAAGGAGGAGAGAGGGGAATGGCCGGAACAAAAGTAGAAAAGCAGGATCCTAATTTGTTAGCGTACTTCACCCCTAGACTGCTTGTTTGACAGCAAGAAGAACTTGAGACAAGATTTGAAGCTACAACATAGTTGGTATATTCAATGGAGTACATAGACAACAGATAGGCATGATAATGTCCTCAGTAATCCTAATTAAAGGTTTTAACTTCCTTGAACGTGAAATGACTCAATCAAACACAAAATTAGGTTGATTTGGTTGGGTTGCTCAGGTTGGAAATTATATTGCGTTGGGTTAGGGTAAAGGTAATAGACATTTTGTTGGTTAAGGCTGAATAAAACTGGCCCAACCAAACCCAAGTTATACCCATATACAAACATCAAGACTGGGGTTGTGTTTGGATGGGAAGAAGGTAGATAATTCTCCCAGACTCGAACTTTTCCATGTGATGTATGATTGTAGGGCAAAGGTGGCCCCATTTGCATTCCCCACCCATGTCCTCCTCCAATGCTTGTTTCCAGGCTTTGCATGCATAAGATTTTTCTAAAATTGTAGTTCAATTTTTTTTTTTATAAGTATTCTTTTACAATAAAACAGTAACCTTTTTCCTTAAAAAATGTGCTTTGATGATTGGGATATGTAGAAATCTTGTTATGATTTACAGCAACAAATCTCATCCTGATCTGTGATTAATACATCCATTGATATCATGTATTTAATTCTTGGCCAATTTAAAATTATTCTTTCGTCCGCCAACCGTTCATATCATATTGTCACATCAGGTTGCTAAATACTGCAATTTGGCACAAAATTTATATTTGGTTAATTTATATTACTCTTGTCATTTGTTGAATGGAATGGAACCCCTAAAACAATATCATTTTTTCAAATACTTGTATTCAAATGATGAAAATGGTAACAATAGCATATTATTTATGAAGCAACAAAGGACACAAAAGACACCATATATATACATAATTTATATAATCATTTTTTTTTTTGTTTTTCCTACTTATTAGATATGTTTTCATATTTTTTTTAGGTGCAAATTGGATGGAGAAAAAAAAAATTGGAACCAACTCCCACCAGCCAGCCACATATGGTTGCGCTGAATGACAATTCTATACCATAGAGATTTTTTGTCGGACCCACTCTAAGAATAGCTTTGAAGCCACAAAGTCTGATGGTCCATAAGACTGGATTTATGATTGTATTCCAAATGTGTGATTTGAGTTCTCCACCTAAGAAGCATCATCACTAGATGACTTGAAAAATAGAACTTATAAGTGGGAATTCTCTAGGGGAACTTAAAAAAGAGTTCTCTTGAGCTGTGTTTGGATGGGAAGAAGTGGAGAGACTTCACCTGGAGAAGTCCAACTTCTTATGTTTGGATCCATTCTCCAGGAGAGGGTGGAGTCCGCAAAAAGTGGACCTTCCCCTCCTCCAAGAGAATATGATGTTCTCCACCTGTGCTAAGAGAAAAGAAGAGGAGCAGATCTACTCCAACTCCTGGAGAACCTTCTACTTTAAGTTCTCCTCATCCAAACACAGATCTGAGTTCTCACCAAGTTCTCCAGACCAAACACAGTGCAGGTTCCTCTTCCTCTTTTGGCTAGCCAATCAACCTCCGCATTAACTTCCATTAGAACATGGCTTAAAGTTAATACTTCTGACCCTTCTATATTTAGAAAAGACCAATACGTTCAGAATCTGTAAAAAAGCAGCCAAGGTTACAAGCTATCCACCCCAAATGAGTGATATCAATGGTCCCCGGAGTTCTACTCATGAATAGAAAAAGTAAAGGAACAAAAAGATAGCAAGTTGTAAAAGTTGAATTTTCAGAGAGAGAGAGAGAGAGTTACAAGAAAACCCCTGAAGGCAGCCTGTGCTTTAACAGCAGCTTGCTCTTCTTCTGTTTCTCCAAATCATTGGATGAGCCCGATGCCACAGTTACTTGATTTTCTACATCTGGGTTTACAGATGTTAATGCTCCACTACATGGTACCAACCCCCTTTCTGACTCTGAGGTATCTCCATTTCTATTACAATTAGCAGCCAGTGGCAGCGAAGCCAAGGAAGAATCCTCAGCAATCTCTTCAGGTGGTTCCTTTCCAGTATTCCAAGCATCTTTCTCATTTGTTGTTTTCTTCACAAATTCAAATGAAATTGAACAGTCAGTAAAAAAAAGTTTCAGTTAAACAGCAAAAGTGGAATCATCTTATACCCAAAAAAGACAACAGCAGACCACTCTCAAAAGAGAACAACATCAGAACAAGAATTTCTAACAACCAGCATATCATAATTATCAACAATACCAGTCAAGCTTCAAAACTAAACAGCAAATTGAGATATTGTAATATCCTAGATTACAATATAAACAAAATCCAACCTCAGAAAAAACAGTGAAGCTGAGTACATTTTCTTTTCTTTTTTGAATGATAAGTTGATTATAATATTGCAGCATTGCTTGGCAATGTTAGAAAAAATTTAATCGTACCAATCAAAATATGATGCCATCTCAATACTTTAGAATATTTGCAAACAATGAGAGTAACAAAATATTTTTGCAATATTTTCACAAGATTTGCTCAAAGCTTATATTTCATGTTCATATTTTCAAGTATTTTAAACATATCAGTTCAAAATTACTACTTATCATGTTGTCCAATCCTAGAAATTTGAGAAAATCTCAATACTATCCTATGGATGGAAGGGAAATGGTTGATGATAAGGACTAACCTAAGGATGCAAATTCCCTATTATGAGATTATGATGTAGAGCGAGAGTCCGACCCGACCCAAAATCGGAAACCCGGAGCCGATATCAAAGGAAAATCAAAGAAATCCGGCCGAGAAATCGAAGATTCCTTTAATTTCTATATTTCTATTTTAATTTTGTTTATTTATGGCAAATTAGAGTGTTTCCCTTTTATTAGATTTATTTCCCTTTTTATTTTCGCTTTTAATTTATTTCCTATTTTAGTTTTAGGGATTGTATAGAAACCCCTTTGAGGATTGTAATTAGCAACAATGATCAATTAATGGAAATTTGAACCTAATTGGGATTTCTCTTTCATCTTCTTCTCCTGCCCTGAGTGGATTCCTAGCATCTTGATGCAGCGGGTAGGATCGGGTGAAAAGAATAAGTGGGTTTAGTACGAGTAATGAATGTGCTTAATGGGTTTAATTGGAATAATGGGATTAAAATGGGATTTTATATGGTTTAATGGGTTAATGATGGGAGGCTTAAAGAGAACATAAAATGCTTGGTGGACCTGTTCGTTTCCAGCAAATCTAGAAATTGGGTTTGTATGGGAGTCAACGGGTCAAAGTATGAAAAGGTGGGGAAATAAAAGGGAATAAAAAGGTAAAGCTTAGTGAAGGTGGGGTCGTTTGGCTTAGGAGTAGAGGAAAGGGTTGAAGGGGCTCTGTACTATGTCGGTTTGGGAAGAATGGAATGGTGGGGGAGGATGGGCGGCAAGGGTCAGATCTGGGTGTTGTGAAGAGAGGTAGATGGAGATGGGTTAGAGGGAAGGACAGTGGAAGAAGAAGATGAAGGATGGTGGAAGATAGTTTGGGGAAAACCCAAACGGAGGTGAGGATGCCGGATTTGAAGCAGTAGGCCAATCAACGAGACAGCGGCAGCAGATATGGGCCGTGTGTTTCTGCACGAGCAGCAAAGAAGAATGAAACTTCGAGGAATGTTTCGAACGCCGTCGAAGAAAGGACCCACGGATGAAGAAGAACAACTCCGTCGAACGCAGTCGTCGGAGAAGAGCATAACCGGAATCCACCGGGGAAGGAGAAGATAAACAAGGAAGAACCCAATTAATTCATACTGATCAATAATCTGTATTTTACATCCTCTAATTGGGGTTTTTATAAGAAACCCCAAAACTATAGCAACAAAATAAAGACGAAAATAGAATAATAGAAAAAGAAATAATCCCTAATAAATCTAATCTTACAAATAAAGCAATGAAAATAAATAAAAATAGAAATTTCTATAATTCTTTGATTTCTTGATTGAGTTTCTTGATTCAGCCGGGTCTGCCGATTCAAGTCTATTCGATCTTGGGTTGACGGATTTTCGTGCTACATCACATCTCCTTCTTTCCCTTTCTTTATTCTTTCTTCTTCCCCTTTCTCTCCCTTGCTTCCTATTCTCGTGGATTCGAGAAACCCTTCCTCTGTCCGGACGGTGCTCCCGACGCTCTTGTTGTTCTCGCTTCCTTCTTCTTCTGGAGTTTCCTGCAACACACCAACAGCGACGGTGATCTCTGCCTCTCGTCCAGATCTCACTGGACGGGCCTGCCAGAGTCTCGTCTCCACGCCCTGCTGCAACACGGCCCTTCTTGCCAAGCAAGGTCAGCCTCCATCCCAACCATCCTCCCTGTTTCAAGCGCCTTTGTGATGTTGCGCCCATCCCTTTCTCACATTTCCCTTCCCGTCAACGCCCAGATAGCCGCCACCGCCGTCGGCCAGATCCCACCAAAGCAATGGCCTCCCTATCTCACTTTCAACTGAACCTTCCTACTGTTGTGTCTCCTCCTATCTTGTCCCCTCAAATCCATCATCCATTCCCTACCTTTCTGATTCTCCTTAGGGCACCACCATCGCATGGCCTTCCTCCCTTTTTCATTGTTCCCTCTCCCATCACCCATTGACCGTGAGCCCCTTGACTGTTGACCACCCATTGACCGAGCCATCCATTGTTCAATCCTTCACTTAACTTCACAACAAATCCCATTGAGCCCATTTGACCAAGTCAACTCAGCCAATCTTATTCCCTTTTACTGAGTCACTAATCCTATTAAACCCGATCTTGTCACGTTCTTCATCATTTATTTTCATAAGAAAGAAAAGAAGGAACAAACAGAGGAGATATGTGAGAATTTTGTGAACATAAAAATAAGAATCCAGAAACACTAGCAAAGGTACAGAGGCATCCTTACTCCTTTTCCAAAAAAAAGTGAATAAGGCCTAACTCAAAAATATTTTTTGGCATCATACAGAATATATTAAAACCATAAGACGACAAGTGGTATTAGTCTTGTGAAGATATAGTTTACACTTGATTTGATTCAACTATTCCAGTCTTCCATCATGACAAGACACTTCACATTTGATTCAACTATTCCAATCTTCCATCATGACAAGACACTTCACACAAATAAAGTAATGTAAATATGTTTAGAGGGTTTTATGAGACCCTAATTGGCTATTCCCAATTCTGATAAATAAAGTGCATCATAAAAAAATACATACATGTAAAATTTCAGGAAAGAACCAGACTGCAAAAGTGCAACTTAAGACTCTGCGAACCAACTTGTGTGGGCCCACTCGGCCCTGTTTCTGCTCTCCCTGCCCTCCATTTCCAATTTCTCTCTCTTCACTTTTTTTTCTTCCAATTCAACAAAACACCCACTTTATTCAAGTTGTACCCTCCATTTCAACTGCACATGAATGTGTCCACGCATATGTTGAGTGTAAGTGAACCTAAAAAATAGGCGAACATAAGTTAATCCTGCTGAACCAGCTTTCTAGGTGAGTCAAGACACATCTGGCCCCCAAACATGTCTAGGCAGACACTTGTGCATGCCCAATTCACCCTTGACTTCCTGAGAGTCAAAAGACAGTAACACGAACATCTATACACCTTTTATTTCAGATACCCTAACAACGCTCTGGCTAAATGCAATCATGCACACATCTAAGTGCAAATGCACCTAAACAATAAGCAAACACAGGTTGCTGGCATCTGCCTAGGCTCTGGGCTACAGGCACACCTGATTCACCTTTGACTTCAACTGCTATAAGGAGAGTTAAACTATCAAGAAACACACCTGCATGCACCCAAGCAAAGGCCTAATTTACGACTAAGCTACTTAACCAGAGATACAAATAGCACAGAACTTGCTAGATATGATGTTCCCACATTCATAACATATATTGTAGGGGGCTTCCAAAACATTCTACATAGACCAAAGTGGTAGCCTATGCTAAGATATTAAAGTTTATGTCTTATGATTTTTTTTAATGTTATTTTATATCTTATGATTTGATTATTCTATATTACTTAAGTTGATGTCCATTTAGATATGAAGTTATCTGTTACAAAATGATTTTATCCATTTTGATTCAAAAAAAGAAAAGATTGTGCCCATCAAGATAAACCTTCTGTACTCTATAGTCTATACATCTATAGTTGGATCCACAATGGAAGGAATACAAGACATAGTTTATGCCATTTTCCTTCATTTAACACTAAACTTGGCAATGAAGCCCATAATAGCATTAAAGAATCTCTTATGATAATTGGGCAACTTAAAAAATCACAAGAGAATAACTTGAGCAGCCCTTAAAGGATTTATCTTCTAAATCATTAACAGGATCCATTTTTTTACCAAAATAAGTGTTACTTGATTGAGGTTCCCCACCTGATGAACAAGAAAAAGTTTGGTAAATAGAACAAGTAGGATGTGGATCTAACGTTCTTTTCTTCTTCTAATGTGGATCTAACAATTTTATTCAATGGATCTGAAGAAAGTGGAAATATAAAATGTTCAAGCAAAAATTTGTTAAATATTTAAAACAATCGAAATTGATCAAGCAAAAGTAAATACACAAGTTTCCTAGGATGGAAAACAAGAAAAAATACTTTTAAAAAAGAAAAAAGAAAGAGAAGGACCCTGAAACCATATGGATTTATTATTACACCATCCATTAAGAGGCAAGAGCGTGAATTGATGGTGACACCAAGGTCCAAAACAACTTACCACAGTCACTCTTCCTTTTCCAACACCAGATCCGGAGGCTTTCTTCCTCAAAAGCAGCGTCTTTATCCATTTACCTGGAGACTTACCCATTGCAGAAACTCAATGATGGTAACACCGAAATCAAGACCTGCACATGCCCAGATCTATAAATCTTGGAGGCATTCACTCATTTTGATCACAATTCTAGCATCTTAGTAATACCATTGTTGTAATTGAATGAAATTCAGCAAGATATACCCAAGAAATATACTCCAACAGTAAAATTACAATGCCTTGAACTGATTTACCATAGAAAGAACACAAACGTAGCATTATACCAAAACCTGGGCCGCAGTTGAATGTAATGCACCAAAACAAAAACGCCATGCGAACAGATTTGGGAATGCATATCCCATTTATCATTGTCGAAAAAAATGCAGCAAAAAAAATCACAAATGAAGAAAGCAATAATTCACAAATGACTTTCACATTTATCTCCAGTTAAAATATCCAGAATAATTAAAAGAAAATAAATAAAGAAAAAGAAAAAGCTGCAAAAAATGAACCTTAGTTAGCGAGAGAGAGAATCAAATTCGGGAACCCCAAAACACAAGTGCCTGGAAACAACAGATTTCATCTAAACTCACTGACATTTCCACCCAAAAAATAATAATCTAAATCCGTATGGGTAAAAAACGGTTAAGAAAATAGCTCAATCAAGCCTTGGAATCCAAACTAACAATATCCAGAGACGGAAAAAGAACCCAAGAACTGACATTGCCGACCGAAAAACCAAGTAAACCAAATCTCAGAAAAGCCCTTCAAATCCAAATAGGTAAGAACCACACTACAAAAACAGCTCAACCAAATGCTAAACCCTTGCAAGGTCTGATCAAATTATTTAAAAAAAAAAATAAAGAACATCAAATGGGAAAGGGTAAGACAAATGGATAAAAAGAACCATCGGATCTGAAACAGAAACTTACCAAAAAAAACGTAGAAAAGCTTTGAAACGTCACCACCGTTCCTAAATCCAAAACCCAGATTTGGAAAGAGGAGAGTAGAATGAGAATCCAAAGATCTGAAGAAGAAGAGAAGAAAAGACAAGAAGAGAGAGAGAGAGGGGGGTTTAGCTAGATGTAAGAAGGAAATAGACGAATGTACGACTGCGATCTTTGGATTCTCTGAAGGGAAGGAAAGATGAAGTGAAGAGAATAGAGGTGGAGGACCACATTTTCCGGTGGTCCTATTGCGGCATATTTCCTGCTCCGCTGTTATTATTTCTATAACTCGTCTGTTGCTTCCGGTCACAGTAAGAGTCTCAACAGAGTAGACTGCGTCTTATAAGAAAAAACAATTTAAGAAGGATTAAGACTTTGCTACTGTGAGAGTGGAGTGACACTTCACACTGTAACAGCGCTGTTGCAGCTTACAACTCACCAAGATAGTACATATTTTAATTGCGTGAAGTGATGACCTGTCAACTCTCCACTTTATTATCTCCAACACTTAAATATATATTTATTAAAATAAAATAGTGAAAATTTTCTTAAAAAAATAAATATACATTTTATAAAAAAAATATTTGATTTGAAGTAATCAAATTATTTTTTTAAACTCTTTAAAAATTTATCCAATTTAAATTTTTTAAAATTTGAAAGTTACATCTTCGATTTAATGAATAAGCTCAATATAATTTCTTGTCACTGTTCAGTTAAACATCAAGTCACAATATGTATTTAATTATTGTATTTTGTTCACAAAATAAGAGTTAGAATCATTTAATAAATCCTATTTGAGACAATAGGAATTAAATCTATTGCATTTGAAAGATGCTTTTAAATTGTTAAGGTTAAAAAAATTCTAAGTCCGTTGAATTTGAAAGTCATAATTTTTAAGATTTAAAAATTAATAAAAAAAATTAGATAAATTTGAAATGAATTTTAATTTAACAGTAAAATTAACATAAAAAAAAAGTTGACAAGAATCTAATTGAAGGGAGAAGCAGGGGTGTTTTGAGTCCTTAGTGAAGTTGATTAAAACACTTGATTGTTTTGCTTGTTATGTTGAGATCAATTAAATTATTTTTATTATAAAATTTTAAATTTAATTAATTAATTAGTCTCATCTCCAATATAAAATTGAAATACTCGACTTCAATTTGATTTTACAAATACATGTTCTTAATATTTTAATATGTTTTAAAAAAATTATTTCCTAAATATATTGCAATAAAAGAATAAAAAAAAAAAATCAATTTATATGATACCAGTGATCAGTGTTGATAAAAACACTAATGCACAAAATCAATTTGGGTCAATATTTATCTATTTAAAACTATAAAAGTAAATGAAAATTGACAAAATCAAATAATTTATGCTTGAAAAAAAATTACAATTATTCCTCTAAATATTGTTAATACCATGATTAAAAAGAGAGAAATTACTAGTAAATGACAAATGAAATGAAAAGGAAGAGTATGACAGCATGCTACCCACCAAATTAAAAGCTTGAAGAGACTGACAAAAGCTGTGCCTTTATCCAAATACATTTGGGTCCAGAAATTTTAGACACGTAGGGATATCAGATAGTTTCTTTAAGACACATAAGTCATTTATTATTATTAATATTATTGGCGCGAGTAACATAGATCCAGATTGACGCTTGATTTCAGATTTTTAATGTAAATTACCATTATACCTCTTATTTTTACTTAGATGGACTCTCAATTCATTTCGATTTTTATTCGAATAAATGGCTATACTATATTAATGCATAGTATATTATTTAAAAAAAAATATTAAAATTATTTTTAAAGCATTATGTATTTTTAAAATTTCTCAAATTAAATATCCAAACTAATTACGATAACCTCATAAAAATAATATAAAACTTCAAAGTCTTCTAACACTCCCAAATATTTAAAACATAGTGTTTTATAAGGTATCCTTCAACTGTGTCGAAAACACATTTACGAGTATCAAAAGATCTTAAAGTCTTAAAGTATTTTTATCACGTTATCGCAATTAGTCTAAATATTCAATTTGAGAAATTTTGAAAATACACAGTGCTTAAAAAATAACGGTCTATGTTGCAGATGCTGCAGTAATACATAGTGTTGTAAGATCTTTTGACACTCCCAAATGTGTTTTCGGCACCGCTGAGGGATACCTTTATTTGTAAAACCCTGTGTTTTAAGCATTTGGGAATGTCAAAATACCTTAAAATCTTAAAGTATTTTTATCATGTTATCGTAATTAGTTCGGATATTCAATTTGAGAAATTTTGAAAATACACAGTGCTTAAAAAATAACTTTAAAGTTTTAAAAAAATATATAATTTAAATAATGCTCACTGTAGCATGAAGTGATTCGAATGAACCATCCGTTCATTTGAACGAATGAACGGAATGCACTATGTATTACTGTAGCATGAAATGGTTCGAATGAACCATCAGTTTATTCGAACGAGTGAACACGGAACACTGTTCCGCCTATTTATTCGAATGAACTAAATTTACACTTTGGCGTTCGTTCGGATGAATCATTTATCCGAACGAATGCTGAAATGAACTTGACAGTTCATTCGAATGAGTAAAAATAAGGGGGTATAATGGTAATTTGCCTCAAAAATCTGAAATCGAGTGGGTAGAGGTAGAAAATTCGAGTGTCTGTAAGTCGCGCCTTATTAAAACCGAAATATTCAACTCAGAATAAATGGTTTTTATGCAAATTTTATATCTATTAAAATTTTGGATCTGAATATAAATTCAAATTTAACCTCTCTTTGTAGTTAGAATTTAATAACCCGTTAACTCGAATGGTAAATGAAGAAAAAATCTTAAAATTTACATTAAAATATCTTGACCTACTATCCCGTAAATTTGAAAAGTACATGTAAGATATAGATTTTACCCTTTCATTGGTTTGACATCGAATTTGAATTTCCTTTTTCCTTTTGCATTTCTTTTTTATTTTTATTTTAAATTTGTGTGTAGGAAATCGTGTAAAATCCCCACGAGTGAAACATATTGCCTTTAGGACATATCAGATGAGACCATGGGGCTCAAACCTGACACCTTCCACTTTCTAAAAAGGGAGATTAGCAGTTGAACTACGTCCATTTGGACTGAACTAGGAAACTAAGGTTTGTGGACGGCTCATGGAGATACACCATGAGGTGTTGGCACCAAAGAGAGGGAATCCACATGCTCTATAGGGTTTTGGCCTAGGGTACCTTTTTGTGGGACCCTTGGTGTATTCATGTGGGTCCCCTTGTCAAGAGTGGAGTCCACATATATTAAATTTGCTAATTTGGAGCTTAAAATGGTTAGGCTAGTTTAAAAGATAATTTCATCCTTACAAATACCCTTTTTCTCTTACAAAGACAACACTCTTTCTACATAAATTGAATCTCAAACCAATTTTTATTCATTACGAGTTAATCTCACTATTGGATTCAAACTTATTAAAGAATTAACACCCTCAACCCAACCAAGGTCAAGCTGATTCTAGGCTACATTCATTTATAGACATTGTCACATTAATAGCTATTGATGACCAGTTTTACATGGCTCATTTTGGGATAAGATTCCAAGAAAGCTTTGCATTTTTCCCTGTCTAATGATACATAGTTACATACTTTCTTTCTCAAAAGCAGGGCTTCACATATTATAAAAAATTGAAATAAACAGTAAATGAACTACATGATGAATAAATATAACTAGAAACATAAAAACTCCAAAATTATAATAAATAACAGAGAGACAAAAGTTGAGTTGGAGTCCCTTGGATTAATGTGTGATGAAGCAAAAGATGATAAAAGAAAGTTATAGAGTGTGATAATCAACTTCTACCGAGCACAATATTGTTCGCTTTCAGTGTCACATATATATGTCCAAAAAGCCTCATCTTGAGGAGAATTTGGATGTTCTTATTTTTAGCATGTATGGCTACTTAGGCGATGTGGGACTTTCAGGTACATATGTCTAGTAGTTGGCCATTGCTCTAATACGTGCTCATGTCTTTTAAGTTCATTTGATAAATGATTAGATAGATATGGACATAAAGTTTCAGTATCAATTGATAATGTAAATTATATAATCTTGGTCTTATAAATTTCGATGAGTATGAGGCCATTGAATTTTAGAAGATTAAAAATCAAGGGATTAAATGATCAGATAGAGATAAAACTTCATACACAAATTACTTATATAGTCCTCTTCAAATCACAACTAACTATATAAGCCTTACAATCTAATTAGTTGTGTTTTGAGCAGTGAAAAAAAAGGATAGTTGTAGGAATTAGGGATGTGTTTTGAGCAGTGAAAAAAAAGGATAGTTGTAGGAATTAGGGATATAATTTGAGTTGAGTTGAGTTAAGTTAGATCAAGCTTATACTAAATTATTATAAATTGATTTTTTTTTTTTAAATTCAAACCTAATCTAAAAGACTTGAGATATTAAAATGGATTTGATCTGTCAAAAATCCAAGAACAAGGACCCACTCTTAAAAATGAAAAAAAAAAAATAGATTATTAAAATAGGGTTGTTCGATATAACCTTACCCTTTAGCTCATGATATTTGATTCGATAATGACTCAGGTGTCTATGCTTTTTTAGAACACCCGATTAATTTTCTAGACATCTGTAAGCGTCCTTATCCAAACACACCAAGTAATGTTACAGTGAGTGATCCTTTGAAGTGAAGTGACAATTGAACTTATAACTCAATTTTTAAAACGTGTTTTTGATAATCTAACTAACTTTTTTGAATTAATATTTGATTTTAAGAAGATACAAATTTTACGTGATCCCATAACCTTGAAAACTAATCAAAAGCTGCCCTAGAAAAATGGGCCTGAAGTCTGAACTAAGGATGCTCATGTTTATCTTACATATTGAAAATTATAACTAAAAATAAACCTAATAAGACCTTAACAATACAAATGTATTTACTAAGTGAATCTACTTTCACTTCAACAGTATGTGGGGCCCACAAAGTGGGTCCATTTTCAAGGTCAAAGCATGTGATGAGAGATGGAAACCATTCAGTGGCGGGCCATGCAAGCAATGGCACCGCTTGCAATAAGCATTGGATCAATGTGACAGTGAAATTGGTCACGGTTTACATCTGACTCCACTTTTGAAATGTATATGGATTTTGATATGATAGTATGGTGTTCAACTGAAATATTTGATTTTAAAAGCAAGTTTTTAATAATTTAAATTTAAAAAAATTATATCTAGATCTAAATTTTATATACGACAGAAATACGTAAATATGAGGATAAATGCAAGAGTCTCTTTAAGAAATATCAAATATGTATACACCCATATCAAATATCAGATATATAAGGTCTCGAATTCGACTCTTTCAGAACTTATCTTATATATATTGTTTAGAAGTGGTGTTGTGTCTCCGTAAAATTAGTTTTATCTTTAATGTGGGTTAACTAGAGATGGTAATAGATTATAATTTTTCACTTTTGAATTAATTAGTAAATTGCCCTATCAATAATTTAAAATTAAATGGTTGAATATACTAATAGTCTAAGTGATTTTGTATCAACTCTACTCGATCCATCAGTTGGCAAGGGACCTTCTACATACAAATCTATGCAATTTCCAATTCTTCTAACATAATATAAACTATAAGCAACATAAATAAAATACCATTAATACCTACTTTAAACTTTAAATCATTCTTGAACTATGTGGGGGCCGTAAAGTAGGGATGAAAGCATGAGATTAAGTGAGTTTGAAAAGTATTTTCAGAATCATGTTTCTTTTAAAAAAAAAAAAAAGCCAATCTATTAAATTTGAAAAGTCATGATTTTAAAGGGAAAAAAAGAAAAATGGTTAAAAAAGAGTTCATTTCGCATGAATTTCGCGTCTAACCATGAGGTCAATCCAAAATGGTTCATATTGATAACAAATACAATTCATGGCGCGGACATGAATATGAGTAGGAAAGAATATGAATTCGAACTCCAATAAGCTCCGCATGCACTCACCTACGTGAATTTTTTTTCCTTCTAAACTTTAGGGCCTACAAGAAGAATCAACCCAATTTACAAATGGGTCCAATTTTTTTTTTTAAATCTAAGGTATCCAGGCCTCTTAGAGCACTTGAATAAGTCATTGCGGCATGTGCAAACCTCCCTATTCACACACACTGAGTAAAACTAGAGGAAGTAGCCCTTATAAGGGGAACCCAGAAGCTCCTATAGTTTATTCGCGTTTTTAACCGTCAAACCAACCCTCACGAGTTAATGCGGATCAATTTATAAAATTAAAAAAATTAAATGGCTAGATATATTATTGTTTTTGAGTCTTCAAAGTATCCAATACCTATTGACTTGTTGTTGCTCTTTGGGTGTCATGACATCCTCTCCCTTGCTTGAAACATGGAAAATAATGAAATAAAAATGATTGGATAGGGTCATGACATCTTTTACTTACCAAACTTGTTACCTAACTTACACCCTACACATCACCAAAGGTAGAATTGGATGGCCCATCGGACTCTCAGCTAACTGTAGCCAAACATTTTTTATCTTATCTACTTCTTAATTAGTTAAAATCTCATTTCAAACTCAATTAGAAAAACAATTTTATTATTTGAACTCAACTCATTATCATCATTAAAGACTTTAATCCCATCTATACCAAGTTGGCTTAACGCAATGAAAAAAATATACATCTTGATGTGACACTGTTGTAAAAGTTTACACTGTATAAGCCCATCAAGATTTTAAGAACTTGGTATATGACATACAGATATCATTTGGTCATTAATAATTAATATTTGTCATTATATTGATAAATTTCATAATATTGGCCAAAAATGTTGTTTGTTGGGTGAAACTTGGGTCGGGTTTAACCCAACTCGAGAAATGAAGTGGTTGAGTTTTACATTTTTTAAATTAAGATGAGTTCAGTTGAAGGAAAAAAAAATCCGAACTAAATTCGAATCGTGTGGGGTTAAGCTTTTCTAGAATTGACCCGACCCAATCCGAATTGACCTGACCTGACTTGACCCACACAAAAAATTAAATATAGTACTCGAATTGAGTCAGGTCAGCAATTCGATTTTACACTCGAGTTGAGTTGGATTTCTTAAAACCCAACCCAATCCATCCGAGTTTTAGCCCTAGTTGTTTGTATTCTAATATCGTTTGAAATATCGGTGAACATCGATTTTTGAGCCGATATTTAACCAAGAGTTTCATTCAAGTGAGTCAATGATTTCTTGAAAAACCAAGATGACTCCCACCTTTACAATCCATTGTGTTGAAAATCAGTGACTCACTTGAATGAAAGTAAATTGAAATTGAGTTGAGTTAATTAAATTAGAAGTATGCTATACTTTAGGCTCTGCTATTAATCATCAGAGGCAAATTTTTTTGTTTGTTTTTATTTGAAAATTTAGGTCCAAAGTTTTGGTTGGATCGTCATTATCTTTTGAGATGGAAAAAGCAAACCACTAATGGGTTTGGACCTGGGAAAATGATGGGAATACCTGAAAGCTAAGTTCCACCTTTTGCCTTTATCGAAACCGTCCAACCACGAACCATTAGATAAAGGTCGAATTTCGATGGAAATAAATTTAATAAAGGGAATTTAAATCAGTCTGTTCTTATGTAGATATTTTGCCTCAATCTTTCACCTACCATCTTTATTAAATTCAACATATATTAGATAGATTTGCTATAACATCATGAAACTTCATCAGCAGTATTGGAGTTCTAACTTTTTTTTTTTTAATGATTAAGGTGTTCGGACCTTATATCTAAAAAAGAGGCGTTCAGACCTCTTAAAACCAAGGTTGTCGAATCCTGTTTCGGTGAAATAACTCGGCCAAACATCGGCCGATACCCACTGAATTCATTTTTTTAAAAAAAAAAAAATAAATATTGGCCGTGGGCCCAGGCCGATATCTCGGTCAATATTTATATTTTTCATTTTTTTTAAATCAGCCTTTTTTAATTTTATTTTAACTTTTTTTAGGATTTTTTTTAAATAATCCTACCAATATCCTAATTTTTTTTTAAGAGAGAAAAATGAATTCGGCCGAAATCTCGGTCCGACCGATATTTGCACCCCTGCTTAGAATACTAGACTAATACTCATAGCATGTGCAAGCTTCCCACCCCACAAATCACATAAGTCTACGATGAGTGGCCTCCTTTTGAGGTGGAGTGGAAATCAAAATTAAGACATCCGCTTCAACCTTCAACAGGTCCTTGACCATCAACCCAATCCCATTGGGTTTAGTGGAGTTCGTACTTCATATATAGTTACAAAATATTTTGTTTAAAATTTTGAAAGGATTTGAACAAACCAGTTTGAGTCTTAACTCATTTCGATTAGATTTTAAGTCAAACAAATCAATAAAAATTTCTTAATTTTAAAATTTTCTCTAAAAGTTCAATCAAATTTCTGAACTCAATAGAATTTTGAATCGAATCTAAATTGCTGAGTTTTTTAACACAAATGGGATCTAAAGTTACAAGAGGATTGTTGATAAATAATTCAATGTATGAGATGAAATCTTCAATTGAAAATTAAATCATGATCGTAGTTCTGCAATCACCATTTGTTCGTTTATCTTATGTATTGGCAAATCAACTGATATGTTGGCCATTGGATAATTTATAGCTATATTATAGATCTATTTTGATTATTGATTATTCAAATCATTTAAAAAATGAATTAGTAGTAGAATACTAGAGTCAATACGGACTCAACGTGTTCCTGCACACTGATATTAGAAACCAATTTTTTTATTTTTATTTTAAATTACCATAGGCTTTAGTTAGTTAGGATGTGTGGCATGTAATCTGTACCATCCGATCACAATGAAGGAAGTCAGGAACAATATAACTATTATATCAAATTCTTTAACCCAAAAAAGGTAGGGTTTGAGTAATGACTAGAAAACCCTCCACCCCCCAAGCGAGACGCTGATTCAATTCTCATTCTACCCCAAAGGACTAGTTCTCGTAGAGTTTCGCAGTGTATGAATAATGAGACTTGTACATGTCTCAATAATCAATTGAGTACTTTAAAAAGTCTGAATATAACTATTATAGCACGGTATGATAGTCGATTTCTATAGGCCCGTAAAATAATTGTTAATTTGTAATTTTCTATAGTTTTTACGGTTATACGGGACCGTGTTTCGGTGATGGACCATCTAACTTATAATTTGTCATTGAAACCAATCATATTAAAAACTAATCTTAGAGTATGTCAAAAAAAAATAAGATCAATAGTAATTCTTAGCCCTTTGATCTGAATATAATATAATCAATGCCCATATCACCATTGACTTTTATGAGACTAAATCTAATGGCTAAAGTATCAAGAGTAGAAATATCGGTATCGGCCGATAAATTTCTCCTATTTTTTTTTTTTTTTTACAAAAACCACCAATTTCGGCCGATACATATCGTATCGGCCGAGATATCAAAATTTTAAAAACCGAGATTATTACCCCTGACTAAACTATTTTAAAAAAAAATATGTTATGTCCAGATTTTCGACATAACAGAAACCACTAGTCCACATAATATGTAAAATAAAATTTTAATTTTTGTTACTTATACTACAATTTTGTTACTTACGCATTTTCCCATATATGTTCTGGGCCCACTGACATCACTGTTCCCTTTTCCCTCCCCTCTCTCACAACCATCTTTTACTTACAAAATTCCTATTCAATTGTCCAGGTTCTAAGTTAATATTATTTACGGTTTTACATTGAGTATCCCACAATTTTCCACACATAAATTAAAAAAAAAATTAAAAAATCTTTAGCTCCAATTTAATCATTGACCTTCAACTATTAAAACCCGACTACGCTGACTTTTAGCAGACCCACAACCAAAGTTAAATGTTCTAAGCAAATACATCCCATGCAATGGGCCTGGTCAAAATAATAAACATAACTTTTAATTTCACAAGTTCAATGATTAATAGAATAATAAATGCAATGATTTATAAGTATGATATTAATGAAATGATTAGATCCGAATTTATGTGATTTGTAAATGTTTGACTTTCTTTTATAGATTAATAATTAGGAGAAGCAAAAAACTTTATGTCCTCTTCAGCATAATGATGCAACATTTTCCATTTTCATTAAATTATTAACATGATGGCCGAAAATTATTTTAAGCATGCAGGGGTCTTTGGACTCATCATGTAGTGTATAGTCAGCAAAATAACATGTAACAATAGAGTTCATAAAGTTTGGTAGATGTTGTGGACCTCCACACAACAGCCATTTTTAATATTGAATCCTTAAAAACTTTAAACATCAACTGCCCAAGGCTTAAACAAAAGTCTGCGTAAATTTTTTTAATCAAAGTGTTCAAACATCTCATTCGACTAATTCTCGAAGTATATGTCAACCTCCCAATCCACACACACCAAGTTCTTCAAGAGTGGCCCTTCAGAGTTGGTCCGCATACATAACATAGGCAAACCGCCCCGAAAGGCCCAAGACCAAAATGAAAAGTTAAGTATTTTGCATTTAGATCCATATAGTTTGGGCTAATTGTAAAAAAGTCCTTGTATTTATTATTATTATTATTATTCCATCCTTTACACTTGAAGATCAATTGCAATTAGATCCTTGGAATGCAATTATGAGTAAAGAGTTTTAATAGATGGATCAATGACTTTTGTTAAGCCCACATGGACCAATATTAATTCATCAAAATGTATGAGACATGGGAGACTCGTGAATGAAGGATAGATAAAGTTTGCCCTCATTTTACCATCCTAGTCTTGTAAATAGACCATAAATATTAACTAAAATCAAAAGATTAGCATAGTTATATTTTTATAGACTAAAATCAAAAGCGTAAGATGCAATCAACAATTTTATAAAATAGGAAATTCTAAAAAACCCGTAAGTTTTCTCATAATTCTAAAAATAAAATAAAAAGATTTGTGTTATTAAAAAAATTAACAAACCCCCGAGATTTCATAAAAATCTAAAAATCCCCCTTAACTAAAAGTCAAAGTCAAATATCATTGCTTCAAGATGACAAAAATTGCCCCTTTTGACAAGAAAGGGAAATATGCTAAAAAAGCTTTACTTATCCCTCGCTTCTTAGTCCCAAATACTAAATTATCAGTGAACAAGTGGCGACCCATATTTTTATTATTTTACTTTATTTTGAATTATAATTTCCATGCATTTTTTGAGTTATCATCAGTTAATAAATGGCACCCCATATATTTTATTATTTTACTTTATTTTGAATTATAATTTTCCATGCATTTTTTGAGGCTCTCCTAAATACTCATGGAATTTTTTAATATTTTTATGATCACCCCTCTTCTTTTTTGAGGCTCACCCATTATTTTTATTTTATTAATTGTCATGAGATGTTTTTTTTATGAGAAGCAATTGGTCATGATTTTGTTTTCCTTTCTTATTCTTTCTGAGAAGGGTATTTTTGTTATTTCAAACGATAGAATGCATTAGCAAACACTCAAAACAGGTTTTTGAGATTTTCATGAAAACTTAAGGGGTTTTTCAATATTTTCAAAAACAGTGTTTTTAGAATTATGAGAACACTTAAAGGGGGTTTTTTACAATTTCTCCTTTTGCAAAAAAGAGCATTTTTTCTTCTGTTTTCCATTGTAGCTTCACTTCCTACATCCATTTCCAACCTTGGTAACTATGTTGCGAGAGAAAGATAAATAGGGAGAGATATTTTGTCTTATTGATAATCAATCAATCAATCAGTCAAATGCCAGAAGCACAGTAAATACATCTATGTTAGAGACAGTACATAGACAAGAAAGAATAAACAGGTGATGAGCAAAGAGAGATTTCTCACCAGCAGCCCAATTTAGTTTCTGGAGACCTTTAAGAGCTGATGGAAAGCCTCTTGAGGTATATCAACAGAACCCACACGCTTCATTCGCTTCTTTCCTTCCTTTTGCTTTTCCAATAGCTTCTTCTTTCGAGAGACATCGCCCCCATAGCATTTTGCAAGGACATTTTTCCTCATCGCCGAAATACTAGAAGAAGAGGAAGAATGATAGTCGAATTAGAACAAAGCGCAACGAATACCCATGAAATTAAACAGGTCCTCAAATTTAAAATATAGTATTTCAGCCAACGTAAAATTTCAGTAATAATGCAGTTAAGCTCTATCTTCAAAACCACATGATAGAGAGCAAATGATATCCTTTACATACCTATATCACCTATATCAAGCAATGTTACAAGAGAAAATTCAAAACCCATCTTTCATCACCTTGTTTCATCCAAACTGAATTGTCTTCTTAAAAATTGTCCACCTTTTTTGCATGGACCCCTTACCCAATTGCCTAAGTTATACGACTTGCCAGCCCCCATAAAATTCTGACAATATTGATAACCATATGTCAAATCGCATGAGAAAAATATGACATCATTCTTTCTGTGAAGTGAACATCTCCCTGAAGAACTAGGAGGCAATATGATATGCATTTAAGAACTAGATATTTATAACACAAACTGTCCAACAGCCAAAAATCATCAAAAGGCATAATGTCTTGGGAGGTGCAAGACCTCTCAATACTAAGGGCTAATCACTGGGAAAACACGCATATATCTTATGGTAAGTACCCTGAAGGATTACGTCTCCAGCTTATTCTTCATCCTCCTTACAAAACAGAACTGAAAACACATCTTCCTACAACTCTTAAATCACTTCACCCCTCAAAGACCCAAAACATAAAACACATCTTCCTACCAGTGTGCCGCCCCCTAAATCACTTCACTAATAAAGACTTAAAACCGAACACACATCTTCCTGCAACTTTGCCTTCTAAACTGTCGGTGCTCAAAACACCAACGGCAAACCACCATCCTACATAACCAGAGGAACTTGGACTTCAGAGGACACCCACTCAGACACCACTCCATAATCCCAACCAACTTTCTCTTCTTCTTTTTGAGTCAATGACCCAACTCGAGCTGACAACCTTTTAGTTGTAACAATGAACGCGTACCAGCCATGCTACGAGCTCTTGTCCAACCCAACCACACACCATACCTTATTACATATATTTGCATTTTACCAGCCAACATCTTTTCTCATCAGATGTCAATTAATGGATGCAACTAGTGCGTTTCTTCGCTAATTTCTCTCTCAATAGAAAGTAGTAATGCTCATTGAAGATGGTTTTTTTTTTTTGAGCGGTAACAAAACGAATTTTATTGATAAAGAAAGAGAGTACAAATACACCAAATGGGAAATGGTCTAGAAGTGGTAGACCGAAAAAGTAAAAACATGCTAAACTACAAACATGAAAGAAGACATCAATAACCCCAAGGGATTAGCCTGACGATCAAGGTGTCCACCTCAAGAAGCAGAGTCTTGAGTTTGATTCACGCTCAACACAAACGGGCCACTCCCCGTAGTTGCTTAGCCGGTGGGTGTGGCAATGGGAAGCTTGCACATGCCCCAAGAACTAGTTGCACATGCCCCAAAGACTAATTAGGTTAAAAATGGTCAAGGCTCTCCTAATACTGAGGAGTTCCGTCTCATTTGAGTCCTTAATCCCCACCGACTCTGTGAAAACCAAAGAAGTTAGACCACTCTGGTTCCTAAGAACACCACACATCCCTGCTGAACCCGGTTTTCCCCTAGCGGCTCCATCTACATTGAATTTCATGACATCTCGTTGAGGAGGATCCCAGGTGACAAAAGATCTCGAAATCCTACTGAAGACGTACTTTAGGTAACATTTTTCTTGAATGACAACAAACACCCAAGTCTAAAATGAAATGTGCATGTTAGCAAGAAAACAATAGAAACCAAATTTCTCTAAAAGTCACCACCAGCATAACTAGTAACCGTAAGAACATAAGTATCAGCACAAAAACATCAAAGATTTCTTCACTATCATCTTAAAGGAAAAGAATGCATGCCAACAAAAACAAAACCAAAATGATGGCCTTTTATAGAAAGCAAAGGTGGATATCTTACGTCTCCCTTGCAATAATCTTTGACCCAATGGCAGCTTGTATTGTTATCTCAAACATTTGCCTGTCAATTATGAATAAGAAATTCAGCATTTAAAAAGGGGACTAGCACCAAGGAGCAAATGAGCCGAAATAATGCTAAACCTGTCAATGAACTTCTTCAACTTATCCACCAATTCACGACCAATTCTCTGTGCTTTCAGATTATGAACAATGGTTGCCATAGCGTCAACTGGTTGCCCATTGAGGAGGATGTCAAGCTTTACCAAATCAGAGGCTTGATACCTGGAAAAGTAATATATAGTAACGAAAACAAACAAACTATGGTCTTTCATCTCAAAAGCAGCTAATAATTTACAGGCAGATATGGAAGTAATAAGTTAGATATGTTGTATATTCTCTTAGAGGAATACTGGAAAAATGGCCCTTATGGTTGCACTGGGTGGGTGGTTACATTTTATTTTTATTTTATTTTTTTGAGATCCGGAGGTGTCCAGGCGTTTCACCCGAATAGTCCTCCCGGGGTGTGTGAAAACCCCCCTATCCGCGCACAATGCTTACATTTTATACAGACAGCTAGAATGTGTATTAGGTTAATCGAAGACTATGACGCCCAGATACAGACAAGGGAACAAATACGGGACATGCGAGAATGCATGGGACACACCATGTTACAAATTTAGGACATTAGGACAGCACTAACACGACATATTTTATTCATATCATATATATATAATTATATAAAAGATTTATCTTAATTAATTTTATGTTATTTTAGAATTTTAATAATTTGACCAAATTTGAAATTAAATAATGCACCACTTTTTATATTGGATAATTTGCAAAGACACCCCTATCTTTTGCCTCAATTGCAACAAACTACCCCTATGGTTTCAATAATTGCAAAAACTACTCTTACCTTTTGCATCAATTGCAATCACCCCCCCTCCTCTCCCTCCCTCTAGCATCTTAGATGTCAAAAATACCCTTCAATATTTAAAGACCTACAATAATAAAATATTTTTAGTAATGTAATCTACCATGATAACTTATACAAACCCATACATATGCATGAAATGTGTTAAAATTATATGAATGAAAGATTGTTAAAACCACGTCAGCCCATTTATTTTTTATACATTTCAAAAGTATTTATTACTAAGGATATTTTGCTATTTCAATTCTTTTACTTAATAAAGGGTACTTTGGATATTTAATATGTTGGGCTATTTGCAATTGAATACAAAAGATAATGGCAGTTTTTGCAATTGGGGCAAAAGATAAGGGGTATTTGCAAATCACCCTTTTACATTTTATATTAATCTAGACATGGCTCGTCCAACTTAAACCTATTAGCGGCCACATGAAATAGAACCACTCTAACATAACTAAGTCACAAGTTCTCATGACTTGATTTCGAATTACATACATGTCGCATTGTGGACCCCACAAAATCAAAGTGGTTGTCAATCTGAAAATTTAAAAGAAAATGGCCCCATTAAGAATTAATGGTCACTTGATCTACACTTAATAAAATGGATGGCTGGATAGGAAACCTCTATCATCTGTCCATTTTATTTGCTCAAGTCGAATGTCTAGAGATGTCAAAATTGGACTTGTTTCTTATAAATGACATTCCAACTTCTACTTCAATTTTGTAGAGCTAGTGGATCCCACTAGTGACTTAGCTATGCAATCTCTAAATGAAACACACTGCAACTAGAAAGTAGTTGCTCCTCTCTCTCTCTGAGTAAAAAAAAAAAAAAAAGAGCCCATTGAAATGCAGTTGTGTTACACTCAAGAGGTTAACCCCTATCTGATTTAGACAATTTTTTATACAGAGGCATTGGTACATAGAGACAATTTTGTAAAACTTCAACTTCCTGCCTAGTTGAAGATTCAACCTATCTTCCATGTGGAAATGCTCAAGCCGTACCATGAAGACATGGAAGATCTGACTCGAGGCATTTCACAAAGAGCTCTAGCAACGATACTCACATCATTTACTAAGAACGTGAATCGCAACCTAGCCAAACACATGACGAGAAGGCATGGAGTCCCGGTATACAAGGAGTACTTAGTGCACCGAGAGGGACAACCAGAGCGAGAAGCTTCGTGGGAGTGAGCAAATGAGTTGTGGCAGTTCAAGGAGCAAATCCGGTGCTTCAACGAAGACGAATCATGACTCGATGAGGACATCGAAGGTTGGGTGGGGGAGAATGTTACACCCCAGACGTTAAAACCTCATCTAATTTAGACAATTTTGTAGAACTTGTACAGAGGCATTTGTGCATGCGGTATGTAGAGTTCTCCGAAATATTTGGAGTTCCCTAGACTGGGAGAGTCTAAAATGTTTCTGGAAGGTTCTCGGAGTGTATAGATTTGTAGAAGTTTCTAGGGTTCTTCTAGAATGTTCCTGGGCCATTGGATGATCACCATGTGACACAAACTTAGCCACTGATTGCCAAATCTTGTATGATAAATAGGAAACGGTCCTTGTTTGCAAACCAGTCCTCAAGAGTGTACATTTCTTACAGCAATACAAGTTTCCTTTCAAGCAAGGGTGCATGTTCCTTGTGTTTGCTTATGAGTGTGGGCTTGACTGAATTGGCCTTTGGCCTTGAGCGAGTGTGAGCAAGACTGACTTGTTCAACAATCGCAGCTGTTGTTCAAGTGTGGCACAAAGGAATCAAGAGTTCAACACTGTACATGACATGTGTCCACTAAGTTCCCGTGCACATTCCATCCTGTTAATGTCTGCGTGTCTACATTGGCCTATACACATGTCCGTGCATCATAGATTGCCAAGATATAGCCAGCAAAATAAGAGACCAAGATTGAAGTCCTCTCATCGTTTAATGGGTTGATCTTCGATGAAATGAAATTCATCAATACAGTAAGAGAGTTGTTCAAACTTACTCAGCATCCTCATAATCAAATGTGGCATATCCAGATGTGATACTTTTCAATTCATTGTAGAAGTCGACAACAACTTCCCTAAGTGGCATACGATATTTCATAAAAGCGCGCTGGCTGCATTATAATTCAATTGTCAAAAGGTAGACCTCCTTAAATTTGCATAAGTGAAATAAGCTAAAAGATTATCACCTGTCAATAAATGAGTACTCCAGCTGCTCTCCTCTCCGCTCAGAACAAAGGGTAATCACAGGCCCGACAAATCTGTAAGTATATAACTATGAAGAGTGAATGAAACAGACCCTGAACCCTTCCAAGAAAGAATTCCAAAATAGTTTCTGAGTGAATGACATGAACAAAGCACAAAGACAAAATCTTCAAGGGCAATCAAAGGAATAGAGCTTACTCACTAGGAATAATGATCGTAGCAATCACAGTTGGTTCCCAACATGCTGTTATACGTTTTCCAGGATTTGAGGCCAATGCAGCAGGATTCTGAACATTTACTTTGCTAAACGAAATGTATTATTAACTGAAACAAATGCAGAAGTAACAAGTGCAGATAAAAATAACAAATTCATTATCATACCTTCCATCTGAATACTCAAAAATATATGGCACTGTTGGGATAGTAGAAATGACATGAGCACCATACTCCTACAAGCACAGATCAAGATGAAAATTATAAATATAGATAAAATGTACGAAAATTAAGGATATAAATGTCTCATCCAAGTGATTGAGAGAGAGAGAGAGAGACATGAAGCATTCGTAACCTAATGCTCATAAGAGATGGACTCCAAAACCCAGCAGTACAACAAAAAGAAAATCAGAAATAGGGCTAATATCATAATTCTATGTACGTTCAAAGTCACGCTGATGTCTTTCATTTACCACAACAATTAGCCTCACAATGGTTCATTCAACTCTCGCCTGCCAAAATGAACATTTATCTTTATTTTAAGAAGCCTCATTTGAGGGAAAGGTTTGCTCGGCCCCAACTTCAATTCAACAAGATTGCACCAATGCAAGAAGGTAAAGGTACCGAATGGTGAAACATATGCCCTAATTTTAAGATAAAGGTGACAACATGACTTCATTAATAAGAACATGTCAAGTACAAGGGAGTAGGTGGCCGAGATGGACACGAGAACCTCAAAAAGCATAAAAGTTATGGGAGAGAAACATCTAAATACAAATCTGGTCTAGTTACTCCATGTTTAGCCAAAAATTTTGCTTCTTCGTTGGCTAATCTGCTAGCACGCAAAAAAATACATTTAATGACGCACAAATTACTTTGACCTCTCTAAAAATAGGAATGAGCCTGCATGGAATTTTTTCTTCACTGAAACCCAACCCACAGCATTTGATGAATCACTTTCTATGATGAGGCTCCCATGAAAATGATCCCAGAAGATTCACCTTTGGAAGAAACTAGAACAAAGTGGTAAGACTTCATAGACAGTTCACTTTTTGAGATCGCCATCATCATGATGTTCCATAGACTCCTCAACTTTCTGCATGGCATTGAGTTCTGATGGTTGCAACGTCTAATTCCTTTATCATCCCCAATTTTCCTAACTTGATTAATTACTCATTACTGTTCTTCAAAATGGGACTGGATTTTTATTTACAGAAAAACAAGCTAGAAGCACAATAAGCAAGCATGCCCTTCATTAATAATATAGGACAGCACAAACCCAAATAAAGACAGAATAAAAAAACATAATAACATTAATCTGATGCATCAGGAGGGATGTAAACAGTGCCTGAAAGGCCAACGAACGGAAGGCTTGACACATGGGTTTGAGCATCAATTTTCAGAAGAATGATAATGGGGCTCAGGTTCAAAATCGAGCATCAATTTTCAGAAGAATGATAATGGGGCTCAGGTTCAAAATCGAGCATCAAGCACATTTTACAATTGATCCAATCTCAAGCTTATAAATGCTCAGACTGAAATGTCTGATTTCTATAAACTATGATAAATAAATAATCAGAGATATCATCAAGTAGCCAACATGTTACATACCAACACTAATATTCAGATGTCACATTCCAACAATATGCCTTTCCAACCATAGTTACACAAACTCCCAAGCATAGGTAAAAACCATAAGTTAAACAAAATAAAAAACAAATGAAAGGTGCTTAGGTCATACATCTATGAGGTTTTGAATCGGGCTTGGACTTCCCAACAGCCTTCCAACCTTATCAAGCCTAGGCACAACCTTATCTTTCAAGTTTCAAGCCATGGTTGACTCACACTTCCTTGTGTTAATTGGGCTCAGGCTCAGCACATGTAGGCTTGGCCCATTTAAACCCTACTCAGGAATTGTACAGAGAACTGACTGGCAAGAAGTTCAATAATTAATCAGTATGTTGTTTTGTCTACTTTCCACTTCCATATTTTACTCAGTTCATTATCTTTCAAAATAAAGTATTTTTTCTTGATCCTCCCACAAATTTATTTCATGCTTTCAACAGTTTTCCACTTTGATTCATAGGATATGATATGTTATTCATTAGTTTGTGATTAAATTGAATATGGTGCAACTTCTATACAAGGGATATTTTTCCCCCTCTGAATGATAACAGAAGAAAAGGTATACAAAATACCCCTATTACACTGACAATAGCATGGGTTGAATCATAAAACTAGAATACTGCAGCAGAGGAAGATGATGATGAGACTATCACACTCAACCATCTTGGTCTTGACAAAAATAAAAGGTAAGAAAAAAATAATTATCACAAAAGAACTTGGAACAATACTTGTTCAAGCCGCTGATGAAAAACGTCCATGTGAAGTAAGCCCAAGAATCCACACCTGTATTGAGAAGATTACTTGTAAAGCATAGCTAATGAATGGAGAAACCAAACATTTTAATGTGAAAACATCTGGTAAAAGGTGAAGTATTGGTAACGACATATACCTAAAGCCAAGGCCAAGTGCGGTGCTACTCTCTTTAGCAACAGATACACTCGCATCATTGCATGTGAGTCTTTCAATTGCATGATTAAGAGCATCAAAATCAGATCCATCAGCAGGATAAAGACCAGAAAACACCATATGCTTTGCAGGCTTGAAACCTGAAGCATACAACTACAAATGAGACGATGGGAAAAGAAAAGTGCGAAGGAGAAGTACTGGACATCATTAAATATTGAAATTGCATCATTTGAATAGAAAAGCAGTCCTACCCTCTTTGACAAATTTATTTATCAAAAAAAAAAAAAAGAGAAAGGAAAATCTTTTCCATATAATCTTTATATGTGTGAATGTAGGCCTACTCATCAATGTGACATCATAAAAAAAAGTTCTTTGAGTGAAATGGATCATAACTTTTGATTTCAAGAAAAGTTTTTTTCCTATGAAATAGTTCATATCAAGCAATTGGAATAAAGGTGAAATTATCTATAGGAATGGATCTCACCTAGTGGTATGAGAAGAAAGACAATCAACCACGCACTTAATCTTCTATCAAGGGTACACTAGCCTAGCCTATGCACTCTCAACCCACAATTTGATTCAAATTTTCAAAAGAGAATTTTGGAAAACAAAACACAAAAGTCCAATAAAAAAATTTACAACTCATGCCCCAGCCACCAACATGGTTACATGCAATAATTAAAAAAAAAAAATAGAATTCCTAAAAGCATCTAATAAATAAAGAATTAAATACTTAAAAATTATTGCTATTCCCATTTACTAATAAAAAATAAAAATGGTATTAGATCCTAAGTGATGTGACAGATGGGAATCTTGGAGATTTAAAATTGAACCTAAATTGGTATTTAGGAATGGACTTTCTTTTGGATCTTGGATCCAAGCCTTTTCTTTGCCATGCGATTGCTCCAGTTGATTTGTGAAAGTCAATACAAATTCATCAATTGGGTCCAATGCGAGATCATCATCGTCAAAGGCATCACTACTCCCCATGAGTTGGATCTTCACCTAGTTTGACCCCATTCTTAATTAGACTTACCTTGGATTAAACACATGCTCCATGACACCGTTAATTTTTGGAACCTTAAAAACATGGTTTAGTTCATCTAATCAAGCTGATATAAGCCCAACACCCAAGCATGGATCTTTCCAACAGACCCGTTCCTCCCCACATAAGAATGCACGCAAGTGGCTGCATGTAAATGGTGATAGGAGGCAATTCTACATGCAGATACACACAAAGATACATAGACACACACATAAAGATGCAGATATAAAGATACACACACACATTCCCGCATGCAAGCACAGGCGCGCGCGCGCACACAGAGCAATAGGAATGTGCTAGAGGATATTAAATAAAATAAAGAAAAAAACAGCCCCACAGAACAAAGCACCCAACAAAACAAATTAGAGTCCTTCGATGACCCATGAGCCCATGAGCTGTATATCATAATACACTGACTTTGATGGCACGCTTGCACCCAACCGATATGGAGATGTTCCAGAACTCAATCAACATTCTTGACCCAAAAAGATCAGCTTAAATGCAATTGCTAAAGGTGGTTCTGCTTTTCAAAAGTACCTGTTATTTCTGTCCCAAAGAGCACCATACAGAAGCTACAAGGACCATTCTCCAATTAATTTAAAAAAAGGAACTTGTTTAGATTGTAGTTATATAATAATACAAATAACAACTGGAAAAAAAATAGAGTACAATGTAAGTTACTACTCATGGGCACCCTTTTTCTTTTAAAATAGGGTTTCTGATGCAGGCTAAGAGGTAGGGGTTTTACTACTCATGGGCACCCTTTTTCTTTTAAAATAGGATTTCTGATGCAGGCTAAGAGGTAGGGGTTTTACACCTACTAAGCCATCATACTAAAAATAATAAATTTTGACTCAAAATCCTCAAATTTGAATCAACGATTCTATAAAAACGAAATCCCACGTATCCACTCTCACTCTCACTTTGAAAGAAAGAGATGGTTCTAATTTCGGGACAACTTCACCGAAGAAACTAGAGGTTCTACGAGTTCAATTCAAACGTGGAACTGGCAATTCGAACGCGAAGACTTAATGCAATCAAATGCAATTAAGAAATCGAACATGCATAAATTCTAATCTGGCTCGAGTTCGGATAAAAAATCGAGAGAACTTTTTAATGAATTTGATTTGGGTACGGAACTAAACTTCAATTAAGTAATTGAAATGTAAGCAAGACATGAAATTTAAATTCACCATGCAAATAAAATTAAACACAAATTAAATTTTAAATCAACACAAATTTAAAATCAAATAAATGAGACTCACCAATTTAGGAGACTCAAACAAGCAACCAAATGCTCAATTTTAATTCAACTCCAATTTTTTATGTCTCCAAAGCCTAGCCTAATGCTATATTTATAGGCCTTAAAATTATTAAAAAATCAAGATAAATCGAATTCGAGCGTTACTGAGTTATCGACGCCGACTCAATCGTCATCGTCTCCTTTCTCTCTCTCATTCATGGCCAACAAGCCTTCTTCGGTCTCCTTCCCTTTCCTTCTTCCTCTCTCGAGTTCCCTACCCTATTTTCTCGTTCTTCTTCCTATTGCAATGCCCCACATCAAACTGTCCCTCCTTGTTTGCTTGCTGGGTTTCCTTCCTTCTTTCTCTGTTTTTCTTTCTTTCCGCTCGGGCAACACCTCTTTCAACCCTCCTTCCTTCTTCCTTTTCGCTCCTCTATCTTCCTTCGAAATCTTCTCCGTTTCCCTCTCCCTTTGCTCGGTTGGCAATGTCGTTCTGAATCTTCAAGGATCTTCACTGGGTCTCTCTCTCTCGAACTCTTCCTCTACTCATCAAATCCATTTTGACTCGAATTTTATCCTCTCTCCTCAATCCGAACGTCTCTTCTTCGTTTTTCTCTCTCTATTTTTTCCACTTTTGCTTTGCTCGAATCTCCTTGTCTTGCAACCTTCTTCCTTTGTTGCTGCTGTGTCGGATGGGTTTCCCTTCTGGGTTGACTTGGCGAGTCACAACAAGCCCACACGCTCGGCCTGCAGCTTGGAGTGTTTTCTCTGCCAAGTTGGCATGTTTGGTGGGCTTCGTGTAGTGTTGACTCAACTGTTGAAGTGGATTTTGAAGTGGGCTAGCTAGGATAGGAAACGGGTCGGGTTAATTGGGTTGTCAGGCCCAAAAAATGCCTAAACGAGTCCATATCTGAATTGATGCAAATGGGGCCACATTCGGGTTCAATTGGCTCCAACGGGTTATGTCCGGATCCCCGCTTCCCTCCATCCATCCGAACATAATTAGAGAGCTAATTTATCGATCTCGTCCAATCGGGTCTCCATCAGGTCATTGTTGGACTCATTGGATTCGATGTCCGTATCAGTTTGGATGCCAATTGTACTTCAATTTTTATCAAGATGACATTACCTTAATGGTGGTATGAGTAATATTATAATACCCATAAGTTGGATAGACAAATAAGATGCTTAAATAAGTATAATCCCCATAAGTTGGATCGACAATAAGATGCTTAAATAAGTATATGTGCTCACATATTCACACCAGACCATGATATGATGCAGATTGATACTGGATACACAACGATAGTTCTAGGATATGATTAAACATAATTCTTTCGTCTTAGGTTTGTTATATTTGAAGTGATGAACCCACAATTATTCTAATCTCTCAAAAATTAAAGAAATGTAATTATTATATTGTACTTGGGCAGTAAGAACCAGAAAAAAAATTACGTTGCAATAGATGTAACAGATAAATAAACAAAAATTTAAGAATCTTGTGACATTTTAGGATGCTTGAAAGTTGAAAGACGACTACATTTAATAGAAGAAAGTACAAAAATTAATGGCATGACTACAGTGTTTCAAGTAGTAAACATAAAAAACAAACACAGATAGTATGTTATGTACAAGATACCCATATACATATTCATGTCTCAGATTTTGAAATGGGGGATGCATTGACATTTCATGCACCCATATCCTTATCAAAATTTGTACCTATGGATGATGAGTAAGAACAAGATTAGCTCCACCATAGCAACAGAATGAACTGCCAAATCAACCGATGAGATAAGAAGTTTTTGGATATGCACCTACAACTCCAACCAACCTTCACTATTTCTGTGTCCTTTCTCAAATAGAATACCATTAAATAATAATGATAACACAACAATGGTAATACTGTGTAGAAAACTAAACACACCTGCAAGAGGCTCTACAATGCTTCGTGCATGATGAAGAGTATCTCCAACACGGGCCTCTTTCGTTGAACGCATGCCACTAACAACATAACCCACTTGTCCAGTAAAAAGCATCCCGGTTGGAATGAGTTCAGGATGCATGATGCCAACATCCAAAATTTCATAAACCTGGCCAGTTGCTGCAGATGCAATCTTATCACCCTTTCGTAAAGCACCATCAACAACTGCAACATGGCAGATTACCCCTTTGTATTCATCATAGTATGAATCTAATAGAAGCATCCGTAATGGTAAATCAATCTTTCCCGGAGGGGAAGGTATGCGCTCTATGACAGCAGGAAGGACATGTTCAAGGCCATGACCAGTTTTTGCAGAAGTTAAAAGAGCATCTTTTGGATCAAGATCAAACATAGATTTCATTTGTGCCTTGACACGATCAGGATCAGCAGTTGGCTGATCAATTTTATTTATGATAGGGATGATGGTCAGGTTAGATTCAAATGCCAGATAAAAGTTAGCAACAGTCTGTGCCTGAACACCTTGGGCAGCATCAACAACCAGAAGTGCACCCTGGCAAGCTGCAAGGGATCTTGATACTTCATAGCTGAAATCAACATGACCAGGGGTGTCAATTAAATTGAGCAGAAAAGACGAGGCTTCTTCTGTTTCACTAACATTAGGACTACAGAATGAATGCTTGTGAAACATGGTTGCAGTCTGAGCTTTTACTGTTATTCCTCTTTCCCTCTCCACCTGAAAGAACAGGAGGAAGGCAATCAGAAGCAATACCAAATAGAAGAAGAAACAAAAGGAATTCAAGAAAATCATTTTAAATTTACTTTTCATCATTATCATCGCCGCCGCCTTCCCATCTATATGAGGTTGTTTTTGAGTTCTACCCTTTAATTCTACCTTATCATAAATCATATCCTCTATCACTCCAGAATCTATCATATTCTTCTTTATCCCTTCCAAGTTTGAGCTTTTACCATTATGTTCATCTTTTTTTCATATATCTATGCCTATTTCAGACCATGAGGATGGGTTGGTTAGAAAGGTCTATGCTTTAATCATCTATCAAAAAAAGGTTTATGTTTTAATATGGAGCCCACTAAAATCACCTTGATTGAATCACTCAGGGCATGTTTTTATGGCCTTGAAGTAGTTGGGTTGAAAATAAATGATTGAAAAATTCAGGAATGCTCTATCGAGTTGACTCTTTGGGGGCCCTATATTCAAGCATAGACCCTTCCACCTAACACACTCTCATGGTCCCCAGTGAGCAACGCATAGGCCAACATTTACCAATGTAGTGTAGCATACCACAAGCTTATATATTATAAGGATATAGGGTGCTTGAATGACAAGAAGCCAACACATAGCACACTCTCGTGCAAGAGAGGTGACATGCGGTCTTATCCAATGGGTGAGTCCAAATCTTTCCAACTTACCAAAACCTGCCTCACGACCCCCTTTTCGTTTTTTTAGCTACTTTCTGCACAAATTTTCCATAAGTATATTTTCTACTCTTAGGGTTTTTGTTTTTGGAAAAGATAACATTAGCTAGAACTAAGGCTTTCCACAGAGCCTTCTGAAATCATTTTTCCCCAGTAGAAAGCTACTCATTGAAGACCAAGTAAATGGTCCAAGGGCATGCATAAAGCATCCAAAGAGCTGGATAAACTGATGAAGTGTTGCCAAACCAGAATGGACACCTTACAGTGCATCAACAGGTGATTCACACTTGATGGATCATTCAGAAAGAGAGGACAGGCATTCATAAGTATCATCCTTTTCCTGCAGAGATGATCTATTTGTCAAGTGGAGACAGGCGTATATAACAGTTGGATAGGTAGAACTGGAGAAAATCACAATACATGATGGTGTACAGTCCAACATAATTTTTAAATTTATCATTTTTAATGTAATTTGAGCCATTTCTGACTTTTTAAACTCTTTTATTAGGTACTAAATTTTCCTTCAGTTTCAAATTTTTACATGTCGTTATTATGAAATTTCGTATCTTTTTTTTCAATTTACTTAGTTTTACTTTATTAGTTAAATTCTTCGTACTTTTTCATTTATATTTCAAATTTTCAATAAATTCTAATTCTATTTCTTGCAAATTCTAATTTATCCAATTAAAATTCAGAATTTGTTTCACCATATCTTACACATTATAAGGATATGGGGTGCTTGAGGAGCAACAGTGAGCAGACACACAATGCACTCTGGTACAAGAGAGATGACATGGCAGTCTTATTCCATCGTTTGTCCCATCTAAGATATGTATTTTTTCTACTCAACCAAAGGGCCTGTAATGGTTGGATAAGTGTCAAGTGAAGAAATGTGACAATACATAATGTGACAATGGTCGGAGCTCAAAATACATGGCTTCACTTACAAGGTGATTTTTTATAACCATCTAGCTCAAGCAAAAACCTTTTCAACCAACCCATTTACATGGGCCTTGGTTGGCCTCATATAGGAGTATGGATTGACCTAGGGGATCCAAGCACGCCCCTATGGGGTCCATCTAGACTCGAAAGGTCTTTATTTCAATCACATTTCTGTCAAAAATCACCTTGATTGGAGAAGTGAAGCCATGTTTTTAAGGGCTCAAACTTTTGTCACTTGAAAATAACCTTTTAATCCAAATCTAGGCTACACACACATATACATGGGTACAGTCCATTTGAGTGGTATTTTCCGAATGAATCTCTCTCTAAAAAATCAGGTCCAGTGGATTTCAAAAAGCCATGATTTTCCAAAAACCAATGTTTAAAATGGGGCCTCTACTCTAGCGGTTTTCAAGAATCTCTCTTCTAATGATATCCTGCGAGCCTAGAAAAAATGTATTCACTTAGCTTAAGTTCTTCTGGGTGCTTTTCAAGTTTGGTTTTCTTCGAGGTGTCTTGGGGTTGCGGGCAGTATTGTTTCCTTGTTTTGCTTTTTTAGTTTTCTTAATTTGCACCTCTGGTGCTCCCTTTTCTCTTAATATATTAACCATTCAAAGAACAAAAACAAAAATTCTACTAAACTAACACTCCATGTATTATGTCACTGTCCTACTAATTTTAAGAGCATTTTCCTCGAAAGGCTTCCTCCACGTATTCAACTTACAATTTAGCTGATTTCTTGTCTGACTAGCTAGTACTACATTGATATGAAAAAAACATGTGCTCAAACCATCCCAAATTATATTCCCTCAACATTTCATCTACTGAGACAACCTTTAGCCTTCTTCTAATACACTCATTTCTAACATTCGCATTACCGCCACCATTAATTTATCTACTTGAACTAGCTTTGATATGAATGTACACACCTGCAGCCTATCGAGGTACTGCGGCTGACCATGGCCTTTCTTGATGGTGCCGGTGAGCTCCAAAAGGCGATCGGCTAATGTCGATTTCCCGTGATCGACATGGGCAATGATGGAGAAATTCCGAATCCTCTCCGTGGGGTACTGCGCCAAATCCCCAACATTCTCGCGGTTACTTTGGCGAGAATGAGAGCAAAAACCACGTAGAGACTCAAAAAGGAAGGAATTCGATCCAAATGGAGTATCAGCTCCTTCCAATGCAGATGAATTGAGGCGAAATGAAGAAAAACCAGTACGCAGAGACAGGTATCTACATCTCAGGGCCTTTGAGGCTCGAGATCGCAGAAAACCCATCTACGATCTTAAGGTCTATCTATCTATCAATCTCCACTCCGAAGTATTATTCTCTCTTTTACTTTTTCAAACTCGCTTCATGAATATTTTAGGGTTTTGGTCGCCAGGTTAGGGTTTTAGGGTTCTGATGTTGCTTGCCTAAGTGACATAAAATTTAAACTTTAAGAACAACTTGGCAGAAATTATTATTCATTTAATTTTTTTATGAAACTTTGACATATAAAAGAGGATTTTTTTCCATTCAAGTTTGTAGAACATTTGAGCTCATTGGCATGTATATAGTTCCTTCGTATTGAAACTTTGAGCTAAAGTTGCTCTTGCTTCGTATAGAAAGTAGGTTTATTTCAAAAAATAAAAAATAAATGCACGTTCTATTTTGTTTATTTTTTGAGATATTATTTATTTAAAATAGTTAAAAGCAACTCTTTTTTATGATCCTCTTATATGCAGGCAGTGATCATTCGTTCGGATCATCTGAGCTTCAACTCAAGACATCGAGTTAGTATCTCAACTATTAGTCAATTTCTTAAATTAGTATCAGACTAACCTTCAGATCATGTACAAGTCTCTCAATTCATAAAAACTAAATAATTTGAAGTAAAGTACTGTGGGAAAAAGTAACTCCATCTTATCTTGCAAAGTTTTTATTTTATTTTAGATAAATGGAGTTTCTAACTTAAAAAAAAATAGTATCTTTATTATTTTTCTAACATTTTAAATTGTATATTTATGCAATATATTTCTTTCATTTTTCTTCTTTTACTTTTGTACAGTGTCTGCCAGAGTCACTATTCATTCCACTTATAAACATTGGCATTACTGCATAACCTGAACAGTATTGCTTGAAAATTGTCTAAGCAGTTGATGATCATAGAATTTTCCAAGGTCTCCTCGTAACCCACCGAGCATCCTTTTATTGTATTTAGATGTGGCAATTTTTAATCTAACCTCTAAAATAGAATTTCTTTGGTTATCTTTCATCTCAAGAAGTGGGAGATTGTAGATTCGAGCTCTCATAGTTTGGCTTTGGTATACCATAGAGGTAGTAAGTTTATCTGTGAAGATTTTACGTTGGGTATCCTATAATTTTTCACACGTAAATTCAAAAAAATAAAACCGCTTTGCATTTCAAATTAAAAATCTTTATTTAACATTGCATTTTTCTAATTTGTTGAATTTAGCTCATGTAATCTACCTCAAATTCAAAAATCTTATTCAATTACTCCCATTTTTCATAACTTAATAACCCCAAGCTAAAGAAAAGTTTTTTTTTTTTCCTTCCCGTACAATGTTGATAATTTTATTTAAATAGGAGAAAGAAGGATGCCATATGGATACCCAACTAATAACACCCGCATAGAGTCACCTTTGAGAATAAGCGGAAGAAGTTGCCTTCCAACGGCTAATTTTTGAGCAAGACTCTATGCTTCAGCCTCAAAAGCAAAGCAAGGATACAGCGGCCCTGAGAAGGCAATGACTATAAAATTACAACCATTTATACTTGACCCACCAATTTCAATTGAGCTAGGAAAAAGGAAATTCTTTATCTTTTTTTTTTTTACTAAAGGATATTTTGATGAAAATATGTGGAAAGTTATTAAATTTAGATAAGTACACTTACTGAAATTGGGTCAGGATGTCTCGTACGTGATCATATTTTTTTTGGGATCAAATTGTATATGATACTTTTTTATAATCACAACACAACCACCAAAATGACAACTATAACTGTCGAAACAACACGCTAGTTTACCGACGTGTGTAGCAGTTAGTGTAATAAAATCTATGATATTTTCATTTTTATCACGAAAATATCGATAAAATATTTTGTTCGGGTTAAAAACTCGAGTTTATCGCGCCTGCCTTTTGTAATAGTAAATTCTCGTTGAAAACACATTTTTATCGCAGAAAACGATAAATTTCTATTAAAATTGTGAGATTTTATCATTAAATTCTCGTTAAAAATATTTGGATCAAATATATATTTTTTATTTCTAAAATATCATCTATATTTTCAAACTCAGTCACATTAGTTATTTATTTTTTAAATAATATTTCCCACAAGATTTTTCTGCTAAATTCTCAGTAAAAATCCAAGATTGAAAATATCCCGCTATTAACAATTGCTTTTAATATTCTGAAAACGAGATTTGTGACAATGGTAGTAGTTTATCCCACTATGAACAATTGCCTTTAATATCTCGAAAATGAGATTTGTGACAATAGTAGCAGTTTGCGCTACTTTTTTCAGCGGTAGAATAACGTGCACTGTTTTCTTTAGCGCTAGAACTGCACACGTGAAGCATTATATACATAAAACACGTGAATAAAAAATATGAAAGTTATTATAGTCTAGTGGTAAAAATACTTGTTTTTCATGTAAATAACTTGGGTTTAAATCTTGTTCAACTCATATTTTTCATTCTTATTTTTTTCTTTTTTTTGAAATAAATAAATAAAAACTAAGAGTTGTTCATTTGACCGGGCCCAACCTAAATAAACATGTTTCAACAAATATTATTTGTTCGGCTTTTAGGCATGTTTATTTTTTAAGTACAAATCCAACATGCACCGATGAGTTTTAAATAAAAGCTCAAGCTAAATAAAGGGTTTGGACAAAGATTTATTTTTGGACACATCGACAATTATCAGTCTATTGATTGGTCTATAGACTCAAAGGTGGTAATTTCTGATATAACCCGTGAACCCGACCCTGGTTGTAATCAAAGGCCCATGGGCCAACAAGTAACAAACATTTTTCACCTTGGCCCATTTGCAATCCTCAACGTCTATTTTAGAATCTTACTTTTTAGAAAGGGCAAAAATGAAAGTGAAAGATGAATATGCCGAAGTTGGGTTACATCATGCGCTGCTCTTAATCATGTTAAAACATTAATAATCACTTTGTAGCCGTTAATTGCTTTATTTTGAAATCATAATTTCTTCTTTGTCCCGCCCAAATCACTTCTTTATTAAAGGGAAGTCTGCTCTCTTGTTTCTTCAACTTCTTATCACCCCCAATTCACCACACTCCTGTTATTGTTCTCACCATCACAAAACATTAAACATGGAAGCCATCAAAGAAGAATCTGCTCCTGCTCCCTCATCTGGTATCTCTCTCTCTCTCTCTCTCTGATATTATATTGTCTGAATTAGGTTCCATTAAATCATCATAATATCTTTATTTTATAGGTTCAACTTAAAAAATATCTATATAATATTTCCCAGAAAACTATATGCATGAAAGTCTGAGGGATCCAAATAAGTGGCTCTTTAGTATGTGCGGATGGGTTCATTGCGCTAGGCCTCATCAAGGACTTGGATCCAAAAAGAAAAAGAAAAAATCAGATTGATCAGACCTCTAGGCATGATTTTTTGATGCCCCAAAAGTGTGAAATTCAATTCTCTTGCCAGATGCAACTCCTGATGCCTTGTGTCACTGTGGGTACTCATGAGAAATTTTTCATTGTGAATTGGTTCACAAAAAACTTTCAATCAAGCCTGTGTCGATGAGGAAAAAGCCGGTAGGTTTAAGTTTTTAAATTCAATCAATAATTCAATTCAGAGGCTCTTTTTGAAAGTCAACAAAGATCTGTTTCACGACGGATAATTTCTTGTAATTATAGGAAGGGGGTGGATTTGGGTTTGGGTTGTAGTTCGTTGAGTTTATACGGGAGACTGAGTGCAGGAGAAAAATTGTATTTCACTTGTTAACATTTTCATTAAAATTTTCAGCAACATCAACCCGATCAAAGCTGCGCTATTCTCTGAGATCGGCAAATAGACCAAGGGATGAGAAGTCGTCAACCGCGCCTGAGAAGCCAACTTCTGTTGTGTCAAGGTTTTCTTTTTCTCTGTATTTGCCTGAGTTTGGAGATATCATTTTAGTGCTATCATAAAAATGAAGAAAATGTTGTTTTCTTTAAGAACTAGAAGGAAATAAATGGTAATAAGAGCGTGGAATTTCTTGAGTTTCTATGGAAATCCAGGAATTTAACTTTTCCTTCTAGCACAATGGAATTTCAGAGGAGAAGATGTGGATTCTATAGGAAAGGACATTTTCAACAAGAAATAATAAATTTAAAGTGATGAGGAAAAAATTGAAATAGATGAGAAAAATAGATAACCCAAACTTTTGATATTCGCTTTTTCCATAGATTTTCATGTCTACCCAGACAACCATGATTGGATATCTAGGATTATCTAGAATTACCATTACCTGTTATTATGCCAATAAGGTATAAGATAAGATTATAATGCCATTGCAAGAGAATCATTTCAGGAGACTTTAAAATGTGTAGGATCAAATCTACTCACACCTCAGTAGATTAAATCTTGGTGTTTGGTTGCTACTGTGAGAATCTTATCAAATTCTGGTAGTGTTTGTAAATTTTCTGAAAATCCTAATATATTGAGATCCTCCATTTGAAAGATCTTTCTTTAATTACGTAGCGCACCAAATATTACTTATAATTGAATCAATGAAGACATGTTTTTCAAGCTTTTCAAAATGTAATTAGTTATTGCTTTATATTAATAAATATTTGTTATTTTTTAAAATATAGTCGTACTCAAGTTTAGACAAAATATTTTTTGGGTACTAAAATATTATGAAATGAATTGAAACATTATAATAAAAATGAATCATACCTAAGATTTTGGCCATGACAAAGTAGGAAATTTGTCCATCTCAGCAAGTTCCAATAAATTTTGAGTAATATTTGAAAATTTCAGCTGTTATTTCTAAATTCTAAATCAGTCAAAAAAATATTTTCCCCAAGTTTAGACTCAAAATTTCATCTACAAGAACTCTTTTGGTCTCAACAAGTATCCATAAATTCCAGTTAGTATTTGAAAATTTCGACTGTTTTTTTCTTCTAAATATTGGTCAATATTTATAAAAACATTTTGTCTGTGTTTAGACTGAATTTTTTCTACGGACATTGTCAACTAGTGACAAAAAATTGATGTACTGTATCATACATATATAGGATTATTCCAGTTTTGGATTTGATTATGACTGATTTATTTCCATTTGGAATCCTTTCAGGGGGAGGGCTGCATCAAATGTCAGCAGAAGTGTGAGTGTTCTTGATCTTTCTGGGAAAGATAAACCTGTGAAACCACCAAGAAGACTCTCGATTCCTGCCAAGTCTACCATCTCTCCACTTTCAAAACCTGCTGATAGCATTACCCCAGTATCAGAAGCCAGAGCAAAGAAATTAGCTAACAGTCGAGGGAAAAGTGAGACACCAGTTCCTGAGGGGTCAAAATCAACAAATAGAAGGAAATTTAATGTTATCTCATCGGCTTCTTATTGGTTGACACAGATTAAACTGTCAGAATCTGCTTCTAAGCACTTGATCTCAATTGGATTCTTCAAGCTTGCCTTAGAAGCTGGATGTGAGGTATGTGTGCAGGTTAATAAAACCAGTTACTACTTGATTGGTTTTACTACAAAGATAGTTTCAGAACTCTTCATGTTTACGTCAAGCTTCACTGAGTATGCTTGATCAAATCTTGAGTCAACTTGAAAAAAACCAGTTGGGTTTTGTTAACTTTATGCAAAAACTATATTTTAAAAGAAAAAGAAGAAGAAGCAGCAAAAACTCGAGGTCTGGTGAAGTAGAAAATTTATCCGAGTTGAAACTGGTAAGATTCTACTCTTGATTTCCAAGAAACAAAAAAGTGTGCTTCTGTCAATTATCATGATTTATGGAAATGTTTAGACTGTACAACACTGTGTCTTCACCCAACATAGTTGCTCTTTCAAACCTATTGATAGGGTTTGATGCTACACATCTTGCAAAACACTACCTGCCATTTAGCTCTTTTTTAACATTATTTGGTTTCTTTACAAGAGTTGGATGAGGTCATATTCAGTCTTTAGGCTGACTAAAAGAAAGTGACTTATCACATGCATGTTTTGAGGATGAATTAATTTGTTCATGGAGTTAAGTAAAAATCTTCCATCTTCCATAAAAAGTTAAGTTTGCTTTGGTCACTTTTAATGTTCATATGTTGTCAAACATATTCACAGCCTCGTCAGCGATTGCGGGATGAACTGAAACTGTATGCACGACGACACAACCTTCTGGAGTTTGGAGAACCAGCAAAAGAGTTGCTGAGTGATTACAATATCCTAGCAGAGTTGGAGCAACTGCAGACCTCTGAGACTTGCTCCCGACTGCCTTCATCATCGGATGAAGACAGCCAGTCATCTTCTACTGCTAAAGTAGGGAGTTTGAAACCCAAGTCTTTGAGTTCAGAAAATATCCAAGGCTCAGCAGCTACCAAAATAGAAAAGAAAGAGAGTGTTCAGAAGAGAAATCCTATAACAGGGAACAGGGCAGCATATAGCAGAAACTCTGCAAATTCAAGCTCTGTCACTGATAACAGAAGTAATATTCAGCAGAAAAGAACTCAGAGACCAATTAGAAAGGAATCTAACAGTGAGAAGAGGAAGATCAAGAACTCTGAGATGGTGTCTGCAGGCAAAAAAGGTACAAAATTGAAGAATGCTTAGGTGCATGGTAGACCATATGCTGCTCTTTAATTAGGTGTATCAGGGGCTATGCCATTCCATCGACAAATAGTTTACTATATAGTCCACATCTGTTGCTTACTGTCTTATCATATTCTATTGTTCACCATTTGATCAGTTGTATATGGTATATATAGATATCCATTCATTACTCTCCTTTTTTTCATATTGTTTCGACCTTTTGCGACAGTAATGGATTAATATCTTTTTTTTCATTTTGCAGACTCAACTATTCCTTTGTGTGCTAATGGGATTCAGGCAGAAGATAAAGAAAACATGGTATGCTGATTTTTTTCAGATAAATGCAGAATTGTAGGATAAATTTTTTTTTCAGATAAATGGAGAATTGTGTGCTAAATCAATTCTAATCAATTTATTTTTTGAACTAGAACATGTCTTTAGTATAAATTAGAACTTCTTTGCTTTCACTTTGAACTATTTAAAATTTTAAATCATTAAGAAGTCGGGCTATTAGAATTGATTGTTTATATTGACCTGATATTGAAATGGGTATGATTTATGAGTTGACAATTAATTACAAGGTCCCGTATTAAACTAGCAGAGCTAAGTTCTCTGACATGCTGTGTCAGAATGGATCCCTCTTTACTATGTCAGATTGGAAGGTGGAAATATGCCAGGACTCAGTCTAGGCTTGCCCTTGGTTTCAATTTGATTGCAGTTACAGTAGTTCTATGATGATTCCTGTAAAAAGATAGTTTTTCTTATCCAGAAACTGTAATATATTCTAAGACGAGGCTTGGCTTTGTATTGTAGGTTGCACCACAAATGGAAGAGATCAGCCAGTCAGAAATTTAGGAATCTGCGCCAAATGCATATAGAATAAGATTCGTACAACCATATAGTGTTTGTAATGGTTACTTCTTGGGATTTTTCAGTCTCAAGAAGGGGAATTGTTTTTGCCTTTTTTTTTTGAAGAAATTTATTGTTCAGTGTGACTGAATTGTCTTTGCCTTGTATTCTTTTATTTATTGCTGTCATTGCAAATACACTATTATTTTCTCATAATGAACTTGAGAATTGTTGTCATGTTGTTTATCATGCAGAATGAGTTATTTCTCATTTTTGTTTCAACTGCATTGAATTACTGCAAACCAAGCTACCAAGTACCAAGAAAAAATCTCTTAGTTCTCTTCTGTTTTGTGACTTAACTTTGATAATAGAATTTTGTCACTCTTAGTTCTGTTTTGTGCCTACTACTACACACTTACAGAAAGTCAAGTTACTGACTTCAACTCTTTAAGAGGTGATATTAGTGTCGTCGGCACCAATGATAAGTCTGGGTGTTCCATTTATCCACTCTCTCATGCAAGACTTTCATGCATTTTTTTTAGTTGCTTGTAGTATATCAGACCTTCATTTCACCTGGACGAATGTCAGTCAGGGATTAGGGTGATTCTATGAGTTACTTTTGAGAGGTTTTAGTTACCCTAGTTGTACATGGATTTTCCAGATGCAATTATAACATCTCACATGGATCCCATGGCTAGATTCGACTATATAGTTGCCACTCAGTTCATGTTCCTTGTGTTTGTATCCACATTTGGTTCTTAGATCATGAAATTCATATGGTACAGATGAAAGACAGAACAATGAGAAAATGAACTCAATGAAAATCCATTCTTACAGAGCAGTAACACATAAGATCAAGAAGACACCCTGTGGTTCCAAAAGACTGAAGATTTTCTGTTTCAGTTTTTGTATGATTTGAATGAGACTCATTATGCGCTTTTTATAGACCACTGCTCGTCATCATCATCTTTAACATCATTTATCCCGATAGTCCATGCACTTCAGTTGGCACTCATAATTGGATTTGGCTTTTACATCTCTGACTTGAAGCAGCAACCCACTTTGAATACACCAATCCAGATACCAAAAACATGGTCCAACATCCCCTTGTAATCAAGATTTGATCCAAACGTCTGTCATTTTGGGAGTATGTTTAAATTTCTCTACCAACTTACATGGACTCTTCAATTTGACAAATCTTTTTTAACAGGAATCATACAACTAATGAAGTAAATTCCTCCATCCAGATAACCAATTGAAAATGAAATGCGTGTCTATGTTATCCTCTAGGATTCTTCAATTCTCCTGGAGCGGATAGATTGTCAGCCTAATTATTTTGTCAAAATTGGGAGGTCCAGTAGTGTTTTGTCACTCCATGCACATATCATAACTTACAAGTCTTTGTTAACATTACCTTATCTACTCTATTGTTTCTCATCGCTTACATTCAACAAAAGGCTCAAAATGAAAAAGAAAAAATTGCATTCCATAGCTTATAGTTGGCTGTGGATTTTGTCCTCTTGGACTTACCAGATATATGAGGCTTGCGGGTAGTTTCTGTATTTATGGGATTAGTCTCACCTCCAATGCGATATGAGAATATCCATGTTATCCTGAGAAAATATTGAAATTCAAACTTGATATGAACATTTATGAAATTGGGTTTTCAAATGCGTCTAGGCCACACTCTCAAGTTTCTCAACGACAATTACTTTTTTTTTTTTTTTCCATTTATGAGAAATGATAAATAAGACAAAAGATGATACCACTATCATTAATCATTATTAAAATCATTTAACTTATTTAGCACTCTTGAGAGGAGTCGATAATTTTTTTTATGAATTGACTCAGTTTCTTAGATTCAAATCCACAACTTTATTATTAAACACACACTCTCAAAATTACAATTTAATCCAGCAATAAAGAAGAAAAAAGAGTTTTTTTTTTTATGACTGAGGTGTACAGACCTTATGCAAGTCTCTCTACCTATACATTTCAGGTAACTCTACGGGGAGTGGCTTTTTGAAGTAGAGTGGAAATCAAACTCTGAACTCCTTCATGACCATCACTCAAACTCCTTTTGGTTAAAAAAGTTATTTTATAATCATTTAGTGACATATGAAGAGTATCTAGATAGGGTGATTTTAAAGTTTTTTGTGCACAAATATTCGGGCATAAGTATTGTTCAAGAACTCAAATTTGACCCAAAATTCTATTTAATAGAGAAATTTCATCGAGGTTTGGAAAAGAATAAAAGGAATTCAGAAAAACTTGTAAATTCATTTGATTTAAAGTCTTGTTGCTTCTAATTGACTAAGACTAGCCCATATGAATCATTTCGAGTTTTTAAATAATGAACCATAAAAATAAAGTATATGTGTTGAAATTGTTCAGTGATTTGAAATTTGAAGATTTAAGACCGTTAGGAAGAAGAATATTGGCCATGTTGCTAGTAACTGAGGACTTGGACTTTTGATTAATCAAATAATGAAATGCTTTGGTGGAGCTGCTGCAACATTCAAATCATCCAATGAAGGTAGGACCATTAGTTGGCAAAACCTAATCTGAAAGTGCATGAAAGATGGTTAACCTAATTTGATAATGAATGGAAAATGATGCCCACAGCATCAAGCAGTCAATGAAAAAATATAAAAAGAATATGATGAAAGGGATGTCTTTGAATAAATAAAGAACAAGACAGTTTCAAAATTATTCTTTGAGGTGAACATGGTGGGGATGCAAGATTAAAATAATATTTTATTAAAAACTTTAATCACAATGGACAGGGTATCACAATTTTCTTCAAATATCTCTATAAAGAATTAAATAAGCTTCACCTAATAATATATTTTATTTATATAGGTGTAGCTCAACTGGTTGACTCTCGTTTCAAAAAGCGTGAGGTTGCGGGTTCGAACCTACATAACTTAATCTTGGTGTACCCTAAGGGCAGTGGACTTACCTATGGATTTTACGCTGGGTATCTTACAGTTTTCCACACGTAAATTCAAAAAAAAATTTTAGAATATTAAATTAATTTTACATGATAATATCATGATAAATTTGTGATAAATTCTTTATTAATATTTTTATTTATTATTTTTAAATAATATATTTTCAATAAAAAATCATTAATATCTAATAAAAATATAAGATTTTTAAAATATCACGATATTATCAATAACCTATACTATTTTTATGTGACCATGATTACCACTTATTTTATGGATGGGTACGCATATATATTATTGAATTGGTGACAGAGAATAAAAATGAATTATTTATAATTGGACCGTTGGATGGATAATAAATTAAAATAACGTGGGTGTTTTGAAAAAGATGACAACTGGACATGACACTTGTCGGCCGCCCATTTCTGGTCCACAATTCTGTTTAGCTTGTCGGCAAGGGTCACAAGTTAGTTCCTTTTTTTTTTTTAATTCAATTTCATTTTATATGATTTTTTTAGGAGAAACTATAAATTCTATGATATTTTTTAAATTCTTATAAAATAAACATAAAATAATGAATAACTTTAAAGAAAATAAAAAACTTGAATATAGCTTGATGAAATTCTACGATAAAAAATATTAATTTTTTTGAATTTGAAGTGAAGTATCTGAACTAATAATATTCTTTATAATAATTAAGTAAAGAAATATTTTTTTATTCATTTGAGTAATTGACAATCTCCTTAAAATAGAAGGCAAATGAACTTTTATGTGTCAACTCGGGCATGAAATTTCAAGATTTTGAGTTGAGTTGACTCACCTAATTTTCAAGTCACATCGTTTGACACTTACTTACCTTAATAAGAAATGCTCTTGAAAAGCCAATTAAGATGTTGAATTCTTAATTCATTGAACCAACTCATCACCTACTCTTTATAATTATTTTCATTCACTGCCACCGCTGACAGCACTAGGATACATCCTTGATGGGTCCCACACTATGTTCAGATCTTGTATATTTTTTATTGAGTGAAGAATTTTAAAATTTTAAAATATGTATTTTAAAACACATATAATTTTAGAATGGTTAATAGAAGGGTTTTCGTCGACAGATATATTATTATCGGCTGATATTTTTCTCTCTCCTCTTTTTATTTTACAAAAATGATCGATATCAGTCGATATTGTGATATCGGCTGATATAATACGGCCGAGTTAATATATCAATTTTATCTGATGTATTTTTAATGTTTTGAGGTTTAAAGACTAAATAATATTTAAATATATTAAATTTTGGAGAATATCATAACTTGATTTATCTATGTTTGAATTTCTCCAACTACTTCTACAAATAAGATATAAAAATTAATTATTCTAAATTTTATGAATTTTGAGACTGATTTTAAGTGAAAACAATATAGTTTTTGGCGTCAAATGTCGTACTCAAATAATTAAGAGGGAAGACCATTTTTCTTTAATTCATTGGGTACAATTTTTAAGTTCAAAACTATACCCTTTTCACTTAAAATTAGTCCCGGAGTTTATAAAATTCACAGTAGATGAATTTTGATAGATTGTTTGTAAAAATCGGTTGAAAAACGATCTCGTTTGAAATTCTACTCACAACCATCGTTCGAAAGAATCCATTCGAATGGTTTGTTTGAATAAACCAAACGGTCGTTCAAAGGATGCAGAGAATAATTTTTCCTTTAAAAATAAAGGGTAAAATGGTAATTTCCCCTTCTTTTTTTTGAAATCTGGTGTGTAGCCTAAATATATGGATTGCCATTACACATGAGTGTCAATAATAACTATATTAATAGGTTGGGTAGCTATCATCCTACAAGTGTTTTGTGTAATCAGACATGGTATTTAGGGTATTGTCCATTTTATCCTTCCACTGCGATATAAATTGGCTCACTGACGGGCTCACCGGATTACTGAAATCGGATCATTGAAATTTATCTAAGCGAGACTATTTTTTTTTATACAGAACAGCAAGTCGAATTACTGAAATTGGATCACTAATTTTTTTTTTAAATGCTTTCATACGGCAATGGAAGGATCGCTGACCTAATGGGTTAGATTATAACCATATTAATAATAACTCAGTCACAACCGAATGCGATAATTATAAACCTGTGTAATATATATATATATAATTTTTTTTTTTAAAAAGTCTGATTACGTCCACGAGACACTCTGTCTCAGTTAAAATCTTTGGGCACCGACAATTAAAATCATAGTTTTCGGATAATTTTGCCAAAAATCCTCAAATAATAAAATCTCACATGAAATTGTCAAAATTCAAAAATTAAGAAAGTCATTGGTAATTATTAAAATTCTCCATCGATAATTTTTTTTGAAAAAATATAAATATACGATTAGCCGAAATTCGTACTGAGTTAATGCGCCGTTCAAACGTTAGCCGATCGAATTAGAGAGTTAGGCAAATTACGTACGTTTTATTCAATTATATCGTAATCTAGCCGTAGCCACGATATTTCGTTAGAGATAGAAAATGTCGCGTTTTCTTAAGCGATAAATTGCAGAGAACTTGTTCTGATCCTGGCCAGACATGTATGTTTCAACAACCCTCTTGTCGTCTCCACATCAGATGGGACTGCCGGCTGTGAGTAAGTGAAAAAGGAGAGAGAGATTACGATCCCATGTTTTTGCTGAGAAGGGATTGCTATCAATCTTCTGCTTGTGGAAAGGAAACCATAGAAGAAGCCATTGTTGGTGAGTTTTTCTTTCTTTAATCCTTACAGAGCTCTGATTTCTTCTTGCTTGGTTTGCCTTAAAATATCTCATTTCTTTTGCCATGTCTTTTTTTTTTCCCCTTTTTATGGGAGAAATCTTCCAATGTTGGGTTTATTTTATCTGTTCTTATTATTAATAATATTATTACCACTACTATTATTTGCAAAACCGAAACCAGTACAAGGATTTGTAACTAAAATTAGAATTCGAATTCCACTTGTTGGAGAACAAGAGCCTCAAGTAGGTTGTAACTTGTAAGTGTTCATTGTTGCAACGATAAAAATCATGGATTTCACTATTTCAGTGATCTAATTGGAAGTTATTTTTCAAATCCAAGGCATAATTGGATAATGCTCATGTTTTTTTGATGAGACAAACATGTAGATAATTTATTCCTTATTTCACTGATTTTATTTTGGGCTCTACCAGAAAGTACAGATTTTCTTTCTGGATTTTGGTTGTTTGTTTCTATTTTTATGAAATGTTTTCTTGTTTATGAAGCTAAAATGCAATGTTCCATAGTTTTGTTAGTCAGTGAATGCAGATTTAACATTCAATATCTGTTTCTTCATATGCATTCATGCTGGTATTTCAAACCATAAATTTGCATTTCAGAAACAAACTGGTTTTTAATTGGTGATAGAGAAAAACTGCTTCTTTGAATTCCAAAATCAAAACCTAATTTTACTTTTTACCCGTACTCAGATCACCTCTTCTCCCCCTCTTTTCCTCATTGAGGACTACGCTTGAATTTTCAAATTTCAATCCTTCATGTTAGCAACCTTAAACATAATTAAATTTTCCATAGTTCTTTCGTCACCTGCAGGTCGGGCCTTTTGCCAGTTTTTTTTTTTCAGCTTAATTATCTTGTTTCCTGTTTTGTTGGGTTTTTTTTTTTTTTTTTCTTGTATTGGCACCTCTTGTGCTTTTATCTATTATTATTAATATATGAACCATTTAAAAAAAAACGTAATTAAATTTTATTGGCAAATGAAATGTGAATTTTGGAAAAGATATTCTTGTTTTATTACTATTTTTGGATATTTCAATGCTATCCATTCATTTCATAGTAAGAAATAAACTTTACCATTTTCTTGATGTTGGGATTGGTTTTACTCCTTGTATCTGTTGTAGTGGGTAGAAAACTGAATGTTTCAAGACGAAAAATATATAGTGGATTTTGATGCAAACTGCTTAAAGCTCAAAATTTAGACTCATTGTTTTCCTGTTAATTTTTTTTTTGAAATGGTGAATATATTTATAAAAAGAGAAGCACATGAGGTGCAAATACAAGAGAGGCAAAGCTAAAAACCCAAGAATCCCGGCACCCCAATACACCTGAAGAAGCCCCCAAGACGGGAAAACAGAAAAAGATTACTATGCAGGATCAATACATTCTTTCCAGGCTCGCAGGATGTCAAGCATTGAAATACTTTTGAATTCCTCAGGAGAGAGCCTAGGAAGCGCATTTGGCGAAGATCCTACTAGTAACTTTTTTCTTTTGAGCGGTAAAGAAGAAAATTCATTAATAAAGAAAAAAATAGATATAAAACAAAGCAAAGAAAACAAAAAGGCTTAAGAGAATTTGGCCCAAGAAAAACAACAAAGCAACTTGAAGAGAATGATTGATCCTGCTAGTAACTGACTGATAAGGTTTGATAAGATTATGAAAACTCTATTATTGCGTTTCCATCGGAGACTCCAGCGTGTAACAAAGAAAACAAGGTGCCATAAAGAGGAGCTATTTGGAGAGACAAACCTAATGACCCATGTGTATGGTAACTGAGCGAGCGTGGAAGGCATAGCGGAACACCAAACTGCAAAAGAGAAAGGACAATGAATAAGATGATTCGTCTCTTCCAAGTCTTGAAGACAAAAAGGGCAGGCACTGGCCAGAATTCTTCCTCTTTTCTGTAAATTGTCTTGTGTAAGAATCTTCTCTAAACCTTCCGTCCAAAGGAAACTAATAGCCCGAGGCAGAGCATTAGATGTTTAGATAGCGGTGTTAACAGGGGCGACAACATCAATCTCATTGCACCAAGTTTAGAAAGACTTCACTGAGAAGTTACCAGCAAGATCAGGCCACCACAAGAGGTAGTCCTCATTAGAGACATGGATCCGATAAGAGCTTATAATCTAAAGGAGATCTGAGAATTCATTCGCTTCTAATTCAGTAAGCTTACGGTGAAGGAGGACATCCCACACAATATGATCATGATTAACTGAGTAGAAATCTGAAATGAAGCCTCACTATGATTAGGAAATGCGGTAAAAGGGAGGGGAAACAAGCTGCTAAAGTGAGACTATTACACCAAGGATTGGTCCATAACTTGACCCTGTTACCATGCTCCACTTTAAACGTAATCCATTTATAAAATTATCAACACAAGATGAGATGACTCTCCACATGCTAGATGCTCTGCGAGGAGCCGGGTTGATACTCTAGCAAGAATTGCCCAAATAATTCTTGTGGATGAGCAAATCTTTCCATGGAGCTTCCTCCTCAGAACTGATACTTCGCAACCACTTTGGCAGGAGAGCAGTATTAACGTCTTTGATGGGGTGAGCATCGAGACCACCTGCATCAATGGAGAGATAAAATTGCTCCCAACTGACAATGTGGTATTTCCTCTTTTCCTCCTAGTCATCCCAAGAAGATTCTTCATAATTCTCTCCAAAGAAGAAACGATCTTGTTGGGGCATCTGAAAACAAATAGGAAGTAGACTGGTAAAGCTGAGAGAACTGACTTCAGGAGGGTGATTCTACCTTCAAATGACAAATACTTTCCACGCCATGACGCTAACTGCTTGCTGAACTTGTAATTGATGGGTTCCCACTGAGAATACCCTAGAGATCCAATGCACAAATGGAGGCCCAAATATGTAGATGGAAGTGATGGTGAAACACAACCCAAAAGCCCAGAAAAAGTTGCGAGCTCATTGTCGTCCAAGTTGATGGCGAAAACGTCACTTTTGAGGTAGTTGATGTGGAGAGATGATGATAGTTCGAACCATCTAAGAAGTGACCGAAGATTCATGATGGAATCCTCAATAGCCTTATAAAAAATGATAGTGTCATCTACAAACGGTAAATGATGGAAATGCAATGAAGAAACACCAAATTTAGAAACTGGAACGAGATGATTGGAAATGAATTAGTAGAATTCTTCGTTTTTCCTCCCAGCGAGAGGAGAAGGAAGAGGCTGCATCAGGGATGGGAATACTCTGAGGGATAGAGGTAGATGGAAGAGGAGGGAGGGTGGAGTCTTTTTCTCCACCAGTTGCAGCCATCCTTCCGTTCCTCCCAACCAAGTCTCTATTCTCGTTGTTTTCTTGTTATAGAACAGTTAAAAAAAAATAATCAAATGAGCATCATTGTGAAAATTTGCCAGTTATATCTGGTTCCTGGTCCCAAATAAAGGGAGGGGCCTTATATTTTAATTTCACAATAAGAGCATAGGTTTTTTATAGAATCTCGCCATTTTTTTTTTTGGAATTTTTTGGCCTCTTAAAACATTTTAAACATTTTTTTTAATTTTTTCTCAGAAGCAAGATTTATTATGCTCATCTATAGTTAAAATGTCAATCCAAGTTACATCATTGTCTTTATTTTTTTGAATGATTATATTGTCTTTATTTATTTCTTGGTTTGCTTTTTTTTTTTTTCTAGATAAGTTTATTAAATTGTTTTGGTTATGCAGATTTTGTGAAGATATGAGAATGGGTTTTAGGGTTTTTATCTTCCTCTTTCTTTGCTCTTTTCCTGAGATTATGGGCCAAGGTCCTATAGATGCAACCATTGTAGTTAAGGGGGTTTCTACAATAGCGGAGACTGACAATAATTTCATATGTGCCACTCTTGATTGGTGGCCCGCTGGAAAGTGTAACTATGACCAATGCCCATGGGGACACTCTTCTGCTCTAAATCTGGTAAGAGTTAAAAATGCTGTCTCAGTAACTGTTCTCGTTTTAGTTTTTATTTTATTTTAGTGTCAACTTTGTGGCTTTCGTAGAAAATGAAGTCACTCCCATTCAGAACATACCACAAGAAATGATATATTTGTTCTGGTTTACTTAGGACGTCCATCATCCTTTTCTTGTTAAGGCGATTCAAGGTATGCTTTCTTGATCTTGAATGTGATTCTTCTTTCTCAAACGCATGTTCAAATTCAAAATTCTTTCTCATTGTCATAATCACCATGAACCACCATCATCTCATGACATTTTACTAGCATTTCTTCATTTGGGTTCAGATGAACATTTTGTTCTGTAAATGATCAAGAAGTTTGAGTTTTGGATCTTCAAATGAATGTGTAAATTTAGTGATGGTATCGATAACGTTCACTTCTTATTTGGCGCATTGCCAATAGTAAATTAGCTTTCAGCTTATTGTTGGATCTCCGCAATGGAATCTATTACTAGTTCAATAATCAAAGTGTCATCAGATCCCTACCAGGGAGAATTTTTTTGGGCATGGTTCATCCACAGGAAGCCCCTTTGTTTGATGTCTTCAGTTCCAACCAAGGGGTTTGTTGCATTGTAGGAATTCAAGATCTTTTAGCTTATCTTAATTGTTTTCATCATCACTCACCATTATGGTAGTAGAAGTCTTGATTCTCCATTTTGTTGTTCTTGGAATCATAGCATTCAATCCCCTGAGAATAAGAATAGGTGGTTCGCTCCAAGACCGAGTCGTTTATGCAGTGGGAGATCTGGAACTTCCTTGCCATCCATTTCAAAAGATGGCAGGAGGGTTGTTTGGCTTCTCCAGAGGTTGCCTGACTGCTGAAAGGTGGGATGAACTCAATCTTCTGTTCAATAAAACAGGGTAAGAATTTTTGTTTTGGAATTTGCTTTTCCTTTTTCTTCAGGTGTTTCATGTTCGTGTTTTATGTTTTTGTTCTGGTTAGCTGTACACCAATGCAAGGTTTTCAAAAGGGGAAAAAGGTTGTTCTGTACATGATGTGCTGGGACTTTCAGAAGGATTCTGTTGTAGACAGTGATGGGACCTATCAGTACTAGTTGAAGATCCGAATATGAAATGGGTGTGCCTAATTTTCCAACTGATGGGAACTTCTGAGCTAGTTTTGCTTGGGACTAATTTTTAAATTTCTTTATGAATAGTTGTATTTTTTTTCTTCCATAAAATTAAAAATGTTACTGTTGGATTTGATTTAGAAGAAATTTAACCTGGCAGAGGACACTAATCCCCTCATCGGTGCAATGAACTATGGCTAAGAACCAATGGTCCATGGTCCAAATCATTCTTTGGGCGAGTCCACATTTTGACCAGGCTGGATAGAAAATGTTAGTGTTAGGGATTTCAACTGTCTAATTGATCATCTACAAGCTAAGATACCTTTGTCATATGGTTTCTAATTCTCTATTTTTATGTATTAAAATCCTTCTCTCTATATGCACAGTGTATCCTTGTATTATCATCCTATACATGGACATTATAGCCTACAATTTAATGTAATCTGTCACTAATTATACATACATTAGGGAAAAAATGGTGTTAAGCATTAACTAAAACAACCCACCAGTTGGGCAGTCCATCTACGGTGGACCTCTGTACCTGATAAATGGCCTTGACTGCGGACCATGAGCCAAGTTTCAAATGAATTAAGCAAACTGGATGAGGAAATGGTGCATGGATGTATTTATCCTTATATCCATTGACTTGAAATTGCCAACATTTTATTTTCTAAGGGAGGTTTCATTGGCTGTAATGATCAGAAATAGGTTACTGTAGAAACTTTGCCATGTAAGTGTTTTGATTGGGAAAAAAAAATCTACTGTAAGCATTGTGGCTTTTTTATGTTTAACGACAATCACATGAAACTCTTCATTCGAGTAACTGAGTAAAATAACTTTTTCTTTTCATCCCAAAGGTTTTAGATTTTATGGTAAATATAATAGAAGTGACCAAAAGCCAATGATGAAGGGTCAGGGACTCAGGGTCTCCATTCCAAGGTGGGATACATATGAATTGTGAGTACAGAACTCGTTATTTGGATCATGTGATTATCATCTTGCATGTATTTAGTAGCCACTGTGCTATATGGTACTATGATATTCTAACAAATCAAGAGAAACAAAATAAATCAATTGTTGTTACTAACAGTAACAATGTACTTGCTAAGTTCTATCATTGCAGGGCAATTGTCACATTTGGTCTTAATGCACTCTATGGGAGGCATCACATTAGAAAAGGTGTTTGGGGAGGTGCTTGGAACTCTAGCAATGCACGTAGTTTCATCAAATATACCATTTCAAAGGGATATCAAGTAGACTCGTGGGAATTTGGTACTGCAAATGATCTTTTCATTTCATTTCCTTGAAAATCCCAATTCTTGTCTTTGCACCTCTATCACATCCTTTGCTTTGTTTTAGGAAATGAGTTGAGTGGAAGTGGCATTGGGGCAAGTGTCAGTGCTGAACAATATGGGAAAGATCTAATTACCCTTAGGGCTATTCTCAGTGATTTGTACAGTAATTCCCACAAGCAGCCATTACTGTTGGCACCTGGAGGGTTCTATGACCAGAAGTGGTATACACAGCTTCTTCAAGTTTCAGGATCAAATACTGTTGACGTCATGACACATCACATATACAACCTTGGTCCAGGTGAGACGTTTGGTGCCTGATCCACTTAGGAAGGAAATTCTCATCGTCTAAATGATATAGGTCAACAGTCAACTTGTATTAAAGTTTTTCTGTTTTATGCTTTTTGTATTTAAATTATTCTTGCAGTGGTCTAGATGGGGTAATGGCTGATGATGATGATGACAAAGGTCCAGATCCTATTGACCTGTCTTATACGAGGGACATGAATGACATGATTTAAGAGTCCAAACTACACCAATTTCATAGCACGAATTCTGCATTGTTGTGGCTTTCATTCATATGAGTTATGCCTCAATAACTCAGATTTAATGTATAGTTCTCTGACAGATTATCAGCCTTGGATTTATATTATAAACCAGAATGAAGATAATAGATGGGACAATTGGCTTTAGTGATGATGATCAACCATAATGAAGAACATATAAATTGTTCAATGTGTTTGACTTTTGGCTGTTTTCCATCCATTTTGGTGGTATTCTGTTTGGTGAGTGGGCTATTTTTTGACCATGTTGGCTGTTTTCTGTTTGAAATTCTGAATGATTGAACTCCCCAAATCATATTTGTTTCCTTCACAAGAACAAGGCATTTTGGAACCAGTAACTCAGTTTGCCAAGAAGATACTTACTGACTTCTATTTCATTTATTTAATCTGATGAAATTGAAAATTTGCATTTATGAAATAATGTTATGTTCAATGTTCAACCATTAGAGTGTTACACATGAACCTAACAAGCCAAACAGGTAGGTGCCATCTTTCAGTAATCCATAGTGCCATTTACAATCAGTAAAGAAGAAAAAGAAATCTCTTCTGTTGAATAATGACAACATCTGATTGGTGGGCCTTATCATTTTCGTTCATTGACTAAATGTGAAGGCCTCATTGTGGGCCAAATATCATCATCATCATCATGCCATTAATCCCTTCAATTTGGGGTTGGGAAATTGTTTTGCATGGGCCAACTGCCTATTTGACCCATTGTGGGCCACACACACACACACACATATATAAATATTCAATGTTGAGCAGTTGTTCAATAATTTGTTTTTCAGTATTACTGTCTGTATTGTGTTATCCTGGGACCCTGGCTATCCATCTGTGACAATGGCATATGTATGTTTTTGGTTGAACTCTCATCCTTAATGATTGCATCTGTTATTTTTTTACCACCAGTCTCCTATGATCAGAGAGCCATTTGATTGCTCTTTTATACAGGTGTTGATCCTCATCTAATGAATAAGATCTTGGATCCCCACTACTTGAGTCAAGTAAAGGAAATATTTGGAAATCTGCAACTTACCTTACAAAGACATGGCCCATGGGCTTCTGCTTGGGTTGGAGAATCTGGTGGAGCCTACAATAGTGGTGGCCGTCGTGTGTCTGATACTTTTGTGAACAGTTTTTGGTAAGCTCATTTATCTTTTTATTCAAGAAATATTCTTGTTCGTTCATCACACTGATCCAGTGTTCCTGTAAAATGAATGCAAAATTCCCCACACATGCAACATATGGCAGGTACTTAGATCAGCTTGGGATGGCATCCAAGTATGGTACCAAGGTTTATTGTAGGCAGAGCTTAATCGGTGGAAACTATGGCCTCCTCAACACAACTACTTTCATACCTAATCCTGACTACTACAGGCAAGAAGCATTTGATATCAGCCCAAATTCTGAATTTTCATGCTTGGAAGTCATTTGTTACTTGATACATTTTCTGTTGGTTTGATTGTATTCAGTTCATTGCTGTGGCATCGATTGATGGGGAATGGGGTTCTTGGTATCGACTTCAAGGGTTCTCCACATTTACGTGCCTATGCCCATTGTTCAAAAGGGAAGGTAAGATTCATATCATCATGGTCTTTTTCCCTTCTAATTCATCCGCAAAATATCAGTTTGTTGCAAGATAGTCCTACTCTCAGTTACAAATTTCAGCTGAAATCCAAAATATCAGCAAAATTTTCCAGTCCAGATATTGGCCAAAATTTGTGAATTTTGGAAATTTTGGCCGCTATTTGAAAATTTCTGCCAAAAATTTCAAATATCAGCTGAGATTTGTAACTGAGGTATTCCTATTTTGAGGTTTAAAAACCCATATTACTTGCAGTCTTATTGGTCTATACACAGCAAAGCTAGGTGAAGTGGATAGTAATCATTGACTATAATTGCCAGTTCTTGATGAGGTTTTTTGAATCATAGACCAATCTTTCCAAGTTTTGGCGAGTCGAAAATGGTTTATGTGAGAACTTGGCTTTTGCCAAATGTAGACAAATCTGATATTTGACTTAATGCTTTCTAACTGTATCCTCGATTCCTGAGTTTTGTTATGGGCCATGTTTTAAGTAGCACAGTCCATTGATCTGTTGAGCCACATAGTTGACCGGAAATATATAGAAAAATCACCTTTCTTAGTATACCCCTTTGATCAATAACCTCCAAATGGACAGTGAAAATGGATAGGAAGCATTGGCCAACATTAGGCCTAAAATAAGGTCAGAGTGATGGATGAGTTGAGACAGATTCTATATGTTATTGGGATGATTGGGTCAGTGGCCTGGAGTGTAACTTTTTGTCTGTATCTGAACAAACCCAACACAAGAGGTTCTGGATAATTATATAATTCTTTTGATAGAGAAAATATTTATACAACTATGTGGATCAATCAAGTTTCTTAGTGGCTGTAGTGATTAGATTTTGTTTGGTCAGTTTACGACAACTTGAATGCATTTATACAACCTTATAACTGGATTTCTACACAAAAAGTGGCTATCTCAATTTTTATTTTTTGTATGCAATGACATTTAAAACATGTGTATGAAGAATGCCAATTGGCATGGACATCTCTCACATTTTTGTTTGTTTTAACTGGGAAGTAGAATGCTTGAGCTCCCAAAATGTATGCATACCCTCCAAAGCAGGATAAAACAGATGAGTGGTTTTCGAATAGTCAAACAATAGCTCCAGATTCTTCATGCAGTCGTGGAACCCCATGATACAAATCATCCAGCTTAATATGAGGCTGGACCATTCATCACTCTGGCTACAATTCAGAAAATTACTGGATGGTTTAGAAATTTTTGGCAACCAGCATATGCAAGTCCTGCCCGATGAATGGGCCACCTATTTTTTCGGCTGGGAAATATACATGGTGGTTGGCCACACCTAGTGGATAACTGGATGTGCAGATATGGCACCATGGAATGGAGTTTGGTACTATCAAACCTCTAAAATGCTACAAATGATCAAAGTTTCTCACTTTCACCACCTCTCATTGCAGGCAGGTGTGACGTTGCTGTTGATCAATCTGAGCAACACTACCAAGTTCCTCGTCACTGCCCGAAATGGCATGAACGTCAACTTACAAGATGAAAAGACTGATCATGGGAAAGGGTCATTCATGAATAGCTTTAAGAAAACAGTTGCATGGATTGGAAGAAAAGCGTCGGACGGGACAGTGCATAGAGAGGAGTATCATTTGACCCCGAAGTATGGGTACCTTCGAAGTCATACCATGCTCCTCAATGGAAGACCTTTGGCACTTGCTGAAGATGGAAGCATACCTGCATTGAATCCTGTTCTGGTGGAGACAAACTTGCCCATATCGCTGGCTCCCTTGTCCATTGCCTTTGTCGGCTTTCCTCATTTTGAAGCTCCTGCTTGTGCATGAGTTGTATGTAAATACTTCAATCCCTATTCTTCCAATATCTTAACTGTAGCTCAAAAATTATATGTTGATGCTTAATTCACTTGTAGTCCAATGTGGGAAGAATATTGTCAATCTGTTCCCACATCTCAGTACATGGCTGTATCTTGTCATGCAATTATATATATGGATACAAGCATGTCTACATATTTTGAGGCCTATTCAGTTGTTGAGGCACAATTATACTGTTTCAGCATGGGAAACATCCTGAAAAAAATTCTACCCTCTGCCAAATAAAAGAAATATTGGAACATTTTAGCAGTAGGTTTTTATCAGTGAATACCATCATTATCTTGTGACCATTGCAATATTGTGTAAACCAAAATAATCCCAATGGTATTTTAAAAGCACCATGAAAATATGATTTAAAAAATTATACTCCATCTGTCTCAATTTAGTTGTCTCATATGTATTTTGGAATTGTCTCAAATAGTTATCCCATTTATATTGGAGTAGCATAAAGTGTGTTGAAATGGATGAGAATCACCTCTCAGCTTAATGGTGGTTTAAAGTGAAATTTAAGTTCCTTAAAAAATACAAATGTTTAAAATGAGACAACTAAAATGGGACGGAGGGAGTAATAGATGTAGAGTGATTGAGAATATGATATTCAATAAGATATGGTGTAAATGTAGAATCAGAAAGTCAACTTCAAATAGATGCGACAATGGTTACAAACTTATAGCTTATGATAATGATCGATAAAAAAGAATTTCATAAAAGTTTTCAAAAGCAAAGTATTTTTTAACTGTACATTTTTTGAAGGAAATGCCTTTTATAATGATGATATATCCTAAAACATTTTTGAGAGGTTGGAGTAGATGTATAAAGAGAGACACGAAGATAGTGGAGTGGTTGAATGTATGATTTTTCATAGGGTCAAATAGAGATATAGAACTCAAATATCCAATCCTAAATCAATGGAGTTGAGACTTTGATTATTATTATTATTATTATTATCAATAACTTTGTGAGGATGACCCAAAACTGGAGAACGTTCTCATGTTATTCCAGGCTAAAAATCTCCAAGAAAGTTTTCTGGCATTCACTGTTGGAATTTGGAAGTAATACCCGACGAGCTATTTTGCAAACATGAACATATTAGCCTGAATGAAGTTTCATACTGGGATTTGCTTACATGGAGTATATGCAAATTCATTTAAGTATGGTACTCATTTGGTGGCCACCAATTCATGGCATCAATTATTTTGGATATCACCCTCTGAGAAGTGAAATAATTAAATTTTCCTTAAAATTTGAACATTTTAAGTTATTTTTCATCAATTTTTTGAATTTTGAAGATAATCTTGAATTAAAGGTTTTTTGTGATAATAATTTCATGAAAAAATGTTTAGTACTTATGCAATTCATTAGAGATGTCTTAATGTGATTTATATGAATATTTGTATGATTTTTCAAAGTTTACTTGAAAAATTAATGAAAATTGAGTATTTTTTTTTTAAATAACTTCCATTTTAGAGTTTCTTCTGAAGGAAAAAATAATGAAATAACATATAATTTTTTAAAGAATTAAATGAAGAGGCCTTGATGTGATTGATATGGTTTTTAGGGTGTTTGTGTGATTTTTATAATATTCTAAATTTCTAACATTCTTATGAAATTTAGATTAGAGACATCCAATAAAATTGGAAGTTTGGAACGATAAAGCGAATTTTTATGGCAAAAGATTTATGAATTATAATAAAAGACACATGTCACTAATGAGATACTAGAGAACATAAATTTCATATTAGGCATTGTCTTATATTGCTAATTTTTTTATTTTAAATATTTTTTATTTTATATCAAAATTTTGATTCTCAAGAGTCTTAATACACTATAAATAACTATTTTTTAACAAAAATATTTTTATACTAGGCTTTTCATTTTTTTTTTCCTTTTTTCATATTTTTTATATTTTTTAAAAATAAAAAGGTGCTATTGACGATACCTAAAGGACACTCAAGTTTTGGACTGCTGGTCACAATTAGACTTGGTAAAATTTGACTCCACCCAATTATTTGAACAAAACTCAAGTATTTTAAATAGCTATAGGTATAAACTATAAAGTTTATGACCCAAACTAATTAATCCATTTAATAAAAATTTGAAAGTCAAAATTGACCCTACTTAACCTATTTGCAATTGACTAAATGTTACTGACTCATTTAATAATTCTAATAAGGAATAAATTGATGACCGATGCCTTAAATTGAAATTGATCCCATCCGACCCATTGCCGAGTCTATTATTCACTGTAAGGGGTCAAAAAATCGGTCGAAAAATCGGCCTCGCTGAGATTTCGAGTGAGATCTTTTTCTCTCTTCAATTTTTTCTTTGAAATCTCGGTGGTCTTTTTTGAAAAAATTCATTTAAAAAAAACAAAAAAGATCTTTTTAAAAAATAAAAATATAAATATCGGCGTTGATGATATCGGCAAATATCGGTGGAGATACCGGCTGAGCCGTCAACTGATATATATTTTTTTAAAAAAAAAAAATCGGCCGATTTTTTTCCCCTGCTCGCGATGCTCTCTTCCTTGTGGGCGTGGTACAAAAAAATACTAACCGAAATATCTCAGTTCATCTCTTCAAAGACTTCCGGCTCCAGTTCTCTCTCTCTCTCTCTCCATTTTTCGAGCACAAAATTGCTTCGGTTGTCTTGTATTTTCTTTTATCTTCACAAAAGCTTACTGTTCTAAGCTCTGTTAATCATTTTTAACTGATTTCATTTTTCTACCTATCAACAAAAGCTTCTTCTCTTCATGTTTCAAGTGCGGAATCGCTTAAAATTGGATTGGGGTTTATTCTTAGATGATAAAGTCAATCTCTATCTTTCTGTTCCAAGATTTATTAAGTACTTCTATTGGTTTTTCTGCCTATTTATTGAAATCACATTCTATTCATGTTTCAAGCACAAAAATGCTAAATTGAATTGGGTTTTCCTCTGAGATGACAAAGGCCGTCTCTTTCTTCCCGTTCCAATCGCTATGAAGCACTTCAACCGATATGGGTTTTTATATTCATCAACTAAATATGGGTTTTTATATTCATCTATCAAGGTGATATTTTCTCCATTGTTCGAGCTTGCCAAGCTCCGGTTAGTTGTTGCCTCTGAGTCCTTGCTCCTTTCAGGTTAGTATTTGCTCATTTTTGTTGCTTCCTACATTTGGATTGTAACCATGTTAGTACTAGTAAGAAGTTCCTCCACCACTTGCATAACAACTCATGGATTCCATGCTCAACGTCAAAGCTCAAGTACTTACAGAATTTGGAATGATGTTGTATGCCCTAATTGTTATTTAGATACCGGTTCTAAGAAACAAAAGGTATTTGGGAAGCTCAGCACTGTATATGAATTGCACAAGGCATCCTTGGTTGGGAAATATAATAGTTGGGGTCACGGGTATATGAGAAAAGGGTCTAACTTAGTCGTTCTTTCTGGTTTTGAGTTGGGTTTAGTATGTGAAGAAGTGGAAGTTGGTAATTCAATTCAGACGGGAGAATATGGTTCTAACTCGCGGAGCTATGAAGACATGTTTACAGTTAGGGATGACCATCATATTGAAGCTAGTAGTAGTGCTACTTCCTCTGATTCAGGAGGGAGAGTTCGTATGCTAGAAAGCAAACTGCATTTTTTAGAGGAAAGAGACGAAGAAATAATGTCTAGAAGGATCTTGAGTCTGAGCAGATCCAACAAGGTTAAGAGTGCATTGGAATTGTACAACTCGATGGAAGCTTTGGGTCTTCGGCCCAACAGGCATGCATGTAACTCTCTTCTATCATGTCTTTTAAGGAGTGGATCTCTAGATGATGCCTTGACCATCTTTATGCTGATGAAGGAGAAGGACATTGCTACAGGGCATACATTTAGTTTGATCCTCAAAGAAGTTGCAAGGGTATGGGGTTGTGATTCCTCTTTGAAATTGTTTGCAGAACTGGAAGGCGATGTGAAGTTGAAGAGTTCCTTTGATGTGATTGTTTACAACACGATGATATCAGTCTGTGGGAAAGGAAATGACTGGGTCCAAATGGAGAAAATGTGGAAGAAACTTAAGGAAAGTGGTTATGTTGGCACTTCGGTAACATATTCCCTCTTGATCACTAATTTCATACGCTGTGGTCAAAGCGAGCTGGCCCTTGATGCTTACCATGAAATGATACATAATCAACTGAAACCTGGTGAGGATGTATTGAAGGCTGCGGTTGTTGCTTGTGCGAAGGAGGGGAAGTGGGATTCAGCCCTTAGAGCTTTCCGATATATGTTAGAAAGTGGTCTAAAGCCAAATGCAATTACCTATAACACATTGATCAATTGTCTTGGGAAAAGTGGTAAAGTTGACCTTGCTTTTAGGATTTACTATCTCATGAAATCTTCCGGCCACACAGCAGATGTGTACACATGGAATGCATTGCTTGGTGCTCTATATAGAAGAGGTCGCTATGCAGATACTCTTAGACTTTTTGAGCAAATTAGAAGGGAGAAAAGTTCTGAATTGAATAATTATGTGTATAACGTAGCTCTAATGTCATGTCAAAAGCTTGCTTTGTGGGATCGATCTCTGCAGCTTTTATGGCAGATGGAAGCAAGCGGATTGTCGGTATCAACTATATCATACAATCATGTTATCAGTGCTTGTGAGGCTGCGAGGAAGCCAAAAGTTGCCTTGCTAGTCTACAAACATATGATTCATGAGAAGTGTACCCCTGATACATTTACATATTTGTCAATCATACGAGCTTGCATTTGGGGATCTCTATGGAAGCAGGCAGAGGAAGTTCTAGATGTAAGTATTCCGTCTTTGACATTTTATATCATCTACAGGCTTTCAGTTTTTCTCTTCAATTGGCGATATTTCATAATATTGGCTATTTCATTGTTCTGACTTCCAAGTTAGGTCCAAATTTCCCGAAGATGATTATTGTTTTTGAGTTTCTTGACCATATAGAGTTTGAGAATTGTAACAATGGTAATGTCATTTCTTTTTAGATTTGTCATCAGAACTTTGGGAATAGCATCTTTTCCATGAAATCTTTATTTGTTCGAGAACATACTCATTGGTGGCATTCATTGAGATCTTCTATGCCAACCCAAACTACTACGATCTTTGGAAAGGAAGGAGTGCAAGAAAAAACTCTCTCTTTCCACTAGTTCTTGAAAGCTATCAGTTCCTGTATACCCTTATTATATTCTCTCTTTTGAAACATTTCTGCATCAAATAATGAGCCCATGTCCATGTGAAAATTCTTTTTATTGGTGCCTAATAGGTTTTTATTAGATTGAGTCCAAAGTCTCTCTGATGAGAAAAAGAGGGAGACAAGGCCTACAAACAGGAAAGAAAAAGAAACGGAAATAAAGAGCAAGAATATGAAAACCTGTCATGCACAACTCTAAGAAAATAAATAAAGGAAAACAATTAAAGGAAACACTCAAGCGAATCACAGTTGATGTTGGATTTTGAGATTGCTTCGAGATAATTTTCCATTTTGCACATGAAGCCACTGTGGAAGAAGTCACCAGCTTGCTTTGAAATGCACAATTGTTTCTTCCTTTCTAAATAGTCCATTGGATGGCCCCGATAGCCATTCAATCCCTCCAATACACGTTACCATCAATACTTATTACCCATGCATTCAGTATAGTTTGGTCAAAGCTTATAATGTGTATGCCCACCCAACCACCCTTCTGATTAGCTCTACAAACACATGTGCACACATTGATCTCAAACAGAGAGATGCAAATAGCTTCTTTTGATTTGTCAATGATAACTTCTAAAGGCAATCACAACACAATAAGAGACTGAATTTATTACCTATTGTCACTAGAAAGGGATGGTTCAATAGCATGATCTTGGTGCCATTCCTATGGCATTGAGCTCACTAAAAAATGTAGAATCAATTATCTATGCAGTGCTCACTGCCAAGAATAAAACAACAGTTGTTACACAAATGTCTTGTATCTCTATTTGAAAAGCTAAAGAAAGCACACACACACAGACACACACACTCTACCAATCACCCCCCTTTATATTACTTTTATAAGCATAACAAGTAAGGATCCTTGAATGAACACCTTGATAGGCAGATAATTTTAATTAACATGGACTCTAATATTTCAGAGAAAAAAGACCCTAACATGGTTATGTCGCCTAACAAAGATAGTGGTGGCTGGTGGCCATGTGGTAAAAATGGTGTTGGCCTGCTGAACGGGTGGCTGGTAAGCGGTCATCTAGTGGTCGGCCTGTAGGTTGTTCTGGTGGGCGGTTGGCTAATCCATTGACCTAATAAAGATGGTGGCTGGCTAGGAAGCAATCACGTAGTGTAGGGAGGATGGTGGTGGCCATGGCCTAATAAAGCTAGTGGTTGGCAGAATAGGTGGCTAACTGACAACTATGTGACCCAAGGAAAATGGTGGTGCCCAGCTATGCCGCTGTTGGCCATGTGTATTAAAGGTGGTGGTGGTGGGTGACCAAATAGGTGGTGCTAGTGGCTATATGGCTCAAGGAAGATACTGATGTCCAGCTAGTGACCAAGTTGCCTAAGGAGGATGGTGGTAGGTGCCTCTATTGGATGGCCACCTTGTGGCTTAAGAAACATAGTGGTGGCCGGTGTAGTGGGTGGCCGACAGGCCGCCATGTCGCATGAGGAAGAAGGTGGGGACCAGCCCATAGAGTGGCCAACCCACTATTTAAAAAAGAAATAAGTGTTTGGGCCCACCATGGTGGCCTGCTAATTGGCTAATAGGTGTTGGGGACTACAAAATGTGTGGAGCACTTGGTTTGATCACATTAACTTATTATTCTAAAGGTGGTTCCCTTATAGGCGAGTTCCATTTGAAAGGTTTTTCCTGAATGTGGGACATATCCTTTGATTCAATGTGGTGTCGGTCTCCCTTCTTATGGTTTTTTCTTCTCTAACATTCCTTGGACCAAGCTCATCTCTTACTCAAGTATTTCTTTGTTATTCTTCCATTATTCTCTTCCATTAGCCATTTTTTGGTTTAACTTATTTTCTATTTTTGACTTCGAGTTATATGCTGAACTTTGGGAGGGAGTAATATGACAGTGACTTTTCATAAAAGTGGGAAAGAAAAGAAAAAAGAAAACCCCAAGAATCTACTATAGACATAGCTTATGATAAAGTTGGGAGAGGGATTTCTTTTAATGTTTTTATTGATGTAGAGAAGTCTACTGATAGGTTTCTCAAAGGAAAATGCATTCCTTCTACATACTAGGTATCTTGAGATTGTACAAGGCATCTGAGAAGGAGAAAAACCAATTTAAGAATTTTGTTCAAGGATGGCTGAATCACCTAGTAGAGGTGGTTGCACCAAGAGTTTGCTTTGAACTTGTATTCTTTGCTTAGATATTAACAATTTTGAATTTTGACTACAGAAACCAAGGATTGTGTGCATTGGTGTTTTGCTTGGAAACAATGTGGTGTCAATTAGTTAGACAAGTGATCACTTAAATGATAAACTACTTGAGGTCATTGCCCCCAGCATGAATGTCCCTACAAAAGATAGGGTGGCACAAACCTTCACCTTCACCTTCACCTTCACCATTTCAATCTGGTTCTACGTGACATGAAAAAGGTGCGTTAAGATACACTTGTAAGAAGAAAAACCCATTCATCCATTGGGAGGGGGTGCGACTGATACCTCTTTGTGACCGAAACATGCTATATCTTTTTTCTGTAATGATGCCTATTTGTGATTTACATGTGGTCCATAATTTATCCACTTATCTGCTTCTTTGTGTTGGTTTTGTCATTCTCAATCAAGAGAAGTTTTTGTTTAGGAGTAAGTAATGGAACCATTTTTCACTGCAGCATAACATGCTCTGAACATGCATGTGCAGAACATGCATGTGCTTTTAGTATATGTCACATATTTGCACCTAATCAAACACTCTGTTTTGCAGTGCGTCACGCCTAATGCATCTCTCTACAATGCACTCGTTCACGGCATGTGTTTAAGAGGGCAGTCTGTTAAGGCAAAGAAGCTCTATATGCGTATGCGCGAGTGTGGGTTTCAAGCTGATGGCAAGACACGGGCATTGATGCTTCAACTCTTGACAAACGATTGAGTACAATGGCATGTCATCTTCAATAGCATTGATGTTTACCATCAACCAACAATCATAACCCTTGCTTCCAGCTAGAGAATCACTTTTTTCTATCATGTGAGGCGATTTCTTTTAGTGGTTGGTGAAGCATCTAATTCGAAATGTTGTAACTTCAGAAGAAAGCAAGTACTGAGATATTCCTTGCTAGTTTATGTTTTAGGAAATAACTGGCAAAGACATTTGTCTTCCACATGTATTTAAACAAAAGTCATCAAGCATAAAGCATAAGCCCTTCCTGGAACGAGTTGTTTTTACAGCTTGAAATTATGCCATTCTTCTCTTCAAAATCATTTGTAACTAAAGCTGAAAGAACACTGGCCTAAATCCAATGTCAGCTTTTAATTGATCCCAAGGGTAAACCTGGTGCACCAAATATGGGGGAGTGGCTTGTGATTACAAAGGGTAACTTTGTGGGTTAAGTCGGGTTTGATCATAATAAATTTTATCTTGGCAGTTAAAAAAACGCATTCTTATTCTATGCTTTCTGCTTGGTTGCATGGTTCCATGTGGTCCAATGTACATTGTTCAAGTTGTTTCTTTCTATTATAATTTTAAATCTAACTATATTTAATATTTATCGAATGCATCTTCACTTTAAATATTTATCTAATGATTTATTTTAATCTTTAAAAGTAAGAAAATAATCATCTATCAAACTCCATTTTAGATAATTTGCTATTTTCTACGATAAACTATAAAAACATCTATTTTTTTTTCACAAAGTAGATCTTACCTTAGACACAGTTAAAACTCAAAACATTTGAATGTTCAAGTCAAATCACATGATTGAAGGAATATCAAGTTAATGTTCGGGGTTTCGACATGGAATATATGCACTATGACTTTCTTTTTTAGTGGCCAAGTTTCAATTAACTCAATCCAATCGGTATCAAAATTTATTGAGCCCAACTCGACCCAACCAAAATTACTGAGTTGAATTACTCAACTCAGCCGAACTCAAATTTCTGATCGGACTTAATGCGAGTGTTGGCTCAACCCGATCCGACCTGATTGGGACATGCAACCCCTTCCTCTATTTGTTTTTTTTTTGGGTCAGGTTTTAGTAGGTTGGGCTGGATTGCCACTCAAATTTTCTAATCCAATCCAATCTGAATTTAACTCAGGTTTTTATTTCTTCAACCCAACTCGACCCTAATTTGAAAAATGTATAGGTCAGCCCACAATTTTTTTGAGTCGGGTTGTGCATAACCCGACCCAAGTTTCAGCCCTAATCGATACTCACATATTTACCAATACTTCTAATTTTTTTTAAGTTTCACTATTAAAAGCATATCCTATAAATACACTTATAATTATTTTTTCCACAGTTTAAGTACAAGCAAGCTTACTAAAGCTTTACACTCCCACACCTTAAAATATTTTAAATTTGATTTTCTACTTTTCCTAATTTAATATGAAGAAATCTTAAATATTTTATTGAATATTTCATTTAAACTTAATACAGTAAGTTGTTTATAAAATTTTCCCCATAAGTTAATAAATTGGAATTAATTAATATGACATTAACCATTTTTATAAGATGCACAATTTTTTCTTCGACAATTCTATTTTGTTGAGGAATGTAAGGTGTTATTTCGTACATTATTCTATGAGTTACACAAAATTCACTAAACTCATTAGAGAGATACTCACCACCTCTTCGATACTGATAGATGGTTTTCTAAATTTAATTGTAAAGAGAAAGTTTATCCAATGTGTCAATATGGTAAGATGTATGAGTTGAGTTGCTTTCTGATGACAAAACTACACAGTCGCCTCAGCCAACAAGTTACTAAATTCAGATATCTTTGGAAAGACAGCGTCAATAGTGAAGCTGGGCACTGTATACTATATAAATATAGTATTCGGGTTTTTTAGAACATTCGACTGGTTTTTGGGACATGAGAAAGCTTTTCTAATCACACATCAGATGATTCTGGGAGTAGTAGTTCTTGAGAGTAAAATGAGAATCGAATTCAAAACTCCTACTTTTTGAGGCTGGTTCTCAGCCATCACTCAAACAGTCTAATCCCTTCAGATTTGATACATAAGTAACCTTCCTTCCTCGTGTGTAACCGTACAAATCATCTTGCCCATTGGAAAGACATCGTCAATTGTGAAGCTGGGCTCTGTATATTATATAAATAAGGTGCAAGTATGATAAGATATATAAGTAAATTTTTTTTTTATGATTAAGGTGTTCGGGTCTTTTAGAACATTCGACTAATTTTTGGGGCATGTGAAAGCCTTTCTAACCACACACGTCGGATAATTCTGCGAGTAGTAGTCCTTGAGAGTAAAGTGAGAATCGAACTTAGAACTCCAACTTCTTGAGTCCGTTCTCGGCCATCACTCCAAGAGTCTAACCCCTTTGGATTTGACACATAAGTAACCTTCCGTGTGTAACCTTACAAATCATATTGGCTATTGGAGCTAAGATATTCAAATGTTTTTCGAACTCAAGACCTTGCTTTATGAGACGAGTTTCTTGATCGTCAGGTAAATTTTTTGAGATTACATTTCTTCATTTTTGCAATAAAAGAAAATGCCCATATACATCGACATCAACATCGGCCCCTCGTAAACATTCTCACTTAAAATGGAAATTGTTAGAAATTTATATTATTCTAAATTTTATTTATTTATAACAATCGACATCATGTGGTATCTTAATGGTTTCCTCTTGAAGTTGTGAGGAATAAGAAAATACCCAAACAGCCTGCAACAAGCTCTTACATCCCCAATTCAACAAATATATACAAATGCAAAAATACATAGATAGAGCCAGCCACTTTAACTGGCTATTTGGTGGTGACCTAAACGCCAAAACAGTCCTCATTGCCCAACGCCAACAACTTCAAGAATTGGTCCCTAGTCGTGTAGTGCTATAGAAGTTTCAGTGGCCTGAATGAGCTGGTAAGGAACTGGAACCCTCACCCTTTCTTTCACTTGAAGGTAATGAGGACACCTTATTTGGTGTGAGATTGGACAGATTGTCACTTCAAATGAATGAACACTCTGGGCCTACAGAGAAATTAGTGACAATATGTGCCATTACTCAAGAGCAATGAATATAGATAGAAGTTCTTAAACGAGTTATCTTGTTTGTTTTTTTAATTATCAAAGTCTTCAAGTATCTCATCTGATAAATCTTTCAAGGCACATAATTTTTTTTCAATATGCACATCCTGGTTAAAGTTAAAAAAGAGTGGATCCTTAGGGTTGAACGTAAATCGAACACAAAACCCCTATTTCTTAAGACAGATTTTTGACCACCTGACCAACCATTTGGGGTTGGAACAACATTATTTGTTAGACACTTATTAATACATTGAGAGCTCTAAAATTAATGAAATATGAAAAATCAGTCCATTTATTTTAATTTATACTAAACTAGTTCAACTTGACACTTATATCTCAAGTTAAACTCTATCAAACACAAAACACGTTATTGATGAATCTCAACACTCATTTAAGAAATCTATATTTTAAAGTTCAATGTTTTTCAAAATAGATGATGAAGATGCAGAGTCTGATGAAAGTACTTTAAGTTTTCTATATACTTTGATCATTTCTTCTTCTTTTTTCTTTCTTTGAAAAAGGTTATAATTTCTATAAGAACTGAGAGAATGAAATTTATATGGTGAAATAGTTGTCAGGGGAGATTTGTTGACAATAGTGTAAAATCACTTCTTTTCTGTGGGCAATTTTTTTTTTTAATAGATAGTTAGAAAGTGTTTTGTGTCTTCTATTTAAATAAATAGATTAGGGTTTTCTAGTAATTCAACATAAAGTCAAGATGAACAATTAAAAGAAATATGAACAATGATAAACTTTTATATAACCTACCAACTCAACTAAAAAAAATTGCATCCAAATATAGAATTTTGACCTATTTAATGAACTAGATGACATGATCTAAATCTATTTATTACATTAATGCATTGAAGTTTTAGGGTTCAAAATAAGCATCTTGATCACTTCAACTCGAATGCTTAATTTTACTTGACAATTTATAAACAAATGTAAAACTTAATCAAGAAAAATAGGGCTTAGGTCAAAAGATAGGTTGATTCAATCTAATTCATTTAATATTATACAACATTTGTCTAAGTTTTAGTTTTTTTCTCGCAAATTTAAATGAGGATTCAAATTATATAATTCAACGTTTGTGTCAGGTATGTATAATAGGTAATATGATCTAATACGAATATAATCTATTTACATCAAAGTGATGCAATTTGAGCATTTGTAGGGATGCAACTTGGTTGGACCGGACCGAAAGTCGATTTTTTTTTTTTTGTCAAAAAAAATGGATTCAGGCTGAAATTGGGCTATTTTCAACCGAAAATATTAGATTCGAATTAGAATTTGAGTTGAGATAAAACTTTTACATGAAAGTTAAAGTTTAGCCCAAAAGTTTAACTTCAAGCAACATTTTATAGAATCTAATTTTATTTAATAGATATTTTGTATAAATATAAAATTTATATGATATATAACTTATATTTTATAATAATACAAAAGAAATTTCATTTTAAACTGAAAGAAGCTTGTGTGATAACATGTCTCAAGAAGGGGGTAGGTGTGAGTGGCCGCATGGGAGAAAGAAAAAGCCTCATTCTGCCCATGAGGTGGAAATGACTGGAATATACGAGGGAGCCAGGTGTAAAAAAAAACGGTGGACAAGTAATCTAAGATCTTGGGCCTACGAATATTGCTGATAGCTCTGTCGATATCGGGCGATATTTATTTCTCTCTGTTTTTTTTTTTCCCAAATCTCGACCGTATCGGTGAGATCTCGGCCATATCGGCCGAGATCTCGCATGTAAGGCCAATACATCTCATATCGGCCGAGATTTGGACCCCTAGAGGGAGCACTCCTCCATTCTAACAAAAGGCCTTTTGGGCCCAAAGGTGATATTTAGGCCTGATGTTAAGCTGTGAGAGTTTTTTAAGTGTAAAATAGAAAATATTGTGTTAGAAGGATGTGTTAGAAATGGTATTAGAGAATGCTGGTTTTTAAGGGGGGTGGATTGTGATACTCCGCCTTAGAAGCACCCTTCTCTTATAGCACAAGGCCTTTTGGGTCTAAGAGTGATATTTGGGATGCTGGTTTTTAAGAGAGATAGATTGTGATACTCTTGTCTTGCGTCAGATACTCCGCCTGTGATACTTTGCCCCGGAGCACCCTTCTCTTCTAGCTCAAGGGTTTTGGGTCCAAGGGTGATATTTGGACCCGATATAAAGCTATGAGGGTTTTTTAAGTCCAAAATGAATAATATTATACTAGAAGAACAAGTCGTTATAATCTGAGTCTAGATAAACCTACTTATACATTTTAGTCTTGAAATTAGATATGGGGCCCTACAAATATAATGTGGGTTAGACTTGGATTTGACTCATTTGAACTATAGTGACTCCGGCAGGCCCAAACCCAGCTCGGCCCGGTCAGCCCGAGTTGCAGCCTGTTTTTGTCTTACGTTGACGCCCTTGAATGTCTGGAGGACTTTAAACAGCTCTCGCAGACTATGAGTTCCTTGGCGAGAGGAAAAGATGGTCGACCAATCCGTCTGACTGAACCGGAGGAAACCTTCCTTACTGCTACATTTGATTCTCTGTCTTCCCTGCGCTTCTTGTTTCGAAATGTTTGCCAAACGCCTCCTGCAAAAGGCCATGCCTCAGGTACTTATCTCTTTTTCTCAATTTCTGCTCCAAAACCATTTATTTTCTTAGAAGTTGCTTATGCTGTTTTTCCATTTCAGTTTTTTTATTTGTCCTGTCATGTAGACGACGATCCCCAAATACACGAGAGAACGAATATTGCAGTTTAATTACCCTCTCTCCCCTCCGCCTCCTCTCTGTTTTTTTTTTTTTAATTATAAATCTGGTTCACGTTTTGAACTTGGAATTATAGGCAATATGGGAATAAACCCATGTAATTTTACTCCACCCACTCTCTCTCTCACCAACAAAAGGAAACACAAATGGGATTTTGAGCAATCTTGGAACAAACCACGATAGAATTGAACTTCTTAGAAAAAAATCGCTTCTAATTTTAAACAACACGGACCAAACCAAGACAAAATTTTATCTTCAAGAAAAAAGAAAAGACAAAAACCCATATTGAATGCTGAGCAATCTTCGAACATACCAGTATTGATTGTCCCCCTTTTTTGATGGAGTACCATAAGTAGAGAAATTCACTGATTCAATGATATAAGAATCCAAGATAGTCAATGATGGTCAGGAGCAAATTGGACTCATTAAGGTTCTGTTAGAATTGGTGAAAAATTTCAGGTGAATCATCTTGCTATTCCGAAAAGGAGGTGCCTGCTTGTGATTTGGATATTTATGCAATCATGGAGCAAACCCATATAGATTTAATTAATCACTAATTATTATTTTTGATTGAGTAATAAAAGTGCAAACCCCATAAATAAAATGATAAAAACAGACTGAAATAATGATAAAAAGAATGGACAAAGGAAGAAAAGTAAACTGCTTTCGGTTGTATTTGGATGGGGAAAGATTTTCTGGTGAATCAGAAATGGATTCCCAAAAGGAGGTGATTCACCTTGGAGGCAATTCTTCACCATACGATAAGTTGCTTTCAGTGTAAAAGGAGACTTCAGATTCACCTGAAACAGTTCAAAACTCTTGATGGTGTACCCTACTTATCTCTCCTGGAGCGCATTATGAAACAGGTGAAAGGATTGATCCAAATGATCATTTAGATTATGCAATTGATCTACTTTGACAGTAAACAAGAGCATTAAAGTTTCAAAACCAATAAGAAGGTGTTTCTAGAGTATCCTTCTCCTAATACGAGCTAGACTGTCCATAGAATGGAGCTTAATTTGGCATGAGTACACAAGAATATGTTAAAATACATTGAAATAGCCATATCCAGTCTTTCCTTATTTATTTTTGGGGAGAAGGTGTTTTGGTTGCCGTGGGGGGTTGTTTTGCATGGTGCATCCATTTCTTTTTCTTTGAGAAAAGTTAGCCATGTGCAAGCAGCAATATATAAGTACAATCTACTGTTTCATTTTTAGCCATTTAGACCCAAAATTAAACTTTCTTTAGTACTTTGTAAAATTAACTGTGTATTGTAAGTAATTAAACCATGTCAAGACAAAAAAAGGTATTGAAGAATTAAATTGACATTTTCCTTTCTAGTTAATTGAATAACTTCGTAGTGTAACGACTCGCCCTGCCATCACAATATTGTTCTCTTTGGGCCTATATGGGCCCTCACAGCTTTGCTTCGGAGCGTGCGCCCATACACACGCCCCAAAAGGACTTGTGCCAGAAGGGGGGAGGCTTCCCAACTTATATACTACAACATATTCAACTCCCTGGGCGGTATGGGACCTTTAGCGCCCTTACTGACGTTTTTCTCTCCCATGCCACCCCACACACACACAACACCCTCAAGGTGCGGGGTATTTCAATCCACCCTCCTTAAACTAGAGTTGTCCCCTGCTCTGCCACACACCATAACCCATATTGGTTCGAGAGTTGAACCGTGCCTTAATACCATTTGTAATGACTCGCCCCGCCAGCACAATATTGTTCCTCTTTGGGCCTATATAGGTCCTCACGGCTTTGCTTCGGAGCATGCGTCCATACTCACTCCCCAAAAGGCCTTGTGCTAAAAGTGGGGAGGCCTCCCAACTTATATACCACATCATATTCAACTCCCTGAGCGGTATGGGACCTTTAGCACCCTCACTGGCGCTTTTCTCTCCCATGCCGCCCTTCACACACAAAACACCCTCAAGGTGTGGGGTATTTTAGGTAGGTTACTAAACTATCTACAAAAAAGAATTATTTAAGAATTCCCTTCACATTTCCTTTCTTGCCCTGTTAGGTTTCGGGTTTAGAAGATTTCTTGCTTTCTTTAATTACTTAAAAACTTCGATAGTATCTTTTTGGGCTTGTTGTTTCCTTTATTAGAGAAAAATTCATGCTGAAGAAATTCTAATTTGTTGAACTCATTTTTGATTAAGCTCTTACAGGGCACTTCTACTGCTCGGAAAAGGAAAATGATTTTCATGATGACTGGGTGAAGTCTGAAGGGTCAAGGATGAAGGTCTCACTTGGTCATCAAAATTACAAACAAATAGCAAAATTTCTGAAGGAAAATGATATCCATCCATCTCCATTGAAAAGGAAATTTCAGATATATTACGGAAAATCTGATGGCTACTTGGTGATTTTCAGCTGTTGACCCTTCATACATCATCCCTTTGACCAGAGGATACCATTTTTCTTCTTTGGAGAAATCTCAGCATGCCTTAGTTGTCAATATTCCCATTGAATTAATCTCTCTCTCTCTCTCTCTCTCTCTCTCTCTCTCTCTCTTAATAGCATCATCTGCAACCTGGACGTCTCACCCCATCAGACTTGGATCCATACATTGCTGTTCACTATGGTATTCCATCTACTGCATCAATTATGGCTTTCGACCGCATACAGCGCCTCTTGGCCATTGGGACGTTGTGAGTTGAAAATTTTCTTTGTGCTTGTCTGTATATTTTGTTGGTGCATATTATTATCTATTGGACTGATAGCATTATTTTGAGCTTTTGATGCCTTGATTTGGATTTAAGGTGCTTTTATGTCTTTGGTTCTTTTATTTTCCTTTTCTCTTATTTTGAGTGGAATTTTACAAACTTAACCTTGCAATTAGATAGCTGAATATGGACAAGAACCTTTAGAACACTTGGTAAGTGTTCATGGTTACAACTAAAGTGTTGTAGGTTTGAGTCATGTCACCACTTTTTAAGAAAGGAAGCTGAATTATGCTCAAGTTGTAATGTCGTCAGTAGTGTGGTGTGTGGTTAACCTGTTAGGAAGGCACTGTCAAGTCTTGAGTAGTTTCTTTGCTTGGAAAAGAAGTCTGGTTTCACCCACCTTTATTTCTGCTCTCTATCAGCAAGGTGTCTCCAGCTTATTCAAACAGTTGAGAGAATATTCTCTGCACTTGAATGCTGGAGAAATTTCAAGAAGGTAGGGGAAGGGTCCATTTGTTACTTGAAAGAGTGAATCATCATCAATCAGATGTATGGAATTGCGTGTTGTGAAGGAATTTTGTTGATCACTATTGTAGGAAATTGCATCTTGTACAGCAAGCATTACAACCACTTTATTTTCCACATTGTATTTAGATGGCAATGTGGGCTTTGGACTGTCAATATATTTTATCCTTGAAATCCACGTACTTAGCACTCATCATTTTGTGCCTGCATAGTAACACAATAAAGCTGTATGTCATTGTTACAATGTAAGCAATTTTCCCCATCTAGCAGGGTTGACACTCATCATTAGATGTAGCAAATTATTTCTCATGGATTAACTGCCTATCTAATGCCCACATGACTCAAATCCCACAACCTTTATGGTTTTTTGGGTATCTATAAAGCTCTGTGAACCTCATAATTTCGCTATGGTCATTGCAGATGGCCTTCAAAAAAAAAAAATCACAATTATGAATTACCATCACAGGAGCTCGTTGCATAGTTGCAAGGTGCTCATGGTTGCAACCAAAAGGTTGTGAGTTCTAGTCATCTACCTTTAAGGGGAAAGAATTGATGAACTTTGTTATTCTATCAATGTGTTTCGTCTTATCCAATATTGACATAAGAAAGTTAGTCCATTCAACTATGACATTTATGTAGTGGTTCTACTAAAAAAATCTTGAATATTTTCTTGTATAAATGAAGCAAAGTGGTGGAGATTTAGCAAAAAAGGTGAATATAAAGAGAAACTATGTGGGAGTATGACATCTGCTATCGAAGAAATTTATCTAATTAGGAAGCCAAGGATTTTGCGTCTCTCCTTCACTGACGCAAGACAAGCTCTGATACCAAATCTTATGTAGGACAAGTTAAAATATTGGATACCCTAAATCTAAATGCTAGATGGATTGTTAGGCATAAAAAAAGTGCAGAATAAAACAGTCACGGAGTCACAACACGATAATAAAATCGTCAAATAAGTACACCACACTACAAATCTGGACACCGAGATTTACGTGGTTCGGAAAACACTTGCCTACATCCATGAAGCATATAATTTACTATGAGAGACAAGAGAGAACATCGATATAGGATACACATGTGAAATCCAAGTCCCGAAACCCTTGTACAGGAACTCCATTGCTACCCGCAATCACAACTGAATCTCAGTTTCCCTTCTCTGACTTGTCAATCCGGAAGAAACCTTTCTCCTAATCCGCTCCCTGTGTGTGTTTCCTGTTGTGGCTCCTCCACTACACCTTCAGCACCGCCTCCATGCATATGGTCAATACCATGCATCTGCCTCCATGCACTATTGATACAGATATTTCTCTCTAAAAGAGTTCTTATACATGGTATTTGCACGGAGATGCAAAAAAGGAAGTCAACACTCTAATGGTGTACTCTGTAATACTAGACTCCTAATGGCATACTCTATTTGTATACTAGATTGGATTTCTGTGAAGAGTTATTTTTTTTGTTTAAATAAGTTTTGCTGTGAAGAGAAGATCAAATGAATGTTATGTGTGTTTGCATGAAAGAGACAGAGGTCATCTCATTCCCCCATCTAGTGGGAGGTTAGTGTCAGTTTTCTCACCATTGCATTTGTAAATCTTTCTTATGGGTGAAGAGATAGATTGCAAATTACCTGCTGCTTTGCAATTATAATCATATTGCGTTGAATTTTTGCTCTCTAGAATTGGCGCATTCAAAACAATTGAACGCTTAAGTATCTTTGAATTAATCTACCTCTCAAATTCTCATGACTGAAGAAATCCTTCTAATTTCAATTATTTCTATTCGGAAGGAATTTATATTCTCATATATTACGTCATTATCAAGTGTTCAAATGCAAGCTGTAATACCTTGAAAGCTAAGAATTTTGCACATCATGTCAAACAAAAAGCATTGTGGCTAATCATAGTCACTTCGTTGCTGATTCATGCTTTGACTCTCATTGGCAAGACAGTAAGAATTCACTCACTATGTAACCATAAAGGTTGTAAGTTAGAGTCCTCCAGATTGCATTCCAGCTTATTTATTTGTTTTTTCACCCTTTGATACAGAGATGGTAGAATAAAGGTGATTGGTGGTGATAATATTGAAGGGCTACTCATATCACCAAAACAGTTACCATACAAGCATTTAGAGGTTTGTTACTTTCTTGTTTTAATAAAACTTACAGACTACAAATTCATTTGTTAACATATTTCTTATTTGATATATTATGTTATTTGTTAATTGTATCTCTTGATGATTATGGCTTATCTAGATTTATGATTTTCTTTTGTGAAATGGTGATGGAATTAAAGTTACAAATATTATTGAAGGTATTATTCATGAAAGGACATGTGATATGAAACAATCTGAAAAAGATTATAGAGAAATTTCATGTAGTGAGGTACAAAATGGTGCTTATTTTGAATGTTTGGATGAAAAAAAAAACGTTATAACTGAAGTAAGAAATTTGCAGAAAGGGGTAGCTTACCAATAAAAATCCAATGGTTATGGACCTTTTAGCAGTAAAAGAAAAAGAAGTTATGGTTATTGGACTATCCGCATGACTTAAGGCTGGCTATGAAAGGAAAGAAGGAAAGAACTGCCTATCATCTAGTTGAAATGTAACCCATGCAACTGTAGATAATGGTGAATGATACTGTGCCAACCATGTTTGGTCATACCATTGTAGGGAATGTCTTGAGGCTTTTGTTCTTGGAACCATTTGAGACTGGTCTCCGCAAGCTATATGTATCTTTACATAGTACATAAATATGATAAACTGAGTAGCTAGTTTGGACGCAAACTTATAACAATAATAGAATGAAATAAATGAATTTGAGTTCATATCCATGTTGGACTTGGTCCTCAATCAACTAGACTTTACCGCTTCTATCCCAACCTTTATGTGGAAAGGTCTCGCCCCACCTATGGTTCAGTTGTTTATGTGGTGCAATCTTAGGGCAAATGTGTTAACCAGGGTGGATCTCAAAAAGTGGGGCCTGCTTAGTTCAAGGGAGGCTTTTAGTTGCCCCCTTTGTGGTCATCCAGAGGAGGATGCTGACCACCTCTTCATTAGTTGCCCTCTCGCGAGACATTTATGGCTCAACTTTTTGAACCTCTTTGACACATCCTAGGTCTTTGATAGAACATGCGCAGGGGTAGTGGGATCATGGTTCATGTTGAGGCTTAGCCCTAGATGGAAGTTAGCTTGGTATACGGTCCCCGCCACAATTTTCTGGACCATTTGGAAAGAAAGGAATTCTAGGTTTTTTGAAGGAAAATCCACTGAGGCCCGCGATCTCTTCCAAAGGGTTAAAATGGAGGTTGAGCATGTGGTGGCTAGTAGGAAAGGAATTTAGGGGCTCAAACCTATCGATTTCCTGGTGTCTTGGGAGGATTGTCTAAGTGGTGGAGTTGTGAACTTTAGACCCGTAGCCCTATGGTGTCAACCTCAACAAGAGGTGATGAAATTCAATGTCAAGGACCTTCAAGGGGAAAACTAGGTCCAACGGGGATAGGAGGTGTGCTTAAGAACCATTCCGGTGTCTCATCGGTGGTCTTTACAGAATCTGTAGGGGTTAGGTACTCAAATGAGGCTGAACTTCTTAGCATTAAGAGAGCTCTGACCATCTGGAAACTCTACGGACATGGCTCACTGGTAACTGAAGGGGACTTGGCAAATGCAATCAAGTGGGCCAAGGGCCTTAAACGACTTCCCTAGAGATTGATCACCATAGCAATGGAAATTAGGGGCTTAACTTCGGGATTGGACATCTCCTTTGTCCACGTCAGTGGCTCAGCAAATGGCGTGGTAGATTTCCTTGCCAAAAATGGGATCAAGAACTTCCTCTTGGGGTTTTTTGTATTTGAGAAATGGGACTTGGGGGTTATCACTTGTTCGATATGTCTGGTTCTTGTTCATTCTAGTACTTTTGCTGTTTCTTGGTTTTTGGTCTAATCCTGTTAGACATCTCTATTTTTATTTCGCTTTCAGCTGTTATCTTTTTATGTTACCTCTCAAACAAAAAGTTCATACATTTGAATGTGAAAATTAATTACTTGTGGAGCTTGCCAAGTATAGAATCATTTAGGTTACTAAAATTAATTTGTTCAGATCCTAAAAAGTACTTATGCATTAGTCTTAATAGTGCACTGCTTTGATCCCTAGAATTGTTGTTGACAGCATTATGACAATCTTTTTGGCAGTTCCTATACAACCAAGGGTACCTAGTCAGCATCTCAAATGAAAATGATATCCAGGTATCCACTTGCAATTGCCTTTTTCTTAATGATTACTTTCTTTTGACACCATCAAATTTTTATGCATGGCATAAACTCTTGAAATCAAATATTTATTTTTTTTCCTCTATTGAAATGTTAGCATTCTGTTTATTGAGAAGACAATAAATGCAGAAAACCAGCATCAGAGGAGTATACTGCAAGAAAAATGAAAAAGAAAATTCCATTAAAAAAATCCCCTATAAAGCCACCCCTAGGCAAGGAGATGTTGCTAACAAAAATTCCCACAAAATAACATCAAGAATCTCGTATTGCATTCTCTGTCTTTTCAAAGTTTGTGCAATTATGAGTGGACTTCCACAACTTGTGTGATTCATCAAATCTGGGACAGAGGGCTGAACCTAAAAGTGGATATGAGATTGAGAAAGATCACATTCTAGCTGAACAGTTTGAACCTGGGTTTTTGGACTCCAGCAGAAACTATAGATGGTTCTGAGTGATAAAAACCTGGTCGATGAATTGAAATTAGACTAGTGGAGCTGATTTGAACCTGGTCTACACTGTTGGATGGACACTTCAATGTAAACAATTTTCCAAGTTCGACACGAACGTGTAACACTTCAAATTTGTGTGCAAGTTCGCTTCCTGGGCCCAGAGTAGCACAGTGTTTTCTGGCCAAATCAAGGATTTGGGGATTCTTGCTACATATGAATAAATAACCATTTAGTAATCTATATTCATAGAAAGATAGATCCATCCATGTATCCTATTCGATTTGGATTTGGATATCTAAAAAAGAATCGATTTCACTCAACGTTTGATTCAAAGAACGGCATTTAGCCCCCTGCTCATGAAACGGCTCTGCTACAATGGATGGCAGAGGGTCTACAATATCTGAAGCACTGGAGTGGCCTAGTAGCCGTGAAGGGGCCTAGAAGTGCCTACTACAACACCACACTACACTTGGCTCTACACATTTATAGAGCTAACCCCAGTCCAGTGTCTGGCAGAGCTATAGGGGGCTTCAGTTCTTACTCCTTATCCCCATCTCAGTCCAGGCTAATGGGGTTGTCACTTATTCATGGGGAAAGTGGAGCCTCGAGAGGCACTGTTGAGAGGATGATCCTTGGCCCCTCTTCATTCTCTACAGGGGTCTCTGCCCACATGGAAGCGGGGCAGAGATGGAAGAAATTGAACACAGGAATAAGAAGTTAGCTCGCCTCCTTCTTTTATCATTGTGATAGAGGGGTGGAAAATGTGGACAAAACAGACTCACATTTCCCAGTAAAAAAGATAGGTTCCTTTTTCGTCTCAACGAAGAGGAAAATAATTATCTTGAGCTCTTAACCCAACCCCTTCCTTCATAGAGCATCATAGCTACACCACTACGAAGCATAACTATTTTGTGTATTTGCTTAGGTGTAACACATCTAGGTGTAGTCTTACCTATGATTCATTGCTAGAAATTTTTTGCATATATCTGGATATTTGCATATGAAAAGAAAGACTGATGTAAGCTCTGGGATCATGCAACATGCCTCTTCTACCATGGCAGGCAATATTGCACAATGTTGACAACTGGTAACTTTTAACTTGTTATGAGGGAATGTTGACTCTTGTTGTGACAAAAGTCTGTTGCATCATACAATAGGTTGCATATGGTCATTTCCATTTGGTCGATGGATTGCATACGAGCATTACTCTCTCTCTCTCTCTCTCTCTCACACACACACACACACACACACACACACATATAAATGATGATGATGATCATGATCTGGTTGAGTGATTTCTTATTTTTTCCCTTAGGTTTGGGATCTGGAGCATCGGTCTGTGGCATATTCTCTACAGTGGGATACCAACATAACTGCCTTTTCTATAATCCAGGGCACATATTTCATGTATGCCATCAACTGTGAAAACAGATGAGTTTTGCATATCTTGTTATGCACTTTCTGCCAGGAAAGGAAAGTAACTGGTCATTATGTGATAAAATATCCTTCTCTGCATATAGGTATATAGGAGATGATCATGGGTCAATGTCCGTAGTGAAATACGATATTGAAGAAAGAAAGCTTTTGAGGTTGCCATATCATATTCCTTCAGATGCTATAACTGGTAGTTATTATGTCTTTATATATTTCCAGTTTATTTATTTAATATAATAAATCTTGAGGTTTTTTAAGGTTGTGTTTATGATCATAGACATTTTAGACGAGAACTTCTTCCCAGATTGGGGGGCCCTACCTCTTGTTTCTTGAAAGGTAACTTCATTAATCAAAAGAAGAAAACAAACAAAAGATAGACCAAAAATGTGGGAGAAGAAATCCCCACCATCCACAACAAAAACTATACAATAAAAAAAACCCCATACAAATTAAATGAACTTATGAACAATTTCCAAAGGTAAAGACAATCTCTGACTCCAAACATATGATCAACAACTGAATTTGCAAACCGAGGGACCTAAGAAACCAAAAAGCCAAAAGAAGCCATAGAATGACAGATCCTTTCGACTTTATCTAAGTACATCTAGGGACAAATGGATCCCGAAGCCCAATTAACTACCACCTTAGAGTCACCTTCTAGAATACTCTGATGAACCCCTAGATCTTCAGCTCCAAGACACCTTTCCATAAAGCATGAAACTTCACATCAATGACTGATCCATTAGGAGAGGACCAACAAAGGAGACCACCATATCACCAGAATCATTCAAATGACCCCCCCCCAATAGTCTGCCAGCCCAAGATCACGCACACCGATGCCATTGAAATTGAGATTGAGGAGAGACCCAAGTCTGGAGGAGACCATTGAACTGTAAGGCATGGAAACCACAAGAGGCTGCACATAATCCATGGAAGCCCAATCCCTACATATATCCAAGATAGATATTCCCTGAAATTTATTATAAAACAGGATTCTTATTTTATAGCTTACTGAATTGCATGAACAACCATAATTAATGGCAAAAGGGTAGACTGAAATGCTGATAAACAAAGACACATTATAAATACCGAACTTCAAAGAGATTCATTCTCATAGTCACTTAACAACACTTGCATGGCAGTCTTCAATATTCAATTCTCATGAAATGGATAGGGGAGTAGATTAATTATGCAAAGCTTTTGGTATGCAAACTAGCCTTCCAGTGCAAAAAGGTACCAACTCTTTTCAATCTTAAGATGACAGTCAAAATGAAGCAAGCAACTCAGAAATTGTATGTCTGTTTGTGTGTGTGCGTGTGTCTGTGTGCCAGTGTTTTCTCAGCTCTCTAGATCATTATTTTTTTGAGCGGTAACAAATAGAATAAATTATATTAATGAAAAGGAGTATGTACATAGGCGGCATCGTTGGGTCTAAAAGGCTAAAGCCCAAGGAATGCCAAAAAATAAAAATAAAATACATCGTTCCTCATATCAATAGGACATCACAAAAACATGTCATTCATTTATCTAGAGTATGATATTCATCTTCCACATCTTACCAAAACAAGGGAAAACCCATGAAATGGATTCAACACAATAAGGGACACCAACTTGGTCTACCCTTCTTTTGGCACAAGCAATAATGAGGCTGATGTCAGCAACTGATCCCACAATGACAGTATATTCTTGAGTAGCTTCATCAAAATGAACTACATGAGTGATTTGATAAATGAATCATCCAAGATAGTGGAGGACAAACAGTGAGGGAAAACGGAGAAGAGAGACACAAACCTAACAAGGGGCACTTTGTCCTCCAATAAATGAAACATAAATGAACAAAAAAGAAAAGAGACAGTGGTCCACATGACTAGTATGAATACATAATAGAACCTGCATCATACATCATTAAGGGTTTGCTTTTCAAAGCTATGAAGCTCTTCATTAAAAAAAAAAAAGATTTTGCTTCAAGGTCCCAGTTTGGATATTTTTGTTGATCATAGATTGCTCCAATATCCTTCTATTGCTGCACTAACTGTTGCTGTGGATATATTCTCACTATTTTACAGAAGCTGCTGGCATTGCATTGTCTAATCATCAGTCTATTGTTGGAGTTCTTCCACAACCTTGTACTTCTGAAAACAGGTAATTCATACAAAGTACTAAATTTCTTAGTTGCTATTCTTTCAAATGCTCCCCTATAAGATAATCATACTGTTCAGGTTTGACGCTTATGGAATGTTGGTTTCTGTGGCAACAAGTTGGATTTGAGTGGAATCTATGGACCTCAAGTCCAGGCTTTTATATAGGGTAGGGCCTGTTGGCGTCTAGGCCTTGGCTTGTGTCCAACTATTTGAAAAACCCAAAGTGCAAGCCCAGTCAATAACTTGTTTATGTAGGAACACTTACAAAGGTGTATGTAGGGCTTCTTTGTGTATATTTAAGGGTTATACATACTTCATATGTAAAAAGGGGATAGTTGTTGTTGGGTGGGCTTCGGGGTAGGGCTTTTTCATGTATATTTAACGGTTATATATACTTCATATGTAAAAAGGGGATAATTGTTGTTGGTTGGGCTTCGGGTTCTCTTTGCCCATGGATTTATTTAGATAAAGTTGAAAGGATTCGCCATTCTATGGCATCTTTTGGTTTTATGATCTCTTGGGTCTCAAGATCTGCAAATTCAGCTCTTGATGAAATGGCTCGTCAGGGTTTGGCTATGTCTTCGGAAATTGTAAAATTCATGTAATTTCTTGGGGGTGGCTTTTCTTGTAAGGTTTCTTTTTTAGGTGGCGGCTTTTTTTGCCCTGTTGTTTTGGTCTCTTGTTTGTATTTCTTCTTTTGTGATTAATGCAAGTTATCTTTCAAAAAAAAAAAAAAACTTATGAGGAGCATGCAGTGCATTATAAGAAACTTATGCTGCAAATTTGGTCTTTTCATTATATTCACCTACTAAGTCATTTTCATTCTACAGAGTGGTGATCGCATATGAGAATGGGCTGATTGTGCTCTGGGATATCTCCGATAACCGAGTTGTTCTTGTTAGAGGCCATATGGATCTCCAATTGAAAGATGAGGAGACTATTGGTTCTTCCAATGGGGTCAATAATGAAGCTCAAGAGCATTCATCTCAATCCGAGCAAGAGGAGAAAGTGATTTGCTCTCTCTGTTGGGCGTCAACCTCTGTTCTTGCTGTTGGTTACATAGATGGAGATATACTCTTATGGAACATGTCATCTTCTCAATCCTCAAAAGGCCAGAAAACGGCAATGCCATCTAATAATGTTGTTAAGCTACAGCTTGCTTCGGGTGATCGAAGGCTACCTGTCATTGTCACACATTGGTCTCCAAGCATGAGGCGACATAATGAACAAAGAGGGCACCTTTTTATTTATGGTGGTGATGAAATAGGATCAGAAGAAGTTTTGACAGTAGGTTTTTTTTTTATTTGTTTTACATCCCATTATTTAATTCCTTTTTGCACCCAAATTTCAATAATTTTTTTAGCTGTAATGGTCTGGTCTGTTCTATAATTCTTGCTTACTACACCTGGTAGGCAATATTTGACCTTTTTTGATTTTTTTCTGTTTATCTATTTCTGTATAAAACATAGTTTGTTTTGACATTGTTGTAAGATACATGGGATATGGTGTAGTTTTCACAATTTCTACATGTTTAAGAGGTTACAAAGTTGTTATTATTATTATTTTTTGAAGACCAAGGTGTCCAAACTTCTTAGAGCACCCGACTAATCCGTGGGGCATGTGCAAACCTCTCTATCTACACACAGCAGGTAACACTATGGGGAGTGGCCCTTTTGTATTGAGAGTGACTTGACCCAAGACCTCCCGCATCTCAAGCGGGTTCTTGACCGCCATGCCAACCCTCACAGGTTCTACATAGTTGTTATTACCTCATTATTTTTTGTATGGATACTCTTCTCTTCCCTTCCTTCCATTACCGTTCATCTATGTTGCATTGACTCTTCAAAATGTGTAAGAATTCAGGAAACACTAGTTGCTCCCTTTGTGGGACGGCTGATAAATCTTTAGATCATCTCTTAGTCACTTGCCTTATGACTTGGAAGCTCTGGAGTTGTTTCTTGAATCTTACGGGAGTATCTTGGGTTTGCTCTAGCTCTTGAGAGGGTTTGGTGGGGTCTTGGTTCCTCCACAATCTTAATTCCAGGAGGAGGCTAGCCTGGATCATGATTCCAGCCGCGGGTTTTGTGGACTATCTGGAAGGAGATGAATTCTAGGATATTCGAGGGTAAGGCTTTGGATTCTAGCAAGCTCTTCCAAAAAGCGAAATGGAGACTGTGTGTTTGGCTATGTTCAAACAGGGAGTTCAGAGATTTGAAAGCCATGGATCTATTTATGTTTTGGGAGGGTTGCATGACATCTAGAACTCGGAGTCGGAAGAAACGAGTTGATTGGTCTCCCCCTCCTAGTGGAACTTTGAAATTCAATGTGGATGGGGCCTTAAGGGGTAAGCCTGGCCCGACCGGGATTGGGGCCTCCTTAGGGATCATTCGAGAGCCACACGAGTTGTCTTTACTTAATCAGTAGGGATTACGGACTCTAATGAGGCGGAACTTCTTAGTATTAGGAGAGCCTTGACCTTAGGTGCTGGACTAGGGGGAGAAAAAATAGTGATTGAAAGTGATTCGTCCCCCCCCTGGAGGTTAATCACTTTAGTTAGGGAGATTACGGAGTTGGTTTCGAGCCTGGAGGTGTCCTTCATGCATATCAGTCGTACAACCAATGGAGTGGTGGACTTCTTCGCGAAGAATGTCGTTGGTGGCTCGATCAGTGGCACCTTCCTTCCAACTACCTGGAGGATAGATTTCATTATCTCGTTGGGGAGCTATTGTTATAGTTTCTTTTGCTTTGTTTTTATTTCGTTTTTGTTGTCTTTTTGTTTCTTATTTCGGGCCTAATTCTCTTAGGCCTTTTGTACTTTGTCTTGTATTTGTTTTGTTTTAATATAAGTTTTTCTCTGTTATCGCTCAAAAAAAAAAAAATCTTCAGTCTCTTCTAGTGCCTTTTTAACATTGTTTTCCAAGATGACTAGAATACTACCACACCTTTCTCCTCTTTGAGACCTAATTAAAATATGGATGTGTTTGTCACTTGATTGTTTAGAGTAACACTAGTGCATTATTTTCTATCATTGTTAAATTCACTTCTTATTTTCATTTAAAATAAATTTAAATTTAATTTGAACAAGAATTCCCCTTTTTTCTTTCGGTTTTCCAAGTCCAACAACACTCATTCGGACTCCAATGCACATACACATGCAACTTAGCCATTCATCATAGCATATGTGTTACCTTTTCTAGCCAGGCATTTCAATCACATTCTTAGTGGACTGACAAATTCAACTTGCAAAATAACTTGGCTTAGAATATTCTTTTTACTTTCACATATAAAAGCTAGTGTACATTCCTTTGCCTTAGCATTTGGCGTCTGAAACACAATCATCACGATTGTTTCCTTATTCATACATCTGGAGCATAATCATCACGACTGTGTCCTTATTCATTTCAGCTGGTACATTTTCCATCTAGTTACATGGAACATTATCCAAACATTGATCATATTATCAAACAGTAAATTTGGAATGAGGCATACAGTGAAGACTTTTCTTCATCTTTCCTTTCCTCTTTTATTCTTGTTAGCCTTTTTTTCTATTTTGTTTCTGAAGTTGGCTTCATTTATCACGAGGATCTTTAGCTATTCTATATGACTGATAGGTACTGAGTCTTGAATGGTCATCTGGAATAGAGTCTCTGAGATGCACAGCCCGTGTGGACCTTGCACTGAATGGATCCTTTGCAGACATGCTCTTGATTCCAAATGTTGGGTCACTGGGAAATACTTCCACTGCAGCTGTCTTTTTATTGACGAACCCGGGACAGTTGCATGTATATGATGGTGCTAACATATCTACGCTATCATCAGAAAAAGAAAACCATACCATAGCTGAACAGTTTCCTCTAACAGTACCTATTCTCATCCCATGTATGACTGTCTCAAAGCTCACTTCAGTACCTTCTGGTGGGAACCATTTGAAGGCTTTATCAAAGGTATTCGTTTTTTGGTAATGGATCAGTCAGTTCATACTGGTTTGGTCCGTTTATATTGAAAAACCTTAGTTGTTCTTTTTTCCATTTCTACCTTCTTTTTATCATCTCATTTTATGTTAATGTAGACAGCCTCTGCCATGAAGAATGGAGCATCATCTACACTTTCTGCGGGCACAAGGTGGCCTTTAACTGGTGGTGTTCCCAGTCCATTGTCCTTCTCTGATGATATTGGGGTTGAACAAATGTATATAGCAGGATATCAGGATGGGTCTGTACGAATATGGGATGCTACATACCCAGTTCTGTCACATTTGTCTGTTTTGCAAGCAGAGGTTAGAACCTCATTGAATACTAACTAGAACCTGTTTTTAAATTGCAATGGAGAGCATGCCTGACACTTGAAGTTAGGTAATGCTTATCAATAAAGTATGATGAGGATAACTCGTAGTATGGCCTGTGATAGTTACCCATGTATATTGGCAGGTGCCAGGTGTCAAAGTTGATGGTGTTTTTGCTTCAGTTTCAGCATTGGACTTCTGTTCCACAACTATGAGCTTAGCAGTTGGCAATGAATGTGGTCTGGTCAGAAAATTTCTATTTGGATATCTTCTGTCTGGTTTGACAGATTAATGTGATATCACATTTATCTTTCTTCTGTACGATCTTTTTTGTAGGTTCATGTTTATAAGCTTCATGGGGGTTCTGATGAAAGGACTTTTCACTTTGTGAGTGCAACTAAACATGAAGGTGATTTGTCTTTGTTATTACTGTACGATCTTTTTTGTAGGTTCATGTTTATAAGCTTCATGGGGGTTCTGATGAAAGGACTTTTCACTTTGTGAGTGCAACTAAACATGAAGGTGATTTGTCTTTGTTATTACTGAAGTGAAAACCTGACACTCATATGCACAATGTCCACCCTCTTTTTAGTGCTGGAATAATGTCAGACTCAGAAACAATCATTCTGTGAAATGACAACTAAACACCAAATTCTTATCTGAGGTTGAGTTTGAACATGGAGATACCCAAATCCTCCTTCATGATGAAACTATTCCATTTTTTAGCTGGGAGGATACCATCTACCTGAATTTTTTGCTTATCCTCTCAAACATCAATACATGGTAAGGAAACATCTCATGAAAAATGAAGTGGGAACTATAGTACGGATGAAGTTAAGAACTTGATGTGCCTCCCTCCAGCCATTGCCAGGGTGGACAGTTCTTCTGCCCTAAATGGTAACAAAATTGTACTAATATCAACAAGTACACATACAGTATAAGAGTACTTAGCACATGTACAAGTATCCCTCAATTTTTTTTTTAAAAGTCCAAGGTATCCAAGCCTCTTAGAGCACCTGATTAAATCCTTTGAGCATGTGCAAACCTCCCTATCCACACATACCGGGTAAAACTAGGGGCAGTGACCCTTATATCCCTCCAAAAAATTACCAAATAAAAATGACCCCAATACACCTTACGTGACACCTTTGACCCCTCCCCTTTTTTTTTAAAATAATCTGACCTCTCCCATAATATGACTCATTTTTCCTATCCCCTATTTTTTTTTGAAAAGTGACTTTATTAATTCCAAAAAGAATTATAGAAAAGAAAAGGAAGACCAAGAGAGGCCACCTGAATCGAAATGACAAGAAATGAGATTCAACTTCAGAATCTAAAGATAACCCCTGACGAGCCAACTCATCGGTAGCCGAATTAGCTAAACGATGAACCCAGACAATTTTGAAATAAAAAGAATCAATGATATGCCGAATTCTTTCGATTTTATCCAAATATAACCCAAAGCCTATCTAACAATAACCTGAGAATCACCTTCAACCAAACACCCATGGATCCCTTTCTCCTCCAACTCCAGAAGACCACGCCATAAAGCCAATAATTCTCCCTCAATAACTGTCCCATGAGGAATGGGGCCAGCATATGAAAGCACTGAAGACTCAGAATCGGTGCGAATAATCCCATTATACTAGCTAGACCAATATCACGGATGCAACTACCATCAAAATTAAGTTTGAAAAGCCCACTTTCAGGAGGACTCCAACAAACTTGATGAGTAGGCTCCAAATTATGAATGGAGGAATCAACAGAAGCCCATTCTCTGCATATATTTGAAATAGAAATATCATGAAACTAAGTTGGTCCAACCAACCACCAAGCTGCCCGAAACTTAATTAAATCCAGAAGAGACATAGCCGAGCACTCCTTGCCGTTAAACACCCGTTTGTTGTGAGCCAATCAAATAGACCACACGATACTCAACATAGTCACATTCCACAGTCTTCGACGAAAGGAGCTTCTTGACACTATCACCTCTTCATTAAATAAATCGCCCTACGTGAGAGGAAGGCAAAAGCTAACGCCCAACAAATGAAAGAAATGCATCCAAATCTGATAAGAAAGCTGAGAATGAAGCAGAAGATGATTAACCGACTCCTCATCCGATAAACACATAGGGCAAGCATTCACAATAAGCATCTTACGTGAACGCAGATTGTCAATCGTCAATATTTTCTTCAAGCCATCCAAAAATCTTAACCTTAAAGGGATAAACCCCACCGAAATTTTTGGATGAACAGAAGGAACCTCATTAACCATCGCCATTTTCTTACAAAAAGACTTAACTGAGAAAAAACCATGAGGATCGATCTCCCAAATCATCTTGTCCTTACCAGAGCCCTTCACAAAGACATTCCCTAAAAGAGACATTAGGGACATCCAATCATCAACCATCCAATCCTCTAACTCATGCCGAAACTAGGGACCCCAGACTACCTTGTTATGAATAACCTCATAGCACTCCTTAACCGAAGCAGCTCTTTGAAGCAAGAGAGAACAACACCGGGAATGAGTGGGCCAAAGGAGCATCGCCCAACCATTTGTCCAACCAGAAGAGGATATCTTCATCCAAGTAAACCCGGAACTGAATGAAGCGATCGAAGGCCGAAGACACAGAGCAAACACCTTTCCAGAAACTAGAATCACCCCCACTTACATTGGTGACCCTCCAACCGGAATCTTGCAATTTATATTTCCTTCGGATGATATCCTTCCAAAGACCATCAGATGAATCGCCCAGACGCCAAAGCCACTTCCCTAACAAAGCTTCATTAAACTGACGGCGAGGTCGAATCCCAAGACCTCCTTCTACCATAGGTTTGCAAACCTGAGTCCAGCTAACCAAATGGAATTTTCGGCATTTCCTATCCCCTCTTTTGCTGAACACTTCTTTCATCTTACTTGATTTGGCTCTTCTACTCTCATTTCTCCCTACACCTACTATTCATGCCTGGTATATTATTTCCTAACCTCCTCGCTCCCCTTCTTACCACCTTTCTTACTTTGAACATACGATATAAAAATTGAAAGGCTTTCCTAAATTTGTAGGCTGTCCTTTTTCTCCTTTTTTTCTCATTAATCAAATTTGTTTTCTGCCAGGGAGGACAGTTTGACAAAGAAGACTGTTTGGTATGGGGAACTCACGGGTTCCTTAGGTTCCATTTAGTCATTTTCTGATTCTCGAATGAAATGGGATCATATATCACCCAATAAGGTCCTAAAAGAGGCCAAATCAAAGCAACCATTGTGGAGATTGACATATTTTTTTATCATGCTTATTTATAGTACGACATTATGACCAGATTATCACAATTGGACCATGATACCCAGATGTAACATGAATATGGCATGGACACTATGGTATGGCAAGGAAACATATTTTACTCATAACAATCAAGTATCAGAAATGACCCAGCTTACAGATTTCAACCAAATTTTTTCGGTCTAGACCCAGGCCAAAATATGTAAATTTTGAAAATATCAGTCGAAATATTATGTCCCCATGAGGACTGAAAATTTTCTCTGAGCCGAAATTTGTAATTCAGGACATGACAAGACATAGGGTTTTGCCTACTTTGAAGTGTCTAAGTGATGTAGCGGAAGCTGTGAGGGAATTAAAATCACTAATCAAACCATCAATAATGCAGATCTCATGGTGAATTGTTGGAGTCTTGTCTCTTAGAAGATCAGAATTGCTTAATTTTTAAGTTTCCATTAATTTGTTACGGCTTTTATCACTTGATTTCAAAGTTGGACCATTGCAAACTAATGCAGGATGGCCTGCAAAACATTTAGTGTAGGCAATGAATAGTAGAGAATGGTGAGCAATTTGGTGGTTTAAATGGGACATTGGTCAAGATTGCTGCTTTGAGGGTTAAGAAACTGTGGAAAAAGGTTAGATGAGCTGCTTTTAGTCTAAAATGGACTAGTTTAAGGATAAACTCAAGTGATGAAAGGGGGCTTGAGAAGGCAAATGTAGAACAAGAAGAGGCAGGGCCAAAAGGATAACTTGCCTGAAAATTTACAACTAGGAGTCAAAACCAAGGATTAGAAAGAGTCAGTACCTTCTATGGAGTTGGAGTCATCACCAACCAAAGGGAAAGCTTTGAATTCCTAAATCAAATTCGTTTGAACTGCCTGGAGTTTGAGCACGGTAATTTATATATAACTTGAATAAATTTGGATATTTATTTGGTCTAAATTAATACTGAGTTTAAATGCACTAGAATTCAAACTAAAACTAATCGAGACAAAGGGAATGATTGCTACCTAATTGAAATTTGAATTCACCCTAAGACTATTTATGACCACTAATTGCAACGCAATAATTCTCCAAGGCCAGCAACTATAGTGAGTCCAAAGGTTGAGATGAGGGGCTCACATAGTTTCAGACCTCTTTTTATAAACTTTGAGGCACTTAAAATCTGCATCACAAACAAAAGAGTCAAAATTATGAAGAAACGCCTTGGAAATCGCAATCCATAGAGCATAGAGGCCCAACATTAGATATGCCACACATTAACATTCAGGGACCCATTCAGTTTAATGGTCCATGGGCCTGATTAATGGACACAAAAGTCTTGGTTTCATTCAACTTATTGCCTAAAGTTGTACATTTCAGGAAAAAATATTCACCTACTTTTGTTCAGAATAAACATCTGTTGATGTGGATGATTTGTCCTCCACAAGATATTTGAGATGCTCCTCGTTATTGTTGTACCCTTGACCGAGACCTCATAACCTTATGATGGCAGTTGTGCCATTTGATGTCTCAATGGCCTACAACAGCAGTTAAGAACTTATCTTTCAAAAAAAAAGTAGCTATGAACTCTAGCCCTTGATCTCATACAAAGCTGTGGAGCTGATTGGGAATTTTAGATTGAAGATAAGAAATGGAAGAAACGAGTTTTTGACATAAACTGGTCTGGTTATGTATATCCCTCACTAAGGCTTTGATATATATGACATGACTCTTACAGTACTCTACAGATCTAGGTAACAAGAAATTTTCTCAGTTTTGGGTGGCCACGCCATAAAACTTTTGGTGGAACTCGATTGATATTTTCTTATCAATGAATCTTTTGGAAGGCTTTTGATAACTTTTATTTTGCTGGTATGGGTTGATTCTGACCCGTGAATGTGGGCTGTTGTCACCATTAAATAATGAGTCTGATCATCATCATTAAGCTATTAAATGTGAAACGTTGAAAAAAAAAACATGAAAAGAAGAGAGAATAAGAGATGAGAAATTCACATAACATTTTATGTCATTTTCTCAAATTACTTATATTATGTATTTATTTGAAATTTTTATTAATTATTATTCTCACATTACTTTTGTTTCCTGCAAGTTTTATTCTTGATAATTTCTCAAGAAAAACCCTCAAATTTGTAAATCTCCTAGTCTTATCTTCTGCCACTAAAATAAAAAAGGCAGTTTATGAGAATAAGCAGGTCATCTTTGTGATTTCTGGCAGCTAGTGGGTTAGTTATTTATTATTGTTACCATCTAAGCACCTATATTCTCTGCATTCATTATGATATAGCAAATGTTGATTATCATTTTAACTTGGTTAATAGTTCACACCCTGGATACTGGAGAGGAATTTCGTTGCATAGCAGTCTTTACTCTTACGAACTCACCCATTCGAACCTTGCATTTTGCATATTGTGGAGCCAAACTTACTGTTGGATTTGAATGTGGTCAGGTTTGTATAATTTGTCTTTTTTTCCCATATATTAATTAGGTTGTATGACTACTACTCTTGTAGACCATCGTACATGTCATTTATCCGTTCATGTATTTCTTCCTTTTTTTTTTCGAAAAAATCACAAACTTTTACTTCAAATTTCAAAAGTACATTTAGGCATGTCTGTGCAGAGGCGAAATCTATGGATTTTCCACTTTCAATGATTTATATTCTAAGTTCTTAAACTTTTAGAATTTGAAGTCCTCATTTGTGAAAAAACACCAGTTTGGTGCGATGGTGCAAAATCTTTATCTATAGATAAAAAAAATGTCATGTTTCAGGTTGACTAGTTTAATAAAATGCTAATTTAAATCATCATCATTGTCATCTCAATCATTTATCCCATCAAAATATTGTTTTAAATATGATATAAACACAAATAACTTTTTATATAGTTCCACAATTATGTTAGACTAAGCTATCTTTAAAAAACTATTGGAGTAGGCTGAGAAAATTCTTACCACTCATTAATAGGATTTGAGATTTTGAGTTTCTAAAATTTAGAAATAAATTTGGCAACTTGAAAGACAAAAATATTAAAATAAAAATGAGCCTTTGCAAATTAAACGTGAGACATGTACAAATAAATCATTGCATGAATAAAAAAATGACAAATTTAGTTTTCATTCATGCATTGGTTGTAGCGCCCCTCCCTTTTCTCCCTAATTATCAGAGTATTTTTTTTTAACAACATGAAGAAACGGGAGAGTGCCACGACGCGAGTCAAGTCTGAATCCGAAGATTCGACCCTTAACTAGCCCAACTAGTGTGTGCACATGGAAAAACTCCACGTAATCTTAGCAACACACTAATTCACAATAATGCGGAAATAATTACATCTATTTAAATCATCATTCAAACCGTCTCAATCTAAGCAAAGCATAATCTCCAGAATATTTGTTTATCAAATCAAAGGTTTAATTACAATAACTCAAATTCTTAATTAACTCAATCCTACTTAATTGTTCATTCTCTACTAATATTAACAAGTAGACTATTCGCAGTTCTCATCTTGCGCCATCCTCATCTATGCATGGCTAGTACTTGGTCCAGCCTCATCATCTTTCTCCTTTCCTGTCTTAATTTCTAAAAGAGAAGAATATTGTGGGCTTAGTCAAAGCCTAATAGGATTTCCATCAAAGTAGGTATCAACATGACATATATAAAATCGGGAAAAAACATACAAGTTCTTCATATCATATAATTCAGTTGAAATCATTCTCATCCATATTTCAAAATCAATTCATAATCAATATATATAAAGCATTTGAAATCAGTTCATATTCATCTCATAAATCAATTCATAATCAACATACTTTTGAAAACTCATTAAATCAATATGATGCAAATGCCATGGTACATGAATCAATGCAAACCCCTCTCATGCCCATGCATTTCTCTCTTTCATACTTTCCATTCAAACAGTTCTAATCATTGGCCATTATGTCCGTAGCTTTCCTGGGACACCAGCTGGGAGCTACTACCCAATCCCTAGTAGTTAACCGGAGTTACCGGGGGTATACTATCAACCATACTCTCCTGCACAGGTTTCGGGTCTCTCACCCAGGAGTTTTGAGCCCATCTTAATTACCCAATTCCTATGTTCATGAATGCGGCCATACAGAATAGTTATGGTATTTCATATTTCTCATGTTAGAGTTTAACATCCCCTAACCATTATCTCAACTATTCTCATCCCCACCAGATGCATGCTTTCATGCTCATGCATCGATAAATCATTCAAAATATGCATTTGAAATTAAATATCATCTCCACATACATAGCAGTCATGTGACATCAAGAAAGTAGGAAAACCTACCTGATCCTAGCCGATCAGCGAATGAAGTTAATCCACAACTAGCTCGGTGCTACCATTTTGCTTTCGGTCCTTCTTTCATTATACATATGTCAAGAACATAAATTCACATATCACTATATTGTAATTTCTAGAAATGTTAACATTAAGATTATTCACTATTTCTTATGATTAAAGTGTTCATGTGATCATGAGTCAATTTATCAAATCCTTCTACTTTTCCCCATTTCTTTCCCCATTTCACAATTTCTCTTGTATGTCTTCTCTATCTCTTTTACTTGCCCAGTTTTTCTTAAGGCTCTAATTAAGAGTTATAGATCAGGACCCTTACTAAGATTTGTAGAAAATGGTCCCCTGGCAGTATCCAATATAGGACGGACTGAAATTCATTGCTAAAGTGTCTACATTGGTTTATTCTGAACAACCATCTATTGAACCCCATTTCTTTAAGCATATGTTGACTGGTAGGTGGCTCCAGCACATTACTAAGATGTAATGGGACTCATTCTTGTTACTATACCATGACTTTACATATCTAAACTCACTAGATGGATCAACAACCTGCCCAAACACTATTGTCCAGTCATTTGAATATTTTGAATAGCCCTTTGTACTCCATAAGGGCAGCAACATCCCAGGCAACAGTAGCTCTAATGATGGCTTCACCTTTCCCTGTTGCTGAGACTACACAATAACTATTGCATATGTTCCTGCACCTATGATGGATGTATCTCCAATCCTCCCCACCATCTTGTTTACTAACCCACCAGTGGAAGTAGCTGGAATATGAGATAAAAAATATGAATTGAATTACACAGACAGGCAATACAGGTCTGAACAGTGGGAACTGTTTGGTTGGGAATGGGGTAGCAAACAGTTCTGGTCTAAATGGTGCTAGTTACAGCAACAATTTAAATGGTATCTGTCCACCAGCTACAGCTAGTGGAATCAGAGCTGTTATGGCCCATAACTCTGTAGCCTAGTTTATGAAATTAAGTAATCCATGAACTGATAAACTCTAAGCATTACAAGCTAACAAAGTTCTGTATCTGTAACAGATTGCCATTTGTTCAGAGTTATATTCATAGAGGGATATTGGTAAATTAAATGAAAATGGTCTCTTTACTTCCAGACATCTGCCCTTCATGTAACAGTGACCCTGAAATTCAGACTGATGTCTTCTTTGAATGTCTGAAATATATACTAAAATCTTTCAGCAAGAGGGTTGTCTGCGATTACCACCACACCCTGCTGGTTCTGTTTTCAAGCCAAGTCAATTATGATAGACCCTGGTCTTTACAGTTCAGAAACCTCGAGAGCAGATTGCAGATGCAGAGGCCCTTCTTAATATCACAAACACCTTATTTTCGGTCCCCAAACTGGTTGTAAAAACTGGTTTTTCTTACTACTTTAAATCAATCCAAACAGGCCTAGAAACTGGGTTTCCTTAACCAATTGAAAACAGATTTTTAACAAATTAATTTTCAATCATAAACAGATCCATTCAGCCCATAACACAAACACCTAATGGGCAGCATATGGTTAGGAACCCTCAAAGGGCTCTCAATGAAATATCAAATCTTTCCACCATCAAACACGACATTATCGATCAGGCAATTGATCAAACAGATGGGGGAATACCTTTGCATCTTTCTCTTTCCAGCTTGTATAGCAGGGAGTCCTTGGCTTTCTCGGCATCAGCAAGGGTACCGAGTTGCTTCAGAACCTTGATGGCCTGAGGGGTCTTTTCGCTGGACTCAGCAGAGTCAGAGATGACCAGAGGGATTTCCGGCACAGACTCAATTCAATGACCTCGGCCAGAACAAGAGAGAGAGGACAGCGGAAACGGCAAGGGCAGAGGCAACGACAACCTCTTCAATGAAATGAGTTCTGGGCAATCCTTTTCCCTCTTCTTACTTCCCGTTTTGTTTCTGCTCTGCACTCCGGCGTACATGGCCGAAGCACAGCCGAGTGTTGCTGCTCGGGTTTTGCATCACAGGTTCCTATGGGTGTTTTGAACCAGTTTCCCCCAAAAATGAATCCCAGTTATCTCTAGTATTATTTTTCCTTCTCTTTTTCAGTTTCCCCAAACAGGAATTAAATAGAATCCCTTTCTATTCTTTATAATAAAATTTTCCATTAATCCGAAATCGTCCAGGGTTGATTATAAATCACCCTAGACTCTTATTTAAATCTAAATATTAATTTAGAAAATTGCACCAACCTTTTAAGACGCTTTCCGTAATTCTTTCCCTTTCCTTCCTCGTTTGAGAGTAGCAGCGCAGGGTGTTCTCAGTGTAAAATTTGGAAGTGGAGTTTTCGGTGGGGAATATGGAAGAATGGAGTTGCCGTGTAAAGAATAGGAGGGAAGAGCATGGTGCGTATATGAAGAGGAGAGGGAAGGACTGCCGTGTGCATGAAAGGTGGAACAACCCTGAGTGCCGTGGGCACAAGGAAGTGTAACTTCCTTGTGCTGTGCGCATGAATGGGATAAGGAAGTTCTGTGTGACTTAGTCAACATGGCCTCTTTTGACATTCCCTTTTTGCGCTTGAGTTTTTAAGATATTCCATCTAAGTCCCTTTCCGCGTGATGTGACACATTATCGAATCATTTTATTTAAATCTCACAAATTTAACTCCAACTGTGATACCCGACATCATTTTAACTTCCTCAATTAATCTTCTTCTTATTTTCTCTAATTAATTGTTTAATTCTCATTAATTTCAATTAATTAATACAATTTTATTTTCTTTAATAATTTTTAAAATTCGGGGTGTCACATTGGTGGTACCAGAACCCTATCTAACACTTGTTTAGAAACAATGATGTTAATCACCAATCTAAGGTGTTCAGGTGTCTTAACAAGTTTTAAAGGAATTAATGGCAAAACAGGATTCAAATCTCAATCAAATTATAGATGGAATTCATTGGCGAAATCAGCGGCGTGTTTTTCCACGGATATCCTATTCCGGATTTATAAATCTTAGGGGGAGAGGTAAGATGAAAAATCTGAGGATTTGAGATCACTAATGCTCTTAAAATCTTTGGATTTCTATCGCTCCAAACTATTTATTTGAAATCATAGAAGATTTGAAATTTTAAATCCATGAATTTTATGGTGCACAAATGTTCCTTAGAGTATGTGAGTGTCCGAACATATACACCGTTTAAATTTACAGTTATGCTTTCCAGTCATTTATATTTAGCAGTCCTTCAAAATTTCTTTATCTTGATTTTATTTTTCATTGGGTCAATATAGCATGCATGTTTATACCCTGCACAGGGTAGGTCAACTTGCAGGCGCTCATGCTTAGGAACTAGAGGTCCCAAGTTTAGGTTACTATATCCCAAGTTTGAGTCCCATAGTAACCTGATGCCTGTGGTTTGTAGGGGGCTGTATGCATCTGGAGTTTACTCAATGCCCTTGTACTTGGGGAGGTGTGGGGTTATTGGGGGTGTTCGTCATAATGTGTATATATATATAACAATTTACTGTTTCATGCTCCTCATTTCAGATAGCAGTGTTAGATCTGGCTTCATTCTCGGTCTTGTTCCAGACAGACTGCGGTTCAAGCTCATGTGTTGCCTCTATTGCCATGAAAATCCCATCACATATTGTTAGCCTTGTAAACAGTCCGAAGCAGCAACAATCGATAAATCTAAAGAGTGATGCTGAAGATGTTCTCTTCATTTTAAGCAGGGATGCTTGCATTTATGTTATTGACAGTGTCAATGGCACTATGATTGGTCCTCAACCTTTGCACCCTAAAAGAGAGTCAATAGCAATTTCCATGTATGTTATAGGCAAGTAATATTTCCAGTTAGTAAGAGACAAATCTATTGTTAGGAAGTTAGCAGGTAATATTACTACCCTTTTGAGCTTATTTCCATGATCTTGTGTGTCCCAGATGCTGACAAATCTACCTCTGAAGTGCGGAGTGAACAGAACTCATTCCCATTATCTCAGGATAATGATCTTCAAAATGGATGTAATCAAAGTGGTGTCAATGGTGCTGATGGAAGTAAACTCCAAGAAGCTCAACAAATCAGCTCTTCTGAAACTGTATACTCTCCAGATGGACCACCAGATCCTCTCTTTGTTCTTTGCTGTGAGGATGCATTACGTCTCTACTCCTTAAAATCAGTAATAGAGGTGGCTAATTTATTTATTTATTCATTCATTTCTAATGATATCATGATTCATTTTGCAAATTTCCTTTCAAAAATAATTTCATTTTGCAAATTATGGCCATTTCTTTCTGTTCAAGGGTGAGAGAAACTACATTCATAAAGTGAATCTTGTAAAGCCTTGTTGTTGGTCAACAATGTTCAAGAAGAAAGATGGGAAAGCAGTTGGGTTGGTTTTGCTGTATCAGACTGGAGTCCTGGAAATAAGGTAGTTTGCCAGTACTTGGGTTTTATTCCTAGCTTGCAATTGCAAGCATTATGGGCTTCTTGTGTTGAACTTTTGTTTATTCTTAACTAATATTTCACACATGTTGAATGATGGATATCATTGATATCTTGCCCTCAAGCAGGTCTTTACCAGATTTGGAAGTGATAGGAGAATACTCTTTAATGTCAGTTTTAAGATGGAGCTTCAAGACAAATATGTCTAAAACCTTGAGTTCTAATGATGGGCAGATTGCTTTGGTGAATACTTCTCATTTTGTTGAGTCACTTTACATTCCCAAATATCAATTTGATGCTTATTATGCTATTTAATAACCAGTTCTTATTTTGTTTCGATGAATCAGCGTGCATTTTGTCCTACAAATTAATGAAATAATGATCTTTCATTATGAATGAAGATGTTAGGATGTAGAGAATGGATAAAACACGGTAATTTATGACTGGACTCCTTTTCCCAGATGTTGAAGATCCCACCCTTTGAATAGAAATTCTCAAAATCCCGTCTCTTGTTTCTCTTCTTCACCACCTGCCTTTTGAACAGGTTTTTGAGCAAACTGGACTTCTTTCCAGGGTGACACTCTTAAAAAGGCTAGAAGTGCCCCCGGATGTGCAATCTAGAAGGGGGTGTGCTATTGCAGCTTAAAACAGAAGCCCCAACCAGTTTGATGTGAACCTAGATGCACGAGAAGGTTGTGGTGATCAGGAGAGTTAGAACTCGATGATGGAGACAGTACTTCAGGTCCAACTAGGCTACCCCTATTCTCAACTGTTATGAATTGGATTTGTCTCAACTTTGGTCCCACTATGGGTGATGCTGGTTAAAATATTTGGTTTTTCAATATGATTTTGATTTAAGCACTCACTTTTATATGTAAAAGCACTCATTATATTCATATCTTTTTACATGTCATTTTGGTGGGAACATTTGGTTAAAATGACAACAAAATACTCCCGACGTAGTGTGTCATTTTGATTGGGACTCTAGTTGGATTATTACGGCTTAGATTACCTTTAATTACAAGCCCAGCCCCTGGAAGGTTTGCCTACTTTCGTTAAATTGAAAAGAACGTGCTTGGTGATGATGGAAGTACAAGAGGTATCCAATATATATCGCGAATAGAGAAAGTGAAAGAGAACCATTTAAAGTGGTTTAGGTACATACAATACCTGAAACAGCCCCCCTAGAAGGAATGAGGAGAGGGAAGGGCATTAAAAGGTTGAATGGAAGGGATGAAGAAGGATTTAATGGATTATGGTGTTATGGAGAATATGTTCTTTCATTGAGTAGAATGGCGAAGTAGAACTCAAAAAGCTAACCTTGATAGATGAGGTTAGTGGCTGTGATGGTGTTTCTCATTTAGTGCCCTATATGGCTGCGTCCTCACTGTATTAGCCATATTATCCATCTTTTGTTAGGTATTTTTGCATGTAAAAACAATAGGACACTGAATGACACAGGTGGGCCCCAATTCTTCATAATGGAAGTCATCATCCAGGCTTATTATTCTTCCCTGTCAACCACGTGTTCTATGATCATCACATCCGTTGACTACAATGCCCCATAGTCATCTTGTGGTTCTTCCTCATTGTTTTGATTGTTTAGTGCCATTTGGACCTCTAAAGGCACTGCACATGATTCATGATTTTTTTCAATTCTTTTTGTTTGTGCACATGCATATACTCCGTTGGCCTTTTGACCTCTGTTTTCAACCTATTGAAGTTACACCAGTCATTGCACTAGAACCCCAACTTTTTCTACATACCTTTTCATTTTTGGTCTTAAAGATTTAAAATCTACAGCAAATCATTTAAACAAGCTATATTGTGTAAAATGCCTTGTTGACCTCTCACCGCCTCAACTTGATTATAGGTCGGAGGTAGGGTTTCGACCAAGGGCTCACATATGAGGGTTCTATAGGTGATTCCCCGTCTCTATGCTTGTCTATATATGTTGTATATTGAAACACTTCAAGGCTAACTCTCCTATTGGAAGGAACAACTTCTCCCATTATTCATCATTCCAACAAAAAAAATCTTCTCACACTGTTAGTTTGTACATCTCTCTTCTTCTTTTTTTGAAAGGTAACAAAAAAATATATATTAATAAAATAAAAGTACAAAGAAAGGGGGGGCAATATAGGAGAGATATGAACCCCAAGGGGGTATCCCAACTGGTTTGGGAACAAGACCTCTAGATGGAGGTCTTAGGTTCAAACCTTGAAAGCCTCAATGAAGGGCCACTCACCATGAGGTTTATTCTCCATCGAAGAACCCGGTGTGTGTGCGTAGGGAGGTGTGCATACGTCCTGAAGGACTAGTTGTGTAAGACGCTTGAACACCTTTGGTCGTAAAAAAAAAAAAATAAATATATATATATATATATAGGAGAGTTATAAACACCCACCCCCCCCCCCCCCCCCCCTCTCGAGCATGAAACAAACATACATCTATAAAAACCACAATTCCCCAAAAAAAACAGATATCAAAGCCCAGTGAAGCTCAAAATCTCTATAATTATAAAGGAGCCATTAAACCTATGCCACCCCATTAGTTGACCTCCTAACGTGTCTAAAGGTAACTTTCAACCACGTACTCAGCTCCTTGATCTCCCATGTAATCGAGAGTAATCTCCAAAGATGTTTTTTCCTTCTGATTGTCCACCTAATCCCTGCCTTCGATAACCACTTACCAGATCCGTGACTTGACCAAAAGGGAGAGCTCTCCTAATGCATAATAACTCGACCTCATATGAATCTCTCACCCCCACATCCAAAAGAAACCTAACTCTTCCTCACTAGAATTTTGCGCCACTCTTATCCATGCTGACCTTAGTTTTCCCCTGGCAGCCCCATAGCATTAAGATTAAAGCAATTTGCCATAGGGGGATGCCAAACTTCCCTCATACTCCTAGTTTTGGAATATCTCTCAACAATCCATCTCAAGATGGGTAGAATTCAACAAGAGAGATACTCTTGAACTCTTCCTATCAAAATCCTGGAGTACAAACGCCAATGGGTTGCCTCAAAAAGCTCATCCACTCTGTTTGACACATTCTTAAAAATCATCGATTTTTTTTCTTTCCATAAGGACCAACAAATAGCCGCTAGAATGGAATCACATGCTCTTCGTTCTTCCCCAAAGCGAGCAACTCTTCCACACCTCCAAAATTCCCGTTAAGGAGTTATCAAGAACCCATGGACACGCCATCAACCCAATAAACCTGTTCCAAGTCTCCCCAGCCACGAAACATTCACAAAAGATATGATCTGGGTCCTCTACGTGAGCACCACAAAAAACGCAAGAAAGATATGCTCCTTAACTCAACAAGATCCTCCTCCCTGAGCTCCTTCCTAGTTAGAATTTTATCTTTTAATAGCGCACCACAATGCTTGCACTCTTGGCAGAGACAAACCGTTCCAAACTAGGGTGTTCATTTGTCTGAGTCCAGCTCGAGCCCGGCCCGAACCCGACCTAAATAAACGGGCTTGGACAAAGATTTTTAGCAGACGGGGCGGGCTTGGTCTTTTAGGCCTTTTTTTAAATATTTTTTATTTTTTTGTTTTATACAATTGAAAAATTAACTATATAGATTGAAAGAAGACTTAAAAGAATATATGTTAAAATTTCATCTAAAAAATCAATTTCTAGCTACTCGATGTTAATGGTCAAAATCATTAGGTGTTATCTTTTGAAGGACATTTTCCAACTATGACTATCAAGTGGCTAGAAATTGAATTTAAAATAAACATTTAATTGATGGTAGATATTTAATTATTTTCCATTTACATAGAAATTTAAAATTAATAATAATAATAAATTGTACCAGATGCAAAATAAATGGGCTTTAATCGGACGGCTTGGGCTTTGGCGTCCAAAGGTTGTCGGGCTCGGGACTGGCTCAAGCTTTTTTTAATGAAGCCCGGCCCAAACTCGGCCTGTGAACACATCTACAACCAACCCACTTCTGTATTTCCCCATAATTCACGAATAAACATTTGAGAGAATTCCTCCTTTTTTCCCCTCTTGTATCAAGAGAATATCAATTTTAAATTTTCAAAGTTTTTCTGATTGCACCTCTCTTCTCCTTGAGGCCAATTCCTTTGATATTCCACAGTAAGATTTCCATTAATCATCAATTTTGTCCCCCTCACACCTGCCAATTTTTCTCTTGTTGTAATAGATCTTGAAAAATTTGGACCTTCCCATCAAAAGAGAGGAACTCATCGCAGCAGTGGGGGAGCTTCTTGAGTTAGAGACGGAACCCCTCCTTTTAAATTTCCGAAGAGCCCTCTCCTCTTCTTCTTCATTCTGAAAGACAATGCCCATTCTCCTTCCAGTTTGTACAAGGTATCTTCCTTTGAGTAACCCTCAGTAGAGATTTAAGGCCCAAAGTGGTCTGCTCTTCCCCTTTCCTTTTTGTGAATTCCGACGCAGAAATCCATCTAGAGCTTCTTTTAGGGATTGCTTCCTAAGATGGAGGTGACATTGGATAGCACACCATCCAAAGAAGGCCAACACATAGTAATGAATTTTAGGCCACTCAATTGACAACCTAGAAATGTCCAAATGGGGTTGAAAATTGATCTCTCCCAGTCCATGGTGCTATATACCTATAAACTTTAGGCCACTCAAGATTACACCCTAGACATCCTCCAATGAAATTGGATATCGATACACTCCTAATTGTAGGCTACTATATCATATCCTAGACATCATTCAATGGAATTAGACTTTTTTTTTTTGGTGACCAAGGTGTCCAGCTGTCATACCCTAGGCATCATTCAATGGAATTGGATATTGATGCTCCCATCCATCCATCCAACCAACATTTTGGAGCATAGTTTTCAAACCAAGACCAGTACTAGGACTCAGTTAATTAATAGATTAGGCCAACCAAGAGACTTGGTGGGTCAACCAAGAGAATCAGTTCAATTTTTTTTTACGAGGGCTCGATCGATTACCAGGTTAGGCCAACCAGATAACTTAGCTAGTGAACAATGACCAGTTCAATTTTACATAATTGTTTTTGTTGAATCTTATATAAATTTATCTAACAAAACTATGAAAATTACTAAAAAGATATACTTGATAAAGCACCAAAGCGAAGCCATTCTTAAATAATTGTGAACCCTCAAACAAAATTACCAATATAGACCATGTCATGCATCATCCTTGGCTTCATAATCATTATTGGAAGCCACAATGCTCTTTATACATAAAAATAAATTATTTTGTTACGTAACCTAATCTATTAAATAAATCAATTCAATCACAATGTGACTTAGTCGACTTAATGCAAGGTATAGATGTCAAATCTAGCAGTAACTTGTTTCAGTCATATTAAAGCTCAATTCTACCTAGTTTAACTCTAACCAGTGACCAAGTATGTGATTGGGTTGGGTCAGCTCAGTGAGTCAACCAAGAACTCAACCTACCAAGTTCAAAACTCAATCTACTTGGTTTCACCCTACCCAATGACCAGGTTTATGCCTGGGTTGGTCAAACTGGAAGTCGACCTAGGCTGACAACTATGCTTTGGAGTTTTTTTGAAACATGGCTCGAGAGCAGGTTATGCAAGAAGTTTAGTCAGCCCAAGACCCGGAATCTATTTATAGATTGACCTAGATTTGTTGTTCGGTACTAGCTGGTTGAAGAACCGGTGATCCTTTTCTGTGATCCATTGATTGTTTTCAAACTACTATTGCTTTCTTGGTTATCAATTGTTGTTCTTGAGCAAGCTATTGAAAACATGATTCACACTCATGCAATTTCGTTACGCAAGAAGTTGAGTCAGCCCAAGAGCAGGAATCTATTTATAGATTGACCTAGATCGTTGTACGGTACAAGCTGGTTGAAGATCCGTTGATCCTTTTCTGTGATACATTGTTTGTTTTCAAACTACTATTGCTTTCTTGGTTATCCATTGTTGATTCTTGAGCAAGTTATTGAAAACATGATTCACGCTCGTGCAATTTCATGAAAATCCATGCACACTAAAAATCTATTGTTTTTCAGTCCTAAACAATACTGAATTTGTTGAACTCGCAGATTTATGGATCCATTTAATACATTAATGGGAATGTTGTGCAATAGCCCTGATTTTATGACTGGTCAACTTTGTTTGTGACCCTGAAAATAATCGTGAAATAACTAGAGCTTCTTTTGGGGTAGTGAATTTCGCACCATGAGTTTTTCTGATGGTGCACCAAATTTAAAGTGAATTTCAATTTTGCCCTACTCATGGGAAAGAGGAAAAGAGAGGGAAGTAAGGGCAAAATTGAAATTTCCTTTAAATTTGGTGCACTATGAGAAAAACTCATGGTGCAAAACTCACTACCCTTCTTTTGGGGGGAAACACCATAATGATGCTAAATCTGCCCTGCTATGTAGATGATACTGGCACTGATGCCCACCTGCATCCATGCCATCTTCTATCATTGGATTCTAAATGTCCCATGCATTAAATACAGAGCTGACTATTGAATGTATCAATGTTTCTGACATCTTTTTGAATTGTAAACAGATAAATGGGTTTGAATTAGCTTTGGTTTCTCTTTTGGCTCTTGAGAATGAGTTTAGGTATCTTCCTCATTGTCACTTCCTTGTATTTGTAAGTGCAATCTGAGGATTCTAAGTGAAAATTATGGATTTTTCTTAGGTTTCCTGATTCATTGCCTTGTCTACATGACAAAGTTCTAGCAGCTGCTGCTGATGCTGCTGGCAATGTTTCCTCATATCAGAGGAAGAAGCAGGTTTGTCCTCTAATGCTTTTGGTTTTCAGATTATATATTTTTCACCTTGATTAGCAACTCCATCTTTATCTGTCCTTGGTATAGAATACTGCTGGAATTCTTGGCGGCATCATTAAGGGTTTTAAAGGGGAACAGAGCAGGGATCATACTGAAATTGTCCCTATATCTACAATCAATCGTAAACTAGATGGCATATTTTCAAGGTTCCCATTCTCAGATCCACCAACAACTACAGTTGATCAAGATGTTGTGGAACTCAGCATAGGTATAATCCATACCCATGTAAATATATATATGTTCACCTTTGGTCTCATTTGGAATGCATGTGTGAATTTCTTGCAGTATGCCGTTATTGTTATTTCTTTCATTTATATTTATCTTATAACCAATTTTGCAGATGACATTGAAATTGATGAAACTTCCCATGTGGCTTCCAAAACATCTTCTCATATAGGCAAACATAATAGAAAGGGTAATCTAGATTGTTCTATCTGTCATATGGTGTGTGTCAACTCCACATTCAAATAATTCACTATACTTCCTTTATGCCATAGATGAGGAAACAGAGAGGGAAAAATTGTTCCATGGAGCAACGAGTGACATGAAGCCAAGATTAAGAACACCTGAAGAAATTAGGGCCCAATACAGGGGTGCAGCGGTAATCATCATATGCCTTTCAGCTGCTCTTACTTTACCTAGTGCAATTATCTAACTTGATGATCTATTCCAGGATGTCTCTTCAGTGGCATCACATGCAAGGGATAAGCTTGCAGAACGGCAGGAAAAGCTTGAGGTAGTATTTTTATCATGGTGAATGAAATTGATCTTTTTTTCTTTTATTCTGCTCTGTGGTTGTGATATGGTTTGCTTTATTACTTTTGAAATTGGATTTTTAAGACTAAATTCATCTAGAAAGAGTATTCCTTTACCAAGAAGTTGACTAAAACCTTTAAGGTTCCTTAGATCAAGGTGCTTCCATACTAAACAGAATGTTCCATTTGTTCTAGAGCAAAACTCCTTTCATTTAACTGGGCGAGTTTTTTATGTTTGACTAAAAGCCTGATTTATAAGTTGTTTTAGCTGGACAGGTTGACTCCACAAGTTCAGTCAGCTTCTTTTTAGTCAACTTGGTTTACTTTATTAAGTAATTTTTTTCCTCTTTTATGCACATAACCTCTACCATTGGGTTAGTGATATTGCATAACTTCCCTTTTAAGAATGTTTAGTATTGCATAACTACTTTTTTCTCTTAAAAGTAGCTTTCATTTGAAATTTTCATTGCTATTTTAAGCCCAATCTCCAATTCTGTTTCTTTTCCCTTTTTTTTTTTTAATGCCACTGTCTCTGATCAGTTAAATTTTACCCCATTTCTATCTCCACAAAATCAACCCAATTGTGGTAATTTTTTATAGAACAATGTCCATTGTTGGTGAATTTGCTAGCAAAACAATTGTAACAACCCGACCCGCACAATATTGTTCGCTTTGGGCCCACACTGGCCCGCACAGCTTTACATTGGGCCCGGCCTCACTCACAAGCCCAAAATGTGTTGCGCTAGGTTGGGGTGAGTTCCCTCTTATATACCCCCCTCAACTAGTTCATGGGCGATTTGGGACTTTTTCCACACCCACACAACCAACTAGTTGTACGTCGTTGGTTGATCCAACGGTGGCCCTGTCCGTGCGTTTTTCCAGATTTTTGGCTCTATTGGGCTCGACCACCTGGGCCTCTGGGCCGGGACCTCACAATCCACCCCACTTTGGCCTTGAGCCGCCCTCGGCTCGGCTCGGCTCGGCTCGATTACAACAACACAGTCGATTGCCTGGGCCTCTGGGCCGTCCTTGGCTTAGCTTGACTACAACAACACAGGGAGGGGCAAGGGGCCCATACAGGCAGAGGATTTGAACCTTGAGCTCTGATGCCATTTGTAACATGTCGACCTGCACAATATTGTCCGTTCTGGACCCACACTGGCCCTCACGGCTTTCATTGGACCCAGCCTCACTCACATGCCCAAAACGCGTTGTGCTAGGCTGGGGGTGAGCTCCCTCTTATATACCCCCCTCACAACTAGTTCATGGGCAATGTGGGACTTTTTCCACACCCACAAGACCAACTAGCTGTACGTAGTCGGTCGCACCGACATGGACCTATTTTTCCATATTTTAGGTGCTATTAGGCTCAGCCGCCTAGGCATCTGGGCCAGGGCCTCACAACAATGACATTTTGCTAGAGTTAGACTTAGAGGTTGTTTGTCTATTTCGTTGAGGAAAGTAATTCTGAGGAAAAAAATTAAGTTTGGGTTCAATTCATGTCATCCATCATGTGCTATAATGTCTAGTCTCATATCAAGCTATGGAAACTCAACACCTTTGTTGTTTATGTATAATTTTTATTTTCATTGAAAATGAACAAAGTGTTGTCTTGACAAGCAAGGAAAACCTCCCTCTTTTCCCCGTTATTTTTTCCTTTCTTCCCCCTATAGGAAATGTTTTCCTTGGAAGAAAAGGGAAATGTCTCATTTTTTGTATTCTTGGCATAGATCCCTTATTCCATAAAAGAAGATGGAAAGGTCCCATTTTCCATGCTTTTCATTTCCAGCTATGAAAATAAGGAGCGTGGAAAATGAGACCCTTCTTTCTTCTATGGAATAAGGGCACTTTGCCAAGACCACAAGGAATTTGACATTTTCCTCTCCATCCAAGGAGTCCATTTCCCATAGGAGGGGATAGAAAAATTTATTGAGGAAAATAAAGAGGTTTTCCTCTCTCGCCAAGACAATACTTCATTTATTTTCAAGGAAAATAAAGATTTTGATGCAAACAACCAAAACGTCATGTTTTTACAACCTAACATGAAGCGGTTTCATAGCACTTACAAGATTATATATGAATAGAACTCTAATATAATTTTTTCCATGGAATTGCTTTCCTCAAAAAAAAAAAAAAAAAATGATCTCTTAGGAACAATAGGATAACATCAGGCTGGGCTGCTATGCTGATCCCAAGCCATAGCCCAAGAGGCCATATTGGAATACAAGAAGATGGAAAAGTCTAAGTTGATGCATGACTTTTCACTTATTGTTCTTGATTTTCATTCTATGATTTTTAGCTACGGTTGGGAGTTTAACTAGCATCTTAATTTATATCATCATCATCATAGCCACAATCCCACTATTTATCGGCTTTTTGAATTCTACTCCTCCTTTTGACTCTATCATATAAACCAAACAATTTGTCGCTCCTCTATCTATCATGTCTTTCTTTATCCTTTCTCTATAAGTTTTTTGGTATATCCCTCCTCCTTGTACTTGCAACTTGTAACATTTGACCTCTTCGTACTAGATCTTAACTTGTACAAAACCTGGAAATACTTTTTTTACTATATATTTACTATAATATTCAATATAATTATATTAAATTGTGCCCTTGGGCTTGAGTATGTAGAAGCCCAAACTCAGCCCATTTAAAAAGTGAGCTTCAAGCACGAGCCCAAGCCTGATAAGCATTTGGGCTTAAAATAGATGCTCAAGCCCTTTTTCTCACGCTTCAATTTTTGGGCCATATTGCCATCTAGTTAGGCTGCAGGTGCTGAATTTCTTCATAGAAAGAACAAGAAGCAGCTGTAACTTGTAAACAAGTAGAATCAAGCAGGGAGATGATAGGTTCCTCACGTTTTCAACAATGTGCTTACATTTCCAACACAACTTGCTTTCATAACTATGTTTACTATCCTGGGAATTGAAACACTATATGTCTACTGTTGAGAAGAGAAAATCTGACTAAATGCTCTTCTGCCCTCTGCCAGAGAATCAAAAGGAATACTGAAGAGCTGCAGAGTGGGGCAGAAAGCTTTGCATCTATGGCAAATGAACTTGTCAAAACAATGGAAGCTCGAAAATGGTGGCAGAAATGACAAGATTTGAATTCTTGGACATGTTTCGATAGGTTTGACAGATTAAGGACGTCCTTATACGTGCTTCAGGTTGAGGGGTATGCCCAAGCCATATTTTTTTCTCGAGTTGGCATTGAGCAGCACGAGTATGAATATCAAGGTTTCGGAGGTCTAACCAGCAATCATGTGATTATCCATGGAGGCTTGTGTGCTTTGATGGATCTCAAAAATGTTGCTCTCCACTGTAAATTGTAAAGTGAAATTTGATTTATATTTGTGCATTTGATTCATGAGCAAATTTCTGCTCAGCAATTGTAAACTGACGTCATTCACCTTTGGCTGCCTTGAATGTGAATGGATCATTTGATCTCTTGCTCATAAGACTGCTAGATTATATCAATGAAAGACCGGTTAATTTGTGTATATGCATAATAGCGTCTGCTTTTGTTGTACATGTGCATGGTTGCCTGCTATTGGCTTGTCGGATTCAAGTCAATTAAATAGTAGTAATCCATGGTGAACCACTAGAGGGGCCTGAACTCAGTTGCAAATTTAGGCTGAGAGACCCTACTTTGATTGGAAAATTTAAGCCAAAATTTGGAAATATTAGCAATATTTTGAAACCCTCATCACCATCACCATCAAAGTCAAAATCCCATCTATTTAGGATTGGCTTTGAGTTCTATTTCTGCATTTAACATTACCCCTTGTCTATCATGTCCTTTTGTATCAGTGACCTACCTACCTTATACATGCAACTAGTAAACTCTCGTCCACATACTGAGGTTGTTTCTGGTCTTGTTCTTATATGTCCAAATCACTTCAAGCAGACTTCTCTCAATTCATCATCTACTAATGCAATCATTTCTAATTCAATCTTTTAGAGTCAATTCACTCATCAAAGGTAAAATGTATATTTCCATCACCGTAACTTCTTTTTTTTTCATTGTCGAACACTCTGCTCCATAAAGCATTACAGGTCTAATAATTATTTTATAAAATATTCTCTTCAAGTGATGTGGGACTCTCCTACTATAGAACTTTACTAGTTTGTCTATATTTTGCTCACTCTAATCTCATCCTATTAGCTATATCTAAGCCCAATCTTTTTAGAGATTTTCCCATAGGTCTCATGTGCCTAACTTATTGCAGTATGTTGCCAAGTCATTTTCAATTCTATTTAGATCATGGTCTCTATTTTATGTTCTACTATAGTTACACTCAATATATTGTGTTTTAGTTTTCTAATTTTTAGATAATTTATCTCAAAAGTTCTTCAAGATTCCAACTTACTATTGAGTTAATACGGATCTTTGATAGTCCCATTCCAGCTAGGAATTCCATTGAATTTCTCTGCAAACACTTCTAAATTTCTAATATTGGTGATTGCATCATCATACTTGAATAATTTTTTTTATTTTTTATTAGGAATTATTTATTTCTTAATGTTCTTCATATCAACTGGGATTTTAGAAATAATATATTTTGGTCGGAGTTTGGACCAAAAATTTTCAGCCAAAATCTATAACTGTGAACCTGACCCTTAGATAAGTTGAAACTTTTGTGAACCCTTGGTTATACAATGTAGGTCTCATGTTTCTGGATCAGAGGGCTGAGCCAACTTTAGAAGTCGGGTCTTGATTGATTCAACCAATATGTGAAAATCGCTATAAATTTGGTTTTGTTGTTCAACTTGGTTCCGGCTTGGTTATTATGTATGGCTGTTTTTTTTAGGTATGAAAGTGTCCAAGTGTAGCACCTGACTAATCCTCCGGTTCTGTATGGCTGTTTATTGATCTCATTGTCTGGGCTCCTCAAACGACATTATTTGAAATATGTCTATTATATTTAGTTAAATATAAAAAATACTTTTATAATTATATTTTATTCATTTGATACAAGGCCAACTAATAGATGGTGGATCTAGACACAAGGTTCAAAATCTTTTTAAGTTAAAATTTTGTTTTCAAACTCAAATTGCATAAAATATATTTTAAAACAAAATTTTAAGCAAATTTAATAAATATATTTCAAATGATTTGGTAATCTAGACCCTCCACAATGCCATATGTTATTAATAAAAGCTATTTCATTTATGTACTTGTACGTTTTGTTTAGACGATGCAACTAATATGTTTCTTTTTTTTATTTTATTTTATCACAATAAAATAATGACTGACAGAATTTGGATTTTTAACGAGATGAGTTGAGCTAGGGGTAATAATCTCGGCCGATACGTATCTGAGATTACCTTTATCGGCCGATATCCGATATATATCGGCGATATATATTGTTGCTATCGGCTGATAAAAGTAGTTTTCTTAAACAAAATAGGAGAGAAATTTCTCGGCCGAGATATCGGCTGATACCGAGATTTAAACCTTGAGTTGAGTAGCTCATTATATGCCACTCAGAATTCCTCGAGAACAGATTCAGTATGTACCACTATAGGGTCACGGTATTTTTTTAAATTTAACAATGCGTGTATTTATATTAGTCTCATGAACCCTATCATTTAAATTATATTTGTTAGATCTATTTAAATATAGAACTTAAAAAAATTATAAAATTTTACGTCTATTTTTCACATCCTACTCGTATATTCCTCTTTACATCGCAAGTAATTATATAGGGTCCAAAATCTATTTAAAGAGCAATTCAGTCTATCTCTATAGAAGAACTTGCATTAGCAGGGAAACAAATCTCGGCCGAGGTGGTTTTAAAAAAAATAAAGAGAGAAATTTCTTGCCAAGATATGGGCCGATACCGAGATTTAAATTAGCAAGTAGAGTATCTGAATTGAAATTCTCTAGGTATTATTCATTAAGCTCATCACTTTCATTAGATTCATTTCTCTAATTTATTTAGACCTATAATTTATAATTGAATTTGGCCAACTTTTTCTATTAATTAATTACTTATTTGAAGTCTATAAAATTGAAACCTGTCTGTTTATACTTGCAACGATGTGGACAAGATCCTCTAGTTATTAATGGGTTAAATTGCAAAGTATAAAATTTTAAGAGTTAAGTTGACTGAATCAAGTGAAATTGATTGTTGAATTAATACACAAAGTTTGGCACCAAGCTCTATTAATTACAAATTAGATATCACATACCTTAAATATATACATTTCAAGCTTGTGAACACCACAACAATCTTATATTAAATATTTTTTGTCCTTTTTAAGTAAAGTAAAATCTTATTATTAAAAAAAATCATTTTAAACATTCATTTTTTTCTTTATATATCATGAATATGTGCAATAAAAAACATCATATTAATGTGTACTTTGACGATAGAATATCAAAATAGTCATCTACCCGACAAAGATTTGAAAAAGTTAAAATATTTAATAAGACATAATATATAAGAGAAGCCGGAGAAGTCCAACTATACTAATAGTAACATTGGTATTTTTTTATAACAAGTGAAACCGTCACGCCCGACTTGCCATTCCAACCTTAACAAGTTAGATCAAAAAATTACCTGACTCGGATCGGATCAAACTTTGACTCTTTGGAAAGGTCATTCCGTAATCTTCATGATTAACGAATCTCAAATCACATTTAAAAGAAACTAAACTTTTCTTTTTATTCACTTGTTATTATCTAAGTAGTGAAAAATATATTTATATTTATTGTTATAAAAAATACTAAAACTTTTATCATTTTTAAGAAAAGATAGGGTATTTGCAAAATCCAATAAGGTTACAATGGATTTCGTAGAAAAGAATACCGTTGATTGGAACCCATGTCACAAATATCGGCGGTATTCAATTTTACCACATTTTTATAGGCAAAATATCATTGCCAAGTTAACAATGCGTATTTATCGACACAGCAGTAAATTCTCAGTAAATAGCGATACTATTCCGATATATTTCCAGTAAATTCCATATTAATATTTTTATTTTATTATTTTTACAATTTTAAATTATTATATTTTTCGTGAGATTTTTCGTTAATATCTCAGTAAAAACTCAAATTTTTTAAAATATCTCAATATTAAGAATCGCAGTTAATATCTTGGGAACGGTATTTGTGAGTATGATTGGACCAGAGAATATATTGATATTCATATCATTTGGTATGAGCGAGCGAGAGAGAGAAGGCAAACAAAACCAACTTTTCAAAGCTTTGCTTGCACCACATATTCTTCCCCAACCTTTCTCTTTCATTGAATATGACTCCCAAAGGAAATAAAAGAAGGAAAGGACTTCTCTTCTCAAAGCAGAGAGAGAGAGAGAGAGAGAGAGAGAAAGAGAGAATCATGAGTCAGAGTCCTGAACCCAACTGGAATCTCAAACACCAAAGACAAGAACCAGACGAAGATGAAGGAAAAAGATCCTCTCACGTGCAAAACCAATATCACAATCCCAAGTAAGCTTCAAACCACCTTTCTTCCCACTTCACTACTTCCCTTCTCTTCTATATCTTGCTCTTATCCTTCAAACAGGTTTACTGATAATCTAAGCTTTCAGCCCCTTTTTTTCCATGGAATTCTGCTTTGGAGTACATACTTATCTTTCCCATTTCTTCTTTTTTTCTTTTTAATTTTTTTAAGGCTTCTTAGAGTACCTGATAGAATCCCTAGAGATCTAGATTTTGAATTTATTTCATCTTAAGATTTAGATTTGTTTTATCTTACTATCCTGTTATTTTTAATTTGATTGCATTATCTTATCTTCTTGTATTTAAATATGGTTCTATAAATAAAAAGATCTCTCTTTTGAGGAGAGACTAAGCATTATATTCACATGGTATGAGAGCATGGTTCGATCCTAGGGATAATTTTTCGACAGAGGAAGAGCCACAGAACATGTTCTTTGAGTCCACCACCTAGCCACAAGAGATTCTATCAGTACCCGACTACTTCTGAGAACATATAAAACCTACAGACTCCCTGTTCTTGAAGCGGGTTCGGATTTTTCTTTATCTTATAAGTTGTCTTCACCCCATCTTTCTTCTTCTCAATGTTTTTCAACTCAATTCTTTTTCCTTTCCATTTTTTTTGCCTTTTTCTTCTGTTTCCTCTCTTCTCATTCTTCAGTTTATATTGACATCATTTTGGCAGTTTTATTTTTTACTAATTTTCTGAAGGAATTTTGCTTTTCCATCTACTAATCTTTGTAGGAATCTTATTCCTTCAAATGGGTTCTTCTCAAGTTAAAAAATAAGCAACGTTTTCACTTTATTTTTTATTTTTCTAATTTGGAAGCCAATTTTTAATTTTTTGTTTTTTTTAACTTCAGTCACTAAAATTAATGTCATTTAATGGACAACCACATTGAAGTGAAAAATCAGGTGTTCAGAGTCCTCCCATTTTTAGTACAATTTTTTCTACTCTTCCAATCATTCGAGAATTGAGATCTGTACATGGGATGGACCAGTAATTAATAATTAAATATATGAATTCTCTGACCATACAAAAATCTGGCTTCTGCATGGATGGCTCAAGCAACACTACTAACCCTAGTGGGAAATTAATGAGGAGGGGTCATTGCCACTCAAAATTCAAATAAAAATAAAATAAAATAAAATAAATTTTACATGCTTTGGCTACAGTTAACATTAAAAATTGGGTTTGTCCACTTTAAAATGACACTTCGTTTTTATTTTCTTAAAAAAAATTACGATAGGATTCTATTCATATTATCCAACAATTACTGTAAAATCCAACCATCGGATTGTAAAGACTTGTGTCTTAATAATTTTCATCGAAGTCTTTATTTTCATTCAAAATGAATGAATAGTCTTGGCGAGAGAGAAAAATCTCTCTATGTTCCTCATTAAAGTTTGTTATCCTCCTCCGTAAAAAATGGATCCCTCAGAAAAAGAAGAAAATATCATATTTCTTGTAGTATTGACAAAAAGCCCTCGTTTCATGGAAGAAGAAAAACGGGTTTTATTTTTCATATTCCTTATTTTTTATAGCTAGAAAATGACAAACAACCCCTTAAACACGAGCATGAGTTAGTTATTCTCTTATTTTTTATCATTTTTCTAATAACTCTTATAGTTGCTTATAAAAATCATATTTTATATTCTATAAAAATACTTAACCAACTACTCTAAAATAATACCTTGGCCTAACTCATGTTCATAAGGGTTGCTAACAATTTTTTTTTGTGTTACTCTCGTTGTTTATTGTCATTCTCAATAATCATGGGTAATTATGATTGTCGTCTTCACTAATTTTTACTAAATTTTTATTTTCAGGCCAGATTATGAAGTTACTGAACTTACATGGGAGAATGGCAATCTTGCAATGCATGGGCTTTGTGGGCTTGGACGAGCCCTGCCGACAAAGCCCATGTGGTGTCCAGTGGGCGGAACGCTCGAGTCTGTGATCCATCAAGCAACCCACAATAAGAGAATCTCAAGTTCAATGGATTACAACAACAATCTAGAAAATATGAACTCTGTTGTTGCATCTTCAGGTGGAAGATGGGCCGAAGATTCTACCGAGGACCTTATGGGCCCAGATCAAAAGCAAGCGGGCCCGGTCCAAAACCAGCCCACAAAGAAGACAACTGAGTCATGGTAACAGTAATGGCACATCTTTCTTGGACACAGACACTACTGTGTGGGCTTCATTTGAATCTCCAGCCAGCTTGAAGACAAAGACAGCTGATGAAGATTCCTCTTGCCGCAGTGGACAAGTAATAGTAACTTTTTTAGTTTTAAATTTTTTTTTTTTTTGAATTTACGTGTAGGAAATGGCGGAAAAATCCAACGTAAAATTCCTACGGGTGATGTCCACTGCCTTTAGGGCACACCAGGTGAGGTCATAAGGGCTCGAACCTAATACCTCCCACTTCACTTGAGGTACACATATGTGGGCCCATAAGTAAATTTAAAATTAGTCAATATTCATTAGATTTTTCATATATTAATATAGTATTTTTATATCAATCATATATTAATTAGTATGAAAAACTATATAGTAAAAAATTAAATTACAACTCTTTCCTTTTCATAAACTATACTGAAGAATAAGTATTTTTGCCATGAATAGAAGTTTTTATCTCATATTTGTTGTCTGAATTAAGCTACGTTTAAACCTTTCTTTTATCATGTTTTTTCATGGGATATCATATTGGCTTTGAGGAATTTTAGTGTTGTACATAACCACATACATAAATTATATTATATTATTATAAAAATTTATATTAGTGATTTATTAAAACCATGAGTAATTTGCAGAATGCGGTTTTAACTGAAATAAGATTTGAGAACGGGAATTGATTTAGACACCGATACTCTTACAATATGTTTTACAATGTTGCTAATGATTGTACTCTTTAGATGATATTTAAATGTTTTATAAAAGAATCACTTCAAACTCATATCCTTCGGTTTTCACACGTAAATTAAAAAAAAAAAAAATGTATTACTTTTACATTTAGATCCCAGCAAATAGGATGTTGATGGTTTGTTGTAAGAGGCCATCTTTAAATATATAATTCATCAAAAAAATTATCTTAGTTGAATCAATTAAACTATATTTTTAATTTCTTCAGTTTAAATTATATTTTCAATTTTAAAATTTGCCACTTTTAAAAATATAACTTAATTGAGATGATTATTTATAGACTGTATATTAAAATAAAGACATTTCAAATAAGCTGATCACCACCTTATTTAATAAACCCACATCTGTATGTGATCATTTCACCAATTTTTTTATTTAAATTAGAAAATTCCTTTCAACTTATTGCAGTGGTTTCAAATAATCTCATGGCAAAGCAACACAAAGTATATGAGGTGAAATGAATAGTACATATCTATATAGAGAGAGGATATTTTTATTCACATAGGATTATTTTTTACGACCAAGGTATCTAGACTTCTTAGAGTACTGAATAATTTTCAGGGTATATAAAAGTCTCTCGGGTAATTCTACAAAGAGTACCCTTTAGGATGGAGAGGAAATCAAACTCAGGACTCTCGCTTTGTAAGTGGGTTCCTGACCATCACTCTAACCGTTGCACATGCTCTGAATATTAGTCGAGTGCTCTAAGAGACTTGAAAACCTTTATCGTTTAAAAAAAAAACTTATACCCTCCTTTCACTGTGCTTTTCAGGGGAACATAGATGAAGAGCTTGAAAACAAGAATGGCAATGGCCCACCCCTTTCATCGAGAAGAAGCCGAGCAGCTGCCATTCATAATCAGTCGGAGAGGGTAACCTTTTATTCATCATCATCATCATTTTTGTCATTAAAATGAATAAATTTGAGATTATCTAATAATCCAAAGCATTAAAAAATAGATAGATTTCAATATAAATTATGCATTTCATTTTAGAACTAAATATGGATATGAACTAGTCATTTTGTCTATTTTTAGATTTCAATTCGAGGCAAGATGGGTCAAAAAAATCTTTATGATAATGTAAACATGATAAAAAAAAAAAACCCTCATTTTTTTTTTAAATTTACATGTGGGAAAATCCAGTGTAAAATCTCCACGAATGATACCCACTGCCTTTAAAGTACATCAAGTTTATTACACCTTAGAATTGTAGGAATCTAAAAAAATGCCCTACTTTGGATGAAGACCCAATACAAAGGTCCATTTGAAATTGGTACCCATAATAAAATGAAAATGTGTGCTTTAAAAATCAATATTCATGTGGAGGCACCATGGCTCAACTCAAATTGAACCCATTAAAATGTGTTCTTCACACTATGGAAGAACTATTTAACCAATAAATTGACAATATTAAGATTTAAGAGCATGCTAACACATCGTAATAATGTGGATTTCATTATTATTGCATTCCATGTAGAGGAGAAGAGACCGTATCAATGAGAAGATGAAAGCTCTACAGAAGCTGGTACCTAATTCAAGTAAGGTAAGCATATAGAGTCGTACTTTTTTATTTTATGAAAACAGCTGCGACTCATTATCATCTACCTGTGAAACTTGGGTCGGGTTTTAATTTGACTCGTATGATCCGGCCCGAGAAATCAATGAGTTTAGATTATGTATTTGTCTATTTTGGATCGGGTCGAGTTGGGCAAATAAAAACCCATATGAAATTTGGGTCTGGTTCGGTTGAGAAATTTAAAATCAATCTGACCCGATCTGACGTAACCCGATTCGACCTGAGTGCACCGAGTTATAAAACCACACTCGAGTTGGTTAGGTTGAGTAATTCGTGTCGAGTTCAATAAATTTTGACATTAGTTGGGTTGGATTTGTTAAATCCCGACCTAACCTGACTCGAGTTTTAGGCTTATTATCATCATTGACTTTATTAAACACAATTAACTCATACTTTGGAATCTATGACCGCATGCAAACCTTCTCTAATACTGTAGTAGAAATTGAAAAAAATTGGTTTCATGCCTTTATCATTGAGATGCAAATATATAAAATTTACCGGCTTCTTAAAGAGGAAAGAATCTATCAATGACTAAATTACAATCCCGTGATTGAAGAAGCTGACACTAATAAAATATACAAATATGATAAGTCAATCAAGAGAAGAATTTCCCTTAATAAGATTAAAGTGTGTAAATAATCGTTTCTTGTTGCTGCTTTAATACCTAAATTATAAATTCACGGTTAAAGAATGATTAGATAAAATCACCTTAGCTAAATCTTATTTCTTATTTCTTTTATTATTATTGAGCTCACTTTTTTAATTTTTATCAAGAAAACTCTAGAATCGTAATGCATGAAAGTGAAGACTACTCACAACCATGAACAGTTCATGTTCATAAATAAATAATGTTAGGGGCCATCAAATGAAGGCAATATCGAAATTTAATCATTTAAATAAAAATTCTTATTTAGAAAGTTGAAAATGGTTTGAATTATTTTTATTTTTTATTAAATTTAATTACTTTTAAAGCGCCTTGTCAAATTATGTTATTTCAATAATTTAGTTCATAATCATTAATACTCTCAATACCATGAATTGTCCCTCCTGTTTAAATGATGGTAACAACAATAATGACAATGAGAATACAATATATAAATAAATAAGTGATAATCATGCATGCAATTAAAAATTCAAAAGGATAATATTCTGTAAAATATTGTTGTTAATATAAATAACAAATAGTGGGCAAGAGCTTTTTCATTGCTTTTATACTATTTTTTTTTTATCATCATCATTGTCATTAGTCATTATTTCGTGCAGACTGATAAAGCATCAATGCTCGACGAGGTGATAGAGTATTTGAAACAATTGCAAGCACAATTACAAATGATGAGCATGAGAAGCATGCCTCAAATGATGATGCAACTTGGGGTGCAACCACATCTTCAAATGTCTCTCTTGGCGGGTATGGGTATGGGTATGAGTATGGGTTCGAGTATGGGTATGGGTACAAGTATGGGAGGTGGAATGGGGTTAGGATTGCTAGATATGACCAGAATCAACCATCCAACTCCACCAATTCCTCCCATTCTCCACCCTCCTCCGCCGGCTGGGACCTTCGTCCCCTCACCTTTCATGTTACCGGCGATAATGCAGCCTCATACAACGACGAATCCGAATTCGGACCCAACAACTCACCCTCCGATTCCTTTGCATGATCCATATTCTGCCTTTTTCACTCAGGTGAGTAAATTACTACTATTTTTTCAAGGTTACCAATGATATTCTTTTAGCAATAGAGCTCTTTAAGTTATGAATGCAAATGACTAAATGTGTTTACCAAATGGATAGTAAAACCAAAATAAATGAAAGGGAAGGTCTATTCATGGATATCAAAGTCTACAAAATTGGGTCTATCATCTCTTATTGATAATTGGTTTTTAGTGTATGGTTGGCTATTGTTGTCACTTTTAGGACTTGGTTCCTTATAAATAGAGCAATCTTTGGGTTTTGAGAAGGAGAATTTGGATTATTTGGTGCACATACAGAAGAAGATTATTGTACAATAAATAAGAAAAAAAAAAAACCATGTGAATAAAATTAATGGTCAATAACTATGGATTCTCCCATGCATTTGCACCAAGGATCTTTATTCCAAAGTTTAGTCACAAATAGGATTCATTGTGGTTTGAACTTTGAAGTGAACTTATAGAGTGATACTTGTGTCCTTCAAAATGCATTAAGTCGTGGTATCAATGCATGGGCACATCATCCAAAAAGATAAGAAAACAATTTTTTTTTTTTTGAATTTACTTGTGAGAAACAGTGGGATAAAGCCTATTACCCCTGGGACACACCAAGGTTAGGCCCTGGGGGCTTGAACCCGCAACCTCCCGCTTCCTGAGCAGGATGCAACCGGTTGCACTACACCCATGTGGGTAAAAACAAAACTTTTAATACCTATTACTATCACTATTACTAAAAAAAACAATTTACCCTATAACTTCAATACATTCTGAAGTATAAGAATTTCTCGACTAATATAAGCTATACAATGCAAAAGAAAGTTCTATTTAAATTAGACCTAGGACTGTTAGTTCTGTGGAGCCTGATTATCAGATATATACTGGTCCAATCGTGGGTCGAGTTCTCTTCTTTATTTTTTTACCTTTGAGCGTAGTGGTCTAGTTTGAACCGTGGACAAAAGGGAACCACGTAAAATCTTTGTGACTTTTTGTGTGTTTGATCTGTAGTTTATTTTTCCGTTTATTGTTTGTGCACTTTTCAATAAAGATTTCCTATTTGCTGAGAACTAGTGTTGTTTTACTTTTGCAGACAATGAACATAGATTTGTACAACAAGATGGCTGCACTCTATCGACAGCAATTCAATCAAACAACACAATCCAATTCATCCAAACATGAGAACCAGGTTCCACATGATTGAGAAAATGTAACTTCATATGGCACTTGGTTTGATAGGCTCGTTTGGTTTTAGGAATAAATAAGAATGAAATAAGATGTACTAGATGAACATTGGGACACTATTTTTTTCTAAATCCAAATAGCACTATTTGGTCACCAATTGAACCATTTTCATGGCATTGTACACTTAATGACACTATAATCAGACCATATTACATACTATTAATTTATTTTATTTGATTTTCTTTTGGACAAAAGTGCATGGTTTCTTCCTAATTTATAGTGTGAAATGATTCCTAGGGTATTTAAGAAAATTCTTCCCTTTTGCCCCTTTATCATAAATTCACTAAATTATGTTACCTGCATTAGGATTGTGCCTTGAAAAGCCAATGAAGTTGGTAGATTTCTCTTATTTATTTTCACTTCAATAGCAACAACTCCAGTCATATCTTATTGGATTAAGTATGAAAACCCAAAGAAGGTGGTGGATTAATGGATTAGTCTCATTCTTTTGTTTTCACTTCATAAGTTTTCATTACATGAGAAACTGCTTCAATGAAATATTACCAGGTTAAGTTCACATGGCTATCTATGGTGAGTTGTGGTGTCTAGAACAGGGATCGAAATATCGGCCGATATGCCGATATTTCGGCCGTGTTATATCGGTCAATATCACAATATCGATTATTTTTGTAAAAAAAAAAAGGAGAGAAAAATATTAGCCGATATCGATTTTGAACCCTGGTTCAGAAGCTGTAGTGTGAAGTAATAATTCTGCAACTTAACCAATGGCTACCATCAAATATGAAATCAATCAGTGATTGATTAACTCACACAAGTAGTTTTACCGACTTGAGATTTTAGGATTAGATTAAAGGTCTCAAATTTAGATTTATCGTGATACACGGAGTTGACACAGGGCCGGCCCTGGCTATAGGCGGCGGAGGTATAAGAATTAATCGGGTGCTCTAAGAAACCTGAACACTTTGATCATCAAAATAAAAAATAATAATAGCTATATTATGATCGTGCATGAATGTGCACAACAAGAATTTTTTGGAAGATTGTTGTTTGGTCTAAATTATTTTATTTTTATTTTTTAAAAGTATTTCTTTTTAATTCATTATCATTATTGTCATTGTCATCGTTAAAATCTAATTTATCTAAAATATTTCTTCAAATAACAAAGGTATTACTTCCACAAGAGTGACTGTATTCCATTTTTTTAAGGTAACCTGCCATTGTGTCCCCTTTATTTAAAGCCAATAGGACCATGCATGAGAATATCTTACATGTGACATGCCTTATCCCTTCATTTCAAGTAATTATAGATTTACAGTAAGGTCACATCAAAGATTTAGAAACATTGAAAGCAACAACTCATATAACAACTGTGGACCTTAAAGGCTTAAACAAACAAAGAATTTCACTCATGGTCAGCCCTTGTGACATTTACTATACAATCTACATAAAGTTTTGGACTTATTTGCATAAGATGTTGATTGGACTCAAAAGGTCCATGATCAGGGGCAGGGTTGAAAAATCGAATTCAGTCGTGAATTCTCTCTCTTGTATTTTTTTTTAATTAAATTTATTGATATTGGATGATATCAGTGATATATATCGAATATCGTCCGATATTAATAAATATCGGCCAATACGATACCTATCAGTCGATATTAAAATTCCAAATGAGGGGCTTTTGAGATGAATAACTTTGATTTTTAAACCTTTGATTGTCAATAATTAAACATTAAAGTTTTCTATGAAATCTTTCTATATTATTTTTTAGTCAAGTTGATTGAAAACTTTATCACTATTATTACATTTGTTTAGATTAAGTTGGTAGATTAGATTAGAACTGATATTACAAGACTTTTTTTTATTAAGTTTGGTCCAAATTCGAACTCAATTGTATTATTAAATGAATCGATCAAAATTAAATTTAAATCAAGTTTAAGAATTCAACCTAATATAGTGTCAATTTGATAGATCAGATCAAAGTTACCATCATAATGTAGGATAGATTTGAAGGGCATGGTTGTGTTCAACATTTCTGTGAAAATTAAAATAATTTCTGTAACTAAGTCATTGCTCATAAAAACAGTAGAAAATGAACTATGATGTGAGAAATTAAAAAGTACTTTTCATAATTTGTTGATTTCAAGTCTTAAGACCCAACATTTGTACAAAGCATAGTGACCCAAGAACCAACTCTCAACCATGACCTATGAGCTATGATCCATCATAAACCAATTGATCAATGGACTTGATCTATTATTCAATCTTTGACTCAACCAATCTAACTAATGACACATGGTCAACCGAACTGAATCTATGACTTCAACATAATTAAATATAGTATCTATCATATATTACTTAATCCACAAACTAACGCAAACTGTATCCCATGCCTAAACACATGAACGAACCTAATATGACCTAGCTAAAATTTTAAGATTAGCTCGAGGCAGATGAAAGCAAAAACCTAACCTAGATGTGCTCCTTATTACATAATATTATCATGGAAATTGATATTCTTTTCTATCAAAATAGAAATTCTATGTATTGATATCTAAACATGTCGCTCTTGCATTTATGCATAAAACTTGTACATTTACTATATTTAGAAAACACATTTTTCAAAAGACTGATAATGTTCATGTATTTTTTATTCAAATTTAATAAGAATATAGATTAAATTTTGCTAATTTTTGTTTTTTGAATTTACGTATAGAAAACCGTAGGAAACCTAGTGTAAAACCTCCACAAATGATACCCACTGTCCTTAAAATACATCAGGTGAGGTCATGGGATTCGAACCAGACACCTCTCTCTTCATAAAACAGAAGATTATCGGTTGAGCTACACCTATTTCTGTCATTGAGAAAGTGAAGTTTTGGTATTTGCTGGTTACATTTCATTGATAGAGATGGGTGAGGACCATGTTCCTCCCTACAAGCTGGACACTTTGAATACTAGGAGCATGCCCTGTACACCTGGATTGATGGGCTGCCACCCACATGCACTTCTCTGGACCATATTAGCTCTCTCCCTACCTCTACCGACTGCTACTCATTCCAGGATTTAATGAGATCTGATGAAAATCTGCCCACCATCATCTTCAACCAATTTTGACAGCTCTCCATCCTTCAAGATATCAAGGGAAGACTTCACTGGTTTTGGATAGGAACAAAGTCTCACATGTTGCATGCCTGGTTTGAATTAAAAAAAAAAAACATAGTGGACCAAGTTACTCAACGCTGACTTTGATTCAAGTTTTTAACCAAAATTTGAAAGTAATTTTAAAATTTTGAAATAGTAATTCTATTTACTTTTTTTTTTTTTTAACATGAGTATCCACATTTTATATTGGAGGTGAGAACGGACACTAATCTCATGAGTATGTGTAAATGTTTCGATCCACACACACTAAGTCGATGAGAGTAACCCCATGTAGAATAACCCAGAGGAGTTTGAGTATAAACCAAATCCAAGACCTCCTTTTATAAGGAGCTTCTTGACTGTCACGCCAACTCCCTCTGAGTTAGTTCATGCTTGATAAGGTACTTTGAGCAATTCAAGCTTTTGTAAGGTTTTAAACATGGATACATAAAATCTAAAGACATGAAACGAGAGTTCTGAATTTCGATTTCTACTCCTATTTAAAGAGACTCTCCATAAAATTATCATGTGTATGTCAATAGGAAGGCTTGCACATGTCGTGAAGATTAGTAAAGTACTTTAAAAGATTTGAACACCTTAATCATAAAAAAAAAAACATGAATACACAGTGGCTGGTTTGGACACTGGGTCAGTTAGAATGATCTTTATAGCCTGGTACAAATTCGACTGAATAAAAAATTAAAATAAATAAATAAATTGATTGGACCGACCAGGAGAGAGAGATTCAAGTGGTCCACAGTCATAAATGTGAGTTGGCAATTTGTCACGAAAATTTTAAAGATCCAAATTGCTGTGCGGCTGAAGTTGACACCTTTGACATCTATGGGGATAGAATTGACACAAAAGCCCAACATGCCAAGCCTGTTTCATAGTCTGGCCTCATCAAGCCCAGGGCATACCTGGCCCCTTTACATCTCTACTGTTTAAGAAGGTTGAACTTTCTTCACATAGAAATTAAAAACAATTTAAAAAAATTGGAAAACTTTGTTTATGACTAAGGTGAAGTCTCGTCTGTATTTGAAGTTCTTTGAGTATGTGCAAGCCTCACAATCGTACACACCTAGCAAACAACTATGGGAGTGGCCCAGAGGTGTGTTGAGCGTGAATCAAACTCAATACCTCCCTTCATGAGAAGAGTTTCTTGACGGTCAAGTCAACCTCCTCTTTAAATACTAAATATATGAACTCGCACAGATAGAATTAAACTAGAGGTATTGGGTTCAACTTCTTTTGAGCTTACTTTATACACGAGGTTTACGGGTGATTTCGAGTTTCCGTGGGATTAGTCTTACCTTCAATTTAGAGTGGGGATAACCATATTATTTAAAAAAAAATGAATTACCATTATGGGTTCTTGAAAAACTAGCATATCTCATCTACAATTCTAAACTTTAGCCCATTTTTCAAGTTATAATCCAAGCCCAGATAGTAGGCAATAATACTTAAAAGAAAATGAGTATAGAACTAGATATCTACTTTGGTGATTATGTCCAATTGTGGGATGTGAATGGATTGGACCAGACCAACCAAAACACTAGAGGATTGCCCCCACCCAGTCTGTGCCTGCAAAAGGTTGTCTGATATTGCCCAAGCAAATCATTTACATATGTTTATTATCATCTATGCTACACACCTTTAATTTTAAGATTTTACATTTATTTTGTGGTCCACATCTCTTGTGAATCCTATCTCTATGTTCCACAATTCTGTTAATGTAGATGTTGGTTTCTTACAGGGCTGGCCCTGAGATCCCCTAAAATCTCAGTGGCCCTAAGCGGAGTGAGATTTCAAAGGACCTTTGTGACTGGCATATAAAGGAGTTTAAGTGTGTGGGAGCCCTAGACGGCGGTCGCATTTCTTAAGTCTAAAATTTTCAAATAAGAAAAGATCTATCATCAAAATAGAGAGAGAAACATTCTAACATAACACATTAGGTATCAATTTAAATGAAAAAAAAAAGTTGGTATGATTCAAACACAATCTTCAATTGGATAAGTATTTATCAATTGTGTGATAGACTTGTCACAAGATACTAACATGCAATATCCTCTTCTCAACTCACATTGTTTTCTTAAGATTTTTCTTAATATTGAATGATAATATTAGTAATCAAATATATATAATAAATTTTACTTAAAGATTAATTCCCATGAGTGACAGACATGCTTGCATTGAGATGAGTTCTGGCTGTAATTGAATGGGGGAGAAATGAAAGACTTTTCAGAAGTTCTTAAATTTTTTAATGGATCTCTTTTCGGAGAGAAAATAGGCCCAGGCCTATGCGACATGTCTCTTGGGCTGCACATGATTATATTTTTATTATAATTTTTTAGAGTTTGATAAAAAAAAATATATAATCAATGAAATTGAAAGTGTATTTCAATGTTAAAATGTGTTTCAAAATTTTGTTGAAAAATCAAATCTTAGCGACTTAATCTTAACAGTAAAAACTCATTAGGTGTCTTTACATTGTTTTTAAAAATGCATTATGATTTTTGTAGATAAGATCAAATGGTTAGAATCTGATTTTCCAATTGACATTTGGTGCACATATTGAACTTGAAATGATTTTTTAATCACACTAGATTTTTTTCTTCTATGAATTCATGATTATTTTAGAAAAATAAAAAAGACCAACATGCAACTTATATAAATCTTACTAAGCTATCTACTTAATACCATTAAATTATTGATTTCGAAGAGAATCTAAAAGGTTAGAGGTTCATTGATTTCTTGTCTCCTACGAGAAGAAGGGAGACGTTTTGTCCTTTAAATTCTCCCATACAACTACAGTCCATATGTATATATATATATATATAGTACTTATAAAATATTAGTTTTGTTGAATGACTCTAATTCACTAAAATCTGAGCTGATGAAGGCCAAGGTAGTATGAAACCTTCAATCATGAATGTCGAAGGAAGAGATAGTGTCAACTTTCTACAATAGGATTATTTAAACTTCTGTTCGATGTAGTGCCGAACCAAAGACAAGCTTCAAGAGAATCTTAAGGTAGCTAGTTCTTAATGAAACTAGTTTCAAGTTTAATTAAATTGAAATTGAAAGATATAAATTTTCCAAAAATAATAGAAATTCAAATAATTTTAAAAGAGCTGAGAATTCACAGGAGAATTTATAACACTAAAATCCACACTTGAATCTTCTTCATTCAAATTACAACTCCAAGACTTGATGAACAAAATTCCATGATGTACAAGGTTAGCAATGACTACTATTTATACTGTAAAGAGTAAGAAAATGTGAAAATGATGTGCCACATAAAATCAACCAATGGGAATGAAAAGAGAAAATTTATATCCAATCAAGTCATGACACTTAGGACTAGTGACATGTCTCAACAATAATGTGTCTTTCCTCCATGCAACTGCTTGGCTTGTGCTTCACATTTGGATGTTCAAACCTTGTTGGAGAACCCTTCAAAGCCTATTTGAGAGAGAAGCAACCAATGAGACTTTGACACCTTGAAAATTGTTGTGTTCCAACCAATAGCATGGCTAAGATAAAATCCAAGGTGGAGTGAGAGTCATCAAGGAGAGCCAATTTACCACCATTAAGTGCATGCCAATGTGAGAAAATTGCCAAATTTGGAGAGAGTCCTGCACTACAAGGTCGTGGAATTCGTTTTCCACCTATAATGCTAGGGTTTTGACTTATCAACCCTCACATGTGGGGTCCATCATGCTCTCAAATGGATTTCGGGTCCATGGGTAAGGTCCATATGCATCAAGGACACTACTTTGGAGCTCAAATTAGATACTTTCGCCCCACTTTTGTTATGGTAAAAAATCTTGTAGAATTGAAGTGCAATTTGGCCAATGTTTCCATTCATGGACTAATCAATCTTCTACTTGATTCTGCCTAGGCCTATAAGTAAGGCCCACTTGAGTAGGTTCAGGCCCATATGCGCCAAACCACCAAGTTGGAATTCAGATTGGTTAATTTAATTCTGCACTTGCCACGGTCGAAAATGAAGTTATCTTCTCTTTCATTTTCTTCTAGTTTGATGTCCACATCAAAGTTCTAAAGATTAAGTCAAGTTAGCTCATGATAAGGGGGTTTACAATATATTGAGATTATCAAATGGTTCAAAAATGATGTTCATTAAATTATTCTAACTCTTATTCATTAAACTAAAAAAGTATTAAATCTAAATGTTTGTATCTTGAATCCTTCTTCAAGTGGTGCTTACAAGTTACAATTACTCGTATAAAACACCTTTGGTGTCGTTTCCTCACCTTTAAGGATGTAAATGGGTCGGACTCAGGTAAATCTATTTAGGATTAGGCTTCAAATTTATAAATAGTGTGATTCAAATTCAAATCCATTTAAAAGTGACTAATTTAGATTTGGATTCAAATAATTTTAAGAATTTCCTACAGTAAGTTGCAAGGTATAAGTTGATTTAGCAAATGCGCGAGCAAAGTTCTACAATACTCACACGAGCCTTAAGCCTCAGTCAATCATACTCATCCTCAATGAACTCGACGCCACGCAACTAGAGGAGTTTTTTCACCTTTAGTGCAGTGAGGGCACTCGAGTTCTTGAGACCAAGGAGGGGCACCGCGGGCATAATTAGAAACATTGATATCCACATCAACAAATGACAAATAAGATTAATTAAACAATTGAGTTTCCATATAAAATATACTTCAAAAATCATACACCTAATTAGTAAATGTTGTAAGAAAAACTAAATCAATAATTTTAAGAAATGTATTTAAAGTGGTGTTGCAAAAGAAACTACAATAAATGTAAAAATAAAATTTAAAATAAACACCTTTAACATAAAATTAACTATTTTTGTAAAACCCTGCCCCAGATTAGGCGTGTTTTAGCTAATAATTTTGTTTAACTGGTTAATCTCGAAGATTACGGTTAGGGCTTTGAGGAAAGCCCAGGTTTGGCCCAATCCGAGCTCGAAAGCTCAGTGATCCAGCTCGCCCAGCTGGAAGGATATTTTGGTAATTTACCGCTTCGTGTTATTATTTTTATAAACTATATTGTTATGTGATTATTATTGGATAATAATGTTGCCCTTAATCAAGGAATTGTATTTCTGATTTTAAAATAATTTTATTTTAAAAAAATATATTTTAAATCCACCCATCAAAACCCCGAAAGGGAGAAATAATTATTTTAAATGATTTTGGAAATGAGATAATATTAAAAACTAGTTTTGTGGTAGACCATTTTAAGAGTGGTTTAATTATTCTTTGACACCCCAAAATAAAGTTTCTAAATTGTTTTATTTAACATTTGTTTAATTAAGTAAATAGTGTTAAATTGTGAATTTTATTTAAATAAATTATTTTTAGGGAGTTTTAAATCTCAAATTTTTATGGTAGCTAAAGTTTTTAAAATCCAACTTATCTGCAAGGTTGGATTAAGATTTTGAGCTTTCAAAATCAGGTTTTAAGTTAAAAATCCAGTTGTAAAAATCTAATTTTTAGAAAGGCTGATCTGCAAACCAAAACATGCTACTTACTGTAGCGAGCGTAAGCGACCACCGCATGGAGTGGCCGTCCGACCCCATTTCCCAGCCAATTTTCTATAAATTGAGCCCTTTCCCTTCAAATCAAACTCCCAGCAAATCTTTCTTTTCTGTCCCTCAGTCACTGCTCTCTGGTTTTCCAGCCCATTTTCCCTCTTTGTTTCCCAGTTTTTCACCCGTAAGCTTTTAGTGGAAAATTTACAAATTTGGATTTTTAGTACAGGAACTCAATTGAAGGTAACCATTGTATTCCTTTTCAAATTCTAGGTGGTTTAGAATCAAGAAAAACTGAATTTGGCCCTGTTTTGAGCAAGAAAATTCATTTTGAAATCTAAGAAAAATCATGTGTTCCTTGTATCCGTGAGCTTTCAGTGTTAAAATTGGATGGCCCGGTGAGCTTCAAAGCTCTAAACCTCTCCCTATGGAAAGATGACTCCCAGAGGAATCCATCGAACTGATCAAATATGAAAACCGAATCCGGAAAACCCACTGTTTCCGGATTCGTTTTTCATGTTTTCCCGGTCGTTCATCTGTTGCAAATAGTGAAGGAAGGAGGAATAAGAAGATGAAAAAAAAAAAGGAAAAAAAAAATTATTTAATATTGTTGATGCTTGTGATTTGTGATATTAGTTCCCATTGAAATAAATAAATAAATAAATAAATAAATATTATTATTTTATTAAAAAAAATTGTTGGATTATGTGATATGATATCAGTACCCCTTTGTGTTAATTAAATTTGTATTAACCCCTTTTCTTTTATTACTTATAGTGTAAATATTATTGTATTCACTTCCAGGCCGACCTTATTGGTCGGGCACTGAGTGATCTCACTTCCAGGCTGACGCTATATAGTCGGGCACTGAGTGACCTCGATCCCTAACTCAAAATGTCAGATCTGGTCCTGTCCAGAAGACAACCGATAAGTGACCCGAGGATCTAGACCTAACTCAATAAGTCAATCTGGTTAATGCCTAAATGATAATATGAATTTTGGACTGAGCCCCTTTTTATTTATTATTATATTGTGGATTATGATAATTTAAAAAGAATAGAAACCTAGCAGAAGACTCAATTCCATATACCTTGGATATTTTTGGGAAAACGTGAGATTTCAAAATACTACTTGTGTGTATGTATTTGATCTACATATTGATTGTGCACTTGTTTGTTTATTTGAACAGAGACCGCGTAACCACACAATCACGGTGAGGGAACTTAACTTTACAGCTTGATATAAACAGGTTTATTGATATAGATATTTGAGCAATGGGTGGTTTCAGATTTGATGAACTCACTCATATGCTTAAACTTCACGCACTATGGTAAGAGTGTTTATGATGCTGGTAAATGCTATAATCAAAAGAAATGTGTAATACTGTTTCCACGTACACTTAACTATTGAATCAATATCGGCCATATGGGAGATGGTTTACGTCTACTGGACCATTGGCGGACTATGTGTCGTCAGTTGCTGACCTGAGGGAGTTAGTACCGGCTATGGTAAAGCCGAAGATGTACTTGCAAAAATGTATTTTGACCGTGTCGAGACTTAATACTATAATTGTCTGTCACGCCCCGACCCGACCAGTGGGCCCGGAACGCGACTAAATTTTTTTTTTTTGAAAGGTAAGTAAGCTAAACTACAAGCACTTTTACTGGGCCGGATCAACAGTTAGGCCCAGCGGTTACACATCAGCCCATTAAGTGAACTCAAACATGTACCATATGCCTGCCTCCAAAAACCCAGACATAAACAATCATCAACACATAACATAATCAAAATCAAACACCATTAATTAATCATAACATTGTCTCAATTGGCAACATAGCCGATTACAACGTAAATTAAGTACCACATCCGGTACTTAATACAAAAACAACGGTTCTAAGAACCAACAGCAAGATCAGGGCATTCCCCTCCGGGGGAATCCCAAGGCACTGCTTCAGCTTAAACGCCCTAAGCCTGAAAGAGAGGGTCCTCCTCCTCGGGTTCATTGCCTGAAAGGTGAGTGGTGTGAGCTAACTAGCCCAGTGAAGGATAATTAACAATGCACATTAAGTAAATAGTAAAACAAGTTAGCAACAGTTCAATATCACATGCTTGATAACAGTAAACATAATTTCAAATAAGATAATAACACTATCAGACTATCAATCGCTGCCATTATCCACCGTAACGCCTGCCGACTATACTGAGACCAGTATTAAGTCCCGACACGGTCAAAATACATCCTTGCAAGTACGTCTCCGGCTCTTAAACGTAGCCGGTACTGACACCCTCGAGTCAGCAACTGACGACAGCATGGTCCGCCCATGGTCCAGTAGACATAAACCATCTCTCATATATGGCCGATATTGGTTCAATAGCTCAGGTACGTGGAAGCAGTCTTACATACACATACGGTCAATACCGTAATATCAAATCATCACAGCACTCTTACCATAGTGCAGCATGTATAGGCACATGAGTGGGTTCATAAAAACCGAAACCACTCATTGCTCAATATAATACCTATTTACAAAATCTGCAGAGTTAAGTTCCCTCACCGTTCTGTGTGGTTTACGCGGTCTCTGTCAAACAACATACAAGTGCTCAATCAATATACATAACAAATACGTACACATACGTAGTATTTTGGAAATCACACGTTTTCCCGCAAAAATATACAGGGTTAATGGAAATGAGTCTCCTACTTGGCTTCTATCCTTTTTAAATTATCCACAAGATAATAATAAACATAAGGGGCTCAGTCCAAACTCATATTGTCTTCTGGGCATTGACCAGATTGACTTATTGAGTAAGGTCTAGATCCTCGGGTCACTTCTCGGGTTGTCTTCTGGATATGGACCAGAGCTGACATTTTGAGTAGGCCTCGAGGTCACTCAGTGCCCGACTATAGTGTCGGCCTGAAAGTGAATCACTCAGTTCCCGACTAGTGTCGGACTGAAAGCGTATACCATAGTATTTAGACTATAAATATTAAGAGGAAAATGGGTTAGTACAATTTTAATTAACAGAGGGGGTATAAATTACAACAATTAATCAAACACATCAAATAATCAGTAATCAAGATTAAAACAGTAATCAATAATATTTTATTCATTTAAAACTGTGTTCCTCGGATCATCACTTCGGAACAAGGGTACAGTGGCTTCGGATCATCCGAACCACTCCAAACTGAGTTACTGGCCTCGGATCTTGAGGTCTGACTTCGGATCGTCCGAAGACTGGGTCTCGGACCTTCCGAAGTCCAATCCGAAACAGGAAAACAGAAAATAAAAGTCCCGGTGAGTCTGTAAGGCTCGGAACGTCCGAAGACTGGGTTCGGACCTTCCAGGCTGGCTCGGTCCTTCCGAGCTGGCTCGGTCTTTTCGAAAAGGGGGTCTGGCTCTCCTCGGGCGGTCTGGGCTTCGGGGTGAAGCTCGGAACGTCCGAGGGTCACAGCTCGGACCGTCCGACGATCGGCTCTCGGACCTTCCGAGAGTCGTCGTCTCCAACTGTCTGCAACAGCAGACAGTCACGGCGGAAAAACGGTGAAATGCGATTCCAGAAAGGGAGGGCTTCCCGGATTCGTTTTTCACATCGGTCTGGTTTGATGGACTCCTCTGGGAGTCTTCTTTACACAGGGATTGGTTTGGAGCTCAAAAGCTCAAAGGGCCATCCGATTTTAAGGGTAGATCATCACGGGTACATGAAACCCATGGTTTTCCTTAAAATTTTAAATCGATTTTTCTCCATCAAAACGGGGTCAATTTTTTATTTTCTTGATTCTAAATTGGTTAGAATTTAAAAAGGAATACAATGGATACCTTGGTTCGGGATCTTGGGCTAAAAATCAGATTTTTGGAAAATCTTCCACTTAGATTACTGTTACCGGAAAAACAGAGGTTGATCAAAGGTCCGTCGGCTGGGTTTTCAGCAGAAAAACAGAGGCACAGAGAGTGAGGAAAGAAAGGAATTGCACAGGAATGCTGGGAGTTTCAAACCGATCCAAGAGGCTTGAATTTATAGGATTCTGAGTGAGGAGAGATGCCGGAATTCGGCTGCTTGACGATGGGACTTGACGGAAGAACCATCATGAAGGAGTGGCCGGCAAATCCGCTGTTCATGCAGTGATGGGACTTGACGCCGGGAATACATCATGACCGGAATTTGGGCCGAACGGCAGTGCACGCCGGCATGGCGTTGACAGGAAATCCTGCGGTTTGCATAACAGTCCTCTGATATTTCGAAATTTGCAGATAAGTCCTGGTTTCATCAAAAATCGATTTTTAAACTAAAAGCACTAATTTAAACACTCAAAAACTTGATCCAACCATACAGATGGGTTGGGTTTTGAAAACTTAGGTTACCATAAAAATTTTAGATTTTATCTCTTAATAAAAACCCTTGATTTAAACAAAAATCATATTTTACCCATAATTACTCAATTAAACAAATGTAAAAATAACTAATTTGTAAATCTTATTTTCAAGTGAAACGAAATATCTAGTTCATTCTTAAAATGGTCTAACACCCGATACCGTTTTCAAAATTTAATTCCTTCCCGAAAATATTTTAAATAATTAAAACTCTCTTTCGGGCGATATTTAATATCATTTTCTGAAAAATAAATTCATTTTAAACTTATAAATGCAAATCATTCAATAAGGAGAGTATTATCAATCAATGACAATCACCAAATCACACTAATTATGAAAATTTATACGACACACGGTAAAATTACCAAAATACCCCTCCAGCTCGACGGGCTGGATCACTGAGCTCACGGGCTCGGATTGGGTCTCGCTTGGGCTTTCCTCAAAGCCCTGACTGAAAACCTTGAGATCAACCGGTTAAACACGGAAATTAAGCTAAAACACGCCTAATCCGGGGCAGGGTATTACATTGTCAATATAGGATCTAGAGGCTACGTTGGATAACAGCAGTAATGGAAAGACGATGAGAAAATGGAAATGATGAGACTTTACTGGATATTGTGAATTTTATTATCAAGCATGAGATATTATATTGCAACTGTTGATTATATACTAACCTGTTGTTTACTTTAAAAACTGCACTATTATATTTCGGCTAGTTAGCTCACCTCACTTACCTTTCAGGAGATGAACCCGAGGAGGAGAACTCTCCATTTGAAGCTTAGAGTGAATAAGCTGCGGCGTTGCTTTGGGATTCCCACTGAGGGGAATACCCTTGTATTTGTGCTTTCTGGTTCTTGGAACCATTTTCTTTTGTAAAGTACTAAGTGTGGTACTTAGTGTGTGTTAATGTGATGTAATAGGACTACTACGTTTATGTACTTACTCTAATGATAATGTTTTGAATAATAATTCAATGTTTAGAATTATGTGTATTGATGTTGTATTTTCTATTTCTATTGTTGGGTAGACTTATAGTATATGTTTGAGTCCAAATGTTGGGATCATGTATGACCTTTGGGCCTAACTGTTGATCCGGCCCAGTTAGAATGCTTGAGTTAGTTTATCTTCAAAAAAAAATAAAAAAATCATTCGTGTTCCGGGCCCACCGTTCGGGTTGGGGCGTGACAATTTTCTAATTTTAAATGCGGTTAGTAGTATGCTAGGAATATATCAGATTAAGGATTAGAGTTTTGTCCTAATATAATCTTAAATATAATACTCCCTCCGTCCCATTTTACTTGTCTCATTTAAAATATTTTTATTTTTTAAGGAACTCTCTATATAAGGCTAACACTTCATGTGATCGTATCCATTTTCAGCACACTTTATACTACTCTAATATAAATGAGACAACTATTTTGAGATAATTCTAAAATCTACATAAGACAACTAATTTGAGATAGAGGGAGTATTTTTTGATAATAAATATTTTATTTGAATTACTTGTTATTCGGGTTAGTAAGTTAACTAATTGAATGTAGATAAATCTAAATTTAGATAAAAGGAAAATGAATTTTAATTTTAGATTTGAATTCATATCTAAATAATTAAAGAAATAAATCTACTTATTCAAGTTGAATACTCGAATGCTTTGTAAGTTTTGTATTTCGGATATCGACCCTTTAGGATTAAGAAATCAGGTTAAAACCCGACCCGTTTACCCTCAGTTTTAAGCCGTCCCGCCTTTTCTTCTCCATTTCGCTCACTCCCTTCACCGGCTTCCCTCCTCCAAAAACCTCCCAACATTTTGCCTGATTTCTTCCAAAAACCCTAGTCTCTCTCAAATCTCCTCTAATGTCTGCTCATTTCTCCGATTTTCTTCTTCCTTTCAGTTAAATTCATGGAAATCACAGAGGAGCAGAGAAAGCGGGCCGAAGCGAACCGGCTCGCAGCCCTCGCCAAGCTGAAGCGGGCTGCGACCGCTTCTTCTGAGGCCACAAATGAAGACGTATGGAAACTCTTCAAATGCCAAAAGCTCTTGTCACCCAAATGCCCCGTTGCTGCGGTTCCAAAATCGGAAAATCCGCCTCCGGATCGATTCCGCGTTGTTCTTGAAATCTGCGCTCCCGATGCATTCTCCATTACAACGGAGCGGGTGGAAGACTCCCAATTCCCCGGACAGTTGGAGTGCCTGCAGAAGATCAACGCTTTCCTTTCGTCAGTAAGATGGCCTCTCCTTTTTTTTGTCTTTTTTTTTTCTTTTCTTTTCTTTTCTGGGGGTTCTATTTAGGGCACTCTTTTTTTTGCAGGCAGTTTCCTAGGAAAAATGGAAAATAGAATTTGACGTTGTTGTAATTCTTTTTGCTAAGTAAGCCAATTACCACAAAAAATGGCACAGTGGACAAATGCTCAATGTTGCAAACCCCAAGGCCAGGGTCTGAGTCACGTTAAAATTTTGAAGAAAGTTCGCTAGGGAATTTTGTAGGCCCTGTCGAATGCATTTTCCTAGGAAAGCGGGTTATTGTGACTGTTATTTTGCATTGTTAGAAATGGACATATCTTGCAAGGGGTGCTTGCTTTGACATGCTAAATGTTGAAGGGTTGGTTTTAAAGTCTGGGCTGTTTTTTTAAAAAAGAAGAAAAGTAACCCTCATGTGATTTGTTTTTTGGGTGCCCATAGATGCAGCATGAAAGACTCTATGGGGCTTTGTGGGAAATGAAAAGTTGGGATCCATTACCAACAAGAGAGTCCTGGAGATGAAAAATGAACATGTCAATGGATAAAACATACTCTTGAAGTTGTTTTCGTTTGGTACCTGTAGAGGGGGTTGAATAGGTGAATTCAGTACCCCTGGGAGGAGGCAACTTGCCCCAACAAATGAAAAAGTGTCTGTTCAAATGATATCCACTTCTCTCCATCTAATTAGCAATCAACATTGCTAATTGTTCTTTCAAATTTGACGGAAATTGGGTTATCTAAAATGTTGGATTTAAAAAAAATTTCTCTAATATCACTTGTTGCAAAATGTACAATTCTTTTTGTCTGCTTAACAAGAAAGGGCTTTCCGTGGTTTCCCACACGTAAATTCAAAAAAAGGAAAGGGCTTTCCATATTGCTAGTGTCTCTAGGCTATGAACTAGCATGGTAGTTATACAACCTAGGGTAGGGAAGGGGCATCGAGGTGGGGCCATTATAATAATTGAAGGTTCATCTTCATTAGTCTGGGCTTGGCTTCTTGAGTTCTTATGAGGAAGTCCCTTGATCAGAGTGTCATTAAGGTTACCTGAGATTTTACTAGACTGTTCCACTTTATACGCCATGCACTAATCTTATTTGCATTATCCTTATCAAGCCCTTCTTATGTTCTATAATTGCACCTGGCCAATGGAACCTATCAATATTGTGGCTTTGGTTGTGTTTTTAGTAACAAATCTTTAAACCATACTTTGTGGACCACTGAACTTGCACTTCAGAAATTTAGTTCTATTCTTTTGTTTTTAACCCTTTTGACTCAAAATGTTTGTCCAGTGTTGTAGCTTACCGTTTACTTGGTTTATTGTCTTATTAGTTAACATGACTACCGTGACTTCATCCACAAACAAAATAGGCCGAGGAACTTATCCTTGTATGTTGGGTTTCAAGTTGTTAATAACGAAGGAAAATAAATAGGGGCCTTAAGATGGAGTCACATTGTTCCAATTTGGACCTTAATTTTCTGCACAAAATAGTTTTGGCAGTTATTACTACCCCCTGATTCATGTCTTAAATAATTTCAATGTATTCAATGCCGATGAAATTTTATCCAGTGTCTTCGGAATATAGGATTTATGGATTTAGCATAACAAGAAACTATTTAGAATTTAACATGTATAAATTCTAGAATGAATTTAACATGTGCAAATAATTTAAAGAAAATAATTATAAATTTATTCTAAGACACAAGTAACAAACATTTCACTATGTTCAAATGGAAAAAGCTGTGAAAATCTTTGTTTTTTCAAGCACTGATTAATCTTTTATTGGAAAATCTTGAAAATCAATGTTAAGATTGTATTAGAAGAACCCTTGAAGAAATAATTTCTCTAGTCTGTTTGATTTTTAGTGGTAAATTTTTTAAAGTGATAATGGATTTCTATAAGGTGAAATGCAAAGTGAGTAGTGATACATTGTGAGAGGATTTTGAATTGAGGCAAGAGTTTGATGGGCCATTTTGCCCAAGCGTTGTCCTTGAATTGTACTATACTTGCTGAGCTTTGTAATCGTGGTTCATGTGGTGAGGTTTTGTGTATTTTAGTCATAGTCAAGCTTATGACTTTATGCCATTTTGCTAAGAGTTAAGGTGTAGTATTGTTAAAAATCCAGTTCTATTTGGTTTTGTTTTAGTTCTCTTACTTTTGAATGAGGACAAGGTAAGTTTATATTATGACATGTTTCATTTTGATCACTATGGGTTCCTTACAACCAATTAAATGCGGCTCAATGTACATGCCTCTGTTGGGAACCACTTGGGACCATATGATTGGGTTTGTTTGTAAGATCTATGAAATCAGCTCAATTGGATCATTAATGTTGTTTATTGCCCTAATTTCTTTGGTGGTATGCTGGACCCATATGCACTCACAGTGCCGGGTTTTCGGCGGGCCCCTATTGTGATGATGATGATTTTGGCGTCCATATAACTGCTGGGATATTTTTGGCACTTGGAAAATACATTAGAAACCCTAGGTGCTATATATATGTGTAATCCCTAATATGAGATATAATTTGTGACTCTTCATCAATAGAATTATCCCGTGGAATAGGCAATCTTGCCGAATCACGTCTATCGTTGTCTTGTGTGTGATTTTTGATCTTATTTTTTGTTCTTTCTCTCTTTTGCATTATTGTTTGTATGTTCATCATCTGGATCATAGATCTATTTGGGTGTTTCCGCATAACAAATAAAGCCATGTTTCTGAAGACCCAAAGATTTAGCAATGTTATATTTGAGTTTAATTGAAGAACAAGTGTAACATGAAATGGGGTCAAATTCAGCGTGGATCCAATTCATAAGTAGAGGTGTGTAAAAGAGAAAATGTGTGTGTGGTGGGTGGGGGGCGGTGAAGGGACTTAGGCGGACCCATTTGGAGGCGATTGCAAGTCAGTTACTTGCCACCTTGTCCTTGGGAGAATTTCTTTACAGACGTTAGGACTTGTAACAGGAAACCCGAACTTTTATTATTTTACTTGCCAATTGCCACATAACATATTGTATAAATGACCTCTTATTAGGTTACTCCATTTTGCTCATCTGAAAATCAATGTGGTCGATGGTTCACCGTTTACATGCTCAAGGATTATGATGTGGTGTTGAAGTGTCTAAAAAGGTTCCAGGGAGTTTTGTTACAAGAGATTCCATGGAAAACACTTGCAGTTGTCCAAAAGTTTTCACATTCCTTCGAGAATCGTTGGATTCCTTGCATGTCGAACCATTTGACTGATGATGAAGTTGATGTATTATTCGAAAAGCTACCAAAAGTATTACGGGATGCCCTTTTGCCATTTCAACTAGATGGCGTCAGATTTGGTTTGCGTAGGGGTGGTCGTTGTCTTATTGCAGATGAAATGGGATTGGGAAAGACTATCCAGGTGAGGTTCAATGCAATCCAAACTTTATCTACTGTTTTACATTTGATGAGTTGATTTACATGCTAATGATACTCTTTTGTTTCATATAATGTGCTTGTCTATGACTGTTATAAGTTGTTGTCATTGTATGCTTTATGTGATAGTAAGTGGTAGGTTGTTAGGTTGTTGTGATCATTATTGTTTCATTATTAGATTTTGTCTTCTCTGTTTGAAATATATGACGAGGCAAAATAGTACTTTATAAGATCATTTTGTTATTCTTTTTCAAATAAGCAATGCTATTTTTTAAATCTAAAAGGACAAATTGTAAAGTGCCTAGGTTGCCTTACAATGAAATAGTAACATTTTAGGGTGCGCAGGAGCAACAAGCTACAACAACAAGTGTAGGCGACCCCAAGGGAGCCGCAACACACATGTTGTTTGGTTTGGGCAGCCCAACAAGTGTTGTTGACCCCTAGGCCCTTGACACCAAAAAATGATCAACATTATTGCAACCATATAATGTTTTCATTATGACCCCAACTAGAATGTTTTTATTCGTATCATTTAGAGTGGGGTCTTCACTTCCACTGGTATTTCCAATAACATAACCAAGACTGTCCATCAACCAACCTTGGATGGGATAGTTGAGACATTGAATTCGAGTCATTCTTGTGTGTTGGAACAGAGACGAATGCCATCTCCCCAAAATACAGACTCTTCCGAGGTCTGAGTGTGATTTTAGCAGCTCCTGAATCTCCTCCTTTGTCTTTAGAGCCACCAGGTAGCAGTTCTCTCCCAACAAAGATATCTAGGGTTTGAGAAACCATTCAATGACAGGAGTTGATGTAGTTTTGCGTGAGAGGATCTGCTAATTGGGGAGATTATCACAACTTTAGATAACCATTCCCCTATGGTTTTCTCCTCCACTGGATCAATCATCAGCTTGATAACCTTGTTTTCTGGGGTCGGGTCTATTACTTTTGCCTGTGGACGATAGCCTCCAATTTTGGATGACTCTTACCACGTCTGCCCATTTTCGGTTGCTGTAGGTGATTTCTTCATTGTCCTTCCTTATCCTTGTGTATTTGTTGTTGTTTCCCTTCGAATAGGCCATTTCTTACCATCTTCTATACCCTTCTTTGCAATTGAGGGGTTGGCTTTGTTTTTCTTAAAATGAGTAGGATTGACTTGAAGATGCTTGCCCTCTAGGATGGTGCCATGAAGCCCAGTGATTTCTTTTTCTGCTTGGGCTCCATTTGCCATCCTTAAGAAGCCGAAAACCCTGCGTGTCGCGTCCTTCTTCTTCGGAACGGAAGTGTCCCTGATTGTTCCACATTGACGGAAGAAGCCTTGCAACCAACTCCGAGTTGTTGGGTTTGGCAGATTGGCCACAAAGAAGGTAATTGGTGCCTCTCCCCAGTCTCTATTCCCAGTCACCTATTGCCATGCTCCGTTGCTAGCCTCCTCCGTTCCTTGGATTGGTGTTGTTTGCTTTCTCCGTTCTGAGCCAAGTCAGTCTGCCCTCTCTCTCCCGCTTGGTTTCTCACTCGGTTGCTCTCTCGGTTTCTCTCTCGGTTGCCTTCTTAGAGTCTCTAATGCCAATGGATTAGAAAAGAAAGATAACACATTTCCCTGATGGTCTTATAAAGCACCCACTATTCCTGTAGGCCCCCAATTCCCCTTAGTTGCACCATCTATGTTAAATTTAAGGGAATCTTCATCTGGTGGTTTCCATCTCTTCATGAGCTTACTCTTCCTGGAGCCTCCTGACAAGCATTCTGACCACCGTCTAAGAAAGTTGTCAGAAGCGTATCTTTAAATTCCTTGTAACCCAGGAGCCAAAATATCAAAAGATCCTTCGCTTCCTCAAAGACCCTGACTCTCGGCTCAAAAATCCTTGCATTACGCTCTCTCCAAACGGACCATAAAAGTATAGATGGAATTAACTGCCACGAAATCCACCCTTTTCCTCTAAATGCACTACACCACCAAAAGTTAAGAATATCAGTGGTAGAACTGTTCAACACCTAGGAACAACCCATTAAGCCCAAAAAGCTATACTGTATTGACCTCGAGAATGAACATCAACAAAACAAATGATCCACACTCTAATCCACACAAAACCTGGTCCAAATTGGCCTCGGGAATTATCCTTCTCCTTGAATCTTTTGAGATTGTTTATTTTATTCTACTTATATTATTAAATTTTTTTTCTTCTATGTTTTGCCATTTCGCAAACTTTTATTCAAGTTTGTTCTATTTCCATTTCTTTTCTATTTCCTTCATTCTCTTGATTTTTTTTTTAACTGTAAAGGTTATGTCTTTATTATTTAAATGGGTCATATTCATTACTTTCTTAATATTTTTTTCTATATTGATACTTGAATTTTGCACTAGTTATAAAAAGTTCAAGTTTTTGATAAATATGTTTTCCCAATTAAAGTTTTATCCCTTTGTCATAATCAACAAAAAATTGTACAATGAATTTATGATAATAGGGTTGGGTTAGTTTTATTTTTCTTGTGTTTTTATTTAACTTCAAACTTCGTAATTTTATTTTAATTTTCTTTCATTTTTACCTAAAGTAGTTTTATCATCTACTCTTGTTTGTTTTGCAATTATATCTATGAAAAAATTAAAGAGTATATTGTTTTTTGTTTTAGCTTTGCCTTTATTTAGATTTCTCTCTCAGTTCATCTCATATCCCTTTTTTGGTTTTTGTTTTTTATTTATTGGCGGGGCTAGTATAAGCTTGTAATATGAGTTGTTATGTATTTTATTCAGGCTTCAGTTTTGTGAGGTAGAGGAGCACTTTTGTTTTTTATGAAATCAAGGGGTGTAGCTTCAATTGATCATTTATTTATATCCTTTTCTAATTTTGTGCCATCATCAACACATGCATTTACTTGAGACGGTTATCTTTGAAATGAGAAATTTGAATTTTTTTCAATTCAAAATATGTGCTGTACCAAATTGGTGTTAGTGGGTCCAATATTTTCTTGAATTTGTTCTAATGGTTTATTTCTCCCTCTTATGCTGTAAATCAGGACATTACATTGTTTGATTCTGAGATTTCTTCTTTGCTTCTCTGATTCAGTTATCTCTACTCTCTTGCTTTGTAGTTTCCTGCGGATCAAGTTTCTTTCTGAATTTTTTCCTTTTCTTCCCCCCATCTTAACCATACATCAGGACTATGCTTTGTTTGGTTCCTAGATTTTCTTCTTTGCTGCACTTGGTAACCTCCACTCTCTAGCTTCCTTGTTTGCTTCAGAGTTCCATTATTTGTTTTAATAATCATATTTTGCATTTTTTTTCCGTAGAGCATTTATACTAAAATATTGGAAAATATAGAATATGGTTTGATAATGTATGTTTTGAAATGCTGAGCTTAGCATGAATGATTTTTTCCCTAGATGGTATTCCTAGTGATTTTGGTATGAGTCTTTATCATGTTTTTTCTCGTCATTGCTCTCCACTGTCAATTGCTTTGTCATTATGGTTTAATGTGATATTGTTTGTTTTTTTCGTTGCAGCACGAAATGTTGAGTCTCTAAACCATCCATTATTGGTTGTCATTTCTTTTAAAGTTCAGTTCATTTTGTGTTACTGATTGTATTTAATTGATGTTTTTTTTTTTGCCAATTTGGTGATAACATGAATTGAATTCTAGGCATAAAACTAAGCAATCAGCAACATATTTTTTAATGTTAATGAATAAATTCTGTGTTCATACTTTTAATCTATCTCGCCATTTTGAAAAAATGTTTTTGTTCTTCTCTATTTCAGGCAATTGCGATCGCTAGTTGTTTTATGATTGAAGGTCCCATACTTGTCATCTGTCCTGCTGTTCTGCGGTTTTCATGGGCAGAAGAATTGGAGAGATGGCTTCCCTTTTGTTTGCCGTCTGATATTCATCTTGGTACTAGTATTGCTGCTTTAATTTGGTGATACTGTAAACTTTGCTTGGTTGTATGTATGTCTTTTTTCAATGTTATGTTTTGTTGTCATTTTTGGTTATGATGTTCTTGATCTGTTATGGTTTGTTTTTATTGATGATGATGATGGATATAAATAGTTTTTCTCTTTTTATGTTATTCAGTATTTGTTTTTTGGTTTGGTAATTCTTGTTATTATTAGATTATTATAAACTATTGTTGTTGTTATTTGGAACTGATCATTTTTTAATTCTTGTGATAGTTTTAACACTTGACACCTCTGACCAAGTGGGAAAGCCACATGATCCCAACAAGATAGAAACAACCAAAAACTTTTAGGTGTCAATTCAAATGTAGAAATTACTTCCGATGTTTGCTCATCTCTGGATGAGCATCCTAACCATATTTTTCAAGCAGAGAGTCCACAAAATAACTTATGCTTCCTTAACTATGCAACATGGGAAGCATTATGAGTAGATTTGCAAAGTCATTTGTCCCGTCTCTCTTGGCAATGTAAAAAATAGTGGGAAAGTTGAGGTACCAAACAAGCCTGCTTTTCTAGGTTATAAATATTACCACTTCTTTCGTTGCTTTTTTAGAATCTCCCTTTTTTGTCCTTATGATGATTTTATTTGATGGGTTTGTTAGTAGTTGTGCATTTGAGATCCGTGTTTTTTAATGATCTAGTTTTTATGCTTTTTTTTTGAGATGACAACAAATTTTTTCTCAAAAAAATAATACAAAGATCAATTAATTAAAAAAAGGCTAAAGATAAAGGACTTTATTGCTCATGGATATTAGCCCATCATAAAGAACAACAAAGCCTAAAAGTGAAAATAGCTGGAGATTCTTTTAAATGGTGACACAAAATTATATTAATTCAGAAGAGTGTCACAAGAGATATATTGAAGAAAGCATAGCATATATTACAAAAAACCAAGAAAGGACGTAGATCTATCCACCCCCACCTTGACCAAAGAATCTTCCATCTATTTGCTGAATGCCTCGAGTCTAAACTGCACCTTCATTTGTCCCACAAGGCTAATAATATTCCTCACCTACATCAACTACCAAGAAGGTTTCTTTTTCCCAATTGCTCATGATATAACATTTACGGAGACCCTTCCACCAACAAAGTGTCCCAAACCATTATTGTTCCAGAGCTGTAACACCCTCCTAATAGCTCAGAACTTAGCTTCATTGTAATATTCAATTTCATCTCATGTAAATGATTATGTAACACTCCCATTGTGCCCAATAGTCTTGGTTTTCCATTCATTGCACCATCCACATTTAATTTTGTCCAACCTTCCAGTGGTGTCTCCCATTTTTGGGCTAACCTTTTTTCCTTAACATCACGCATCCCATTTTTAGCCTAACTCCTAATAAAATCATCATAAGAGTATTCATTGAAATTCTTATAGCCCATTAACTATTCAATAAATTTTATTTGTCACCTCAAAGACATCTTCCATGAAACTCTCCTTTCCTTGAAAAAATTCTTAAAATTTTGCTCTACCAAACTAACCACAATATCACATAAGGTATCAATAGCCATGTTGCTCTCCTATTACCTTTAAAAGGGCCTCTATCCCAATTAGAGATGAAATCACGGTGGACTTCCCAAATACTCAACGCACCCCATAATTGAAGGAAACAATACCACAATTCCAAAGATAAGCGGCACCCAATCGAAAAATGATCAACTCTTCATCCTTGACCCCACATGCACACAGTATACACCTACCTCCTTCGAGATTACCTCCCTCATGTTTACTTTTCCTAGCACATTACCTTGATAGAATACCAACGAAAAATTTATACCCTCGAAGGGGCTTTACTTCTCAATACAACAGAGCAGAGGGTTTAACCATACTCGTCCTTGCTACTGCTTTAACATGATTCCTCATTTTTGAATTTCTCGAAGGTGTTTCCATCCCAGATTCTTCTATCATGCTCCTGTCGACAAATGCTAGCATCGTTGAGAACTAAAAGTAAATTCTCATAATCCACAATCTCATTTTCCTTAAGAGTCCTCCTCAAGGACAAAGTCCCCACCATAGTTCCATCCAAAAACTCGTAACACTTATCCACTATTGTCCTCTATCAACCAAAACAATCTTGGGAAGCTTAGTTTAAGAATCTTATCGTCTAGCCCTCCATGAAGACACCCTATTACCCTTCCTTGCTAAAGAGTTTAACCCATCCCTAAAGATTTTGCCTGTCCCCCTTGGCCTTCTCGATCTTGTAATGGACTCCTCATTTTCTACATGCTTCCAATGTTCCATCCTCCACTATCCCTCTCTTTGTATCTAGCCACCATTACCTTTTTCTTCAAGGAGGCATCGTCATTGTTGTATCTCCATGAACACTTGCATAAGAGCACTCGGTACTTGTTTTTTTTTAGAAATGGTTCATATATTAATAAAAAGCGGCACCAGAGGTGCAAGTACAAGATAGAGGATAGAAAAAACTAGCAACAAGGATAACTAGCAAAGAAAGCAAACAATGATTCCTTAGGCAAGGATTAACACATTCTTTCCATGCGCGTAAAATGTCTGACATTGAGATGTTACGGAACACCTGCAACGAAACAGCCCAAGAAGCACACTTTGGAAGAGCACGCCGACCAACCGTCGCACTGGACTCACTCGTATTTCTGAAAAGCCTATTGTTTCTTTCCCACCACAGGCTCCAAAGAGTGGTTAACAAAACCAAGCCCCTCCAAAACTTCGCCACATCTTCCCAGTTCCCACCTAACTAAATGAATTTCCTTGTATCGCCACTTCCTTCCCATAAAAAGTCCATTTCTATGTTCTCCGATCTGAACAAAAGATATATCAAGGCTTGAATCCAAATCTCTCATCTCTCTAACCATATTGATCAATCTCCAGGAGAGACTCCTTTGTCCCTTGGCCCGTTTGATTGCATTTGCTGAATCTCTTTCAATTACCGGTTTACCTTGCCCATGAGTTTTCCAAATGATCAAAGCTTTCCTAATACTAAGGATTTCCACCTCATTTGAATCTTTGATTCCCACCAACTCATTAAACATGATTGATGTACCGCCCACGTTGTTCCTAAGCACACCACCTATCCTTGTTGGCCCCGGTTTCCCCCTAGCTACCCATCCACATTAAGTTTCATGATGCCCCGTTCTGTTTGGCACCCATTTATCCTCCGATCTCACTTTTCTCCTATATCCACTCATGCACCCTTCCCATGGCGAAAGGAGATCCATCGGTTTAAGACCATTAAACTCGGTATCAGCAAGTCCCAAAAACAGAGTCTCCACTTTGCGACTTGGAAGAGCTCATTAATATCTGTTGCTTTACCCTCAAAGATTCTAGAGCTTCTTTCTTTCCATAGTGCCAGAGGATCACACCCGGGATCGTATTCCATGCAGTTTTCATTGTAGGAGTTAGTCTCAATAGGAACCACGAGCCGACGGATCTAGCACAAGTTCTGTTAAAAACCTACGTGACATCTAGGAGGTTGGCAAAGTTTGTCCATAGACTCCATGCGATTGGACAATTTATGAAGAGATGATCTAGGTCCTCTTCCGCTAACTCACAAAGTGTGCATTTGAGGTCTTCCTCCGTTCTAAGCAACCCACTCCTCTTCAGCTCCATTCTAGTGAGAACCCTTTTCTTTAAGACGCATCATGCAAAGATTTTAACCCTAGGAGGAGCCACACCTTTCGAAGCCAAAGTGGTGGCCTCATCAATAGATTATTGTTTAAGCACCAGATCCACCATTGATTTGACGGAATGACTACCAGAAGAGTCACCCGTCCAAACAAGTTCATCCTCATCAACTAGTGACAAGGGGAACTCCTCCAACTTGGCTAAAAGACTTTTCAAACTTCCTCTTTCAAAGGACCGTAGTTCTCTTCGAAAATCAAGTTGCTAGGATATCTGATTACCCTCTACCTTGCAGTTGTCTGAACTAATGCGTTTTTGTTCCTAGAAATCCCAAACAATCTTGGCTATATTTCCTTTAGAGGCCTATCTCCTAACCGCAAGTCCTTCCAAAACAAGGTTCTGCCACCTTTCCCAACCAAAAATCTAGTTTTGCCTCTTAATATGTTCCCCACCATGCCTATACCTTGACCTAACTTCCACCATGCCTTAACCAGTATAGAACCCATTTTCTCTACATTCTTGCTTAAATACCACCCACTATTCTCCTCCAAACGGTATATGGCTGTCAGAATTCTAACTCACAAAGCCTTTCACTCTCTCCCGAATAGCCATGCCCATTTATACAATATGGCTTGATTCCTCAACTGCAATGGAACAATTCCTAATCCTCCCTTGGATTTGGGTTTGAGAACCTCTGACCATGTGGCCAAATGAACCTTCTTTTTCATCCCTTGGATTAGATCCTTTGTGTATGCTCTAGCATACAACTCCTGTAATGATGTTGTTCTATTTCATACTAATATAGAGTTTATGTTTTAAAAAAGTTGAACTTTCTATACAATTACCAAAGAATGCTTGTTCGCTGTTGAGTTATTCTAATGTACTAAATGATTTTTCTTTTTACGTCAAGTTGTCGATGCATTGTATACCATTTGTCTCATTTAATCCTCTAAAATCATAATGCAATCGTGCAAATTGGGAAAATATTGGCAATTTGGCTTAGTTTACATGATATTTTGTTCTTGTTTGGCTGTGTATTTTGCATATTTATTAATTGTAATGTATGAGTTATTTTTTGTAAAAGGTAGAATTTTTTATGGGTATATAAATATTTTTACCCTTTTGACCTCTTGCTAGGGTCGCTTTTCCCATATAGAACTGCTTTATTATATTTATTGTAACTCCCTCTTGTTCACTCTCTCATCTTGTTTTAGTTTGTCTATTCATGTGCTCATGTTTGCTTTATTCAATTTTTCAGTTTTTGGCCATCAAAACAATCTCATATATTTGACAAGATGTCCAAAAGTAGTGGTTATTTCATACAAAATGCTTCATCGTTTGCGGAAGAATATTCTCGAGCGCGAGTGGGCACTCATGATTGTTGATGAATCTCACAATGTGAGATGTACCAAGAAAAAAGAGTCGGAAGAGGTATATTTAATTCTCATTATTGATGGGAAGAAAGCCAACAATTATATTGTTGGATTCTTTTTTTTTTCTATGGATGAAAATGCCAAAGTTGTTTTTTAGTTTCCACTTCTCTCAGCTTTGATTTGTTGGTTGATTATTCTCTCTCTCTCTCTCTATATATATATATATATTTGATTTGCTGGTTGATTATTCTCTCTCTCTCTCTCTATATATATATATACACACACACACACACATAATGCAAATGGGCTTGTTTATGGTGACAATAAAATTTCATCTTAATTGGATAAGAGAAGTCATATTTTTCAAGTCTCTCAAAATTTGACATTTATTTAACAGTGGAAATTCATTGAGTTAGATTAATAGGGCTTTAAAAGTCAAATTGGGTACGGATGCAATTCACGGGGGGAAGGTTGGTGTGATAATAGAATGAGGGGAGGGGCGATGGATCCATTTACTCCACTTTGGGTCCGGCATCCTAAATTTGCACCAAAGTTCATGCAAATAAGTTTGCGGGTGAACGTTGTTATATATATATATATTTGTTTGTCTACCTACTTACCTACCTACCTATCTATCTATTTTACACTAGTCTAGGCAATGCTTATAGGTGCTCATGTCCCTTTCTGTCTAGGGATGTAAATACATATTTGAAAACTGGAAGTCTAGAACAATAGATCCAAAGCAAATGGCTTTGGATTCAAATTTTTGATCTGATCTGAATCTAATATTTGTTCATTTTCAAATGTGGATTGATGTCATATTTGAAATGGATAACCCACTATAAACTAAACGACAAGTAATGGTAATGATATGTTTACCTCTTAAAAAAAAAGTAATGTTAATGGTATATCTATAATAAATAAATATGTTTGGTGCTAAGCTATATGAGGAAGAAACCCTTATAGTTACCCTCATATCTCCTTATCATATTACCTTGCACGAGTAGCTCAACTGGTACTCTTTGGCTCAAGAATCAGAGGTCCCAAGTTCAAGTCCTCCAGTAACCCGATGCCCGTGGCTTGTGGGGACTGCGTGCATCCAGAGTTTTGCCTAACCCTCCCATTCGAGGAGAGATGGGGGTCTTGGGGTTTTTTGTTGTCAAAAAAAGAAAAAAGACTTACCATATTACCCATCATATATGGAATTGGGAAATAATTTTACATGTGTGAGTTGTAGTTGGACCCCACCATATAGAGGTTTTTATTCTCTTGCTCTCTTTTGGGGCATTTTGGGTGTTTTGATTTTGTACTTAATTTCTTATATAGGTTTTGTTCATTGGCTGGGTACCCTTTGTTAAATCCTGGGATGTTTGCATTCCCAAGGCTCATCCACAGCCTAAGTAAAGCACAAGCCTCCCTATTTGGGTTAGATGAAAAACATAAACCTGCTTGTTGGAGCCCATTTTTAGATTTATATTCTTGGATAAATTGATTCAAAAACCTTTGAGTAGATGAAAAACAGAAAGCTGCTTGTTGGAGCCCATTTTTAGATTTATATTCTTGGATAAATTGATTCAAAAACCCACTTTGAAGGGCCCAATCTCACATTTGAATCTAACAAAGTGTAAATCCTGCATTAAGACTCAATTTCAAATTTTGATAAGGTGATTTTGCCTTTGAGGGAGGGAATTACATTATATACTGGACCTAATATAGTAATAATAATATATGTAATTTTATATTTATATTGTTGATTAAATGTGCTAAAAAACCCACGGGCTTTCACATGCTTTACTTAAAAGCATGAGCCTTCCATTTATTTAAATAGGCTAAAAAAATGAACATGAGCCCACCCTGTTGGTCAAATACTGATATACACATGTTCATGCCCCCATATGTTTACTACATGTTCAGGCCAGGTTTGAGCCTGTGAGCAACCCTATGCTTATTTGGTCTTAGAGTAAATTTTTGGGATTGTTTTTCTAAGATTTTACCCATTCACTCACTCATTATATGGTTTATAGGATTTGGTTATTTTTCAATATGGAAACTTGACTGTTTGATTAATCTGATTTTATTTTTGTGAATAGATTATTTAAGGCTCAAGATTTTTTTTTATTTATTTGGAAAGATCCGTATCCAGATTTGAATCTAACATGATTGCTAGGATGCAGATTTGGATTTTGCCTTTAGGAATTTGACATGATCTGGATATGACAAGTATGAAGCAGATGCAGATGCATATTTGCTCATATTCAACCCAAATCGAACTTTTTTATGTCTCTATTTCTGCCTTGCCTTCCACTAAAGCTGGTAGCTTTGTGTCTTCACTGTTTTGTCATACCAAGCCTCCACATTCTTATGCATATTTCTTCATATACCTCCATAATTCTGTTTATTGTATATGCTTATTTATTTATTTTTTTACAGACTCAAGCTGTGTTGGATGTGGCTGTGAAAGTTAAGCGTATTATCCTACTCTCTGGAACTCCTTCCTTATCAAGGTTGAATGCAATTGAACCCTCGAAAAGTAGTGCGTGTGGGTTTTGGTGGGGTGGGGGGTATTGCTTTGTGTGTGTGTGTGTGTGTATCCATTGCTTTATTTGGGTTAGAATAACGTCGGCGAGGATTATGAGATTGTGAAAAGGCGTTTTAGTGCATAATTGAGATAGTTGTTGCTTTCAGACTGTTTTTTCCATCTCTAACATTTGGGGTCTAGAAGTTATGCTTTTGTAGGATCTGTTTCTAAACTTGCGCTTTATGCATTCTAATATCTTATTGTATGTTTCCTCTTAGGTGATCATAGGCCGTATGACATTTTTCACCAGATAAATATGCTATGGTAAATTCTCTTTGCTCATTAGTGTGGTTCAATAGTACTCTCACTTGAGGGGAGAATGAGATCTTTGCCCCTTGTCATTCTTATCACTTTGATATGGCATTCTCTCTTTAGGTCTGGTTTATTAGGGAAGGACAAATATGAGTTTGCAACAAATTACTGCTCAATAAAATTGGTTTGGGCCTCTCAAGGAAAGATGTTTAAGGTATACTGGAAACTTTCTCTGTCTTTTCTTTAAATTAATTTCTCTGTTTAGTTTCATTTTGTGTAAAAGTTATGCTCAAAATCATGGTGAATTTTCTAAAAGAACCTTGAAAATTATGAGGGACAAGGGGATTGTCAGGCCTAACTATAGATTTAGGGTAAGTAGAAAATTATCCCTCTAGATTTTCTTTGGTGTTAAATGCCTGGCTGAGAAGCTCAAAGCCCTCTTCGAGCCGCAGATGTGGAGGATCACCTTTTTGGTGTTTTATGGGGTATCTTGAGAGAAAGGAACCAAAGAACCTTTAGGGGCAAAGGTAGGGATGTAGTGGAAGTTGCTGTCAGCATTAAGCCAGGTGGAATAGTAATATTAGAAGTCATCTTTACTATTAAGATAACATAAACTGAATAAATTATTCATTTTTATTTAAAAAATATTTTAAAAATATAGTGCCACAATAATAAAACAGTTGGGTCTCAAAATGGATCGTCACTTAAAATATTTTAAAATTTTCATCAATAATTGTCATAAATAATAATTTTAAATGTTCTTATCTCATGCCCACAATGAAAGTTAATTTCTTCAACTGAAATTGAGCAATAATTAAAGGTATTTCTTCAACTGATTTGCATCTATATATATATATATATATATTATTTTTTTTAATTCGGCGTATCCCGCCGCACCCGTATCCTAGTTTTTCAAAATTTGCCGTATTCCCGTATCGGTGCTTCTTAGAAATGCACCACATACAAGCGGAGGCCTTTCAAACCCACTAATCCATGTGGACCTAAGTGGCACCCTTTGGCTATTCTCATGGAAATCTCATGAGAACTAGTTCTTAGGGGATTATATATATATATAGAATCATTCCCCCGCAGACAAGTTTACACCAAGTTTGGTTGGTGCAAACTCTTTGATGGGCCTACATGGATGGTGGATTTGAAGGTCTTGGCTTGTATATTGTATATGATGCGTATAAAATTTAATCTTGATTAGATATGAAAAGCCATGCTTTTTAAGATGCTTAAAATTTAACATTTATCAAATGGTGGAAATTTATTGGGTTAGATCACGAGACTTCAAAAGTCAAATTGGGCATGTGTCAATTCAGGAGAAAGGAGGAGAAGGGTGGGGGGGGGGGGGGGGGGGGGGGGGGGGGGGGGGGGGGGGGGGGGGGGGGGGGGGGGGGGGGGGGGGGGGGGGGGGGGGGGGGGGGGGGGGGGGGGGGGGGGGGGGGGGGGGGGGGGGGGGGGGGGGGGGGGGGGGGGGGGGGGGGGAGGGGAGGGAGATGTTAAAACCGAATCAGGTGCTCTAACGAGTCAAATTGCAATGAAAATCGGAAGAGGAAGAAAATCGTGCGATTATGGGGGTGACTCTGATCGTACAAATCACCCCAAGAATCGAAAGCTCGTACGATTCATTTGAGGGGAGAAAGAGGTGAAGTGAGAAAGAGAAGAAAGAAGTGAAGAAGATTTACCCCTTTCGTCGCCGCAACTCTAGTGTATTAGGTTTTCATCGCTTTCCTTTTTTCACGTGACTTTTAAGTGTGTAACATGAGCTTTCAGATGTGGCTTTCATAACTTTTTTTTTTTAATTTTCTTTTTATTTCTGCTTTTCAGTGATGATCTCCTATCTTTCTTTATTATTTCTCTTGTTAACTAAATATTTTGTCTTATTTTCATATCTTTATATTCTTATTTTCTTATTTTTTTTTTTTTGCATTTTTTCTATTCTTATTGAAAACCTCTTTTTATTTTTTTTTTCAATCTTTGTATCTATTTTAAAAAATTAAAATATTTAAAAAATGATTTTTTAGTTTTAGATTTTTTTTATTTGATGAATGCTATTCAGATTTATTTAAATGCCTTTGATTTATTTGTTGATTTTTGAAATTTATCAATACTTATATTTATATTGAAATCTCATATTAGTATATATATTTGTGTCTTTTTTTATGGTTATTTACAATGGATGATAAGTGTCAAATTGGGGATGATAATTGCTTGACCGATTTTTTATAGTTTATAGAATAATTTTAAAATAATTTTATAATGGATCTTTAATATATTTATAGTTTATAGAACAATTTTAGAAAAAAAATATTATGAATCTTACGATTCTACCATTTTCGATTCACGATTCACGATTTACACCTCTGGACCGATTCACGATACGATTCGATTTTGACAACATTGGGTGTGAGGTAGGAAATTGATCTACTTTGGGCACCATAATCCAAAGTTTGTACCAAACTTCATGCAAACTCGTTTGTAGGTAATCCATATGGATAGCTTGGTCATCTCCAAAACAGTACCAAAGTTCAAGTTGGCATGGAATATTATCCCTTCAGCTATCCTTTGGTCAGTCTTGAAAGAAAGGAACCAAAGAATTTTTTAGAATAAAAGATCAAAGGGGGAGGACTTATTCCAGACAACGAAATGGAGGTTATGTGCTTGGTTGGCAACCAGTTCAGAATTTAAAGGCACTGGGTTATTGGACTTCTATACTTCTTGGGATCGGAGCTTATCTGGATCACATAGGAAAAAGACTAGACTCGAAGCCTGGTCTCCCCTGATTAGTGGAATGTTTAAGTTCAATGTAGATGGGATCTCACGAGGTAAACCTGGACCCGTGGGGATAGGTGGGCTTTTGAGGAACTCGGGTAGATCATCATTGCTAGTTTTGCAGGGCCTATAGGAATGAAAGTCTCCAACGAAGCTGAGCTGTTAGCCATTAGGAGAGCCTTGATTCTATGGGCGGAACGTAATCATGGTAAGTTAATAAATGAAGGGGATTCGGCGAATGCAATCAAGTGGGCAAGGGGATCGAAACGAACACTTAGGGAATTGGTAACAATAGCTAGGGAGATTAGTATTCTATGTGCTGGGAGAGAGGTCTCTTTCTCACATGTTAGAAGATCGGCAACTGGAGTCGCCGACTTTCTAGCCAAATGGGCAATAGATAGACAAGATGGAGAGTTCTTTGGATCTTAGGAATTATTGTTTCTTTGGACTTCCTCACTATATTTTTAGAGAAATTGTATTTTTGTTCTTTGGTTTTTTTGTTTTCTTTCTTGTACATTGACACTTGTATTTTCTCCTAGGGTTTAAACCTTGTAGACTCTTTTTAATATATTTCTCCTTTGTTATCTCTCAAAAAAAGGTGATCCTTGTTATATATATATATATATATATGTATATGTGTGTGTATGTGTGTGGTACCCACGCAACGTCGAGCATGTGCGACATTACGCGGGTGGTCTTGTGTGGCCTACATGAGCAAGGGCTAGTGAGTGGGATCTGGTCCATTTGGAAGGTTTTTATCTAGATGGTGTTACTTATAAAAAAAAATAGGTCCATTGGATTTCAAAAGCCATGATAATAAAGGGTCTAAAAGCAACGGTAAAAGTTGGGCCATTTTTTAATGGTTTTTAATCCAGCGGTGAGATCAATTTAGAATGGGTTTAAATTGGCTACGAATTCAATTCATGGGGTAAGGTGGGGTTTGATGGGGGTATAGGGTGTAAGTGGAGCCCTGGTGGGCCCCATTTGGGATTTGTCTCCTGTGAACTTGCGTATATATATCTGTGTGTGCGTGCGCGCGTGTGCATGCCTTATCTTGTGTCTCTCTCACCAAAACTCGAGTGTAAAGAAAAACAAGGCAATGAAAAGAAAAAGGAAAAAGTACGTAGAAGCTCACATGGAATAGGCTCACGGTAGCCTAAGATCACTCGCGATGGTTGAGGGCTATCGGAGTTGCCCCTTTGTTATATTGAGTTTTTTTTTATCCAAACAATTAAGAATAATCAGATGTGGAATAAAATAAAATATAAAGATTACTTGAACTACAAAGGAAGCTGAAATAATAACTTCTGAATAAGCAAAGGTACGATAGCAATTCTGTAGCAATTATTATAGTGCGCCACTGTAGCTGTTAATACAGAAATTACAGGAGTGCAAACTGTAAATATTATTGTAGCATGCCCCTCATCGATTCTTAATGTTAGTTCTACTTTTTTTGTTGTGTTTTATTATTATAAAGTTTGTCCTTATTTTTTCCTAAATCAGTATTTATTGTCTTCTGGTAGGAGTGATTATGGCCCAACCCACCTCTATGGTTGCTGTCACCACTAGTATCTTTCAATTCCACTGGCCCATGATTGGGGATGGCTACTTGTGGGCCTATAAAGAGGATTCGTGGTTGGTCCAGTAGTCATCATTTGTCTTCTTTTTATTTAGCCATTGCCGCTCCATTTTGATAGTCTTAGACCATAAAACATTTGCTGTTTTACATTGCAGGATTTTTCAAATGGAATCCGTTTACAGGAGTTAAATGTGTTACTAAAGCAAACCCTAATGGTCAGTTCTTTTCCTTCCTCTAGTTTGGTTGATGCAGTTAACAACATTTTCTATGAGAAATGTTTAGGTGCAGGAGACCTGACTATAATAAGATCAGGTCCTGCATCTTCACCAATGCCCCCTTGCCCCTTCTCTTTAAGATCTTACTAAGAAACGGTAGACCTTTTTTCTCTCTCTCTCTCTGAAAAGTGACCAAAAAACTAAAGTTACAGGAAGGGGATTAGAATTAGTATTTGAGATGAATGCTAGCTCTTTCATAAAGAAAAATCAGAAAAATACGACAGGGTGGTCTGGAAAAAATTAATATACATCCATCCATTCATGCTCCATTCTTTTCTAGATTTACTGACTACCTTAGTGACTGAATGAAAAATCACTACTACTAGGTGTTTCTTTGGTCTTTCTTGAAGTAGACAATAGCCTCCAAGGTTCCTTCTTTATCCTTGTTGCCCACTTTATGGCATTGGTTGAATCTCCTTTGGTGTTTGTCATGTTTGCTGATCGAACCATTGGCATTGCCACTGCACTCATAAATTTCTGATAACTGTGTCTAAAACCTTGTTATTCTATTAGAATGTGATAATTTCCTGTGTTGAACAGTTGGCGCAGAACACAAGTATGACAATATACCAGAATGTTTTTTTTTTTTTTTAAATTCTCTATTTTTTTTTTTGAGCTGTAACAAAACAGATTATATTAATATGAAAATGTTTTAGTACATCAAACTGAAGAGGGTCTAGGAGTGCTAGACCAATAGGGAAAACATAACAAAACTACAATAAAAGAAAAGCATCGAAAGAAAATACAATCCACAACATCCATGCAAAACCCCCATTGGCTCATCTTATATCTCAAAGAAAGAAGACTCTTGAAATTGAATTCTCTAGTTGGGTCAATTTTAATTTGAAATTGGCATCTGAAAGATTTATCTTGAGAAGATAATACAAAAGTGACTGATAAATGCTGATTTCTTAATGTCATATCAACCTAGCATAACTGTTGGGCTTCAGATAGGCAGTTGTTCCATGGAAATAACTTGGCAAATCCTATATAGAGGCCAACTAGAGATTGAAGGGGTAAATGGCTTACATGATGCTGGCGATATTAATATCAACCTAGCATAACTGTGGTGTCATTACACATTATATTTGCATATGGACTGTTTAATGTGATGTTCAATGTCTGTCCTGGTAGATAAGGCGTTTGAAGGAGAATTTGTTGCTACAATTGCCACCTAAACGTCGACAAGTTTTAAGGTTAATGCTGAAAGGTCCAGATATTGCCCTAGCAACAGCTACTTGTAGGGAGGATGACTTCATTTGCAGGGATGGTGTATATAAGAGTAAACCTGTGATGAATGGATGTACTTCAGGGAGACAAGAGATTTTTTGTGTGATTAATGGTAATTTTGTGATTTACGATGTGTAATTCATGAGCTTCATGTCATCCTTTAGCATGCATGCGTGTGGTTTATCTATCGACAGTGGTTCCATTTGTCGATCTTTGAACTTATATTGGTTTGTTCCTTTAGTCATACAATTTTAAAGTTTATAGATTGTATTCATAGTTATATAAGATGTCACTTATGAGTTCATGGCACACTGATCTGCGACTGATTATTTAGGGATTGTTAACAGTACGACTCCTGCTTTAGAATTTTGCTGCCACTTCTTAGGCATCTGTATCCCCACACTTTGAAACGTCTTTACTCTTCCATACAAATATACTCCCACTCCGTTACCCCTACCCCTAACATTTGGCATGTATTAGCTGTCTTGCTGTAGATGTAGAGAACTTTTCAATGCAGTCTAATCAAATAATTTTCCTTTTGTTTCAGATAATCATTGTCATAGGAAATCTGCAAGCCAACTTTCCTATCAAGAACTTGGCATTGCAAAGCTTTCTGGATTTCGTGAGTGGCTATCCAATCATTCAATTGTTACAGAATCAGAGGATGAGGGGAATCTGGAGTTGGGTGGCGTCCAGAAAATGATCATTTTTGCTCATCACCTTAAGGTTCTTGACGGAGTGCAGGTATGTACTTTTTGGTTCATCATCATCATCATCATCATCATCATCTAATGTTCTATATCTAAACCATATCTGTGTGATATCTATCTCTTCTCTTGCACATTTGGAGAATGTGGCTGGCATCTGTCATAACAGTTGTGTTATTATATTTTCTATGTACCTGAGAGGAATTGCTTCTCCTTGAAGCACTTAATGCTTGTAAGTTTAAATAGGTTTAACATTCTTCTTGGAATAATGTTAATTGGATTTAACTTGACAAAATGATGATTTGTTAACCCATTAAAGAAATGAACATTTGTTTTTTTTTTTGAAGGATAAAGAAATGAACATTTGTTAACATGAAGAAATGATTTAGAATCCCAGAATATCAGAAATGTAGCTCTATGATTTTATTTATGAAGTGTCTCTCTTTACATTACTCCATATAGACATGATAAGGACTAAAATGTTGATAATGATGATGATGTGACTTGTTACTTTAATACACTATACATTTAGTGAGAGCAAATTAGGAAGACCATGCTTAATACGAGAATACTTCCGAGGTTCTCCATACTTAAAGTTGTAAATATGTGAATTTTCTCCTAGACAATTTTCATGCATCTGTGGTGTTGTGAGACCCACTACATTACCCAATTGATCATGTGGGACCCACATCTGGACATAGTTGACCAGAATCAACCCAGCTTGGAAAGTTGATTCAGAACATATTGCTCGCTATTTAATTTATTGTAATTAGTTATTCTTTGATTATATTCCTTTTTTGCCACCGTAATTGGTTCCCTTGTTATTATATATTCATGTACTCTCCTACAGATTTATACAATACAATACAGAGAAAATCTTTCTCTCCATTATTCTTCTCTTTTCCTTCTCCTTTCTTCCTTTGTTACTTTCTACATGTGGTTCTATAGTGTTACTTGTTTTGTCTATGTCATATTGTCATGTTAAGGAATATTTTAAGATGAATTTAACTATATGGTATATCTCATTTTCCAATTCTTAGGAGTTTGCATGTGAGAAAGGGATTGAATTTGTCCGTATAGATGGAAGCACACTTCCTAGAGATAGGCAAGAAGCTGTCCTGGCTTTCCAATCTTCAACAAAGGTTTGTTATTTTTTTGCTTTTATGCATTGAATTTACTTTCTTAGGCTGTTCAGCTTAGTAAGACCACAAAGTTCTATCGAATTCCTAAAGTCATGGCTGTTAACTTATGTTGAAAATCTTGAGATTTGGACTCGAGAAATGTAACCTAAAATCTTTGATGCGATAACTCGGGCACTTTGTGTTTTTCTATTTTTACGGTTTTGAATTTTTTTTTTTTTAAATTTCAATTACTAGATAATGTTGATATATATAAGGTATTTAAAATCTACATTTTTTTAGTTGTGACAAAGAAAATTTCATTAATTGAAAAAAGCAAGTAGAATAAGAGTCGATACATCAAATGATAATGGCCTAGGAAATTTAGACTAAAAAGGAAAAAAAAAACAGCTAGAAAAATAGAAAGCACTAAAAGATATGCTCAATCCATGTTTAAGCATCCCGTTTTCAAATAACACGCTTGACAATAGATTGTTTACTTCATGTTTAGCAATGAAATCCTCAACCCTATTTGCTGTACGATCCACTTGAACAAAAGAGACATCCATTCTTAAAGATAAATTCGTAATTTCCTTGACTATGGAAATCAGTTTCCCGGGGGATGCTTTAGCCCCTTGGCCCATTTGATTGCATTTGCCGAGCTCCCTTGAATCACTAGCGGACCTTGTCCACAGACTTTCCAGATGGTCAATGCCCTCCTGATATTGAGGAGTTCCCCCTCATTTGAGTCTCTCAACCCTACCAATTCCGTAAAGACCACTGACATCCTACCCCTGTTGTCCCTAAGCACCCCACCTATTCCTGTTGGCCCCAACTTTCCCCTAGACTCTCCATCAACATTGAATTTCCTAACTTGTCCCTGAGGAGGAATTGAAATCTACAATTGAACACTTTTTTTCATGATACTTCATTCACAACTAATTATTAAGCTTAAATAGCCAAGAAAATATAACTAAATAAAATAAGTGGTTAAGAGAAAAAAAACCTTTATTGATTATAAGTTTAATAAATATATCTATACAAAGTACTAAAGTGTTTACGTGGCTGATAAACATTGAGTGAGAAGATAATCTATCAATAAAGTGAGTACAACTAAAAGTTTAATTCATGTTCTTGAGTTTTGAAGCTTCGATTCGTAAAGTTTTGACAATCAAATCTGATGCATCATGAAATAGTTTCCTCAATGACAATGGTTATTTCTTTTAGATTATGTGACGACCCGACCCGACACCCCACCCAACAAGATATTATCCTCTTTGGGCCCCACTTGGACCTCAAGGTTTTACGTTGGACCTGGCCCACCAAGCCAGGCCCAAAAGGCCTCTTGTTGGTGAAGGGGGGAACTTCCCACTCAATAACACCCACCCCACCCACCTCCCAACTGATGTGAGACTTTGTGGGTGGGTGTTACAGATTAAATATTTTCAGATTTCCCTTTTAAATAATGTAGCAAATTGGACTACGTTTGCTGTTGAATCTTGTTAGTTATTACACATAGATAGGGGCCGAAAATGAAGAACATGTACTGTCCGTACTTTCCTCTTCCTCCTTTTTAATGGAGCAAAGAAAGTTCGTGGTTCTACCTCTACATAAGGGTTGACTCTTCTCTGTGGGCCCAAGTGGTATAGTAACCATAATTAAAAAAAAGTTGAGGTATAACTGTAGTTCATTAAATGCCTTTAGATATCAAGCTAAATAAAAGTTAATGATGCTGATAATGTAGAATTAAAGCTAGTCGTTTCTGTCCTTACTTTCTCATTGATTAATATTTAAGTTATATCAGAGAAACTCTCCTTTGTTTCCACGATGATCAATGGAACAACGGAACCCAATAAGATTTTAGTTAGCATTATTCCTTTGGATCATTTCTATCTCATCAATCCCAATAAAAACTCTAGATCTCAAAAATATGAATGTCAAACTCACCATGGTTTCACAGCTCTTATGAAATGACCACGTTTTTTTTAATATGAAAAATTTCTTTTGCATGCATTTTAGTGGATGCGTTGGTGAAAAGGCATTTAAAAAACAATCCACTTGCATTATGCTGCATAAATTTTGATTGAATTGTAGTATGCATTTTCCATTTTTACAAATGTTTTTTTCTAGATTTGCTGATTTTTGCATTTTGAAATATGATTATTTACTCATTTATCTCACTGCATTTCAGGTGAGGATTGCAATAATTGGGGTTACAGCTGGTGGGGTTGGACTAGACTTATCATCAGCACAAAGTGTCGTCTTTTTAGAGCTGCCAAAATCTGCATCGGAAATGCTTCAGGTGTATATATTCTTTTAGTTTTATAACTTTCTAAATGTAACCCTGTTATACTTTTTCCTAATTCAAACCTTTGGTGTCCCACTGATCTATTTACTTGATGAAATCTGAAATCCTATGACTTAATTTGAACAACTGATGTAATAATGATTTATTTACTTATTTTGTTAGTATCTAATGAGTTATGATGCTAACCTGATTACTCTCATGTATACTCTGGCTCTGAAACTGAAACAGTTTTTTTTTTTTTTTCTAGAATTTATCAACTTATACATCAAAATCTTTCTACTTTTGCTCAGTACCTGATTAGGGAGCCACTTAGATTTGATATTACTTGGTGGGTCTTGGCCAACTGATTGTTGCTGGCCTATCATATGAAATTTGGGATGGTAGTTGTAAGTTCTTTCTTATGATCTTCAGAAAACAAATGTGTGCCTAATTAATATGTAGAAGTCATCCAGGACATATATGATGGCACAACCACAAATGTTAGAACATTTGTGGAGAAATGGAGTTCCCCACCAGAATGGGACTCCACCAAGGATTTGCATTAAGACTATGCCTATTTGCACCGATCATGGATAACTTAACATTTGAAATCCAAGATGAAGTACCATGGTGTATGCTTTTTGCAGGCACTATAGTTTTAATTACTGAGGCGAACAATCAACTAAATAGTAAGTTAGACTCTTGGAGGAGAAGTATTGAGACTAGTGGTCTAAAAATTGGTAAAACTAAAACATAGTACATGGAATGAAACTTTAGTGAAACTGAAGATAGAGTGATTAATCCAATTAAAATTCTTGATCACTTAATGGTGCTATACGACAAGTTTAGATATTTGGGTTCTGTGGTAGAACCCCTTAGAGGATTGGACTTAAATATAATTAATAGGATGGGAGTAGGGTGGGCACAATGTTGACAAGCTACTAGAGTTTTATTTGATAAGAGAAACTCACAACACTTAAAGGGATGGTTACCCACAATGCTTTAGGAAGAAGAGTGTTGGGAATGAAGAAAATACAAATAGACATTATTAAGGTGATAGAGAAATGCATGTTATGTTGGATGAGTGGATTAACACTAAAGGATGGAGTTAGAAATTACTGCAATATAGATAATATAAAAAAATAGCACCAATTGAAGAGAAATTGTTTGGAGTGGTTTGGGCATGTAAGTAGATGATCAGAGACATCCCTAGTACATTGAGTTGAGTGAATACAAATTGTAAGTACAAGGAGGGGTAGACCAATGAAAACATAGAGGGAAGAGATGATGAAAAGACATGATAGATACTGGGTGATTGCATGTATGGTCTATGATAGCACAAAATGAAGAAGTAGAAATTAAAAAATCGACCCAGATAGATGCAATGGCGTTGATGGTGATGACAATGATTAGAATAAATGGGAAAAATTTCATTAAGGAGAATAATAGAGACAAGAGACATGTATAAAAAGGGAGCTTCTGAGTAGCAAACCCCCAAAGTTGTATATGTAATGGCGCAGGTCAACAAAATGGTTTTGGGAATAAGAGGATATATGAATCGTACGATTTTACGATTTTCGATTCACGATTCACGATTCACGATTGACACTCCTAAACCAATTTCAATACGATTCGAGTTTGATAACATTGGGTAAAATTGGAGAATGCCATACACTTAGAGCATTGGGAATATTTGTAAAATTCCATGCTCACAAGGTGTGTGATAATATGTTTGAGCGAATGTTGTCTTGTGCACATTCCAATGCATAGTTGGGTAAGGTTATGGTTTGATCTCTTTATGCCTATGTGTGATTGATATGAATATATTGTATCAGATACATATGTATGAGTTTCTCAAGTTCCCTATGATTATATGTTTACTATAATTGAGAATTCATAGATTTGTGATGTGTTAAAGTATGATAGAATGTATGATAAATCAAGATTGCCCAAGATGTGTAATGTAGGGCTTTGATAACTTCTCATACTTGTGTATAATTATGAGTAATGTATGTATCAAATGAATTCTCATGCTTGTGAATTCTTAGATGGGTAACTCATATAATAAGCATGATGAATGTGTTTTAATGCCATGCTTTGATTAATTGATGATGTGTACATCACTAGTGAGTACCTTTGTTGATAATGGTTGTGGTGGATTGACTTAACCATGTGTAGAACGAATTTCCATGATTTGAAGAGGAACTTGGTAAAGGGTTAGACTAAGTGATATGAGTGAGTTAAGGTAAAGTATCTTAGAACCCAAGGGGGTTAACTTGTGCTACAATGGGGATGGGCTAGCATGATTGAGAATGCATGGAATGCAATGTAAATGCTAAGAATGCCTTGTTTGATTTCCCTCAAGTAAAAGTATAACCACTCCCCATTGTCAACCCAAATATGAAAATAATGAACTACGGTTGATCTGATCCACTATGTGGTACGTAAGCAACTGAGAGCATTGTGTCTCAGCTCGATCAAAAGATGCATTGTGTCATCCATTTATATTAAGGATGATGTAAGATGTTGAGCAAATGTGAAGGGTAGATAGGGATTGGTGGGATTTACCTTCCCTAATATAGACCATAATGCTAGATGTTGGATCCCTCGAAGGCGGCCCGAAGAGGTTATGATGCCTTAGGAGTCCCAATATGATGAGACATATATGTTTGTGACTCGAGTAAAGCCTAGAGTGGCTAGAGAACTGTGAAAATTCTTAAGATGAATAGATGAGGGCTTTGGCACTGAGATGTATGTGACTAGGTCACTTGATTATATTGAGACGTGGTATGGGTACGTCCCACACGTGATGATTATATTGAGACGTGGTATGGGTACGTCCCACACTTGATGATTATATTGAGACGTGGTATGGATGTGTCCCTCACGTGATATTGATGATTGAGACATGGTATGGGTGCATCCCTCACGTGATATTGATGATTGAGGCGTGGTATAGGTATGTGCCTCACGTGATATTGATAACGTTATGCCTCAGTCTGTTGAAAAGGAAATTGTCCTATCAGTAGATCATTGTCTTACCTTTGTATAGTTAAAATGATGAGATAAGTATATAGATTCCATGAGTAAGGCCTAGAGTAGCCGTGAGACCGCGGGAGCCTCGATATGAACATACAGAGACTGTGGCGTTGAGATGTATATGTGACTTGGTTACTTGATATTGAGATGTGGTATGGGTACATTATGGTACATCCCTCACGTGATTATGGTGATTGACTGACCGTTCCAGAGAGAGATTCAAGACGGTGGGGTCGGCTACGGAGACTTGGTTCTGTAGGGTTGCCGTCGAGGAGTAGGTCCCTTACATGCTACGCGCTGGAGGGCGCTCTTACGACTATTTAGCACACTTGATGTGCGTCGATGCACAAAGCTAGATACTATTTTACCCCATGGGGGTGGTGCTAGCTTCGTTAGACGCAGTCCGACCGCCTTAAAGCTTGACTGAATCACCCATGAGGTGAAGGGATGCAGGGCGAGGTAAACTTGATCACGCTAGTCATGGGTCTCCCGCTTATTAAGTCATGAGCCCTAAGTCTTGCTAGGGGTCGTGGTATATTTATGATATGATATGATGATTTGATATTATTGCCATAGTCGCGTAGTGATTTATTCGAGTGTTGTTCCTACGGATATAAGATCTTATGGTCGATGATGTACCCCTAGATTAGTTATGCCCATTGATGGATTATACCCATGGAGGGATTATATTCATGGATGATTTATACCCATGAATAGATTATATTCATAGATAGTGTTACCAGGGATGGATGTGTATACCCATGAATGATGGTTCCCATGGTGGTTTGGTGTTGGTCTTATGATAGACCTGTTGGTCTCATAGTAGATGTATTGGTCTTATGTTAGACATGTTGGTCCCATGGTAGACATATTGGTATTATGGGGACGTGTTGGTCCCATAGTTGACGTATTGGTCTTATGTTAGACATATTGGTCCCATGGTAGACCTGTTGGTCTCATAGTAATCGTGTTGGTCTTAAGTTAGACATGTTGGTCCCATGGTAGACGTATTGTTCTTATGTTAGACCTGTTGGTTCTATGATAGACATTGGTTCTACGAATGTATGAGTTATGCCCATGGATGGATTATACCCATGGAGTGATTATATTCATGGATGGTTTTTACCCATGGATAGAAGATACTCACTGATGGAGAGTTACCAGGGATGGATGATGAATCCCATGGATGTTGTTCCCATGGTAGACATATTGAATTCATGCCTAGATATTGATTATATGGTGGGTATATTGACCCCATGATATATATAGTGGTCCCGTGGTAGACGTATTGGTCTTATGGTGGACGTGATGGTTCTATGGATAGATATTATTTTCCCATGGAGGGCTTTGTGACCATGGATGAGTATTGTATACCGTGGATAGATATTCCCACGGAGGACGTTGATTTCATAGAGGATTGGACTCATATTTAGAGTATTGCCCCCGATGAGGGATATATTTATGTTTGGGTATAGGTCCCATGGTTGAGGTTTATCACATGTGTGACATTGACTCCATGGTTGACGTGTTCCCATAGTTGGTATAGACCCGTGATTGGCTAGACCCGTGATAGATGAGATCTGTTCTATTGATGAGGCCCACGATAGGGTAATTAGAGTGTCTTGATGTGACATCATGAATAGCACGGGGTTAGTGTCATGAAATAAATGAATTGAGAAATACGCAGGATCTGATCTCCATTGAAGTACGTAGGCAGCTGATAATTCAGTTCGACCAAATCAAGGGTCCAACAAGTCCTAGGATCTGTAGGGATCTCGCAACACTTGGAGGTCTCACTTGTTTGGACTATGAGTTGTGAATGCTTCAGAGTTAAAAAAATAAATAAAATTTATTGTTTCTCATGTGTCCGTTGGGTGGGCCATGACAGTATACATCTATTTACAATAAAGAGAAATAAGCATCAATCCAAAGAGGAGAAAATAAAAAAATCTTGTCTCTCTACCCCATGCTTAGCTAAGAAGCTAGTGTCACCATTAGTGGATCTCCTTACAAGCTTAAAAGAAATATCCAAAGACCCCAATGTTTCTGATCTTTTTATAGTGCGTTGCAACCTCCATGGACATTTCTTTATTCCTTGTGCCCAATGTAATGCACTGGATGAGCCACCTTCAAAAATGAGCTTACCTTGAAACAATCCTTGAATAACCTTAAAGCCTCTTTGATTGCTACAATTCAATCTCATTTGATTCCTTTTGGCCCACTGGTTTGCAAAGAAAGTGAAAACCTATGACATGATGACTAAAGAAGGAAAATGGAGGCGGAGAATGAAATGGAGAAGAGAGATCAATCGAACCTGGGAGGCAACGTCGTCTGTCGGAGCTCATATAAAGAGGATGGAATCAACGGGACAAAAGACAAGTGACATCAAATGATAGGCAGAAGACAAAGGCGTCAAGAGAATGGGGGACACATCATGCCCTTCTTCACTAATCTTCTTGATCTTACAACAAGGAGTTGGCTGCGTGCTTTCTTCAGAAGATGGGGAGTGGTTAGGAATGTTTTCATACCTCACAAGAAGGATTTAGCAGGAAGGAGAAAGGGCAACCACTGGGCTCAATAGGATGGTGCTAGAGAATCAAAGGTTGAAGGTGCAAATAGCTCAATATACAAGGAATTAGAATGGTGTCAGTCTTATTGGGGGGAGAATTGCAAAGAATAATAGGAAGGTAATGCCAAATGAGAGAAGATTTTACATGGAAAAGTGGGATGATAAGTGGAGCTCGTACCTAGGCTGATGTGGTGGGGTAATTTTCCCAAGGCCGACAAGGAAGACGATCGTCCAATGAAGACACCATTTTTTGAGTTTATGATTGATAAAGAGGTAGCTGCAAAAAGTGATTGTCTAAATCATTGGTGGTCAGACCCATTGGGAACTTGAACATTTATGAGTTTTACAAAGTTGTGTCTGGAGTTGGGGCCACAATTTCTAATGTGAGCTTATTAGGAGAGAACTCTACTTGGTTACCCTCAATTTGACTGAAGAAGCGGAATTACTGGACAAGCAAATCTTTGTAGAGTGGAGGAGACAATCCTCTGCTTTTTTTGGCTGGAAACCCAATTGCTTTCAATACACTAGGAGAACTTGGGTTTGCTGCTTTGGTTTTCCTCACAATGGGTGGAATGAGAAATTGATTTGTTTATTTCGAAATTGATTGGGAAGACTAACTGAGGTGGATGGTCGTAATTTGAGGAGGGACGATTACTCAGTTCTTTGGTTTCTCATAGAGTTTCAAATGACCAAAGTGCTCAGAAGCCATAATATGTTGGAATGATGAGAGACATAAAATCTTGATTAAGGAATTAGATCCCTTCTCCAATTCTGGAGAGACGTTCAAGAGCTACTCTCCCTCTGCTTATGATTTTTTGTCATGATGATTTGGCGAAGGCGAGGGCTTTTTGCCTAGCTCTGGTGGTTCTCCGCTGGCGATGGTAGGAGCGCATTCCCATGTCTAGATGACACGTGGAATTCATGCAGATGGTTTTGGGTTCAATGCAGCAACTAATGGTGAGGAGGTCGAGAGGATTATGGAAACCCAAGTGTCACTTCACGATTCAACTCCACTTGTGTGATGACCCTGACCTGGAAAAGCCTAGAGGCGGGTCCGATTGAGGGCTGAAATGGTAAAATTGTGCTTGTGTTGGTTCGACCGACACCCAGCAGTGGATTTGGCGAGTGGAGTGGGAAATTTGTCCCACATCGGAAATGATATTTGGGAGGGGGTTTATATGAGGCAACATCCCTCCTTCTCAGCAAGACGCGTTTTGGGCCTGCAGTTGAGCCAAGCCTAATGGCAAAACCGTGTGGACCGCCATGTGGGCACAAAACGGACAATATCTTCCTAAGTCGAGCTCGGGTTGTGGATTTTTGGACCAGACCGTTACAACTTGGCATTCATGCATACGGGGCTAGTATCCCTGTGGTTTGCAACGGAAAGAACAAGAGAAGGATTGCACTTTCCAATGCATTGTCCCCATGTGGACTCCATGCCGATACTGAAATCACCGGTGCTTTATGAGAAGGGAAGAGGAAAAACGAGGATGAGAAGGCTTGAGATGCAGCTGTTAGGCTCTCTGGAGCCTGATCATCAGAGATGTACTAGCGGATCTGGTCGTGGGGGTCAAAGGGGGCAGTGCCCACTTGTTCGGGGGGGACGGGTGTTGAATAAGACACAAAGAACATGGCGTCTTCTTTAATCAAGGGGAGACCCTATCATTTATATTTATAGAGAAAACAGGGATACAAATATGGAAGATAAGCTAAAAGAGGAAAACCCTAAAGTTGGTAAGTATAATATTGGTAAGAACCAATTAAGGAAAAGACTAAATTGGAAAATACAATAATAGTAACTGATAAATTAAAGAAACTGCTAAATATATCTCAACACCCCCCTACAAGCTCAAGTGGGTCCCACTTGAGGTTGAACATAATGAACTTGATGATCCAATGATGATGCCATCTGATTGGAGTGAAAGCAGACCAACAAGAATCTCCAAAAACAAAGCCCGGTAGAAGCCTGGAGCCAGTTGACGTCCCGCAGCAGCATGTACTGAAACAAATACTGGAGAAAGAACAGTGGAAATTCAGTGCTGGAAACAGCAAGACTGCAACTTCACCGTACTGATGTATAGGTCTCCAAAGAACGGCAGGGAAAAATGAGGGATCCCGTCGGCTGAAAATGTTCTGGTGGCCGGATCTGATGCCGGAGAGTGCTAGCTGGAAAGGAAAGAAACGCTGGTAGGCATAAAAGGTATGAAAATCCACTACAGCAGTCCGCCGCATAGAGAAACTCATCCGAAGAAGAAGCCGAAGTCCGACGAGGAAGAGTAACATGAGCATAAACAGTAAAACAGAGAAAATCTGAAACGTCTAGTCCACAAGACCATAGAATAGGTCTTAGAGGGATCCACTAGCATTCAAACTCAAAACAATGCCATACAAATGACTGTAGAGTTATGGAAATTATAGGTTCAAATCTGCAGAAGACTACATATCTAAGGGAACAAACAAAAGTAGCCCAATGAACCATTACATATCTAAGGGAACAGACAAAAGTAGCCCTATGAACCACCCAGAAAATGCAAGGGAAAAAAATCTCTGAAAGGAGAGGTCTAAGGGTTGGAGAATTAGATTTGGGAGGCAAATGGTGGATCATTTGACAAACAAAAGGAAGGGAGTTAGGAGTTTATGTTATTTATTGAGATTCAGGGACAACAACAGAAAAAAAAAATTAGAGAGATGAAGGGTGAAGAGCAACAAGGCAGGTGGAGGAAGAGGCCGGAACAGGGATCTGAGCTGGTCCCAGATTAGTGACGGATGAAGCCAGAAAAAAAAAAAAAAAAAGAACAGTTCTGGTGAATAGTTGTGTATCCTGACGCAGTTGCAGTCTTGCAATCTCAGATCCGTGGGCAGCAACGTTGAAAACGGCAGAAAAAAAAAACTGTTGTAGAATAAGAGCAGAGCGTGCTGGTCTCGGTGGGTAAGATCTGGATCTGTGTTGGGAGATTTGAGAGGTTGCTGCAATGCTACCACACGGCTGCAAAGGCACAACTACCCAGCAAGGGAAAACAGGAACCAGTGTTCAACAAAAAAAAAAATTCAGAGCAACCAGCGTTGGAATGTTGGCAAACGTGGAGCAGCAACGATGGGCTTAAAAGGAAAGAACAAGACAGATCTGTAGATGCCTCGCAAAAGGGTATAGCTGCAAATCTGGTAGCTGCCTGTTTGAATGTGCGGATCTGAGATATGAAGCAAACAGATCAGCAACAAACCAGCAGAGACGTTGTTGTCGTCCAGCAAGAGAGGCAGCTTTGCAAGGCGGTAGATCTGCATAGATCTGGCAAGGCTTCTTGATGAAGCAGAGGCCTGACTGCAAACCCCACTGATTGGATCAGCGAATAGGAGATAAAACAAACCCAGATTTGTATTCTTCTCTCGGGTGATGGGCAGAAGGCAGCAAACAGTGAGCAGGAACGGATCTGGAAACAGATCGGAGATTTGATGAGGCACTGGTGAACCAGGTGGGATCCTTTGCCCACGGTCGTCGCAGCAACGAAGGAACGACAGCCCGTCAGTTATGAAGACGACAATCAGAGACCAAAAACGAACAAAAAACGACTTCGAATCTGCAGCAGCGATTGGGGCTCGAACTGAGATCTGGGTTTTGCCTTCCAGATCTCTGCAATCGAAAAAATGTGAGATGATGTCCTCAGGCAGTGTAGAAACCGGGCGGAGTTGAGGCTGAAACAGAGTCAAGGTTGCAGGGCAGCATTGCAGAGCTAGAACAATAAGATCTGATTGGTTGCAAAGAACCAGATGTCCCTCCCTCCCTCTGCTGATGTAGCTCCTCCGGTAGAGGGAGAGAAGAAGAGGCTAATGAATTGAAGGCTTACTCAATAGAATCGTGTTCTGGTTGATACCATGTTGAATAAGACACAAAGAATATGGTGTCTTCCGTAATCAAGGAGAGATCCTATCATTTATATTTATAGAAAAAAAAAGGGATATAAATATGGAAGATAAGCTAAAAGAGGAAAACCCTAAAGTTGGTAAGTACAATATTAGTAAGTACCAATTAAGGAAAAACTAAATTGGAAAATACTATAATAGTAACTGATAAATTAAAGAAATTGCTAAATATATCTCAACAACGGGTGGAGCCCCTGAGCCAATTTTTTTATTGAAGGGCAATTTTGTAATTTCACATTGCGTCTTATGTAAACCCCAACTAGGGTAGTATATATTTTCTTTTTGTGTGAGAGAGAGTTGAACATCTGTAACGAGAGCTGCTGCTTCTTTGTTTTGCCTTTTGAGCATAGTGGATCGGTTTGAACCCCGTGCACATACCGAAAGGGAATCACGTAAAATCTTTGTTGTGGTTTTGCTTCTTTGTTGATTTCTCTTTTCTATCTTTGATATTGCTATTTCCGTGAGGTAGGAAAGACGTTTCCTCCCAACAACAGCGATGGCGGAAGTGATAGAAAAGGAATCCTGCGTTAGGAGTAGGACACTCACCGAGGGGCAAGGGAGAGGTGCCAGAGAAGATTGTAGTGGATTGGACATGAGGCACCAAGGGAGTAGGGCCTCCATGTTGCCGCTAGAGGGTGTTTCATCAGTCGCGAGAGAAGACTTCGAGGATAAAGTTGGTGAGAAAGGAGAATCAATGGAAGGTGGAGCCTGTTAGGCTTCCGTGTCTATTTCGGAGGAATCGTAGGAAAGGAGAGATCTCGTTTCTTTTAATTTGAAGGAAGAGGGCCCCACACTGTGGGACATTTATGGACACGAGAGAGATTCGTCTAGTTGGCCTTGGCTGAGTGGCTTTCCTAATGTGAATGGAACTAAGACCTAGATGGGTCTAGAGTCTTTGAGGTCAGATCATAATTTGGGTCAGAAGGAGATGAAGGAGTAGGACATGTTTCAACAATGGAAGGGGACTGTCTAGATGATTTAGTTAAGGGCTCAATTAAATTTGAAGGTGTCAAGAAATACGGAGAAAATTCAAGATATTTCAAAAGGGTAACATCTACAACAGATGTATTTAATCTGGTTGAGATATTAAAAAGGGATTATGTAGAGGTTGTCATTCAGGGGCTTACTAAAAGGTGTGGGACTAAAAATAAAATGAAAATGAGAGGAAGGAGTAGGAGTTAGTTTTTGGTATAGAATTGTCTGGGGTTTGAATTTGCAAGGAAAATGTTATCCAACGGGGGAAGGTTGTATAATATTGTCCTTTTTTCTGTATTTTTGTTTTAACTTTATTTTTAATTATAAAATTTCATAGTCGCCAAAAAGAAGAAAGTGAACCTATTGAGATTCATCAATGACTTACCATGTGTCTAGTGCTGCCCAACTTGAGGTTTAGGTATTGAGTTGGACGAACCTACTATGGGATATGATGAAGGGCCTGATTTTTAAAATTCCATCAGCTCTTGAGCTTTTACATATTGGTCAAGGTTTGTATGGTGCCAATGTGAAACCACTATAGTGGTGGAAAGGGCTTCTTGGACTAGAGTGAGAGATGTCATTCATTGGGTCGTTGGGAATTGGGATGTTGGTAGGGAAGCATGATAGTTGTTTATTATGCAATATTTTCAAAACAAACATGATTTTAATGTGTTTAAGATGTGATTTTTAGCATTGAAATCCACATCTGATTTGCATGATGTGTAAGGTGCTGATAGAAAGAGAAGGGGAAAGCATCGTCTACTATGCAATCCAAGCCACTAGGCCATGGGCATACCCAATAAGAAGATTAAGAATGATATTTCTAATTTTTGTAGAAAATTCATTTGAGAAATGATACTGGTACATCATTTAAAAGGACCAGCCTTGGTGTCATTGAAGAATCAACCACTAAGAGTTTTGGGTTTGAGCCCATATATTGTACAACAAGTACACGAATGGTGCTTATCACACAAACACTTCATTAAAATTCTCCTCCATCTTGGTCATAAAATAAATGTCTCCTCCATCTTACCCATTCCTTTCTATGACTCTCCCTTTGTTAGGTATGGTAGAGATGGGAGGGCCTCAGGTAGGGTGAGAGTAATTCTATTTTTACATGTACAGTGTAATATCATAATTGTGGAAAGAGTGAATTGCGTTAATTGATGGATGTGGCTGGTCCTCCATTGACCCTTAATCAAGGGAAATTTTTGAGATTCCAAGAAAAACTCAAGGTTTTTTTTTATATTTTCTTCAAGTGTTAGAAAATTTGTTTTTATAGAAACTTTCTCTGTTGATGGTATAATATATTGTCAGAAAAGTTTTTTTTTTTTATAGAAACTTGTTACTTTTGTTAATTTTTTGTACATAAGGTCGCCACTAACACTACTTTTGTGAAGTTTTGTGATAATGAATTTTTTATGTAATCACATTCTCCCAAAGTTGGTCTACATGTTCTTTTCACTCTATTGTTTTGATGTGGTTGCCTTTTTTCTCCTTCCTCCTTTTCTTTAATTTTTTAAGGCTGAAGATAGAGCTCATCGACGAGGCCAAACCAATGCTGTCAACATATACATCTTTTGTGCAAAGGTGTCTTTTTGTTGAAATGATTCTTAGAATTTTTTGTTGTTCTACATTTTGTTATATAATGTTCGTTAAGGCACTATCTTCTTGTTTTAGGATACTTCAGATGAGTCACGTTGGCAACATTTAAATAGGAGTCTCTACCGCATTTCATCAGTTATGAATGGAAAAGACGACGCGGTACAAGAGATAAAGGTAGAAAAGTTTATATAGGTTTTAAAAAGTTCTTTCGTTTTATCCCACGGTTCCTATTTTTATATTTTGAATGGTAAAATGTTCTTTTTTTTCTTCTGAATATTGATATTACTAGAGGGTTTAGATTATGATGTGATAAGATTTTAATCCTGAACATTTGGGGTTTTGAGAGAATTCAGAAAAATGGGGCTACTTGGAAAATAGTGAGAAAGGGGAGAAGTTGAAAACTTGTTTGTTCAATGTTGGAGAAATGTGGAGATTAAAGATGTTTCCTTGAATATGATTACGTTGGTTTAGAGTTTGGTTGGTTCAAGAGTGGTAGGGACCATGGCTGAGCCCCACACTTGTCTAGATGAAGCACTACTTGCAATGTAGTGCTGTGAGGGGGGTTAACATGGACCAAAATCGGTTAGGTTTTTGAGGAAAGTGAAATATTTTAATAGTTTTAGCAATTTGGGTGTTTCTTGGGCATGCTGATAATTGGGGAAAAATAAAAAAGAAAATCCTCAAGTTGCTCATTTTGCTCTCCAATTGGTGGTGGTGGTGGTCCTTGGAAGCTTTCTTAGACTATGTCAGAGATCAAAGATGAGAAGAGAAGTAGAAGTAAAAAATGCTATGCCTATAGAAAGAAATAAAACCCTGTTCCCATACTTCCCTTCTGTGAAGCTCCCAAAGTTCTGTCATGTAACCACGCATCTCCTTCAACTCCTCTTCATATAATTCCCTCTCCTCTACCTCCCATTCCTCCAATAGAGTAAAGTAAAAATATTTTTCCTCGTCCAATACTCCCATAGTGGATCTACACCATTCTCTAATTTTTAGCTTCAGGAGTTTTAACTTCTTATGTAAGGTAAAGCCTGTCCACCCCTCAGCCTCAAAAGTGCTCCACCACGCCTTCACTTTATCATGAAATTCCCTGTTGTCCAACCAAGAAGTATTGAATTTGAAGGACCTAGCCCCCCAATCCTCCACCACTGTGTTGAGTAAAATATGCCAATGATTCGACACGGGTCTTTTTAATTTAATCTGTTAGGCGTTCCGGAACAGCTCATCCCGATAATGAGACAAGAAACATATCGAATCGGCTCATGGATGGCCAGTTTTACCCATTAGACCATGTGAATCTTCCTCCGCTCATCGGGTAGTCAACCAACTCACAGAATACATTCTGTGAATCCTTCTGACAAAGTAGAGTTCCATGCCCTTCCTCTTCTTTTCGACAGAAACCTGGTTGACTTCATGTAACACCCTGTCCTTTTCACGCTTAATAATCAGAGTTCATTTTTTTTTTTTCCTAAATATAATAATCAAGTGATCGGGGCGGAGTGTCACGACGCGAGTTAAGTTCGAACTTCTAAAGTCCGACCCTTAACTGGCCAAGCCCATGTGCGTATGGATTAAGTCCATAAGAATCGATACACACATGGTACAAATACAACTTGCGGAATATACTTAGTCTTAATCTAACTGAGGTTATAATAGAACCTATATCTACTCAATTTGGAATATACTTAGTCTTAATCTAACTGAGGTTATAATAGAACCTATATCTACTCAATTTATAACTTAAGATAGCAAAGTACAAGATTTATTTTCCAATATTACTAAATAACCTTAGTCTACCATTCATACTAAACCATCCAAATAAACCAAACCATAGTAGCTACTTAACTACATTATTACATGCCAACATCATCTAGCTATCAAATTACATTGTCCAATAACTTAAATAAAAATCCATAAACCAATCCATAAATCAAAGTCCATTAAAAATCCATTCTCAACCCAAGCTCCTATGCTTGATTTCCTTCACCATCCTCATTCTTTGCCTTTCCTGCGTCATCCACTAAGGATAGAGATAGGGCGTTAGATCAACGCGCCCAGTAGGTCATCCGATTAAGGCTACCACAAGGTTAGTATAAAAACATGCAAATAATATATAATATATGTTTAACAAAATTCCATAAAACAATGCTATGTATGAAATGAATATGTAATGAGTCCCACCCATCACCATTATACATAGCCTCCTCTTGACGGGATTCTCATCGTCAAGGTACCCCACAATGGTCTTTCGGACGCCCCGACGGAGTGTGCCCTCCGAATTCCTCTTGATGGGATTCTCATCATCAAGGTACCCCACAGTGGTCTTTCGAACGCCCCGACGGAGTGTGGCCTCCGGTTACAACACCATCATCCCATGCCATGCATGAGATGTCTATGCAAACATGCCATTTGTAAATATAACTTTACAAGCCAACAACTTATCAAAATTAATATAAAACAGCAAATATCATATGTGGTTACAAAAAGGTAGGAAACCTACACTAAGTCACTTAGATTGGCCGCTTTTGTGAACCGTCACTCGTTCACGCTTGTACACCGTTCTAGCAAGTCCGATACCTTATTTACATAGCAGCAAATCAAACATTCATCCATATCATTCCCACTTGGTCTATGTCCTAAAAATCCACTATGTGGGGTTCGGCCATACCCATGCCACCATACAACTCTTTGCTTAATTTTCCTTAAAATTCAAAGTCCAACACCAAACCACCTTAGTGGGGTTCGGCCATACAACATGGCCGAACCTCACCATCTTTATTTGGTCCTTTAAGTCCCTCATACATGTATCTCATTTGCTTAATTTTATCACAAATTGATCATCAAGTCCATCAATTGACAATTGATGGGGTTCGGCCCCACACATGGCCGAACCTCACCCTAGAGATTTTAATCCCAAGTTCCATCCTCTTTCATGTTTAATCTCCTTAGTACTAAGTCCATAATTGAGATATGTAATTTCGAAATCATAAACATATATCATTCATTAACATAATCCAATTATCCCACAAAACAGTCCATGGGATTCGGCCATACATATGGCCGAACCCTATGGTTCTCTTGATGTAATCATTCCAACATTTGTCCATGGTTTTAATCCATAATTTAGTCATAGCATTAATATGGTTCAGCCAAGCCATAGCTACTCAAAAACAGTAAGCTTATCTTCACTTTAAATCCTTTAAAAATCTTCATTACCTAATATGGATTTTATCCCTCAAACACCATTAAAATCACCAAGTTTTTCCATGGGGTTCGGTCATCCAATGGGGCCAAACCCTATGGTCCATATTATACCATTTTAAACATCATAATCCTAGATCTAAACCATTGATGGATCTGGCCATACAATGGCCGGATCACATTCCCTTAATCAACTTTATTTATCCATGGTTCAAAGTGCACTTACCAATACCGCGACTCCTTCAGTCTTTCACTTCTTGATCTTTTTCTCCGGTTTAATCTTCCGTTCCTTTCTTAGTCCTTCCCTCTTCCTTCTTGTTCTCTTAACTGAGATTAGCCTTACTGCCACCTCCTTGAAATACTTCAGCCAGGTGATATGGATTTGAGAGTAAGAGAGAGAGAAAGGAAACTTTGATCTTAATCCTTGGTGCCAAACTCCTTTGCTCAATGTGTGCTTTTGTCTTGGTGAAAGAAATCAACCAAGGACTGATTGCAAATCAATAATCAGCTGCTGTTCTTGGTTTTGGAAAGATGGAGGACAACCAAGGGAGAGAGAGGTAGTGATAGGAAAATGACTTCTTTTGGCTAATCAAATTCAGCCTCAAGTTAACCTCACATGTAACTCCCATATTAACCAATGCCCTTTATGCTTACTTGGGGGTTTCATCTATGAAATGAAACCTCCCCAAGCTTCCAACGTCTCCTTTGGACTGTATTTGTGTAACCCCCTTCTTAGCTCCTCTCTCATTAACAATTCAAATGGGGGTTTCATCTTAAGATGAAACTCTTCCCCTCCCCCAACGTGTAGCTTAACCTATTTGAATTTGAAATGTTATAATCTATTATGTGCAACTCCACCAAACAGCATGCCCATTCATGCTTCATCTTTTAACCATTCCATGCAACTCCAATTGTAACTCTCATTTATTTACTACTTCCCTTGATTCACCTTGTGTAACCGCCACTCATTACTTATCGCCCAAATGGGAGTTTCATCCATGAGATGAAACTCCTTGAATCCAACGGTATTGATCCTTGATCACTGGACTACCCAACCATCTATTGGTTGTCCTTTTGAAGACTCAAGCATGGCATAAACCCTATGCCATTTCCAACGTGCATAATTCTTTTAAACTTTGAAATACCACTCCCCACAATTGTAACTCCCAAAACCGTCACCCCATTCTTTTTTTAAATTAGGAGTTACATGCATGGAAAACCTCCCATGCAGCCAACGTTCTCTTGGTTTTGAATTTGAAACAGCCCACAACCTTTTATCTCCACATCTCACTCACTTAAAAATTAAGTATTCCATCCAACTCATTTATTTAGCTCACCCAACTCAACTCATTCATTTAATGTAACTCAACTAATAATTTCAACTCACTCATCTCCATCATTTAATTTATCTCAATCCCACTCAAACATTAAATTAAACTTAACCCAAATTAACTTTGAGCTTAAACAATGATTAATCATGTCATCCACGACCCATTGGGTCCAATTTGACCATTTTGACCCTTTTAACAAAATTTAATCCAATTACAAATCTTGACCCGTTTAAGTACATCACATCCATTTATTTGTCTTGTAAACAAAACTACCATCCTTTGGGCCTTGATAGAACCATTGGCCCGACACTTTGCCCATTTAAATCCATATCAAATAAATCAGAATGGCAATACCGTAAATATGGATAAAGTCATGTAAATTGATATCTTTGAAATTCCAGGGTGTTACACTTCAAATGTCCCCTGAGGCACCAAAGACCATTCTAGTTATTTTTCAAGCTTCTTATTTCCTCCCAAAAGGCGTCTCTCTTGAAAGCCATGTTAGGTCCGTACACAATGGTCAGTAGGACCTCTTCATCCTCATCAATCTACCCTTTACAGAAAAGGTGTTGTTTCCCATTGTCGTCTCAGCTGCCTTAGAGACCCTTGGCCTCCAAGTGACGATGGCTTGAAGCTCCAATTTGCTCTACGGACTCCCCATATCTTTCTAATATCTCTGTGAGTAATTTCTTCCCTCTTAGTCTCCTGAATAAATATGAAATCGGTCCTATATTTCCTTAATAATCTTCGCATAGCTTCCTTTCTTTTCGTCTTCTTCTTTCTTCTTCACCTGATTTTTCTCCTTTGTGAACTCTCCATGTGTCCTTCCCTGTCATACGAGGCACTTGCACCATAATCCTTTTGCCTCCCAACCAGCAACCACTTAAGCCATTAATGGCCCTCACTAGAACACCTTCCCCTTTATTTTAGAAAATGTAAGTACAAGATATTGAAAAAGCAAAAAGGGTTTAGGAGATGTAAACCCTAAGAAGGAAAAAAATACAAAACAACCAAACCCAAGAAAACAAGCATCCCGAAAACAAGTCTGTGAAACACATCCAATACAACCAAGACCACTTGTTTAACTCTTCCTACCCCATGAGTCATAGATAGAAAACACCATGATGAGATGAGTCTAACTCCATATTTCACGAAGAAGTCTGCTGCTTTATTAGCCAATCTGTTGACTTGTGAGAATGATATCTCTCGGCCATTGACTAATGCCTTAATCTCCCTCACTACTGCGGTTAGTCTCCAAGGAGGTCATTTCGCTCCCGTCACCAACTTAATTGCATTTGCCGAGTCACTTTCAATAATTAGTTTTCCGAGTTCCAGGGAAATCCATATAGGCAAGGCTCTCCTAATGCTAAGAAGTTCCACTTTATTCGATTCTTTCCAACCTACCGATTCGAAGAAAACGACGTATGATTTTCCAATATGATCGCGTAGGACCTCACTGATTCCTGCTGGCCCTGGTTTCCCCTACCAGCCCCGTCAACATTGAATTTAAATGTATCTTGATGTGGAGGGGACCAAGTGACCAAGGTCTTGTGTCGCTTGAAGTCCTTCCCGGATAAAAGCCAAAACATAGCCTCCACTTAGCCTTATGGAAAATCTCTATTACCTCTGATGCCTTCGATTGGAAAATCTTTGCATTCCTCTCCTTCCAAATGGTTCAAAGGATCGTTGCAGGAATTGTGCTCCATGCAACACCTTCCCCTTTCATCTTAACAAAAGCAAATTTCTGCCCATTCTCATTCCTTTTCTTTGGAATGAAGGCATCCACCACTCTTCCCCAAGCGCTGAAAACCTCCATCAATCATCTCTCCATCCACCATCTTCTTGTTGCAAAATCCTGTACATTCTCCACGAAAGAGTGACCAATGCCGAGCTCTGGTGCTTTCTCTGGCTTCTGCTGCTCACATCCTGCCACCCTTGGCTTGATGATTCTTGCCCCATACCCGTCAGAGGCCTTCGTCCAGGTACACTCTCTGCACTTGTTCTTCCTTCCTTCCACCTAATTCTACAATATAATACCCTAGAATAACTTTTAGGGTCACATTTTAAGTGCTTATTGTTGCCAACAAAAACATTGTGGGTGTGAGTCATGTCACCATGTTAGAAATGGATTCTTCACACATCCCAATGATTCATAAAATACTAGTACCCATTTTTATGCACCATAAACAAAAAACTAAACCGTGGGGTGCCTTGAAATCTTTATGGTGGTTTTTGATGAATTGTCACGCCCCGCCTTCCAACACTGGACGGGTGTGATCTGACTGTACAAATTTAAATCACCTGCTGCCCTAAACGGGTCTTACTTTCAAAATCTGTGGCTAAATTCAAACAAACATAATTACATTCACAAGCCACCAAAATTCCTCAAGTCCACAACCTGCTTGAAGACATAACATCTCATTTGAGCTTCTAAATAACTTAAAGGGATAAATATCACTCACATAAAGATTTCTAAACTCACATTCCCATAACAATCAAATTAAAACGTTCTCAAAATTAATCCATACTTGAATTTATTATCCAAGTTTTTCACAAATAAAAATAAAACAAATAAATAACTTTCTCAAAGTCTCAAAACAAATAAATAACCATCTCATAACCTAAATAATAAATTCTACACTAAGCGTTTTTACGAATTCTGCATCGACTCTTCGCCTTCTAAGATCAATTGTGATTATCGTCCAGACCCAAGTCCAAGGGATTGCCTGCAATGTAAGGTATGAGCTCCATGCCCAGCGAAGAAAACAATAACACAAACATAGCATATGATATTCCTACTTCCTCAATGATATTTCAAATAAGCAAGCATAACAATTTATTACATGCTCATGCCTTTGCAATATGTAATGCTCAATGCCAAATGCCATATTCCAACCCATTATTCCATCTACTGATATTTGGTGGTCTTCCCGACGAATCGAGGATAACACAACATCGCCTTAATGGCCTTCCCACATAAAGTGAGGATAACACAACCTACCACCAAATAACAGCCCTCATGACTTGTCACGGATATCGCATCTCATCTACCATAATGGTCTTCCCACATAAAGTGAGGCTAACAACACTACCACCGTCGTGGTCTTCGTGACAATCATGGATCGCACCCTCATACCCAATGCTATGAATATGAGAATGCTATGCTCAATAAATATACTCAATTATTCATAATATGCTTGTAAACTCATGGATTTCAGTCTAAACAGAGTGTAACATATCCAACATCTCATTTACCATAACATGCATATAATTCGATTGTAACATGCAATAATCCAAGCATCATAATATCAAGATAATATAAATCAATATTTAAACATGCCCAATCAAGATTAATATTCAATAATACCATACAAATCATCATCAATCTACGAATATAAAATTATTGGATCTTTCAATAACTTTAATGGTTAGATTCCATTATCCGGGTGGACTGAGTCTCCTCACGGCCAATAGAAAGTTTAGCCAAAATCTCCCTTACACTACTGTGAGTGAGCACCGGATCACAACCATTATTAACATACACCCAGTCTATTCTAGATCCAACAATTATATTCCAATCACACAACAAAATACAATATTTTCCATTGCGTAAACACATAATAATATAAGGAATCGTGTTCAAAAGTATGTAGTGAATTGTTTCCCTCACCTAGAAGTTTGTGAAGTGCAAAACGATGTATCCAAACTCTTTCCAAGAGATATCAACCTTGAGAATCAAAGTTTGCTGCGAATATGATTTAAAGATTTCACGTGTTATTAAAATGAGGATTATTTATTTTCTTCGGCAATTTACATTAAGGTGAAGTATGTTGCTACCTCAACTTTAGTCCATGGGTTATCTAAAGGTCTATGGTTAAGGGTAAAGGTTGAGTCCATACACTGCATGGACGAGCCATGCTTAAGCCAACTTGGTGCTAACAAGACAATGGAAACTTTCCCTAAACAATAAGTAACTGCCCTTTTTAGTTACTAAAATAATTTTACTTGAAATAGAATAAGTAAAAATAACAATAGTTACAATAAACTATTTAGTAGTTTGGCTTAATAGAATGTCCCACATATGAAAAGGTTTGAGTTTAGGGAATGCCTAACTGAAAACTTAAGGTCTAGTTATTGAATCATACCTTTAAACCTTGTAAAATAGAATCATACCTTTAAACCTTGTAAAATAGAATAATAACACTACTACCGTTAATGATAATAATAATAATTTTCCACATCATGGCTTGCTTTCTTTTCTCAAAACCAGTTTGAATAAAATCATAAACCAACGAATTTATATTTATCTTTATAATTTAAATAACCGTAACAAGATGCTACAGTATTGAGAAAAGAAAAGAAGTTTGTAAAACTGAATGAAGATGGGATAAAATTTGGACATCACATAAAACATTTACCTTTAGAATAAGTAAGGAAAACATGTAGTAGATCTGATTTTGGCTTGGTTTTAAAGGATAGAAATGTATTTAACAGATTTTGAAGTGCATGATTTTAACAAAAAAAGGTTTCAAACCACAACTAATTCAAATAAACCAAACATGTGGCAGTTGTGAGGTAACAACTGCATCTCGAAACTTACAATTAGAAATCAGTAAAACAATATACAAAAATGCTCTAGTTATTAAGAATCTATTTAAAATCTGTAAACCCAGTAGGGAGTAAAGAAAAAAATCTGGTAAAGGTGCTGGCAGCAGCTTTGTGAAATAAAGATTGGTTTGGTACTGTTCACGGATGAAGGATGGGGCAGATTCTGCAAACTCTGAAATCAGTCCACATTTAGTTATTTTGGGGAAAAAACAACTGGGCAGCTACTGTTCACGGATGAAGGATGGGGCAGATTCTGCGACCTCTGAAATCAGTCCTATAACGAGCATAAAATACTACCTAACTCGAACAAGGTGACTGGCTGGTTGGGCAAAAACCAGAGAGGGTAGGACAGAGGTTCCCATAGCAGCAGTAAAATTTGAGAAATAAAAGAGAACCTAAAGAGTATATGGAAATCTTCGAAGAGAGAGGAACTTACCAAAAAGAAAGGGAAGAAATCAGAGACTCAACTGGCTGCTGTAGATACTCCTACAGGTGGCTCCTTCGTCGACTTTGAGAGGGGCGAAGAAGATGTCGATCGGAAGAGGAAGAGACACAAGGGTCCTGTGGTCGTCGTTTCGAAAGGGTAAAGGAAAAGAAGGCTTCGCACGGTCTTTTAAAGGGAGGAGAGTCCTATTGGTAAAGGAATCCCATCGGTGAAAGGATTTTGGACAGTTTCCATTTAGGTAGGGATTTGAGTCCCAAACGAACAAGGAAGAAGAAGAGTCCAATCTGAATAAGGAATCCCATCGGTGAAAGGATTTTGGTCAGTTTCCATTTAAGTAGGGATTTGAGTCCCAAACGAACAAGGAAGAAGAAGAGTCCAATCTGAATAAGGAATCCCATCGGTGAAAGGATTTTGGACAGTTTCCATTTAAGTAGGGATTTGAGTCCCAAACGAACAAGGAAGAAGAAGAGTCCAATCTGAATAATGAATCCCATCGGTGAAAGGATTTTGGACAGTTTCCATTTAAGTAGGGATTTGAGTCCCAAACAAACAAGGAAGAAGAAGAGTCCAATTTGGATAAGGAATCTCATCGGTGAAAGGATTTTAGACAATTACATTCGATAAGGGAAGGTGGGTCCCTTTAAATTATTGATTATCCTTTATTTCTCTTTTATTAATTTTGTCAATCATCAATTAAATTCTAGACACTTAAAATTGGAATTTATTTATTGATTTCACATTCTTAATTGAATATTTCCAATTGAGATTCTAACTTAGGGGAATTAAAATCTAAGTTGATAATTTATTTTCCATTCCCTAAATTTAATTCGAAGGGGGTAAATTTGTAAACTCTCATTGAGGGGAAAGTATGTGAAATAAGCGTACAATATTAAATCCCTAAATTCAATTATATTTTCCCCAAACAAAATTATCAAAATAACTAACAAATCAATTTAGACAAAAAAATTAATTTTCTAAATCAATTTTACCCGCCACTACTAATCCGTTACTTCGGGTCGGGTCATTACATGAATTTTGTCATATCTAAGAATCTAACGGAGTTAAATATAGTAGTTTATTTTGTAGTAGTACTTTGTTTTGGATCAAATTTTGTGCTCTCTGTCCTTACACACGTTCACAGTATTCTCTTTAAACATGGTTTCATTTTTTTACTTTCGAAATTGAAGTTCTTGTTTGATCATTTTCATCAGCTGTTCCTTTTTATTTTTTTTTATAATATGATCAACAGGTGGATAGTGTTTGTGATCTAGATTTGGTCCATGAGTTTGGTCACGTTGGAAATCCCAAAATCCCTGCTAATGAAGTTTCTGAAGTTGGAAATTCAGGTCCTATTACTATTAGTGGATTTGATAATGATCCCTATGAGGATGCAGTATTGGACAATTTGGTATCTAATACATGTTTCCTTTTCAGAAATTTTGCCAATTAATGCATCGGACAATGCTATAAATTCTGAATTAGAGGCTGTCGAAGTCTGCAGTGAGAAAAGTGAAACTGTTGTTATGGAGCAGATTGAAGGTTGTAATAATGACTTGATTCAATCTGGCACATCACATTTAGAGGTTGGATTCTAAATATATACTATTACCTCCTTTTTGTGTCATAATTTGATCTTGCTTCATGAGTGTTTGCTATGGATACAATTTTTGTGATTTTTTGTGATGTATGAGTTGATTTCTATCTTTATGGTTTTTTTTTTTTCCTGTTTTTCACTTTTACAGGTCATCAAGGTTGTTCCAGAGTTGTTGCATTCTGCTCTGGTGAGAAAATTGGAAGACAAGGCTCATGAAGCAGCAGAAGTTGGGAATCCCTGCATAGACTATACCAGTGAAGTAGATGATGAAAAGCAGAAGAAAGAATCAGACAGTAAATCATCCAAAGCTATTTCTTTGTCTGATGCTAAGCGAACAATCACTGAAGATTCTTCAGTAAATTTGAGCATACAGTCTGACAAGTTGGTTAATTTGTTGTCCGAAGGAGTTGAACACGGAGCTAGTGCATTGATTCCCACTGATACAAATAGTTCCATCCATGCTGATTCACTTCGTTTTGAGGTAGAACCTTGATGTTGAACTTATTTTGAATCTGATACCTTCTGTGTTCTTCTATATTTTTCAATAATTTCTATTCTACTATCATTCTTACAGAACTGCTGATGAATGAGTTACCTGTCATGAACATCTTTCTCCTAAATTTTGTTATTTTAGAAATTGGTGATGCCTTTCTTTGTAATAAATTAGCAAGTAGAAGAAACTCTTCCAGTTTGGTTTCTTGTTTAAAAAATGGTTACATGGTTCGCTACTTATACCTTTGAACCATGCACTGGCTTGCGGCTATCCCAATTTAGATCACACGGAAGTGGTGGGACTGTTAACATAGAGCAATCCAGAAATGCATGGTTTCTGATCCTCAAGAACATGGATCATGTTCGGAATCATTTTCAATCTGGATTGGGATTCAGATCATTGTCAATTTGGTTGGCAACAATAATAGATAATGTATTGGGTTAATAGCATCAAGATTACAGTATTTTTTTTTGATCTTTTGGTTTTGTTTTATACTATTGTGTTTTTGTTTTTCTTCTTTACATTTGTTAAGTAGCCAGCTAAACTAAATTTAAACCAATAGGCAAAACATGTTAACACGAACCAATTTGCTAACGAAGCAAATCTGTCACGCCCCGCCTTCCAACACTTAGACAAGCGTGATCTGACTGTACAAAATTACATCACCTGCTGCCCTAAACGGGTCTTACATCAAAAATCTGGGGCTAAATTGAAAACAAGCATAATTACATTCACAAGCCACCAAGATTCCTCAAGTCCACAACCTCCAATTACTGTACATCTCTGAAGCTGAAGTCCCACTTGGTCTTCGCCTTGGAGTGGGATGGTTTGGGTGTTTTTATTGTGTGCCTTAAGAGATAAGATATTGACTAGAGTTGGTGTCTGGCAAAGAGGTTTGCTAACTCAGTGATCAATCTAGTGCTTTATGCAGCCATCTACAGGACACCGACCATTTATTTGGTGCATGTGCAGTTGGGTTGGAATTTGGTCTAGATTTGTTGATTTGATGGGCTGCTCATGGTTTCTTGGACGGGTGCTTGCAGGAATCTTAGAGGGGTGGCGGTTCAAGCCTTTTAGATGCAAAAAAAGTGGCCTAGGAAACAATTCCAACTGCTAATTTGTGGCCTTTGTGGAAAAAGAGAAACTCGAGGATTTTTTAAAGTAAGGCGGGTTGGGTGGGGGAAATCTTTGAATGCACTACGTGGAGATGTTTGTTTGGCTTTCGATTAGTAAGGAGTTTAGGGAGGTATCTTTGTTTGAAAGATGGTTCTAGGAAGGTATTGAGGGGGTGAAGTGTGGCCCCCTCCTTTAGAGCGCTTCTTCAAATTCAATGTAAACAAGGCAATAAAGGAAAAGTCAAGCCTAATAGTGATTGGATGAGTGGTGCACAATGGGAAGGGCAAGATCATTTTGTTCTTTCCAAAGTCAATAGGCATTAGAGACTGCAATGAGGTGGAACTGTTGGGGATTAGGAGGGCCTTCATCCGTTGGGTTAACCACAGTCTAAGGAAGGTAGTTGTGGAAGGGGAATCAGCAAATGCACTCAAATGGGTAAGGGTGTTCTTCAGTCGGGCTCGGGCTAACTTCACTAAAAAAAGTCTGAGCCCGATTATTTTTATCGAAGTCCAACGGGCTTTAGAGTCCAAAGACCAGGCCCATCTGATTAAACTCGATTATTTTGCATATGGTACCGATTATTATTTTGTTTTAAAAAGTTGCTATGTAAATTAAAAATATAACTGCACAGATTGAATGTCTATTTAAATATCTTCCATTAGTTAAAATTTAAGTTCAAACTTCAATTTATAGCCACTTGATCTTGATAGTCAAAGTTAGCAAACGTTCTTGAAAAAATGATGGTTGGTGATGATTTGGCTGTTAAGATCGAGTGGCTAGAAATTGATTTTCGAGATGAGATTTTAATATAATTTTGGTTTTAAGTCTTCGTTCAATCTGTACGGTTAGATTTTCATTTTATAAGAAAAAAATAAGCAGGTCTAAAAGCTCTATGGGCCTCAACAGGCTTTAAATAAAATCCCTGACCGTTGGACATAAATCTTTGGTCGAGCATATTTATTTAGGTTGGGTTCGGACAAATGAACACTCCTACCAATGGGCGAGTTGTAAAAAAGAGGTCTCCTTGGAATTCGAGATCTATGTTCAGCAATAGATGTCTCCTTAAAGCATGCTAGGCATTTGGTGAATGGAGTGGCTGATTTATTGGCTATGCTTGGGGTGAATAGAGAACAAGCTATTTTGGAATTTTGTCATTGACAGAATTGGGGATCATTTGTATTGGGTTGTAGGGGTTGGTGGACTTTGGGATTCTTGCTTTGTTTCTCTTTTTGGAGTTGATGATATAAGTCTCTTTTATCACCTTCTTTTATACTTTCTTTTTCCTTTAATATTATTTTTCACGTCTGTTTCCAAAAAAAAACATGTGCCTCCTTGATTGCTTAAAACTTTGCCTCATTTGAATTTTTTCTCTTTACTGGCCCAGCAAAGAAGGCTAGGACTTTTCCATCAGAATCATGTAGGATTCCCCGTACTCTAACTAGACATGGTTTGCCCTTAGCTTCCTCTATGTTAAATTTGAGTGAGAATGGAAGTTTTTTCTTCCATCTCTGAATGATTTTCTCTGTTTTTTCTAAGTCTTCCTCCACTTATCTCCAGTCCCTCTCAATATGCGCCATTGAGATGCCTATGAACTCCTTCCTATATATGACCAAGCAGCTAGTCTTGTTTGTTTTTGCCAATTCGAAGACCTTGTGCACCTTTTCTTTCTCCTCAAGAACATGTTTGTTGTGTTCCTTCCAAAATGACCAGATGATTGCCACTGGTATAGATTTCCATAGAATCTTTACTCTACCTCTGTATGAACTCTTCTCCCATGAAAGCCTCCCAAGGAGTTGTTGAATACCTAGGAGAGACCAGATTACTCTTAGGTTGTGGAATATATTCTGTTTATTGAGTTGGGTATCCTTGCCTGGAAGTGTGAGGCCAGACTGATTCCTGTGAGGTAAAGGCAAGTAGATCTTTCTACTAGAGACACTTTATTTTGTCTATATTGCACAAATTATGTAGTGCATTTATTATTTGATTACTTTTTTTTAATTGCCTATGTATTGGCTTATTGGTTATTCTTTTTATCTCTGATTGTCATGTCTCATACTGGAATTATTTAGCCTCCTGTATTCCTAATTCCGATGTGTTACTTCCTTCTGTCTAAGGTAAATATTAAAGCAATTCGTTTTTATTAATCTGACTTGTGTAGGTAAGCCATTATACTGGACGTGTTCACTTGTATGCTTGCATTCCTGGCAAGGATTCCAGACCAAGACCGCTATTTGAGAATTTTAGACCAGAGGAACTGGAGACAATGATTTTTTCTGCTGATGGCAAGAACAATGAAGTATCTCCAAAACTGGTGAAGGAAAACCCGGCATACTACAATTCTTTTTCATTATTCATCAAGGAGTGGAATGATCTAAGGCCCATTGAAAGGAAGAAATTGCTTGGAAAGCCTTTGCAACTACCCTTAAACCTCGAGCTTTGCTATTTGAAGGAAACTATCAACCATGGATGTGGAGTATGCAATCTTTATTGGATTCATTGTCTCAGTATATACCATGTTTCTTTAAGCAATTGATGCAACTATTTGGTGACAACTGTAGAGATATTCTTTATGAACTCGAAATAAATTTTGTGTGCGTCTCTCTATACATATGTGTGTGCATCCCCTAGTGCTTTATTTGAGGTACCTCCATGTGGGGCCCATGTGATTGGTTGGAAAGGCCTTAGCTTGAATATGGTGCCTATGAAAAATCAGTTTGATGGGATAAGTAAAGCTATGTTTCTTAAGGTCCAAAGAAATCAATTTTATCTGACAGTGTAAACTTCATGAGGTTAGATCAACTGTCCATCTAAATCATAATGGGGTCAAATTGGTTAAGGATTGAATTCAAGGGGGTAGGTGGTTTGAGGTGGGGAGGGGTGTGATTGGGGCCAAGGTGGGCCCACGAGGCCGACACCCAATGAAAGTTTCATGAGGTGACCACCTTAGATGAAATTGTTTTGTATATGCTCCTTGAAGAATAATTCTCATGAGACCATCCAAACTGCCCATTGGGCCCCACTTGGACCGTGTGAGTTAGCTTGTATATGTTGCCTATCAAATTTTTACTTGATATATAAGTGAAGCCATGTTATAGCCTTCAAATTTTCAGCTTGTATAACTCTCTTATACTAGGCATCTTCTCATTTGTACTTTCTTATATGACTTAAATGAAATTATTGTCACTACTTCAAAAAAAAAAACAAAAAAGAATAACCCACCCAATGGATCCAATTCAAGCTACTCGGACATCATTTGACATATGAGATCTGCCATTTACTGGAAAAGGAAAATATGAAAATATGCAAATTTACTGTAAAATCTTCAATATCCTTACTTGCACTTACACTTCCCTTGTCATGCTTGGCAGATCACTCTAGAAGTTCCATGCAATCTCCTCCATTGGATTGTGGTACTTGGTTGCATCAAATGGTGTTAATGGACTGATTTTTTTTTTTTAAATTATTCTACAGCTTTGCTATAAAATCATTGGTTAAAAGTTCAAGCAGTGCTTTGAAAGTTCATCAAAGGGCAATCATTCCAGTGGGAAGTTGTTGATCTGATCATCCATGATTTGTACATGTAAATTAGACATGCCTTTACCCTCTAACTTGTTCATTGAAGGATGACGAAAGTTGGATTTGTGCTTGGGAAATCCTAAGAACCCCCAACCAAGAACCCATCATTATGATTTGACTGTGATGGCTTGTCTTTTGCATTTCATGCAACCAGATCAGTTGTGGATTGTTATTGATTATTTCTAGTAACTGGAAACGTAATCTGGAATACCAACAACATAATTTCATCATCGTCATCATCTGATATACTATCACTAGAATGTGCTCACAAACAACAGCAACAACATAATCGTCATCATCATCATCATCTGAGATACTTTCACTAGAATGTGCTCACAAACAACAACAACAACAGCATAATCTTCTTCATCATCATCATCATCATCATCATCGCAAATACTATCACCAGTACTTACAATTCCAACATTTATCAACTGTGTTTTGGAAGGGCCGATCATGTTATAATTGAGGGGAGTTTTCTATCTTACCTAATTTTTGATAGTTCATGGATATATCCAAAAGATTGCATATTGCTGTACTCTATTGGTTGTTGACAGCCATAAAAGTTTCTCTCTTTGAGAATAAACATCGAGGTAGATGTACTTCCACCAATTACTTTTCAAGATCATAGATTCAGGAGTGTATAATAGGTAAGCGAGATGACATTACCTCTACTCGATGGTTTCTTTTGCTTGTGGGAAAGGAACACATCACTGCCTTTTGTTATTCATGTTCCTTCTATTTCGTGTAATCTCGTCAATTTGCAGTATCACAAAGCAACTCAAATGCAGTCTTAACTTTTTCCAAGCTATTGTATTTTTCAAGTCCTGGAAATAGGGAAGATGATTGGTGTTTATGAGGATAAAGGAATCTACATTGTGGATCATGAAAGCATTCCTACTACTTTGGACTCAAAAAACTGCATCAAATGAGGATCTCTCTCAGTCCATGTGTCCTTGAAAAGTCATAGGTCTATTCTACAAAGTGAGTCTTGTTCTTTTTAGTGGTGACAAAGATGATTTTATTAATAGCGAAATAAAAAAAAAAATACAATTACATCAAGGGAAAGAGGATCTATAAGGACTTAACCATGAAAAAGACACATAAGAAAAACAAAAATACTAAATATCCATATTACAAATACAATCAATTGAGCATCAATCCTGATCGAACTCCTCCTATCTCAAAAATGAAAGACGCCTGAAACTGAGTTGTCAACTCTGTTATTTGCAAAGAAATCTGCCACACCATTAGCTATGCGACTGACTTGCCGAAGGATATATCAAGTCCCGAAGCGAGAGCCCTAATCTCCATAACTATGGTAATCAATTTCTAGGAGGGTCACTTGAAGAAGGAAAGAACCGCGGCAGTTATGTCGGCTCCAATGATGTGACAGTAGAACCTAGCCTCTGCAGGTAATGAATCTCTTGGATCGCTCCTATTCGCAACATTTACAAAATGAGGACTGCTAAATCCATGATTCCCTTAGTCCATTTGATTGTTTTTGCCAAATCCCCTTCTATCACTAGTTCTCTAAACTCGGACAATGTCCAAATGGTCAAAGCTGTCCTAATACTGAGGAGTTCTGCCTCATTTGGATCCCTAATCCCTAATCCCTACCGACTCTGTGAATACTAAGGATGTTTGGCCGTTATGGCCCCTGATAACACCTCCTATTCCTACTGGTCCCAGTTTTCCTCTATAAGCTCCATCCACATTGAATTTCAGGACACCTTGTTGAGGAGGGGACCAATTGACTAAGGTTTTTTGCTTCCTAGAGTATCCGCTCATGCAACCTTCCCACAACGAAAATGAATCGGTGGCCTTAGTCCCTTCAACTCTTTACTGGAAAAAAGCCAAACAAAAAGCCTCAATTTGGCTATCTGAAAGAGTTCACTAACCTTAGTTGACTTTCCTTCGAAGATTCTGGAATTTTTCTCATTCCAAATGGTCCATAAGATTGCAGCTGGAATCGTGTTCCATACCGCCATCATCCTAGGGCTAAGTCTAGAGAGGAACCAAGACCCCACTAATCCTTCACAAGTTCTTTCTAAAACCCATGGTACATCCAAAAGGTTAGAGAAATTTATCCATTAATTCCAAGCAATTGGGTATCTTGTGAAAAGGTGATCGACATCTTCCTCCATCGATCTGCACATTGAGCAACTAAGATCCGCCTTCGATGTCAATAGCCTTCACCTCTTGAGGTCCATTCTAATACAAAGTGAGATTTGCTAGTTGTCCATACATTGTAGAACTTCATATCATCCTAAAATATATAGTAGTAGAGTTCTTTTGTGCTTGCTCATTTTGATGTCTGGAGTCCAACTTCTGTCGAATGTATATTTGTGTTCTTCAGATTAGATTGGATTTGATGATTTCTTATACTTATCTGATGTTACTTTGTTAAGAAAATGGTTCTAATTAGGGAGTCGATGAGGTATTAATGTTTGTGATAAGAGTCTTTCAAAAACTAGTTTCCTAATTTTCTTTGCTTTCAATTAACCTCTTGTAAAGAATCTCCGCATATATTGGACCTTTGTAATGCTATAGTATTAAATATTTGGATATTTAATGCATCTTTTGAAAGTCAACATTTTTTTTATCTATGATACTTTGTTTTGCACACTGAGATCCTGTTCATTGATTGGCTTTATCTAAGTTCCTTCAATATAATATCCAGCCCGACCACTTCCCAGCTGCATTACAGCTGTGCATACACGTTTGTTGAATTGGTGTACTTGTGTGTCTTTTGGGGTGTGGCTGTGGGTTGTTGTTATGTGTATGTGTGGACTCCTCTGCAGGGCCTGCTGAATGTTGAAAGCAAACAGTGGGTTGACTTTTTCGTTTTCTTGTGACAGGGTTTACTAAAAGGTGGAAGCAAACGGCGGGTTACACCATTATGTGAAATTAGCAATCCCCTTCCTCCCAATGCTTTGTGGAAGACGATCTTTCTACGAAGTTCTTCTGCAAAGAAAGAGAAAGAATACTCACAAGCTTGGAATGATTTAGATGAACCACTATGTAAACTCTGCCAAACGCCATGCAAGTAAGTAACTGAAGACCCACAAAAAGATCATATGGAAATTTATTTGTGTAGATTTTATGTGATACATTTCCTTGATAGGGGCAAGCTTGCCAAAGAACCTGAGTTTTTTGAGGATCTGTTCTGTGATTTGAGCTGCTTTGAGGAATATCGGATAAGAACTAGTCAAAGGTCGCTTCGTGTGGTGAGTTCACTAGTATATTTTATTGTTGATCAAAAGTATAGGATCACTAAGCAGCTTTGCTATAGAATTCTTTTCCTAGTAAAACTTGCAGGCCATGTGAGCCACATGAGTGTAGTATTAATTTATTTATTTGGTTTGCTTTCTCATTATGTACACTTGTTAATCACATACTTTATACTGCCGCTGAGAAATACTGATTGGGTTTCAGGCACTGTTCCAAATAGAACATGGTGTTTGTACTAAGTGCAAACTTGACTGCCATAAACTCGTAGAACGTATAAGACCCTTATCCACCGCAATGCGACGTGAGCACATCCAAAAGGTTGCCCCGAAGGTTGCAAATAATATGACCTTGTAAGTGTTCTTTATTGACACAGCATGTGAGCTACAATCTGAAATGAGAAGATTTTATACATGAAATGCTGCCTTTCTTTTTCCAGAATATCATAATCTCATAAGTCTTTTGTCGGAAATATGCTTTCAAGCCGTGATTTTTATTTTTATTTTTGAGCGGTAACAAAGAGAAAAATTATAGATACAAAGGATGGCATCAATGGGTCTAAGAGGCATAAACCCAAATAGAGCCAAAAAGAAAAGGTCAAAGTAACCTTTCAAAAGAAAAAGGTCAAAGTACAAAAATCAAATAAATCCCTCAATCAAAACGAAAGCTCAACCTCCTAAGAGATCTCATAAATAAAACACACTGGTAGTAATGGAATCCACCCCATTCTTGGCAAAAAAGTCAGCGACCCAGTTTGCATATCTCCTGACCATCACGAAAGAAATTTTCCTTTTTGAACATAACACTCTGATTTCTCTCACCATTGTGATCAATTTCCATGGAGGTCTTTTTAAACCTGCCGCCCACTTAATCACATTTGTGGAGTCCCCTTCAATGATCAGTTTTCCCCTTCCCATGAGAGACCAAATGGTCAAAGCTTTCCTAATACTGATAAGTTCTATCTCATTTGAATCTCTACATCCTATGGATTCGGAAAAAACTACAGACGTTCTACCGTTCCAATTGCGCAACACTCCCCTTATACCTGTCGGGTCTGGTTTTCCTCTTGCTGCCCCCATTGACATGGAATTTATATGTATCTACTTGAGGGGGATGCCATGAAATTTGTACCCTGAATTTCTTTGGCGCCCTACTAAGACAACCTTCCCAAGAAGTAAGGAGGTCAGTCATTCTAAAACCTTGGAAATCTGCTCCGACTATAGCCATGTGTAAAGCCTCCACTTGGCTTTCTGGGTAAGTTCGTTTTCCTCCATTTCCTTTAGTTCGAAAATCCTAGCATTTCTTTCCTTCCATACCGTCCATAGTACAACGGCTGGAATAGTGTTCCAAGCTACCTTCATCTTAGGATTAGTATGTCGTATATTCCATGAGTGGAAGATACCTTTGCATGTTCGATCAAACACCCAAGAACCCCCATCATATCTATAAGGCTTGTCCACAATTTCCTAGCCACACAGTTTCGGCGAGCAAGTGATTTATATCTTCCTCCATGTGGCCACAAAACATGCAATGGAGGTTGTCCTCTATTCTAACTACCCCCCTTCTGTAAAGCGCTACCCTTGTCAATACTTTGCCTTTCAGGACTCACCACATGAATGAAGGTTTGTACTCTTGGAGGGGAAAGGCCCTTTCAGGCTTAGTCCGTAGTAGGATCCTCCTCATTTTGTTGATGTAGGGCTGCCTAGATCAGTGCTTTCACTGAAAACATAGCCGTGGAATCTCCTACCCAAAGCAAATCGTCCTCTTCTCCAACTGCTGAGGGAAATTCCTTTAGCCTTTGTTGAAATTCCTCTAAACTCTCTTGTTCTAAATCCCTCAAATTTCTACCAAAATTCAGTTGCCAAGAGATCGTGTTATGAAGTCTTTTATAGCAATCCTTGACTAAGGCTTGTCTATCCATCACTATCCAAAAAAGTCTAGGATAAAAGTCCTTCAGTCATCTATCTCCCATCCATAAATCAACCAAAATCGAGTTCTATTCACATTTCCCACCATCAGTCTGAGGTTGAAATACATGCCCCAACGGACTACCTCCTCTTCCTAAACCCCACCATGCTCTTAACTATCGGCGAGCCATACCTTTCCACCTTCTCCCCCAATATCCGTCCTCCACCATCTTTATTTTACCACGTAAAATCACAAATAATTGCAATCTAAATATACTAGAAAGAAAATAATGTTGAAAATCCATATTCTGGTGCACAACTTAGTCACAACTGGCAGATCTGAATTGATTGTCAAACCAAGCCACATGGAGCTTAGTTTTGAGGTCCTAAAAATTAATGTTCTAAAAAATCTGGAAAAATGCAAAAAAACTTCATACATGCATGTTCAATTTTGTTTGCTTTTGAATACATTTTCATTTTATTTTAGGTTTTACATACCGATATGTACTGATTTAAGAAATTATTTATCAATACTTGCATTAGTTTTGGATCTTCATTATATTCAAGTTTTTTGAACCAAAAAGCGAAATGGAACATGTTAAAACCTCAGAAGTCCCTCTTCTATAAGAATCAATGTAGATAAACAGTGATGAGAAAGATTTCTCTAAATCTAACTCTCTTTTCAGGAAGTTTTGATCAATTTGCACTTTACTGAATTGTCACATGGCATAAGGCTCTGCAATGTCACTCCACGTGGGGAACTCTACTGAATTTGAGGCTACTTTAACAGTGCTGCGTATTTACAATGTTAGGAATTACTGAGTTGATGCTAACTTTATCCTCATCATCACATCAAAGTCATTTGTCCCACCTATATGAGGTCAACTTTGGAGTTCTACTTCATTCAGCCCTATTAACATTCAACAATCATATTGCGACTCCACAATCTATAATGTCCCTTTTTAGCATGTCAATATGTGTCTTAAAGGTTGCATGTTTGATTTATGGTCATGGATTCTAGTTGTAATCCTTGGTTCTTTGCATTGTTCATGTCAAGCTGATGTCAAGTTGACTGAGACAATTATTTTTCAACTGAGATTTGATTTCCTGGATTCTAGTGCCTCTTCAAATGGCTAGCATTCTCATATGAGGATGGTAATTTGTTAGCACGAAATTCTAGTGCATTCTCTTTATCATTCATTTTTGGGCAAAAGGGAAATATCCACACTAATTGTTCTGTTTTCAGTTTAGATTTCGACTGGGTTAAGGGCTCTAAAACTAAAGTTTGCATGTCAAACTTTTTATCAAATAGCTGAACTGTCAGACTCAGCCCTGATAAATCTAACAAGATCCTGAGAAATTAATTGGTACTCAACTCCTTTTGTGTTTAATGGCAACAAAAGTTTATCGGAAAAAGAAAAAGAGCGAGCAATATATGATACTATATAGATGCAGAACTAACACTGAAGCCCAATAAATAACTTGAAAATTACTAGTTGGAGCATTTCTTACAAAAAAAAAAAAATTACACCCTAAATGTTGGTGATGATAATGTAGACCACAATTACAAATTTCTCCCCTATGTAATAAATATCTTAACATTATCTCGATATTTTCATATCCTCTTAATATCTTTTAATGTTTCCAAAATATTTGTAAAAATGATAACATCAGATATTTTATGATATTATCCTGACAACTACCTAAAATCTCTTTATTTTTTTAATTTGTACCTTTTAAGGTCTTGATTATATATTTTAATATATTTCCTAGATTTTAATTTATTTATTTTCTTGGACATATTTCTGATAGTCTCAATAAGAGACTAATAGTTAGAAAATATCTGAATATCATCTTTTGCCGATAATATCCCAATAATGATAGGCTAGGGTTTAGGTGAATAAAAGTCCCCAAACTGGAATACTAGATTTTGCATCCTAATCTAGGGCTTCTTACTCCAAACACCAAATGAATCTGTGAGCAAAACAAAATTGAAAAGGAGTTCGAAAATGGTTGTATGGAATTGCTTCATTCAAGCAATTGAATCATATGCCATAAGATATTATGTAATACCCCCACCCACCTCAAAGAAAGTCCCACGTCGGTAGTGAGGTGGGTGGAGTGGGTGTTATTATGAGGGAAGCCCCCCTCTCCCATGTGTGATGCCTTTTGGGCCAAGGCCCAAAGCAAAATCGTGAGGGCAGAGTGGGCCCAAAGCGGACAATATCACACTGGGAAGTTGGGGTAAGGTCGTTACAAGTTATATTAGAGCACGGTTCAACACTTAGACTGTGTGGGCCAAGGCTCTGGTTTTAATGGGGGTGGATTGTAATACGCCCACCCACCTCAAAGAAAGTCCCACATCAGTAGTGAGGTGGGTGGAGTGGTGTTATTATGAGGGAAGCCCCCCTCTCCCATGTGTGAGGCCTTTTGGGCCTGGCCATGTGGGCCAAAGTCCAAAACAAAACCGTGAGGGCAGAGTGGGCCCAAAATGGACAATATCACACTGGGAAGTTGGGGTAGGGTCGTTACATATTAGCAGAATGAAATTCCATCAAAACTTATACAAAAAGTTGCCAAAAAACTAGCATGAGAACCATAGTCATTTTGTGTTTGCAGCCTATTGTATTAATGGGGAGATGGATCACCTTTGCTAGTTGCATGAAAGAAGTATATGCTCATAGATTTGGTTTGTTGGATAAGTGGAAAAAAGACAAGATATTCAAAATCCAAGCATTTTCTATGTAAGCCATCGCTATGAAAGAAAATGCAATGGCAGTACCATAATAGAACCTATTGTTGTATTTGGGAATAATGTTCAAGATTACAAAAAATAATTGTACACATGAACTTTGTAAGGGCCAATGTTAGACTTGGACTTGCCGATACAATTTGATCTCAGATTGACTCAGCCAAGTTTTGTGTAGTTCCTTGTTAGGCCCCAAAAAGTCCCCATCAAATCTAGAAAAAATAAGAAGCTATGAACCTTTCCAAAGAGGCAGCAGCAGCTAAGAATTTAAGCTCAAAATTGAAGGATTTGAAAGGTATGTATAAAAATTTCTCAAAATTGAATGATTTGAAATGTATGTACAAAATGTGAATTTAATTTTTTAGAATAGTAGATGTCAAAATGAAGAAAAGATACAAAATAAATGCATTTTCCATGGATTGAAGCTAAATCTGTATCTGTCTATTTTTATAATATGAATATTTAACTGGTCACCATAGTTTTATAAATAAAATAAAATAGAAGTTTGTTCACTTCACCTTCTATTTATTTTTATTAAAATAGAAATTATGCACATGTGTCAATATATCTTGGGAATATCCTCACCCAAGACAATATATGCTAGAGACATAGAGTCATGGTGAGTGGTCGCCCCTCTGGCTTTGCACTTTGGAAGATGTGGATCACCTTCTCATTCACTGCCCGTTCTCCTCTTTGTTATGAAGCTCTACTCTATCCCTTTTTGATGTTTAGTGGTCTATGTCTTCCTCCATTGCTCACTTCCTATGTTTGGATGATCTTCAAGGGGCACCCATTTTCAAGTATCTAGGTATAATATGTAGTCCAATTTCATTTTGGATAAATGATCCACCCATCCACTTCCAAGCCACTGTAACGGTGTCCATTGCTTGTATTTGGATGTCCTCTTGGCTGTTGTTACACATTAGCAAACTAAAGATAACCTTTTTTTCTGTACGTATTCCAATCACTTAAGCAAACTCTACAATAGTTGTTGATTCTAATTTAATAATTTTTTTGCCATACCCATCAAATGTCTGTACTGGATGTGGGACAGTGATATTATTGATGTCTTGCAGGCTTGATAAACTTGTATATGAACCCACTGAAGGCAATGCATGGCATGCAGACCATATAGTACCTGTCTACAAAGGCGGAGGTCTGGAATCCGTATATAGATTACTATTAATTATCTGGACTGATCTCAATCATTTATCATTCTCTTATGCTTTGCTCTGCCTAGACATCAAAATTGTTTCCATTCTATATGTGTAGAAGAATGATTTTAAGCTGGCATGAATATTACTTAGAATGCACTTTCTGTGGACCAAAGCAAAACATCTGATATATACATTCCTGCTAGTTGGAGTGATTTTCAATCTTCACCCATCCCACCAATGGATATAATTCACTCCCATTTTGTAATGCAGTCAAACAGACCCATCGCCAAAGCACAATATTGACCAGAATGTCACAAGAAGACTCTAAACTTTCTTTGCACAACCATCGAGCATGAGGATCTATTAGATCACTAATCCATTCATGACCTGTATTCTAAGTCCATTTGTGACCCATATTAAAACTTAGATCCACAAAATAAGCTAAAATATGGGTACACATTCAGCAAAATTTTAAACAGAAATCCCAAGAATCCTAGAAATCTGAAAAATAGTTTACATGAAAAAGAGTTTCTTAAAGAGCAAGGGCTTGAGGCATTGATTGGCACATTTGTGCATCTAGGGTTAAACTGTGAATCCATAGTTGAAAAATAAAGCCGAAAACCTTAATCAACTGGTCCCCTCCTCAACACGGCGTCCAAAAATTCAATGTGGATGGAGCTTCCAAGGGAAAACTGGGTCAAGCAAGGATAAGAGGTGTCCTCAGAGACCACAACGGTCTAACATCCCTAATATTGACAAAGTCGTTGGGGATTAGGGATTCGAACGAGGCGAAACTCCTCAGTATTAGGAGAGCTTTAACCATTTGCACAGTTTCCAGGCATGGGAAACTAGTCATAGAATACATTTAAAAAAAAACTAGGCATAAAAGGGGATTCAGAAAATGCAATCAAATAGGCAAAGGGATTAAAACGACCCCCCTGGAGATTGATTTCCATGGTTAGGGAGATAAGGGCTCTTTCGTCGGGACTCGAGGTATCCTTCGCCCAGGTCAGTCGCTCAGCTAATTACATTGCAGACTTCTTCGCAAAGAACGGAGTCGACAACTCGGTTTTAGGTGTTTTGCATCTTTGAGATAGGAGGAGTTTAGAATTGACGTTCAGTTGGTCGCGTTTGTTATATGGATGCTTTGTATTTCTGCTTCTTATGTCTGGTTTTTTCAGGGTCTAGTCCTTATAGACCCTTGTTTCCTTTGATGTAATTGTTCTGTTAATTTCTCTATTAATATAATGTCTTTGTTACTGCTCAAAAAAAAAAAAAGTTGAAAAATAAAGCAAGTGTGTTGCTCTTGGCCAAATCAGCTAGTTCTTTATCTAGTGGTTGCCTTGCAGTGAGTTAATCTTTCTAAATACGGCTTCTTTCTTGATCACTCGATATTAATCTAACCTCTAGGTGAACTTTACACTATCATGTATCTTCTGATACAATACAATGAAAACAATGAAGTCGAGGGAAATTCCTCGCATAGGGTAGCTCAACTAGCAGACACTTGGGTTCTGGAACCAAAGGTTCGAGTCCCATAGTCACCCGATGCACGTGGCTTGCGAGGGCCTATATGCATCTAGAGTTTTACCCAACGCCTTTGTACTTGGGGAAAGGTGGGGGTCTCGAGGTTCTCCGTTGTTAAAAAGAGAAGGAAATGAAGTCTGGGGAAACTCTCCTATATTTCTAACTGTTGTACAAACAATTGATAAAGGTGGATATTATCAATGAGTGTATCACTTGTTTTGTTGGTGCACCTTCACAAGATCACAGTCGAATGGGTTTTGGGTCACATGGGTTGTGCTTGGGTGTTCAGTGACTTTGTCAATGACATTTTATCATCTTGGTGTTATGGTGCTTTCATAGGTAGAGAAGAAAGAAGCTTTTTCTGCCTCTTTGATTGAAAGGCGGTTCCCCCGGCCGACGATGGATGCGATCGAGTTTTGTAGGGTAAGGTGGAGGAGAGGGTTGCTTGGTTGGAGAGAGAGTTCTCCCTGGAAGAGATTAGGGCTGCCTTAGATAACCTCGAAGGAGACAAAGCCCCGTGTCCTGATGGTTTCAATTTCACCTTCTTTAAGTCCTGTTGAGAGATGGTGGGACCAAACTTCCTTAGGGTTTTCAAGGAATTTCATCAAGATGGAATAATTAATAGACGTCTGAAGAATTCATTCATCACTCTCATAAATAAGAGGGAAGGTCCAGTTGGATTCTCACATTACAAGCCAATTAGTCTCATTGGTAGTATCTACAAACTTATAGCCAAGGTGTTGGCCGATGGGCTAAAAGAGGTGTTGTTAGAGATAATAGGTGAATCACAGGGAGCCTCTGTGGAGGATAGACAAATTTTGAATGGTGTCTTGATCACCAAATATATTTGGCAGATGGATCATTCTCACTGCTGGAAAGATTTATAGATACCCAGATTCCAGTGAACATCAGGTTTTAGATTTCCAGGTCCGCTACATGTTGGTCAAAGGAAATGTTTTAACTACTACGTTCTTGCCTCGGTGACCCAAATTCAGGAAGGAGTCTTATACAAAATGGATAGTAATGTGGGTAAATGGTTTGACTTTTCTATTATAGTTTTCTGGAGTCTCACTCATCAGCGAGTATCGAAGTCAAGGGAACAGCATGGTCGCAAAAGCATAGGAGTTCAAACTTATGTGGGCTTGAATGACGGAGTAAGGTCCAATTGCCGTGACATCACTATCAGGTGGATTGATGGAATGGCTTAGGCGAGATGCAAAGGCTTTTGGATGAGAGACAAAAAGGTCTCATTTTACAAATGTAAAGTTGCATCAAGAGTAGTAGTTAAATCATTTTACCATTCACCAACAGATGGTGATCATGTTTTATTGTATGGAGTGGTTGGGTTCCTCTTTCTCCATTACGACTAAAAGAGAATGTTAGAAAATCATACTGCAGGGATTCCTAGTTTTGAGGAGATATTACCTAATGTGGGTACCACCCAAGCTAATGCTTTTGAGTTCAAATTTCAAACTGCACTGTTGTTGTGATCTAGCTCACATCTGTGTCAATGAGGAGGCATCATCCAGCACTGATGAGGCATACCTGTATGTGGACCTGAGACAATTATATCAAGCAGGCTATTATGCTACCTGGGTTGAACAGGTGCGTCAGTCTTATAAGTAGGGCCCTGGGTCAATAATATCTAGTGACAACATTATTATCATATAGCTAGAAATCAAAGGGCTTAGTAACTTTCATAATAGGTTCAGTGGACAAGAAAATTGCTCAACCTCCCTTTACATGGCTCACAAATTCCTAGGGTGATGTTCTCCAATTCCATTGGAGGCCATGGTCAGTATTAGATTCATCATCTGTTGCAGCCAAATCAAATGGTTTCGGAAAACTAATTGCAAATATTCATCCCAACTCCTGTACTCATAATCAAAGAACCCCCGGCTTGGTCCTCACCCTTTGCTTTGAGTCAGGCCCATTTGCCCAAGAGGTGTCGCTCCCCTTATTTCATTGAGGCTCTGGGACTTGCTCTTCAGGAGCAGCATCAAGACAAAGGATTCTTTTAAACAAATTGATTTATTGTTTAGTCCAAAAGGATTGTCATTGGGATTCTTTTGTGTTGGGGCTGGGGTCAGGGATGTATGCTATAGGGTTTTAGTGTGTTCTGTTTGGGGTTTAGGTTAGAGAACTGTTGGAGAATGTGATGCAGAGCAGCCCAGTTGGGCCTGGGCCCCGTTTCTAGCCAGACCCAGCCAACTTAAGTTACATAGGGCTTTTATAACCCTCTTGGAGAGGCATTCGGAGGACAGGGAACAGAAAAAAAGAAAAATGCTCTGGCATTGCTCCATGCGAAATGGAATTCCATGCAACTCCGGTGAGAAGCCGGAAGACGGTGAGAAGCCTCTTTGAACACTCTCTCTTCTTCTTACTCTTGCTTTCTTCTTCCTCTCTTTTCCTTTTCCTTTTTTTTTTTATTTCTGCTGCTGCCATACCCTATCTGCAACACCCTCCCTTGTTTTCCCTTATTTCCACCATCCCTCTTGTACTCTCTAGCCGTTGCCACCACCCTATACGTTCCCCTTACCTTTCATCACTCCCAAAACAGCCCAGATTCACCCCTTCCTACTGCCTTTACCACCCAGAACTTCCATCCCTGCTGCTGCCAGCCTCTCTGTTACCTTCCTTTGCTTTCGTCCAGCCCCAAAACCCTTCCTACTGACTTCGCCCCTCTCCAAACTCCCTTCCATTGCTACCGGACCCCTCCTATACCCCAGATCCACCCCTTTTTACCCCTCCTACTGCTGCTACAGTCTTCCTACAGTCCCTAACTGCTGTCATAAGCCCCTTTTGGACCTCCCCTCTCCATCGCCAGTCCCATACAGCCATTGCAGATCCTTCCCGAACCCAAATCAGCCTCTCCCTATCATTCCCCTGCCCATACAGCCCATATACATACTGCAGTAAGCCCGACTTAGCCTCCTACCCCGCTGTCCTGTATTCTTGCCATTATAACAGCCCCTATGTATTCCCCTACAAGTGGCTCCCATAAACTGATGATTGCTTTGCACTCCCGTGGACCCAAGAACCTTCTATTTCGAGAGATCCCTGTTATAAGTAGCTATTTGGTCCAGATTGTGATATAATTGCTTCATTGATACTTCTAGAATAGCATGTGTGTGTTAGTGGACTTATATTGTTTTATTTACAAGTATTACTTGATCTTTTTATTTCAGCTATGTTAGCGTAGGCCATTGTAGCTTGTTTTCTTTATGACATTTAGGCATTTAGGGTTACCTACCCCCTTGTCCTGCGTCAGAAATGCTTAGTGCTTATGTACAAGGAGGTGACTCATACAGTTGATGATTAGACAATTAGTATACTGTATAATGTTTGTTACTTGGTACTTATTTTAATATTCATCTTCAAAAGAAAAAGTGTTACCATGCAAACAAAAAGACAACAAGACTGCAAGTTCTCATTCTGTGAAGAGAATTACTAGCTCTGTGTGTGTGTGTGTCAAGATCATGGTTTCTGATGGTTGAGTGGAAAAAAGAGTTCAAATTCAAAGAGATGGGATGCTTAATTGTGGCCGGAGTTGAGAAACTGATGCCAGGTTCAAGTCCCATAGACAGCTGATGCCCGTGGTTTGTGGGGGGATGCGTGCATCCATAATTTTATCCAACACCCTCATACTCAGGGAGAGGTGGGTGTTTTGGGGTTCTCTGTCGTAGAAAAAAAATGAAATTAATTGGAAATTGAAACCATTGTTTCATAATAGTGGTCAAAATTGTTGTATCCAAGTATGTAATTCCAGTTCAAACTTGGCAGGGGAATGCAGACTTGAGAACATGAGGACTTTGTGCATCGCTTGTCACTCTGAGGTTACCGCAGTTCAGCGGACTGAAAGAAAAATAATGAGAATCAAGGCAAAAGAACAGCTAAAAGCTGTCATGAAGGAGCTCAAAGATGAAGACGAGATGGAGATTGATGCTAGTGACTCTGAATTAGAGGTAAAAGATCTGCATGATAACATCAGTAGATGATATCTTCTATGTTGCTTGATCACTCATCTTTCTTTTTTCCTTCCGTGTGTGTGTGTAAGGGTGGGGGTGGGAGTGAACGGAGGGTTGCATGATTTTATCATCTTTCAAGTATTATGATGTCTCAAGTTCCAGAAGGACTGAGTACTACAGTAAACTTGGTCTTGTGCAGTGTCTCATGACTTAGAGCTTCCAATCCCATTTTCTTTTTTCAAATCTTTTTCTTTCTTTCCTCTACATTCATCCATTTTATAGGAATTGGTTCCGTGGCCACCACCATACATGAGGACTTTTTTCCCCATTGTACAAAGAATATGGACATCTTGCAGACTGTTTACTATTAGCAACTATGTGTGCTTCAATAGGTGGAGAGTCAATTGCCTGAAAGTTGCACTGCATTTTCTCTCAATCACTTGATAAATGATCTACTTCAATTTCATTTGGATCATTTGCATAATCACCATTAGCTGCCAATGTTCAGCCACCACCAAACAATCTGGAATTATAACTAATTGCTTTCTATTTGGGAAAAAAGAAAATGCCCAGCTGCTTTATTTCTGGAAGAAAAATGACTGATGGCTTGCTTTTAGGAAATACTTCTGCACCTATTTGGCCGGCCCAAGATGTGGGCCCTGGATATCTGCTGAGGGGCTTGCCTTTTTTTATTGTGGGTAAGGTTGGTAATGCCCCCTTTAGGCCACTTCAGAGATTTGGTCTCCATAGTCCAGTGTGGTGCTTTACCTTCCTTTGTTCCCAATAGGAATGTCATGGTGCCCTATTCTTTTGGAATTCTCAAGGCACCTCTTTTTAGGATTGATTCATGTACTGATTTATATTCCAAAAGCAAAAAGGGAAAAGGGAAGGATCAGCTAATCTGTTTAACTAATGTTAGGGGAAGGGCCATCCATGGCTTGCTTCTTTGATTCATGACCTGGCTGATAAACACAACCATGAAATCAATTGATGCTTGAGATCACCAACACAAAAGACATTAGTTCTTTGAACTGTTTGAGCATTTGCTCGGTTGGACTAGGGATTCATCCTGTGTCTACTATGTTCAGGGGGAAGCATGTTTGGCAGTGGGGGATAGTGCTGATGAGCTGCTGATCACTGTCCCCGGCAGTGCATACTCTGGTGGGAAACCTGCTGTTTCTGAAAGTGAAGCACATGGAAATTCCTGTACTGAAGAATAAAGCAGGGAGTTCATCAACCAGTTCATCCAGAGTAGAACATGGAACTGTGTATCGTGTAACTTATTGTAACCTTGGGAATGATATTGAACAATCATTTTTTTTTTGTCCATCACTTGTATGATGTATTGAAGTGAATCAAGTTCCCATAATGTAATTTGTTTTGTATTTAGCACTCATACTTGCTTAGAATACAGTTGGAACTTGGAACGTTATTGTGATGAACAATTCTAAACTCAATTTCGTCCATTGATGTGTAAAATCAGGAGTTCAGATATCGGTCGTACATGGTAGTTCTTGGGAGATATATTGGGCCGATATTGGCCGTTATTCATAATATCTGTCTTTTTTAAAAAAAAAAAAAAATCAAAATGGTGGTGGGTCCGAGTTGATATCTCGGCCGATATTTTTGTTTTCATTTTTTATTTTAAAAAAAAAAGCTTCTTTGTAGATTTTTTAATTCAGAAAAAATAAAAAAATATCGATATTTTAAAAAAAACACAAAAGAGGAGAGAATTTTATTGCATATCGGCCTATATCTCGGTCTGGGAGAATTTTTCACCTGTATAAAATCCTTATCAGATGACAGCAATTTCTGGTTTGATTTTTTCTTTTTTTAATCAAGACCTTTGTTGGTCCAACCCCAGTGCCCCTAACTACTTTAAAAGTAGATAGTAAACAATAAGGTATAGGGCTTTAGTTGAAGAAAGTAAAGGTTCTTTGTGAAACATGGAACAAGCAAAACAACTTTTACCTATCATAGCAACTCTGTGATGAAGCAATTCACTGTGAACTGATCACTATTTTTTAATCAAGCCTATGTTTCTACTGTTTTTCTCTCTTGTACTCATTTTCATCTTATAAATTGAATTTATATTCAATTTGAACTTAGTTTGAGATACACACATCGTTTGATTAAACTCCAGTCTTGATGGGTAGAACCTAGAATTTTTTATATTTAAAGTTATGCTTACAATGATTTTTCCAAATTGAATTTTGTTCTTCATATTTAAAGATAAGATTATCGAATCAACTTATTTTCACCAACTAATACAAGACCTATAAAAAGGTTTTCATTGGATTTTCAATGAGCATAACAAGGAGAATCGCTTTTGTTGAGCCAAGTAGCCCATGACCAACACTTGCTCCTGGCCTCACAGAGTTGAGTTTCAATGCATAAAAATGAGAGAGTTTTGAAAGAAATTTTTGGGTATAATGTTTTTTTTTTTAATTAAAAATCAAGTTTATTGGATATAAAAAGTCATAATTTTTAAGAGATTAAAGATCAATAGTTAGATTGAGTCTGTTTTTTTTTTTTTTTTTCCTGAGGTCCAGAGGTGTCCACAATTCACACCCGATTAGTCTTTGAGGTGTGTAAAAACCCATCTATATGCACACCGTGTAAATCGATGAGACCTTACTCTATACATATTCTCATGGGAAGTGGCCTTTCATTGAAGCTTCCATAATTTGAAATCAAGACCTCCCTCTAGAGATCTTCCTTTCAAACCAATTGGGATAACTCCTTGGGCTTAGATTGAGTCTGTTTTAAATGTACTTTTAATTTAACGGTGGGATAAACTTAAAATGAATTCAAATTTAATATAAATATAATTTACAAAGTGTAAATAAGTGTGAGAAGGTGTGAAATCAAACTCTCGAGTGAGGTTTTATCTTATAAAAGATGTCCAAGTAACTATATGCGGTGTAATTATCATGTCTAATTGATCAATTAGACATGATTATTCACTATTTGAAATTAAAAGGAAAAAAAAAAGATAACAAAAAAAAAAAACTATTAGTTTTATTGGTTATTTTTTTCTGCTAAAAAATTTTGTAAGTCAATACAAATAATTTTATTTTTAAATATGAAAGTCAATTAGAAGGTTCCCAATGCAAAAGAAGAGAACAAGTCCATGGTGGGTTACGTAGTCATTTTCTCTAACGCAGTTGACCATCTCAAATAGGCTTAACGTGACACGTTAACGAATGGAATATGCTTGTTGTCAATGTGTAAAGAAGATCCCTTTAAACCTTTGAATATCTTTGTGGATCCATTCCAAATGCCAACAATAGGAGGCCCATCTCACAACTTCAATAAGTTAGATAATAAACAATATGGTCTGTTAGGATTATTTATATAGAGAACATGAATCCAAGTTTTACATCCTACCCTACTTAAACAACTTGTTCTTAAATAAATTATGAACAATGAAAAAAGCACAACAAGATTCTACTTGTTGGTGTCAATTGAGGGATTTGTGACTTTTGTTATTCACCATGGAGCTTTCGGAATAATTAATTTATTTTGATTCATCATCTTCTTCTAAGGATTTCATTGAATCAATTGAATATAAGAGGGGGTTGCCAAAGTATTAAGCGATGCTCTACTATGCGCCAGGGGTCAAAAAATCGGCTCGGCCGATATATCGGCCGATATCCGATACGGACGATATATCGGCCGATAATTTTATCTCTTATACCAATATCGGCATTTTCTCTCTCCTCCAATATCGGAACCGTGAAAAAATAGCAAAAAACCGTGATGAATAGTGGTGAACCGTGACAAAACCGCAAAAAACCGCAAAAAACCGCAAAAAACCGTAAAAAACCGTGAACCCCCCTGAGAACTGTAAACCCTGAACCGCGGAAAATCGCTGAAAACCGCGTAAAACCGCGAAAACCGCGAAAAACCGTGAATACCCCCGAGAACCGTAAACCGTGGAAAACCGCGGAAAACCGCGAAAAACCGCGTAAAACCGTGTAAAAACCGCGAAAAACAGTATCGGTGTTTAAATTTTTTTTTTTTTTTTAAATACCGATATTTATGAATATCGGCCGATATTATGACCGATATTCGGTATGTACGGCCGATACTTATCGTATCGGCCGATATTACTCGGTTTAAAAAAACCGATATATATCGGCCGATACGATATGTATCGGCCGATATTTAAACCTTAGCTATGCGCTATTCATGATGCTATTATAGAAAATATTTTATTCATCATCTTCTACCTGTATAGATGTAGCTCAATTGGTTGATTCCTGCGTCAAGAAACAAAAGATTGCTGGTTCGAGCTCCCATGGCCTAACCTTAGTGTGCCCTAAGGGTAGTGGCTCACCCATGAGGGTTTTACAGGCGGTTCCCACAGCAAATTCAAAAAAAAAAAAAATTACTCAAAAATAGTGATGATGCAAATACATATTATGCAACTCCAAGGAATTGAAATAGTGGTTTAATTACATGTGTAGGGAGGTGTGCGCACTCTGAAAGACTAGTTGGACGAGACATCTAGAGACCTTCAATCATCAAAAAATGCATTATGTATGTTTAAGTAACATTTATTTAAAAAAAAAAAACCTTGAACATTTAGAATCAAAAGCAGATATGTATTAAATTTTTAAACATTTATTAAAATAGAAAATTAATTGGATAACTTTTTTAAAATTTAATCGATGAATATATGCATCAAGTATTTTTAGATGAATATATGAAATTTCTCTTAAAAACCACAAAGGATAGCCTAAGCGGTGACATCTCACAATAAGGTTTTAGCATGAACCCTACATCCCCAATGAGTCAAAGATTCCTAATGAATGATGGGAATGCCCCATCTCATTACTTATTTCTTTGGAAGGAACGAAAAGCCAAATGCGACATCAGCTGTAAATTTTTTTAAAAAAAGGTCACACGAGTCTTAGAAAGATAACTAGGTGTCAAATATTAAAAAGATTTGTCTGCTGACTTAATGGAAAAATTACAAAATGTTTGGATATTTTATTATTTTAAATACAAGGGTTTTAAATAAATTTATTTTATATTAAATCTAATTTATTAAAGTTATTATTATTTATTTAAAGTTAACTTATTATGATTTGATCTAATGGAACGTTATTATTGGTTAAATGTAATAGATTAAGATATTTCTTTATTAATTTATTTTTTACTTCGAAAAATATAGAACTAATATAATTCAATAAATCTCATTATCATAATATAATAGTCTATTCACTTATATAATTAATTTAATTATTAAATAAAAATCACTCTAACAAATCACTCTTAACATATTTATAAGAACACGTCACTTTGTCAATATCGACCATACGCGGCAATATTTTAATAGTGCGGTAGGTAACCTTTATATCACTTTATAATTAAAAGGTACACCAAGGTGACGCTTGAGATGACGTAAGGAGTAGAGTTGAAAATTGGGATAAAATAATTTAATTATATAATTAGATTATTTAAAAGAGAAATATATTTTTAAAGTAAAATAAATGTATTGTATATTTTATTAAAGATGTTCAATATAATAATATAACTGTATCAAAATGAAGGCTAATCTAGATGTAAATGATTTAAACAATCATTAAATAGATATATAAGTAGTGCAGAGTATTTAGAAAGAAAGTTGATATAAATCGTAATTATTTTTTTTAATAAAATATATTTAATATAGTTTTTATCTTTTTTAAATAAGAGATTAGAAATGTCTCAATGATGTTTAAACTTGTGTACTTAAATATACCGTATAAGTTTACGAAGAGTGACCTTATTTATTGAACATGATTGAAACATAAGGCTTTTTATATTTCGATCTCTTAAAGTTAATATAATTTTTTTCACAAACTCATAAATTTATCAATTTTTATGTTTCACATGCGAATAAAATATTTGAGCATTTTTTATTATAAAAAATACTAATTTTTTCATAATTCATTTAATTTTTTTTAAAAAAAACTCTGATTCATAAATTAGAATTTTGAAACTTTTATGCAAAAAATCTCTATTTTTTAGTTACTTCATTTTAAACTAACATTTCAATAAAATTAAATAATTGAAAAAATAATATTCTGACGAGTGAGAGAGAATATGCCCTTTCACACTCAAATGGAATGTAGATGGCATTCTCGTATTTAAACATGGAGATTCGGGGCAATCATATTGCAGAAATCCTTGTGATTGAGAAATCGCATCAGATCCTTATAAAAAGGGTTTCGGAGAAAACTAATTTAGCGTGATACTTACGAGTTTGATTCCGTTTTCTTGATTGGATTGGATTTTTTTTTTTGAAAGAGAGGGAAGGAAGAATGGCAGAAGAAGGATCAGTGATCAGTGTTCACACCGTCGATGCATGGAACGAACAGCTTGAGCAGTGCAAAAGCTCCAAGAAATTGGTACCCTTTTCTCTCCCTTCGCTTTCTTCTTTTGTTTTCCCCAAAATTCCATTAGGTTTTGATTGATGCATCCATTTGATTTCTCCCCTTCTATTCATTTGGGTTCTTTATATACATTTTGATTTGATGGAAACTTGATAAAGTTTTATCTTTATCTACCATTAGATCTTTGAAGGATTGAAGATGGCAGGTGAGCTCCAATACTCCATATGTAAGAGTGGACCTTTTATGGAGCTGAATAACTGAAGTGCCCTTTCATTTGATATCATAATGATTTTCTGCCATGATGTTGGGTAAAATATATCAGTCGAATATTGGCAAAAAAAAAAAAAAACCACTGGTATTTGTTAACGAAAAAATTGAAGAGAGATATATCTTGGATATCGGCAGATGTCTCGTATTTCCGATATTTGGACCCTTGGTCCTTCAACAGGAGCCAGGGGCATGATTTAGAGTTCGTTTGTCTATTTCCCCGAGGAAGGCAGTTATACATGGAAAAAATAATTTTGGGTTTAGCTTATGTCATTATGAAATCTTGCCTCATGTTACGCTGTGGAAATCTGATGTTTTTGTTGTTTGTGTCAAAAAAAATAGATGAACCTAGTTTGTTTTTTATGATGGAGGAAAACTTCCTTCTTTTCCTCAAATTTTTCTCCGTCTCCTTATGAGGAATGAGTTTCTTAGAAGAAGAGGAAAAATGTCTCAATTTTTGTGTTATTGGCAAAGAGCCCTTATTCGTTGAAGAAGAGAGAATTGTCTCAATGACAGGATTCTTCATTTTTCGCTGTTGGAAAATGACGGCCCTTTATGGAACTTTTAAAGGATAATCATTTATTGATATTAAGAGAAAAGATTACAACCCATCTTAGAGACTTTCTTGAAAAACAGCCCCTTGGGGACTTTCTTGAAGAACACTTCAGAGTGAGTGCTACCGCATCTCAGAGAGTGGGCCAAATTTTAAAAAATGCCATCCTTTCACTCAGTCTATTCCATCTGCATATCAGGCAGAAAATCCAACCCACCCATCTGATTGATCTCTCAATGTTGGATTCAAAGTTTCCTCTGGGTCCGTTGAACGTGGGAACCCAAAGACCATGGGCGTTTGATTGAATGTTCCCTAAATTTTCTATATAGGATGTTCAAGTGATTTGCAGATCCCCCTACAAATGGTGGGAACCACCCGTTGGCATGGCATGTTGAAGGTTTAGGTACAGTAAACTCCGGAGCATTATCTGAAATGTTTCGGATTTGATGATTCTCATGATGGTTTTTAGTTTAGGTTGGTTCTGAGGATTTTTATTTTTTATTGTTATTTATTTGTGAATGGATTTCGTTTAGTACTCTTAAGAGGATCTAGGGGCATACAACAAGTAGACCCATGATAACTATAGTTATTCACTTGTGGCTAAAGGAATTAGCAATCTATTTGAGAGTCAAAAGCACAGTAGTTGATAGAGGGCTTTAGGATGGGTTTCAGTTGTCCTGGTGTCTGTCCCCTAAAATTTGTCAATAGAAGCACTATTTTGTTTCAAGGTAAGAATGTTGTAGTGCATCATCAGATGTTTTGAGTTGATCTCAAGTTTGAGAGAGAGAGAGAGAGAGAGAGAGAGAGATGGAATTAAAGTTCATCGGATGAGTGCTGAATCCAAAGCAGGAGGGGAGATTGGGTCTAGGTGGGATGATGCAAGTAGGTTTGTAGTTCTAGAGCTGAAGGGTGGTGATTGTCCAAAAATAGGGTGTGAGAAGGTTTGCTTTTTAGGTAGATTTAATAAGGAAAGCATGTCTAGGGTGAAAATCTATCTCTCATGTTAGGGAGTTAAAATCGTTTAGTGGAGTCGGTCTATTCTTGGTGAAGAGGTTAAGATTTGTTACTGGTTCAAGGGAAAGGTTGACTAGTTGAGTCTTTGGCATGGTTCAACTTGTCATCGTAGCAATCTCTACTCATACATTATATGAACCAGCTCATAATATCAGTCATTGGTCATACCAATTCACGTAGGTGTGAAATTTTGAAACCCATTAACGAGTTTGAAAAGCAAAATTGTAAATATCAAGGATATTGGGAATTATGGATTGTAATTATTTTTTTCAGTCTAACTCGGTATATGGAATAGTTTCGGCCCCCTTTACACCAAGGTTGTCTCGTTTTTTTTGTATTGATTATAAACTATATTGTTTTCATGAACTTTATGGTTTTGAGTTCTACTGATTTCATTTTAGAAAATCATGACATGATAACATTCTTGAGGTAGAATTCACTCTCAAAAGTTAGTCATCGAGAGAAGGTGCCTCAAGTGTTATGTAGACTCACTGGTTTCACAAATTAACCAATGTGGGACTTTTTGTCACTTCACAATCCTGACTGGTTTTCAATAAATGTTATTTTCTATTTGAAAAGGAAAAAGAGGATATGCATTGCTACTTTTTAAAAAACCTTTTTACACAATGGAACATACGTAGGAGACAAAGTTTCTCCACCTTGCACCGTGCTACTAAAGGAACTGGACACTTAAAAGGTACTTCCAAGACCTATTAGTAAGCAATTGTCATGCTAACTGGGCATTGTGCATTGGACAGTCAATTAAATTGATTTATCGATCAATTCTGGGTTGACTGAACATCTTAATTAGGTTCTGGAGAAAGGCCACCCTTACCTTATAACCTGTATTGGCTTTTACTTATCTATTAAATTTTCATAGAAACTTGATTTGCTGAATCTCTCTTAACTCATACCATAGCCAATCCTAGCAGGCTTGTCATTACAACTGGACTCCTGTCGCAAGCACACTTCTGGAAATTCTTCCATTAGGAATTATTCTTGTAGTAAGCATATTGTAGGAGTATCAAAGTTTTTATTGCTGACTGCTACCCTGCATATGATGAATTTAGAGTATATTACATGAAGATTTTTTCTACCAAAGGCCGAAGTTTCCTTTGGCATATCTGACTTCATGTCCGTTCAATTGAATGGAGCCTCTGGCATCCACTATAAACCATGTCTTTCCCCTTAGTTCTCACTACTCTTTTCTAGCATTTTTTTTTATGGTTATCTTGCCCGAAGGAATTAATAATTCTTATCAAGCTACCTGGCTTTGTCTTATTTGTTTTATCCTTGGAAAATTGGTGAGTATTTGATCTGGCCTACTGTGTTGGGTGTTGGCTGATGTTTACCTTGGGATCTAATATGGTTTCACTATTAATTACAGGTGGTGGTAGATTTCACAGCTTCATGGTGTGGGCCCTGCCGTTTCATTACCCCTGTTCTGGTAGAGATGGCTAAGAAGTTGCCCAACGTTACTTTTCTGAAGGTGGACGTTGATGAATTGAAGGTAATTTCTGTCTTCACATCTAAATTAAATAAGTTTGTTAGTGTTAATGATAATATTTCACTGGTATTTTCACCTATGTTTTCACATATGATTGTTTCATTTAGTACTTGGAGTGATAGTCTGGATTTCACTTTTACAGTCTGTTGCTACGGATTGGGCGATAGAAGCGATGCCAACCTTCATGTTCCTCAAAGAAGGGACAATAATAGACAAGGTTATTGGTGCAAGGAAAGAGGAGTTGCACCAGAAGATCGCATTGCATATGTCCCAGTGAATCTGTTGTTGCACTTATTACTATATGGATCTTGGAATTACATAAAGGCTTTGTTATAGGCTCCTTGGGATTTCCTTCTTCAGAATCTTTAATCAGTATTTGCTTTTGGGGTTTGAATGTTGAGTGTCCCAGTGAATCTGTTGTTGCTCTTATTACTATATGGATCTTGAAATTACATAAATACTCTGTTATAGACTCCTTCCTTAGGATTTCCATCTTCAGAATCTTTAATCAGTATTTGCTTTTGGGGTTTGAATGTTAAGTTGAAATATTACATAGTAGTATGCATTTCTAGTGGCTTTTCTTTATTGATGCAGTTGTGATATGAATGAAAGGTTGTGTTGTTTCTGAACTAGAAATTAATTTATGAGTAAAAACATTTCATGTTGTGTGCCATGCTTAAATGAGCTCTTTCTCTGTCTGTCAATTCATTCCACCTGATCCACCCTTAAATGCTGTCTGGCATCCCAAAGGAAGAGGTTCCCAAAAAAAATGTTTGGGTGCAAAAATGGCTGATTTGACCATTTCCAAAGGGAATTCTTTTCCCATGTCTTGCTGTCATTTTGGCAGTAAAACTGGTATTGTTTACATTCTGAATCTGTAGAGTTGAAACTTGAAAGCATTCTGATTTTACAAGTGAATGAGCTACCAAACATGCTTTTATTTCCTTCCTCTATGAAAACATTGGGAACTTAACTCGTGAGGGAATCGGCTCGATTGTTGGGCAATACGTTGTCGACACAAAGCTTGTGTATCAGGTAAGGCTAGAAGGAGTCAAATCTAAGATTTTTAGTCTAATCTTAAAAGTTTAGATCAACTGAGCTATTTAATAATTTCAAGCCTTGATTCTGGGAAATTCTTCTATTGAATCATAAACTATAAAAAATCAAAAAATCAATAGCTTATAATGATAAAATTGTAAAAGTTCAAAATCACAGAACTAAAGTGATTAGATGAATGACAAATTTTATCCATTTCTTTTTTTTTTTCAATGGTTTATGAGGACTTCTTTCAAATCCAGTTTGGATTTTTGTATATTTGTTGATTACTTTAAGGCTTCAAATATTAGACTTTTCAATCGCAAAAAATTAGATATTTCGATCTACACATTTGGTGGTGTAGATTAAAAATAAGTTCTTAGAAAAATAAGAGATTTGGTGTGATGGGGATACCTAGAATATAGTATAGAATTAGCATGCCTTCTTCAAATATTTAAAAGGCCCAAAAACACAAGATGAACTACTATCTTGCTATGCGTGGCTATGTTAACATTGACTGAAGATTTGACTACTCCATTTGCAAATTTGTCGAAGATTGATTTGTATATATTGTAGTCATGCAAGTCGGGTCCGGGTGAGAAGATAAAAATCCGCATAGAATTTAGATTAACTCGACCTGACCCAACCTAGTTAAAGTGGATTCAGAATTTGGATTGAGTTGGGTTAGAATTTGGATAGAATCAGATTGAGAAGTTCAGACCAATAGTTTGCGTCGGATCAAATCAGGTTCCATACGTGTCGGGATTCGACCCGACCTGATCCAATTTCAGCCCTATTAATATATATTTGACTTTCTTTATAATTCTTTGATACCATACTTGTATCTTTAATACCATATGTATAGGTTGTATTTGTATTCTATAAATACAATTTAATGATCAAATTCGTGTGACTCTTCTACAATGCATCCTAATCAACCATTAGCTGTGGATTAGTAAGATTTGATTTTGAATTCATATGATGGACAATGCTGTCTCTCGAATTAATTTAATGAATCCAATGATTCTAATCACATGCAGCAAAAGTCCCTTTTTTTGCTTGAAAAGAATAATGATTTGTGATTAAATAAAGATCCTATCATAAAAAGATACAATAAATTGAACCTAAACAAATAAGCACAGCACCTTGTATTTTGAATTTCGGCTCTGGGGTTTGATTAGCCACTTGCAACACCAACGGGATGAGAAAGAACAGGATAAATTTATACAGATTGAAATTGCTAAATTTTATTTTTTTTTATTTTTTTTTGCAAAATGCAATTTTAAAACGTTCATTTTTCTCTGGGAACTGTGGCTATTTATTTAGCAATTTTTTTTATAACATGGGTATCTCCACCCCACATTGGATACGAGGACTAATCTCACGGACATGTAAAACATTCCATTAATATATAACGGTTAAGTCTATAGGGAGTAGCACATTGGGGTTGAACTAGGGCTGAAACTTGGGTTGGATTTTAATAAATCTAACACAATCCATGTCAAAAATTATTGAACCCGACTCGAATTGTTGACTCGAGTTACTCAACCTGACTTGACCTGAATTTCTGACCTGACTCAACTCGACTGTTGTTTTATAACTTGAGGCACTTGAGTCGGGTTGCTTTAAATTTCTCAATCCAATTCGATCTTAATTTCATGAGGTTCATTTTTTCTCAACCCGACCCTAGATATACAGAAACATAACCCAAATCTACTGATTATTCAGATCGGATCATGTGGGTCAGGTTGAAACCCAACCCAAGTTTCACCCCTAGATTGAACGTGAATCAAACTAAAGACCCACTCCATGAGACGGCTTCTTGACCCGTCAGGCCTAACCCTTGTTTAGTCATTCATTGTTTAGTCATTCAATCAGCCATTTCAACCTTAGTTTTGTGATGCAAAACATGGTGCCACTGACATGGGGTATATATTATTAGCATTATTATTAATGGATAGCATGAGAAAGGAACTTTTAACTCCTTGACTTCTCTATAATTTTGAGAAATGTCCCTTCTTATGTGGCAAGTTGACATGTTGTGTGAATGGTTTGAAGCAGAAAATTTCTGTTTTAATCATTGAATGGTAGTACTATATCATGTTTTAATTATGGTGTTAACATGGTGGGCCCATCAATGACCAAACACATGGGTTCATCAGATTTTCAGATGTCTCATTCTCTAATTTAGTTAAGCCCAATAAGTGAGGATTAAATATTTGAATCATTTGATTTTATAAGTTAAACCATTAGCTTAAACTGCTTTAAACTATTTTGAACTGTGATATTAACATGACATCATAAGAGAATAATATATTGTTATAATAAAAAATAACATAATCAAGATATAAAAGTTAAAACCACATTATAATCATGATATTATAATAATAAGAATTGAAAACGACGTTTGAGTGAAAAAGAAGAAGATAAATTAAAATTATAATATCTTTTTAACTAACTGAACTGATTTTAAGCTATGGTATAGATTAGTTCAGATCCAATCAGATTAAATTAGACTATCACTTCCATATTTAAATCACTAGGTGTAATTTCCAAATCTACTTTCTTTTATAATAGAGATCTAGGGTGAGATCTACACTATCTCGAAATTTATACGGTAGAGAAGTTTGGTGTTTTGTGGGGTTCACTTTCTTTAAGAGATTCAAACAAAAAAAGTCAAGAGAAGGGTTTTTTTTTTTTTAAATGACCGAAGGTATTCAGGTGTCTCTCCCCCGACTAATCCTTCGATGCATGTGCATGTCTCTTTCCACACACATGCCAGATTCAAACACTGGGACCTTACTTTATAGTTTATACATATCCTACATAGAGTGGCGCTTCGAGAGTTACCCGGAATTGAACTCAGCACTTCAATACTGAAGTCTTGTTTCAACTATTAGACTAACTCCTTGGAATTAAAAGTCAAGGGAATTTGAGAGAAATCTTCTCACTTCTCTTTATCAAGATATAGCCGATGTATTTCTTAATTGGTTTATTTGATTGAAATCCTGCATTCTTGAGTGATCCAAGTAGGTTGAAAGCAACTCAGATTGGTTGGATCAAGTTTTGGCCTTACAAAGGCCCAGTATTGATTTGTAATTAAAAGGTATGACCCGAGGTGGCCCAATTCGCACTGAGATTGATTTTAAAGTATAAACCTGAATTGAACATTGGGGTTAAACTGGATTAAAGTTTTTCAATTTTTTTTATTTTAAAAAATGGCTTTTTTTATTATTTATTATTTTTTTATCAGAAAACATAAAAAAAAAAAAAATTAGCAACCTCCACTAATTTTTTTTTTTTTGAGGAGAGAGATATCAGCCAATATATGAGATCTAGGATATCGGCCGAGACACCAATATCTCAGTCTCGATGCATTTTCTACCCCTGGACTATTAACTCAATCTCAAAATCCACACTTTACTTAATCAATATTGTGCATATTATAAAATTTATTTTATAATATGAGATCGACTATATTTAATTAATATTAGAGTTGACTCGACTCAATGGTATTTTGTATCAAGTAAGTCAACAAGTTTTTTTTTTAAGTTTTTAAAGTTAAATTTTAATTCTCTAGAATTTTGAATGGATTCCAAATCTCAAATTTTTAACTGTGACTAATATAGGCCCCCTTGTGTATATTTTAATATCTCGCTTGGTTTAAACGTATCAGGACTTATAGCAATTACATGTGAAACACATGAAGTTGATTAAAAGATAAAAGAATTAGCTTTTCTTATATAAAGTCCAATGTAATCATTAAAGTTAGAGGTTTTTTTTCAAAAATCATAAATGAAAGGATCACATCATGTACTATAATAGAGACATTTGATGACAGATATTTTGCTATATTTATTTTTTATTTTTAATTTAGATATGGAAAACTGTGGAATTATTTGCCATAGATTTCACACGTTACATTTTACAAATAGAGTACCCATCTTAACACGGGCACTATTTTTTAAAAGGCACGAAATTTTCGAATTTTCCATTTTGCCCTTTTAGAAATCGGTTCACTTTCGAGTGAATCGGTTCACATGTCCGGTGGACCAATGAGTAAACCGATTCACTTGGAAATGGAAAGATTCAAGTTCGGTGCACCAATGAGTGAACCGATTTCTGCAGATGGATGGGAGACAAAATGAGAAGTTAACTAAAATTCGTGCCTCCTAAAAGATAATGTCCGTTTAGGATGGACACCTTTACAAATAATGCATATTGTGTCAGACCTCCCATGTATAATTCTTTAGCTGAAGATTGCACCATAACAATATACAATCAATTTCCTTAATAAAATCTCTTAATAAAAAATCTTAATATTTAATCTAAATCTTATTTTCTACTTGATTGATTTATTTTACTTAATTACATTGACAAACAAATTATTTAAAAATTGAGAGTTAAAATCCTCATTACCATTATCAAACCTTTTATCCTATTAATTTAAAATAACAAATAGCAAGATGATAAAAAGTTAAAAACCTTGCCAAAGTCTACTGAGAGCACTCATTTGAGATTGCATGCTTAGTTGATTTTTAATTTTTAAGTTGTCTTAGCAAATCAGTAGCTATTTCATTATAATAATTATAAATATTTAGTTAGTTTTTATTGGTAAAACTTATTAATAAATATATTAGTTTAGTTGATCTTTTTAGTTGATTTTTCATACGTATTTATGTCATATTATTTATTCCAAGAACTTGTATAACCAATTCCAAGACAACATGTGTGATTTGACCTTAAGGAGTCACTATATTTCATAATTCGCCACCATCCACTGATCAAAATATTGGTTGATATGTATTGTTGCAGTCTTGAGAGATCTATATTCAGAATCGATCTGCATTGTATAAATTGATGTTAATTTTATAATTAAAAAAATAGTTTCAATGATTTTTTGAGTTGAATCTGGTGTTGGGTGTGATTTTAAAATGGTTTAGAAATAAGTTATTCAAGTTTCAATTGTATTTGTCAATTTCATCATTTTCCCCAAAAAATTTGACATTTTGAATTATTTTCACCATTTTTTTTCTTGAATTTTGGCTCTAAGATTATCTCAAGAGTTAGTTTTGTGAAAATAATATTCAGTCGCACCCGACTAGTCCTCCGGGGTGTGTGAAAACCCTCCTATCTGCACACATCGGGTAAATCGATAGGACCTTACTCTATACATATTTCCATGAGAAGTAACCCTTCATTGGAGCTCCCATGGTTTGAACCCAAGACCTCCCTCTAGAGATCTTTCTCCAAAACCAATTGGGATAACCCCTTAGGATTGTCATTCACAAAATTTGAAGGGTGTTTTGTGATTTTCTAAGATTTTTCCGAGGATTTGATAAAAACTAGGTGTCGATAAAGTTGTTTTCGAGTTTCTTGTAGAAAAATTAATGAAATGATATATAAATTTTCTAGAATTAAATGCAGAGTCTTTAATGTGATTGATATAGTTTTTAGGGTATTTGTGTAATTTTTCTAATATTATGAAACTAAAAAAAATTACAACAAAAATTTAAGAATTGTAATAGAAGATGCATCTCAGTAGGAGATACTTAAGAACATAAATTTTATATTAGGTATTTCTTCATGTTGGTTTTCGACTTTATAAAAAATTTAGACATTTTCTAAAGTTTTAGGACATTTTTCAAATTTTTAGGATATACTTTATTCGTATCTAAATTTTGACATTCAAGGGTATAAAAATCCATAAAAATAACCATGTAAAAAATGCTCACCTAGGTTTTTCATTTTCTTCTATTTTTCTCATATTTTTGTAGTTTTTCTTAAAAATAGGAGAGAAAGGCTCGTATACACAATTTATTACTAATACATATTGCCTTGGCGATGTTTAAACCCCTCACAATATCCTCACTATTGAAGTTACTTTCTCATTTAAGGGAGGTCATCTTTCTTAATTTGACTTTAATAGTCTTATCTTACCTAAAAAAATATTTTCTTTATCAATTCAAAATCTATTGTCTTCTTTAAAATATATCAATAGACAAACTATCAGAGTCTTATGCAATTAAAATAGTTTTCATACATCTAAAATGACGATTTTATAAAACATGCGATATTTTATGGAATAAAGTGTTGGACAGTGAAAAAAAAGATAAATAAACAAAGTCAGATAAGTGAATATGCACATACTATGTTGGATGAGTGGTTTAAGTCTAAATGATAGAGTTATAAATGAACATATTAGAGATAATAAAAAAAAATTCTAACATACAAATTTAAAAAAGCTCATTTGAGATTAGTTGGTCACATGAGTACAAATATCGGTCTTTAAAACCTTATATATCTTCGATATCGACCGATATTAGTGGATTTTGTTGGAAAAAAAGTACGAGAAAGAAATATCAGCCAGTATCTCGTATTGGCCGATACCGATATTTCTATCCCTAGTTAGTTATATCGATTGAAGACCAAGTAAAAACATTAACATATGATATGCTTGTGGGGAAAATAAATGAAAATTGAACATCTATATTTTAACTCTACATCAAATTTTAACTTATTCGAAACCTTTAACTACTTGATCTAAAACCATGAAATAAAAGATGAATTCGTAAGTGATATTACTCATCCATTCCATGCACTTAAATCAATTAATTATGAACTTCAAATGAACTTTTGAAAGATTCTTCTTCCTTTAAAGTTTGTCTCTAGAACATAGATGAACCCTATTTAATTTTCTTGGGCTCATTAGCAAGTGGGCTTGGCTCGTGTAGAATAGACTAAATACCCTGCTTGATCAATGGAGCACAGATTCATAAAACACAAGGCCAAGTACAAAAAAACATGCTGGACTTGGGAGTTTAACATGGCTTTCAGCCTTGCCTGTCTTGGCCCATTTCAACCATGACTAGCCTCACTATTTAAATAAATGCACTTCATAGAACTTTTAAATAAAAATTGGGTGGGTGGTGGAAAGATTTTTGTTCGATTGAATATTTTAAAATTAAAATAAAATTGAACATTTGCAAGATACATTGCCTGCGTTTAAGAGAGATCCTACATTTATCCAAATACTAAGATTAATTTTGTATGCTGTTTGCAGACATTCATATAAGACTATAGAATAGATAGTTGATATCACGCCCCGCCCTTTGAGGGTCCGAAAAACATGATAATTTTTTTTTTAAATAATCCTTGATCATAGTCCATGGGTTGGATCCTCCGTTTACTGAAAGACTCGACACAAAATGTTACACGTGGACTCAAACATCTATCATAAATTTCCATATACAATCACAAATCACAGAAAATAAATATTAAATTAACCCAAAGTGGACAATATTGTGATGGATAAAATCGAATCATCATAATTGAAATCAAAAGTTATCAAATAGTTAAACTCTGTTTAATTCGTCATCTTTGAAAAAGTTCACATGAGAATAAATTTTAAGTATATAAAGATTCCAAGTTTTTTTTTTTTTCATTTTACCATGGTTGATGAATTTTTTAAATAAAAAAAATCTAAAGACTATTTTCATTTTACTATATTTAATGAATCTTACAAATATATTGTATTTTTTATTCTAATTGTAGGAAAAATTGTTTCTAAAAAGGTGAGTTGTGTCACAACATAGGTCACCCACCAATCCACTATACCTAAGTGGATAAATCTCAATTTCTAAGTCATTGATAGAAGTTATTGACAAAGCCAAAATGAGTAGATAACATCAAAGTCAACCAAATCCTTATTTGTCCATACTAAAATAATAAAGCCCATGAATGGATTTTAGCATGAAGATTGAAAAGCAATGTTAGTATTGCTCAAATAATTGTGGAATAAAGATGATGTAAGAATAAGATATTTAGAGTAAATATTAGTTGTATCTAGGAAATGGGTATCACCATTAAAAGTAATTGATATAGATTATTTACCTTTTGAAAATAGTTTATATTATTTATTTTTATTTAGTTGATTTTAAAGTGATAAATAAATAATTTAAATAAAAGTATTAGAGTAACTCATTTTCACTTTGAAAAAAAAAAACTAAATATTATGACAAACAACTTTGCCTTTATATATCACTTTAATCTTTTAAGATGAATTATGAAAAATTAATGATTATGACATTTAAATTTTAAAATATCAAACTCAATAGTTAGTATGACAAGAAAGTGGGAACGTGACCCCCCAACTCATCTGCAATTATTGAGTTAGCAAGTGACTGATAATCCAAATTCGTACAAGGTTGTTGATAGATGAGAAAGGAGAAAATTGAAATAAACAATTAAATGATGGTTCACGAATAATGGAGGTGTTGTCAAGAGCATTGTTCTGACAGGTTTTTAAATTATAATACTTAAAGAAGCTTTCACATAAATTTTAAAATTTCAATATAGAAAAATACTAGATTTTTCTTTTAAATTTAATTTAACACATGAAATATGTGTAAACAATTATTTTTTTTTAACAAAAATCTGCCGACTTTACTTTTTTTCTGGATCCATGGCAACACTTACAAGCATCGTGGATAGGATAAAACGTCTCAAGAAATCGAAGAGGAAGTGGATACAAAACTACTTGAACATGTAAAAAAATAATATTTATTTAATAATTTTATTTTTATTTTAAAAAATAAATATTAAAATAATTCATAAACTCATAATAATCTAACCAACCGTAGCACTAAAGTTTGAATTTGAATGCATCTTGGACTAGCTTTACCATGAGAATGAATCAAGTAAAATAATCAAATACTACCTATTGTATTAAACTGTCGACAACATTCAGTGTTGATTTAAATTTTTAAAATTTATATCTAAATTATAATAAATATTACCAATAACATCCCATCATTATTGTTTATGATTAAGATATGCTTATAATTAAATTTAATTCATCTTTAAGTGGGCTTCATTTATACATTATATATTTGTGCAAAATCTCAGTTAAATATTTTAAATATAAAATTTTAATAATAATAATAATAATAATAATAATAATAAATATTTAATGGAGGTTTTGGTAGGAGATAAGAGTGAAGAGGACAAAGGGTGTAAAAAAAAATACAAATCAGCTGTTTTTCACAGCCCACTGGAAACCATCCCCTCCCTTTTGCATGGCCCCTGGTTTTCAACCCTGAAACAAATATTTTGATATTTGGAAGCTTGCCTTTCTCTCCTTTTAAACCCAAACCCACCACTTCTTCCACAGGGAAAAAATTATAAATCATTTTTTTCTCCACTCTTTCGTCTCGTTCCCCAATAGAACAGAAACACATCCAGTAATTTTTTTGTCGTCGGAAAAAAAAAAACAAAATCAAGAATCAAGAATCACATTACCCCATTTCTTATTTCTATTCTTCATCACCCACACTTCAAATTCAATTAAAAAAGAAGGAATCCATATATTGAATTTCCCATTTTCTTGGGTTGCCTACTTCTCTTGCCATTTTTATTTTTTTTTCCATTTTCATGCTTAGGGTCTTGTTTGGATGAGGATTGAGGCAAGTTTGGTAGAGAATAAAGGGCAGGGAATCTGCGAATTGCCCAAGGAAAAGAGCAAATCCAACAAGAAGAACAGGAGGCGGCCCAAGAAATCGATGCCGAACGTTGTCCAGAGGCTCTTTGATACGTGCAAGGAGGTCTTCTCCACCGGTGGGGCTGGAATCATTCCATCCCCGGCAGATGTCGAACGGCTAACATTGGTTCTTGGTACGTGCTGGATCTGTTTCCGTTCCCTGATGTGATTTTTGAATTGTTAGCCTGTTTCTGTATCTGGGTCGGGCGTGGTTCTTAGTAATTCAATTGCATTTGGCCTCCATGTTTCAGGATTATTGAAATAATTTTAGTTTGGAATCCGTCATTCTAGGAAATGAAACCTGGGAATTGGAATATGGGTTTGGATCTTTCCATTTCTGGGTCGATGGTAAAAGGTTTTCCAATTCCCTGGTGAAATCTCGAACCATTAGCCCATTTTCGCATTTGGGTTCATCATAGTTTTTAAAATTTGATTACATTTGGCCCCTACATTTTTAAATGATTGGGATATCATGTGGTTTTTCCTTAGGATTCTGTTTTGGGCTTAGAATCCCCTAATTTGGTCTGAAATCTGGAAAATGGAACATGGATTGCTGAGATTTTATGGTTTTTTTTAATTGTTACTCTTTGACAAATTCATGATCTCGAAAACCTGAATATAACAGGCTGTAGAAGTTCATTTTACTCTTCTCTACTGTCTTGTGGATTTGAAAGCTATGAACGCTTTGTGTTTTTTTTTTTTTTTTGATTTTGAATGAAGAGACGCATTATTGAGAAATAATGTTAAAACTCATCAACGGTCATCAAATATGTTGGAAACTTGGAATGATAATTCTTTATTTATCCTTTTTTTTTTTAATGATATATAGCTGCTGCTTCTCTCTGATGATTGCTTTTCATCCCATTTTATGGATGATGATTGGTAATGTGGGTGGCCGTTGATTTCTATTCCACAGAAACGGGGCCCACAATAAAGTTTCTCTGTTGTTATTGTCAGTAACTTATCTTCTAAAAGGGTTGGGATGATGCTTCTAGAGATTTTAGGAAAGTTTCATTTACTAGCTTACTGTCTGAGAATTTTTGGTGGTCATCTTCTCTGCATTCATTTATTCGTTTTCTCTTGGACCATTTATAAGCCATGCATGTACTCATGCACATAAATGTGCTTGACCACACATGCTGAGCAAAGCATTGTATCATTCCAAATAAAAAATTAAATTAAACATTCAAACAATGTAGCCTCTAATTGTTTCTAGGTAAGATCATAATCATTGTCAAGGCCATTACCGCTATTCAAGTTCATTTTAGCTTAGCATTATGAAAAAAAACAAGGTACATTATTTTTCATTCCACAATTTATCATGCTTTTCTTCATCAAATTAATTGAAAGATTTAACTTTTCAAGTAATATGGATGTCCACATTGCTGTCTGGAAAAATTAGGAACGTTTTGATTGAGTCTCTTTACCCATTTACAAATTTGGACACAGACCTGCGGTGGTAGCCAAACAACTTCACATGTATATCCATCCATATGCAAACTTTTTTTTTTTTGAATAGTAGTAATGATTTATTAAGAAAAGGGGAAAAGAGTCTTTCTGGATGCGCGCTCATGGTATATGCTGATGAACATTGTGCATTAGTATGCACATTTTAGGTAGGATAGACACTTGCCTTAGAAAAGAAACAGATAGAGCACTGGCTGTTGCTATTTTAAGCTCTTGGCGAATTAATTTTGAAAGTATAAATGGAAAAAAAAAAAAAACTATGAGTTAGTCAGGCTGCATTGCTAATGTTAGATGGCTGTACCTTATCATGTATTCCACGCATACATTAACAATTTCAGTTGAACAAACATGATTACCAAATGACTTGCATGGTGGTATGTCTTGAACAACGCAACAAATACATGGATATTCTTCTTGTGTTTATGTTTATGTCCTCTCTTAAATACTCCATGCAAACATGTCTCATATGGGCTGAAGATTTTGTGATTTAGTTTTTTTTTTTTTATATATTTTGGTTGACTTATCATAACAACTTATCTAGTGCAGATGGCATGAAACCAGCAGATGTTGGATTGAATGAATACATGCCATATTTCAGGACAGTCGAGACTAAGGGAGCACCACCAATAACATACCTGCACCTCTATGAGTGTGACAAATTCTCTGTATGTTGGACTTAATCTTGCTGTTCTTGTATGTGAAAAAGGTGAATTGGCTCCTTCCATTTCATATTTTTCTCAATTTATCACTTGCTATCCTGCAGATTGGGATTTTCTGTTTGCCTCCATCCGGTGTCATTCCACTTCATAACCATCCAGGCATGACTGTTTTCAGCAAGCTCCTCTTTGGTTCCATGCACATTAAATCGTATGATTGGGCTGATATTCCTTGTACCTCTGATAAAACGCTTAAGCCTGCACACTGTAAGTTTGCACAGCTTCTTCATGGACTCCATATAGCGTATTCTCCATGCATTTTTTATGGGATTTGCTGGCTGTAACCTTTTCTAGGTCATCTGGCAGATATATGAAAATGTGGTCCCCATGCATGCACTTATTCAGGGCCTTTTAGTTATAGTCCTTTTATGGTCACGTGCCTTTTCCTTCAGAACAAAGAAATTAGATTCTTTCTTTATGAACAACTTGCAGTAGTTGTACTGCAAATTTTTTAACAATGGCCTCTAAATTTTAGAATACTAGTACCATCAGGGAAAAAAGTTTTTGTTTAGAATCTTCAAAATATATTAAAGTAGGAAGTAAATTGGTAGATTCACTTGTGATAGCTTCTTCCTCTCACAAATCATTCTGAATATCTGAATTTTTTTTACTCTCTTGTTTTTTTCCCTTGAAATCTTACAGTCCAGCCCTCTGGCTTGAGGTTGGCAAAGGTGAAAGTAGATGCTGTATTTACTGCTCCTTGCAACACATCGATACTTTACCCGTCTGCAGGAGGCAATATGCACTGTTTCACAGCAATTACATCATGTGCTGTACTAGATGTTCTTGGACCTCCATACTCTGATCCCGACGGCAGGCATTGCACATATTATCATGATTTCTCATATGCAAGTTTCTCAGGTTTGTCTTCTAATATGTTGTTTCCTTTTGGTTATGAAATGTCCGAATGCGATCCATTTAAAAAACACAGCATGCTAGTCATGCAGATCCATTTTGATGTTCTTGTTTATGGCTACGCTATTATTTTAATAATACAGATAATATTATTTGAAAGGGTCATAATGTATAACCTCCTTTGGGCCCATTGTTTGGAAAAAGGCAAGAGGTATATTTTTCTAAACATGTAGTGACCCAGTGGGAATATAGTTTGGAGTTTTTCCAATGATAGTGGGTCCCACCTTTCATGCCTCATGGAATCTTAGCAGACTAAGCTGAAGCTGGAAGATATTCAAATGTGAGGTCGGTATGATTCTGTCCATGGTTTTGAGCCCTGTAAAGGCATGGTTGAAACCATTACATAATGACCAATTATTATATTGGACCATTCTTTTAGCGTTTTATTATATTGGATGATTCTGTCTGCTTTTTTTTTAAATTATGGGAGCATCCGTAGAAATTTTTTTATTTAAGATACTGAAAATTCATCATTCTCAATGGTTTTAAAGTCATTTTTCAATCTACAAACCTTCAAATCTGATGCAACAACCAATTTGGCTTTTTGAAAAATCTGATGCAACAATGTAGGGGCCTTTTTTGGTGATAGTAGAAAATATAGCTGTCATGTGGAAACTTTGCACCTGCCAAAAGGCCCAAAACTGCTCAACAATGGGATATACTTCAACGATATGTGGATCTTGTGCAACTCATGGTGCGGCCCTCTCATCTCTGGCTGGTTATGTTCAAAGGGCCAATATTCAGATCAAGCATTTGAAACAGTTATTGTGTACAACCCATTTGGATAGCTTCACTTCATGCGATTAATTTATTGTATTTATACTGCTAAACCTTTCAGTATTGACTATTCAAACCATACCTAAACTTACAGTGGGCTGCAAATATGTTTTCTATTTGATTGATACATAATGTCTATACTTTACTGATAAGAAATGTAATATATTTATATTTTATTGACCATTCATGCTGAAAGCTAAGCTTTTGAAATAAAACTGAACGTGGCCTAAGAAAACTCTGTAATATTGAAAAAAAAAAAGGAAAAGAATACAATGCCTATTCAAAATTTCCCCCTTTTAATAAGAGTGATCATTGTCATACACTCATACTTGTATTATAAGGAATCATCCAGCTATGAAGGATTGTACGTGTACATTAATGATGCATTTACAAGGGTTAGGGTTTCTAAGTTGGAGGTCATCGTTCATCCACTTTAGAGCCCTATCATTTCACTTCACCTCTTGATTCTTGAACTTCCTCATATCCTTGTATTCCATTTTCATAATCTTCAATACATTCTTCTTTATCAATGGTGCAAAATTCTTGGTAACCAGCTTTCACAAAATAAAAATAAAAATAAACACCAGCTTTCAGACTCGCTCAAAATGGGTGTTGTTTAGGAGCTTCTCTTCCATTTCTTTAACACTTTTTTTTATTGCTTTCCTCTGTCTCTCTGATGAGGTGTTCTGTATACTCTTTCCCTCTCCACAATATAACTATCATTATCTTAAAAAAACACCTTCATCATATCCTTAAAGCATCACTATATGGATTGATGTGCATGGATGTTCAACATGTTGTTGCTGGATCAGGACTGAACTTGTCCTTTTACATTATGTAGTACTTAAGAACCATCCTGCCCCGATGATCCCGACTTCCCTTTGAGTATCCTCAAAATGGATTCATCTATTAATGTTACTCTGACCATCCATTTCTAAGGCCCTTGATGGATGGCTAGGATCATCTGGAAATTTGATGGGCTTAGCAAAGGGCATCACACTCATGGAGCCTACTTTCTATCTGATGGTCATATATAAAAGATTAAATATCACCAGTGTCAGCATATTCGAGCGGCAGTCACACATTTTACACTATGTCTTTGTGCCATAGGATTATGATTTTAGTAAACATATTGAGTGTTTGGTTGTTTGCTTATTTCAGTGGATGCAGATCTGGGATCTGAAGGAGAGGAAGGGTATGCGTGGTTGGAAGAGAAGGACAAGCCCGATGATGTCTTTGTAGTTAGAGCTAAATACAGGGGCCCCAAAATTGTAGAGAATTGATTTTAGTTTCAAGAATGCCATTGTTTTCCTTGATCTCTCCCCAGGTTGAATGTAAATATACAAAAAAGAAAAGGAAAAAGGAAGGAAAAAGGAAAGCTTAGACTGCAAATGGTAGTCCCTCCATAGAAATTTTGGTTTGCATTGAATATGCTTTCACCTTTTCTCTGTAAGTTGTCTTGGTTTTGAATTGAAATTACCTTGACTGTGCTAGCTTGCCCATTCAAGTTCTTTTTGTTTCTTTCTAGTGTTTTGATGTGTAGTTCACATTTACTAGCAATTTGTCCAAATTTAGCAACAGGAAAAGCCATGTACTTGATCATCACTGAGTTCTTCACTTCATTTGTTCTGCCTCTAGTTGTAGGTGAGAGGTGATCATATTGAAAAATTGTCAGCTGCTATTCTGCTTTTGTATTGTGGGATCAAATAGAAATGAGGATCATGTATCATGTTCAGACACAGCATGGATATTGCAGGGACACGCCATTTATGCCTCACATGGGTATGAATTTTACCTATAAGATAGAAGTACCGGGTAGAGTTCATCGCGGGAGGGCGCCCCGGTTGACATAGATTCAAATCTCTCTGCTTGAGAGCTTTGTGATGTGTGGATCTCTTGTGAAATAGTACCTTTCTGCTTGCCTATTTGGTCCCCAGCAATCAAGTTTATGTTTTAATCCCCTTTTCCAACCTTGGTTGAGGGGATGGAAATGGGTAGGGTTTGGGCCAGACTCATGCAAGGTCAAACTTGAGCTCAATTAACACAAGGAACCCCAAGCCCCTAGCATGAGCCTAACCAGCCCAGCTTGGAAGCCCAGGCCCAAGGAAAAGCTCAAGTGGATGATAAACTTTGTTATATACAGTAGAGGTCTAGCAAAGCATGTGCTCAAAGTCTCGGCTGCTTTGCTAGGTCATGTTGGAATCAAATCAATTCTAAAGAATTAGATGGTTTAATTGATCATCCTGAGGATTATCATATTGTCCAAAATGGATCTCCATAGAATCATCTTAAACCTTGACTTTTTTGGGCCAAATTAAAAGAATTGGATAAACATTTTTATATATGATGCTTAATTCAACAGTGAGAATGTATCAAATGGCCATTAATTCAAATGTGATTTTAAACCCCAAGGGTTGGCCTCGTGGTTAAGACATAGAATTGAAGTTTTGAGTTTAATCTCTACTAACTCTGATGAAGGGCGACTATCCTTAGAATATATCCAGAGTAAGGTTCCACCAGATGTATACATTCCTAAAGATTAGTTGGGCGAGATACCTAGACACCTTTGATCATAAAAAAAAATAAAATCAAATAGGATATACATATGTAGGTGGATATCCCTATTATATCGTAAGATTTTTTTTTTCTTTGAATGATTTTAAAACCATTTGCAATATGACATTTATGTAAATTGTGGTTTGTGGGTCCTTCAATGGACTCAATAGCTTCATCTTCCTCTCTCTACGCATATACCAACCTACCTCATGTATTGCACTTGTATCAATTTGATAACTAATTCAACTTTTACCATGGTTTGATCTAATTCGATGAATTCTCTCTATTAAATAAAGTTAATTTTTAGGATTTTAAAGACATGACTTCACTCAATTTTTAGGATTTTAAAGACATGGCTTCACTCAATCAAGCTTAAATTTTACAAGTTCCACACATAAACCAAAATCTTTTACATTGACTCATCCATATATGGGTCTACTAGGTTGTGTGTATAGAAATTCATGAGAACGTTTCTCGGGGATCCACATATGACAAAGATCAATTGCACACTAATGCATAAGATGCAGCTTTCTTACCAATTCATTGTGGGGCTCACTTGGCCCATATGATCACCCATTTCACACTCACACCTTTCCCCTCCTCATTAACAATGTAACAAATATTTTCGATATTTTCATTTTTATCACGAAAATATCGGCAAAATAATTTTTCTGCGTTAAAAACCCGAGTTTATAGCATATACCGTTTTTAACGGTAAATTCCCATTAAAAATGCATTTTAATCGCTAGAAACGGTAAATTCCTGTTAAAATCAGGAGATTTTACCGTTAAATTCCTATTAAAAATGTTTGAGAGAAATATACATTTTTTATTTCTGAAATATGATCTGTATTTTTAAACTTCGGTCACATTATTTATTTATTATATTTATTTTTATTATTTTTTAAATATTATATTTTCTGTGAGATTTTCTCGTTAAGTTTTAGCTAAAAATTCAAGAATTTGAAAATATCCCGCTATTAACAATTACCAATAATATTCGAAGAACGAGATTTATGACATGCTCATTAATAGTACTCGTACCAAATTTCCCATTCTGAGTTATCTAACCCATTGATCTAGCCCTAAGAAGTTTGATCCATTTTCACCATAAGATAAAGTTAAATTTTTAGGGCTCGAAAGATATGGTTATACTTATTTATTTTAAATGGAATTTTATAGTCATGATATAAAAGCAATAAGTTTTCAAACCATTGATATATGTGAGCCCAAGTGGACCCCTATAAGGGTGCACAAGTTCCAACTTAGCACACTATTATTGTCCAGCTATCCATGCATGATAAGTAACAATTTCCCTTAAGATTAGTTCTCATTAAATCTTAATACAAACTTAATCTAAAGAGGAAACAAGCTAATAAGGAAAATAGTTTTGCTTTTGTATTTAAAGATGAATATCAAAATATTATAGTAAAACCATCAATGTTATTGTAAATTTGAGTTATAGACATTGTTGCTAAATCTTACTATGGTTATCAAAGACAATCATTAGACGATAACAATTATAGAGAGACATTTTCACAAGAATCAAAGAGCTTTTCATTAAAAACCTATGGTAGTCGGTACAAATGTTAAATATGCAAAAAATAATACCACTTTTAAATGGGGTGAAAAATTCGCCTGGACCGAGATATCAGCCGATAAATTTCACTCTCCTCTTTTGTATTTTTTTTAAAATATCGGTATTTTTTATTATTTTATTTTTTCTGACTTAAAAAATAAATAAAAAACCCAAAAAAAACTGATTTTTTTTTTAAAAAAATTGAAAACGATAATATCGGCCGAGATATCAATTCGGGCCCACCATCATTTTGATTTTTTTTTTTTGAAAATGCCGATATTATGAATATTGGCCGATATTGGACCGATATATCGGTCATATCAGCCGAGAACTACTGCGTACGGCCGATACAATACGTATCGACCGATACGATAAGGCTCTGAAAAATTGTATCATATCAGCCGATATCTTCACCCTGCTTTTAATGCATACAACTGTAATACCCTGCCCCAGATTAAGCGTGTTTTAGCTTGATAATCTTATTTAATCGGTTAATCTCGAAAATTTCGGCCAGGGCTTTGAGGAAAGCCCAGGTTTGGCCCAATCCGAGCTCGTGAGCTCAGAGATCCAGCCCGTTCAGCTGGAGGGGTATTTTGGTAATTTACCGCTTTTAGTGGTGTTTTTATAAATTATATTGTTATGTGAATATTATTGGTGGATAATATTCTCTTTAATGAAGGATTTACATTTCTGATTTTAAAATGAATTTATTTTCAGAAAATGATATTTAAATATCGCCCGTCGAAAACCCGAAAGGGAATTTTAATTATTTTAAATAATTTCGGGAAGGAGATAAATTTTGAAAATTGTATTTGATGTTAGATCATTTTAAGAATGGTCTAGTTATTTCATTTCAATTCAAAATGAGGTTTCTAAATTAGTTATTTTTACATTTGTTTAATTAAGTAATTATGGGTAAAATATGATTTTTATTTAAATCAAGGATCTTTAGTAAAAGATAAATTCTGAAATTTTTATGGTGATCAAGGTTTTCAAAACCCAACCCATCTGTAAGGTTGGATCAGGTTTTTAAGTTTTTAAATTATTGCTTTTAGTTTTAAAATCGATTTTTATTAAATCTGGGGCCTATCTGCAATTTGGAAACTGTTGGAGGGCTGATTTGCAAAAGCCTGAATCGGCACTGTAGCAACATCATCGGCATGCAGCGCATGCACTGGCCGGTCAGCCCGATTTCAGGCTGATGATTCCGTCTCGTCTCATCGCCGCAGCTGATTTCCGGCATCTCTCCTTGGGCTGAATTCCTATAAATTCAGCCTTTCCCCATCGGTTTGAATTCCCAGCAAATTTTGCATCTTCTCTTCTCTTCTCTCTGTTAAACTCGGCCAAGACCCCTTGCCTTTGCCTCTATTTTGCAAACCGAAAGCTTTGAAGGAAGTTTTTTCAAAAATCCGAATTTCAGCCCAGGAATCGAAACCAAGGTATCCATTGCATCCCTCTCTAAATTCTAACCGATTTAGAATCAAACAAAACCGATTTTGGCCCCGTTTTGATGGAGAAAAACCAGTTTAAAGTTTTAAGGAAAACCATGGGTTTCATGTACCCGTGAGCTTTCACTGTTTAAATTGGATGACCCATTGAGCTTCTGAGCTCCAAACCAATCCCTATGGAAAGAGGACTCCCAGAGGAGTCCATCAGACCTGACAGATGTGAAAACCGAATCTGGGAAGCCCTCCCTTTCTGGAATCGTATTTCACCGTTTTTCCGTCGTCACTGTCTGCTGTTGCAGACAGTGGAGAAGACGACTCTCGGAAGGTCCGAGAGCCGTACTTTGGAAGGTCCGAATCTTCGGACGGTCCGTAAGCTGTGACCCTCGGACGTTCGAGTTTCACCCGAAGCCCAGAACGCTCAAGGCAAGCCAGACCTCTTTCGGATGCACCGAGCCGAGCTCGGAAGGACCGAGCCCAGCTCGGAGGGACCGAACCCACTCGGAAGGTCCGAGACCTGTCTTTGGACGTTCCGAGCTTGCAGACCCACCGAGACTTACTGTTTTCGGATTTTTCGGTTCGATTGGACTTCGGAAGGTCTGAGACCCAGTCTTCGGACGATCCGAAGTCAGGCCCCAAGTTCCGAGGCCAGTGACTTAGTTTAGAGTGGTTCGGATGATCCGAATCCACTGTACCCGGTTCCGAGGTGATGTTTCGAGGGACCCGTTTTTAAATGATAAAATATTGTTTGATTATAGTTTTTGTCTAAATCTTGATTATTATTTAATGTGTTTGATTATTTGTGATGATTTATACCCCTTTGATTAATTAAAACTGTACTAACCCCTTCTCTCTTATACTTATAGTGTAAATACTATTGTATCCGCTTTCAGGCCGACCCTATTAGTCGGGAACTGAGTGATTCACTTTCAGGACGACACTATAGTCGGGCACTGAGTGACCTCAAGGCCTACTCAAAATGTCAGCTCTGGTTCTATCCAGAAGACAACCGAGAAGTGACCCGAGGATCTAGACCTAACTCAATAAGTCAATCTGGTCCATGCCCAGAAGACAATATGAGTTTTGGACTGAGTCCCTTTATATTATATTATTATCTTGTGGATGATTTAAAAAAGATAAAAACCGAGTAGGAGACTCAATTCCATGTACCTTGGATGTTTTGGAAAAACCAGTATGATTTCGAAATACTGCTTGTATGTATACATACTATGTATGAATGTTGTGTATATTGATTGTGACCTTATCTGTTGTTTGAACAGAGACCGCGCAACCACACAATCACGGTGAGAGAACTTAACTTTACAGTTAAAATATAAACAAGTTTGGTTACTGGATATGGATACTGAACAATGAGTGGTTTCAGATTTGATGAACCCACTCATGTGCCTAGAATGGACGCACTATGGTAAGAGTGCTTATGATGTTGGCATAGACTGGACGCATTATGGTAAGAGTGCTTATGATGTTGGCTTAGACTGGACACACTATGGTAAGAGTGCTTATGATGTTGGCCTAGACTGGACGCACTATGATAAGAGTGCTTATGATGTTGGCTTAAACTGGACGCACTATGGTAAGAGTGCTTATGATGCTGGTAAATGCTATGATCAGATGAAATGTATATTATTGCTTCCACGTGCTTGGACTATTGAATCAATATCAGCCATATGAGAGATGATTTATGTCTACTGGACCATGGGTGGACTGTGGGCGTCAGTTGCTGACCCGAAGGGTGTCAGTACCGGCTATGAGTGAGCCGGATATATAATTGCAAGATGGTTTATGTCTACTGGACTATGGGTGAACTGTGGGCGTCAGTTGCTGACCCGAAGGGTGTCAGTACCGGCTAGAGGAGAGCCGGAGATATAAAATTGAAAGGATGTATTTTGATCGTGTCGGGACTTAATACTATTGTTGTCAATACGGTGCCTAGAGGTTACGGTGGATGACAGCAGTAATGGAAAGATGATGAAATGATGAAAATGATGATGAGACTTTACTTGATATTGTGATTATGTTATCAAGCATGAGATGTTATATTACAACTGTTGATTATATACTCACCTGTTGCTTACTTAACTGCACTGTTATATTTCCTTCACTTGGCTAGTTAGCTCACCCCACTCACCTTTTAGGAGATGAACCCGAGGAGGAGAACCATCCGTTTGAAGCTTAGAGTGGATAAGCTGCGGCGTTGCTTTGGGATTCCCACTGAGAGGAATACCCTTGTATTTGTGCTTTTTGGTTTTTGGAACCATTTTCCTTTATAAATCACCGAGTGTGGTGCATAGCGTGTGTTAATGTGTTGAACTAGGACTGCTGCGTTTCTGTAGCTACTCTGATATGATTTTGTAAATGATGAATCAATGGTTGGATTCTATATGTTAATGTTTTGAATAATGATTCAATGTTTGGAATTATGTATTGATGATTGTATTTTTTCTATGTCTATTTCATGGGGTAGACATATAGTACATATTTGAGTCCATATGATGAGATTATGTATGACCCTTGGGCCCAACTGTTGATCCAGCCCAATTAGAATGAGAATGCTTGTGGTTTAGTTTATCCTAAAAAAAAAAAATCAGTCGCGTTCCGGGCCCACCCTTCAGGTCGGGGCGTGACAACAACTTTATTTTCATCTTACCATTTGTCTTTAGTGGCAATGGATATGGTTGAATATGTTGCTTCCTTTTTGCGACATCAATTTTCATACTTTAAATACAACTTTTTTTCAAATAATAAGTAAGGGATATATTTTATACCAATGTATTAAATAAAATTATTTTTTATTAGCTTCAAAACCAACTTTTTAAAATATTCTCCTGATTAAATCTATGACAATAATAAATTTTATGGCCTTACTTTAATTGAAAAATATCATTTTCAAATGATTTAAAGAAATACAAAAATTTCTTTATTTAATTATAAATTTTAAAAACACTATCTTTGATTTACTAAAATTCAAAATTTTGTATTCAAAATTTTGTCATCACAATCTAAGAGGGGGTTGTCCTGATGGTCAAGATGCTTCATTCATGAAGTGAGGGCTTGAGTTCGATTTACACTCTGGACCACTCTCATAGTTGATTATTCGCTTTGAGTAAGAATGAGAAGCTTACACATCGCCGAAAGACCAGTTGAATTAAAATATTAGGTGAGACCCCGAACCATCAGTGTAGCTATCCACATGAGTGTAGTTCAAATGATTGCCTTTCGCTTCACAAATCTAGAGGTTTTAGGTTCAAGCCTCCATGACTTAATCTTAGTGTACCTTAGGGATCACCAGTGGGCTCACTCATAAAATTTTGAGATGATTATCCATCCATTTCACACACATAAACCCAAACTAAATAAATAAATTATATCATGACACCAAATTAAGACTCACAATGGCGACTATAATAGAGCTGAAGAAAATGATGTACAAAGATATCTACACGTCTGTAATAATCAATAACACCTTCCTCCCTTTCTATGCGAAGGGAAGAGAGAGAGAACCTCAGCTACGTTTCTCTTTCTGTCGGACTGACTTGCATTACGGAGACAGGGAAATAGAAAAAATATATCAGATTCTTCCGTTTGGGGTTCCAATTTCTAAGATTCTACTTTCCTCGCCGCTATGATGGATCTGGATCCTCGTCTCTACGAGCATGTGGTAATCTCTCTCTCTCTCTCCCCTACTTTGAATACCCATGTCTCGCATTCACTTAATTTCTCTTCAAATTCTTTTTAGGTATCTGTGATTATTGTTGTTATCATTTTTAGCCATTCTCCTGTTCATTCGGAGTCTGTTTTTTAAGCTCTCTGTTTCCTTGAAGCATATTAAAAAAAAAAAAAATCAAATTTTGGGTCAGTTCATAATTCATTATGTCCTTCCTTATGCCACCAGTCAACTCTTTAAAGACCACCTCCTTACTCTAATACCTTGTAATTCTTTTATTATTGTTACTTACCATTACTATTATTTTTGTGAGACTAGTTAAAATTTAATAAATAAAATCATCAGCTGGGGATGTTGGTCTTTCACATGATAAATTAGAGCAAAATATCCATTACCCGGTTCAAAACTTCAAATAATGTCATGCTGACTGAGGCCTTCTCTGGTTGCCGAATTTGGAATATTGTTGTCATCATCTTCTATGGGGATACTCGAGATTTAATGAGGGAAATCATGAATTTGGTCTATTAGCGTTTCATTAAAAAAAATCAATTATAGAGAAAATTTGGGATGGAAGTGCAACTTACTATTTTTTTTTTTTTTTTTGAAATGTAACTTCATTAATCAAGAAAAAAGGAAAACAATAACAAAGGGAGCAACCACATAACGCAAGCAACCCCGAAGAAACAAACATGAGGAAACACCTCCAAAATTAAATCAAATTGTTCACAATCTCTGAAGATAGAGAAATACCCTGACGAGCCAACTCATCAGCCTCTGAATTTGCCAAGCGAGGGGCTCAAGACACCAAATATCCATAAGACATCATGGAATGACGAATCATGTCAATTTTATCTAGATAACACTAGGGACAAAGAGACCCCACAACCCAACTGACAACAATCTTAGAGTCTCCTTCTATGATCTCCCAACTGCTCGTAACTCTTCCAACGCCAACACAACTCTCCTCAAAGTATATAACTCTGCATCTAACGCAGAGCCATTGAGGAGAAGACCCGCAAAGGATAGCACAGTCCACCCAAATCATTTTGAATAATACCTCTATAGCTTGCTAAATCAGCCTCTTGCACACAACCTCCATCAAAATTGAGTTTAAGAAGACCCGATGCAGGAGGAGACCACGCCACTGACCTAATCGAAATTGACTGTGACAAGAAATGATCCACGGAGTTCCAAGCACGACAAATATCTGAAATCGCAACTCCCCTAAATCTTCCAGAACCCACCATCCTCCAAGGCACTTTGCTCTTAATAACTTCATCAAAGTGTGTAGCAGAGGACTCTCTCCCTTTAAAAATCATGGAGTTTCTTTCCACCCAAACATACCACACAATGCTCAAAACAATGGCCACCCAAAGAGACTTTCTAAAATAACTGGCCTCAATAAGAACTTCACTAAATGAATCTAACTAAGACTCCGACAAACAGAAATCCACCCCTACAGCTGGAAAAATAAGTACCAAATCTGATATGCAAAAGTACAATGCAACTAACTATTATGGATCATGTTAATCAAAGCATGCTTAGGCATATTCCTATGCGCTAGGCCCCCTAGTCAAAGGATCACATTTATGAGTTATTATGGCTATTTTGCTGTTTATATGCTGCCATTTTATTTTGTTAATATTGGTGTCAAAAAGATACAAACTAAGGAATATTCCTATTTGTATATTTTAAAATACGAAAAGAAGTGTGCCTAGCAAGTTTTGGCTTGCAAACAAGCTGTCATGGTCTTATAGTTTTACTTGCTAAATCACTTGTGGGGCACTTGAACAAAGATGACAAGAGACAAGCTGACTTGCTTGGAATGATCTCCTCTATTGCTCGTGAGAATTTACAACACTTTATGAGTGCAGTGTTTGACCTTAGCATCCAGAGTGAGTAACGTTGAATTTTTCAATGGTCGTAGGCGTTCAAGTGCCGCACAGGCATTTGAGCAAGTGAAACTTTAAGTCCGTGACAAAGCACATGCTTTGTGCTTTAGAATCAAGGACATCCTTGCACCTTAAGTACTATGTTATGGATGATTAAGATGGCACAATCTTTTTTATGATAATAATCCCATCATCGAGAACACTAATATGAATTATAGAGGATATTAGTATAAACTAGGATGGTAAAGTTTTTGTTAATATGAGGTTCCTTTTTTTTGGAAGTTGTAAATATGAGGTATCTCACTTCCTATGTCAATGCATTTGCTGCCTCAATACTTTATTTATTTATTTATTTTTTATGACGGAGAACCTCAAGACCCCCACCTTTCCCTGAGTACGAGGGTGTTGGGTAAAACTCCAGATGCATGCAACCTCCTGCAAGCCACGGGCATCGTGTGCCTCAATACGTTATTGCTCGAGTCACTTGGAATTTTTTTATTTTTTTACTAGGGACATTTTGTATCAAATTTTATGTGGGAAATATCATAGTAAGGAATTTCATTGATATGAACTATTGTTATTAGAAATCGAGGAACTCTTATCAAATTCACTGAATTTTAAAGATCGTGTTTATTTGTGAAGGTCAATTTTTGAGTCATTTAGATGAAAGAAGTACCCAAAATAATGATACATATGATTTTCAACTCGTCATCATTGAAACCTTGTCCCATCTACTTTTTTTTTTTTTGAGTAGAGACAATGGATAGTTTCATTAAAAGGAATATTTACAAAACAAAAACTATGGTTTGTATAAGAGGATTGTACAGAGCCACAAGGAAATAGAAAGAAAAACACACAAAGCAACAAATCATAAATCCACCCAATAAGCAACAAAATCGAAGCTCTACAAAGCCAATCACTCTCTCCCACCAAAAAATAGAATCAATGAAAATTCTCCACCACTGGCACCAACTTATGAACTCTCACCTTTGCAAATAAATCAGCCACATTATTAGTTGACCTTCTCACATGGTGAAGTGAACAATCCTGTTCCTAGACAAATGCCTGATCTCCCTCACATTGTTCATTAATTTCTATGGAGGATCCTTTTTACCACTTGCCCAAGCGATAACATTAGTAGAATCCCTTTCAATAATAAGATTGCCATTTCCACGACTAGACCAAAGGAAGAGTGCTCTCATAATATCTAGTAACTCCGCTTCATTAGACTCCATTATACTTCTCCTAATACCTTGTCCCATCTACTTGGAGTTGGTTTGTATCTTCAGCTTCTCCGCTTACTCCCTAAGGGCTTTTCTTTTTTCACTCTTCTTGTTTCTCGTAACTTCTTCGTTTAAGTCCTTATTGGCCAACTATAAATACGTCAAATAATAGTTTTTTTGGACTGAAATGTGTCCAATAATATTTTGCAGTATTACTTCTGTGTGCAAAATAGTATGAATTATGAATAGCATGGGGACTGGACATACTCAAGCTGAACTTGAGACGGCTATATGAAATGTTCGTTTAACAACTTATTTGTTATTTCATGTTTTCTTTTCAAAATCATAACATGACCCGACTCAACTATCTTTGAGGTCGCAGAGTAAGAGTTCTCGTCCAACGTCCAATTTATTTGTTGTTTCATATATACTTTTCAATAAGACAGATAAGTAAGTGGGTGTACCTAAATATGAGGATGGGGGGGGTGGAGATTAGGTTTCAGGGCGGCGAGGGAAGGTTCAACAGTAGTGAAAGCGTTGATGAGGTTAGGGAATAGCGGAGGAAGGATTGGTGAGGCTTTTCAGGATGAAGTCAGACTCCTAGTTGATAATGGCAAGAGGGTGCTTTTTTGGAAAGACAAATGGTTGGGGGAGAGACCACTTTTGTTGTCATTCCCAAGACTGTTCAGAACTGCTCTGAATCAGGATGCTCTGATTAGTGAGTACTACAATGATGATGGCGATGCACTATGTTGGTCTATCCCCTATAGAAGGCCCCTAAGAGGTTTTGAAGAGGACCTCCACCGGGCTTTGATCACTCTTTTAGGGGACACCAAGTTGTGGATTGAAGGGGAAGACAAATGGATTTGGTCCAAGGAACCATCTGGTTCTTTCTCTGTTAAATCAATCCTAGATTCAGCCTGTGCCGCAAATCTGAGCAATCCGCCCTTATGCACTCTTGCTTGGAATAACAAAGTGCCCCCTAGAATCCAGGTCTTTATGTGGGCGGCCCTTAAGAGGAAGATCTTAGTTAGGCTCAATTTAAGGAGAATGGATATCCTCTTTGAAAGTGCTTCGGTTGTGTGCACTCTTTGCGGGGAGGGAGATGAGTCAGTGGACCACTTATTGAGTGGGTGTCGATTCACGTGGGGTGTATGGTGTTCCTTTTTGAGTCGTTTTGGATACTCATGGGACATACGGATAGGCATGGAGGGTATGGCCATAGAGTGGTCGGGAGGGCCTTTCAGGGGTAGAGCTAGGACGGCTTGGATGTTGGTTCCCTATGCAGTCATGTGGGCTATTTAGAAAGAGCGAAATGGGAGGATCTTTGAGGATAAGAGTGGGTCTATAGAAGAAGTTTTCGAGAAGCAAAATGGAACTTGATAGGTTGGCTTTCTGTTTGTAAGGAGTTCTCTGTTTTGGCCCCGGAAGATTTCTACCTGTCATAGGATGGGTGTATGAGGGCAGTAGGAAAAGATAGAAAACCCAGGGTTGATTAGGTTGTGCCACCTCAAAATTGCTGTAAATTTAATGTAGATGGGGCAGCAAGAGGTAAACTGGGTCCTGCAGGAATAGGTGGGGTATTGCACGACGATGGGGGTATGATGATGTTAGCTTTTTCTGAGCCCTTAAGCATCATAGAGTCGAATGAGGCGAATTAAGAGCAATTAGGAAGGCGCTTCAGATTTAGTCTAGGTTTGGGAATGGAAAGCTCATTGTTGAAGGTGACTCGACTAATGCTATCTCTTATGCTAGTAATAGGAAGTCCCCCCCATGGAAACAAGTTACTATTTTTAGGGACATTAGAAGGTTGTGTAGGTTGAGGGATATCACCTTCTCTCATGCTCCTCGGTGAACAGTATTGCTAATTTTCTAGCAAAAGTGGGAGTACAAAAACATAGACCTGCAATGGCATTTCTCTAATCTTGTCTTTATTTGGGTGTATGGGGTGATGGGGATCCTTTTTGTATCTTTTCTGTATTCGAGTTTTTTTTCTCATAGTTCTTAGATGTTTTTGTTTGTATTTCTTTTGATTGTCATGTATACATCTCCTATACGTGGTCTATCCCTCTTGTACCTCCTCCTTCATTAATCGAATTCACTCGTTACTGCTGCCAAAAAAAAAATATGAGGATGAAAGAGGGGAGGAGGGGGGGAGAAGATTAGAAGGGCTTGTTAGGTTGCACATTGATGGAGAACTTAGTTTGTAGCATAATGAAAAATTTAGTCAGGCTTCAATGAAATGTGTCATGGTGGTGCTGGTGATAATGAATTGAAGTCAGTTCATTCAGTATTCTAGGTGCTGACTTTCCTCCCATGACACCATACTTATTCCATAAAAAATTCAAATGAGACTTGTGAGCATTCTTTTTTCTCCGATGAAGAGTCAGATACGAAATCTTTAGAATTCATTTTTACTTATCGTTAAGCTTTTAATTAGTAAAAAGAAATTGAGTTCTTTTTGACATTCCTTTGTTAGCATCTAAGTACTTTTGTATTTCTTTCCTTTTTTTTTCCTGTTGTTGTAGGCTATCAACGATAACGATGTTCGCAACATTGTCTTGTCTTACCTTGTGCATAATTGCTTCAAAGAGACTGCAGAGACGTTCATTGCCTGTGCCGGGTTGAAGCAGCCTGCTGATTATCCAATAGACATGGACAAGAGAAAACGTAGGTTTTTGTTGTTGGTTATTTGCACATGGATGTTTGTAGATCTTAAAGATGCGCTTGTGTTTCAGGAAGGGAAGTCTAAACTTGAAATAAAAAAAATGTTCTTCTTGTGTTCCTTATTTTACAAATGAAGAAATTTGTGTGGGGTCCCCTCTAAATAAATGCTAACTAATACACCAGATTTTTACATAAAAAGTGGTACTTCGATTTTCACATAAAAATGGTACTTCTTGAGCATGATAGAACCATTAAAGTTTTAGATTGTGCATCTTTGTGATGATATTTGGCCCATCCCTAGTTCACATAAAGACATTTGATCCCAAACTCGTTCATCTTCCATGATTTGGATACCTATTGATGAAACTTGGTATGCATCTAATTCATGATGTTTTTTAATGATTAATATTAGCACCCTTTTTGGATATATATAGTTGGTAGCAATCTAGTAAACCCTAGAAAAGGGGTGTACACTGCATACTACTCACTGGGCCTTCATAGGTGCATGCCAATCATGGGAGAGGGTATGGATAGAAAGGTACTCACATGGGTATTGGCTGTGCAAAAAATACCTCCTGATTATCCTAAGCCATGGTTTAATGGCTTGAACTTTAAGGGTTTTTGAACTATCATGTCCAAATTCAATGTTGTGTGTTTGCTTGATGGTTTTCAAATTGGGCATGTGAAAATTCATGGCAAACTAAGTGTTGGAGATCTGGATTATCATAGGTGGGCCTTGTTGTTTGGCATATGAATTGGATGTAGTCTACATCCTGTTTTCTAAGTTTTATTTGATTTTCACCCTATATGTAGCAGGTGTTCCCTTTCAGATTTTTATCACAGAACTGTGCACTTGTTTTTTGGAGAGAGACAAAAATGTGCACTTATGGAACCATTAGACTTTGGAGCATCTGCAACCATGATATTTCGTGGGTTTTTTTAAAGGCCATTGCCTAATGCACAAAATGATCTTTGTGAGAGGCATGCATATATTGCATGGACACTTCAATGTAGGCAACATGTTTGTGTCAAACACTACATTTTTATGTGTAAAATTCGTGTCCCTACCATATTGATGACGTGTCCCTACCATATCCATGTTGTGTCCGTGCATTATAGCATATATGTGAGTGGTTCCATACAGGAGGCTGTTGCAAACTCTACTGCACAATTTTATTGTTTTAGCATTTTTGCGGAGTCCAACTAGGACCACCACTTATTGAGGGGGATTTCCGACCATAAGGGCATAGGGTGGAATCGTGGATTGGTAGTAGTCCAAAGGGTACACTAGTTACACGACCATTGCTATCATTTATATGGTCTGAAGTATCCAAGATTGTAAATAGAGAGTGGTTTTCTGCAATGGTGCTAGTATTTAGTGCTTACTCTATAAGGAACCAAAATGGATGTGATGAGGAGGTTGTGGGTCATGTGGAAGGTAGTAATTTGTGGAAAGGAATGACAAAGACCAATTGTTGGATTGAAATGGTAGTCCAACCTACTTTGTTGGGCTCACTTAATTGACATGCTTGTGTAGTGGATGGTTGGATAGGAATGACCCAATTTGATTGCCATCTTCATCATCATTAGCCATTTTTCCATCTATTTGCAGTTGGACTAGCCATTTTCTCTTCTATTTGGAGTTGGGCTTTGTTCATAGAGGCCCAAAATTTAATTTAAATTACTTCAGAATCAAATACAGAAATGAATGGTTGAATCAAATTGTTCCAGCCTTTTATTTGAAGGCCTTTCATAAAATGATTGTAATCATCATGATCGAGTTAACTTTTGAGTCCCATCTATGAAACACCCTTATCCAAATGAGTGAAATTATAGCATATCTTAAAACAAGTTTTTGGGTTTTTTTGGCAGGGGCCTTCTTTCATGGACCATACCTTTGAGTCTGAAACTCTTTTATACGTGATGGGCCCAAATCACTTAGATAAGAAAGATACTGTTGGATTCAGTCACACCTTAAGGCATGATTATTTTCTGCAGGAAGTTATCATGCCATCTATCCAATGATGGATGTTCCTTTAATTGGAGTCATGCTTGGGTCATTCTCTTCTTGTTCTTGTTGTTTTATGAGACCCCAAATGGAGACTTCCTATGTTGGTCTCTTGTGGTCATCTACCTCCGAACTGATATACATCACAAAATGACACCCTCAACCCCATCTTAAAAAAAAAGAGGAAAAAATGAGAGGACACTCCAGCCCTTTACTCACTACAGATTGAAGGCAAAACAGATTTCTTTGCACTTCATATAATCCCAAAATTTTGAACCTCTATTTCTAATTTCATGATGAAGGGATAAAGCCAAAATTTTCTTGCATTCAAGCATGAATATTTTCATCCATGTACATATGCATGTAAGAATATGTAGAAACCGTAGCCATTTCCCCAAAGAAAAGAAAAGAAAAGAGAAAGCCATAGTTTAAGAACTCAAAAAAAAAAACCTCACGCATGTCCGTTTGACTCGACTCGACTCGACTCTATTGGATTTCGACTTGACCAAGGTTGACAAGTTTGAAAAAGAATGAATCAATTCAATCGAATTTTGAGCCTAGCCTGAGTTATGGATCTCTAAATTATGGTACAAAGACGAGCACACACACAAGCAATTCATTCAGAGATGCTAGGTATTAGTCCAACAACTGTGACTTGCATATGGGAAATCCAAATGCTATAAGCCTCAATGATTTCATTGAAACTAATTACTGACATTACTGCCCCCACAAATTTGAGACTTAACTAGCAATTTCATTGATCTTAAATAGCTTGAGACTTGAGCCTCTTTGGGTAAATCTTGACCGTCTTAGTAGCAGTCTGGTAATGGTGGTGTCAGTAGCAGCGGCGGGGGCCTAAAGTGTCATGCTATAAATAAACAAAGATCTCTATTTTGAAAGGGGGGAGAATGTGCAACTTATCTTTATAGTTTTAAATACAGAACAATATTGAGTTTTGCCATAGTAGCACATTTGGCAAGGGCTCACTATTGCAACCATAAATGTTGTTTGTTGCTATCACATTATATATTTGCATATTGGTTTGCTAATTCCACAGGACAAGATCTGAATGTTTTACCATGTCTAACATGGTTGGAAAGATCAGTTTGTGGAATAAAAGTACTACGGATACTGGGCTGGAAGTAAATAACATTTTCCTTGATTGTCCATGGTACACCTTTTGAAACTGTGATATATCTACTTTTGAAAGCTTAATGTGGCCATATATAGTGGTATTTAGTATCTTGTTACGTCATTTCTACCATGAAGCAAATTTTTAGATTTGTTGCTGGAGAAAATAATTTGTTGGAAATGATACTAATTGCATGTCTCCATGATTATATATTCTAGCAATTTTCAATTTCGCATTGGAGGGAAATGCTCTCAAGGCAATAGAATTGACAGAACAGCTAGCACATGACCTGCTAGAGGAAAACGAGGACTTGCATTTTGATCTCTTGAGCCTCCATTTTGTCGAGCTTGTGTGCTCCAGGAAATGGTGAGGAAACAATTGAAGTGCTCAATATGAATTATACTCACCTTTTAACTGTACAAAATGTTCACTTATTTTCCATGGCAGTGCAGAAGCTTTGGAGTTCGCTCAGAGTAAACTGACACCATTTGGGAAGGTGCAAAAATATGTTGAGAAGCTGGAAGTACGTTTGTCTTACAAGCTACTCTCTTTGCTACCTGAGACGTATTTATTTTTTCAAACTACTGTTGCTAAACATATTGCATGGTACATGATGGAATAGTCTCTAATTAGACTACTTTGTGAATGCCTCTTCAGATCATGTGTGGCAAATGTGGCATTGCATCCATCTAAAGAAGTGACATTACATGGCACATGTTGTAAAACATAAACTCACATGCATCAGGATTTTCTCATTGTAATCTTAAGCAAGAAATTTTTGGCTTTGTATTTCATGAGAAAGTGAATGCTGTTCTTAAAGAACAAAAGATTTCTAAGAAATGTGAGAATGTAGTGGCTAGGTGTCACTTTGATTCAAGAAACTTATTACAATTAATGTAGATGCTATGCATCTAGTTGAAGACAAGTGTGAAAACATCTTTTTATTTTATTTTATTTTATTATATCTAGTATTTTTTGTTCTCCTGTTATGTGAAGGGTTGGTTAGTCATGCACATCTCATTATGAGTTATTTCTCTCTCTGGTTGCTATATACTTGAAAAGAGTAACATCAAATGTCTGAATAGGGAGACAAAAGGAAAAGGAAGCAGAAAAGCATCCATGAGGGACCTCAATAAATCTACCAGGATAAAAACCAGCCCCAAACAGGAAAAAAAGAGGGCTGGATGAGGTGGGAAAACAAAATCTTCCTGTTCGTGGGTGCTGGCGACCTGGTGAGGAATTTCAGGGAGGCCGGGTTGGTTTTACTACTTGATTCCAGTGGATTGGAGCTCGAGAAAGAAGAAAAAGCTTTGCGTTTGTTAGATTTAAGCTAGAGGAGGAAGCCAGGAAAGCCATCGCTCTTTTGGATGGCAGGGAGTTTGAAAGAAGCAATGTCAGCAAGGTCAAGTTTGGCCCAAGGAATAGGAACCAAACATGAAGAAGGTGGTAGTAGTTCCAACACGAGGGAGAAGGAAGAACTGGGAAAGAGTTGAGCTGAGTGGCAAGCCCAATACCCAAGACAACCATGTTGTGATTTTGTAGATGGTGGTGGATAGATAAAGAGATCGTCTCAAGGTCCATGGCTATTTGGAATTCCTTAGGGTTGAGCAACTTGATCATTGAGAGTGACTCAACAAATGCAATCAAATGCATATCGGGAGTGAAACAACCCCCGTGGAAGTTGGCAACAATGGTGAGGGAGATTAAGGGTTTACTCAAAGGTCGGGAAATCTCTTCCATCAAATTTAGTAGATCAGCTAATGGTGTTGCAAACTTCTTCATAAAATAAGTAGTAGACTCAAGAAGCCAGGGAATTTACTTTTTGTGACACAGAGAGATATTACTTTTGGGATGGGATGTTTCTCTTGTTATTTTGATCTAATTTTGGACATACGGGATCATCATTCGGACGACTTTGTATTTTCTTTTCTCTTCGGGTTCATTACTCCTGAACCCATGTTTTTTCTTTCCCCCCTTTGTACTTGTTCTTCTATTAATGAAAATTCATGTTACTGCTCAAAAAAAAAGATAGCATCTTCTTGGAGACTTTTGTTTGCTAGAAGTGAAAAAAATGCGAAAATTTCCCCACACTCATTTTGTTTCCTCTTAATTAATGATAGAGCATTATAGACATTTTCCTCTGTTCGGTAGGTGGTAAAACTTGTAGTTCCTTGTTTTAATTCTTTTTCTTGATAAGCTGTTTAGCCTTATGGATTTTCTCAAACTTATATATGACTAAACAGAATCTGGAGCTATCTTCTCAATATAATGAATGTTTGAACATGCACTAGGTGAAGATTGACCCTGATTACTTGATCTCATTGGTGGTTCAATTTAATTTCTTGTTTGACCTGTCTCAAATTCTCAGGTGGGGTTATTCCTTCTTTAATTTTTTCTCCCCATCCAAGTAAATTGTAATTGAGTAACTGCATGATGATGAAGGGGATATTAATTTATCCTTCTACAGCTAGTGGGTATTAGGGAGTCGAATGAGGCATAGTTGTTGGGCACTAGAAAAGCAGTGGACTTGCGAAGGGAACATGATCAGGGAATGCTTATCATAGAGGGAAACCACCATGGAGGCTCTCCTCAATTGTCAGAGACATCAGGAGGCATAGTAGCAGCTTGGATATAATTTCAATCATGTCAAGCAAACTTCAAATGGGGTCGTGGATTTTCTTGCTAACTTGAAAGTGGAGAGGTATTAACCTCAAGGGTTGGCCTGACGGTCAAGGCGCCCGCCTCAAGAAGCGGGGTCTTGAATTCGATCATTCTCAACCCCAACGGGCTTGCTTACCCAGTGTGTGTGGGATTGGGAGGCTTGCACATGCCCCAAGGACTAGCCAGGTTAAAATTGTCCTATCCCAATACAGGTGAGACGCCTAAACACCTTGGTAAACAAAAAAAAAAAAGGATAAAAGTGGAGAGGGATCATCCTTTTGTTGGATTTTTGTAATTCTGTGCCCTTTTATTATGTTGTTTCTTCAGTACAGAGCTCCCATACTGCTACTTATGTTCCTTGTTTTTTGCTTTCTGTTGTATTCTTTTTATTATTAATGAAATTTATTTCTATCATTTAAAAAGAAAAAGAAAGAAAGGAACAGTTATTGAATACATGACTATGATTTTTTACTATTGACACACGATATATAGAGCTTACTGATTCACTTGTTCATATTATGCCATTCTTTTCTACATGATCAAATGAAGTTCACTACTATTATAGGATTTTATGGCTCTGCTAGCATATGAAGAACCAGAGAAGTCTCCAATGTTTCATCTTCTAAGCCTGGAGTATCGGCAAAGTGTTGCAGATAGCCTTAATCGAGCAATCCTTGGTATATTTCCTACATTACCTGGCAGTTTGTTTATTATTCTTCTTTACACACGCGCACACACACCCACATGTATCGTTGTATATGGTTATTTATTTATTTAGCTTCTGTACAATGAATCAATTTCCAATTTGAAGGTAATCACTTAACCTTAGTTAATGATACAATCTTACATGCTTTATAACCTTCAACTCTCTTCTTGTCATGCCAGCACATGCTAACCTACCTAGCTATTCATCAATGGAGAGACTGTTACAACAAACTACAGTGGTTAGACAATGCTTACATCAAGAACTTGGCAAGGTAAAATGCGGTTCTTTGTTAAGAATTTGTTGAGCCTACTTGGCTTCTATACTTTCGAACCATTTCGCATCATAAAAAAATCACACTGTAAAATGATTTGGCTCTCTCTATGAGCTAGCTTGAAAGTTTAGGTAGGGGTTTTGAACCTTTATGTAATACCCCGTGTTTGTGTAGGCATTGATGGGAGAGAAAAAGTAGCCAGGTTGGGCGCTACTTGTCCGACATTGCTAGTTGCGTTGGAAATTCCCTGGTATATAAGTGGTAGCCTTCCTCCTTCCAGCATGGAGCCTTTTGGGAGCAACAGTGAGTTGGTTCGCCAATTGAAAGTCGTGTGGGCCGTGTATGAAGCTCAGAGCGAACAATATCATGCTAGCGGGACGGGTTGTTACAAATGGTATTAGAGCATGGTTCAACTCTCTGCCTGTGAGTGTGGGCGTGTTTGTGAACAGAGCCGGAGACGGCTCTGGTCTTAAGGAGGTGGATTGTAATACCCCGTGTTTGTGTAGGCATTGATGGGAGAGAAAAAATAGCTAGGTTGGGCGCTATTTGTCCCACATTGGTAGTTGCGTTGGAAATTCCCTGTATATGGTAGCCTTCCTCTTCCTAGCATGAGACCTTTTGGGAGCAACAGTGGGTTGACTCGTCAATTGAAAGCCGTGCAGGCCGTGTATGAAGTTCAGATAGACAATATCATGCTAGCGGGACGGCGTTACACTTTTAATTTTTGTTAGCCATATTGCCCCTCTCTATAATGGTTGGACTTGGGATGTAGAAACCTTAAAACTCTATATATGCCAGCACTAAAGCTCGGCCTTCTTAGTCCTGAATCCAGCTTGATTGACCATATGGGGGGCAAAGTTAACTACGTGTAATTTTTTTATCATGCTCAGTATTTAAAAGAGAGCTATGAATCTTCATATTTTCTATTTGTTTTCAATTAATTGATATCTTAATCAATGTGTATATTATTGAATATCAAATACAGATCATTCTCATTGGAATTTCATTACTTAGAAAGAAAATAATTGGAAGATAAAGCAGCTTGCCAAAATGCCTAATTTAGTTTACATGCAAAGCACGACAGTTTGCCAAACAGAATTTTGATTTTTTAGTGAAAACTGAAATGAACTAAAATCATTGGAAATTGCTCTTTGATCCTTGTGACTGCTCTGTAACTATTGGTAGAATCTGTGGCAGATTTTCTTCTCATTATCAAGAAACAACACAAAAATTCCTTTCGTGATTTTATTTAGGGTGTTCTTTTGTGTTTCTGGTTTTGCTTGCATACTGTAAAATGGGATCACTACATGTCAAATAAGTCTTATTTAGAAGAAAACGGATTTAGGTCCAGTGGATCTAATGTGGGACAGATTTTTACTCATGGTTAATGTTCCCGCAGGATACTGTACTAGGTTTTTTGTGCGCACACACGTGCATGGATCAATGTTCACCTAGAAAACTCCATGTGAACTTTTTCTGGGGCTGACCTAGGACCATGGCATATCATACCTAGATAAGGGGCCTACCAAACATCATCTTGAATGAATTTCTCCAAGTATGGTTTCAAGGCCTCAAAGATCAATGGTGCCTTGAGACTTAGGCTGTGTTTGGATCAGGGTGAGTTGAGGTGAGAAAGTTGAAGTCACCCTCATAATCCAAGCTCACCCTATTTGGATTCTCGACCTAAGAAACTCACCCAAAATAGGGTCATTGAGTTCCCCATCAAAGAGTGGGGAAATCATTCTGCACTCCCAACTCTACCCACTCTGCACATCCCACCCCTACGCGATTTGACAATTCCAAGATTTATGGTGTGTGTGTATATATATATATATAACTATTTTCACCTAAGGGACATCCATCATGAGGGACAAAATTTTCTTTTGTCCAAATGGAGCCCACTTGGGCCCACTTACACCCCCCTCACACCTTACCCTACCCCGTGAATTGGATCCTACTCAATTTGTACACATTTTGAGTTTATTTCACCATTGGATTGAAATCTATTTAAAACTGCCTCCATTTTTACAGTTGATTTTGGGTCCCTTAAAAATCATGGTCTTTGAAATCCAATGGACCTCATTTTTTTATGAGAAGCATAATCTAGAAAATGCTTTTCAAATGGACCCCACCCCACATGCGCTGCGCGGCGGTGCCCTAGTGATAAAAAACCTCTCTCTTTCTCTCTCTCTATATCTTTATTTATGAGTAGAGATTAATGCCATTTAGCCATTGCAATTGAATAATACACGTAAGAGCATTTTTGTGCAGATGTTGAATTATCAATATGAAATTAAAAAGAAAAAATGATTGCATGACATCTATGAATATGAGTCCAAATTCTAGCAAATTCAGTCATCCACATGGTCCGCAAGATGAACAATTTGATCACTACAGACATTCAACATGTGTATAGAGATTGGAATAAGATGTGGGCCTCATCCTGTATTTCTTTTTTACATAGGTGTGCCAAATGTTAACCAAATAAACGAATCACACTACATATTATTAGTAGTTATGCCTTATTACTTTGCAAAAATGAAATAAAAAATTTCCACCATTCTGTTGAGAAATGTTAAGTTCTTCACTTTATATTTACTAAATAGAATTTATTGAGTAGTAGATCATTTATAAAACGTTTAGTAGTGAAAGGGATAGGTAGTGGACCTCAAGGGGCATGGATCATGGGAAAGAATCAAATATTTGGAAGACTTCTCCAAGGTAGGTTTGAATGGCCCTTTGTAGGGGGAAATTTAAAAAAGGGGTCAAAATTAGTTGTTGGAAATGGTGATAAAATCAACTTTTGGAAGGATGTATGGGTTGGGGATTGTCATTTAATGGTTGATTTCCCTAGACCCTACTCTTATTTCCCACTGAAAAGGGAGCTCTGATCAAGGATTCTGTTGATCACTGGGTGTGGTGGGGTACAAGAGTTTCTTGGGCCTTAACATTTAGAAGAAACTCGTGGACTTTGAAATCACCCAATTAGGGGAGCTAGTATCAATCATTGATGATCCTCACCCTTGAAGTTGGTGCTGAAGATGGGAGGACTGGTTTAAGGAATCAAATTGGATCTTTTCATCTAATTCTTTCTACTGTCTCCTTAAACCTATCTTGCACGGACACTTCACTGTAGGGAATGTGTCCGTGTCGGACACTTCATTTTTATGTATAAAATTCATGTCCTTACCGTGTCTTTGTCGTGTTCATGCTGTACCTGGGCATCATAGCCTTAAACCGTTGTCTGATGCCTCGTTGCCTTTCAAAGTTGTTTGGTCTTCCCTCATACTATTAAAAGTGAAAGAGTTTCACTAGGCAGCCTCCCTAAACCAAATTCTTTACGTAGATCAATCTTAATTCTCGGAATTGCTCCTTGCCTAGTATTTCTCTTCTTTGTTGGAGCACAGAAGAATCTGTGGCTCTCCTTATTATTCATTGTCCCTTTGTCTATCCTATTTGGTCGTTCTTTCTTTCTCTTTTTCTTATGTGGCCAGGGTTCAGTGCCGTTCCATAAGAGAGGGCAGGTATTGTGGAAGCTTGTACCATTGGCCACTGCTTAGGTTGTATGGAACGAGCAGAACATGACAGTATTTGAAGACAAGGTTTCCTCAAGAGCCAGCATAGTTCTGTGCATTGAAATGAAGATCATTCAGAGGGCATTATCTAGGAATCTTTTTCTGGGCTATTTGGTGGACCAAGTCAATGGGAACTGGTCTCGGATTTCATGTGTTTTGTGTTGTGGTTATCTTTTGTGGTGTTGTGTTCTATTGCTTGGTTGAGTTTCAGTCCCATTTCCTCTTTGGGGATGTCCTCCCCCTTCTATATTCTCTCTCTTAATACTCTATTTTGTTCTCTCAAATACATACACATTTACATGCATATGTGCAGGTTCACTTCAGGGTTTTGAATATCGGACTTCGTCTTAAACTCTGGAGAGACTGATTTTGAGTCATATCAGCTGAGTCTGAGTTCGACTTGGTTGAGTCCTTCATGAAATTGAGTCAAAATAGGACTCGGTCATATCGGATAGGACTGAGTTTGGGTCAACTCGGCCGATTTCTGAAACCGTGGTGCACATGTTGTATAAGACTACTTTATTTATTTATTTTTATCTATTTTTTTTTATTATTATTACTTTTTTTTTGGGGGGGCGGGGGCGTGTTCAAATATTGGACTTTGTCTTAAACTCTGGAGGGACTGATTTTGAGTCATATCTGCCGAGTCTGAGTTCGACTTGGTTAAGTCCTACATGAAATTTGAGTCAAAATAGGACTCGGTCATATCGGATAGGACCGAGTTTGGGTCAATTCGGCTGATTTCTGAAACTGTGGTGCACATGTTGTATAAGACTACTTTATTTATTTATTTTTATCTATTCTGTTTTATGATTTAATTAATTAATTAATTTATTATTATAACTTTTTTTTTTTTGGGGGGGGGGGGTTGCTGGTGCTGGTGCTGGTTTGGTTTGTGAGAGCTGTAGATGTACAAGGGATCTTAGCTCATTATTTTACATCCCATATATACCTTCCCACACATTCCATATAAACCATCCAACACCAACCCACCACCGAAATATATTGACTAGGTAACACTATAACTAATACAATGGTTCCCACAATAACACACCACAAAAATACATTAAAAATGTGGATGGTGCATGATTGTTTGGTGATTATTAAGACGTTTTTTCAGACCTTGTTGGGGTGAGAAACTGATGAGGCTGAGTTATTAGCTCCCAGGAACCTTAGGAGTTATGGGCAGATATGGGAGTAGAAGGTTAGTGGTGGAAGAAGATTCTATTAATGCTTTAGGGTGGGCTGAAGGTAAAATTTCTCCACCATGGAGGTTAGCACTGGTTGTGAGGGATATAAGGAGGCTGGTACAACATAAAGAGGTTGTTCAGGAATTTGAGGTCAGCAAATGCGGTGGTAGATTACTTTGCAATGGCAGGAGTGGTTAGGTCTGATGTTGTAATTTCATCTTGTTTTGCTTTGTGCTTATCCCGTGTCTCTTATACTGTGTATTTGTATCTTTTTTATTTATTAATACAATTCTCATGTTACTGTCTTAAAAAAACATTAACAAAAATACAATACTACAAGCATAAATGGTACAAAGAAGAATATCATTCATTGTGTTTCATGGGATGTGGTGAGTTTTCACACAATATGATAGCATCATGAGAAGATGTTGAATTGGTTAAAATAAGGGAGATGCTAGATCTACTTTTATACTCTTTTATAGCCTTACATGGCAAGTTAGAGTTGGTTGGCCATTCAATAGTTAAGATACCAATCAAATGACTTGCCACATCAGCACATATTAAGGGTATAATTTCAGTGCAAGTTTACTATTTTTCTTAAAATAATTACTCTGAAATTTTGATTGATTAAAATATTTATTCTGAATGATCTTAATTAATTGAAGGCGTGAGCATGCTCTAACTTTTTAATTTTGTGAATTAGCAGGATGCACCTCCACCATTTTCTTTGAATGGTCTTCTCAAGAGCTAAATGATGGTGTCTGAGCTTGTTGCCCAAAGGTGTCTGTGGTTTGTTCCGTTCTACAAATCAATTTGGGCTGTGTATGGTTTATGGTGTGATGTTCCGTCATGTTGAGGAGACAACTGCAAATGACCTGCACTTGTAAAGCTAGCTTAACCGGCCCTCTGGTTTCTCTTTGGAATCAGGAAAGGCATCCCTTTTATCTCATCTGTATTTGCTGTTCCCACGGCTGCAGCTTCTGTTGATACTTATCAAGGGATGTGGCTTGTATTTATTCGCATATTGTAAGACATTTCAATGTTAGAGCTTTCCTATTGTTTCATTTGACGTTTTCGTCTGGCTTAACCAGAACAACCATCAAGAAAAGTAATTTAGCATTGTCATTTGGTTCCTGATGAGAACCATGGTGATATGGGCATCACTTAATTTCGTTAGGAAAGAAGAAAAAAACATCTTTGTGTTTCAGTGGCTCTACCTAGATCTGTCTGTAATTTATGAGATTTCTCTTAGAACTAGGTATTACGGTTTTCCTAGCCATGTTTTGTTGTTTTTTTTTTTTCCATTGAAAATCCTGTTTTACAGGGCATTTGTGCAAAAAAATGCGGTTGGCCAAGTGATAATGGCCATAGGCTAAAAAATTGAATTCGAACCATGACCTTCTTCCATGTATATGATTTCTAACTTACCCTTTTTTTCTTGGTTGTTTTGATTGGATGGCATTTATCCAAGTGGTGTAATAATTCTATCCTCTCACGTTGCAATGACTAAATGCAACTACTGTAACATTTTGAACCATCTTAGGGTTTGGAGTTGGAGATGGATTTTGCTTGTGTCTGTCCCAAGTTAATGGATATTTCTGCCCGTCTATGGTCTTGCCAGAAATGGATTCTAGCTGGTTGATTGGGATTTGGGAGATAGGAGGGGAGTGTTTTTACCAATTTCTTGATCGGAATATCTTGACGTCTCTTGGATTGAAGAGCTCTTCATGCCTCAGCTTTTCGTGGAACTATTTTAGATTGGGATTTGGAAGGGATGGGTGAGATGTAAGGAACGACTTTTAATAGGAGATGAGAAATAGGTTATTAGAATCCTGAGGGGTTGGCTTTGTGGTCAAGACCTATCTTGTTTGCGGGAAGTTGTGAGATCAAGTCTCAATACGAAAAGAGTCACTCTCCTTTTTCAGTATACGGCATGTACAGATTGGGAGGTTTTAGTGTGTTGCAAGGATCAGTCAGGTGAGATATCTAGATATCTCGGTCTTCTATATATTTTGCTCCTAAATTTCATTAGATGGTCTTGGACCCATTTTAGGCCACTTCTGGGTTTAGGCCATTTATTGCTCCAGGAAATGTGAGACATCTTTTTGAAGAAAAAAATTGTTTGCCAAGTTGGCAATTTGGCACTGGTTGGCTCACCTTATCCAGTGCATTTTGGCTTTTAACAAGGAGAGCTTCTTCCATACATTGTGGCAGCTTCTTTTAGGTCTTTTTTAACATTTTTAGGCTTTTTAACTATAGTACATAATCATATTAATGTGATGTTTTTTAATATGTATAAAAAATTTTCTTTGTTTATAAAACAAATGATACAATGGCATGGGTAATAGTCCTATGGGTGGGGATCTACCGGCCCACCAGGCCCAAGTTATAGATAAATCATTCATGAAAATCAGAAGCTAGTCATATTAGGCATTTTTAATTATCCAATCCAATTGAATAGATGATTGAAACAGCGTCGCTAGGTTACAGTTTTAAACAGAATGCGTAGGAATGATCAAACCAGGGGTCAAGATATCAGCCAATATTGGTAATTTTTTTTTTTTAAATAATAAGAGAAAAATATCAGCTTGCAAAGAGACTTTCTTCAACCGGTCATTTTGGTCAGGGTTTAGGGCATCTGTGCCTATAATGAAATGCATTTGCATTTTCATCAATACCTTCCAAAGTAAAATATAATCCTTAATTGTCTAATAAAAAAACAAAAGAAAAAAGTGAAAAAATAGTCGAATATAATCCTTGTTTCTAGTTTTCTTGTTTGCATAATATTTTATTCTTCTCATCCATTTTCTGTTTCTTATGGGATTCAAACAATGCAAAAGAAAGAAACAAAACATATTTTAATTCTTGCCCCCCACTTTCTGCCTCTTGACAGGTCCAATTGCATGTAAACACAAAAGGATTGTACAAAGTAATGTTCTTCCCTTATTATAGTGCAAAAGTAATGTCCTTCCCTTGAAAAGAATCTCTGCTAACAAACTGCTCTGAAATTGTGCAACAAAAATAGAGTTAAGGACACACTTTTTTAAGACTTGTATGTAATGAGCCTAACTTGACACGATAGATTCCACAGAACACTCACAACTATGAATAAATTTACATTATGGTTGCTGAATCCTATCAAGAAGCTTGGATTTCAGAGATCACCATCAGATGAGTCTTGCGCTGAAATTGGAAGATTAGAACAGAAGTTTGACGTTTCATTTTTCCTTCAATAAATTCCGAAAGGTTGTTAGAGAGAGCGTATTTCTGATTCTTGTATCTGATTGGCGAGATACTCATCCCACTCGTGTCTTGGACGACTCTGAGCATTTCCCCTGACCGTTTTTCTTCCTAAATCTTGATTCCTGAATGATTCAAGAATTCAATATGGAATGACAACTTTGCAACAGTTTGACTTGTGTTCGAGTTGAACCTGGTCATGAAAATATTTTAATTGGCCTTTGCGCGCTTCCAAACAATCACCATTCCATCAGAGTCTGATGAAGCCAGTAGGTTCTCCCCATGATTCCAAGCAATTCCGATTACTGGGGAACCATGGCCCTGAAATTACCGACATTCTGATTATATTTAGGAGACAAAGATCATTACAAAATAAGGAAAAATGTTTAGTAGGATAAGACAGACCTGTAGCTTGTTGACACATGTGTGCTTTGGACGAGTCAAGTCATAGAAATAAACATTCGAATCCTCACTCCCAGAAACTGGATGTTCAAGATGTCCAACAGTTAGTGACCAGAAATGTAGTGTCAAGCATTTTTTTTTTTCTTTTGAATTGCCAAGCATCCATGTCAACATCATAAAGCATCATAAATTAGAATATGTAGTGCAACTGAACAAATCAGTCAATTGGGCAAAATGAATGCAGTGAAGTTGGCAATGCAATGAAGACAATGAACAATTTAGTTGGATGGGAATTGGATGTGAATGTTGTATTCGTGTTTACATCATAAGTTTTGGAATTATTACCATTGAAGCTTTGTCCCATTTATATGTAGGAATGTATTAGAAGAATCATATTTGGATTTGAAAGAGTTTTACATGAGTCGCCTTGCCTCCTGGCATCCACAACAGTCACATGATATACCAATATGTGATGGAGTCCCTCACATTATAACATCTTTTTATTGGTGTATTGCACTGCTTATATGCATGCCACTTCATAGAATAGAGCCATTAGTTATCCTTAGGAAGTGCATTAAAATCCTTGACGGTACACTCGTTACTACTTTTCAGTGTCAATGGGATGCCCTCTACCCAAATCTCCAAACTGAAAGAAGTTTTATGCATTTAATTGTTCCCATCTGAATGCAATTTGTACTGCAATTGTGCATTGGAAAGCCAATTTTACTTTATTTGTGGTGATTTTCCTGTGAGACTAACTATTTTTTTTTTTGAAAATGGAGATAATACTTATTCAGTGTTTCCTTATTTTCTCACTAATGATTGTTTTTGCATGGAAACATTTTTTAAGATGAAATTATGGGATAGTTGCAAAATAACTCTAAATTGAGTTGGAAAATATTAGATCATAGGCCGCGGCTTTATGGTGTATTGGAGATGATTTCAACGTGGTCAGATTTCCCTTGGAAAGGAGCGGAGGAGGAGCCTTTTTGAGGGCAATGGAAGCCTTCTCCAATTTCATTGGAGGAACTCTTTGGTTGATCTACCGTTACTCGGGGGCCGATTCACTTGGTCCAATGGACGGGCACGGTCTTCAATGAGTAGATTGAATAGATTCATTTTATCGATAGACTGGGATGAACACTCCGCACATGAAAGTCAACTCATGTTGTTCAACCTAATCTCATATCATAGCCCGATTCTACTTGATACCAAGGAGACCGATCCAAAACCTTTTCTTTCAAAAATGTTTGGCTTGAGGACCCAAAACTAATGCTACAGATTAAGCATTGGTGGGAAAGTTTTCACGTATATGGTTGGGCAGGTTTTGTGCTATCTAGGAAGCTTCTCATGTTGAAAACAAATCAAATGAGGGTCCTGTGAGGGAAAGTAAAGACACCACTGTGGTGGAATTAATAAAAGTCAAAAACATTATGAATCTAACGATTCTACTTTTTTCGATTTTCGATTCACACCCATAGACTGATTGACGATACGATTCGATTTTGACAACATTGATTTACATTATGATTTAGGTTTTTTGGTCTAAACCCAAAGCATTACATACGATGTGTTGGGCTCCAATGTTGTTAAAATCACGTATCATAAAATCGTTGTCTTGAATTGTAAATCGTGTATTGTATATGTTACTCCAAAAACATATAGTGATGAAATAAAATAAAGGATATCTATGAAGTAATAATATGAGCAATTCCCCAAATTTTCTTTCAATATTGAGTGAATATTATATAACCATTTCACTAAAGCTCAATTTTCAAAGTTCCAACTTCCAAAAGTATAATACTAGTACTCACTCCAAGTAATGCTTAAAAGTCAACAATAATCTAAAAAGCCTCTAAAAACGGCAAAGGGTCTAGATGCCAACAACTCAAGTCTTAAAAGCTATTAAAACCAAAAGTTTATGCTTTCACATTTCAAATAGCCCTGTAATTCTATTATGCGTAGGAATCGTAGGATTTCTAAACGAGTATGAATCGCTCCTCTTTTCATATTGTACAAATCGTAAAATAAGTATCGTGTATCATAAGATTTTGACAACAATGTGTGGATGCAAATTCAGCCAAATCCAATCACGTTCAGGCCAAAAGGTGGTTGCTTCAATGCAAACCAACTTCATTTTGTAGCAACTAATTGAGTTAGAAAGAATCAAGCTAATCATAGGTCAAAATGAGCTTACCTATGAATTCTCCCTTTTCCAATGAAAGCAGTGGACAAAAGCTTGCACGGATACTATTTACTCTAGGAGCCAATTTTAGCGAACAACGAAGAGTCAAATATCCCTCGATCTCCAAAGCAATGCTACAGGAAACAACAAGCAGTTTTAGAAGAACAGTAAAAACACCCTAGGAATCAAGAGGAAGTATGATTGTAGAAACCTGAAGAAAGATATGCTTCCATCTTGAGTACATGTAAGCAACACAGGGCCCCGTGCCAACAATGAAAAGGTACGATACTGCACAGTTGTGACTGGAGATCTGTGCTTGCTGCTACTTCGATTGCGATGAGACCTAGACAAGGCTCTTGTATGGGAGTTGATGCTGACGGTGTAAATGCATCCCTATGTCACTCAAATTCTTTCAATGGAAGCTAATATTTTATCAAATTGATTGAGTAGCGGAAATGAGCAGAGCAATTACCTGAGTGTCACCACAGAAAATAAGCTGCCCAGTATGGTCATTGTCCATTGCTGTAATCTCATTCTCGAAGACAGATTTGTTAAGGACTCGTCCAGTGCTGAAATTTATTACCTAGAGACAATATTTCTTATTAACAATCATCTGCTAACTGCTTCAATTCTAATAGAAGAAATATCTACAGCTGTCATTAGTTTCTAAATTCCTTGATGTTAAACATAGCATGACAATGCAAAATGGAGTACTCTTTAAATTTTTTTTACTAATGTGGCTTAAACAGTGAGGGGGAATAGTTACAGTTATTTCCTTGCTTGCATTGCCAACTGAAAGAAAGTTGTTATTAACCTGCAAGCAAAACAGATCAGAATATGAATAAAATGTCAATCACTTAATCTATTTCAGTAGAAAAAATAACAGGTCATGTATTGAAGTATAGTGAAGTTCAAAGCGGGTAAAATCAACAGGAATACTCAGTTATGATACTGGATATTAAGGGAGAAATGCCAAGGAGTAAACTTTTGAGGACGAATCACAGCTCAAAGACATAGGACTACTGTAGTTTGTTTCTCTATAACACCATTGACTACTTAGCAGTCAAAATGCAAATTCAAATTCTGGGTCATTCTAATAAGCCTCGTAAAGTAGTTAGTACAGTCCATTAGTAGGATCCCGAAATATTTCTGGCATTGAATCCTATTCATTCATAAAGAAAAATGCTAGAGAAACATAGATAACCTCAAAGTTGGGTTCTTCGTAAGAGAAGAAAGACTGGAATAACTCATGTAGGACATCCATGTCATGACTCTATACATGATAATAGTGAGCCAATTAATAGAATAAAACACCGTACTTGATAGATTTAATAAAAAAGTCAAAATTAAAGAAAAATGATTACTTATGAAGATGTATCTCATAGATTACAGGAAAAAATAGCAAATGATTGGGATTAGGAGACCCAATAATGGAGAAGCTGAATCCACAGCACCCACCAAGGAAACTCAACATCATCATTCACTGTAACTCATTTGAAGGAGTTTGAAGCTTTTCCAACCAAACAAACAAGGTGGTTTGTCAATTGTTTCATAATAACGGAACAATATAGAGAAAAGATAAGACAGAACAATATAGAGAAAATATAAGACAGAACAATACAGAGAAAACATAAGAAAGAACAATATAGAGAAAAGATAAGGGGCATTACCCTCATAAATTTTAAAGTAAAGATGGAAATAGAAGAATTTTTGACCAAAGCAGTGGGAACAACAGAAAGAGAAGCTACAGATCAGGTAGCCAAGTGCCATCTAATCTAAGGTAAACCAGATGCCAACTGAATAGAGCATCTCTCACCTGTAGATATTAAACTTGTGGAAAAGGTGACAAATGACCTCCAAGGACAAATACAACTCTAAGGTTGCAGTTAAAAATCAATCAAGCAAGAAAAAGCATGTATATATATATATATTTTATAACTTTAGTAATAACATTCATTAGAAGTTTTAAAAGAAGACAGAAGGCTTGAGTTGTGAAAGGGGGAGGTGAAAGTTTCCATAAGGGAGTCAGTGGCCCTTAAAATTTCCTACAAACAAAACCTGTTTAGCTGAGCCATAACTATCAATATCCACTTCCACATAGATTTGAAGCCACTACTCAGAAAATCTTTTCAACATTGGGCCAAGCAGAAGCATTATTCTGGGAGATTCTCTTATAAATTCAACAAATGAATATAGACAAGTGTAGGTATAAGAAATTTATGAAGATTTCCCATAAAGCCAAGATTGCAAGAGGTCTTGGCCAAATGGGCCCAACATAGCCCCATTTATGCCCCTTCTCCGTCTCACACCACCTACTCCCTGTGAATTAATCTACACCCATTATAATGTCATTCTGGGCACAACTCACTCGTTGGATTAAACTCATGCTCCATGACACCATTAATCTTTGGGACCTTGAAAAACATGGATTTGTTGATCAAATTAAGCTGAATATTTTATGGGCACAATTCTGAAATAATGATGTGAAGTGTAGCACACCCACGCACATGTATATATGGGTCAAACTGCACTAAAAAAACTGGGTGTACAATACACCCCATCTCCATTCAATATAATAGGACCCCTTTATGATGAATCCAAACTATCAAACACACTTGCTCCCCCATGAATTCACAAATTCAAATCTGACATCCATTGGTATGAGATCTTCCATTGGACTTGGACACTAAAAATGTTACCTGTCAAATAGCGTCAAACTTTGAGCATTTTAAATCATAACTTTGTACCTTCAGCGCGTTTTTTATTTTTTATTTTTTCTTTGGGAGGTGGGGGTGGGGGGGCAGGGTGAGGGTGAGGGTGAGGGGAGCCATTATCCAAATGAAGACATCCAAGTGGGTTCCACAGTGGGTGTGTCATTCTTAATGTACACCAGGGTTGGCTGGATGGCTGATAGAATTCAGACTATCGATCACCTTAGAAGGAGATGTATGATGACTATTAATGCTTGTCCATTATGCCTGAAAGCGGAGCAAATGGTAAATCATATTCTCATTCATTGTTCTTTTTCCTGTGAGATATGGTACCACTTCTTTCAGCTCTCCAGGATCTCCTTGTGTTCCTGTTGATTGGTATTCTCTATGGAATGAGTTGGTGACCTTTAATGTCAGTTCTTTTAAGAAGGATCAGTGGAAGGTATCAGTCTTGAGTGTTGTGTGGATGATACAGCTGGAACGATACAAAAGAGTCTTCCAAGGAAGAAGTGAAGGTTAAGTAGGTGATTGAAGCATTAAAAGCCAAAGCAGCATTCTGGTTATTGACTTCTAAGTCCAAATGTGGTTTCGGCATTTTGAATATGTGCACGGATAGGGCCACTGTGGATATGTTACAGCAGCAGCATGTGAAGCTCAAGTAGAGTGGTCTTCTCCGTCTCAAAAGCAGCTGAACGTCACAAACTTAGCGAATCCTTCCTCGATTCAAGCCCGTCGGCACACTTACTTTTGCCTCCAATGCTTAAGTGAGTAAATCTTTCCACCAATTTCCTCACTCTTTTTTTTTTATAATGAAGAACCCGAAGCCCCACCCCCCACACCCTCCCTCCCTCCCTCCCTCCCTAAATACAAGGGAATTAGGAAAAATTCTGGATGCACGCAGCCCCTCACAGCCACGGGCATCAATTACTACGGGATTCAAACTTAGGACCTCTGGTTCTTAAGCCAAAGTGTGTCTACCAGTTGAGCTACCCGTGCAGAGCCAATTTGGTCACTCTTTGGCCAAGGTGATCACACCAAACCATGCACAACAACTTGAACACAAAAATGAGAGAGATGACACCAAAACTTGAACAAGAAAGCACTCAACTTGGATTCAACAGAAATAATGCTAGCTTACAAGATCTTGAAGCTATCCACCAAGCTGCAACACTTGGAGAGTTCAACTCTTTCCCAAGATCCTCTCATTAACTTGACTCCCTGCAAGCTTATGAGGGTTGAGACTTGTGTGCAAATCAACTCTACAACCCTTTTTATACTTGAGGCCTTGCCCCAATGTTGACTAAGATTGTACCACTTGTCACAATCCTACATACCATGAAGCTTCTACACCTGACTACACTCTCAAGACCTCCACAATATTCTATAACATTCCATAGAATTCTACAAGACTCTATACAACTTTAATCACTACTACAAGACTCTAAAGCACTTCTACAATCTACTAGAGAACTCCATGACTCTCTAACACCTTGGGAAGTCTTCTTGAACCATTCAGAACCTTCCAAATCATTTCGGACTCTTCTTGCACTTTCTGGGTCACTCCCGAGCATTCCAAAAATCTCTACACCGTCAAAACCTCCATTCTCTGAGTTCGGTCACACCGTGATGCACAATTTTGACACCAATCTTGGCCTTCATAGCCAATCGTTGTGTCACAGGGTCTCGACCCGTGACATGAACCTCAATTTCAACGAAAGAAACATGCGTGATTGTCTTAGAGCCGGGTTTGGCGGAGTTATCAGCGACTTTTGGGGCAACTCCTTGGTTTTGTATGCTGGGCCTCTACCCTTTTGTTCAGCTAATTAGACGGAGATGCATGCTTTATGGAGAGGTGTTCAGGAATTGTTGAGTCTTAATCCGCAGGGAGGCTGTTTGGAAGGTGATTCTAAGGTATTACAGGTTGGATAAAAGGGGGAATTTGTCCTTGGGGGCTTTTGAACAAAGTGGAAAGAGTTAGGAGACTAGTTAGAGTCTATGGTTTTTCAGTTTCTCAAGTGCCGAGGTCTGCTAATCAGCTGGCGGATGGAAGAGCTAAGGATGGGTTCCTTCCAGTAGAATCAGTCTTTAGGCTATCACAATTTGCTTGTAGAGAGCTGTTTTTAATTGTTTTTTGTGTTTCTTCCTGTGGCCCTCTCTTTGAGTGGTCTGTTTTGCAGTTTGTGGGCTTGTTTTTGCTTTTTGTAGTGTTCGTAGGGTTTGTCTTGGCAGGTAGGCTTGGGGCCAGTTTCTGTGGTTGCTGGATGTTTGTCTTCTTTCCCTTGATGAAATAAAATGGTTATCTTTCAAAAAGATAAGTTCTACACATTGTTAGTTTTCGAATATAGATGGATACATGTTGCTGCAATTTCATTTAAAAGTTCACTAAAAGTTTCATGGTTAGAAAAAAAAATTGAAAAGCCTAGAAAATAAGAATCAGTTTCCCCTAGGCCTTGTGGGGCTCACTGGAGTGGGATCCAATGCATGTGGATGGGTGACTTTGAAAGGTATTTTCTAGATGATGCTTTTCAGGAAAAAATCAGGTCCATTGGATTTGATAAGCCATATTTTGAAGGGCCCAAAGATCAACAATCAAAACGGGGTCAGTTTGGATGGATTTTTAATACCAGGGTGAGATCTACTTGAAATAAGTTCAAATTGGGTACAGCTATAGTTCAAAGGGGGTAGATGGGTATGAGGAGGGTGTGATTTCAGACCCCAGTGGGACCCACGTGGAAACCCCTGGGTGACATCACCTAGCGGAAAATTTCTCAGAAAATAATAGCCAAAGTAGAGATTATCAGCAAATACATGAATATATAAATGCAAGGGAGAGAAGCAATAATAGTGAATACCCACTGGGTGGAAACAAATGCACAACTGTGAGGAAACACCGTATATTACTCGAATGCAATGACCTTTGGTTATCTCCCAAACTCGCACAGTTTTATCCATCGATGAAGAAGCAATGTATTGATTGTTGGAAGAAAAATCAAAATCTGGAACAAAAGAAGCATTAAAAACACAGTCAACTGACATTACAAATAAACTATTTCTAAAACCATCAATACAGCTACCGAAGGTTTCTCACCATCGATTTAACCATATTTTAAATGGAAAATTATGGAATAATTTGAAAACAATAAATACAAATAGAGTTTATTCAGAGATGGATGGGGACTTCAATGCAAATGACCAAGACCCACAATTATAGATTATTAGGAATAACATGCTTCAACAGAATATTTACCACATCAATGTGCTCATCCTTACAGAACAAAATTGACAACAAATCACTTAATGACCTCATTTCCCTCATAATCAATGCCAGCCTCCAAAAGACCACAGTGGGCCCCAGGGCATATTATCACTCATGGGCAACAATCGCCCAAGTAAAATTTTTTCCCAGCAATATTTTGATCAATAGGATATTGACTCCACGCTCCATGGAAGCATACACAGTTTATAAGATTGGATCCTTAGTATTTGTAGTGGACAAACCAGCACAAGAAGTGAAAAAAAAAACAGTCATCTATCTATTTAACTCACTACACCCATCTAGGGTCAATGCTCCCTGCAATAGGAATAACAGAATCACTCTTTATTAAATTGAATAATATCTGGATGTTCTAACAATTGCTGAAAAGGTATCTGAAGGAAAAAAAAATATGACCATGTTATTAAGATTGATAAACAGAAGTCCACAGAGCACAGAATCATGACATGAAATGTTAATCACATCTCAGATAGTGATGGTCATACTTTCCCATAAAGCCATAAACCATTACTTCTTCTTCTTCTTTGAAACATTGACACGGAAACTTAATTAATATGAAGGGGAACAAAAAAGGAGAGACAAAGGTGTATTAGCGCACCAGGACTCAATTACTCTTAAAGCAAAAAATTGTGCTTTGTGTTGTTACTGCTCTTCCATATTTTATTTTTTTACAACTCTGAGGGAGGTTTCAAGACAGTGAAAGCTTTCATCCAATTAAATGGGTATTACTATCATCATGGTTTTAAAATGCCATGCATGCTAGATCTGAGGAACTCTGATATTAAATGGTCGTACAAATAAGCAAGTTGCAAATATTAGTGTATATGCTTTCTTCATTAACTTTGATATAGTATACCAACACGGTATGCCCGAATGCATTTGAATGACATTTGAAAATGCTACGTAGTCAGAAAATAGTGCACTAAAACTGAGGATGCTTTGTCTATAATAACCCGGCTCACAATAAAAGAAAAACTACCAACCAATAAAACTTATTCTAACCTGTGACATCTTTTGAGTGCCCTCTCAACTGCTGCAAAATTGTGGGAGGCTGAGAAACAGTGCAAACTGTCAAGCTTCCATCAGATGCACCATATGCTAGTAGATCAGAACTCATGTGCCCAAATTTCAAGACAGTAACTGTCAACTGTAGCTGGTTAGTTGCTAGAAAGCAAAACTCATTGTACAACTCACGTAACTTAATCATTCAATTCATTAGAAAATCACCTGAAGCTTTACAATTGTCAAAGATGCAATGCATGCCTACAAAGGAATATGCAGGTTGAATGAAGCGAAGTGGACGATCAGTATCACTCAGATTTGAACTGAAACTTGTACGGTGGCTTTGAGCTGGGTTGAAACGTAATTCCTGTAAAAAGGAGTCACTCTATGAGATCAATCTTTTAGTTTTTCTTTTAATGGAGATTAATCTTAGTACTGCACTGAAGAAAGAAAGGGATTGGACATTGCAAAAACAAAATGAAGATACTATCTATGCTACACCAGAACTATGACTTCTAAATCTAGGGATATCAGGCAGTTCTTACTCTTTTTCTTTCTCTTTTTTTTTTTTTCAGCGGTAACAAAGAGAATATTATTAAAGAAGAAATTCAATACAAGAAAAAAGGTCTAAGAGTAAAAGTAGAAAACAAGAAAATAAAAGTAGAAAACAAAAAATCAAAAACAACAAAAGCTCCAAGTGAGCGCCAAGTGGTCAAGTAGGTTCGTCATATATAACCAAAGAGCATCCACATTAAACATGGAAGACGCCAAAAACCGACATCCAGGATGGTTAACAATGTTGCATGCATGCTGTACATACCCTGCTTGAAGTCCAGCTTTCCACCTCCAAATAAGTAGAGAGTGGATTTGGAGATGAAGCCCACCGTCCACTGAGGCATTAACCAGTAAATTACCCTGATGTCAGAATTTGACATAAACATAAAGTTGTAGAAAAATCTGAAACAAGAAACTTGAAGAAATGTAAAATGCACCATTATCAATGAAATAAACCAACACAAAGACATGTATTTGATATGGTTTAGTTCAAAAGCATAAAACTGCATTGGGAGTCTTCTAAAATGTACAAAAAATTACCTCCCAAATATATTGAAAATGAAAAGTTCATGGAATAACTTCCATAACATGCAGTGCACTTCCTACTTACAAAGTATAATTATTCAATAATAATGATATCCAAAGCACTAACCTAAAGGAAACATCTTAAGTCAACAAGGTAACTCCCATGATGATGTTGAATGCATGTGATAGTAGGTTAAGCCATGAGAAAGTAATCCACGAAAAAACTCTTTGTGGTGTCTGAAGAAAAAGGAAAATCTTTTCCTACATGCATTTCACCCAATGCCAGAATAGAGAACCCTCTATAAATGCAGTATTCCTTTACAAGCACATATAAGCAGCATGGAAATCCAAAAGACAGTACTTTGATCCAAATCACAAAGACCGATTTCAAATGGAAGTGTAGAACCAAGTGGCAAAAACCACAAAATCTCACACCTTTAGCAATTAATAATCAAATGCAGGAAAACAATTTTAAGAGGGCCATTGATGGAGAAAAATAACAATAGAAAAGTGCGCCATTTCTACATCTTTTAATCTCCATTGTTTATCTTCAAGTTGAAATTTATTAAAAGTGCAAAAGCATTTTTCTTATTAGTTTGTTTATAAAGAAGTCAACGAACCACTAGTTACCTCCCAAGTCTAGACAAACCAAGCTCACCATAAAGCCTTGTCAAGACATTTCAGAGCTACCCTCTCCTAGAACCGTAGCATCTGTTTGAAAATTTCCACACCAAAAGAAAAATACTGACACTGATATTAAACCCCCACAGGCCCAAAGTTCTTCCGGCATTCTCTCTTTGGAAGCACTTATGCTTACCTCAACATTTACAAAGATTTATTCAAAAAAGATATAAGAAAGCCCAAATCTAAGGGACCATCTAAAGAGAGGTTGGGAAGACTATATAGATCAACTGAAAAAGATATATAAAGTTAAAAGGAAAATAGACACAGCTGCTGACCCACGCAGATCAAAAGTTCTTCCAACATTCTCTCTTTGGAAGTACCGAACTCTTACTTCCCTGCTAATCCTTAGAATCCTGAAAGATCTCTTCAATAAAAGGCTAGAACATCCTAGCAGCTAAGTCCCAACATTTCCCAAATTCCGCAAGATTATATCGAAAGGTATCCTATCAAAAGGACGAAGCATCAACTTTGTGTTTGTTCTTGATTCTTCTACTGTAGATGTCCCTTTGTGATTTAGGCCCCATCTATGTGATTTAAAGCAAGTACACGGGGATGTATGTATATCCCCATCTCCTATTGGTTGGGCAAAATTAGCAATGAATGTTCTTGTAGCAGATAAGCATGTAAGAATGGATATATGTATGACATATTTCTAAGCTTTCTAGCTTAATCTGGCATGAAATTCCACGATAAATAAGAGGGAAGGAGGGAGATAACTTAGTTAACTAACAAACATAATCACATAATTCATGTGTCATCATCACTTGACAAGAATTTCACTTACCTTTGTCCTGGTGTGCTTGGCTGGCTTGGAATATGCAAACTCTCCCAGTTTCTTGGTCTACGGATGTAATTTCGATAGGCAGCATAAGATCTACCATTGCATTTCCAATCCTTCAATTTGAAATGAATACAATTAGTAACACTTTTACAAGGAGGAAATGCAAAGTCCACAACCCAAATGAATTCATATCCTGTTCAGTGACATGAACATATATGCCCCCCTTATAACATCAAAGTAAGTTCTCATTTTTATGTGATCAAAATATTTACATTGTGGAACCAATCATGGATGAGGACCAATGCAGAATCATGCAATGGACCATCATATAACCATCTTACCAATGGCCTGTAAAATGGATGGCTAAAATGAGAAAAAAGGTACCACAATTAACAGCCAAAATGCAATGATAATAGTAACTGGATAATAACGATTGCTAATGGAGCCTGTTTTTGTTCCATTGCCTCCAGACAATGGATCCCAGCATATGAAAATTCTATATTTCTACACTATGGACCCGTCTATATGGAATGCCTGATCTAATCACAGATATATACAGCACTAATTTCATCAGTGAAACAGATAATACTATGATTTTGGACAAAGAATAGATGCTTTAATTTACCCTGCACAAGATAAGAAAAATATACGATAAATGCAACTTAAATGTCTTGAATTTCTCCAAGTGATAGGTTTATTTGTCAAAAAAATAAGAAACTTCATCTTTTGAGATGGAACATTAGAAATAACAGTAACAATAATAAAAACTTCAAAAACATTACATAAGATTGACAATAAGCCGACTCCATAGTCCACAAGGGGCTCCCCTAAACTAAGACAGACAACATAACCACCTCTGATTAATAGGATGCAAAAGAGGAAATTGACCTAGCTGACACTTTCCCACTTCAACTGTACCTGATTAGTGTTTCCTCTTGCAATCTAAATCAAGAATCTTAAAATCGAACTCATTGGTAAAGGGACTAAAAAAACCATAAATAAAGGACATTGTCATCATCATCACTACAGCCTTGTCAATTTCAAGGTTCTATCCAGCCCTTTTTAGGGATCACTCCATCACTGTGCAATCTAACACATTTGTCACTACTATATTCCAACTTTGTAATGGTCTCCCCTTTTCTCCTGGTATCTTGTAATTAGAACCCTTCAACTCTTCGTACCAGAGATCATCAAAGCACGTGAACGAAGAAACTCAAACAACATTTTTTCATTCTCAGTTGTACACATACACAAAAAGGGAGCCACCAGTAGATTCCCTTTAATGTACTTAATCCCGATTCTAGCCACTCCTCTTACTCCACACATCTTTATGCATGTATTTTGTCTGCTTGTCTGACTTGTTTCTTCATTGCCCAACATTCAGCTTCAATTATTAATATGGGTCTAACACTTTATCTGACAAATATCTCTCTCCAGTTGAAGCAGCAACTGATGTGATGTCATTGTCTGATTTGTAAATCATAGTCAAGCCCCCACATCATGCTACAAGTTGCTCCAAGATACTGAAACCAAACACAATTTTGACCAGATCCTTCTCCCAATCCTCAAACCTACTAAATTCATACTACATATATTCTATCTTTATTTTAACATTTTCCAAACGATAGAATTACATAACCACATAAGTCCGAAATATATATACATATCGAAAATAGCCTTATACACAATTAAACAAACTGACGAGGAAAAAATTAAATAGTGAGCCACCATAAACTTTAAATTCTTCCATCCTTGAAACATTTCTAGATGAACCAACAAACTTGAGTTAGGAAGGAACTTAATCAAGATTAGGTTTGAGAAAGAAACAAAGAAGAGGTCGTTCTTGAAAAATTTATATGCGTGAACACTTGGAAACACCTAAATATGACAAGATTATCAAACTTAAATACTCTCCACTAGTTTAATTTCAAACCATACTCATTCAGTAAAGCCAAAAACAATCTGATCCTATTAAATCAACAGCTCGTTTTGGTCAAATCATGATTCAAAGCAACATGAAGTTCAAAAGCAAGAGATGGGTGGGAGCACATTGAGCTAACTGCCTTGGGTATTCTCTTCCTATTCAATTTTCTATTGCCAATATCATATATAATTCTACTGACCCTCCCGAGATGGTAATTATTTCAGTCTCAGATTTTAGATGTAATATCTCCACACATGCATGCACACGCACAGAAAAGAAAAAAAAAACAAAAAAAAAAAAAGGAGAAAGATCTTAATTCTGATATATACTGTTGGAATTACTAGATCCATTTTCCGTCGAGTAATCTGTAGTAGAGTTGGCAAGTTTCATTATTATAATTGTAAAGTTCTCGAATTTTAGTCATTGTCACCATAATAAAAGGCATATCGTAGCGCATCCTGAGTACCAAATTGACACAACGCCCCTTATACATTTAGAGAAAAAAATAGATAAATTACGTTTATCCAAGCTTTTATAGAACTATCAAAATTTGAATTCTCTAGATCTACCTCTGCGATAAAATGCATGAAACTGAAATCTTGCCCACACCCATAACAAATACCAATGGCCTTGCCTCCATGCGGTTCGGCCCTATAACTGGGTGTGGAGACCAAGTGTAAATCTTGATAATCCAAAGAAAGATATGGAAACACAGAAATCACTTTCTGATGAAAAGAGAAAGAAGCGGAAAAGGGCACACCTTTCGCCGGTCGATTCCAGAAGAAGCCTTGTTGTATAGAAGAAATCGACGGATTCCGACATAACTGGGATCGGAATCGGGAATGTGGGGCTGAAGAAGGCAGCTGAAGAACTCTGGATCCGTCTCCTTTTTCTTCTTCTCGGAAGAATGAGATTCAGAAGAATTCTCCTCCATCCTTGGATCCAACTCAATGGAAACAGATACAGAATCAGTCTCAGAGATCGCTGGTTCCTGCATTGAATAGAAATTCGATTCAACAGACACAGTCCCCGTCTCCGACAAAAGTATACAGAAGTCGATTCATAAATTTGCGGGTTAGATTCAACTTAGATGCAGCAATTCGACGAAACGTAGTTTGTACGACATAGAAATAATTTAGATATTGTTTGAGCTTGTCTTAAAATATAAATTGAAAAAAATTTATAAAACTTCTCATTAAATGGATCATACCATCTAAATACATGGATGAGTGTGATAGATAAATAAATTATATAAATATAAATTTTTGAAGTCCGTAAAGTTTTATCTTCTATTGATCCTTTAAACTATACAATATTATGTTTTAAATTTCTACTGATTTTTAAAAATTCAAAATTAAAAGACAACATATTAAATGGACATGAAATGTTATATAATTCTTATTCTTATATTCATGTTTACATCACACGCGATAATTTTATTTAAAATGAAAATTTGAAATAAAATTCACTTTGTAAGACGGGTTCGTGATTATCACTCTAGATAATTTTCTATCTCACTAGAAAAGCATTACCAATGACAATCAATTTTAGAAACTTCTTAGGACCAAAGCATTATCAAAACTTGTTTGTTTCACATTTGAATGCTTCATTTCTTGACTCACTCTAATTTGAAGGGGAAGAAAATATGTATTAATTATAATTCAATGACTTCACAAGAAAGAGAAGTCCTCTTATCTTTCATTTTTATTAAAAATAGTTTTCATATCATTCGTAATTTTCTTTCTTCAAATTTTCATACAAACTTGAGTTGATTTGGATAATGTGAGGTTGAATAAAATAAAATTGGAGTTGACAAAGTATGCATTATAGCTCATAGAATCTTTCATTTTTTACTAAAATTATTTTTCATATCAACAGTGATTAAAAAATAACGGTCTATATTTTAAAATATAGACCGTTATTTTTTAAGCACTGTGTATTTCCAAAATTTCTCAAATTGAATATCTAGACTAATTAAAATAACCTGATAAAAATACCTTAAAACTTTAAGGTCTTTTGACACTTCCAAATGTGTTTTCGACACAGCCTAGGGATACCCTTATTTGTAAAATACTATGTTTTAAATATTTAGAGGTGTCAAAAGACCTTAAAGTTTTAAGGTATTTTTATCAGATTATTTTAATTAGTCTAGATATTCAATTTGAGAAATTTTGGAAATACACTGTGATTAAAAAATAACGGTCTATGTTTTAAAATATAGACAGTTATTTTTAAGCACTGTGTATTTTCAAAATTTCTCAAATTGAATATCTAGACTAATTAAAATAACCTGATAAAAATACCTTAAGACTTGAAGGTCTTTTGACACTTCCAAATGTGTTTTCGACACAGCCTAGGGATACCCTTATTTGTAAAATACTGTATTTTAAATATTTAGGAATGTCAAAAGACCTTAAAGTCTTAAGGTATTTTTATCAGGTTATTTTAATTAGTTTAGATATTCAATTTGAGAAATTTTAGAAATACACAGTGCTCAAAAAATAAGTTTAAAGTTTTAAAAATAAATATTTAAATAATGTTACTGCTTCCTGCTTTCGAATGAATGAAACGTTCGAATGAATAGGCCTCATTCATTCAAATGAATTGAAATTATACATGAGAATTCATTCAAATGAATGATTCATTCGAAAGAATGCCAAAATGAACTGGGCATTCATTCGAATGATTGGAAATGCGGGGGTAAAATTGTAATTTCACCCAAAATTTCAAAAATGGGTGTGTAGAGACAGGATTTCCGGGTGTGTGTAAGTGCTCTCTTTTTTTAATTTATTAAAAATATCATTTAAAAATAATATTTCATTCAATTTTCAATTTGAATCTTGTACTATGTATATTTTTTTTAAGACTAAGATGTCCAGACGTCTTAGAACACTTGAAATTATTTTGCATGCTTTTAAAAATGCTAAGAAACAAATTATTTACTTACGAAAGGTATTTAGTCATTCCTGACCCATTTTTCTCTAGGTTTTATTCATTTTGAGTCATATTTATCATTTTCCACTTTTGGAATTTATGAAAATAATTTAATAAAATAATATTAAATATTTATAAAATCGAATAGAGGCGTCTTGATTATTTTTGAGCGGTAATAGAGACGTCCTGATGTCATTCGTATAATATGTAAACTGTTTGTGTGATTTTCTTAATTTTTTCTAAAAAAATTAAATTTGATTTTCTATAATAATCTCCAGTTTCCAATTTCTTATGGAGAAAATTTTAATAAAATTAAACATAAATATTTATAAAATATGATTGATATAGTTTATTGAATGCTTATTTAATTTTCTAATTTTTCAATATTTTCATAAAATTAATTTTTAAAAAAATAATGAATTGTTATAGAAAATACATATCATTATAAGACACCAGAGAAATGAGTTTTATATCAAATGCTTTCTCACATTGATTTTTTTTTTTTTTTAAATTTGTTTGACATTTTTCAAATTTATAGCAAAACTTCAACTTCCAAAAGTCTAATACACTGAAATGAACAATTTTTTAACCTAATATGCTGACACTAGATTTTTCCACTTTTCTCTATTTTTCTGTATTTATTTCTAAAATAAAAAATAAAAGAAAGTAACCATATCGTGGCCGATGCATACATCCCGGCAATATTCTGTATCGGCTGGTATATATTGCAAGCTGTTTTTTAAACCTTTGAGATATGGGTCGATATCACAGTGATAAAGGTGGTTTTTAAAAAAAAAAATAAGAGAAAAATCTTGACCGATACCGAGAGTTAAATCACTGACCTCAAGACTATTGAAATCCTTGAACAAAATGAAAAACTAAAAAATATAAAAAAATTGGGCATTCCGCAAATATTTTATCACACTATTTTCACACAGAAATGTCACAGTAACATCTCACTTTTGCTGATATTTTAAGTAGAAAAAAAAAAAAAAAAACGGAGGGCAAGTGTTGGCATGGTGATTCAAATGCTCTAACTAAGGTTACTATGAATTATGAAAACTTGTAAACTAAAAAGTAAATATTTTAACATCCTATTTTTCTTAGACCATTTTCCTTTCAAAGGGAAAATGGCCAAACGCATGGTTAAAAGATTAGTTATAATAAAATCGTGAGATTTTGTGTATCTGTGATGTTGCATGAGTACTGTAGTGGTACACTTGTCTTGATATGACTTGTCAAATTCGCCTCATCTCAAAGCTTATGATTCATGATGCAGCATAATAATTAAATATAAAATATATTCTAATCTATTTTTTAATTAATATAGAAAACAATATACTGATTCACTCTTCTACACAATCGGTGACAGATTTCTAAAGAAGAAAGATGTGATGCTATATTTGTTATCTTGGAAAACAAGCTAAAAAGTTAATCTAGGATTGGAGTGGTGGTTAGGAATCCACTTCAAGAAGAGAGTCTTGAATTCGACTCCTACTCCATCCCAAATGCGTGGCTCCTTGTAGAATTATTCGGTGTGGGTCATTAAGGAGGTTTATACATGCCCTAGGAATTAGTTGATGCTCTAAGAAACTGGGACACCTTGGTCATAAAAAAACAAAAAAAGTTACGAAGAATCTGTGAAGAATCCAACAACAAAGCCGGGAGGGACTTCGTATATATACAAAGAAAGCCTTAGACAAGAGTGGCATTAAGGAGCACTGCACAAGCAGGTATCTGAATTCCTTGGGAATTTGAGAGGTTTCTGAGATTGGGACAATCACTACTACTTTTTTTTGGAACGTGGAAACCAGCCGACCCTACTTTGTGATGATCATCGGTAAAACCCCGGATACATGACACCACCCACCAGCACCATGTATCAGATTAGTCGTTATAGATATTCGAAGTCCTGACCTCTAGCATAAACTAGAGATACCTAACCACTCGAACAATATAAGCGTGAGTGAATGATGTAAGCGTGAGTTGGTTGTCCCTCTAGCTGAAATTCAGTGGTTCTGAGTAGCAAAAACCACCAAGTATAAAGGACTGTCCATAGGAAACAATGCAGCATTACCATGAATTTATACAAATTGTAAAACTGAAGATAGATAATCAAATCGCCCAAATAATGGGCAAAGAAGACATGTACAGGGCATTCATTCCATGGCGACACCCCCCTCCCTCTGGCACACCACAGGAGTATTCCTATTTCTCATTTTTGCTCTATAGTAAAATTCAATACTAAGTTAAAGCAATAGAAATATTACCAGTTGGATACCTCTGCCTCCGGCACCGTCTGGTTGTTTTACCCCAGCCTTGTAGGCTTATACCACCACTCCCCTCAACCTCCCCTTCCCCATTACTACACTGTGTTGGCAGTAGACCCGCCCAGCAACCAGCACCAGCTGCAGCTGAACCTCTTGGTCGTCGCCTTCCCCTTGCCCGGCAACGCCATCCATTTCTAGCTGCATTTCTCCTTCCCATACCTGTCTCCCAAGAGCATCCAGTGGCTCTCATCAACCCTCCAATTGTCTGGATATCCTCAGTAACTTCATGCCTTGAAAGGGACACAAGACCTGGCAGAATATCCTTCTGAAAATCCCTCCTTTGCCTCCCTCTCCTCCTCTGGGTTTTCCTTGGACGGGTTAGAAACATTGAGGGGCTTGCTTCTTCCTCTTTTTGATTTTCCTGCTCCAGGGGCTTGCAACAGTACTCTTCCACCTTTGTCTCTGTCAGTTTCAATGTCATGGCCTCAAAGAAATCAACCCCATCATCCGATGAGTCGTTATCAGCATCAACCTTTCCCTTTGGTACTGCCGCGACAGTATTATCAAGAGTATCTTCATTCAAAGACACCACTTCTGAGAACCAAAGAAGGGATTCCCTCAGAGCAGCTGATGAAAGGTGAGCACTAGCATCATCCAAATGGCTACTGGCACCTGATGACATAGCAACAATAGCTTCGGCTGCACTTCTGACAAGTATGTCCTGTGGATCCTCCTCAAACTGAATCAGCTGGCGAGGTTCCACTGCATGGTTGGCTCCTAGAACTACATCCTGAGGAATATCCTCCAAATGCAATGAAGTAACCGGAGCTTCCAAATCAATCTCAGCTGCAAAATCAACAAGGGCTCCTGAACCAGATGTTGGAACCTGTCTTCCATTTATAGATGAGGCCTCTGATTTTGGAGGTTGCTCTTTACTTGAGGCCATCACTGAATTCAAATTAATGTGATCTCTAAAATCCGATTGACTTTTATCAATCTCATTTTCTGAGATCCGATTCTCTGAAAGGAGCTTCTTTTTTGAGTTTGGCAATGTAGGACCATAAGAAACGTCACCATGAAATGAAGTACCTGATAAACCATTTTCAGTATCAGCAATTTCAGGTGGGTCCTGACATGAAACAGAGAATGAGCTCAAATGACACTGATCCGTTACAATTGTAGGGAGTACAAAAGGAACACCAAAGATCTTACTACATGGGCCCCCAGCCAGCTCCATTCTGGGGGCTTCTGCAACCTTAGTATCTGCAGTAAATGAAAGATCCTTCATATAATCAGGACCTTTCCCTGTTCCAATTTTGTTTTGCACTAGCTGGTATCCCATTTCTTGGTTAGATAATGTCTGAGAGCAACCATGTCGGAAACCCGAATCCATTTTAGTCACAACAATGCTTACAGATTCATCACAGCATGGCTTTGTTCCGAGCCATGGAATTTCCCTTGAAGGATCTTCATGCTTTCCCTCTCCATCATTAAGCACAAGATTCCCTTGAGGATACATTCCATCTCGGAATCCATTACGAAGAGAGGGATTAAAATTCATATCCTTAGTAGACTTCACATCTACGCACTTCATAACCTTTGATACCTTTCCCAGACCATGGACATCAACATGTTCATAAGATGAACAATTGCTACCATTTGAGCTCAGCTTCTCAATGCCCATCAAAGGGGATTTCAAATGCAATGCATTCACCTGTGTTTGAAACCCATGACTAACACCATTCTGGGAAGGCAGTTCACTTGCATCACTCAGGTGTGATCTCAAGCTAACATTAAGATCCCACCTCTCTTTGGCAACACTGGGGCTCTGAATAGATGGACTGGAACTTGAATTCTGCCTCTTTGGTGCAAAAGATCCATTAAAGCATGAAAGTGCCTGAACTGCTGTAAATGTGTGATTCATACCATCAGCCAGTTTTCTCTGGGTCAAAACTGGAGCAGCATTGACATCATAATTATCAGAAACAGCTGGAAGAGATGCTATTTGAGGAGCCATCTGTTGTAAAAAGTTTGAGACAGAGGGACCGGAATTTCTGTTAGAGATTTCTCCGCAAGTTGCTTTGCCTCTGAACAATTCTTCTTTTTTAACCTGATCTCCTGATGAAAGAAACTGTGGCAATTCATAAGTTTCCTCAAGATAATCTTGTAACCGTTCAGATGACATGGGCAAATTCTCATGGCAGAGAGTCGAAGTAGTGCATCTTGGGTTGCTTCTACTTTGCCCTGTAAAATTGCTATCAGCATTAGTGCCAACTAAAAATGGAAGAAGTACAAATTAGAAATAAATAAATTATATAAAGCTCAACAAAGGGGATTTTACTAGTTTTTAACAACCATTTTATTGATTGATAAAAAGAATAATCCTGCAAAGAGACAAAGAAATGAACAAGCCACACAGCCCACCAAACAAAGACCAGGAAGCACTAGGGATGACTAACTACAGATTTAGCTAGATGAGAAGACCCCTGTTTGACTAACTCATCTGCCTAAGAATTGGCAGACCCGGGACATGAGATATTACATAATTGGTTTTCTTAACAGCCTCTCTAATCTCCTCTATTCTGCTCAGCAATCTCCATGAGCAGATACTGCCATTGGCTCACTGGGAAGAGTCCCCTTCCAGAATAGCTCCATGGAGCCTATCTTTTCTAACTCTCCTCCATAAGGCTAATTTACATGACAAAAAGGGCTGCCACCAAGTGATGGAAGTGGATCACCGTGATTTCAATCTGCAGCCATATTTGGCTTGGAGGAGGACAAGTAGGGAAGCAATGGATCCGGACTCAGGCCGGGCCTATGCCGCACCAGCCCGAGCCCAAGCCCGACACAGGCTTAAGACGTGCTCAAGCCTGGGGAGCCCAACAAAAAGCCGGAGCCTAAAGGAAAGCCCGAGTAAGACATTAAATCAATTTAGCATGAGTGACATGTATATCACAATAACTAGTCCATTTTCCTTATTTTTTTATTTATCTTATTAAAAAAAAATAACCATGAGGATAGAAAATATGTCTAATGAGCTATAAGTGGACTAAATTTCAGTCCAAAACTCAATTTATAGCCACTTAATCTTTAGCAGTCAAAGTCACTAAGCACTCAATTTTTAAAGATGTCTAGTGACTTTGACTGCTAAAGAACAAGTCGCTGTAAATTCAATCTTGGAATGAAATTACTTGTAGCTTATCAAGCATACATTCAATCCTAGAGTTGATTTTTTATATCTATCTACAATATGAAAAAGATGCATCAATTTTTCGAGCCAGGTATCAGGCTTCAGGCTTGGGCATTAATATGGCCAAGCCCAGCCAGATTTTTAAATGGAGTTTACTTTTAGGCACGAGCCTGGGCCCAATTAAAAATTGGGCTACAAGTTATGCAGTCGAGTTCTATTTTTCTCTGGTCAGGCTTTTCGGGTCTTTGGGCCAAATTACCATCATAACAAAAAGTAAACCAACTTCAAGAATGCAGCAGATTGGTCATGTCCTACCTGATGTTCCAAAGCAGGGGAGAAAACGAAGACATTGGCAAAAACATCTATCTATCTATCTATCTATCCAATCTACCCATATTTTGACTCTGAATGCACCATCCTGTTGGCAGCTACTACAAACAAGAGAAAAGAAACCATCATATTAGATGACACCAATCAATCTCTTTCAACATCAACAAAGTCTTCACTTCCTTCTAGACTCCCATTTGGTTACACCTGTTGAATCCCATTCCCAAAGCAATATTGCATGGAAATATATGAGCATTCTTACTGCTCCAGTGCTCCTCTTGTTGCCCAAAACTCAGCCTAGTTGGATTCCTTGCACCTCCCGAACCTTAGACAAAGGTCAGCACCTTCCCTCATGATCATGCAAAACAACCTTCCCTGCTATCGCTAGTTTGCCTCTTGTGACTCTTTATCATCATTGAATTTCAAAGATCCTTGTTTTTCAGCAGCACCATTTGAGCTACATCCCCAATTTCAAATAATGCCCTTTTGGGAGTTTCCACTTTTCCTTTTTCTCTCCACTCCATCTCCCGTCGTACATGCTTTCCAATTTCACTAGAAATTGTTAATCTCCCTTATAGATAATCACTTTGACACCCCCAGGTTGCCACATTAAATATTTCCCTTATATTCATATACCTTCCATCAAATACTCTCTCATTTCTCTCCTTTAAATTAGGTCAAACCACAAAAGCTGGAACTAGCTTCCACATCACCCTTGCACCAGCAATCCCAACACGCACAGAACATAACTCCACAAGTATTTGCAAAGGTACAGTATGGCACAATGTTATTCAATCATATCTGAAGATTGTCTCTTATGAAGATCTTTCCTGCAATTACTGATCATATCTGAAGATTGTCTCTTATGAAGATCTTTCCTGCAATTACTGATCAGTAAAAGACTTCAATTCTAGTAGACACCAAACATCTGATGCTCCAGCAAATCGAGAGAACTTGCCAGATGAAGTGCTCAGTGACAAAATCTGACCTTAGTCATCGATTTGATCCCTTTCAGATTGTTCTTCCCTTATTCTCTGAATCCATGGAGACCCACTAGCCATCCTCTGCTGAAATTGTGGTCTGAGAAGTCAGACTACAAACTCACCATTATCTACAACACCCACCTTCGCCTTACAATGACATATAGTGCATCATCCAAAGGAATGATTTCGTAATCACTTCCTTCGGCCATTGCATGTTTTACTTAGAAAGAAAGAAACTGGACAATCTTTTTTTTCTTTCCTTTTTGAAACAGTAACAAGAGATAATTTAGTAATGAAACAGCAGAATCTTTGAGGAGTGAGAACAAGGCATATTCCAGGCATCTACTATTGCCACAATCAAGTCAAATATGGGCATCAGTAACAAAGGAATTCAAGAGCTACTCAGAAGAGGAATTATGGAGGAATTAGGCCTCCATGGACTATGGAATCAACCAAGGACCAGTATTACAAAGAAACCACCTGTAATTATACAATCTTGTGTTTATAGGATTCAGTTTGTTTGTCTCTTCCCATCTGCTCCTGGGGCCATCATTTGGTTGTACATATATCTCTTCGCTTCAATTAAATTTTTCTCATTAGATAGATAAAGATAGAGATACAAATAGAGATAGAGATAGAGATAGAAAGATAGATATAGATATAGATATAGATATAGATACAGATATATATACATATATATATATATATATATATATATATAATATATATATATATATATGTAATATATATATATATATGTATATATATATATAGAGAGAGAGAGAGAGAGAGATTTCTCATTATCACTGGTAAGAGGGTGTAGAGGGTACTTTAATGCATTGTGAGCAGGTGCGCGACACTTAAAACGTGACAACTGCAGTCCCATATACTCACTCAAAGGTCCTCGTAGAGCTTCAGGTATGAGGAGAGCCATCAGTGCTTGTGTTGAGAGGTTTAAGCAAGGCATTCAGTTTAAAGTGGGAAGCGGTGACAGAGTTAAATTCTGAATGGATCCTTGGTGTGATACCACCCTCTGGTTACCCACTTCCCCTCCCTCCACCACCAATCTCTCTCTCCTTCGGGCTTCATTTCTGACTTCTACTCCGTTGTTGGTGAACAAATAGTGTAGGATGTCATTCTACGTCGGAATCTGACTGATGCTGAATTAGATGAGTTCTCAATTCAGATCCTAAGTTCCTACCTAATTTGATTCTCTTCAATGGTGGCCATACCCTTCTGGCTATTACTCTGTTAAGTCCTTCTATACGTGGAACAACCAGAACAATCCTCGTGTTATAGTCAACCTGCCATTTGGTCTTCCAAAGCTCCACCTAGGACTATCAGCTTCCTCTGGACCGTGAGATTGGGGAAAATTCTTACCCAAGATAATTTGCATAAGAGAGGTAGAGTGATAGCCAGTAGGTGCAACTTATGCCTTCAAGCCTCCGAGGAATCGAGGATGAGGATCATCTCCTTATCCATTGTCCTTTCTCCCATGCAGTTTGGAGATCTGTTTTGGTTTTTAGTGGCCTATGCCATCCTCGATTACTAAACTTTCCTACACTTGAGATTGTTAAGGTTTCCCCAAAGTGCTCCTTTTTGTGGTGTCTAGCTCTCTTCGCCACATGTTGAGTCTTTGGCAGGAATGTAACAATAGATTATTTAGGAACTCGACAAAATCTCCCCATGTTGATACCAGTTGGATCCTCGCTAAATGTTGTTCTTGAGCCTCGACTCTTGATGACTTCCAAAACATCCCCAAGACTGAAATCCTTTGAGCCTGGAAAGTATGCATCAATCTGTCATGAAGTCTTGTTAAAGTTTTTCGTACTTTGGGCCTTTTGTGGGTGTACAAGGTTGCGGGCTTGTTTGCTCTTTTTGTTATGGTTTCTTTTGTATTTGCACCTCGGGTGCTTTTCAATTATTAATATAGTAACCATTTCAAAAAAAAAAAGAAGCTCCTTTCAAATCAAATCTCAGCGTGGGTTTTGGCTTCATGGGAACCTTGCACATAAACTTCTAATCTGTTCATGGTCATATAATAGGCATAGTATGCATGTCGTTCTAGACCTATCAATGACACTTGCGGCATCCCCATCTTTCATCCAAGAGTCCTACCTGTAACTTCTTTGGCCTCAAGTGCTTGAGTGGCCATTGGACATCTTCTAGACTCCGTTTCAAATTTTAGTTCATTCTGTCTAAGATTATGATTCACATGCTTCAATGGGGGCAAAGCAGATCCATTTAGTGGAGGGAACATTTACTGATCCCTCCCCCTCCTCTGTCAATCTGTTGGCAGAAGAGAAAGAAGGAATTGAAGGATGACTGAAAGAACATAAAAATCGCCTTTCAACATAGGTTATTTCCCCCCCTTTTTAAGTTATAACATTCAATTGATAAGAAAAGATGATACATAGAGAGCAGAAGAGGGTATCCAAGGTGGATAAACCCTAACTTGAAACAGAATATATAGAGGAAAACAAATAAAACATCTCACTTCAAAGAAAAGACTAAAAACGTAGCAGATCTTAAGTCCCATGCTTTCCTAGATGGTCCACTATCCCATTTGCTGACCACCTAACAAGGACAAAGAAACATTCACTACTCTCAGTAAATTCTCTACTTCACTTAAGGTAAATAAAAGTCTCTATCAAGGCTTCCTCCTCCCTTCAGCCCACCCACATTCACTAAATCTCTCTCGATGAAAAGCTTTCCACAGAAATAGTTCTTGAAAATTTTCATCGCTTCCTTAAATGCTTGAAACTCTGCCTTGTTTAAATCTATTATCCTTATGGACTTGAGAAGAAAGCGAGTAATAGACCCATGGAGACATGAAGTATTCCACCTATTTCCACTAGCACTAAGTCAAATTAAACATCATGTGACATACGGATTTGGGCAGTAGTAGTACAGCTGGCAATGTGAGGGAGAAGAAGATTATGTTCAGTCCTAAGTCTTGTCTGTTAAATTGCTCTTGTATAGTCACCTTTTTGCCCAAGTTATTGCTCATTGATTCTGTTCTGTAATTGAGTATTGCTCCTATTTATGCGTGCGAGTGTGGGTGAGTGTGAGTGAAGGAGAGTGAAGAGAGAGATGTTCCTTCTTGCTTCATTAATAAATTTTACTATATACTAAAGTTAGAGCCACGCTTTCTAATTCTCAAATTTGAGAGATCTGGTAACAGACTCATGTAGATCACATTAAAAATGCCTAACCTCGTATTGGATCCATCTGGTCCCACGAGACAATCACGTTATCAACTTATCATGTGTGTAGACAATCATCTTGTACATCATCACGAATATACACTCCAAGAACTTCTTGGCATCAGTCACTCCTTCAACTAGAAATTTCTTTATACTCAAAATTATTAGAAAATGAGAGGGACAATAAAATCACTGAATATTTTGTTATGTTTATTTCACTGTACATCAATGAATCTCTCATGATATCCAAAGAGATAATTGAGGACTCTAAATTCCTAATTGAAAGATACATAATCTCTCCCTAAATCAATTACAATCAATCATAATCTTAAACCAATCTAAAATATATCTTAACCCTAATTTCCTAATTGAGAGATATACATAATTTTTCCCTAAATCTATTACAATCAATCATAATCTTAACACAATCTAAATCATATCCTAATATATCTTAACAACCCCCTCAAATTCAAATGAGTCCCACTTGAGTTTGAACTTATTTAATTCATAAACCAACGGCCAGATGATACCATCTGATGGAGCAGAAGCAAATCAATAGTCGAGATGGGCCGGTGAAGCCAAGAACAAAACCAATATTCCATGTGTAGACCAAACTATGGATGAGCAAAACCAGATAGAGATCGGCATTCTAGCGCATGAGATTGACAAATCCAAATGATCTCATTGGTTGGAACCAAGATCGAAGACAGAAACAGACAGCTCTGGAGCACATGAATTAAGGACATCAAAAAGAAATAGATCTGCATCAAAAAGGAGCTGAACCGATGCTACAACGATCAGATCCAACAGACAAAGGATCCTAGGTGAGAGTTGTTGACCTAGGTGAGATTAGGACCTTTGATTTTTCCCGGTGAGTGAAATTTTTTTGGATCCTCTAATCAATTTCCGGGGCTCCATATAAGATTGGCCAGAATGAGATTAGCGTTGGGTGATCGGTTTCAATTTCCTTCACTCTCTAACTTTAATTTCTTAAAAAGGCAAAATTTTACACTTCTATTGCGGATTCGTGTCATTAGACCTAACCTCCAATTTCTTCAATTGGAGCCTTTGGCCTAAACCAAATCTTGTTGTCAAACTACTTTGGTTTTTCTTTCAAGCTAGATACATCAATTAGTATCTATCATTTTCTTTAAAATGAGAAATGAAATTTTCTAATGAGTTCACAAGAAGATCAAGTTGAACTCAACAATTCAATTGTTACAGAGGCAAAGCTTACTAGAAAGAGGTTGAGAATCATTTGACCTACTCCATCAACCTTATTGTGGACAAGCATTCTTGCAAAACAATGGGCTCTGACTCTAGATAAAAAATCTGGAACGGAATATTTAGCTTCATGTATGAGGCAGAGGTCCAAGTCCAAAATTGATGTGGTCAAATATCGGTGCACGGTGATACTAGTATTGGTGATATATCAGTGAAACGTGACCGTATCGGTTCAAAAATATTTTTTAGTAGAAAATAGAAATATATTGTATCACCAATACTATCATTGCGGCGATATCTCGGCCCAGTATCAGCCATATGTGACTGAATCGGCCATATAGGATACGTATCAGCTGAAATGAATCGAAGAGCCCCAATAATGATACATATCAACTAATATTTGGACACCTGGTATGAGAAAGTAAGGACTTATCTTCTATAACTAATTCAAGACCTAAAATGTGGGGTATGAAGCTAAAGATAGGTTCCATACAAATGGATAATGGTTCCTCTATGATTTACGGGGGAAATTCTACTCGTCTGCCACTTCAGTAAATGTTTTTTTTTTTTTTTTGAAAGGTAACTATATGGTTTATCTGAAATTATCCATTGAAAGCCATCTGCATTGCAATACAATGAAAACCACTATGTGAGGCCCATCTAGGTAGGACCACTTGCAAGGTCTATGCATATGGAAAACCAACAATGAGTCCTTCCACCCCCCACCCCCCAATCAATTCATCATGGAGATGGCCTAAGTAACCTTTGCAGTGGATCTCAAAAGTAATTGACTAGAATCCAACATTGACACCTGGAAAACAAGTGAATCCAATTTACAAATAATATGCAACATGGGAAAACCACTTTTAAAATTTCTTACACCAAACTTTACCATGCATAAGCCTAAACAACAATTATAATGAAGTTTTGACATTAGCTTTGGTCTTGGTCAATTATTATAGAAATCTTTTTTTCTTCATGGATTCCACCTTGCATACCAAAAGGGACGAGGAAAATACCTATTTACACATCTAGCTTTTACCCGTTCATGAACTTCCTGTTACAAGCCTATATACACTAGACCATATAGTTATCATCTGTGACTAAGTTGTTGAGACTGCAACAGATATAGTATAAGCCAACTGTTATCATCACAAAAAATACTGTTATCTAGACAGAAGTGTACATTCACAACATAGTTTAGAAACTCAAGAAAACGACCTGACTTGCCCTAGTAAACTTTCCTGGATTTTGAGTTGCTCAAGGAGGTTTACCTGGTTCCATAAAAAGACTCAGAAAACTCACCAAGTTACTCTATTAGATTTTCAGTCAAAATCACGTTTCAAGTTTGTAAAAGGTGATTCACTGAATCACCGCAAGAAAGAGCATATATACAATCAACAAGAACTTGGGGAGCTCTTACCAGCTTCAATGTTATAGGATGGCCATCTCTGCTTATAATCTTCATTTTCTGAATATACGATGTTTGGATGACTCTTGTCATCTATGGCACTTTGCTTGTCTTGGAAGAATTCCTTAGACTGACCTATGCTGCTCAAATTCTGTTTCATAGGCAGTTGTTTCCCTTTGGTCTCTTCACAGCAGGCCACATGACTTAGATGATTAACAGGCACTGAAGGTTCTGCTTCCTCACCACAAATTCCTTGGATTGGTTCATTCAAGTCAGCCAAGCAGCGAGTATGGCGACTAGGTGAACGTGAATCTAGTTTCTGAAAATCTCCATGGCTAGGCTTGTCACCAGTGCCAAGAGTCCGTTTCACATAACGTTCAGGTTCAACTCCATAATTTTTATTGAGATGATAAACTGGCTCTAGAGACACCCCATTAACTTTTTCCTTTTCAATTCTTTCCTCATCTTCACTGTCAATGTATACCTCAGCTGGAAGTTGCAAGTCAAATGTCCTTTTCTGAATCTTCTTGTGGTTAGAACCCAAGGATTCACAACCATTTGCACTAACTCCACTCTTGATTGGATTCAAATCTGACTGCAATTTGCTTTCCTTTAGGAAGTCTAGTGGAGATTGTCTATCTTCAGTGCCAGCAAAGGACTTGCTACAAGGGGAGTTCATCATGGGCACAGTAGGGATTTGCCATAACTTCTGGCTGTCCCCCGCTAGCACTCGAGATGAAAATGGATAAACATTTGATGTCTCTATGGGTATGGAATGCTTGTATGGTTCTTTCCTCTGAACCGCATCCATCAAGTCCCTCTGTATTCTATAAAGACGGTGGAGCTCACAGACCTGGATCACCAGAAAAATAGATAAATTTATTCAAAAATTAATATTGGTGTTTTCAAGATTGAACAAGTATTTGACAACCACAGTCACTCAACTCGATGACCATGCTTAAATTTAGAACATAACTCCACTAACTCATAATTATTATTGTACCTTTCTGGAGAAAAAACTCACCGTTATACGACAAACATGATGATCATTTAGATAGTTTTTAAAGAGGTGTTTGAGACATTTGGGACCCACTTTAAAAAAAATCCAAACCATTTACCAATTTTTTCTAACAAGTTTATATCCATATTACTCATTAATTATGTCAAAATGCTGGACCACCATGGGATAGTTCAAACATAAGGAGTGTGATGAACCTTATAGAGTTTCTAATCATGTACTTCTCATTTGATCCATTCAATGGTGGATCTAAACAAAATTCAAAAAGAGGCATTGATGCAAAAATGTATATAGAAACTAATCAACGGTTTCAATTTTCAAAAGTGGCTCCACATATTCCAAAAACTGCGATGGGCTTCCATCCTTACCATTAGGATGGCAGCATAGTATCATTCCTCAATTTTAAAACTCAAGAAACGCATACAAGTTCCAAGATGAACAGCAGTCAGGTCCTCATAGCCCAGGTGACATGACTAAATATCAAGGTTATACTAAGATTTACCCAGACAAAATTAAGCAGGGACAAACATTAAACTTACCTGATTCCTGAATATAGCTTCATGCTTAAGCATTGTCTGCTTTAGCACTTCCTTAGCGTACTCTGAATATCCATCCACGGGCATTGGCATAAAACCATTGTAGTATTGACCATTTCTCAACATTTTATCTTCATAAAATGGGGACCAGCTACTTGTGCTGGCGTCTTCATTTAGATCCCTCATGGAGTAAGATCCTAGGAAATAGCTTTTACATTGCACTTTTGTTCCCATTCCTGCTGACTCTCAAAATCCAGCAGAAAACTATTAATTGCATCCTTCGAAAGAACTTTAAATAATGGCACAGAATCCTGCCAATCCTCCAAAACCAGCAGAAATATTATCATATCCTCTAGAAGAATTTAAACAAAAATGCACAGAAATGCTACAATGAAATGATTTTCAGTGCAAAAGAAACATACAATGATAATCAAAGGTAGCAGGAAAGATGTAAACACAATTACAATTCATAATGAAAAGGTGTAAAAAAAGGGGACAGAAAAATATGGAACTTTGAGGTATCTACATAAAAAGGTCGCTCCACTGCTCTTGAAGTACATCAACATCATAGAAGCTGTTATCCCATCTAAGGTCAGATTTTTTTAATGGATCTGGGATCAGCCTTTTAAGTTCCATTTTTTCCACTCAACCCTAACTTCACCGCTCCATAATCAATCCAAGTCTTTACTGGTCTCCACCTTCTCCATGTTCCTATAAAATTCAATTCTTTGTGTTTGATTATTTCATGTCTTGTGTGTGCAAGTGTGTGTCTAAAAAGCAATGGTTTTCAAAATGAAACCACAGGAGTCTTTCATAAATCAGAAATCAAAGTACACAACCCAATTTCTTCTTGGCAAAACTCAAGATTAAGGGGTCTGCAAGCTTTTATTACTAATAAATGCTAGATGCTGCTAACTGTGCCTATGTGTGTGTGCGTGTGAGAGAGAGAGATGGGCAGGGAGGGAGGGAGCGCGAGAGAGAGAGAGCTGATAAGCATCTTAACAAAAATTGCCACGTAGAGTAATTCATAATGTACCATAAAAAAACAAATTTAGGAAAAAAATGGAAAGGAATGTAATAATCAAATAACAAAAACCCAAGTAATGAAAGAGAAAATTTAAAACCCAAAAAAAATAAAAACAACTAAATGAAGAATATAGAGGAAAACAAGGAATGCAATTATTTAATTATGAATGCCAATCAAAACACCAAAAACCAACCCATCCCCCTCTCCCAAAAAAAGGAATTGAAAGATCAAATTGGACACATTTAAAAAATATCTAAATAAGAATTACGCTTAGAAAACTATAAACGATCCACACATCAAAGACCAAACACCCATTTATCCACAATAATGAAAGACCAAAAATTGTGGAAATGAATCCCACCCCACCTTTATGCGAATCACCTATTCATCAAATGGGAAAAAACCTCAACACCAAAAACAATGAAATGATGAAAGAAAAGCACAGATCAAAAATTACCTTAAACCCACATCTTCAAGCATCCCTTTACGAAGCCCCAATAAACACTCAGCAAATCCCAATCAAACACAAACCTCACCATGGTAATTCACATTCATCTATTACAAGAAAGCCACTGAAACGAGGTCACGGATTATCGAAAAAGCCAAAGCCAAAGACAGCAGTAACGGAGAGCTAAATCCTGCAACTGGGTTTTTTTCCGAAGCCATTGGAAGAGCTACGATCGTCATAAACCAAAGATAGATAACGAGATTCAATCGGCAAAACCCGAGAGTGAAAACGAACATCTGGGTGGGTTTCTCTCAGAAAACACTATAAGAGGTTCGATCGTCGTGAATTCGAAGAACTGGTGAAGAGATTCAATCTATGAAAAGCAGAGAGTGGTAACCAACATCTGGGTTTTTCTCAGAAGCCATCGGAGGAGCTTGGATCGTCATAAATTGGAAAACAGAATGGGAAATCGGATCTGCTGGGCCAGCCTCGGACACAGAAAGAGATCCCAGATAAGAAAATCTCCCCCTCTAAAAACATAAGACCTTCCAGGAACAGTGAGTGACAGGGAAATTTGTCAGTATCTGGTCTCTTTCATTCCATACCTTTTCTCTTTCTCTTCCTTGATCTTTCTTCCATTTTCCTGAATTCTTTATTTATTTTTTGTTTTTCTTTTCTCTGGGTTTTTGAAGAAAGGGAGAGGGGAGAGGAGAGGAGTTGGGTACTGGGATTTTGAGGAGATTCTCTATCAATCTTCCTTTCCTTGCTTTTGGGGTTTTGGTTCTGAGAGTATTGGAGTCTAGAACCAAGAAATGTTTGTTTATATATCGAGGGAAAGGACGAACAGCTGCCGCTTCACTGCAGCCACAGCAACAAACTCCCAAATCTCCCCACACACACCCATCTTTCATTTTCTTTCTTTACACTCTTTTTTTTTATATATATTCCTCCTATTATTTCGGTTGGGGCCACAAGCCTACATCCCTCTGTTGTTAGTCTTGGGATTTTTTGTCATATGCCTGATGGATTTTGTATCCACATGCTATACTGTACCATCATCTACGTTCTGTTGTACAAAATCAAACATTGATTCTATGAAGACTTGGCAATGGATTGGATCCCCAAGTTCTACATGAGTTCTTTTATGACCAATCTTCGTCTAAATCTCGTTATCCATATATAATGAGCAAATCAATCGGCAGTAACTCCCTGCGAGAGTGGGAATTCGACTCAATACCATTTACTTTCAGCAACCAATGTTACAAATGTCCTAGTTATTTTTGTTATTTTCACAAAAATATCGATAAAATAATATTTACTTATTAAAAACGTGAGTTCATCGCATCTTCTATTTTTAAACAGTAAATTCCCATGATCGCAAAAAGTAAAATCCCGTAAAAATGCAAGATTTTTCTGTTAAAAATACTTAGATCAAATATATATTTTTTATTTCTAAAATATCATCTATATTTTCAAACTCCAACCTCATTATTTATTTATTATATTCATTTTTATTTTTTTAAATATTATATTTTCATGAGATTTTCTCGATAAAAACTCGAGAATTTGAAAATATCCCACTATTAACAATTGTCGTTAATATCCCGATAACGAAATTTGTGATAATGCTTTCAGATGTGTATTTTCAATATTTTGGGTATTTTTAAATATATTAAATTGGTTTGAGTGGATCTTAAGTTAAAAGCGGATTTACATTAATTACATATTTATTTAATTAAAAAGATCATTTATTAAAACTTGTATCAAAACTATTCAAATAGATGTAGAACAGTAGACTTTAAATAATTTAATATTTTGTGTACATATGTAGCAATGGTTAGACTTGTGGATTGTCCTCATTTATTAACAAGTTTAATTTTATGTTTATCTACTTATAACCTAGTTTGAATTGAGTTTACCCATTTATGATCAAATCGAATCAAGTCAAATATTTGAGTTAGATGAAATTATGTCAAATTTAGTATTGTCATTTAAAAGTTTTTAGCTTCTTTCAGTAAAAGACAAAAGAATAGTTCATTGTGCTATCTATTTAAAAGAACTTGTTAACAAAATTGCAACATGTTAGTGGGTTATATATTTTGGTTAAAATATATAAAAATGACAAAAATATTAGGTAAATAAAATTTGATTTCATTTGATGATTTCAATATTTTGATTTTAATCTTTAAAAATTTAATACTCATCCGCTATTGATTTTTTATAACTCAACTTAAAATTTAGTATAATTAAATAAATAGAATTTTCGTTCAACTATATAATTCATAAAGTCCTTTATCCATCTTTCGCTTGAGGACAAAGCAACGATGAATTCAAGCCATTAAAATTATTATTTCTCTTAAATGTAAATCAATTTTTTTATTTATTTCATGCATCTTCATCGTTTGATTGATTATGATAGATAAAAATATTTATCCAATTATTTATTTTCAATATTAAAAATTCAAAAATTAAGATGCTTCAATGGACTCTATTTACTCTTTTTTTCAAAATAGTAACATATAGCGTGTCGGATAAGGAAGGACAGTAGAACATAAATTGATTTTATTTGGCATTAACAATAATTTAATTTAGAATTTTCAATATTGTAATTATCAAAGTGATGCAATTGTTATCTTAAATTATTGATAATCTTTTATACTTAGCAGCTAGTATAGTATTGTACAAATCTTTGAAAAAAAATATTGTAAGTGAAAGTTTTACTTGAGTAAATCTTGGCAGCTATTAATCTCACTTTAAAGATCAAAATCTCAAGCTTAGAACAAATTAATGAGACCCAATTTAATATAATTTTGAATCCGACTGTAATTTTTAATGTGTCAAAAAGTAGGCCTAATCCATTAACTCACTTTTTAAAGAATGTATTAGACTTTGTTGGCTCAACAAAGTATGGATATTAGCAAAATTCCAAAAGATTTACTTAAATACCCAGAAATGGGATATCATCCAAATAAAGAGATCTCTTTAATACTTTTATTTTCATGATGACTAGGGTTAAAATATCTCAAGACATGTTTGTATTGGTTGATACATATCGATTTTCAATAGTAGAATATATAACCTATCGTGGCTATAAAATATGTTACACTTAGGAGTTCAAATATCGCTCGGCTGAGATATTGAGCAAGCTAAGCTTAATGCCAAGTTTATCTCGCATTACTGAGCATTAAGCCTAAGGTTAAAAGATCTTTGGACACCAAGAGAAGTCAACGATCTTTTTTTTTTTCTACAAAAATCCATAAAGTATTCAACTCAAAAGTCTAATTGTGTTTCGAAACTTATTTCAATTTTGTCTTTGTAATATAATATTTTGGCCTTCCAGCTATTTAGCTGTTCTGCTTTAGAAAAATCACATAGAAATTTAAAAAATAATAATAATAAAATATAAAGACAATAATATAAGTTTATAAATACAATTAAACTGAAGGTATTGATCCTCACACGGCACTTTTGTGTAACGAGACAAAAGAATTAGTTGATTTCTCACTTTACCCTTCACCCCTGTCATATGGATAACTTAAAAAATAATTACTGGCGAGCAGTTCTGGTTTGTTCATCAACCGTGGATTTTTCCTGCGTTTAACGCAGATTTTCAAACGAGTCCAGTTCTCGACCGATTTTTACAAACAAAGTATCAAAATTCATCTACTTTGAATTTTATAAACTCCGATACTGATTTTAAGTAAAAAGGGTATCAAAATTCATCTACTTTGAATTTTATGAACTTCGAAACTGATTTTAAATGAAAAATAGTATAGTTTTGAACTTAAAAAATTATAATTTTTTTTTTAAGAAAAATGATCTTCCATTTTCATTCTTTGAGTATGATTTTTTAAAACAAAAAATATACTTTTTTCATTTAAAATCAGTCCTGAAATTCATAAATTTTAAATTAAATAAATTTTGATACTTTATTTATAAAAATTGATTAAGAAATGATCTCAAACACAAAAAAAAAAATCTACAGTTCACGAACTAATCAAAACGGCTTTTTGGACTGATCAGCTAGCCGATAAGTGGGCGGATTTTTTACTTTTTTTGCTGCACTGCTTTCGACAGCATCAAGACTTTATTTTTATTTTTATATCTATTTTCGTTTATTATTCTTTCCTCTTCCTATAGTTGCTCATCAACAGCTGGGTTTCTTTTCTTAGCCGATCTTTTTTGCCTCTTTCTTTGAACGGTCAAAGGTGCACCGTGTGGGGCCCACATGGGGTGTCTCCCCTGCCACTATGGCACAAAGGGTGGGGTCCACATGGCTCTGACGTGTCCACTGAGGTTGAAGTTGAAGTAGGACCTACTGTGTTATCAAGGCTGATGGATCTTAGACGAAGTGAGATTTTAGGAGTTCTTTATAACTGGTATATTAAAGAGTTTTAGTGTGTAGAGCACTTTCTGTCTGAAGGCTTTGACAGAGGCCTTTGTCATTTATACCCAGGGTCAGCCCTGGGTGTAGTTGGTCACATGGCAATGTTATTTCGTCAAACAGATCTAACTAAGTCAACTCATCATTGCTCGAGCTCCAATCAAATTTGATGCTTGCATCATGTTCATCATTTTATAGTAATCTATATAAATAAAAACATAAATTATCATTAAATAACTACTTATGTTTGTAATTTAGAATTAAACCCGTTCCATTCTGTTTTTCTGAATCAGAACGTTCGGGCCAAATAGAATAAAATTGACAACTAAGATCTCTAATCAAGTTGTGTCTTCGGGTGCCATTTCACTGTTCTTAATCACTTCCCTTACCCTACATGTTGGATCTGAGTATGATAATTGTACTAATTAATGTAGGCATTAGATTTTTAGTTAGCCCATAAAAACTAAATTGTGAAGTCCAACTAAGTGTCAATACAAGAAATAAGAGATAAATTATGACACTAATGATAATAATGATGATTAACATTTAAGTCTAAATAGACAACCCATAAATAACTGGCCGGAATTAGGGATTTTTAAGTCCAAGTTTGGAGTTTGAACCTAGGACCTTGAATCACTAATTTAATCCCTCAAATCCTCTCCAAATACATGATCTCAGTTCATACCAGATTAGTAAATGAAATATGTGTACCAATAGCTTGTGTTTCCCCAAAAGCAATTACTATACAACCCAAGAAATTAAAGCCCAACCCAATAAGATTGCAGCAGAAAGATCTCACGATCAGAAATGCATATACTTTTTCTATTTTAATTTAATTGTCTCATATGAATTTTGGAATTGTCTTCAAATAATTGTCTCATATATATTGGAGTAACATAAAGTGTATTGAAATGGATGAGAATCACCTCTCAGCTGTATGGTGGTTTAAAGTGAAATTCAAATTCCTTAAAAAATATAAATGTTTAAAATGAGACAATTATAATAGAACGGAAGAAGTATTGTTTATTCCTCCGCAGCAAGTTTCTGCCTTAGCATTGCAATGAACTTCTCTTTTTCGTCTGCTGTCATTCCCTCCGAAGAACAATCACCTACACCCCATTCTGCTCCCCGCAAGCAGTACTTGTCTAAGATTTGTTTTCGATTCCTGAAGAATTTTTGAAAAATATCAGAAAATCATGCCTACCTAATATTTGATTTGAAGTTCATATGTTCAATCACTCTTGCTGTTTTGACCGATTTGGGGTCAGATATGATAGTCGTTCTATAAAAATAATTTGTCAATTCAAATATAAAAGCCAACATTAGACTGATGAAATAAGTGATTTAAACGATGATAATGATGTCCTCAATGGATTTCTAGTCTTGGGAACACATTACACAATTTTGGTTTTTTTTTTTGGTAAAAGTCTTTTTTTTTGGTAGAAATAATTTAAAGTGTAGAATATTTGTGAAAATTAGGTAAACGAAAAATAACAAAAAGAAGTGCTTTAATAAAAATTAGGGGTGAAACTCGGGTCGGGTTTTGACCCGACCTGCATGACCTGAGACATCATGCGGGTCGGGTCATGCGAGTGAGGTCAGCGAGTCAGGTTTGGTTGAGAAGACAAAAACCCACATGGAATTTGGATCGGGTCGGGTTGAGGAATTGACAAGTTAACTCGACCTGATCTGACCCGACTCGACCCGACTAAAATTAGGCTAAAATGGGTTCAGAATGCAGGTCGGGTCAGAATTCAGATTGAGTCGGGTTAGAATTCGAGTTGGGTCGGATCGATAATTTCGGGTCAATAGCTCAGGCCGGGTTCCATAAATATTAATTCGGGTCAAGATGGGTTTTAAGAAACTTGACCCGACCCGACCTGATTTTAGGCCTAATAAAAATGATGCAGAAAAGTAGAAGGTTTTCACCACTCATTTCATGGTTTTCCTCCAAAACATTGTTGCATTTTCAAAATATCAATGATATCTTGTAACCATCATAGAGACTATTTATTCAGTAGGCTCCATCTTCCATGGCCCATATGCAATAATTCCATTATTTTGGAACTTTAACCTTCCTCGTAATCCATGTAGAAAGTGTTGAAATAAAGAGCAAAGATAGTAACACTAAAATTATAAAAAAAAAAAAATCAAGATTTTTATCAAATGGTCAAGAATTTGGTGATGCAAGAATCATTGAACTTGTTTAAAGGTTGGAATAGCGATTTATTGTTATACTAATACCAAGTTAATATTGACATGACTCCACCAGATTTGGTCAGGCTTAGTCCACTGAAATTCCAATTTCGTTCAAGTTTTCAAAATTTCAATCCATCTTATAAGGTCAAATGCCTCCAGCCCAAAATAAGAATGGATCCTGCCATGATCTGGAAAGGATTCCCTCACATCCAACCTGGGGTAAAAAAATCGGTTCACCGATACTGGCAGCCATTACGCCCATATCAGCAAACCAATATGTATCGAAGGTAACAGGCTGATACACATCCGTCTGTCACCCGTCCAAACTTTAGCCGCAATGCACCGATGGTACTGCGGTCAATATGCAACGTATTAGCCGCATCTTTTATACGTGCATCAAACTAGCTTAATGTCTTAAACCTTTTTAGTGTGTCACAAGTTCATTCAGGCATTTGAGATGAAAAATGTATCAGAATAAAAGGATATTTCCATACTTATCTTTGTTCAAATTAGTCCTCTCCAATCGCTCCTTAAGTATTGGAGATGCTTTGAATCTAGAATTAAGCTCTGCATATTTCTTTTGATTTTCTTCTGCATATGAAAATATATGAATTTGAGCTCCACTCAACCATAAACAATGGAATAAATGACAAGATGATGATGACAACAGCTATGACTCATGCCAGATATCATAGTACCGGACAGGCCAAAATAGATAAATGGGACGATCATTAGAGGTTATATAACCCAAAAGAAGGTACTGCAATGATAAGTAGAGATCACAATCCAAAAGAAATTAAGTTTTGAGGGTAAAAAAGAACCATTCAATCGAGTGAGAAAATCCAACTGAGGGAGTTGAGGCCCAGGTATAGATTCTAACCCTGAGAAACCTGAAAGAATCCCTGCATTCACTGCAAAACCAAAAAGGAAACACTTCAAAATTCAAGCATGTTTTTAAAAATCGATCGGTTCATATTGTACCGGCTGGTTTGAACTGTGAACCAGTTAATATTGGTATAGGTTCTTTTTTTTTTTTTAGTTTATGATGATGGGTGATGTCTTCTTAGAAAGATTCTACCCTTTTCTTAGCAGGAAAGCTTTTTTCCTTTTAACTAAATATTGAATTATACAAACATGATTCCAAAGAAAGTTTCCTATATTTACTAAAAAGGACGACTCTTCTCTTTGGAAACTGTTGAATGAATATAAATACGAAGTCTTTAACATTCATTCTTAGCTAATTTAATTGGGAATGTTCAATCTCTTTTAATTCTTCGGGACAAGTGGGGACCTTTCCTTCAATTTGATGATCATCCACTTTTTCAAGAGGATGTTTGTTTCTTCTTTCAATTGATAGAGAATGAAGAACATGTAAATATTTATGGAATAAGGTTATAAATGCTCTTAGCCAAATAAAAAGAATGAGACTTTTTCTTTTTCTTTCAAGAATTCATTTTTTAGAAGATATAGAAATTTAATAGAAAAAAAAGAGAAGTTTTCTTCGATTGGAGACAAAGCCTTTTGACAGTGTCATTCAATCCGACACATTTAGTACAATAAACAATAATTCTTCAGTCCCCAAAAACTCTCTTTTGGGACCAGGCTGCATCATATTCAGCATTAAAATCTGATTATGAGATTTGATATCATTGAGATTAATGCCACATGGAAAGATGCTATGCACTTTTATTGGTGACAACCTGTAACTTAGGAAATGATTTATGATATCATACCTAGGTATAGGAAACATTTGACATAATCAAATGAGATTTTTTTCTTTTTTTGGATAACATGGGCATCTCCACTCTATATTGGAGGTGAGGCTAATCCCACGGACATGTGTAAACCTCTCAATCCATACACATTGGTTAAGTCTATGGGGAGTGGCCCGTAGGGGTAGAACGTGAATCGAACTCAAAACCCTGCTTCATGAGGAGGGTTTTTTGACCGTCAGGCCAACTCCTTGGGGGTTGAGCGTGAATCAAATGAGATTGAACACTTTGGCAATTGGAAGTCTATCACTAAAATGATCTGAAGCTCAACCATATTTGAAACTTGGACAGTTTCAGCAGCAGCCAAATTATGATAGAGGCAGAGGTCATACTGTAAGAAATGGACCATGTGTGTGTTTCCATATTTTCAGCCTCATCGACTCTTGGTGCACTGCTGGGGAGTTCTAGCCCAAGTAGAAAACATTTTGCCATTTTGGAAGTAAACATTGTGCTGTATCCACTAGTATGATGCAATGGCTGGTATAGAGATCTAAAGGCAACAAAAATGAGAGAAAGACTAGCTATGATTTTCTTTTTATCTCTTGAAGGGGAGATGATGACTAGTGTTGTTTGATCTATGTGGACTGTCTAGTTCCAACAGTCTATGTTGCAACAAGGTTTACCATTCTCATGCTCAGTCATCAATGTCATGCATATTCTGCCACATTCTAATCATAGTACAACAATTTACATGCCACTTCCCTATAGAAAATCATGGATTTTTTTTTCTAAAATATCAAACCAAGGGCCCTTAACTTCTTCAAAAAGAAAAGTTTAAATCCATAAGTACCATAGAAATCACCTGTGAGTCATTGGGTGTGGCCTATGGAATGTTCTTTGTGGGCTTGTCTGGGTTATCTACGAGGTTTCTGTATGTTATAGTCGCTACTGGTCTAAATCTCTTAGACCTTTCTATTATATCTGTACTACCTTTTATTCTTCTTAATATATTTGATTTGGTTACCTTTAAAAAAAAAAGTTACCATAGAAATCAACATGAGTAGATTCTCAGGTAGCTAAATATTAGTTTTTAGGAACTCTCAATGATTTATGGAGTTTTCTTTTCAATTAGTAGCAACGCAGAGGATAGCTTGGATCATATAAGAAATTTGTTCTACTCATTGCATGTACGTTGTTTGTGATATCTACAATAATGAATCTGCAAAGTAGTAGCTGAGCATTTATACAACCAAGTTTTTGTTGGTAAACAGAATCTCACCTATCTTCAGTTTTCTCATAAAATGGACAAGTGGGTACACAAAAATGTTGGCATTTTGCCCAATGAATCTGTTTTGTTTTAGTCATAAACATCCCAGATTGATAGTTGTGAAATATACAGCAACAATGGTCAGACTTGACCATCAAATCTTCTAAAAAATTGCTGAAAGATTCAATGTGTCCCAACTCCCATTAAGATTTCAATTGCTCAAAGGAATGAAATAATTACAAAAGTTGCAGCTCTAGGTTCTACCCAAGAGCATGCTAGGATAAATATCGACACTAAAGCTGATAGTTAAATCATCAATAATTACAAAAGGAAGTTTCTCAGACATGAAATGTATTTGTCTGCGCAAGCACGTATACCCATTTTGTTATAGAAACAATTAGAATGGAATGAAATGGTTTTCTGCTCCTTTTCATTGAGTTAGACAGAACCCATGTGTAGAAAGGAGAGAGGGATTTACCTGGATTAGACCACAGAAGAATAGCAAGCGAAGAAGCTAAAGGGAGGGAATTGTGAAGAGTCTTTGCAGACGAACGTAGAGAAGAGATTGGTGTTGAGCTACCATCAACAATCGTCAACTTCAATTGCCTGTTGAAAGCCTTGAATTTATTGGAGAGAGAGAGGGGTTTGGACGGGTGAAGAAAGGAGGAATTTGGAGACGGGGAGAAAGGAGGAGCTGAGGAAAACATGATGAAGTGCTTTCCTCTGCAACGGTTGGATAGAAAAGACCGTTGTTATATCCTAATCCTAATCGGCAACTCGCTCGAACTGAGTTTGGATCTGGGACAGCAGTACTCAGCACAGATCAGAATTTTTTTTTGTGTTTGTCACCTTCGAAAGCTTATAAACTTTCACAGGGGAGACGCTGACAAAATGTTAGCTCATCTAGTTACCTTTTACTTGAGGAAGTGGGAGATTCTGAATTCGAGTTTCTACGGCTGAATTCGAACCTCCACGGCTTAATTTTGGTGTGTCAAGTAGTGAATTCATCCATAAATTAAAAAAAAACTTTCATTAAGTAAAATATAAAATAGAAAAAAATTATTTTATTATAACTGCTTATTCAATTCTAAAATAAGTCATCTAATAAGGTCTCTATTTCGTTAATTAAATTTTAAAATGAGTCATTTAATTAGTTCTCTCTTCCAACTCTGAATAGTTAAAATTAGTGACTGATGATGATAATTTTCACTTATTCATATGAAATATAAGTGGGCTAAATTTTAGATAATGTAAGATGTCCAAGAATTAAAGCCCCTCGTGCTACAAAGATCAATAAATTTCATTCTCCATTGAATTTTTTTTATTAATTAAGATTTGACATTATATAACATGTTTTGCACTTTTGCACCATTAATAAATTTTGTGTCAGATTTATAACATGTCTTGTTCTTATGGACCATCTAAATAGGTGATAATACTTACACGGACGTTTTGTGTAATCCAACACGAGTTTTATTTTATTGTCCATTATATCCTTCACATGTCGTGGAGCCGATTTCTAACATTCTCTTTTTTCCTTTTTTCCTTTTTTAATTTTTGTAAGATAGGGCAAAAGTAAAGTGGGAAATCTACGAAAATCCATATGTAACAACACGGAGGATTGTTGCCCTTTTATGTTACTATGAATTACATCTGAGCATCTATAATGAGGCTAAAAAATACCTATGTTATAATTAAAAAAAATAGATAAATAAAATAGATTAATATATAAATTACTTAAAAAAACTTAAAGAATCATTCTATCTATTAAAAACAAATAATTTGATAAATAATTTTTACTATTCACAATTAATCTATTAATGAAGATATCAAATAGATATCATAAAAAATGAGATCTAAGTTTAAAAGAGAAAATAACGATCTCTATCATTTAAATTTACTGTGAGTGAGATCTACATGGAAGATTTGAACTTTTTTAGATTCTCTTTGATTCAACCAGAAATTTATGAAAGGGCAGCTTTAGGAATAGAGGGCAGGGCCGGCTCGGCAAAAATTCTAAACGAGGCATATTTGGTATTTAGTAATATTTAATTAAAATTTAATTATATATAATAAAAAGAGTTTATTTAAAATTATTTTTCTTACTTTTTAAAATGCAAAATTACTAATTAATTTTTTTATTCAAGTTTTGTTAAAATCAAATTTATTTTTCTCTTAAAATTTTAATTCTTACAATTCATAAGTTTAAAGTTCATGAAGAACAAAATGAAAGAGAACCGTAAGATATTGAGATAAAAATTTAGATATAATGTAAGATGAATAGTTAAATAAATAGAAAGATTGAGACATTTTCAGCGATGTGCCCATTATTTAGATCTAAATAACAATTTAAACAGTGAAATCAATGTTATTAAATTGTTCAGGTCTATATTATCCAATATTAAGTTGCATCTATTCTAGATTATGTCCGAGATAAATATAAGATTGGAATTAATTTATACATGTTGAATTTTTATACAGTATAAGAGACACTGGAAAGTTAAGTTTCTTATTAGAGATGAACAGAGAAATACACCAACAATAACTAAAAAATGGACTTCTTATAAAAAGGGCCCAAGGTGATTGAATTTTTTTGCTTAGGGTCTTCCCGGCCCTAATAGAAGGATATCTACCTTCAATCTAAAAATGTATATTTATAAAATGTAAAACTATTCATTTCAATCATTACATCTTTGTGAAATAGATAACGAAAAAATAATAATTTATATAATCAAAATTTTAAATAAAAAATGACAATATCAATATAATTAGATGACAATTACTATGTTTTTTGGTACAGAGGAAGTGTTATCGCAGTGTCCAAACCATTAAATGACATGAAAGGCTTACTGAGTTCACTGTGGGTGTCGATGGGGTCGAGGAGGTGAAGATTCAGAGAATCAAGGACAGTTGCTGACGCTTTAATTACGACCTATTCCTCTCTGCAAATCCTCTTCCCATATCTCCAAAACCCAAAAACCTTCTTTCCTTTCCCATTCCTTTCCTTTTCAAGTTTTAACACGTTGCCAATCTTCAATAATTCATTCCCTGCTTTCTTTCTTCCACCAATATTGCCCCAATTTGCTGCTGCTGTTTGTAATTGCATTTTGCAACAAGGAATTCTTCTGCACTTCAGGTCAGAACTTTCTATTCTCAATTTCCCATAAATATCTCCTCCATCTGATTTTTGTTTTTTTTCCTTTCCCCCCATTATGACATTGTCCATATCTGTATTCTTGTCACCATGGAATCATTTTTATGGGTTTTTTTGTTAATGAATGGTTATATACATTTTTTGGATAACATGGGCACCCACATTGGAGGTAAGATTAATCCCACGGATATACGAAATCATCTGCAAGTCTCTTGTATCAGGTAAGTTTTGGAGGAGTCAAACCCAAGACTTTTAAGTCTGATCGTAGAAGCTTAGACCAACTGAGCTACTCATGCGGGTTTCGTGTAAATTCTGAAGTCTTCAAAGAGTTAATAGAGAATAAGTGAACGTTTTGCTTATTGAGTTACCAATAGAACACAGGGTTTCAATGTTTATTGTGTTTTTTTTATAGAAGAATCAATTCTTACCCATGCATTTTTTTTTTCTCTTCAAATGAAAAAAATGACTTTCTTGCAAAACAAGTGGAGGAAATTTACTCTAACTATTTTCTTACACGAGTGTGTTGCAGACAAGTTCAATCGTTTGACTCGATTCTGCATTAAGGAAATCTGCATCAATTCTTCATGCATGGTCATTGATTCATTCTGCACGGATGATCTTTAAAAACATTTCTTGATTGATTGTATGCTGATTTCTTCTTGTGTTACATGGTTTTGGGTAGGCACCTTGCATGGAATTATGATGCAGTATGTTCATCCCTATCATTATTAGCGATTTTTTAATATCTTTAGGAATGTTGTAGATTGTTGATCTTCATTTTACCTTGTCAATTCAATTATGTCTTTCACACTCTATGATGTTCTTTACAGCTTTACCCTCATCGATTCAAATCTGGTATCCCTTATTGCACTTTCCACTTGTAACCATTTAATTTCCATGTTAATGCTATCTTAAAATTCGAGTGGCTGAAGCTCAAGTACCTACATTCAATGTAACAGAAACAAAAGGAATGGAGTGGGAGAGAGAGTCGAAAAGAGGATTCTTCACTTCTTTATCTATGTTCATGCACTACGCAATTTTAAATTGCTTTTTCTCATCTTCTTATCTATGAAAGCTACTTTTATACTTCATTTGATGCCGCCAGTCCACTCATTCATCTTAACATTTACATCTCTATTGTCATTATTTTTTCAATTAAAAGTTACAATATGCACACGATTACACACCATCAAGATGATACAGTGTACATTGATCCCTGTGTCCAACTTCACTTAACAAATAAATCTACAAAAAATCACTCAGAAATTCCAATTCATATCGATCCAATCATATACTGAATAGTTTATGTACATCTGATTCTTTTTAGTGATCTTCAGTTCATGACAGGTTCATAAAGTGGGCATTTTGTGGATCTTCCCCAAGTATAGATCATGGGTGAGATTGATACAAAACGAATTGAATCAGTGCAATCTCAAATTTCCATTTTTGGGCAGAAAAGTGAATGGAGGAAATTCAGATCAACTAGCATTGGAGTGAGATCCCTTGTGAGTTACTAACGTATCAATATGCAATGATGAATAATCTACCATTGCAGATTAGTAATGTATCTTGACGAACACATTCCATCCAAATAGGTGCAGATTGACATGGTGGGCCTCATCGAAAGAAGTTAAAAATATGATCCCAGAGTGATTTAGATTCTATTTGCAGGCCAAGAGTTGGTCAAGTTAAATGTTTCCATCTTTAAAGATTTTCCAAACTGATGGTCTGGAACAAGGCTCATTGGTTTTTGGCCATAATCATTAAACCATGGCTCCTGCTTGTACGAAATGGTTCATCAAGATACTGTGTGCTGAACAATTCACGGACTGTTGGATGAGAGGAACAAAAAATGGGTTGTTCTCCAAGCAACCTGAAAACTGGGGGTTCTCCTGTAGGTGAGGAACATTGAAAGTGTGTTTTTTCTTTCTTGTGGCTCAACCTTTGACAAAAAAGAAGGGAAGAGAACTTAGATTGGAATGGTTAACGCAGCAAAACTTCGCCCTCGCAAGTACGAGTTACCTTCCCCACTTACAGGGGAAGATGGTGCATTGGAAAAAACATTTTACCCTCTTCATCCTCATCCAAAATGAGTTGATGTTTTAAATTTATATGCTCATCGCAAGCCTTTGTCAAGACACTGGAAAGTGCAGACCAAAGGTTTCAGAGTATGAATGCTATTGATGATTATCTCCATTTTTAGCAGGATGCAGAGAAAGAAAAAGAACTGGGATTCCTGCTCAAGGAGTTGGCCAGCTACAAAGTGCAATTGGAAATAGAAGAATCTGCCAACCACCAATTCCTTCTTGAGTTAGAAATTTGTCGCAAAACCATCTCAGAGATGTCTTCTCAGCTTAAGAAATCCGAGGCTGCTAGAGAACAATACATCAAAGATTTGGAAGAATCAAAAACTTCTATGGATAAACTTGAATCTGAGAACAATGAGATCTCGAGCCGGCTCTTAGAAAATGAGAAGGCCCGAGAGCAGCTTATGTCTGATATAAATGATTTGAAGGCTACTCAAGAACTGCTAAGAGCAGAACTTGCTGCCGCTGAGGAATCGAAGCAAGCTGCCCAGAGACAATCCAGCCTAGTGGAAACTGCTGTTAACATGGAGAAGGAAATGAATGAGGAGCTGCTGAAGCATGTATCAGAGCTCAATGAGACCATTCTTCTATCCAAGCAGGCAGCAAATGAATCGGAGGAAGACAAATCCACAATCATATTGCAGGAGGAGATGCAAGTAGCTGCATCGGAGATGATGCAGGCACATGAGGACTTAGAAGAGATGAGAAAACAATTGGATGCAGCTAAGGACTTGGAGAATCAGCTCATGAATAAGTCTCTTCTTATTAATTCCTTACGCTCAGAACTTGCACTTGTTAAGGAGTCTTCTATTGATGCTGTCAACAACTTAAACAGGCTCAAATTAGAGATGGAAACAATGGAACTAGCCAATTCTGAGCACGTAATGTACATAGAATCAATGGAGACAGAACTGAAGCAGTCACAAGAGGAGTTGCTAAATGCAAGAGAAGACATAGCTTGCTTGGAACAGCAGATTGAGCTCATTCAAGTTGAGATGCAGAAAGCTGAAGAGAAGGCGACTGGATTCAAAGAGAGGGAGAGGGAGGCACAGGTTGAAATTGCACTACTGAAATCTGAAATTCACAAGGCAAAGGCAAAAGTAGCTGCTGCGGAGGCGGCTGAAGCAAGGGCTAATAGCATCAAACTAGGATTTCAACTTGCTGTGCAGAATTTAGCAGTAGAAGCAGAGGAAGCCAAGAAAGAGAAACTAAGATTAGAACAAACAGCAGTTTATGCAAGTGGCGTTGCAGATAGTACATGCCCCATTAGTGAACTAGGATCTTCCATGGTTGAGGAAATGGGAACAAATAATACCAATGCCAACCCCACCTCAGCAGAGTTCAGCTCTGGCATTACTATTTCACTAGAAAAATATGACCCATTGGTCCAAAAGTCTGTTGAAGCAGATAAAGTTAAGCACTCACCAACCCAAGACAATTCACGTTTATCTGAGTCTGGAAATGCTTATGAACTGGAGATCTTGAAGAAGGAAGTGGAAGCAGCAAATATAGAAATCAGGGACCTAAGGTGCATCGCCGATCAGGCTGTTGAGAGAGCTAGTCGGGCAGAGAGTGCTAAAGCAGCTATTGAGGATCAATTGAGGAAGTGGAGAGAGCACAGGCAAAGGAAAAAGCTAGCTTTAGCTGCACATCGCGAAGAATCAAATCTGAAACATCACAATCCTCCAAAAGGTGCCAATTCCTCAGTTTACCTGCCCTTAGGTAAGGTTCTCAACATGAGGTTCTAGTTTTATTGGTCAAGATGTCATTTCATGATACAGTTATGAGGATAGATTATTCCACACTACTGCAGAAGACGATGGAGGGAACCATAACTTTCCTGTTTCTTCAGAAGCTGCCTCTCGTGGATTTTATATGAGCGTGTTAATACAGTCGACCCAGAAATATTTTGAGAAACCTGCACAATTTTCGTCTGTTCTATATATTTTCCTCCCTTTCTTTTGTTTGGAGATTATTGCATGATTCGTGTCGCATGATACATTTCTATATTCTAACCCACTTATTGTGCTCTATAAGCAACAGAATACCTACCCAAATTTGTAATTTAGAAATACCTTTTTGGGACAAATTAAGAAATATTACAATTTTTCGGCTATAAATATTACATGCATCATTTTTTCCTAATGTTAGTTGCACATTCAAATGAGAGTATGGCTATACAGCAATGTACATCATTGTCATCATTTGAATGGAGTTCCCAATAGGGGTTTTCATATCTTCTTGCTAATAGGTCTTTTTCTTTAATGAGTATGATTTTAATGATAATATTAAAAAAATACAACCCCTTCACGGTCAAGGCACTTGCCTCATACAATGAGGTCTTGGGTTCGATTCACGCTTAACCCTAATGAAGGACGACTCCTTGTAGACTTATCCGGTGTGTGCGGATTGAGAGGTTTTCACATGTCTTGAAATACTAGTCAAGTGAGACACCTTCGGTCATATATATATATATATATATATAAATTAAAAAGATATACAGCCACAAAAGCAAACTGCTATAAAGGAAAGGACAGACTACAAAGTCAAAAAAGAAGCAGACTACAGAGGAGGGAGCAGCAAAAGCTACTCAGCTCTCTGATTAGCTCCTCTAGGAATTTGAATCATCCTGCTAATAGTTCAGGGGCAAAATCCTGTCCCCTCCCCCTACCATCCACTCCTCATAAAAATAAAAAACTCTCTTAATATACTGCATGCTCCAAAGTCCCAAAGCACTTTTATCACATGATTCATGATAAATGGAACTGATTTTCCTGAAAATGGAAATTGTTTGGTTGCAAAAGGATTTTTCATAGATTTAATGAGATATATTGATAGGCAAACTAATGACCTTATAGAACAAGGGGCTACCAAGTCAGTGGCCCTCCATTAATAAAGGGGGCATCTCCTGTTCAAGGCAATAAGGCTACAAGTGCATGCAAAGGCAGTGTTGTGTAACTGATGAGCCCATTTGGACGTAATATTAAGACCCTCTGAATTTTACATTTATCTAATGGTGAAAATTCATCAAATTAGATTAATAAATTTTAAAAGTCGGATTGGTGCCAAATTGGGCACATATGCAATTCACGAGAGGTAGGTAAGTATGAAGGGGAATTGATACATTTGACCAATATGGGCTCCACAATTCAAAAATATGCACTAAATTTCATGCAAAATAGTTTGCAAGTGAACACTGTTTTATATACGCAAATTGTATTTGTGCCTAATTTGACTTATAAAGTCCATTGATGTAACTTAATGAGTTTTTAATTGAAATTTTATAGTTATAATACACAAGTCAAAATCTTTCGAACTCATCTATCCATGTGGAATCAAGTGAGGCAATCGAGTTATTTGCACCAAAGATTGCTAGTGATAAATTTATTCAAAATAAGTAAAAAATACACTTCCAGCTTCTTAAGAAGAAGCCAAAGTCCAAAGAGCATAAAGAGAAACAAAAAGATCTGGCCTTGGACGAAAGGCACACCAAGAAGACCGGTACATCATCATTAGGTTTCTCTATCTGAATTTTTTTTATTATTTTAAAAAAATCTGAAAAATTACAGAAAATCTAAAATATTATGGGCTTCATTTATATATAATTGTATCATTATTTAACAGACATTTAGATATCTAAATGTGGTTTTGAAGTTATGAAATTGAGATTTCAAATATTTTGAAAAAATCTCAAAAAAATTAGAAAAATGGAAAATAAAGTTCAGTAATTTTCTACTAAGTGACTTTATTTTTTCCTAAAATATGACAATTTTGAGTTTTTTTTTTATCAATTTTTTTGAATTTCAACTCTTAAATAATCTCAAATTCAATAATAATCTGTGGAAAAATGTTTCGCTTCAATCCCTATTTATTGGAGACCATGTCCTACTCTAAATAGAAGTGGAAAAACTGTATTCTACACATACTAAGGCATAATTACTATTTATAGTAGGTCTAAAAATAATTTACTTCATGATCTAATTCGAAATATCAAGTAAGCATCTTCAGAATCACCAAATCACAAGACAATCGCCGTCAATGTTTCTAAAAATAGAAAGTCAAACTTTGACTACAATTTCAAAGGGATAAACAATGTCAAACGCCTCCAAAGGTTAGGCTAAGTAGCTCTTTGAATCCTCTTTCTAACACCTATAGAATCACCCCAATCGAAGTCCGTATGATAAAATTATGCTATTTTACTATAGGCACCTTGTTTGGCAAATACTTTAATGTCTTGTAACTCAAATGTAATCATGGTTGTGCATGTAAATCCTCCTGGATCAAGAAGATCTAACGAAGAATTGCTTCGAATCGAACTTGAAACGGCCAAGAATGAAGTTTTCCTCAAAACACCCTCCCAGCTAAATTGTTGCTGATTAATGAAAAAAAAAACACAACATTATAAATACGGTGGGGCCATTACGGGCTTTGAAAAAAAAATCAGCCTTACATACATCATATCCGTTGATACGGGCTGCAATGGTACAGCCGATACTATGTCTGAATCGCCGGAGACTATGCAGGCCGATACTTAAAGATGATCTTTTAACCCACTGAATGCCCACAGTAGGTTGAAGCCACATCTACTTTATACATGATCTACAAACCCAAACTCTGGGAGCCAACTCAAAATTCAATAAGTAAATTGTCAGCTTCATCAAGGGGTAGAAAGGTTTTATGAGTAGTCCTCAAAAACACAATAATCAGTAACTCGACTCAAAATCCAATACAATCAACTCAGCCAAGATAAACCAAGTTGTCTTACTGAGATTTAAACACATTGTTACATGGGAGTAAAGGCAGAGAGAGAGAGAGAGAAACTACGAAGCACTGGTTTGTTCAGTCAGGATCAATTGAAGGAGCCCATCATTCGGTCAGCCAGAATGAACTGATAAGGTGAATTATGATCAAGCTAGCAAGAGAATCTGTCATCCAACTATCCCACTTTGGGCCTCCATTTGGTGGCTAGCTATATAGAAGCATGCTCTGAAACAGACATTTCATTACCCTGCTAGGATGAGCAATTATATGAATATTATCAGTTAAAAACTCTCAGCCTTGCAAAATCAAGCAGCTAGAGTTTCCCACCATCAACAATTATTGCGTAGAAGTTAGGTGTATTCCGAACACCAGATCATCAAGCAAAGCAAACTCCGAGGCTGCGTTTGGATCAAGCAGAATGGTAAGGCAACTTCATGGTTGATTTCAACAACCTGGCAATTCCATACTGAACAGAAAATTTTCAGTTGAAAGTATGAAAGCGATGAAATCAATAGTCTCACGGTGAAGAATTACATAAGTTGAGAGAAATATGAGAATTTTCTTCAATAAATTCAATTATCAAACATTTGACTCCACACTTTCAGCAGAAAATTGGGTATTCTTGTCCATCTGAACAGACCTGGATGAAGCATTTGCTAAAATTCTAACATTTGTAATTCTTGAATCTTGCATCTCACACTTGCTCTCAAGTGAGCCAGGAACCAACCTGCAATTGGCCTGAACAAATATGCCCCACGTCACCAATAATCCTTGCATGAACACATGCCATTATTGAAATAATGAAATCGAATTCGATCCCTTATGATTATTTCCCTCCCAACGATCTGAGAAATTAGCTTAGTTGCAGAGTGACAATCTTCACAGATTCTCAAGTTCTTGACAATCCTCAAAGGTGTACCAGGGGCAGTGCTGATGAGCCCAAAAGCAATGGCAAGCTTCTCACTGTGCATATTGAGCAAATGCTCCTTCTCCTCCTCACATATGTCATGTAACACCATGTTTGTGGTGGGCACATGGCCAGCAAGCTTCATTTGCATGCTCAATTCATCCAACTTCTCATGTATCTCCTTTGAGTGAGGGTGAGACCTGTCTCCCATGACAAACTCGTGGATAGAACTCTGGATCTCAATGGCACTTGACCCTGGAGTTTTATGGACATTCATCCCTCTCATCTTCTCCCGCACTCTCTTGACATCATCCCATTGACCTCTAGCAGCATAAATATTAGATAGAAGAACATAGTTGCCTGCATTCCATGGCTCCAGTTCAAGAAGGTGCCCAACCGCATGCTCTGCAAGCGCTAAGTAACCATGAGTTCGACAAGCAAACAGCAAAGCACCCCAAATTCCTGCATCTGGAGGCATTGGCATTCTTTTTATGAGTTCATGAGCCTCAGTTACACATCCCCCACGACAGAGAAGATCTACCATACAACCATAGTGCTCTAGCTGTTGAAGAAAAAAAGAGATCAATATTGAAGTAAATTGGAAACTAATAAATAGCAAATGAATTTGCTACGTACATTTAACGCAGTGTGCTTTCCGTGATACTTTCTGATATGTAAGTGACAGCCAACCCTAACCCCACTTTCCCCAAATTTCCCCTTTCAATTCACATCACTAATTGCAGCAGGAATACACAACATGGAGTAGATACTTTGTGATATGGAGTACGACGAGGGACTCTTTTTTACACCAGGTGGGTGAGGGCTTAGCTCCGATACCATTTGTAACGCCCCATCCCGCCAGCACAATATTATCCGCTTTGGGCCCATATGGGCCCGCATGGCGTTACATTGGCGAGTCAACCCAAGAGTTGCTCCCAAAAGGCCTTGTACTAAGGGAGTGGTGCTCTCCTCTTAAATCCCCACAAAGAATTCCTCCTCACTAGCGTATGGGACCTTTTCCCATTGCTACTAGTGTAGAGATATCACAATCCACCCCCCTTAAAGCCAGAGTCGACTCCGGCTCTGTCACACCACACAGAGGGCCCACACATGCATAGAGTTGAACAATGTGATACCATTTGTAACGACCCGTCCCGCTAGCACAATATTATCCGCTTTGGGCCCAGTCACACGGGCTCGTACATCTTTGCATTAGCGAGCCAACCCAATGTTGCTCCCAAAAGGCCTAGTGCCAGAAGGAGAGAAGATCCATCTTATATACCAGGGAATTTCCATCACTCTAGGCGATGTGGGACAAGGAATTGATACCCCTGGTGATTTTTTCTCCTCTCCCACATGCCCACACACACGGGGTATTACATAAACAAAGAAAAATCACTTAAAATTTGGGTTTTTTGAAAGATTTTTGTAGAACACTACAGAAATTGTAAATTTAAGAAAAGACAATGATGATGATGAACACTAAGGCATCGGGGATCCACTTTTAACAAATCGATAATATTTATTCTTAATATTTTTTTATAACTCAATTGAAGATTGGCCAAGAATCGGAAGACATTCTATTTGACTTTTATGTGGAGTTGCTTAGGAGTAAAATGGGATCGGGGAATAATCCGCATTCAAAATTCTTGTCATTGGAATCCCTCCACCAAGTAAAGATGAAAAGTTGTCACCTCATGGGATTCTTCTTTTTATTATTATTTTAAAATGGGACATCACATTACAGGATCAGTAAGATGTGAAAGGAAGAGCTTGAACCAAGTTCTAAACCACAGAAAATACTTACCAATTTGCAATGGACAAAGAATTTAATGTAATTTTAGGTAAAATTGGAACAATGCAGAAAGAAGAAGAAAGCTACCTTTGGTGCAATCTCATATTCCTCCATCATGCAACGAAAATATCTCCGCCCCTTTTCAACCATACCAGCATGCCTACAAGCAGAGAGAATGCCAATAAAAGTGATATCATTGGGCTTTACTCCTTCCTTCACCATGTTTTCAAACAGAGAAACAGCATCCTCACCTGATCCGTGCATGGCCAAACCAGCAATCATTGAATTCCACGACACAACACTTCTCTCACTCATTCCATCAAACACCCGGCGTGCATCTATCAAGCTGCCACCTTTTGTATACATATCTATCAAGCAGTTGCACAACATCACATCAATTTGAATCCTACTATTCACTATATAACGGTGCACCCATCTCCCAAAATCAAGCGCACCCATTTGGGCACAAGCCAACAGAACACCAAGCAATGTCACCTTATTGGGCCGCATTCCTTCTGCCTGCATCCTCCGAAAGAGTAACAGTGCCTCTGGTGAACGGCCATTCTGTGCATAACCTGTGACCACAGTATTCCAACTCACCACATTCCTTTCTGGCATTTGGTCGAAAAGCTCCCTGGCCTTCTCCACATCTTCCCTCCTGAAGAACCCGGCAATTATGCAGTTCCAAGACGCAACATCTCTCTCATACATTCCATCAAACATCTGGAGAGCACTTTCATAGAAGCCAGATTTCGAGTACATATTCATGAGAGAAATGCGAACATGAGGATCAGAATGAAACCCGGATCGGATAATCTCCCCATGGAGAGCCCGTCCAAGTGGGGGCGACGGGGGGAGGACAGCGCAGGCCTTAAGGAGGGAGGGGTAAGTGAAATTGTCAGGTGGGACTTGGGCAAGTTTCATGCGGGTGTAGGTGAGAAGGGTTTGGAGGGGAGGTGGTTGTGGGAGAGAGCTCTGATGAAAGAATTGTAAAGGGAGATGGTTGGACATTGGATGTGGTGGAAGAGAAGGGTGACATGGGAAATTGAGGAGGTGGAGGAGTATAGGTTGAGGAGCTTGGTAGCAATGAAGTTACTTTCGTGGAGTCCAAGGGTAAAGATTCTGGCATGGAGCTGCGTGAGGTGGTGGAAGGAGGTGGTGATGGATAGGAGAGAGATGATCTCTTCCTCTACTGATCTGTACTTTGAGCTAATGAATGGAGAGTGTAAGACTGGGGGCATCGAGTGCTGCTGAAGATTTTTTCAAAATGAGGGCCTTATATAGAGACAGCAATTTTTCAAAATATGGGTTTTTTTATTAAATAAAATATGATGTTTGTATAATGTATAGAATTTTTTGTCTACGTCAATATATATTTTTGTTATTTAAATTTCAAAATAAATTCATTTAATAGAATATCTACTTTTCAAATGTCTGAAAAAAATTAAATAATACTATAAACTATAATATATATAAGAGAATTTCTCGTGTTGTAAAATAATATGAAAAAAATCTAAGATTTCTCGAACAATAAAAGAGAAATTGATTTGGACATCATTACTTTTTTTTCTAAATGAGACAATATACTCATATCGATCTTATTTATTGCGATAAATTTGAAACCTCCCAACTCAAAAGTTTTTAAAAAACCCATTATGTAATACCCATGTTGCATGGTTTTTATTGTAATTTTATTTCTTTTATTTATGACTAACTCCCTTAAAGTTCTGTCTAATATGAAACTATTAACAGAAAAGTTTTTCAAATGACACATAAAGTATGTGTCATAGAAAGAATTCTTTGCATAGTTTAAAATTTTGGAAAAACTCAGACATACTTAACTTGATAGGATTTTGAATCAAGTGAGTCAATTAATTTTAAGCTTTTCAAGTCGAGTTTGAAAACTCAACCAAATTATTAGACCCTATAAAATTTTGAGTCGAATTCCAGTTCTGAGTTTTTAAACTATGATGCTTAGACTTTATAAGTGTTGATTAACCTTTGTAAGTATTATAATTGGTTAAATCTTTCAAATCCATTCTAAAATAGCAAGAACTATTTTTTTATGTTTTTTTTCAAGTCAAAGCATAAAACTAACTATGATCTCTCACTCTCTCTCTGTGTGTTATTAATGAATGATTATTATGTTATGACCTTTGTAAGTGTAGACTAAATGTAAGTGTAGACTAACTCACCTCCAGTGTGAGGTTGGGATAACCCAGATAATCCTAAAAAAAATTAGACTAACCTTTTATGATGATATGATGAAAATAATTTGTTTTTTATTATGAGAAGTGAGTTTTTGTTTTTCATTGAAAATAATTAGATAAACAAAGTTACTATATAAAATCATAAAGTATAGCTCTGATCATTTTCCTTTATTTTATTAGATTGAGCTATTTTAATAATGTGATCTACCAAACCCGTGTGACTCCCATGTGTCATTATATGTAGAATTATGTTACATGGAGTTCATAAGAGATAAAAATGGTTGGACTAAAAAAAAATTATACGTTATTAATTAAGGTAATTTTTTGTAAATTATATATTCAAATATAAACATATTCATCCGAACTATATCCATTACAAAAAAAAACTCTTCTAGGATACGAAGAATGGTCACATAAGTGATTTGTGGGCCATATGAATTTGATGAAATGTGTATAAGATTATACCCTTATTTGATCAACCAAATGGGCCAAAACTTTTGACACTTATCCCACACCAGGGGTATAAATCTCAGCCAATATGCCTATCTCGGGTTTTTGAGCACCGAGATATCTCAGTCAAGACGCCGATATCTCAGTAAATCCGAATTTTTTTACCCGTCCCACACCAATAGATTTCTATGTTGCTGAAATCTATACATAGCTCAGGCACATAAATTCCATTGCAGGCTCATGCAATGATCATATCCAAACCATTCCTTACATAGTAGAACTTTTATTTTTCTTATATATGAATCAGGAGAGGATCCACAAATAATATTTTCCACACACTGGCCTTCTTTTTAGCCATCGAATCATTTCGTCTTAATACAAACAAGAATACTGTTTCTCAACTTTTCTATTGAGGAACATGTTATAAACACGTGGGTGTCGTGAGAAACATCAGCTAGTAATTATACTTCAGTCCAGCCTTCTCAGCAAGTACTCAATCTGAACTTCTTTTGTCAATGGCATAATCCAATCACCATAAAGATCAGCAACCAAGCTTGGCTTGATCTTGTAAGCAGGAGCCTTTCCATTTTTCTCTTCATTGACATTTACCTCCTGCCCATAGATTTTTGCTTTCATTTCGACTCTCTGCTTGATTGTTTCTTCCACTGTCTCATATGTGAGCAGATGCAGCAAATGGGCCCTGTCCTGAATAGGCCGAAACGAAATAATATTAGTAAACTGGGAATGGCATCATAATCAAACGTTGCATGTGTTGAGCGAATCACCTAATCACCAAGTGAAAAAGAGGGAGAAGAAACAACGAGTCATGACTGATATGGGGAAGTGAGAGGATACCTGTGCTTTGATGGCAGCTTCATAGACAATAGGGGAGGCTCGAAACTTTGCCTCTGCCACAAATTTACCATAATGGATTCTCTTTGAGAGAGCCTGAAAGCATAACAAAGAAGCAGCTTAAAATTATGCAGGTAGAGATTGAACAATTTAAATTTGAAATAAAGAAGTCTACATGTGATGGAAAGATCAGCTGACAGGCAGAGAGAATACAATTTACATAACCAGAAGTCAAACTGAGATGCTACAGCCATGGGCAGTCAAAGAGCCACAGACAGCAGACCATAGACCAACCGGGGGTGGAGGGGTGAACGCTGGCATCTCATCTATCTGGGGTCCCTTTATGAGTTCTTCTTTCCCAAATGACCCTACCATAAATCATGTTATTAGTCACTCCACAATGTAACATGTTCTTTTTTATCCCTTCCCTTTATGTTTTCGAAAGTTACCCTCTCCTCCTAGTGCCTTCGATCCATAGCCTCTCCACTCTACACCACTGGGTATGTGCTTGATTTTCTACTAACATGATCAAACCATCTCAAACAAGTTTCTCTCAACTTGTCATCTATCGGAACCATTTTGAAACTATTCATACTCATCCAACATAGCATACCTCTGCTATCCTAACTTTGTTTATTAGTTTTTTTTTCATTGCGTAACACTCTGCTCTGTAAAATATTACAAAACTAATAATTGTTTTTATAAAATCATCATTTTAAGTGAAAGGGAACTTTTTTATCGCACAAGACCCGTCTAGCTTGTCTACATTTGCCCACCTCACTTCTATCCTATTTGTTATGCCCAAGTCGAAACCTCCTTAAAACACTAACATAGAGCTCAAGTATTTAAACTATCACAATGTGCAACTAAGTCATTTCCTGTTCTTCTTTTTTAAAGATAAGTCATTTCCAATTTTTTCCGAGTTATCTTCACTATTGTCTAACCGACTATAATTACATTCTATGTATTCTATTTTAATTCTACTAATTTTCAAACCATTTGACACCAACGTTCTCCTCCAACAAATCTAGCTTATCATTGAGTTGTTGTTTCGTCTCACTAATTAATACTCCATAATCCGCAAAAAAAAAAAAAACACCATGGTACTTCACTACTACTTCGTCTTCTATGTGGGTCAATATGAAATTCATTGAAACTCGGAAAAAGTTTGCAAAACCTAATGCATAATGTACACCTTATCCTTTCTACCAAGGAATGTATCTGGTCACCCAACCTTCATGAAGCAATTACAGTGTGAGATAAGATGACTAGAGAAAGAGAGAGCATGTGTATGCGTGTGGTTCTAATTCTCAATCACTATTGGTAAGAATTCTCAATCTTCCATATAGTCATTGAACTCAAGGGACCATATAATGTGACTTGCACGACTCATAGTTACCTAGCATGAGTAACCAATCAACAAGAAATGGCTAACACAGCCACCAAAATGTTTCCAGAATCTTTCAAAATGATTTCAAAAACCCCACAAGATGGGTAAATTTCAGAAACCTACGATGCACAGATACACCGAGAACATGACACTCTCACAGCAAGGGTGCAGATTCAGGGCACAAGATTTTACCCAAAAATAAAAGGTCGTATTGGATGCAACATTGCGGAAAAGTGGCCTACTTCTATTGTTGAAATATCAAAATCCACCATACCTTTCTTTAATGGGATCATGAATTCGAAAAAAACATTAAAACTAAAACATATAGACATGAAAAATGACTTTCATGACCACTCAAAAAGATAAAAGTGAGAAATCACAATCTAGAGGACAAATTTCTTTTGAGAGGACGAACAACCTGAGAGAGATAGAATTTCATTTGAGAGAGAGAGAAAGAGAGAGAGCTAGTTTCTATTTTCTGACCCTTCTTTTGGGTTAGATATAAGAAGGAAAGTGGCATCTGATGGCCTCAAATATCTTTCAGAAAATCACTACAAACATCATACATACACTGATTCATGCCATATGGTCCTCCAAAGCATCTTTTGAGGAAGAGTTGGTAAAATTGCCGATCAGAATGATAAATAGGCAAACATAATGCAGAAAAAAATCCACTAAAATAGCATACCTGCAAGCAAATTGTGTCACAAACCGCTGCTGAACCACAATTACCATCATTTCCTTCTTTCACCAATCTTGGAAGAAGATCGGTAAAATACACATCCCAGACTTTTGTGTTTAAATTGATAGAATCAGCAATATGATGCAACACCTAATTTGAGAACAGAAATTCAAGACAAAGTTAGAACCGGTAATCCAAAGTTGCAAAGGTAACTGACACATGGAATTAATTGATCAGACATTGCAACCCACCATAAGTAAACAAATTTCAAATGGGATCAGATTATGATTCATGTAGAAGCTAAAACATGTAGTAAGTCAAGGCATTCTCTACAGGGTAATGATGCCAACATCTACACCAAACACAACCATTGGATGTCAAATGTACAGTACCATTACCATATCTTTGTAACAGAGTAAAAATTGGAAAGTAAACTTTGACTTGAATTGATCTCTAGCCAATTTGATGCTATAGAGTGTGCTATCTTTTCAAACAAAGTCTGATTGTGAAATTTATGAACATATTTTCCGAACCATAAGAGCTAGCAACAAAAATTTCAAGTTCCAAATCAAGTTATCCAGCTATTTGATGACCTCTCCAAAATATAAGAAGAAGCACCGCATATTATCCGTATGCAGTATTTTTAGGCTTTCAAATGTTAAAAAGTTCTGTGCATTAAACCAGTTGTCATCCTCAAGCTATCAACTTCATTCTTTTTCCCCTTTTTGATACTACTAGTCCACATGAAGGGCCCCCCCTCCATCCCCAAACAAGGGAGAGAGATATGAGCCACATGCGTCAGATGGAGCCTAAGAAGGCAACCACACAGCAAAAGCAAGACTAGGTTTCCCCAGATAACTCCTCATATTAATATATTAGTTGAACAGACCTTAAACAAACAATGATATGCATCATCAATGTTATTCATTTGAAAAAAAAAAAAAACAGTTGCATATTCATCTTTTGTGTGTTACACATTAATGCCAAAGACGAAGTATTTAAATAATCAGAAGAAAATGTCCCATAATAATTTATTTGACATATAAATGTTAGCATCAGAATCTGTCAGTGAATAAACCTAGTTCAAATATTCTTGATACATCATCCATATTGTTATGAAGACGCTTTATTTCACCTTGCCCAGCAAATGTAAAATAATGCACATTCTAATAATGCATTTGGAACAATACAATAGAAACACAGGATGCATGAAAATTATGATTTATTCACAACAGAAATTTTAAAAAAAAAAACCTATTGTCTTGACAAATCAAGTCAACTTGGATGATTTTTAAGCAATAAAACACTGTTTAAAACCAAAAACTTCACACCACTGAACATAAACTTTCAACTATGTACTTCTCAAGAAAAAATTTCAATTAGGCACAACTAAGGGGGAAACATTAGAATCAACTAATAAATATGTTAGATAACTTTTTCCCCCTAAATGGGCCTTATATGTACCAATCCCTGTTGAAGTCCCATGATAACCAAATTGTACAATTCGAATAGAATTGTATCCTCTACAGTTTATATCAGACACATGTACTGTCATCTAGATGGTGTGTACATGTACTAATTTTAAAAGAGAGAGAGAGAGAGACAGAGAGAGAAGAAAAGAAAAGAAAATGCAAGTCATGACTTGGGTGAAGGCCGACAAAAAATATTTGAGAAAATCATTTTCACAAAGGTCATACAGGTGTCAGATTCCATACCTGTATCCATGCAATTCATTTGTGCACTTTAGTGTGCCATTGCCCTCATTTTCTGGGAGCATATTCTCTATTTTGAGCAATCATAGCAGTAAAAGTGCACAAGGTGCCAAAGGGACCTGGAGCCTAAGGTACAAGGGGCACGTCTAGGCACAAGCCTAATTTTGATAGGCAAACTTATTTAAATACTTCAAAATATGCATAGAATCATGGATTTGTGTCCTTATTGCATCAATATTAACAAAATACAACACTAATCATCCAAAGCACCTAAATACACTGGCAACTTAGCTTCCAAAAGCATTAAATAAGCATGTATTATATACATGCAAAAGCACATTATCTAATAGTAAGATTTTTAATTATTACAACAATTACTTCATCTTAGCTATAATATTTACTATTAAAAACAGCTAAAAAGAATAGGTTTATATGGAAAAAAAAAGTTTCTAAAAGAACTACTTGAGGCCCTAGGCACAAACGCACTAGTCAAAGCACAAAATGGGTCTCGAGCCTGGTGAGGGCATAAGCACAATTAAGGCGCGCCTTTGACCAATATGTTTGCAATGATTTTTATAATGGTTGTTTTCAATCAATGTTAATCATTTAAAAAAAGAAAGTTGCTTCGTGTTACAGGTCCATCAATGCAAATGAATCACTGTTATAGAGTAGTTCATCACTATTGTTGCTGACATTGTTAAGTTATATGATCTTAAGCTCTGGAGCGGTTGACTTTTCTTTCTTTCTTTCTTTTTGGGAAATGGTAAAGGGACTCGAATCGACCTTAGTGGTTGCAACAGTAAGCAGTAACAACACCAAGGCTCTTGTCAGCTTATTTCCTTATTAGAGCTATTGATATTGCTTCACAAGAACTTGAACATTATTTTTTTATTAGAAAAAATCAAGGTCACTTAGAAACCATTCTCTTCGAGCATCTTTGAGCATCTTTTCCCACTACTGATGCTTCAATTTCGAATTGAGTTCATGTACATCAACCGCCAGACCAAACGATATGTATAGAGTTGGTAACTAGATCATTACTAGTGTTGATATCAACTGGTAAATTTAGTTTTTGATGGGCGAAGATTTCATTTTGACATTTATACAATTTAAATCTAATGTAGGAGATTGTAAAATGCTGCTTTTCACAATTCGACTTTCAATATTTGGGTCCTTAAAGCCCGTATCCATGAATCTCCATTCAACTTGATCTTCTGGGCATCCCTAACCGATGCATAGACCTCTCCACTCTCCATCAATCATTCTCCATCAAGATTGGAAGTGACCCCAAGTGGTCCTCACAATAATATTCACATAGAAGCTACAAGTGAGATACATTTGGGACATCTATGTGGGGGTTTGGATTGATCATAGGTGCTCCCAAGTGAAATCAAACACAGGGAGACACTTTCCAAAAGTGAACCAATTATACATGTAACATACATGCAAAAATTGAGTCAAATGCATAGACCATCATTACCCTGGTAAAGCTCATCCTCTATCAGGCATAACTTGATTGAAGTGGTCGGTAGTGTGACGTATTTTTTTGAGATTCCCATCAAAAGTGGATATAAATTGAATGAGGCCAAGTTGGTCACATACAAATTCACAAGGACAATAAAGAGGATTTGGATCAATAACAGGAGGCCCTATGAGGTGCTTTTGTTCTCTTAAAATGTGGTAACTTTGAAGGAACTCTAAACAGTCACATCTACCCCAGTTGCAGGTAATAGTGGTGGTAGAAGCTAGCAAGGGTGGGAAGATCTAGAAGTGATTTGGGGTGGGCGAAAAACAGCACCATTGATATCAGTTTTTCTTCCTTTTATTTTTATTTTTTGGGTGCTACGTTCAATGCTATCAGGTTTTGGGAGGGGAGGGGGTTAAGCCAATTGTGAAGGAAAAGGGAAATAGAGGGTGGGCAATGCATGTCAATGAATGGGCACCATATGCAATGCATGTTATAGATGTAAAAATTACTTCTAGGTATCTATGCTTTATGTATAAACCAAAAAAATGTGATCAATGAAAGTCTCATTGATTTTTGGCTAGTAGGAAGGGCTTGCCATTCATTAGAAAGGTAAAACTACAATCAATTTCCAGTAATTCTAGATCATACAGATTTGCACCTGTGGGTATTGCAAAGGTGGCAACATAGGTTCTGGTAAATCAGCTGGGAAGAAAGGATGCTCATCGGGGCTCTTGAATCTTCCCACCTGGACACAACAAAAATTACTCATTAGTTCCTATAGAGAGTGGTGAAAGATTGTAAACCGGACGAACAAATATTGGCAAATGAGTATACTAATGTAGTAGAGATTGCAGCTACTATAGATAAGGCAGTATGCAGTAATAATGTCCAAGATTTTTTTGAATCATAATAACAACTTTTCCATATGAAAAAAGGAATACGCATTTAGGAGAATACACCATAAGAGAATATAGGTAGATTCTCAAATCACCACAATCTTGTGTACAAAATAAAGTATTACAAATAATAAAATGGAAAAACCGTGATCAGCTTTGACCAAACTGACGTCCAAGTATACTCTTGCCCTATATTCAGTTCCAAAATGAAAACAACAAAATTTCTACAAAACAAAATACAACAAAATTCAAACATTTTAATCTTTTCTTTCTCTCAGAGTTCTAAATTACCTGTGCATGAAGCTTTTCAGTCTCTCTGACCATGTATTCAACCAAAGATCCATGGAACCCATCCATGGCAAAAACGTTTTGATCGTAGGTATCAGCATTGTAACAATACTGTGCCCTTTCCAGAAGGTTAAAAATAATGCTATCTTCTTGTCGAATTAAAGCGTGTCTTATGCTCTCTAGGGTCAAAATATCACTCTCATCAACCCTTCTTTTCTCCAACCTACACATGGAAAGGGCATAGAAAGAAAGCCTAACATCAGAATGAGATGAACCACCATTATGAATGACAGAAAAAAATAACAACGATAGTATCATCTATAAAACCTCATGTCACATGTGAATAATGTTCAAGATAATAAAAGGAGATTAACATGGACTTGTAATGGAATTTGATCAAATAGACAAATGTTTTGGAAATCGGTTTGGACCATCAAGGAAGAATCAAATTTTAGTGTAGCATAACTCAAATATAAATTGTAATCATTTATAAGAAATTGCAAGGTTCATAGATTCAAGCATAGGATTCAAATTGTTTTCTATTTAAGAATGTCATACAATTATAATATTCAAATTGGAATTGCAAGATTTTAAAAATAATGACAGCAAACAACAATGAACATAAAGCCTACCAAATCTTCAAAAAAAAACTATAGCCTACCGAATCAATTGCAGCACTCATAAGCATAATACATGCTAGCTTTTCCAACCATGGTCTTACAAGTAGGCCCTCAGCATGCTTATAGCTGTGTATGAAACTAAGGACACAATGATGTATAGACAGGTACAACGTATGCCAATTCCATGTTTTCGTATTCATGTGGTACTTTGAATCATAGATCATGCATGTGTACAAATGTATTCATGCGCATATGGATACAGCAAATCCTCTTTCCCAATGCAAATCCTTCACTTTTGTCCATCGATTTCTTCTCCAGTCTAAGGATGGGAGAACATAAAAATGCATAATAGCAAAAAATAGTTATAATCTATGATATGGAAATCCTTATATATGCATTGTCTTGATATCAAGAGAATATGATACCCCATCCTGCTGCTTGTCACTTGTTGGACATTGTTGACTCCAATTTTTCTAGGTTCAGTAATTGTTTTAGTTCTCTTGTTATTGGATGCCGATCAGATATAAAAGTTCCACACTTCCACTACATCTGATTGTGCTGTGCTCATTATTTACTTAAGTTCTATTATTTTTCTTATTTAGCATAGAGATGCCTAAAAGAAATTTAAATAGCTATGTTTCAACCAAATTAAAAGTGCTCAATAATTTCTACGAACAAATCTTATGTTAATTTGTGAATTTTTAACTGATAGCAAGCATAGAAAAATAAATTATGAATAGCAAGTAGAAAACTCATATAACCATGTATATGTCACGAATTTCAGAAATTGTGAGTTGCACCCCCTCACACTCGTCAGTGTATGTCTCTTCTCTATACTAAAATATCAGCACCATTTGGTTTTTCACAAGTCCCAAAGTTAAAAGCAGGCAGAGTTGACGAACTTGTTCAGACAGTACTACAGGCACAGGGTCGTACCTATTGTAACCAAAAACTTGATGAGTTTCTACAGCGATTTGTCTAGGCAATTGAGTCAACATCCACAGAAAAAGACACATGGCTCTGAAAATGAGGTTGGATTCGTTCCCCTCCCTCCACCCACCACGACCACCAACCCCCACCCGCCCACCCAACCCAACCCTCTCTCTCTCTCTCTCTCTCTCTCTCTCTACCCACCACGACCACCAACCCCCACCCAACCCAACCCTCTCTCTCTCTCTCTCTCTCTCTCTCTCTCTCTCTCTCTTGAATTAAGTACAAGTTTCATGATTAAAAAAATTAAAAATTAAATACAAGTTTCTATTTTCTAAAATTAAATAAAAGAAATACGGCAGAAGCACAAACTCAATAATCTACCAAAAAAGGTCCATTCACAGAAAAAAATATATTTCAGGAAAAAATTTCCTCCTATAAAACCCTGTGCTAGAGCTCTTTATATTATGGAAAAGGCAAATTCTTCTCTTTCTTTGAGGGGTTTCTACTGATAAAATTCATGAAAGAAAAAAAAAATCCCCAAATCAAATATGGATGTTAATAAACAATAGCACATAACTATATGGAAAACATTCAGCAATGAACCTACCTTCAACACTAGTAAGTTAAATGGTTTAATGAGATCCTTATATAGCAAGCCAATTACACCAACTACTATTGCCATCTGAAGAAAGCCATCAAATTTAGTTTTTATTCAACAACTTCCACAATGAACAACATAGAAAGAAAGGGAAAAAGGAAACACATTTTAAAAGAGGTAATAGCGGACAGAAATATAATAGAAAATTTTATTAAAGAGGGAACAAGGTTTTGAGTGTATTTGAGGTACACAGAGAGAAAATGGACATCAAGCAAAATTACAGAAATAGCCTTGAAGGATGACCTGGTGTAAACCCATTGCTTAGAGCACAAGAACACAACAGGTGTGCTGATTCGGTGTAATAGGATTTGGAGAATGAAGATGAACTCAGGGTTTTTTTTTTTCCTTTTTTAGCGGAAAAGAGGAAGGGCAGAGGAGGCCAATTGGCTGAGAAATGAATCGCTTCAATCAAGATTCCAAGGTTTTTATGACACATGTCAAGGAAGAATTGGGGAGGAATGAGGTGAAAGGATAATGTGAGCATTTCCATTTGAAAGAAACATGACAGATTAGAAGACAGAGACGGAGGCATTACTTGGCAATATGGAATCAAAGTTCATGGCCAAGATACGAAGAAATCAAAAGAGAAATCCAACACATCCTTCTCAAGCAAATCGGTTTACTCTCTCGATAGACCAAAACCCAATTTTAATTTCCTAAATATACAGAAAAACAGATGCCGATTGAGCCTATGGATTTAGAAACAGAGAGAGGGAGACAAAAAAGTAGGCTTGTATTTCTCAGTCATCCAAACAAGTGCATCAAAAAACAACAACGACGAGAATAAAGAATCTAAAAATGCCAAAAGAAACGTATGGGAGTAAAGGAAAATGAAAATCCCAAAATACCCAGAAGAGTTATAACGCAATAGTGGAACTAAACCAAAAAAACAGTGTCAACGATGAAAAAGAATGAGATGCAGCAATGAAGCAAACCTGAAGGGGGTGGTAGCAGAATTGTTGCTCGCAGAGACTGCGAGTTTGAACCTGTGATTTGGCTTATGCCTGCTCTGAACAGCAAAAGACGAGTTGGTTCGTGAGGATCTGAAAAGCTTTGCCGGAGAAGAAGTGGCTGGACTAGATTTTAAAAGCTTCAGCTCCATATTTTTTCTTGATGAATGAATGTGATAAACTATGGAGCAGAACCTAAGGAAAATGAAAATAAAAATAAAAAACAGAGAGAGAGAAGGGGGTGCGGTTGGAAATGAGACAGAGAGAGAAACAGAGAGGGAGAAGAAATCAAAATCAAACGCTAAGTTGACAAATGACAAGGAAACGAATGGGAAGTCACAAGTCTCTGGTAGGTGGGAAAGAGTTTGGTAAAGACCAAATATCATTGGTGGGACCCACCCCAGAAGCCATCACCCAGTCCCCCCACCTACCCTGTTCAAAATGGGAATATGATTAGATTAAATTGATTTTATCAAAAAGTTAATGACCCATTTCAGAATGGGAACGATTAGATTAATTGATTTCATCAAAAGTTAATGACCCATTTCAAAATGGGAATGATTAGATTAAATTGGATTTTATCAAAAGTTAATGAAAGTAGATTCGTTTAGATCAACTGAATTACAGTATTTTAAATAGATATAAGTTTAAAAATTTTGTGACTCAAATTCAAAATAGATTTGATGAATCCATTTAATAAATAAATAATAGATCAAAAAATAATGATGTGAATCTGAAGTTCTGAACCTAAATTCAACCAAAAAAAATTGACCTTATCCAATCTATTACTAGGTCTTAAAAAATAAATAAGTTTTCTTGGCTTAAGCCAAACACCAAATTATAATTTTATATAAATTATTGAACCTATTTTATATTTTAAATAGCAAATCTTTGACTACTTTTTAAAATAGAATGATTTCTATTAATATTAAATAGAAAAATATTTAGAGAACAATAAAAGGATGAGAGTCATGTAATCTCAATTTGAAGCAACGTAGTACAGTAAACTTGTCTCCCATCATGTTTGCCTAACAATGGCAATCATGGTGTCTCTCATTTAAAGCCATCTATTACAATTAGTTAATATTAATATGACAAAATATAAGAAAAATATTACATAAGTAATTATTTTATCAAAATCACTCCAAGACATTATTATAAATAAAATTAAATATTATAGATATTTAATAGTCTAAAAATGATAGTGTAGATCCCTCGATACTAAAATACAACTAAAGTCCATATAAGGATGGATGAGTTTGAATATTCTACATTTGTACATAGTATTTACAATTTTTCATCTTTATATATATATATATATATATATATATATATATAATGAAGCCAAAGTTTTTGAGACTCAAAATTTTAAATTTATTTAAGATGGGAATTAATCAGGTTAAATTAATGAACTTTAAGAGGCAAAACATTATCAATGTGTTGGTCAAGTTAGGCCAATATCTAGAATAGTTATAGAAGAGGGTGAATGTGACTATAGTGTAATTTTTAATTTTCTTTTAAATTTTGGTCGCTTAGATATAAGTCTATCCAACCAACTCATGACTCAGTTGGACTCAGTCACGGAATTAACAACTTAGTATGATTCAAGGACTCTTTAATACCCTGCCCCAGATTAGGCGTGTTTTAACTTAATAATTTTGTTTAACCGGTTAATCTTGAAGATTTCGGTTAGGGCTTTAAAGAAAGCCAAAGTGTGGCCCAATCCAAGCTCGTGAGCTCAGTGATCCAGCTCGTCCAGCTGGAGGGGCATTTTGGTAATTTACATTTTTAATTGATATTTTATAAATTAGGTTGTTATGTGAATATTATTGATTGATAATATTATCCTTAATAAAAGATTTGTATTTCTGATTTTAAATAAGTTTATTTTCAGAAAAATAATACTTAAAATCCGCCCGTCAAAACCCGAAAGGGAGTATTATTTATTTTAAAAGGTTTTTGGAATGAAATAAATCTTGAAACAAATGTTTTTTTGTTAGACCATTATAAGAATGGTCTAGTTATTCCTTTACACCCCAAAATAAGATCTCTAAAATATTTTATTTAACATTTGTTTATTTAAGTAAATATGGGTAAATTATGGTTTTTATTTAAATCAATGGTTTTTAGTAAGAGATAAAATCCAAGATTTTTATGGTGATTAAGATTTTCAAAACCCAACCTATCTGTAAGGTTGAATTAAGTTTTTGAGCTTTTAAAATCAAACTTTTAGTTTTAAATCGACTTTTATTAAAACCGGGGACTTATTTGCAAATGAAGAACTGTTGGAGGGCTGATCTGCAACTAACTTATCGGTACTGTAGCGGACGTAAGCCGCGCCTACATGCAGCTGCATGCAGTGGCTGTCCGGCCCCGTTTTCTGGCTGATTCTCTATAAAACCAGCCTCAGTTTAGATGGTTTGACTCCCAGCAAAATCTGCATCTTCTCTTCTCTCTTCTTTGTTTTGCTCTCAGCTTGAAACCCAGCCTCTGATCTTCCTGGTTTTTGCCAACCATAGCTTAGAGGGAGCTTTCCAAAATTCGAATTTCTTAGCCCAGGAACCTCAGTGAAGGTATCCATTGCTTTCCTTTTTCAAAATTTCAGTGAGTTTTGAATCAAATAAAACCGATTTTGGTTTAGTATGGAGTGAGAAAAACCAATTCAAAATCTAAGGAAAACCATGAGTTTCATGTGCCCTTGAGGATTTACTATTAAAATATGTTGGCCTAGTGAGCTTCTGAGCTCCAAACCTTTCCCTATAGAAAGAGGACTCCCAAAGGAGTCCATCAGACCGGCTGGATGTGAAAACCGAGCCCGGGAAGCCCTCCGTTTCCGGAATCGCATTTCACTGTCCGACTGCCGTCACTATCTGCTGGTGCAGACAGTGGAGGAAGACGACTCTCGGACGGTCCGAGAGCCGACCTTCGGACGGTTCGAACCTTCGGACGGTCCAAGAGCTAACCCTCGGACGTTCCGAACTTCACCTGAAGCCTAGTTACGCCCGAGGCAAGCTAGACCCCTTCGGACGAACCGAGCCGAGCTCGGAAGGACCGAACCCACTCGGACCTTCCGAACCCAGACTTCAGATGTTCCGAGGACCCAGACCCACCGAGACTTATTTCGGATCTCTAAGCGGTTCGGATGGACTTCGGAAGGTCCGAGACCCGATCTTCAGACGATCCAAAGTCAGACCCATGTTCCGAGGTCAGTGACTAGATTAGGTATCGTTTGGATGATCGGAAGCCAGTGTACCCGGTTCCAAGGCATGTTCCGAGGGACCCAGTTTTTAAGTGTTAAAATATTGTTTGATGGTTGTTATTACCTAATCTTGTTTGAGTAATGTTGTGTTATGATGATTAATACCCCTTGTTAATTAAAATTGTACTAACCATTTTCTCTTATTACTTATAGTGTAAATACTATTATATTCACTTTCAGGCCGACCCTATTAGTCGGGCACTGAATGATCTCACTTCCAGGCCGACGCTATATAGTCGGGCACTGAGTGACCTCGAGGTCTAACTCAAAATGTCAGATCCGGTCCTATCCAGAAGACAACCGAGAAGTGACCCGAGGATCTAGACCTAACTCAATAAGTCAATCTGGTCAATGTCCAGAAGACAATATGAGTTTTGGACTGAGCCCTTTTTATTTATTATTATATTGTGGATTATGATAATTTAAAAAGGATAGAAACCCAGTAGGAGACTCAATTCCATATACCTTGGATATTTTTGGGAAAACGTGAGATTTCAAAATACTACTTGTGTGTATGTATCTGATCTGTATATTGATTGTGTACTTGTCTGTTTGTTTGAACAGAGACCGCGTAACCACACAATTACCGTGAGAGAACTTAACTCTGCAAAATATGTAAACAAGTTTTATTATGAGATGAGTCTTGGGCAATGGGTGGTTTCAGATATAATGAACCCACTCATGTGCCTAGACATGATGCGCTATGGTAAGAGTGCTGATGATGGTTGTGAATATTATGATGTTGATCATATGAATATGAAAGACTGCTTCCACGTACCTGGGCTATTGAACAATATCGGCCATATGGGAGATGGTTTATGTCTACTGGACCATGGGTGGACCATGAGTGTCGTCAGTTGCTGACTTGAGGATGTCAGTATCGGCTAAGTCAGAGCCGGAGATGTACTTGTAAGGATGTATTTTGACCGTGTCGGGACTTAATACTGGTCTCAGTGTAATCGGCAAGTGTTACGTTGGATGATAGCAGTGATGGAAAGAGGATGATGAGATTTATTGAATATTATGTTTTTTTGTTATCAAGCATGTGATATTATTGAATTGTTGCTAACCTGTTATTTTACTTAAACTGCATTGTTATATTTCCTTCACTGGGCTAGTTAGCTCACCGCATTCACCTTTCAGGCGATAAACCCAAGGAGGAGGACCCTCTTTTTCAAGCTTAGGGTGGATAAGCTGAAGCGGTGTTTTGGGATTCCCCCTGAGGGGAATACCCTTATCTTTTCTTATTGGTTCTTGGAACCATTCACTTTTTTCAAGTACCAGGTGTGATACTTAATTTGTTTAAATGTGATGTATTAGACTATTATGCTTCTCTAGTGACTTTTGAGATGATATTTTGAATGAAATCAATGGTTGGATTTTATATGATCATGTTGTGTTAATGATGTTGTTTATGTCTATTTTGTTGAGTAAACTTATGGTATGTGTTTGAGTTTACATGTTAGGATCATGTGTGACCTCTGGGCCCAACTGTTGATCCGGCCTAATTAGAGCGCTTGAATTAGTTTATCTTAAAAAAAAAAAAAAACCAGTCGCGTTCCGGGCTCACCCTTCGGGTCAGGGCGTGACAGACTCAGTCATATAATTGACAACTCAGTATGATTTAGGGACTCAATCATATAACTGACAACTCAGTATGACTCAGGGACTCAGTTATATAATTGACAACTCAGTCCGACTCCGAGACTTAGTCATAGAATTGACAATTCAGTCAGAATTAAGAGAGACAATTTTAACTTTTAGATAAAAAAATGCATTTTAAATTTTTGGAAGAAATAGATTCATTTAATCTACTGTGAACTTTATAAATCAAAGTTTGTTTGAAAATATCATGAAAATTAGTTCTAAAAAATTATTGATAAAATAATTGATTTAATTTAAAAAATTACTACAGTTACGAATTAATTTATGAAATAGAGATGCAATTTCAAATTGTTAGGCAGTGCAATTAAAAAGAAGAAGGGCTAAATATAAATATCATAAAATAATCTATTAAATTTATACGAAACTAATTTGCACGTCATGTAACTTTCTTTTGGTACTTTGGTCTCAGCAACCACGTGAAGTCCGCCCACCCACTAAGGATTTTTGTCTTATGCAAAAGGATTATAAAATAGAAAATTAGATATATTTGTGAGCTCACCTAATTTAGTTTTAAAATTTTAAAATTATAATTTGGAATTCATAGTGTCGTTCCATTTCAACAATTTAACTTAAAATATTTGTTATATGTTTTCAAAGCTATGTTTTAAGAGATTGATAAGACCCTCTATTTTTATAAGAGGATATGCTCTTGCTTTATTATAATTTAAAAAGAAAAAATATTCTCATAATTATCTGTTATATGATAATTTAATTATAGATACTTTTATTTAAATTTTAAAGTACAAAAGTTAGTGGAGAATATCCTTTATAAAAAATAGAGATGTATCATCTAGAGGTTTAAATATCGGCCGATACATATCGTATCGGCCGATATATATCGGTTTTTTCAAACCGTGAAATATCGGCCGATACGATAAGTATCGGCCGTACAGTTGGAATATCGGCCGATATGGGCGATAAACGGTCCCCAATATCGGCCGATATTTGAAAATATCGGTATATTAGATTTTTTTTCGTTTTTTTTTTTAAAAAAAGAATACAATATCGGCCGATACGGGCGATATATCGGTCCGTATATCGGCCGCAATATCGCCCGATATACTATTTATCGGGCTGGAAAGAATGGTTTTTTTTTAAAAAAAAAATTATCGGTAGTGGGACCCACTGGATATCGGCGATATTTGGACCGTTTATCGGTCCAAAATATCGGCCGATAAGTCCCAATATCGGCCCGTAACAGTCCAGGTTATATTATTTAAAAATTAATATCGACGATATTTTAAACGATTATCGGGCGATATATCACGGACGATATATCGCGCGATATTTCGTCCAAAATATCGCCCAGGATTCCTGCATCATATCCCATCCAACAGGCTGTGGGATTCTTTCTGTTTCCCACGCCTGAATTTCTTAATATTTTTTTTTAAACCCCGTGATCTGAACCGACCGAACTTTTCCTCTATATTAGTACCCCATACATCTCCTCATTCATCCACAAATTCATTACGAAACTCACTCATCCAGCAGTGGTACTTTCAAACTCCTATCCCTATCTTACAAACGGTCATCCGGCTTATCTTAGAAATCCTTGTGTATTATTAGCTTATCTTAGAAGATCATTCCGTTCAAACTACTGGAAATATATTGATCTTCATTTTCATGTAAGTTTTTATTCCATTTTTATTTTTTAGCCTTCTGATCTAAATATTTTATGGTTTTAATGTATAGTTTAATATTTAATGTATTTTTTGTAATATGTTGTTGTTTTTAGAAATATGGAGTAATTATTGATAGTGATTTATTTATGCTTGAAGCCTTAAACATTTAGCATAGAATTTATTATGAATGTATGATATTTTTTTTCATGCAGATTAGTTTTTTTTTTTCATTTTCTTTTATTTTCTAATGTGAAAATGTACTAGAAAACATTATAAGAATTAAGAAATAGTAATTATTGGGAAAAGTGGCTATTTTTTTTTATAAAACACCCCTCTCATTTTAGAAAGAAGGTTCTGTGAAAAAGTGTAAATTTCATCCAACGTAATTATTAATTTAAAATGTTTAAACAAAAACCTCGATTTCATGTGATAAATTATGAAAAAATATGTAAAGCTACCGAAAATGTATGAATATTTTTTAAACCAACCCTCTCAGTGAGTAGTATTTGTATACTGTAAAAAACTTCAGTTTCAAAGTACATGAGGATTTTTTTTTAATTTTATCATTTAATCCCCCATTTTCATGTGATAAATTACTAAAAAATATGTAAATGTACCCAAAACGTATGAATATTTTTTAACCCAACCCTCTCAGTGATTAGTGTTTGTGAACTGTAAAAAAAGTAGTTTTTTACAGTAGATGAGGTTTTTTTTAATTTTAACATTTAATCCCCCATTTTCATGTGATAAATTGTGGAAAAATGTGTAAATGTATCAAAAAAATCAGGTTCTTTTTTTCAATGAAGCCTCTGACTATGTAGTGTCTTACTACTGTAATAAGTTTCAGTTTCACATCAGATGATGTTTTTTTTTTAATTTTATCATTTAATCCCCCATTTTCATGTGATAAATTGCCAAAAAATGTCTAAATGTATAAAAAAAATCAGGTTCTTTTTTTCAATGAAGCCTCTGACTATGTTGTGTCTTATTACTGTAATAAGTTTCAGTTTCACAGCAGATGATATTTTTTTTTTAATTTTATCATTTAATCCCCCATTTTCATGTGATAAATTGTGAAAAAAATGTCTAAATGTATCAAAAAAATCAGGTTCTTTTTTTCAATGAAGCCTCTGACTATGTAGTGTCTTACTACTGTAATAAGTTTCAGTTTCACATCAGATGATGTTTTTTTTTTAATTTTATCATTTAATCCCCCATTTTCATGTGATAAATTGTGAAAAAATGTCTAAATGTATCAAAAAAATCAGGTTCTTTTTTTCAATGAAGCCTCTGACTATGTAGTGTCTTATTACTGTAATAAGTTTCATTTCACAGCAGATGATATATTTTTTTTAATTTTATCATTTAATCCCCCATTTTCATGTGATAAATTGTGAAAAAAATGTGTAAATGTATCAAAAAAATCAGGTTCTTTTTTTCAATGAAGCCTCTGACTATGTAGTGTCTTACTACTGTAATAAGTTTCAGTTTCACAGCAGATGATGTTTTTTTTTTAATTTTATCATTTAATCCCCCATTTTCATGTGATAAATTGTGAAAAAATGTGTAAATGTATCAAAAAAATCAGGTTCTTTTTTTCAATGAAGCCTCTGACTGTGTAGTGTCTTACTACTGTAATAAGTTTCAGTTTCACATCAGATGATTTTTTTTTTTAATTTTATCATTTAATCCCCCATTTTCATGTGATAAATTGTGAAAAAATGTGTAAATGTATCAAAAATGTTCTTTTTTTCAAATGCCTCTGACTATGTAGTGTCTTATTACTGTAATAAGTTTCAGTTTCACAGAAGATGATGTCTTTTTTTTAATTTTATCATTTAATCCCCCATTTTCATGTGATAAATTGTGAAAAAATGTGTAAATGTATCAAAAAAATCAGGTTCTTTTTTTCAATGAAGCCTCTGACTATGTAGTGTCTTACTACTGTAATAAGTTTCAGTTTCACAGCAGATGATGTTTTTTTTTTTAATTTTATCATTTAATCCCCCATTTTCATGTGATAAATTGCCAAAAAATGTGTAAATATATCAAAAAAATCAGGTTATTTTTTTCAATGAAGCCTCTGACTATGTAGTGTCTTATTACTGTAATAAGTTTCAGTTTCACAGCATATGATGTTTTTTTTTTTAATTTTATCATTTAATCCCCCATTTTCATGTGATAAATTGTGAAAAAATGTGTAAATATATCAAAAAAATCAGGTTATTTTTTTCAATGAAGCCTCTGACTATGTAGTGTCTTATTACTGTAATAAATTTCAGTTTCACAGCAGATGATGTTTTTTTTTTAATTTTATCATTTAATCCCCCATTTTCATGTGATAAATTGTGAAAAAATGTGTAAATATATCAAAAAAATCAGGTTATTTTTTTCAATGAAGCCTCTGACTATGTAGTGTCTTACTACTGTAATAAGTTTCAGATTCACAGCAGATGATGTTTTTTTTTTAATTTTATCATTTAATCCCCCATTTTCATGTGATAAATTGCCAAAAAATGTGTAAATGTATCAAAAAAATCAGATTCTTAAACAGCAATGGCAAAGAACAATGAAGATCCAGCATGGTCGTTCGGTGAACGACATAGTAACAACAAAGTCAAATGCAACTTCTGTGAGAAGATGATATCTGGAGGAATAACCCGTTTGAAGGCACATATAGCCGGAAAGACGGGAGATGTAGCCGCTTGCAAACGCGCACCAGCATAAGCACAAATTATTTGCAGGCAACTACTGGAAGTGAATGCTAAAAAAAAGAAAATAAGGACTGAAGCAGAAGAGCATGCTATCGGTCACATAATGGCCGACTGTTTAGAAAGTGAAAGGGAGGGCCAATACATGGAAAATGTCCCGTCATCTTCAGAAGAGGATCCAGACGAGATTAAGGAGGACAGAGACTTGCGGCGTGCAATGCGAATTAGTCGCCGCGAACATGAGATGAGAAAGCAGAGTGGTGCAGGTTAATTTCTTTAAATTAATTGTTTAATGTAACAAAAATAATTTATTTCTCAATTACATTAAAATGCCAAATACTGAATTTTAATACTCTACACAGGCGGTGCGAGTGGATCAGGGACTGCACATGGATCATCCAGAAAAAAATCTGGACTTATGGGCCGATGGAATTCCATCAAAAATGCATTCAGAGGAGGAGAACAAGTAAGGCCTGAGCGCTACGGTGTAAATCCGAATACAGTTGGTGCTGGTGATCCAATGTGGGACAGACCAACTTCCTTGAAATAAGGAAAAATAAATCAAGTAGACAAAGAGACGGCAAAACAATTAGTTGGGACGGCAGTCACTAAGTTTTTCACCGACAGCCATCGGCCACCGACTGAAATCTTAAGTCCATATTTTAAGTCTGTGTGCTTTGCATCCGCAACTGCTGGACCTAATATCAACTTCCCATCGCCGTATGAGATTTCTACCACGTTCATCCCCCGTGAAATACAGCGGATGCGAGAATGGGTAAATAATTTTAAGTCTTCCTGGGAGGATACGGGAGTAACCCTTATGTCGGATGGCTGGAAGAGTGACGATAACCGTAGTATCGTTAACTTCCTCATTTATAATCAATATGGCACAGTGTATCATAAATCATACGACACATCAAGCCGAGTAAATGATGGTGACTTTCTTTGTAGCTTGATAGTGTCTGTCTGTGAAGAAATTGGACCTGAAAATGTTGTCCAAATTGTAACGGACAATGGAGCGGGCTATAAGTCGGGAGCGAGGAAGGTCGCGAACACATACCCGTGGATCTTATGGACCCCCTGTGCGGCCCACTGTATAGACTTGATCCTCAAAGATTTTGCTAATGTGAGGGAATTTGCGAACCTAATTGACTGGTGTAAGGATGTCACCACATTTATATACAATCATTTTAGAATCTTAGAGGTAATGAGGAAGTACACGAAACGTCGTGAACTACTGCGACCTGCAGTAACACGTTTCGCCACAGTATTCCTTACGTTGCAGAGCTTTTTAAGAAGCAAGACAGAATTGATGAAGATGGCGAGAAGTAGGTCCTTTGCGAATGCGTTCGACATGAGGAACGCTGAACATCAAAGATATTACCAGAACATTACACACTTATTTGTATCTAAAGTGTTCTGGGACAGTATCGTATCGGCCATCAACATCTCTGCACCCATAGTCACAGCACTCCGATTTGTAGACGGAGATAAGAAGCCGACGCTCCCCTATGTATTTGAATGCATGATAAAGGCTAAAACTGAAGTTGCGAAAGTTAATCCTCCGGTTCACTTCATGGAAATCATCAACGACAGGATTAATCAATTTTTCATCTCTAACCCACAATACGTTGCAGGTTAGTTTTTTATTCGCTAATTAGTATTATCTTACTATTGTGCATATCTTATATTTAGGTTAATCGCATTTTATTTCACTTGGCAGCATATTATTTGAATCCCTTCTCAAAGAAACCTAATGAGTTAGGTTTAGAACTGTCGACCGACTCAATTCGTAACTGCGTAAGACGGACATTGGAGATTATGGGTGTCATGCATCCTGGTGAACGGGCGGCATGTTTTAGAGATGTACTACTTTTGTTCATTATGATCACCATATTTTTTATGATTTGAAAGTTGTTCATTATCCGATAATAGTAATTGTGTTTTATTTTTGTTTTGAAGTTACACAATTTTGAGAACCGCTTGGAGTCATTTGCGGATGAAGCTGCTGATGTTAGGTTGAGAGAGACGGCGACGATGAGTGCTACACAATGGTGGACATATTTTGGCAACAGCTCACCTATATTGAGGAAGTATGCCATCAAGCTGATGAGCCAGATGTGCAGTGCAACCAACTGCGAGCGTAACTGGTCGACATTTAAATATGTCCATAGCAAGCCTCGAAACAGATTATCATCTCAAAGACTTAATGATTTAGTGTACCTACACTACAATCAGAGGCTAAGGGCAAGGAATTTGAGGAGGTACCCCGAGTTGACACGTGAAGATGCCGATGATTTTTTCGTCCTGATCGACATCTCTATTTACCTATAATGATCCATTAAGTGAATGGATCGAAGAGGAAGAACAACCTGTACTGCATGATCTAGATATATCATTTTTAGATCAAACTATAGAGTTGGGAGAATTGCAAGATTCCGAGGACGAGGCGGAAAATGAAGGTCGCCGCCATTCAATAAGTGTGTCCCGCCCTCCAAATGTGGGTCTAGAACGTCAGACAAGTACAAGGATGGCTCCACGTCGTCATTCTGTTAGTGAACGGCCCACTGGGACAGATGGGGTATCTAGCTCTTCACAGAGGAGGAGATCATTAAGAGGAAAAGAACCTGTTGTTCCGAGCAGCCAACCCAGCAGACGTTATTATGGGTCGGCTAGATCTGATTCTGATTCATCTACCGATGACGGTAATGGGTCAGATGATGGGTTGGATTTTACTCATCCAAATATTGTTGTGGATGTTGAGCCTGCCGGTCCACCGGGGTATTATCCCAACATGAGTGAAGTCTATTACCAACAGGATGATAGGCAACATACACCTCCTCATGGCGGAACAAACTTGCCCGGTGAAGGATATGTATCTTTCGGATATACGCCAATAGGATATTATGGTCAACCGAGCTATGGGCACTTTGACACGAACTCATTATCCAGTAATATGCAGTCCATGTCGATTTCAGATCGTCAATCGCAACCCTCATCTGATAGTTGGCAGTACCACAATCCATCATCAACATCCGACTACACGTCTAATGATGAGCGACTTCCGGAAGACACGTATGCAAGATTTTATTTCCACGTCCCGGGTTATCCATATGAAGAGCTGGATCCATAGTAATATTACATTTGTTTTGAGAAAATTTGGACAAGCTTTGATGTGATTCAAATTTTGAGATGTGAAATTCAATTTCATTGAGATCTACTTAAAATGAATTCAAATTTTGATAGATAACTAATAGTCTAAAAAAAAAAAAAACAATATATGATATTTAGAGGTCTTCACTTATAAAATACTATTTTACCTTTTATTACCACTTCTTAAAAATTTTAAAAAACATAATTTGAATTTTAAAATACTATTCAATTAATTTGACTCACTTTCAATTTAAAGTGTGTGAGGTGTATACATGGCAACATAAATACATGATGGCTAAAATCTTTTTGTCATTTTATTATCTTAGACTTATAAAATTTTATTATTATGATTGAATAAAGAACAACTATGATTAATCATAGACACTCTGCTCATTCTCATATAACATATTAACATTAGCATAAGTGGACTCTTATCATAGTTAATATTTTATTATTCCTAAAAATTATTCACACATTAGAATACATACAGAGACTCATTTATACATGACTTTCAAATGTTAGGAATGAAATTGAAATTATTGAAAACGTAAGTATGTATTTATAATTACCCAATAACATAGGCATTAATTCAAATTTTTAATATGTGTGGAGCTATGAGATAAGAAGTTTTATTTTTATTTTTATTATTAATTTTCCTATATTGATTAATTATATAATAGGATCTACTTATTGATGAGACTTGAGAGGATTGATGTGACATTTTCATGTTTTTATAAGTTAAAATCATCTATTGTTAATTTTAATATTAAAAATAGATGAAACTTAAATAAATAATTTGAGTATGTATATGACCGATATTTAATGAAAAAATTATATTTTCAAGAAGCCCAAAATTTTCCGACATTACCCAAAAAAAATCGGACAAAAAAAAAAACCGGAAGAGAGAGAAATTTACCGGCCGGTATATCGGCCGATATACCGGCATACCCGGTATTTAAATCCCTGGTATCATCAATCTCTTATATTTTAAAAATAAAAATTGAGAAGTAACTAATATTTAGATTCTCATTTAATTTATCTAATATATAAAATAGAAGCTACAAGACATTCCATAAAAATTCTCAATATTTAAACAAACAAAAATACCAATATTAAGATATGCTGTGAAACTCGGAATAGTTATGCTGTTAAGAGACCAACTAACATAAGTTTATTACTTTATTAGCAAAAAATATTTTTAATATAAAATATTGTAAAGTCTATTGGATTTTACCATATCAAATCTAGAATTTGGACTTTGGAGAGTAGTTTGAAATAGAAAATTCAAAATTAAAAGAGTTTTTTAGACATTAAATTTAGATAAGTCAAATATAGTCATGAAATGATGATCATTTCAATTTATTTAGATTACACGATTAATAATTATATTTTGCCTCAATATTTTATTTTAAAATATTATATTTAATACGGGACAACCTAAATATCTACGACTATAATTTTATTTTTTAAAACAATAATAAAATTTAGCAAAATTTATATCTACTTTTTTTTTTATCACTTACATTTTTTTAATCCAAAGGAATTAAAATGATGGCCAAGAATCCGTCTCACGAAATATAAATTCCTTTCTACTCTAAAGTGCCACTCTCCATAATTAATGCATTTAAATAAGAGGTAAATTTTACAAGAGTTTCCTTTTAAATATAAATTTTATTTTATTTTATTTGATAATTACAATGAAAAAAAGTATAAGAAATCCTGAGGGTAACCCCAAGGGATTATCCTAGTTGGTTTTGGAGCAAGATTTTTAGAGAGAAATCTTGATTTCAAACTATGGGAACTCTAATGAAAGGCCACTTCTCATAGAAATATGTATAAAATAAGGTTTCATCGAATTATCCAGTTGGTGCGGATAGGGATTTTCACACAACCCAAGGGGACTAGTCGTGTGTTTGGAGCTCAAAAAAAAGTAAAAGAAATCATGAAAGATTAGTTTGATAGTCAATTTCCATCCTTGTTTTAGGAGATCTTGAGATCAAGTTCCTCCCAACATAAAAAGAGCCACTCTTCTTAATTATGTAAGACTCATGCAGATTACGAAGTTTACACATGTCACAAGAATTAGTGAAGTGAGACACAGTTGAATATCTTAGTCTTAATAAAAATTAAAAAAGTATATGAGAAAAAAAAGAGGCTATAATGATTATCCCTTGTAGATTTTTTTTTAATTTCTATTTAGGAAAATTTTAAAATTTTGTCGCCTTCCTCCTTGCATGTGCCAAACAATTCGTTTGGTGGTGTAAGAGTCGTGGACCCCTTCCTCGTAAGAAAAGCCAATGAGTGATAACTACGGGTCCACGGAAATGAGAACAAATAGTCCGTACTCTATGGTATGTACTGCATCAACTCAGCAACGTGGGGCCCGGATCTGTTTTAATGACAATTTTAGAATGGTTGTCCGGTACTATGAGTAAATTGATTTACTTTAAAATTGAAAGTGTCTAAATCTATGCACCCATGAGTAAATCGATTTTTATTAATAGATAGGGACAAAGTGAAAAATTTAGTAAAATATATGTCTCTTAAAAAAAAATATGCCCGTGTTAACACGTTATTGTGCATCACTTTGGATGGAAAGACTTGAGTTGACTTCTCTCTTAGAGAAAAACACAGACTTTATTTATCTAAATTTCCTAAAGATAAATAGGTGTTGAGGCGTACATAATTTGATGTGATTTAAAGAGAAATGTATGAGTAGGTAATATATGAAATTTCACCGGATTATTTTATTTTTATAAACCAGTTCACAATAAATTAATTCTCCCAATCAAATTAGTTTTGTAATTTTAAACTTTAAAAATTTAATTATTATAAACGGTTGATTTTTCGTATCCCTTTCCCAAAGTTATAATGAATGACTATAAAATCTATCATGTATCTCACTTCATAATCATCATTAGCCAGTAATCTCATCTATCTCAGGTTTATCTTATGAGTTCTTCTTTTCTAATATGGTCTTTTTTATTTATTCCCTCCATATTTTTGATGGTTAGCATCTCCTCTTAATGCCTTTAAACCTATAATGACCCGACCCGAATACAGGACTTAGGGCTTGACTCATTAAGATATTGTCCGTTTTGGGCCTCGCACACAGTTCAAACCCGTACGGTTTTGCATTTGGGCCTGGGTCCACGTGGTCCGGCCCAAAACGCGTCTCACATGGTCAAGGGGGCTTGGCCACTTAAATCTCCTAATTTTTCAATCCTCCCAACTAATGTGGGACTTTTTCACTTTTTCCCACATCAGGTTGGGGGGGTGGGTATCACAATCACCCTCCTTAAAGTCTTGAGCCGTCCCCGGCTCGACTCCGGTCTAACCCGACAACTGCAGAGAAGGAGAAAAACCCATATAGTCCGAGTGTTGAACTCGGCTCTGATACCATATTTGTAACGACCCGACCCGAATACAGGGCTTAGGGCTTGACTCAGTAAGATATTGTCCGCTTTGGGCCTCGCACACAGCTCAAACCTGTACGGTTTTGCATTTGGGCCTGGGCCCACGTGGCCCGGCCCAAAATGCGTCTCACATGGTCAAGGGGGCTTGGCCACTTAAATCTCCTAATTTTTCAATCCTCCCAACCAATGTGGGACTTTTTCACTTTTTCCCACATCAGGTTGGGGGGTGGGTATCACAATCACCCTCCCTAAAGCCTTGAGCCGTTTCCGGCTCGACTTCGGTCTAGCCCGACAACTGAAGGGAAGGAGGAAAGCCCACATAGTCCGAGTGTTGAACTCGGCTCTGATACCATATTTGTAACGACCCGACCCGAATACAGGGCTTAGGGCTTGACTCAGTAAGATATCACTCAAGACTATGTTCTATAAAATATCGCAAGTCTAATAGCTTTTTTATAAATTCATCATTTAGGTGAATGAAAACTCTTCACTTTATGCTACTCTACTCAAATATAAATGATATAAATGATATAACTATTTTGAGGTAATTCCAAAATTCATATAAGATAATTAATTTGAACAGGGAGAGTATAATTTTTGTAACCATTGACAAGGTTCGAATGCAACCAAATGGTGAAGTACACCTGCAAAAACGTGTCATCCATAGGTGATATGAAGACATTCACCCACTTTGATAACTAATGATCAACATCCATTGACAAACACGTTTCTCAAATATTCATGGGTTTGAGACCAAAACTTCCAAAACTATTCGTGGAACCGATGAACAAATTTCTCAATCTTATCATGGCCGGTGTACACACAGTCATGGGTTTGAACAATAGACCATATATTGATTCAGTGCCGTCTTAAGCATTGGTGAAGAAAGGCAGTCGCCTTGGTCCCCAGATGAAGAAGCTCCTCTCGTCGTAGCGCACTGTGTATTTCTAAAATTTCTCAAATTTAATATACAGACTAATTATGATAACTTGATAAAAATTAATTAACACTTAAAGGTCTTTTGACACTCCCAAATACTTAAAACACAGTGCTTTACAAATAAGGGTATCCCTCTACTGTGCCGAAAACACACTTCTAGAAGTCCAAACAACAAATCATAAAAACCATTGAACTCCAAATTCAAAGCTGAGCAAATATGGGAAATTTAAAATCTTAGATCTTTCAAATGATTGTTTACCAAAAATAGGTGATCTTTTCCTATCCCAAATCCCGTCTCTTCTTTAAAACAAAAAAAATTAAGTTAAACAATCATTTGAAAGATCTAAGTTTTCAAATTTCATATATTTGTTTAATTTTGAATTTGGAGTTCAATGGGTTTTACGATTAGTCGTTTGAACATCCAGAAGTGTATTTTCGGCACAGCCGAAGGATACCTTTTATTTGTAAAATACTGTGTTTTAAATATTTGTGAGTGTTAAAAGACCTTAAAGTCTTAAAGTATTTTTATCAGATTATCGTAATTAGTCCGGATATTCAATTTGAAAAATTTTGGAAATACATAGTGCTTAAAAAATAATTTTAAAGATTTAAAGGAGATTTTATTATTCAAAACTATAGGAATTATATAGTTTTTATAAACAAATGCACTATGCATTGTGGCATCTGTAGACCGTCCGGACGAATGAAATTTATGCATGAATAATGGTCCGAACGATTCGATGATCCGAACGAAGGAAAAATGTTCTTAACTCACGTTCTGACGGTACAAAAGTGGAAGGGCAAAATGATAATATCTAATGATAATGTCTAATAAAAATTTGAAAACTCGTGTGTGCTAAAGAAAAATCCCGTGTCTAAATAATTACCTTTATTCAAATTATATAGAAAAGAAGAAGAAGATAAGAACAATAGAGAGAACACATCTCTCACTCTCTGTTTGCATTTCAGTCCACTTAGTATACTTATCTTTTAAAGTGTTTTTATTTTATTTTAATTTCTGAAATGCTAATTTCACTGGGATGAATATGCTAATTTCATTAGGATGGATAAATTTTTCAATGTTCTGTATTATTGGCCTCTTGATCTTTTTAAGTTAAAAAAATTATTGTCTAGAATAATTTATTTTATAATATATAATTAAAATTTTAATTAAATAATACTTATAATAATATGTTAAATACAAATAAAGCCCCATCTAAAGTTTTTGTCTTAGACCTCAACTTGTATAACTGATCACCTTATACACGACTCTCAACCCGAACTTACCTGATATATGAAACTTGCTGGGGATTTTGTGTATTTGTGGGATGTCTCACCTCCGGATATCCATGTCATCCAAAGAATAAAGAACTGCCGTCGTCTAGACGAACTGCTCTTATAGAATGAAAATTTTCGGTCAGTCATGAATCTCAGAATTTCAAAATTCATTGCCACAGCTATTCAAGATGTTTCATTTTATCCAATATAATGTTAATAATATTTTTACTGATTGATTGTGAATAAACGAAAGAACATCAAAGATGGGAGAGTTCAAAATTCCCAGGCAAAACCAAATATTTTACATTTTCCAAAGCCCTCCAGTCACAGTCTAGGCGTTGGGTTCTCAAACTTCCGCCTGGCATACTCATGGGCAATGCTGATGGTGTTCTTGTTGTGACGCAGAGAGAACTCTGCAAGTAGGATCTGGCACTCCTCTGCCATCAGATCACCATGGTAACCCTGTGAATAAAGAATTTAATTTGTATGAATTCAGAAGAGGCCATGATAAATACAAATGCATCTTTTCTTTTATCATCTATTCAAAAATCATCTGAGTCAAGATGATTACGGGTAGTGACAGGACACACTTTTTTCTCTTATTTTGACAGAACAAATTTCATAAATTGCAGCGTGAGCACCAATGAAAGGTTGGGTGATCAATGGAAATCTTGCATAACACTGCTTCAGTGGGTAAAGTTTTATCTTCAAAGATTCTTCTATTATGCTCCAACCATACAAACTAAATGATGGCAAAAGGAACCATTTTTAATGCTTGGCTTTTCTTTATGAAAGGAACAAATTCCACACTGATAACGAGAGCACAAAAAGAAGGTGGCAGAACCCACGAGATGGGTAGTGACAGGACAGACGTTATATAAAGCATATGCATAGCTGTTTCCTACAATTAGCCTTCAGAATTTCTACAACCGTATTGTATGGTACAAGGAAAACAAGTAGAAGGTAATAGAGGAAGTGTGGCATTAAAGACATGGATCGAGGTGGTTAGACTTCATATGATAGAACATGATTGACAATGGCATTGATGGTAAAATAAACTTAAAATGCAACTCTATGTAGATAAGACAAAGGCTCTGGAGATGATAACAAAGGTAGTTTAAGAATTTTGTTAGTCCGCTGACCGGGTTGTCATTTCTTTCTGGTGCGTTGTTGTGGTTTTCAAGGCTTTTGTATCCTGTTGTACTTGCTCTTTGGCACAGTTTCTGCTCTTTAATACTGTTACCATTTCAAAAAAGAAAACAAAAAGAGGAAAGGTAAAATACAAAGGTTGTCTAAGAAACACCCATGTAAAACCTAAAGTTCTCAAAATAGTCAAGTCAGGGTTGCACCACCCCCATCATGGCTAAAATGGTTGACTGTTACAAAATCATGTAAGCTGTAAGACTGCCTAAAGTGGCCCACATCAAATCATCCTAGCCTTTGTTTTTATCTTAAAAAATTTAGACCTTCAGATATTAGATACTTGATCCACAGTAAGGGGACTGGCCAAACAGCATAGCGTATGGAATGGTTTGGATTGATCACCACATAGGTCCACACTATAGGCTGTTCACTCAGGCAGCCTATAGTCATGTCAAGGGTTGGACCCCACCTGACATGGCTAAAATGTTGACTGTTACAAAATCATGTAGACTGTAATACTACCTAAAGTGGCCCAGATCAAATAATTCTAGCCTTTGTTTTTATCTTCAAAATTTAGACCATCAGATATTCGATACTTGATCAAACATTAAGGGGACCAGCCAACAGCAGAGTAGTGTATGGAATGGTTTGGACTGATCGCCACATAGGTCCACACTATAGGCGGTTCATTCAGGCAGGATTTCCACCTGAGCTTTTTCTAGATTTACTATAATATAAGACATATACAACACAGGGATTAGTACAAAGAACACGATATAACACACACAGTACAACAACTTAAGCATGCATAGTACAATTAACATACATATTGTAAACCAGAGGAATTATAGGGCCGTCTGAAAATATAGTTTTGTGAGTCATTAATTCCATAAAACTATAGTAGTCAAGGCACAAAGGGGGTCCTGAAGCCTAACGCTCAAGGCACACTTAAGGCTTGAGATTTTTCATTTAAAGGCGCACTTTCCTATTTATTTTTAAATATATATATATATATATATTCTTTGAACTAATATAATTATGATACAATTGTATACAACTATTTTTAGAATATTGATGACAAATGTATTACCTTTCCAACCCACCATCAGTTAAACAATGCAATATATACATTAAAAAGCAAATGCACCAAATGTAGAAGCACAAGTGTGTAATATAAGAAGTTAATAACAAAATCCTAATACATATAACCTAGTAATAAAAAGTCAAAATAAACATAAAAAAAGGGTTAAAAGTGTTTATATCATAAGATCCATCCACCACCAATCTAATAAAAAGTGTTCATCTCAAACAAACAACAAAGACAGTGCTCGATCTATAGATCCTTCATAATCATCATTAACATCATTGTTAATATAATTATCACATTTGTCTATATCCTCAATCTATTCCTCACTGTTTTTATATTTTTATATTAGTACCAACATTAAAAGGTGCACCAAGGAACAAAGCACAAGGCACACTGAGGTGCGTGCATTTTCATTGAGGCACGCCTACGCCTTGCTTTACCTTATTAAGGTGCAGCACCCCTCTCCTAATGCGCCACAGGTACACTTAGGCATGCCTTTGACTACTATGCATATAACTATGGTCCACATAGGGCCAGCATCACAGAGAGAAATAATAGAAAAATAAATCAGTGTGTAAAATCAATGACATCAGTTTCTTCTCTAATATCATGGGTATCCCCACCCCACTTTGGAGGTGAGACTAATCACATGGATACATGAAACCACCTGCAAGCCTCCGTACATTTGATTTGGGCATTGTGTTCCACTCTAAATTTTAATGTCTAAGGTGCAAGTGGTTGTGAGGTTTCAAAGGAATCCAATCCACAATGGGGCTCACTGCATTTAATGATCAAGGATCATGGAAGAAGGAAACTCACATCTAAGGAAACCGGGCAACAGAAAATCTACATTTAGTGGTTGCCCCAAGCCCAGCAATTCTTCTTTAGAAGTCATAAAAATAATTAAAATGTGAGCTTATACCAGGCGAGACGTTCGATCACAAACTGCATGGTGCATGAGGATGCCTGCAGCAACTGAAACATTGAAAGAATCCACCATGCCTTTCATAGGGATGCTGCAGTGAAGGTCAGACAGTTGCAAAGCCTCATCACTTATACCACTGCGATCAGGTATTTCAGAGAACATCAGCTGGCCATGCATAAGTAGCAGATATGATGAATAGCTTGAGAGACTAAATACCCACATAAATTAGATAAACGTCTATAGTCATAACATATATAAGTAGGAAACTTCAATGTATGGTAAGTAATATGTGATTTGTCAGGAACCAACTAGACTGCTTATATGAAATATGGCAGCCTGTGTAAGCGACCCAAATAAACACCATACAGCAAAAAGCTACTTGTATCCAACTTTCGGTATTTAGGATAATGCAAAGTGGTAATGGAAACTGATTATAGCATGAATTGGTGACAAGTCTCCAGTCTCAGTTTGGGCTCATTAAACTAATAGCAGAATAATTGCATACGGTGTGAAATTCTTCATTGAGAACTTCATTCTTGTAAACCTGCATGGTAAACCCAGACACGGACCTCACACACAGCTACGTATGCCAGAATAATGTAATGTACATCCAAGGCGAAGTAAATGCATGGCTCCTTTACATGAGAAAATGGTCAAAAATATCTCAAGATGAATGTTTCCCTGGTTTTAAGGGCATTTTCTGCATTCTCATTACTTTAACAGCAAACAATGGAACTCTTGTTGGACATAACATTGTAAAAGAGAGGGCATTGGAAATACATAAAGGAGGGAAAAGATTTGTTAAAAAAATAAAGCAACAAAAGGATGCCATATTACTTCAGATATTTCACTTGAGAAAATAGTCCAATCAGTTTGTTGGTCGGATATGCAGATTAGCAATTTTTTAACATTAAATGTTCGAAAACATGCAAAATGATATTGCAGAAATGAAGATAGAGATCATTTATTGATATCACTCAGGAACAAAGGGAGATAGGAGATCTACATCTGCCATAAGGGAGATACATCTGAAATATACTCCTTTAAGGAAATTAACCAAGAGATGCAAGAATGTCGCCAAAAACATGATTGCTCAATCCTCCAGAAGAAAAACAACTAATTCTACTTGAAAACGAAGCTGTGCCACAAAAAAAAAATCACTAAGTTAAAATTTCAAGGAATACACTGACCTCTGCTCATTTCCAACTACTATAGCTGTTGGGCACGACCAATCCATGTCATAAATAGAAACCTATAAGAAAAGAATTATTATGTATTTCAAATATTAAATAATTTCCATTTCAAGAAAGAAAAAAAAGGTAATTGAATTATGCCACAAACTTTGCCATCATGAGAGGGGCACGATCCATGAAAGAAGCATTTTTATAGGAAACATGGCTTAATGTTAGAAAATGCCAAACAAAAGAAATAAAAAACATAATGAAATGAAAAAGATTAATACCGCATCAGTTCCTAAATGTGTTGTAGCAATGCGATATCCACGTGATTTCAACACCTTAAAGCATTCTTGGGTGGATGTCCAAAGTTCTATGTCCAGCCATTTCTCAGCACCCATGCTAACATGACGATTGTCTCTATACCTGTTATTGGAAGAAAGTAACTGCTACTAACTGGCATGAAATGGAAGGGAAATAATGCAGTCTAAGAAAGTTCTGTAGTTGAACAGTTTGTAGATTCATAATTTTTTTTACTTAACTGCTCGTGGTTTCTTGAAGCTTTCAATTGTGATTCATATTTTGGTGGATTTCATTTCCCTTTTTACTTGTGAGACTCCAATATAAGTTCTCTCCTACTTCCACTCACATCACATGCCTTTTGAAATCTCTTTGTAGGAATGGTTTGTACTTGGTAAGAAGTTCTATGGTTTCTTTGTGACTTGTGAAGAAGGCTATTCTGCCTTGGTCAAAGAGACCATTTCAAGGTGGCATGTCAGTGTTTGTTGTATAATATGGAGAAGGAAGAGCACAGAAATTTTAAAAAATTCAACAATTTATGGTGGTGCACATGCTTTGAAGGGCCGTATAAGTATGAAATAAAAAAGATACTACAAATGGTGATGCCAACTCCCATAGTAATCAAGATCCATGTGCTGAGGCTCCAACCTAGTCAAAGACATACTCACGTTTACACCTTCATTTTAGATATAATCCTTATGACATATTATTTCAATTTGTTTTGAAACTAAAAGAAAGTTTAGATTAAGATAAGGAGAACAGTACAAAGCAGCCTCTGTTAAGAGAAAAAAAGAGCAGCAAAGAAAGAAATGACAGAAAACTGCTACAGCCTAGAAGAAAGCTACATTAGCTCCTACAAGCAGGCCTGTCAGCCTCCTCATTAGCTAATCTATAATCTTTTGAACAGACACATCTTCAGAACGTATGATATCTCCCCAATTTTAAGGATCAGATCCAAAGGGCATCATGGGTTAAACTGAGAAAATCACCAACTGATAGCACTTGAAGTCACCCTCTACAATGGCATTTAAAACCCCAAAGTTCTAATAAGTTGCCATCCTCTAAAAAATGTTTCCGCCTCTAGGTCATTAGCATACCCAAGGAAGAGTAAAATATTAAATTATATTTTCCTAATATTTGAGCCAAAGACAACAAATAGATAAATAAATAAAGAAAAATTGGGGTTACACCTAGGTTTATGCTTGTGCCTTAGCCTTAGGTTCCAAATCCATTTTCACCTTGAGTGCGCCTTGACTACATGGTAATTAATACTACCTCTACTTATTATATTAGCATTAAATGAGCTTTTTCTTACAAACAACATGTGCAACCACGATGAACAACTGCCTGTGTATCTCTGCTAATTGAGTACAGAAATAAGTATAAATTAGCACACTGACCTAATTTCACAGCACAAGCAGCCAATGTCTTTCTAGATGTATCTATTCAGATGCAGGGAAACAGAAGTACTTTACTGCAAAAGTACTTCCCTTTCTATGCAACGAAACATAGCATTAATGGGTTGAATATAGACGCATGAAAATGGAAATACTTTCTTGGGAGGGAAACTACAAAACGCTCATGCATTTTTGGCACCCAGGTACAAGGGCTCATGTGGGACCCACTTTATGTTAAATCAAGGCTATTAAAATTATTTTCTCTTTTTTAAAACTTGGATCCAACCTTTTATTATTTTCATTTGATGCATCTTCATTGTTGGATTAATCAGGATAGATCAAGATATTCATCTAATGGTTCATTTTAATCTTAAAAAATCAAATCTGACATGATTCAATGAATCCTATTTTTGACAGTATCATAGCCGCCGTGATAATATATCCATCCATATAATTATTTTTTTCATTCAGACCCACCCTCGGACACAGTCCATCAGAACACCGGGCTAGGCTTCTGCCAGATCTGGCCCTCCATTGAAAATAACGAAATTGCTAATTTTCAAAGAAAGTGCTTTCCAAGAATCTAACTTCAATGCATGGATGGGGAAAGTCCTTTCAAGGAAACAACAACTTCTAACCTAAACAAAATGGTCAATTTTTGGTATCTTCATGCTTTGATTGAAAAACGGTAGTTTCCAGTAAAGAATTCTCCTTTTCAAGCATCCAGTAGAAAATGAACATGTCTATTTTCCACAAATGGCCATTTAAAGCTTCAATTCTCTAGAAACAAAGGGAAAATACAACTTTTTTACAAAAAAAAAAAAACATAATTAAGAGGGCTTCACCTCAAAATTCGGTGCACCTTTTGGAGCTATCGCAGGAAACAACATGGACGGACTGGAAACCGAGAGCATCCGCCGACCGAAATGCAGCTGAAACATTCCCGAAATCACTCAATCCCTCGACAACCAAGCAGACGGAGTAGCTTCGGTTCTGGGCGACACTCCGAATCCGCTCCTTCCTCACATCCAAAATGTAAGGATCGAGTGCTTCGATCACCTCACTGCTGGTCAGAAACGCCGCTCCGGTTCTGAACTTGTCGAGATAAGGAAACCAACGGCCTCCTAATTCGACATGGGGGTCAGATTTCCTCTCCATCTTCATTAAGCCAGTGACATCGTTGGGACTGGCGAGCAATTCCTGAATCGTTTGGTTGGAAGGGGAGTCAGCGTCAGAAGGGTCAGGGACGGAGAGAGGGGAATCGGTAGAGAGAGCGGGGGAAGTGGAGAAGGGAGCTGAGCTCCATAGGCGAAGAGAAGGGGGTGAAAATGAGCAATGCCTCTGGAGAGGAAAATGAAAAGGGAGAAAAGAGGGTGAAAGGGGGAGAGAAGCAGTCGGAGATGTCAGTCTTCCTCTTCTTCGTACTTCAAGGGAAGGGAGAGAAGTACGGACTAGGGTTTTGCAGGCGTTCATTGCAGCTGAGGAAGAACGGCAGGCCTCTTCGGAGTGAAAAGATTTTATTATATTTTGTAGAAGGATAACAATAGTTATTATTATTAAATATTTATTATTTAGAAAAGATGATGCAATGTTAAAAAAATGAACTGAACATTAAATCATTTTGTATATGTGTTTGATTTGGTTAGATTCAACTGTCATATCAAATCACTTTAATTTACTTTGTAATATGATATTAATGTAATATTATAATAACACAATATAATATTATCTTTAATAAATTATCAAAAAATATAAAAAAGAAAATTTATATTGCAACGGTAATATATCATAATAAACAATGGAAAAAAACATTTTCAGTGAAATAGAAAAATAAAAACAAAATAATAAAAATCACAATAATTTTTTATAAGAGTGTGAGTGCGTCAAGATTCGAATTGAGTTCCACTCATGTCCAACCTTATAATTTAATATATAGACAGATAAAATTAAATAATTGATTTGGACTAAACTATTTAGAATTGATTGTCTTAATAGCTAAGAAGAGCCTGATCTACCCAATTATTGTCCTCTAGTCCAAAATATGATCGATGAATCATATAATAAAAAATGAAAATGATAATAAATAATTAATATTTTTTAAATATTTTTTTATATTTACTTGCAAACTTCTATGTATTATCTTTGTTCTTTTCTAGTATATATTTCATAATACACTTACTATTAGGTTGAAAGTTAAAAAATAATAATAATAAAAATGGTAAAAAAAAGTCAAGGACACCATTATATCATCCTAAATTTTACCCATCAATCTCATACATTCTATATTCATACATGTGGACGTAGCACACCATATTTTATTCGAAAAGGATTATTTAATTTATACAATTGATGACACTAACAGGTTGACTTGACCTTCCTTTTGATTTTCAAATAGACTAGGTCATCTTATTTAAGGTTCATTAACCCAGCTCGATTCACTTTGCCCTTTGATAGCCCAAAGGTTTTGGACAAACCATCTTAAATATCAATTCAAGTTCAAACTACGATGAACTGTAAAATTTGATTCAGTTTTTAAAGAGGTACAATTCCTTTTAAAACGACAAAAAAATCCTCTCTTTTGGCGTCCCATTCCGACACTCTCTTTCCTACGATAAACACTCCTTTTCAAATTTTATACTTAAATTATCATTTTGTTTGCTCACTAAAAATACTTTGAACGGCAAATTTTCACATCCTTCGAAATATAGAATCGTTTGAAAGATTATAAAGATCCATCGAACGATGCTACACTAAAAAATTTAAATAATAATTTTTTAAAAAAAATTTAAAATTATTTTTTAAGCACAGTGTATTTTCAAAATTTCTCAAATTAAATATCTGGACTAATTATGATAGCCTGATAAAAATACTTTAAGAATTCAAGGTCTTTTGATACTTCCAAATGCTTAAAATACAGTGTTTTACAAATAAGGGTATCCCTTAACTGTGTGGAAAATATTTTGGGAGTGTCAAAAGACCTTAAAGTCTTAAAGTATTTTTATCAGATTATCGTCATTAGTCCGGATATTCAATTTGAGAAATTTTGGAAATATAAAGTACTTAAAAAATAATTTTAAAGTTTTAAAGGAGATATCGACAACATAGACAGTTATTTTTTAAGTACTGTGTATTTCCAAAAATTTTCAAATTGAATATCCGAACTAATTACGATAACCTGATAAAAATACTTTAACACTTCAAAGTCTTTTGACATTCTCAAATATATTTTCCACACAGTCAAGGGATACCCTTATTTGTAAAACAATGTATTTTAAACATTTGGGAGTGTCAAAAAATCTTAAATTCTTAAAGTATTTTTATCAAGCTATCGTAATTAGTCCGGATATTTTTATCAGGCTATCGTAATTAGTCTTGATATTTAATTTGAGAAATTTTGAAAATACACATTACTTTAAAAAATAACTTTAAATTTTTTTTAAAAAAAATTATTGTTCAAATTTTGTTACTGTAGAGCATCATTCGAAAGATCTTTAAATGATTTGATGGTTCTCGTTCAAAGTATTTTTAGAGGATGAGAAAAGCAATAATTTGCACGTAAAATTTAAAAAGAGATATTCTGTGACAGAAAAAGGATGTGTACGAATGGAGCGGTTTTTTTTTTTTTTTTATAAATGGTAAAAGAGTGCCAATTGGGGAGTTCTTCTTAGTTACCATTCCTTTTAAAATGACAAAAAAATTCCCTTTTTTTTATAAATGGTAAAAGGGTGCCAATTGGGGAGTTCTTCTTAGTTACCATTCCTTTTAAAATAACAAAAAAATCCCCTTTTTCTTTTTTATAAATGGTAAAAGGGTGCCAATTGGGGAGTTCTTCCTACTTCAGATAGAGGGGATATGATGTATTGAAAAGGGTGCCCCTTCATATTTATTTCATTGTGATTTGATTATGGACGGTTTTGCAACCCACAAGCCACAAGCCACAACCTCCTCTACAAGAGCGGTATTTTTTTTTTTTTCCAAAATGATTTATATATTAATATAAAGAGCATCAGAGATGCAAACAAGAACGGGTTTTTATGACATTCTTCTCATGATGAGTTGACTCTTTTAAGTTTATTTCTTGTGTTCAATGATGTGCCCAAACCATTTTTTCCCCTTTTTCCCAACCCATCTTTTCTCTCTTTTTCCTTTTATTAAGGCAACCTCTAAGCTTTCTCTAATCCACTCATTCTAATTTTATAAGAGCATTTCCCTCACTAATCCTTTGTCTACTTTTCCTAATCTGCCAACATTCATCTCCATGTATCATTGTAGGTAACTGCTGTCTCATAGAAATGCTCATTTAATCAAAATGACAATCTTTTTTTTTTTCATTGATAAGTCCCGGTAGTCCGGTACACTACATGAAAAATGTACATGGTGGGCATTGTAGTTTGCAAGAAGCAGGCACAACAGCTTAAAGGTATGAAAAGGCTTGCAAATGCGCATAAATTTGCAGGCAAGCAGAAGGTAATACACGCTTAAAATTTCCAAATATGGGTAATATCATCACTAGGGCAGAAGAAAATTCATCATTCAACTATTGATTCTTCAGCAGATTTAAATGTACAAATATGGAACTGCCACAGGCCCACAGCACCGAAGCTTCACTCACAGTACAGAAGGAAACCATTACTTTGTTCCCATCTGAAAAAGATTTGAATCAAGAAGCATCTATTTGTACATGACATTACACTCACCCTCACCAATAATCACAGACAAAATGAATAAATCTCAAACCTAAATTGGTAATCTGCAGAAATCACACATATCAGGCAGTGGGTCTATGATATATGTATTTTGTTCTTGGATCCACTATGAGGCCCTTCCCACCATTCACTTCGAGATCATGCCTGCATAAATGCATTGTCGTGTATCAGAAAACCCATGTTCATAAATGAGAGAGGATAAGAATAGGAAACTCACTGAAACACGAAATCTGGTATGGTCAACTGCTCGCGAGGGACATATTTAAACAACTGTAGCAGTCTATCAACATACACGACTTTCCGCCAGACCTAAAAAACAATGAACAACATTCCAATTGTCCATTAATCTCAAATGGAAGGTAGAATTTTCTTTTTAATAAAAATGGTAGGGAGATTTTTTTTGGTAAATGTGATGAGATGGAAAGTTTTGGTTATCTACTATATTGTAAAGTAAACCCAAGTTGATTGCATGTTTCAGCAAATCATTGGAGAAAAGAGCGAATAGCTGATAAAAAGAAACAGGTGGGGGGAGAGGGAGGGCGAGGGGAAGACAGATGGTAGTACATACTTCACCATCTACAAATAATTGCAAACCAAAAACTGCCGTTTTCAGTCCAAATGTTGGATGGAGAATGTATATTGCCTGCAAAGTAAAATGCTAATCAGATTCTCACTCCAAAAGAGACAAAACACTCGAGTAGATGGGCCATAGTTGGGTACATACATGCAGATTACGCTGGTGCTTCCGACCAAGTATTTGCTGCAATCGCCTCATCCAACCTAAATCAGGTTGTCTGGTTTACCAGTAATGCAGAACCCAAACAAATTAGACCAAATTCTATCATCAGATAGAGAACATGTAAAATGGTCTCCACATGCAAAAGTCATCAAGAAAATCCATGTTTTGCATACAATGGCAACTTAAACCAAAAAGGTAACAGGGAATTGATTTGGGCACCAGTGTTTTTACTAAGACCAGGCCCGTCTCATGACAATTTAAAGTAGAAGGATAAAATGAGAAAAAACCAATTTATCATGATACAGTGCCTGGTGTTGGTAAAATCAATTCCAAACGTGACACCATTAACCTTAAACCAGAACTTGGAAGTCAGATGTGCATAAATGGGGTATTGGGATCTCCTAGTGCGACATAAAATGGATCATTTTGTATCAATATTTATATTTACTTTTCCATTTTACTCTTGAGTAATGTTGAGGTGCTGCCATCATACCCAATGACAGATTGGGCATGTGCACCTCACCAATGATCACTTTAAACTGGTCAAATGATGGCTCCACATAGAGGAAGCCCTTCAAGTGCTTACAGAGCAAAATTAAAAGGTTGTTTAGATGAGATTTTGGCTTAGGTGATGATAATGATGATTAAAGAGATTTTTTTTTTTTGAAAATGATGATTAAAGAGGAGTTGTTACTGTATGAAAAGGAAAGCCCTTCAACAAATCCCATCATTGTGCTACCACTATTGAGCGAGCGAGATGATGGGGCATCCTTCTCAATAACCGCTCAATTAAGTAAAAATTCTAGTAAATATAAGTTTAAGACATATTATATTTGAGTATGAATAAAACATAAATCTTTTTAAATATCAAATATTTATAAACTTAACCTTTTAATTAAGGTAAAAATAAATAGATTCGTAGTTCATATACAATGTAGTGTGTCAAATATATGTTACTCAGGATCTTAGAATGTGTGATAATACACCTTAAATATTTTCAGAATAATTAAATAAAAAGAACACGACTCACTCGGTTCACCATGGTCTTTTTCTAGAAATGGTTACTATATTGATAGAGAAAAAGCACAAGAGGTGCAATAACAAGAGAAAAATATTATATCGAGCGAGTTGAGCCGGACTTCTGAGTTTTCCAACCTTGGATCAGGTAGGGAGTGTGTTTTTACTCAAAGTGCGGCATCTCTTAAGCAGCTTGGCATGATAAAAGGTAAAATCCACATGACAAATTGTTGTCATCAATATGGTAGCGAAGATAACACCTGATAATATCTCTTCTTTATGTTAGGTATTGACTTGTAGGGTAGATCTGTAGATATGCAATTATACACCATCATCATGTAGTAGTAGTAATATGTGGGATGACATAGAACATGATTGTTGATAAGGTTCAGAGGAAGACTATCACTTGGAAAAGACAATCTTAGATAAATGGGTAGAGATGTAAATGGATACCCGAAATCCCAAAACCCACAAAGCATCCAACCCAAAATAAATGGATTCCGATGCAAACTTTAAATATGTTTAATTTTTTGGATTCGAGTCTGAATCCAAAACTAAAAACCACTAGAATCGCATATGAGATATAATTGGATTCCACCATTTAAATTGAAGTTGTTTATCACTTGCTTTATATTTTATAATTTTTCTTACAATTTCTTGGTTACCGCTCAAAAAATATAATTTTTACTAATTATGCGTTGCATGAGATTTGGGTTATTTTTATTTTTTTTATATTTGGAACTTGATTGTTTAATTAATTTGATGTTCCTTTGTGTAAAGGAAAATGTCAATGTTTCTAGTTTTGGAAATATTCAAATCCGATTCTAAATCCAACACTATTAAGTGGATGCAAATTTGGATTCTACCTATATCTGACCCAAGTCCAACCTGTCTATATCCCTATAAAAGGGATAAAGTCTTCAATAACAATGACAATGATAATGATGAACAAATGAACAATAATACCAAAATGATGGCATTGGGTGGTAACCTCCGTTTTTCAACCACCCTTTACACAGTATTGGAGCAAAAGTTCAACTGCAGGAATGGTTGAAAGTTTCTAATATCGAAATAACTTCACCTAGGTGGCTGTTGTCCATGGGCAACATCTCCACATAAAGCCCATGGGCCCCAAAATCACACTCTCCTCCTGACATCCATCTGCCCCTGTGAATTGGATCCCTACACGATTTGAACCCATTCTAAGTTGATCTCACTATGGGATAATATGCATCCAAAACTGGTCCCATTTTGACCATTTATCTTTGGACCCTTGTAAATCATAGTTTTTCATATCCAATGGACTTGATTTCTTATGAGAAACATCATCCTGAAAGGCCTTTTAAAACACATCCATTCTCATACATTGGACCCCATCCCTGTGGAACCCACAGTGCCCAGGGAAGACTATCGCCCATGGGCAACATTGCCCTGGTGGAAGGGGTTCTTCTAACATCAGCTACTTCATTGCAATAAATACAAGGGGTAAAGCAAATCGCTGCGTCATTTTTCAAGTTTTATACGCAATTATTTTTTTTAAAAATGAGTTAGGGTTCATTTCAGAATTATTCTTCTACTGTTTGTAGGTCACTGGATCTTACAATGAATACAAGACATATGGACATCCTTTCACACTGATGCATGATAATTTGGTTTATGGTGCTCCAGCTGTCATGTGGCCTACTTAGTTGGATAGAAAATTTAAAATGCTCTCTCTCTCTCTCTCTCACACACACACACACACAAACACACACATCCCGAACACACAGAGCCCCATGATTACAGGTGTGGCCCAGAAAAGAGTAGACATAAAAAAATGTTCACAAGCGAATATATATCTGTGCATGCAAAGATGATATATGACCACAAAAAAATATATTCTACTTACAATTGTAATGATGCAGCAGAGTGGAAGTAGACAATTGTGTAAGGCTTCTGTATCAAAGGCTCGAACTCCTGAAAACAAAATGTATAAAGGTTCTATAAATAAAAAAAGGTTAATTAGAAACTCTTTAAGAGATTTTAGAAAAAGATTCAGTTACTATTCTAAGCTAACAGCAACTTGGGAAGCAATTGTCTGACAACTTTTTGAAATCATTGTCTATCCGAGTCACTCTCCCTGGACTTTTCAGCTATCCCAATGCTCATTTCAAGCTTCATTAAATAATCTTCCATCTTCCTTACCCTGCAGGAAGGTGAACCCCAAGAAGTAGCCACTTTCCACATCAAATTTGCAAAAATTCTAGTATCTTTCTTTCTGTAATCCACTTGTTTTATTTCAGTTTGGAAGTTTAATTTAGATTATTGGTAACAACCACCTCTAACTTGGATTAGATCTTTCTTAAAGCACCAGGTGGATTATTTAACAACAGCATGCTAAGAAGCTTCATCTTCTACATTGTCTAACATCTACGGACAATAAACTAGCCTTCAGACTGTCAATATCTTTGAAAATCAAACATGCCTATGAATCTCAGATTCTAAAAAAAATTGGCCTCTGCATGTGAAAGGGGGAATAATCGATGTATCCCTGCAGATCCCAACATTACTTGGGACCACATAAGTATTTCCATTGGATAACACCTATGTTGCATGGGTATGGGTAGCACAGAGGTAAGAATCTAGCACTGGTACACACTGTCAGATTCAGCCAATCTCAAAGCACAGGATTCATGTATTTGGCATAACACTAAGATAAACTTATTTTAAATGAAATAAGGTCTGAAAACAACTTCAAAGAAAATAATAATACTGGTTTTACTCTAAACAATCAAGTGAGAGACATCAATGTTTTAATCAGGCTTTAACTGAAGAAAGTAGTGGTAATATTTTCACCATCTCGGAACGGAATGTCAAAAACTAGAGGAATGCAAAAGAAATCCATGAAGAATCCATGGAGACATGTCCAACACAGGTGTGTCACACATTTCAAAGAATTCAAGCAAAATAGAAGTGCATAATGCTGTACACTATGACAATATCATACAAAATCAGCTGCCACATATTAAAGAGAAGATCAATCTACCCTGCTCAGACCTACAATACATGGGACAACAAAAATATTAGACCTTTAAGAGCACTTATGGTGTATTAGACTATTTGTATCTAGTACAATTATAAAGCATCTAAAGACCGTTAATGTAATTAGGGGATGATTAATGGCACGTGATAAGTGATTATTACAGATGTGATCTGGGTTGATAGGGTTAACTGCATAAGAGGGCTGGTGCCCAAGTACACCGCAGACATTTGGATTGAAGGGAAACTACTTTTTGCTCCAAACTCTCCTATGTGACTGAATGCCATCATAGAGTTTATCAAGGTGTTTAGCGCAAGGATTAAGCAAGTAGGTGAAAAATGAACTTCTAAGATCATGCAATAGACCAAGATGACGTGGACTGTTTGTTGACTTCTGTTTTGCAGTGAACCTAGGAGAAACCTAATAAAATCATCTTACATCGGCTGGCTAGTAAAAATCACTATAATAGAAATAATTAGCAGTCATAGATGGGATAGCCACATCTCTCCATATCTTAGACACAAACTATGCAGTCATCCTTACTCCCTATACCTGTGCCTTGCATATATGGGCATTAAAGAAGAGTGGTAATTGAAGGGTTTGATATCATCTGATGTAATCTTGGTAAGCTGCAGACCAAGGAAACATTTGGGGCTGTGTTTGGATTGGACCTTTTAGGAGAAAGTGAGGGCATGTCTACTATGCATACAATAATAGAAAAAATTTGGTAGGAAGTATTAGAGAAACTTTCCGAGGTCAGAAATCATCCCTCTAAAGTATGGGAAAACTGATGATGTGGTCTGGCATTGTGGCAGAACAGTTTTTCTTACCCAAAAATTATGAAACAAATGACATGGAAGGAAACTCTACAGTTTTTTGGATAACGTGGGTATCCCCACCCACATTGGAGGTGAGATTACAGTTTCCCCTCTTTACTTTCTCCCTATCCAAACAGAACCCTAAGACAGCCACAGAGTACTCTCTTTTATCTTATCTGATGGATAACCTGTGCTTCTACTTGTTTGCCTTGATTTTACTTCTTTCCCTTGATTCCCAAATGCATAAATTCCTATAGCAAACATAATAACAGGGAAACCACATATATGTGACAAGAGCCTTATGCACAGTTGGAAGGCACTCATTGTTGCAACCAATTAACCAGCAGATGACATGACAGGAAACAATACAGTTTTTCCTCTATTTGTTTTCTTTCTTCCTCCAAACAGACTCCTAAAGATAACTACAGAGTACCATTTCTTTTATCTTATTTCCTTCTATGATAGATAAACTGTCCTATATTGCCGTTGTCATCAAAGCCATTGTATCACCCCTTCCCCAAAAGAAAAGGGGAAAAAAAGTAAAAACAAATGAAGAAAAAAATATATTTTTACAACAAAATTATTTATAGGATACCTTTACAACGTAAAGTACAAATCGCTCCAAATCAAGACAACGCAACAGGAAATGAGCTCCTACAACCACCATTACTGGGCGGCCCTCAATGTCCACTCCACCACGGTAACTGAAATAAACAGGATTAAGGTAAATAAAAGTTCAGGAGATGAGATACACAATTCAAAGAAACCTGCATTTGGGTTTCATGCATGTAAAACCAATGATATGACTTGTTAAAATGGTTATAATTGCTTGCATAATAGGGAATACTACAGATCCTTGACAAGCAAAACTGATAAAATATGCTGTATTATAATGACAACAAATTAAGGAAAGCAAAGCTTTGTGCGCAGGTGTATTCTTATTGAGTGAGCTGCACTCAAACTTGTCTATGTAGCATGATGGTTCATGTTCTGAACCATTTATTATTGGTCCGACAAAGATTGGATGATCTTAACTGTATCCATAAAATGGAGAGCATTACCTTGCAACAAAGCCCCGGATGGCTTTAACTTTCGATTTATCAAGGCTTGTTGGGATAGAGTAGGTCCAAACTTCCTTAGGGTCTTTAAGGAATTCATCAGCAGGGCAGGATAAAAAAATTCCTTTATCTCCCTCATTCCGAAAAGGGAAGGCCCTTTGGAATTATCGCATATTAGAACGATTAGCTTGATACGATGCATCTACAAGCTTTTGGCTAAGGTCTTAGCGCATAGATTAAAAGAGGTTAAAGGGGATATCATTAGCAAATCTCAGGGGGCTTTCGTGAAAAATAGGCAAATTCTAGACAAGGTCATGGACTAACAAACTCATCCATTTAAGGAAAAAAGCCAGGAAACTCAGGTTGCTCTTTAACATAGACATGGAAAAAGGCTTACAATTTTGTGGACTGGAGTTTTGTTGAATTCTTGTTCGACAAAATGGGTTTTGACAACAAATGGAAAACTTGGATAAAAGCTTGCATAGAAAACACTTCCTAAGCAATTCTAGTGAACGGCTCTCCAATTGATCCTATAGTGACTAAAAGAGGATTTAGGCAAGGTGACCCATTATCACCTTTCATTTTCACCTTGGTTGGAGAAGGTCTAAATAGGTTGGTGGAAAAGCCCAAGGAGTTAAGCATTATTAGAGGCTTTACGGTGACAGAGGAGGGGCTGGTAGTAACCCATCTTCAATTTGCTGATGCCACTTTGTTCTTTCGTGACGCATCTAGAGAGGAAGTAATGGGCTACAAAGACGTTTTGAGGTGCTTCGAATTAGCTTCGGGGCTTAGAATTAACCTAGGAACCGCGCTTATAGGAGTGGACATGGATCAGGATACCTTAAATAACTTACTGGAAGAGGTGGCTTGTGGAGTGGAGGATTTCCCTTTAAATACCTGGGATTGCCAATAGGTGGAAATCCTAGATAAAAAAGTTCTGAATACCAGTGGTGGAAAAGGTGCAAAGGAGATTAGCAGGTTGAGGCAAGAACTACTTGTCTTTAGGAGGTCGACTTACATTAATTAAAACAGTTTTAATCAACCTTCCCTTGTACTACATGTCGATCTTTGAGATGCCCAACACAATGGAGCTAGAGGTTTGGAAGAGAAAGGGATGCATTGTGGAGAAAGATATTAGTAGCTAGGAATGAGGTAGTGAATGAAAACGAATGGAACCTATCGGAGGAAGTGGAAAGAAAAGGATCACAAGTTCTGAAAGTGTAGGTGGAGGATAGGTTTGGGCAAAGGCAAGGTAGGCGGCCTTGTCTAAGAAAAGTTGAGAATTCTAATAGGAAAAGGTGACAAGACCTTCTTTTGGAGCAACCTCTGGTTAGGAGATAGACCCTTAAGCGAAATTTTCCCTAGATTATTCCGGATAGCCAAGAACAAGAAGCTAAGGTAATGATTTGTTATCATATTGAAGAGGGCTTCACTAGGTGGAAAATAGATTTTAGAAGAAATCTTAGGGTATTTGAGCAAGAGAGTTTAACAGAGATGAAGGCTTTGCTGGGAGAGGCCCCTATTTTTTAGAGGATAGAAGATGGACAAATATGGTCAGGTGACTCGTCGGGCTTTTTTTTTCCAATAAGGAGTGGGTGAAATTAGCTAAAAAAGAACTCAGCAATAGGAATTGCTCGAGCCTTTTAACGTGGTTTGGAGTGGCTCCCCCAAGAGTTCAGGCTTTTACTTGGTGCGCCCTCAAAAAGTGCATCTTGTCCAATAGGAGGGGAATCAATGTGTCTATCAAGACCTTTCTTATCCCCCTTGTGGAGAGCAAGAGGAAGATGTGGATCACTTGCTAGGAAGTTGTTCATTATCGAGAAACCTTTGGAATAGATTCACTTCCCTAATAGGAGTGTCATGGGTGCTCCATAGATCCTTGATGGCAATCGTGGATAGTTGGGTCATCTCCAAGCAAAACTTAGTTGGCTTGGAACACTATCCAGTCAGTGGTCCTCTAATCAGTATGGAAAGAAGGAAGCAAAGAATCTTCAAGAACAAAAGATTAGAAGAGGACATATTCTAGACAGTGAAATGGAGGTTATGTTGTTAGCTGACAACTAGGTCGGAATTTACTTGCACCTCAGGTGCCCCTTTTTTCTATTAATATAGTAACCATTCAGAAAGAAAAAAACTGGGTCAGAATTTAAAGGCCTTAGGGTAACGGACTTCTATAATTTGAGGAATGGTGCTTACAGGGAACATATTGGCAGAAGATTAGTCTAAAACCTTGATCTCCCCCTAGAATGATGCATATAAGTTTAACATGGATGGGGGCTGCCAGGGGCAAACCAGGACCAACAAGGATTGGTGGGGTTTTGAGGGACCCTAGTGGATCATTATTGCTAGTTTTTTTCAGAGCCAATAGGGTTAAGAGACTCCAATAAAGCTAAGTTGTTAGCTATTAGGAGAGCTCTGACTTTGTGCGTGGCCAAGGTTATGGTAAGTTAATAATTGAAGGGGATTCGGGGAATGCAATTAAGCAGGCAAGAGGATCGAAACGTCCACCTTGGAAACTAATAATATTAGCCAGGAAGATTAGCACTTTGTGCACTGTGCGAGGTTTCCTTCTCTCTTATTAGGAGATCGGCAAATAGAGTCGCCGACTTTCTAGCCAAATGGGGAGTAGACAAAAGCGAAAGCAAGACTCCTCCAAAGATCTTAGGGATTAAGGGTCCCTCGGGATTTCCACTATGTATTATTTGAGCAAGGGCTCTAGTTGTATTTTTGTATTATGATCTCTTATGCTTTTTTTCTTGTTTTTTCTTGGGGTTTAAGCCTTTTAGACCCTACTTTTGTACATTCTCTTTCTCTTAATAAAATTCATCTTCGTTATTGTTCCCAAAAAAAAAAAGATTTAGCACTAAATAAGAGAAGCTACACCAATCAGATAAGTAGAATCATCTAATCCACACGACTTCCAGCCAAGGTCCAACCACAACCATCTCCACCCATAAAAAAACACAGATCATGATCACTTAAATAATAATGATGATGATGACATTTGAGTGCAGTTCACCAGATCATTCATTAGAGTGATGCAGTGGAGTCAACTTTGTTTTTTGGAAAGTTGAAATCAACTTTCACTATGAAGTGCAATTATTTTTTTTTTTAAAAAAATGAAAATAACTGAAAATAAGTTGTCACTAAAGCAAACTGCATATAAAAAAGGGTGCCTTTTTTAAATAACAAGAAGTGGTATCATGAGTTGTAAAACATTAAAATGCAACAGCACTATTAGCTACCATAGGGAAATAAAGGAAGAAAAATGAAAAAGAAATCTAGAGTACAAACACAATTTTCATTTCTGCTATTTCTGAGAGGTTAAGAGAATTTGCTTTAGCAAGATATCTGGCATGAAGTGAGTATTCTTCAGCAGCAGATAATGGAGGGCCACCAAGGTCACCAAGTCCAAGCAATTTAGCACAACTCCAACCACCTTGTGTTTGAGCCGCTTTCTCCCACCGTTCCTTGCGTTGTTGATCTGGATCCTTAATTAAAGACATGAATGCAGGATCTAGATATGATTCCAAACTGAGAAGAAGGCCTGGTAAAATAAAACTCTCCTTTAATGTCAATTATTCAAATTATAAACAAAAAGAAAGCACAAATTAAGTAAAAATGCAAAAACAATGAAAAGGATTATGTCACTTATTTTCTAAAACCAGCAGTGAACAGAAAGAGTACTTTCTGAGCTTACACATTCAATGGGAAAATATCGCTCAACTACTACACCAAAATAAAAGATAAACAATGCATAAAATTGGCAAAAACAAGACCAAATTCTCAGTTGATAAGTGGACCCAGCAGATGTGGATCTAATAGGTAGTGCACCATGTTATTCATCAAGTTCTTGAACACCGAAAATAGATTGATGAATCTTTACCTTCTTGGACTCATTGTGGCATTATGAAATCTTCATGTATTTATTCATTTGGGTGCTAACAATTATATTTGGTTATATTTGATTGGCTCTTCTTAAATCTACAGGGAAGTTTGGTTAAAATCTTATGATATGTAATACATATCCTACAAGCTATGCGATATCACAAGAAGAATGATTCATATTGGTCTAAATATCGTATGACTTCCATGGATAGTAGTATTTTATAACAATTCAAAATTGAAGATGGATCTTTTGAATCTGATCAGTTTGTTTTGGAGGCCTAGGGCCTTCGGTTTTTTGGGGGGCTTTTTACAACATCAGCTAGTACACTAGTTTTTTTTCCCTTTTTAGAGAGAAAGAGAGAGTATACTCGTCCAATAATTTTGGAAGTAGGAGCTTTGAAATTTGAACTCCAGTGAAATTGTATTTTTTTTTTAAAGTTAACTTCATTGATTTAAGAGAGAGGAAAGCTACAAAACAACGCAAGCCAAGGAGACTTGCCACCAAAGAAGAAAAACCAAACCCCAACCCCCAATTACATAAAATGATTCACAATTTCGGATGACAAAGACACACCCTGACAGGCAATTCATCAGCCTCCGAATTAGCAGAACAAGGAGCCCAATAAATAAAATAACCAAAAGCCTCAATGGAATGACGATTCTTTTGATCTTGTCCAAAAAAATCCAAGGACACATAGAAGCTAAAGCCCAACCAACAACTATCTTGGAATCACCTTCCAAGATACTCCCAACAACCCCTAACTCATCCAAAAGCAGAACACATCTCCATAAAGCATGTAATTCCACAAAAAACGGAACCATTGGGGAAAGGGCCCGCAAAGGAGATCAGAGGAGCACAACATCTCGAATCACACCCCCAAAACCTGCTAAACCAAGGTCACTGATATAACTTCCATCAAAATTGAGCTTGAGAAAGTCCTACCTCTGAAGAGTCCAGGCAACAGACGACACTAAACCTGAAAGAAATGAAGAGAGATCAACTGAATCCCAAACCCTGCAAATATCTAAATGGAGACACCCTGGAATTGGCCTGACCCCACTATCCATCAAGCAGCTCTACTCTTAACAACATCAATAAGATGCATAACAGAAGCCTCTTTATTCTTAAAGATTCTAGAATTTCTTTCCAACCAAAGAAACCAAACAATAGTCAAAATTGTAGCTGCCCAAAGATTCCGCCGAAAATAGCTACCAACTATCAGAACATCCTCATTAAACATTTCTGATCATGCCCTTGGCAAACAAAATGCTATCCCTAATAACTGAAAAAAGTAACACCAAATCTGATACGCATATCTACAATGCAGAAGAAGATGATTCACAGACTCTTCATTAGCCAAGCATAAAGGACATGCATTGACAATGAGCATTCTCCACAACTGCAAATTATTAATAGACAAAATCTTCTCTAAACCTGCCAACCACCCAAAAACCTTAACCTTAAAGGGGGTAACACCTTTCCAACATTTTAAATGAGTTTTTGGCACATCACCAACAGAGATCAATATGGAACAAAAAGACTTGCTGAAAAGAGACCATGGGAACCAAGCTCCTAAATGCGCCCGTCATCACCAGAACCCACTACAAAAACACTGTCCAACTGGGCCATTAATGACAACCACTCCTCCATCATCCAATCCTCCAAAGATCTTCTAAACTGAGGGCACCAAACTACCTTATCCTAATGAATGTCAAAACACATCCTGACCTTTGCGTCCTTATCAACTGCTAAAGAGAACAAACCCGGAAATTTAGAAGCCAAAGAAATGTCACCCAACCACCTACCCTTCCAGAAAAGAATATCATGCCCAGAATAGAAATTGTTATATATTGCTCTAATGCATTTTGCAAGATGTATGAATCTTCACTTGATACTGAAACAAAATCAAATAACTTCTCATATTATTACTTTTAGAATCCTTTATACCATCCATTTTCAAAAAAAAAAAATCCTTTATGTTATTTCATATGGCAAATTTGCAAAATGTCCAAGCAAGCTATCCACCCAGGTATATAGGCCCCATGTAGGGCCTGTTAGATGGTTAGTCTAAATCATTAGAAATGTTGGGTCTTCCTCTAGATTTAAATCCAACCTTAGTTGATGTCCACTTGATGCATTCTCACTGTCAGTTTGAGCATTATAGATAAAAAAAAAATTACCCAGTGGTTATTTGATCTTAAAAAAATTAAGGGGTAGAATGATCTAATGGCCCCCATTTCAGACAGTTTGATGGTCGTCATGATGAACTATCCAACCATCCAAACTTTTTCATTGGGACGGTCCTACCTTTAAAATGGTCTGTCAAAGCACCTAGACTTTTAACCATGAGCATATGTAAGATCCCCTTTATTTCATATTCTATATTTCCTACGAGAAAAATTATAAATATGATTCTATGATTTACGAATCACGATTTGTAATATAACACAAATGATTTTAGATACAATTCAACTTTTAAAACATTGTAGGATGGGTTAATGGGAGATTTTTTTTGGATTGTATTATAGCAATGTATTTGCTGGATTTTCCCTTACTTTTCCTTGTTCAGAATTAGTTATTATGCCTGATTGGTGGCATTTATGAGCCTAGGTGCAATATGTTCAAACCACAAATGTGGGTCCACCTTTCGTCGTGGAAAACTCTTCAATTTTAACATCCTCCAGGATAGACAAAGGACCCCAAGACCACCAACGAATGAGTGACGTATAACTTTAGATTGAAATACACCAAGATGGAAAGGGGCTTCACATATAATAAAGATTTCAGGAGAGACACTAAAACTCATTGGGGAAGCTGGTCTCGTATATCCTCCAAAAGAAAAAAAAACAAATCGCCTCATATCACCTACCATTCATGAAAAGGGGAACATTATATACTTTGTAGAGGTTTCAACTCAATTCTACCCATTTTTATTTGGCAATTTATATCTTTATCTTTTGATTAACAAACCCTTTACATTTCTTAATATATAAACCATCCTTGGAGTTTTCCATATTCAGTAATCTTCCATCATGCAGGTAGAAAATTTAAGTCTTGGCATGTCCAATAGTAAGACCTAACCATCACTATAAATCCTTAGAGAAATCATCTGTTGGCACACAATGGTCAATGTCCAATCCCAGCATTGGCAAGTGTCAAGAGCCCTAGCATGGAAAATGCTAACTGTTTTCTTTTTTTTTTTTGGGAAATGGTAACTTCATTAGAATCAAGAAAAGGCACAAGCAGTGCCACAAAAGGTTACAAGTTTGAGTAACCTCTCTCTTCTTGAGATGGCAAGTTCGAGTAGAGTTACCAATTCAAAAAAAGGGGGGGGGGGGGGGGGGGGGGGGGGGGGGGGGGGGGGGGGGGGGGTGGGGGGGGGGGGTGAGGGCGGGCGGTGTCGGGTGGGTTTGGTTGGGGGCATTGGAAAAAATTTATGTATGAAATTGATATTAGAAAAAGAAAGATATTGCAATAGTATTAAAACAATGTTTTGAGCCTATATGACCATCCTTCTAAAGTTGGTATTCTGTCACAAATAATCTACCTAGTCATTGTATTCAAGGACCACTTTAGTAGCCATTCTCATGTATGAGAATAGACACTAATGACTAAAGCCACTTTTTTACCATTCCACCTCAAATAATTCTAGTTATTTCTCCTGAATACTTGTTATCGCTAGAATGGAAAATCCCTTTGTAAAAGGGGTCAGTTTTGGAGTGGCTTCAATTAGTCACTCAAAAAGCTACCAAACACAACTTTTTGTGGAATTAGTGACAAGTCAACATTCATTCCCATTCTGTTCCTTCCATAACAGCTACCAAGCATGCCCTAAGTGAATAAGATAATCACCATCATCATCATCATCATCACCAAAGTCATTCATCCCGTCTATTTGAGGTTAGCACTCGTAACTGGATTTTGCAAATTGTTTTCCATGAGCTAGCTCCTTGTATGACTGAAGCCCACAATATACATGGTTGTAACGAGTACATACCAATTGTGCCAAAGGAATGACAGCTTTGGGGTTGAAATACAATTTTTTCCTGTAGGATCTTATTAACTTCACTAACCGTCTCACTAGCAGTCCAACATCGCTTATCGGCAGATCTACTGGAGCTGTTGAAGATTTTGGGGTTGATACAGACACTGCAGGCAAAGGTTTTATTCTGATTTTGCGTTCATCTATGATTGTCTCTCCATTCTCATCACCCACATCTGCTGGAAGCTTAGACAATGCCACCTCCTCTTCATGTTTATCTCGGGGGAAATAAAGTGGAAGCAATCTGCATAACACACAAGCAAGATAACAGCCATATATTATCATCAACCTGCATAGGTGGTGCATATTCTTGAAGCAAGGAAGCATCCAATCTAGGACTATTTTTTAAGGTAATAAAAGTAAACCAACCATTCCATATATAGCATAAGTTCCCCCCCTAAATCCATGTGGCACAAGGATGTCTCAATGTTTGCAAACATTACAAGATTCTCATATAGAAGAAGCAGAAGAAGAAGAAGAAGAAGAAAGACCTAGACAAGGATCATACATGCGGTGGACTTGTATTATATCATTGTCCTAGAGAAGGGATAGACTTTTCATAAGATTCTTTTCCAGACACCTAATTGTGTAATACTGTAATGTGACCAAGGAAAAAAAAAATAGTAACGACCAATGAAAGCTCCATAGTGTTGATCTTGTGCTCCTTTTTTCCTTCTCTTAATCTATAATTTCTTTCACCTCTCCTCAAAAAAAAACCAATGATCATTGAAATCTTAATTCTTAATCAGATAAACTTAACAAAGGCATCTTAAGTTGTTTCCTTCCTGTGATATATCCAAGAAGGCTAATTTTTAATTGGATAGCTATGCTAAGGTGCATATTCACAGGACATATGCTTTGTTGAACCAACCAAAAAAATATGATAGATTAATGCAGAACTTGTTCATTGATATTCATCATGACGTATGACAGGTGTTTATTTTCTATTACGCAACAATGTATTTATATTCACCTTACTAAACATAAATACTCCATAAAAAAATACAATAAAATAAAATCTACAAGTATAAAATACCTTTTATAGATCTCCGTATCAGTTGAAGTAGTAGTACAGAAAACAACAGCAGTAATTTTATCTATTTGCTTCTCCAGAAAGCGACGGACAGTTCCTGATAAAATTTGAAAAATAGATCGATTGACGTATCAGAAATGGACGAACCAAATGTTATCAAAATAGTCATTTGGATTGTAAAAGAAACCAGCATAGAATCATGGTAAATACTCACTTATTGCAACATGAGCAGCTGGTTCACGGGGATAATTTTTAGACTCAGTATATATACAGCCAAAAGCAATACTGCATCCAAATATGTCAACCTAAGGTAAGTTGCACTTTTTCATCAAAGGATGAAGTATGCGTCTAAAGGTTCAAAAATAAATTATAGATAGATGTAGCATAAAATTACCTCTGAAGTCCATTCTCTATAAGAAGCTCAAGACAAGAACGATAGCAGTGACTAAGGGCATTTTCAGCAGCAGTATGATACTTGACCGCATACTTGGGACCCACGGTATGAATGACCCTCCTGACAGAATATAGAAAATTAAAAAGAATTGTTAGGCATTCATCCATCTCTTGCACTAACACAAGGAGCAATCAAATTACATGAAGTACGAGAATAGGCAAAAATTAAGTTGGGGTTTTTTATCCTTTAAAAAAAACAGTAACATGACTTAAACCTGCAACCTTTACAGTTGCCAAAGTGAGCTCCTACTAAATGTTCTAAAGGTGTTTGTCCAAGTACAGTCTGATTTTTCCCTTTTCATTGTCCAATACAACGAAAATCTTATTCACCACTATAGCGGATAAAACTTCAATAACAAAGTGAATTTATTTTAATTGTCACTCTGCATTTTTCTATATTATAAATAAAATATTGAACAAGGAACATACAGATGTCTTAAAAAAATAAATTACACAGCATATCTTTTTTTGCAGTTATTTCAATTGAAATTCTAGGTGAAATTGGGTACATCCAAACCACGTGAAATAGGGGCTCATTTGGCAGGGCTTCAAGGTCCATGAATAATCTTTGTTATAATACCTAAGTAGGGAGTTCATCAGAAGAACATTAACTTTCATACTATCTTGCAGAAGAAGATAACGGTGGAGAATAGACAAGAGAAGGACATTATTCCTGAGTTGAGTGATAGCGATCTGATCAATCTAGGATAAAATTAAAGACCAGCAGCTGCAAACAGAAAACTCGACCAAAAAAGGACTGGTCTGACACTCATCCATAAAATAGTCCTACTGTCTGCCCCAGTGGTGGATGTTCTTTTTCTTTCATTTTTATTTATTACCTACACCCTTCCCCATTTTCCATTGTTATAGTGTATACTTCCTTCGCTATGTTGCATGGACTCTTCAATATGTGTGATGGACGCATGTCAGACACTTCTGTCACGTCGGACACTAGTACCCGTGTCGGACACTCATACCCATTCTTCATGACTCTTTTGGTACCTTTTGACATTGTTTTTGAAGATGACTAAAATACTACGAGACCTTCCCCTTCTTAGAAGCTAATTAAAATATTGATATGTTTGTGACAATTGTTTAGAGTAGAACTAATACATCATTTTCTATTAGTATTATTTTTGCACCTTATTTTCATTTAAAATAAATTTTAATTTTATTTAACTACGGTGTTGTGCCATGTGTCCTATTTTTTTTTGGCTTGCCGAGTCCAACACCTTGCATCGTGTCGGACTCCAATACCTCCACCGGTATCCATGCAACTTAGCTCCTCCATAGTGTAATGGAGATGGAGACTTTTTTCCCCTTCCAATTTCTGCCCGTTAACACTTCTTTAGAAAAGTCACTTCTTTATTATAAATAACTCTTTTTTAAATGTTTGTGTGTAGAGGTCGATACCATGGAAAGTTAGCTCAGACTGCTTAAAATATGATTACAAGTCTACAAAATGAATCCACTGCTACTTCAAGTGAATCAACTGAGGGTCCTCACTATTTGTCCATTAGGTTTCTGTGGATGCTTACTGATCACGTATCTCTCAGACCAACACTGCAAGTGTGGTTGTTTCAGACTGCAGCATGTTACGGCGTGCTTCAGAGTGGTGGTCTCTGCAAATGAGGCCATCCTATCACAATCACCACAATAGGTGGTGCGCATCTTCATTGTTTTATTAACAGAAACCATCCTCTCTCTTTGGTGACCACATGCCAACTGTTGAATGATCTCCATCTGTGTTGGTTTGATTGTTTTGCACCACTTGTTCAATATACCTCTAACAAATAATGCGGCGTGATAGGACAACATAGAAAAAATGGCATGCCAGAATATAGAGAACAAAGAAGACTTTAAATAAGTTTGAGTGAAGCAGAACTCAGAGGGGCAAAGGCTTCGATGTTGTTGATGGTGAGGATTATACCTATCAAAAAAAGATGATGGTGCTGATGATGAAGATTGAGAAACCCACATAGAACTTGTCTCAATGGAAAAGGTTAAAAACATCGGGTGCAAATCAGTGATTCTGGTACTTTTAGAGCAAGCAAACATGCACTAGAATGTTCACAATTTCAACTGTGGTTTCTCTACTATATATCTTATCAAACAGTGTAGAGCAATAGAAAGAAAATCATTCCTAAAGAGCACTTTCTTCCCAAAAAAAGGTATTTCAAAGCCAGGCACATGCATCATCGTCATCGTCCACTGTATACATAGGTCAGGTCACCCTGTACCCAAACAAATAAAAATTCCCATCAATCATGTACTCTTATGCTAATCTTTATGTTAATCCTTTTGAGCATAGAAATGTTTCATTTTCTTTCACATCAATTTCTTACTTTGGAAGATCAAGCATGGATCCTGCCATCCTTGCTACAGTCACCTTACCTATTCTTTAATTCTTTACTTCTTTAGTGGACAATCATTAGCTCAGTGACCAGCAGAGGAGAATCATACCAAACAGTTCCCTTAGTATTGCTGTCCCTCCAGCAAAAAACTACGTCTTCCAGTCAAATCTGAACCATATGTTTACGTTTGGGTTCATGAGTGGTCTTTATGTTTGCAATTGTTTATCCATTGATTTCCCTGCTATAGATCATGATAGTAAATTTGTGCTACCGAAGTCAATCTTGGAAGCTCAGGTGCCCCAAATTTTAACTAGAGCTTAAAATTAGTTATTTCTTTTGTGATTTAAAAATATAGATTTATCAAAGAACGACCGATACCCTCTTCAATGTATATTGGCAAATCATACTTTTGATGCAAAATAGACCAAGCAACTTCTAAAAGTTTCAACACAATAAATTTAATCAATAAAGAAGCATCACCAGAGGAGCCCCACCTAGCTGGGAGATCATATGCATTTGTAACTTTTGCCATTCCAGTTCGGCATCCTCCCTGCAAAGAAATGAACACGTATCAACTAACTACAGAAAGGATGTCCGCAAAACAAAAGCAATACTACAAAAACAGAAGTTACAACAATTGCAGCCGTAGTCACATCAAGCGTACCAATGTCGCACACTCCTCAGCAAGACCAGGTCCGGCAGCATCATGCAAACCAGGACTACTGTGTGCTTCGTCCATGTTCTGAAAGCCAATCAATGGGTTTAGTCTAGAATAATCTCCAATTTTTTTGAAAGAATAAAATAATCACCATTATTTTGAACATACAAGAATGAATTTGGAAATTGCATCTAGCCAAATTGCACATAATTTGAATGCATCAGGTACAATCAATGAGCTATAAGCCAGGTGTACTTAATGGCCCTGTTTCGTAGCCTTTCATCAGTTTTTTTTTGAGATGTAACCTTTCATCAGTTAAACTTAGAAACCTTAGAAATCCGAAGCTACGCCCAGCTATAAAATTCACATCATTTTACAGAATTCTAATTCCATTAGAAATTCTAGGCTGCCAAAATTAGCGCTAAGTAAATTCTTCCATCGACAAGAAGACATATTCCATGCAACCCATAGAAATCATTTCTATTTTCCAGCGAAAACTGATGGCTTCCGTCAAATGCACAATATTTGTAAGTTGTAACACATCAATAAACAAAGTATCAGTCCAAAATACATTTCAATAAATATAGTAATTCTTTGCAGAAAGACCAACCTCATTTGTTGAATTAACCACTGCATCGACTTCAAGATTCCAGGGGTGACCACGCCACATATATATCTTTGAATTGATTTCATGATCAACAGGGAACCTTGCTGCTAGCCCACCAGCCCCTCCCTCTGCTCCAGATGTAGATGTCAGTGGATCCGAGAAATGTGTGGGGGAATATGAAGAATCCTCTCTTTCATACACAGAAAAAGATCGTTGCTCCACATCACTCCAACGTGGAACTTGATCGAGTGTCACCACACCGTCTCCACTGTCTGTTGGCGTCCCACCCCTTGTTGGGGTTGTTGCAACACTCCGATACATTCCTGTAACCCCAAAAATCGAGCCTCTCTGTCCTAAATACTCTGCAAATCCAATCTAACCAAGAAACAGATAACCTGAGCACATAATTCACTCTCTGACACTTCACCAGACTTCAGCTTTTTGATAACTATACAAAAATTACGAAACCCTACCAACCACGTGATAATTGGACCAAAAGCCTTTAAAAAAACAAAAAGTACCGCCTTTTGGTGGCGGCCTGAAACCCCAAATTCATTTTCAACCCTAAACAAGAATTCCAAAAAAATTAAATTTATTAATCCACTTCATGATTCTGAGCGCTCAAAAATCATAACAAAGCAAAATTAATTCAATCGACTGTCATTTCCACAATTGGGTTTTCGAGAACGACAAAAAAACCCTATCAATTATGCAACAATTGAAACAAAACCTTCATAAATAGTTGCTCTTTTTGGATAGCGCCCAAAACCCAAATCGATTTTGAGACGAGCATTCAATCGTAAGGACAAATTTCAAAACCTCGCATCGATCACCCAATTCCATGATTCCAGAAGGTCAGAAAATTCATCAGAACGCAAATTGGCTTTTGAAATACAAATTTGAGCAGAATTTCTGTCAGGAGATGCAGTAAGAAATGAAAAAGAGAGAACGGCGAATTTGATATACGAACCAGATTCCGAGATAGTTTTCCTTCTGGTGAGGGTAGAAATGGGGCGCCCTTTCGATTCGCAGAAATTACAAACTACATTCGGAAACCGGTTCTCTTGGAAATAGACGAGGCATTCAATTATTGGATGGATATTATTTAATTAAAATAATATACTATAATTATTATACCCACACGTGACATATATGTAGACTGATAGACTCTTCCATGTTAAAAAATAAAAATACTCATATTTTACAGTTCAAAATTATAGCCAAAATTTGTTGGCAATTATATAATAGAAGGTTGTTATATTGATAAAATTAGAAATTTACAGAAAAATATTAATATTCTCATCTGTTAAAGAAAAATCAAATTAAATAAATAATAAACTGCTCAGATAAAAAAAATCTTATAAAAAATTCATACAACAAGTTATTAATTGATGATGATGATTAAATTAGACTTTTTTATTATAATTTAAACCACATCTTATCTTATGCTAAAATATACAAATTAATTCATTATTAAATATGTCTTAAATAATTTAATCAAAATAATTTTTTGATAAATACAACGCTTAACCATAGAGTTCTCTAATAATTCTATATCTTTAATTAAGAGAATGTAATTACAAGTTTACAGCAATACAGCGGTACAGCCTACTATTTGTTCCGTACGCGATACCCTTCTCGCTCAACTAAAAACGTGAATCACGTGTGGTAATAGATAAGAATTTAATAATTTAACATTTTAACTGAGTTTTTTTCTTTTCTAGATTTAAGAGAATATTTTTACATATTTGAAATTTTGAAAAAGTATATTTCTCTTTTATTTTTATTTTTTGTGAACTTTATTTATCGTTAAATTATCGAGAAAATTCTTTAAAGATATTCAACTAGAGTGGGCTTCACCATAGAATTTAAATATACTCATTATCAAAAGATTGAAATTTTAAATTTTAAGATCAAAGGATAATGATAATCAAGTATCAATTTATACAAGTAGAACAATTAAGTAGGGGTGATCCTTGAATCTGACCGGAAAGAACTAGATTTGGGTCTGCATTTCTTAATAAAAAATTAAATTGACCTAACAAATTTAGGTCAGGTCATGTAGAGGGTCTTGGGCCCAAATTTAGCAGAATTAAATTAAAAATAATATTTAGCTAATTTATTTATTTCGTCTATTAATTATAGTCTATGCATTTCATCCAAGTTTAAAAATTGTAGCCCATTGCCTTTATTTTTCATTGTCCAATGGGCTCGTTACCATGAAGATGACAACATATGATTATTAGTCAATTAAAATTTACAAAATCAAATCCAGAAGAATAGAACAAGATGTCAAATGATGAATGGGAATTCCTTAGATTTATATATAGAGATATATGGAAGATGCAAGGTTTTGAAAATTGATCAGTTCAGGAGATATTAAGAAGGCTCCTTGAGGTTTCTAGACTTCAATGACTAAATCAGTAATGTCAGCAAAATGTTGACAGTTCCAAGTTTCAGAATGGTGTCAATTAAGGACCATGTAATCACAATTTCTTCTTCCAATAAAATAAACAGAATACAATAGATACAATAGCCCATTCAGTAAGTGTGATACATGTTGGCACCTGTTTGGCTCCTGTAAGCTATTCCAAGTTTCATATACCTTCAATCCCTTTTTAAGTTATTGCACATACATTTTGTTGCTGCATCTATTGATCCAATCCATCAGCACTTCTGATGGAACAAGTAAATGGGTAGCCCAATTGCAGAAAACCCATTGATTTGAAAATGATCAGATCCCAAGATCAAATGATGGAGAACCTAGGCAAGCAAATCCAACATCTTCAATTTCCTTAGAAGGATTCAAGATTTCCCTTGGATCCTTATTAACTGACAATGTTGTCTTGTACCTCAGAGACATGGTAGCTTGTGCCTCCATTGCATCAAGATCAAGATCCTGATAAAACAAATCATCATCAAATATGTCATTATTTGATTGATGGAGCTCTGGTTGATATGGAAGCGATTCATTAATAGTGTCCCTGGCTAGAAGCGCACACTCTTGCCGAGACCTTGTTCCAGGAGCAGGACCAACTTGATGAAAACTAAGCTTTCTTTTTCTGCTCTCTGTCTTGCTTTCATCTTCTCTTGAGGGGCCATGGGTTTCTTCTGTCACTGGTAATAGCAAAGTCGTCCTTGCACTCAGTTGGTAGGATACTGAGTTCTTGTCAGTAGAATGATTTGAACTAGTTAAATTGCAGGTAGGAGTCTGAAGACAATTATTTTTTGACGTTGAACAACTTCCACTTTCGGCAGTTATGGGAGATGAAAATTCATGACCAGAGTTAGTGCAACAGTTTGGGTGTATAAAAGGTGATTGCGAGAGCAAAGAACGCCTGTTAGAGAGGGAAAAGTAAGCTTCACATTATCAGATCGTGGGGTTTCACAAGGAGATATATGAGCAGAAATGTCAAAAATGTAATCTAAAGAAAACTTGTTGATTATTAGAATATATAGATTTTTGAATGGGGAGTCTGCCCATGCTGAACCTGTAAATTGCCATCATGTCACTTCCATCAACTTCTGCTTGGTTACTTGTTGAAGTAGAATTAATTCTGTCATCTATGAAACTGTCGTCGTACTTGTCATCCTTGTCATCTTCCTCATCCTCTGATACTTCTGCATCTTCAGACACCCTAAAAAACCAATGACAAGTAAAAAATAGCTTAAGTTTTTTTTTTTTTGAAATGGTGATATGATTCAAACTAGCAACATTATAGCTGCAACTATATACACGCATCATGTTATAAGCTCACCACACTGGCCAGAGAGTAGACGATGGTGTAAAAGATTGCTGATTTCACAAAGCTTATACCAACAATGTCATATGATGCAACTAGACTTTACCACTAAGACACGCATCTTTCATTTAGAATAAAAAATAAAACAATACTTTAACAAGTTCAGCTTCCCTTTCTTTTTCAATTTCTGGAGCTGAAAGAATTTATTTCTTATTTCCATGAACTAATCATTTCAATCAGAAAGAAAGATGTTGTCATTCAGATGCACTGTGCAACTAGCAACTTACTCCGCTTCCTCTTCAATGAAGGTTGTCACATGAGTCTTGCCTACCCGTTTGCCTGAATTCAATAAACAAGATCCTCGTAATGCTCAAAATTATATCCATTAAATGTTGTTAGCAGTCTAGAAAATAACAAGCAGAGGAACAACTATGCTAGCCTTGTTAAATATCAGAACTACAGCTAGCAAGGAGAGAGGAAGACATGTAACAAATGGTGTTCTAGGAAGAATTATCCAAGAATGAATTAAGAAAGCTCAAATAAGAGAGCTAGAAATTTTCAATAACAGAAACAGATAAAGAGTTAAAATTTAAAATAAAAGAAAATGCACATCGAATAGTACCTGTGTCATGCTTCATGTGGCTAAATTTGGTCTGGTTGAGGTTTGCACAAGTACTCCTACGAGCTTCCTTTGATGTCTTATGAGTTAATCTTTTGCCAATGTCCCCATATCTGCACAACCTTTTCAACTTATGTGCTTGCTGAATGGACGTTGATGCTTCACCAGAACTCAATTGCCAGTCTTCAGTGGAGCTATTATCTTTTTTGTAACGTAATGGTGTGTGGACTTTGTTGATAGGAGACTCAAGTATGTTTCCCATTTTTTTGTTGAGACCATCTGCATAACTTTGGATCTTGACCACTTCATTATCTGAAGTTGTATTCTTCAAAGTTGTATCACTATTCAAAATTGGAATATCAGATAAAACATGGACTGGAACAAGAGACTCATCTTGACCGCTCACAGAAAGATGCATCATTTCATTTTGAATTTTCTTCTCGCCCATGCTTCTAAGATAGTCAGCATGTAGTCCACAGTCTTCAAGCTTGGCACCGAGGCTTTTGCAAACTGCATCCTTTAATTTAGAAGAGTGAAAATGATTTTCAGTAACAGGAGATTCAGGGACAACACCTTTCTCAATGAAGCTAGTTAGTCGAGGACTCAACTCCTCATCTCCCAAATCGTGCTTCCATTCACCATGCAGTGAATCTTTTCTTTCCTTTTTCATCTGGGGAGGCGTTTCAGCACCATTGCTTTCCAAATCTTTCAACTCATCCTTAGAGTTTGGTGTTTGAGGACAAACTTTCTGAATTCTATTCAGAATTTGCTCTTGTTTGGCATCAGGGAGAGTCAATTGAGAAGTAAAAAAGCACTTGTTTACAACCCCTGCCTCAGAAGTATCAATCAATGCCACATTAGCTTTATGGTGTGTTTTGAGCTTGTCATAGGGTACAGGGTATCTCCTAGAAGGGCTATTCACCAGCAACTCTGAAGCCTTCGAAGGAATAACTGTAGAAGCTGGATCATCTTTCACATAAGACAAGACAGGGGCTGATGCAATTAAAACCCTTCCTAAAGAATCTGCTGATACAAGATTTCCCCCAAAGAGGAGGCGATGAACAGCGGGGCTCTGGCTTGGGAAATCATTAATACATTGCTCTTCTTCATTCCATGAGTTCCCTCTAGGTGATTCTTCAGTGTCTGATATTTTACTTTGTGATAATGGTTTTGGGGTATCACATACAGTACTTGAATTGGTAGCTGCAGTCAGAAATTCTATGGTCAAAATTGCTACATATCAAACAAAAAGAAAGTGTGTTGGAAGAGAATACTAATCAAGCTGGGCATGCCAAGCACATACAGTGGTATGTTAGATGTGTACCTCTAGCATGCTATATAGTTATTACATTGCAACATCCTGTCTAGTAAACTGGGCATTTTAGCTGCTAAAGGTTTAATATTGCAATTACCTTTTTTACCATTGACAGTGCCCATGGCAGCTGCACCTTCCAAAGTTCGACTTGACGACTCGAGCTGAATCCACAAAGGGAGGGGGAGTGTCAGATTAGTTAAATGAATTGTTTACATTTTGACAATAAATTGTGTTAAGTGAAGAATGCTAACCACAACTGGGGTAGTTTCCTCCAATCTGGAAGATAATAATCCTTCCAGGCATTGCATGGTTTCAATGAGCAACCCTGCTGTTCTCGATGAATGCAATACTTTATGCACCCTAGAAGGAAATGACTGGAAATGGGGGAAGGCAATAAGTGATGGTCTCCATGTGTCTTGTCTGGTATGAAAATACTTTGCAATTATATCAGCTTCGGCATCTGACAACTTGTTCCTAAAAGAGGGTGTATGCACATGGTCATCTTTCATTTTCCTCCCCCGAGGAATAAATTGTTCAATAGACAACTCAACAAACTGAACTTCAGGTTTACAAATGTGTGGGATCTACAAAGAAAAGAATGAAATGTGATGATACTTGGGTTGGCAAAGAACCATTAGTGCAAGAAACTAAAAAGCATTCCTATTTAGATGGTTACCATCCTTGGACTACAATGGAAATCAAAGCTATTGGATCCACCATTGTGCATGTGTTTCTTTACAGCCTTACTACTTGCTTGCTTTTTCGAGTACCCCTTCAACTCAGGTCCTTGACATGCCAAAACTAGTATCATTTGTCAAGGAAGCTCCACTGAGAAGCATACAGAGAACCACTTATAGTCTTGAGGAACTAAAAAATTCAATGGTCAATATGTTAAAAAATGTAAAAAGAATCAAAGAACAATATGATATAAGCATCTCTCATATTATTATTGTATCTGTCATGACGAAGATGATGATTGTATTGTCATCGTATCTGAAGAAAAAAAATCTGAACAAGGATATCAACTCGTCCATCATGCTTCCTTCCTGTCCTTCCCATACGCTGTATCATTCTCAAAGGTGAGATGTTGGCATCAAAGCAGATTACAAGATCAACTTCCATGATGTCAAGGCCTTCTTCACCAATAGATGTTGCAACAATAACATTGTAGTCACCAGCACGGAATTTCTGTTCATGGAAAGAAATAATGCAGTCGAAGTAGGAACAAAAATGTTCAAAGTGGTTAGAGACACTCCAGTTTATGCTCGAGGTCTTGCCCTCGAATCCTTGTAAGGACTTATCCGATACATGGTGCTTGTGGGTTGTGCCATGTATCTGGGGTTTTACCAATGATTATCACAAAGTGGAGTGGGAGGGTTTCCACGTTTCCCAAAAAAAAAAATGAACAGTGGCAAAAAGTTAAGAACTACCTTTAGAACTTCTTGTTGAACTTTCTGAGTCTGCCCTTTCAAAGATTTTCCTGATAAAGGTTTGATTCATTAAGAAAAATACAAAACTACACCAAAAACAAATAACCACTCATACCACTGCATTTTGAACTTAAAAGTTTGAAGAGAAAACTTGAATAAAATATAATAAAAAGAAATTTTTCAAAAAAAAAAAATAATAAAAACGGGAAAATAAGTTGCATCTGCCACAATAGACATGAAAGTGTGTATTCATAACATAGTGAATGGTGTTGGAATAATTAGATAATAACTCTAATTATTCCAACAAATAGATATTTGAAAAACTGGCTTTTATTAAAATAAGGATTTAAAAGCCTTTTTTAACCTACTAAAGGATTCAAACAACTTGGATCTTTTTCTCAAAGTATTTTGAGCTCTTTCATTCATACCTAAGACAACAAGACAAACATTTTGAACAATGTCTATAAAGCATTACAAAGAAAAAAACTAGAATTTTCAAATGCTTGAACATAACAGCAAGGATTTTTTTTTTTTTTGGGAAAAGAAGTAACAACTTGCTTTAGAAAAAGAATGCAGACACAAAAAGCTACAACTTTAGATTTTCAGAAAAAGAATTGAGCTTCAAATAATTGTGTATGCATGATTGCAGAGAAAGGGGAACACCAACAAACCTGAGCTTTGACCAATAAACTGGGTAGCTTTAACAAACTCCCCAATGTTGGATAACGAGTACATTATGTCTCTGAGAATTGACAAATACCAAAATGATTCCATGCATATTATTTGTACCAGAAAAAAATAAGACATAAACCCAAAATCATCAATTTTTAAGTAATACACAATAAATTCAAATATCATCATCATCAAAACCATCATCCCATCTATCTCAAATTGGCTTTTTGAGTCCTAAATTTCCTAGAAAGTTCTACATCTCTATGCTCCATTTAAGGATGACCCTTATTTCTCTTTTTATCTATAGTAAAGAAGGAAGGAAAGCATTGTTATTCGTTTGGATACCTTGTCCTTCTCCTTTCCTTAGTGATAAGCTAAGAGGAAGAGGTTCTTCTTGCTTGCTATAGGACTATCTTGGGAATGAAAGGGCTGCCTGAAAGTATACTAGGATTGAAAAGTTAGAGAGAATTACTAAATAAACCTTCTAGGGCCAGCCAATCATTCCATTAATAACGGAGCCGATGATTGATATAGGATAGTGTGCTGATTCTCAAGATCATAGATTGGTTTTCCCATTAGTCAGGGATATACACTTGCTTCGTATCTGCATGAATCCTTTCAAGTACCTACTACAGAGCCAGCATTTCAACAGTGTTTCTTGTTCCTCCAGCACTAGGATATGGTTATTCCAGAATAGTTGTATTTTTCTTCGAGTGCAGAAAATCTTGGATCAGTTCATCCACTGTTCTGTCCACTCATCTAATTGGGATGCACACTTTGTTTAACAGTTGTTTATGTTTCAAATTCTTTGAGACATCGTTAGCTTGTGGATGATATCTGCAATCTTGCCGGTAGCATAGGTAGTCAATGGATGGTTAGGAAAAAAGGCATCATTCAGTCTCAAGGTAGAAAAAATGGTGTGGTTCTCCCTACTATTGTAGATGATAATCTATTGTTTACCTTTCTAGTCTAGACAACGTACACAGGTGGAGATATTCCAAATCATCAGCTGATGTAATCCAAGGATCTAATTGTTTTACCAAAACATGACATATATGATCAAACAATGGCAAATAGATCAGAGAAATATAAAAAAAGAAGCATATAAATAGTCCACAAAGGAATAATGGCAAACCAGATTTGGTGAGATAAGAGACATTCTTTATCAAATATCCCTTCTATCTCCAGACTAAATCCAATACTAATCTAATTGTCTTGCTTTCTTGCATTGTTTTCCTAATTGTAGTCCTGAAAAGCATCTTTGTCAAATAATCTAAAAACAAATTGAAACTAGACTTTTTAACCTAAGACCTTCAATTTGTTTTTGCAATGTTTCTTCCTTTTCTATGGAAAGATTTTTCTTCTTCTTTTTATTCTTATTTTTTCTCATTTCATTTTTCATTTAATATTTCTTCTATTGTTTCCATTTTCATTTATTTAAATTTTTTTAATTAAACAAATGATTTTCATTTTATATATTTTTAACATATATGTATTAAAATATATAAAATATACAAATTAAATAAAACGTAATAAAAGTTGCCATGTTCAAAACATATAAATATATTGAAATAAAAATGTTTTAACATATTAGATAAAGTCTTAACATTTTGACTCAATCAAAACTCACATGAATCTTCAATTTGGCTTGACTTATTGAGAAATCAAGTTTTCAAGTTTCTTATCCTTGATTACCATAGACGGCCTGCCAATCTCAAAAATCACGGAATCAAGCTTGAGAGAGAGAGAATTTTTGTATGTTATGTAAATATGGAAAGATGTATATTAATTGAAATATGCATAGGAGTACCGTATCATAGCAAAGTTGACTTTCTCTTTTTTGTGTAATTTAGTCCATTTACTAATAGTCCTTGTATCCATTGTACAAATACAAATTAAAGACAGTTATAATTTTCCTCCTCAATCTTTCCTCTCTTCATTCTCTTTCTCTTTTTCTTACATTTTGTGTTCAACAACAACGATAACCTCATAAATAACAAACATTAAAATGCCTCTATACATATGTTCCAACATATGGCACTCATTTATAGCTATATAGCATCTTATGTGGAACTATGTTGCCAGAGGACTTGCATTAACCAAAATATGGACAAAGAATACACAACGGCAATGCATCTCCAACAAATATACTAGTTTGCCAAGGAATCTTTCAAGGTTCATCCATTCTTTTGAGAGAATTTTGACAACATACAAATCCAATAAAGAAAAAGGTCAGATTTCTTGCACCAAATATATGGTTTACTACACAAAAGTTTGGGTTTGTCAAAAAATATAAAGGACACCCTAAGTACTGGTGCTCAAGTAAAAATTTGCAGTTCAAGACGTGTGGCGCCCAACATGGCACCAACCATGCCCCTACCTGCATCACACCCACCTATCCCCTTTGAAATGGATCCCTTACCCATCAGACTCTGATTTAAGTTCTACGGCTTATTGATTGGATGCCATGAATTTCCATCATTATATAAAATTGAATCTTTGGGCCCTTAAAAGCATGGCTTCACTTTTCCAATCAAGGTGAATTTTTTAGGCATACTATTTAAGGAAAAATCTTTCCAACCCACCCACCCAATGGGCCCCACATAGGGGTGCTTAAGTTGCTACTTGAGCATTAGTGCCTAGAAGATCTTGGTTGTTTCAAATTAGTCATGCAAGTACATCACTACACACACCAATAAGTCTATTTTGCTAGCAAAGATTGTATTTTGCACATCAAAAATGTAAAGCAATATCAACGGCAAGAGTTTGAAGTATACTATGGACCATGACAAATGTAATCATATCATTTGCACCCAAAAGTATAAAAATACATGAAAGTTACAATATTGAGTACTTGTAGCATGAAAATATTTTTTATCATCAAATTGGGAAAAAAGTATCAAGTACTTCATTCATAGAGTTTAGAAATCATTCTTACTTAACACTCCCCCTAAAATTTGAGAAGATTATCACTCTTGAGTCCTTGGGATCATGCGTTTCTACATCAAACAAAACTATTGATCAATATGATTGAACTCAATAAATACAAGTAATATGCATGATGTATTAGTTGTCCACGAACTTTTTCCAGAAGTCTTTTTTTCTCTCAAGAAAAGAGAACATGAGACTACTGAATAACTTTAGCAAGACAAGTCTCAAACTATAAGAATAATCACGAAATTTTTAGAAGTTAAATACACCTTTATAAACATGTACGGAACTAATTCATAAAGGTAGAAGCATGGTATTCAAACATGCAAGTATATACCCTTTTTTATTTTATAGAATTTTACTTCTATTTTTATTATAAAGTATAAATAACTAAGAAAAATATAAAATATGAAAAACAATAAGGAAGATCAAGGGCACAACAATGTACACAATTATTCAAATACCATCAACAAATAAGGTCATGGTTTATGATAAACAAAGTGAATGAGAAAAAAACAATGCTCTTCTAGGATGGTGGCATCCAATCCCCCACGTTCTCTAGTGCAGAAAAGAATGGCACCCCTGAGAATCTAGGATTTTGTTGGTGTGCATAGAATGGTGAAAGTATTAACCAAGTGCAATTTATGTAGAAGAAAGATCATACTGGAGGATTCAAAGACATCTTCTGTTTTACGTTGGGCCAAAGAGGCACAAGCTGCCATTTTTTTTTTTTGGTGCTCATTTGTGGCAAAATTATAGTATCAATTTATAGAATTGATAATTGCTCATGGATGTTGGACAGATCAATTGGTGCATTGATGAGGAGTCATGAAATGGGGTCTAACGAAGGAAAAAGAAAAGTGGTTTGGAATTCTACACCATTAATTATCTTGTGGTCAGTATGGAAGGAGAGAAATGCTAGATTTTTTTTAATAAAAAGAAAGGTGAATCACAGAAGTATATGAAAAATGCTGAGACTAGGTTGATTAGAGGTTGATATCTAGTTATGAATTTGAAGATTACAGCTGTAATGATCTTATATGGAAGTGTGGAAGGAATCTATGAGTGGGAGAGCAAAAAGAAGAAGATTATTAAAAAATGGGCAACTCTGATTGAGGGACAATTCGAGTTCAATGTGGATGCAGCAGCTTGGGTGAACCCGAGCCCAATGGGAGTTGGTAGAGTGTTGGATGGGATATGGGAGAAAGATGTTCCATTTGGTACCAAGAGGTTAGAGAGACAAACAAATCAGAATTACTAGCTATTACGCATGCTTTGTTGATGTAGGGTGAAAACAGAGTGTGGAAGTTAATTATCAAAGGAGATTTTGTGAATGCAATTGCCAAGGCAGGTGGAAGAAAGAAAGACCTGTGGAGGTTGTTGTCAATGACAAGGGAAAGTATCGAGTTGAGAGTAGATAAAGAAGTTTCATTCTCATGTTTGAGGCAACCCGCCAATCAAGCAATTGACTTTTGGCATAAAGCATGAGTATAGAGGCTTTTTGGCTTTCTGTAATGTAAAGTTTATGATTCTCAAGGTTTTTTGAAAGAAAATCAGTACATTAGTCTTATACTATAAATCTTTTTGAAAAAAAATTAGAAAGGTTGATTCTTCGCCAAATAAAAAATAAAATAAATAAAACCCATGAGTTATAGAAGTACTTCACAGAGGACAGATAAACACTGAATTTGTTTGATACCCACTTCTCAACAAGGTAGAAAGTACACGTCACGAACTAGATAAGGCCCAAGATCAACCAGTGGATTGAATCAATAAGAAAACAGAGAAAAGTGGGAAACAGCAACACAGTAGATCTCATGATTTTTATTATTGGTGCAGTATAATTGGGAATATCATTTTGATCCGAATGAAATATGGACCACTGCCAATTCATGGGATTTGATGAGATAGAAAAGTTTGCAATCATAAAAGGGGCCCCATAGAGCAGATTATTTTCCATGCATCAGAATAAATTTTCCCTCTACAAATAAATATTAAATGGTTAAGAATTGAGAAAAGAAAACTTCGTAAGTGCTTATAAAATGATCATTCCGATGGCTATTCTTTGGGATATTGCATTAGACATTCCATCTCAATAAGAGAAGTGATGCACACTGCAAATATTTTATTTATTCAGCAGTTGTTAATATTACTGAAATGATGATTCACAATTCAAATAAAAAAAAATATATGATTTTGTATCTCAAAGACATGCATAGTAAACTAGGAATGCTGCTATGGTCAGAACTCAAAGTGTATGTGTTGTAAGGGAGAGAAAAGAGATGAATAATAGTAAAATATGTTTCATGATTCTATTATGAGCCATACAAATCCAGGAATAGGTGCATATGTTTCTGTGAGATACATACCTCACTACTGTTTTTTTTTTAAATGAAAAAAGAGACATGCCTCACTACAAATTCCATCAACTCTTTATATATAGCCTTTCTATTGCAACCATAAGTTATGACAATACCATGATTCCTGGCATACAACTCCCACACATTCTACACTATTTGCTTCAAAAAGAAAAGAAAAAAACCATTTGACAAAACTAAATAAAATTATATGATGTAAACTCCTTGTAGAAATAAACAATGATTAATGCAGGTGTTACTTGTGGAGTGTTTGGGACCGGGTGTATAGGGTTCTGGGTTTTTACTTTGCCATTTGCAGTTTGTTTCTTGTTTTGTTCTTTCTCCTTTTTGCTCCTAAATTATCCTCTTACACGGAACTTTTGTTCTTGTACTTTCCATCTTTTAATATATTTTACTGTCTCTGGCTCAAAAAGAAAAAGGGTTACATAAGATTAACACTGTTGCAATTTAAAAATTGGAGAAACAGGTGTTCGCAATTATGGAAAGCATTGCAGATAAGCATAATTACATAAAAATGTTTCTTTTGGATTTTCTAAATCAACAGAAGACAAACACAATTTCGATCAATCTATTGCATTGTTTTCGCTTGTTTACAGAACCAATAGAGGAAAATAAGGAAGACATCAAATTGAAATGCAAATGAAAGCCAGACAATTAAAACTGTTTCTTTCACATACTAAAATGATCAGTCAGTACTTCCATCATCTTCACTAGTTTTGGATTTGGAGCACCATGAGACAAGCATTGCTGCATTAAAAGTTTCATCCTCCATACTGTCTCATTTTTAGACATAATTCTCGCAAATGGCCTGCAACCAAAAAAAATTAAAAATACTTTTCATATTGCTTGCTTGAGCTGCATTTTAAACATCAATGAATCTTTGTGAATGAAAATGAATAAGCTGCTACAGATTATTCTAAATCTAAACAAGTTTCAAACAAAACTGTTGCCTATCTTACAAGAAGATGGCTACCTGTTTGACTGTAAGGATGTCCTAATGAATACAGAGATGAGAAATTGTGCTACAAAATTCTTCATGTAGCCTATCTGAAGTTGGATTTTGCTCCATTAGTTGCAAAACAACAGGTAGGCAGCACTCATATACTTTTTCTTTCTTTCTTTCTTTCATTTTTTCTTTTTTTAAATGGTGTTTATTAATATGGATTCTACACTACATGAGAAACCCTGGTCACGAATTGGCCAGCCCAAACCATGGTTTAGAAACCTAGAAAGTCAACTTGACCTAAAATGCTAGAGAGTTAAGTCGTGATTGAGTTTTTTTAAAATCAAATGTTAAAACTCAGTAAATGATACCTAAAAAGGGATGGGTGGATTTCAAACTACAATATCATAGGCTGATCCATTGAGAAACAGAACAATATTTTTAAGTTGAAAAGGGGATTGATGTTGATGCTAACCAAGTATGCAAGTAACTAGGATACCAGCCATAGGCATAGACATGTTGACATTTGCATTTAATATCTTTGCCGAGCTTTCCTTTCACCTCTTTTCTTCTCACCGAAGAGAATGAAGGTCCTCTATCTCACATGTCGAGCCAACAAGAAGCCATCTGACCCATGATAGGAGATGAGGGACACAAGGAAAGACATTAAACTAAGAATTTATGGTGTTTAGATTGAGATCTAGATTTAGATCTAGAACCAAAGTTGTCAAAAACGTATTGTATCGTGAATCGGTCTAGGGGTGTGAACCGTGAATCGTGAATCATAGAATCGTAAGATGCATAACACAAATGATGAGCAAAGCCCAACCTAAGAGCCACAAACATAGATAAAGATGACACAATCTCCTCATTAACATCAACCCCCAACATTAAACTATATTACAGCTGATCTGTAACCCTTAAGCTCACAAATAGAAGTACATCTATAAGATTCATAACTGCTCCTATCAATATTGCAATAATAAGAGACCAAACTGTCAAGAACCAATAAAATAGGAGAAAAATATTCAATTAAATTAACAAACTTCTTTTTTTCTTAAATAATAACGCAATGATAAACAAACAAATTACGTGTGCAACATACAAAGGAATTAAATAACTAACTTACAAAAAAGATGCTACAAGATAAAGTGTCAATGATGATGAACCCCATGATTTTGAAGACATATACTTCAAAACACATGCCAACCCCAAACAGATGAGAAAAGGCTTTGAGGATGGTGATGTCAAAAAAAGTGATGCTCTTTCGAAAAGCATGTAGCAACAGTAAGTGAATTTTGTTGAGAATATTTTAATCAAGGAAGCAAACACACATACCCTTGTTGCAACTTTTCTTGAAGCATCTCATATGCTGGCCTTACTCCATGGCTCGAAAGTAATTTTTGTATATGATAAAGAGTGATAAGAACTCCAAAACATCCTTCTATCTCTCCATACTTTGTTTCTGGAAGATTCAATGGTGGTGCTTGACGAAATTTATCCCTTGAATTAAGTAAATCACATGGACTCAACTGGCAATAATCAAGCACAATTTTAAGCAAAACACGAGTTCAACCAGAGTACTTTAAGCATGGGATGGTGAGTTGGAATTTAAATGAAAGACTAGCATTCATATTCTAGCTACCATAGCATATTGAAGTGAATAAATCAGATAAACAAAGAAACACTAAAATAAATAGAGCGAATCAACAACTAAATATGGTAAGCAAAAATACTTCCTGAAGAATTAAATATGCAAATTATCATGAAATATTTGCCCCTAACTTTTTTAAGGAACAAAATTCATTTAATAGCATTAGTTAGCGACCAAAATGCCCGGTAACTTGAACATATTGACAAATAATTTAAAATAGAAAAGGGATGAATATGTTGAATTTATGAAATGAACAATAATATAGTGCAAATTAGGTGTGACATTTTGCTCCAATATTAGAACTAGAGGCTAAACCATTATAGGTATGAATTTTTCTGTGCAAATTAGGTGTTAATTAGACCATTTACCAAAATCTTGACTACAGAAAGAATGCCCAAAGAATGGTGCAAAAGCAACATGGAACCCTTTTATAAATATTCAGAATTATGCAAACTATTAGGCCATTAAACCTATGAGAAATCATAGCAACCAAAGGTGAACCAAGGAGAGTGTAGTGTGGGTTCGGTTCAAGGTTTTGGCCAACTCAGGTAGTGACAAGAATAATCTAGGGCTTTCTATCCAAAATCTGAACTTCAAATCCACAAAAACAAATAGAAAACAACTAGAATAAACCTAATCCAAAAATAGCATGGAATCAACCACGTACAATGAAGAGTCCATTGTTCTGTGATTATACCCTTCATTATCAACACCCCATCTCAGCGTAGGTATGGTTCCTCTCTTTCTCTCTCTCTAACAAAAAGAGAAGACAAGGTGACAGCCCCACCAGTGGGAAAGGATCTCTTGAACATCTATAAAAACACAAAATGATGAGAGATATCCGGGATTGAGCAAAATGCAAGAATTTTCCACTCATATGCTCCTCTATTTCTAGAAATTTCATTAGCATCCTCTTTTAAACTCCATTTGTATCTTTTTTTTTCTTCACCATTGCAAACCCATTGTCGTATAGAAATCCACCATTGTCACAACAAAGCTTCATCATATCGCGGATATGTAAGCCCCTTCTTGAGCCCACCTTCATCTTGCTCATCAGATACCCAAATCAAGTGAATCATCAAGCCCCACTCCAAGCTCTCCCTATGTCAAATTTGCATAAAAAAAAAAATCAACTTGCATTGAATATTTGAATCATAAAGTGGGTACAAAGTTCTAAACAACAGATATCGGCTCTTTTTAGAGAGATTAATCCACCGTCCTATTGCAAATGATGTGGCATGCCTTCGGTGACAATGTGGGCAAGGGTCATAAGACTTGTTCTCACCTAGTGTGGAGAGTTTCAATAACTGTGAGCAGAGGCCAAAGAAGGCTTAACTTCGCCTGTTACATACCATTGTTGGTGAAGACTAGAATCCTTAAACCAAAATTAGGTGAAGAGCTAAAGGATCCAAAGAATCCATAGAACATTGTTAAACAAAGTGTAAATGAGACAAGAAGTCCCAAACTATGAAAGATGGTAAATGAATGGAAATATAACCTCTAAACCACACCAAGTTCTTGAACGAAGTGTCAAAGAGAGAAGAAATCTCCAACCACACCTTTTTTCTCTAAGTTGAAGCTAAGTTGAAGAAGAAAATATTTTAATGTTCATCAAGAGTTTACAAGAACGGCTCCCAAAAGTCCCTCTTCTCTCATCAAAGGGGGCATTATAGTTTGAATGTGGAAAGAGTTGCACATACACACTTTAGTGCAACCTCTGGGGTGAAGCCCTGTTGAATGCAGCTCCATCGAGTACAACCCTATAGATTGCAGCCCCACCAAATGTAGTCTCATGAAGCATAGCTAGGGCTGCAACTTGGGCAGGCCGAGCTACATTTTGGGTCTCCCCAAGCCATACCTGAATGACAATTAAAAGGTCTGAGCCTGAGCTTGGGTAAACCTGAATTAGTCAAACTCAGAACCCAATTTCAAGCTTGAAATGGAAGTATATGCAAGCATATTGGAGATCGAGTTTATTTGGGCCTAAAATGGAAGTATTCTATTAAAAATATAAAACTATATATTACATAAAGTTTACATTTATATAAAACATTAACTAACGAAAATTAGATGTTACTCAAATTCAAGCTTTTGATCCAAACTTGAACTTTTATGTACTAGGCCCAACCCAGCCCGAATTCAAATTTGGCCCTAATATTTTAGGCCTAAAGTTGAGATTGACCTGAGCCCAAATCAACCCGAGCGCAATTTTTTTTTTTTTTTTTGGTTTTTTCATGCTAGCTCGAGTTAGACGCGACCAAAGTCCCCCCCCCCCCCCCCCCCCCCCCCCCCCCCACACACACACACACACACACACAACCCCATAGAGTGCAACAATAGTTTGTGCAACTGCGCCAAGTGCAGCATCGTGGAAGCACCCATGAACCATTTTATCTTTGATCTGCATATCATATCAATGATTCATGTTACATTAGAAAACTAACAAAAGTATCTTTGAGATGTTATATGGGTTGCAGTCATCTTATCTTCACATAGTAAGGCCATACACTAGAGCTTTTGATCTATCTATCTCATTGGCAATCTGCAAGTTACGTCAGATGGCTAAAGAATCTTTAAGACAGCACAGAGGCCTCAACTATCTTCATCATTTGATCATCACATAACCCAGTAGAGGGGCAAACCTAGTTTGACACGTTTTTTTTTTTTTAAGGTAACTTCATTGATCACAAAAAAAAATAGATACAAGAAAGACCAAAACAGGCAGGCAGCAACAAACCCACCATATGGAAAAAAATCAAACACATACAAATCCCCTCCCAAAAATTACAAGAATTTGTTTACGATTTCTGTAGTTAAAGTCAATCCTTGGTGAGCCATATCATATGCAGCTAAGTTTGTTGAACAAGGAAACCAAGCAATATTAAAATCATAGACATCAATAGAATGTTGAGTCCTCTCAATTTTATCTAAAGAAATCCAAGGGCATTGAGAACCCAACACCCACCCCACAACTATCTTAGAATCTCCTTCAACAATGCTTTTATGAACCCCTAACTCTTCCAGCTCCAAAATGCCTCTCCATAATGCAATAAACTCCACCTCAAGTACTGACCCATTAGGAATTGGGCCAGCAAAAAAAACAACGTATTACCCAAATCATTACGAATAACCCCTCCACAACATGCAAGACCGATTTCAGCATACAATTGTCGTCAAAATTGAATTTGAGGAGCCCAACAGCCGGAGGAGAACACAGAACTTGGGGTCTGGCATCCAAATGAGGCATAACTGAATCGACAGAGACCCCCCAGAACTTCATCGACCCAGACAACCACCAAGCAGCCCAAAGCTTAATAACATCCAGAAGACTCGATACAGAGCATTCCTTACCTTGAAAAATCATCTTATTCCTTTCTAGCCAAATGGACCAAACAATACTCAGAATTGTCGCTTCCAAAAAGTACGATGAAAAAAACTACCCGACACCACCACCTTTCATTAAACAACTCACGTCATGCTTGAGGAAGACAAAAAACAATACCCATCAATTGAAAAAAGTGCACCCAAATTTGATAAGAGAACCGATAATGAAGTAATAGATGATTCACCTCTCTGCATCAAATAAACACAAAGGACATGCATTTTTTTTTTTAAAGATAACTGTGTTATTTATTAAATGTTTAAATAAATACAATAGCAAAAGATGGACAATAGGCCTCTTAGCTAGAAAAGAGACCCCTTTAATTACAAGAGACGGATAACTCTTTCCATAGTCAAAGATACCCTTTCTCTAGCCAATTCATCGGCAGCAGAGTTTGCTGACTGAGGAGACCAATTAAGTTGATAGTTGTGGGTGGAGATAGAGTGACGAATCTTCTCGATTTTATCCAAGAAAATCCATGGACAATTGAAGCAGCTTGCCCACCCCACTATCACTTTCGAGTCCCCTTCTATTATGCTTCCAGGAATCCCCAAAGAATTCAATTCTAAAATACCCCTCCATAAGGCTAATAACTCTGCTTCTATCACTGATCCATTGTGGAGTGTCCCAACATATGTAAGCACTGAAGATCCAGAGTTGTTGCGAATAATCCCACCATATCCAGCAAGTCTAGCCTCGCGTTGATAATTGAGCTTGATATCCACCAAGTAATCCTCACTTTTATAAGATCTAGTAGACAAGATATTGAATTAGCTTTGTCCTGAAAAATTCTTTTGTTGTTCCAACCAAATAGACCATCCAATGCTCAATACTGTTGTAGCCCAGAGATTGCGGCGGAAGGAACTTCCCGACACCACTACTGTTTCATTTAGGATTTGAGACCATGTCCTTGGCATGCATAAGTAAATTCCAGATAGGTTCAAAAAATAATCCCAAATCTGTTTTGAGAATGGACATTGAAGGAGGAGATGATTGACCGTCTCAGTGTTCGAAAGGAAAAGAGGGCAAACATTTACGATAATCATCTTCTGCTGACGTACATTATCCATAGTTAAGATTTTTTCCAAACCAGCAATCCATCCAAACATCTTTACTTTTAATGGAGCGATCCTTGTCCAAACATTCGGGTTAATTGTAGGGATCTCGCTTGTCTGCAACAATTCTTTACAAAAGGATTTTACTGCAAAGGTACCATGAGGGTCTAATTCCCAAATACGTCTATCTTCCCCTTTGCCCAATACAAAGATATCTTTCAGTTGATTTAAGAGGGACATCCAGTCTTCCACCATCCAATCCTCTAGTTGACGTCAAAAAGTTGGTCCCCAAACAATCTTATCATAAATTATCTCAAAACAATCCTTTATCTTAGCTTCCTTATTTTCTGCAAAGGCAAATAGTGTTGGGTATAAGGAAGCCAAAGGTGTCTCACCTAGCCATTTATCTCGCCAAAACAAAATATCTTCACCTGAATATGCTTTGTATCTAATATGTTTATAAAATGATGTTGCCACAGCTAACCCCTTTCCAGAATCCAGAAACTCTTCTGTGAGAAGGTTGTATTCTCCAACCTTTTCTTTGCAGTTGATATTTTTGACGAATGATATCTTTCCATAGTCCTGAAGAAGACTCACCCAAACGCCAAAGCCATTTCCCTAACAGCCATTCATTGAATTGACGAAGAGGTTGAAGTCCCAATCCACCATTGTTTTTATGTTTACAAACTTGTGTCCAATTGACCAGATAGAATTTTCTTTTCTCATCGCTGTCATTCCATAGGAATCGTCATTGGATTTTTTCTAATCTTTTAATCACCAAAGCAGGACACTTGAACATACTAAGAAAGTAAATTGAAATACTCGAGAGAACTGCCTTTATAAGAATAATTCGACCCCCCAGAGATAACCATTTGCTTTTCCATTGCGAAAGTCTTTTTTCTGTTGAATAATACAAAGGACATGCATTAACAATAAGCATTTTCCTCAAACTCAAGTTATCAAGTGTCAAAACTTTTTACAATCCTACAATCCATCCAAACACTTTCACCTTAAAAGGAGTAACACCCTCCTAAATCTTAGGGTGAATAGAAGGAACCACACCAACAGACAATATTTTTTTGCTAAAAGATTTCACAGAAAAGATTTTGTGAGGATCTAAATCCCAAATTAGACAGTCAATCCCATTACCCACAACAAAATCACTTTCCAAAAGATTCATTAAAGCCAGCCACCCTTCCACCATCCAATCCTCCAACTCCCTTCAAAATTGAGGAGCCCAAACCACCTTATTTTGAAAAATTTCATAACACTCACTAATATAAGCTTCTTTATTTGCAGCTACAGAAAAAACACAGGAAACATCTAACCCAAAGGGGCATCACCCAACCATTTGTCCAACCAAAAGAAAATGTCATCACCTGAATACACAAGGTACCTGATCTGACACTGAACAAACTCCGTTACAAAAACCAAAAGCCCTCCTATTAGCATTGGCAATCCTCCACCCGTTCCTTTGCAACCTATACTTCCTTCGAATAATGTCCTTCCATAAACTTGTAGAAAAGTCTCCCAACCACCATGGCCACTTTCCCACAAGAGCAACATTAAACTGACAAATTGGCCTAATCCCAAGACCCCCTTCGTCCTTAGGTTTACAAACCTGAGACCAACTGACCAAATGAAATTTCCTATTTTCTCTATCATCATTCCACAAGAACTGTGTAACACCCCAGATTTTCTTTAGATTATAAGTATATTGGATTGATCCATTTGGATTGTGATTTAATGGAATTTTGAAATTAAAAGTTGAAATGGGTCAATTACGCAATTATGACCCAAATGGGTCAATTACCCAATTATGACCTAATGGGTCATAGGTGAGCTGAATTTTAAGTAATTGGGTAAGTTTAATTAAATTAGTTGAATTGGACAATTAATACATGTAATGCATTAAAGTCCACCTCATCAAGTGAGGTGGCATGTAAGTGATGTGGCATTGCCAAGTGGCATACATGTCATCAAATGAGAGCCAACTAAGCATGCATGACACATCATCAAATGACATGGCCAAGTGGGACCCCAAGTGCCATGTGTCATGTCGACCATGCCATGGGTTGACTTGGTCAACCACAAGTGAGTTCAAGTCTTGAGTTAAGGATTTATTTGCTTGAGGATTTATTTGCTTGAGTTGAGTTAAGGGTTTATTTACTTAAGTTGAGTTGAGAAGGTGAAGGGCTGAGATGGTTGGCTTGTCTAAGTACATTGTACTTAGACACTAGGGAAGCCAAAGGATTCATTGGGAAACCAAGGGGTCTCTTTGGTTTAAGCCAAAGGTCTCCTTGGTTAAACCAAGAGTCTCATAGGTTAAGACAAACCATAATGAGGGGAACAATGGTTTAGTCTTAAACATAAAAACACAAGCAAGAAGGGGCTGCTCACATTCTTGGCCGACCCCTCCATTGTGAACAAAGAGATCTCTCCACTTCTCTCTCTCCTCTCTCTCTCTCTCCCATCTCTACCTCCATACACCTAAAGCTTTTGAAGAGCAAAGAAAGAAGAAGAAGGATTAAGAAAGAAAGGTCAGATTTAAAAGAAAAGGAGGAGACTGAAGTAAGGTATGTTTAAGATTTAATAATGTAGGAATGAGTCTAAAGAAACCATAGGTTTGGTCATCGTGTGGCTGAACCCATGGGTTCCATAATTGGTTGGGATGGATGGCCAATTTGTTATAAGGCCATGGAGTTGGAAATCCATCCAAGGGATGGTCATGGGATTGAAACAAAAGAACCCATGCTATGATAACAATATGATTGAATAGAATAAGGTGGGGACTGATTTTAAGGTTTCAAATCTTAGGACTGGTTGTTGACTGATCTTAAGATCAGTTACTGGCTGATTTTGGATCAGTTTTAGAACCAGTTAATGGCTAGTTTTTGGAACTGATTTTCAGTCTATAAATTGTTAAACTTGTGGACTGTTTTGGCCAGTAAAAGCTGCCACAGATGAGACTGATTTTCAGTTTATAAATTATTAAACTTATAGACTGTTTTGGCTAGTAAAAGCTGCCACAGATGGGACTGATTTTCAGTCTATAAATTGTTAAACTTGTGGACTGTTTTGGCTAGTAAAAGCTGCCACAGATAGGACTGGTTTTCAATCTATATATTGTTAAACTTGTGGACTGTTTTGGCTAGTAAAAGCTGCCACAGATGGGACTGATTTTCAATCTATAAATTGTTAAACTTGTGGACTGTTAAAAGCTGCCACAGATGGGACTGATTTTTAGTCTATAAATTGTTAAACTTGTGGACTGTTTTGGGTAGTGAAAGCTGCCACAGATGGGACTGATTTTCAATCTATAAATTGTTAAACTTGGGGACTATTTTGAGCTAGTAAAGACCCACCATGATGGTTCGGCCATGATGTATGGCCAAACCCTAGCCTTGGCTAGTGGATACGTTATATTCATTAGCTTAAGTACTAAAGATGGAATCCATGTTTTAAGGTGATTAAGGATGGATTATTTCTATGGATCACTTTGTTTAAAATAACATAAGGATTAAAAAGATGGTCAAAAACCAAAAGATAAGGTTCAACCATGTTGTATGGCCAAACCCCATTGATGGTTTTCTATGGACATAAACACATTTGAGGGAAAGAAAATGGAACATGGGGTTCGGCCATGTTGTATGGCCGAACCCCATTGAGGGATGTTTGTTGAACATGAATACACTTAAAAGGAAATGGGACAATAGGGTTCGGCCATATTGTATGGCCAAACCCCATTGACGATCTTAAACGGGTTAAGGACAAGGAGTACATAAATGCGTTGGGAAACGAACATGGAACTTAGATGGAGATAGGGATGATGAAATTGAGATGGAAAATCAAACTAATATGTATGCTTGAATTTGATAAGGTAAAGAGCTTCGCAAAAGAATTGCGATTCGTCTCACGTGACCGTTGGCGTTACCCTTGCAAGATAGTATATCGTACATTGGTAGGATTCCTACCTTATTGAGAACACAATGGAATATGATATGATACTGGCTTTTACTTCAAATATGATGATTACTTTGATTATACAAATTGTGTATGTTTATAAACTGATTTTTCAAATGATGTGATATGTTTTAAATGAAAATGGCATCCTTGCATACATTTCCTCATGCATGGCATGGGAGGGAACATAGATGACCAGCAAGCCAAGTTCTGAGTGGTCCGGACATGACTTGGGCTTGAGACTAGCTTGTATTAAAGCTATGTGAACTATTGAGATTTGGCCTTGTCCGGGATTGATAGAAATAGGTACGGCATAATTTGGGCCAAAGAGCTCCTGGGAAGGTCCCGAAACCCTTCGCAGAGGGAGGAGTCCACACTCCATCGGTAATTCCGATTAATTTGTGGATGGGTACACAGTGACACTGCGGACGTAATTGGCCAAGTAAAACCTTGATATGGCGATTTATCAAGGAAACCATTGATATTTATTTATGATGTGCTTTGATATGGATATTGGGTGAGAGATCATTAGGCATTGACACCCATGACATGACACACAAGTAAGCATGATTATGATATGGACATCATGCATTGTTTTACTATTTATGAGATATTGTGCAAGTATGATATATCTATCTTGATCTATAATATTCCTATGTGTACCATTACCCTACTTCGAATACCTACTAGGCATGTTGACTAATGCCCTACTACTACCCTATAGATGATGGAACAGGAAATGCCAAGGAGAAGAATGTAGGACCGGAAGGGAGCCAAGCGTAGGAGCTTGGGAGATTGAAGTTTAAATAACTAGTTTTGTTTTCAATGATGTATTTGGAGACTTGCATTTTGGTTTGTAATAACTTAGACTATTTTGGGACACCTTAGACTTATTTGTTATAGTTTGATAATCTTAAGTTTTATTTGAAGATATATGGTGATTGGCGTTCCTTGCTTATTGATGACATGGATATGAATAGTATCTTATTCATATAGATTATTCTTCAAGTAATCAGAAAAGCGTGTGAAATATTTAAGTGGACTTAGTCCACGCACACGTAAAGGTGGCCAGTTAAGGGTCGGGTTTTGGAAACTCGAACTTGACTCGCGTCGTGGAGTCCCGCTCTCTCTCACTTATTTAAAAAAAAAAAAAAATATACTCTGATTTTTGACAAGTGAAAAAGGGCGGGGTATTACAAACTGTCTCTGAATCCTTTCTAACTTCTCAATCACCTAAATTATGGGAAAGACATCGGTGCGGTTGTTTGATCGTCAATGGATACTCCCTTAATGCTATAACCTCAACTAGTGGTAGAAAAAGGTCTCCTTGGCTGGTTCATGTGGTCAAAGACATTAGGAAAGGCATACAGAGGTAGAGTGTTTCATCTCACACACATTAGGAGGTCAGCAAATGGTGTTGCAAACTTTTTAGCGAAAGCTGATGTGGGAAGAGACAAGGCTTCTGTTGAGTTATTGTTATTGGGTGTAAGGGGTTTGGATTGATTATTTATTGGCTTAGGATTTAGCTATTTTCTCATTGTCTTTTTATTCTTACTCGGGCTCCAATATAGCTCTCCTATGTTGAATAATTTTGATGGTTTTTTCTTTCTTTCTTGTACCTTATTTCTTTCTTTTTTGTCTCTGATTCAAAAAATAATAATAACAATTAAGAAATAAATCGAAAGAAGCCATACTGTTGAAAAGTCCCTCTTATAAAGCACCCCAACTGAACAAAGCCTATTAACAAATGGCTTTATAGCTTCCGACAACAAATCATTTATTTCAATGGCATCTTTACCCATAGCAACCTGTCACCATTGCAAAAAAAAAAATCACAAATGAACAAAAAAGATGCTTAAAAACTGAAGGCCCATGTGGATGTATACCTCTATCAATTCAAGTTTCCTGTTATGAACATATGGATTGACATCACGGTCACTTTCATTGCGGTATTCAAGTGTTGAAATATGCAAGTTGTCAATGACATTCTGTATAGTCTTCTGTTTTGCTGCACAATTAGAACCACTATAAGAGTCAACTAACAGAAAATTGTGATAACAGCAACTCATTGAGCACTTACATCCTGGTGTCGCGGTTAAAGCTACAATCCTTAGTTGCACTGGAACAGCCATCAACTAGAAATCAGGAGTACTGTGAATGTCAGGAAACAATCTGTCCATGAAGACAAGGATATAATTCTAGAATTTTTTTTTCTAATTTTTGGTTGAAGAAGATATAATCGAGAAAGATACTAACGAACACACCTTACGGACGACCACACAGTATGAATAATTTCCCATCGCACGATGAGCCTCATCAATAACCAAACAGACTAGTTCCTTCACCAAACATATACCTGAGGTCAATCATAATCAATCACCAAATAGACCAGTTGCTTCATAAAAAATTCAAACATATGATCAAGTCAATCATAAAATAAATGTAATCCAGCAAGAAAAAAGTAGGGATAGAAGAATTTACATAGATGTAGTCTATCAGAAAAGAAGTAGGGATAGAAGAAAAATGCCTCAATGATTGAGGAATGGGTTTTTATCCCTTTTTAGATAAAGATAAGTTGGCATGGAAATCAATTCTAGCAGCTGCGATATGGTCTACTTGGAAAGAGAGGAACGTGAGGGTTTCCGATGGTAGAAGGGAAGGGGCTGTGGAGGTCTTTGACTATGCCAGGTTTAGGCTTTCTGGATGGTTATGGACAGATAATGAGTTTAAAGGGGTACTACGAGGGGATTTTTATTTGTCTTCGGAGGGATGTTTTTTTTGAAACATTGACTAAATATCATTAAGAATTGTAAGGAAATACAGAAAGTACAAAGCGGAATCTGAGTATAAGAGATATATACTCAGAGCCAACAAAGAAAGGGAAAAACAAAGAAGCATAGAAAAAGAAAAATAAACCACAATCATCCTCCCACCAAGGATCCAAAAGAAACCCCCACCCCAAGAGTACAAAGCTAGTGGGAAGTGAAGAACTCCAAAGATGGAGTAAGAGAATCAACACCCGCTTTCGCTAGAGCATCTGCAACACAATTTGCTGATCGAAGGGTATGAGTAAAGGAAACACCTCCACGCCTGCACATCCTCCATATGTCCCTAGCAACACCAATTAATCTCCATAGGGGGAAGATTCTATTACTAGCCCAAGCTTGGCATTAGTAGAATCACCTTCGATAACAAGATTACCGCTCCTAAACCCAAACCAAACCTGGAGTGCTCTCCTAATTGCCCACAATTCAGCCTCATTAGACTCCATCAACCCAACTGACTCAGAAAAGGTTACCAACATTCTACCCCTATCATCATGTAATACCCCACCAATTCCAGCCGAACCTGGTTTACCCCTTGCCGCCCCGTCAACATTGAACTTGCATGACCCTAGAGGGGGGACAACCCACTTGACCACTTTTTTTTTTTGCCTTTACTAACGCCTTTCATGCACCCCTCCCAAGACAAGTAAAAATCCTCAGGATTCAGACCCTGAAACTCTTTACATACAGACAACCATCCAACTACTTGCCATTTTGCCTTTTCAAACACACCTATAGGATCCCCCTTCTTTCCCTCAAATATCCTCGCATTGTGTTCTTTCCAAACAACCCACGAGACAGCGAACGGGATCATTTTCCAAGCCACCCTATACCTTCCTCTAAAGGGTCCCCTCGACTAAGACTCAACTAGCTCCTCCACATCACCACTTAGAACCCACGGACACCCAAGCAAGCTCAAAAAAGAATAAAAGACCACCCATGTGAATCGACATTTACATAACAGGTGGTCAACAGTTTCCTCCTCAACCTCACATAAAGGACACGTATTTGAAGCCTCAGGTGGAATAACACGCCTTCTCATAAGATTGTGTCTGACAAGGATCCTTTTTTTAAACACCGTCCACATAAATAATTGAATTCTAGGAGGGACTAAATTGTTCCAAGCCAAACTATAAATGGGAGGTGAGACCGAGTGTGAAGCATAAGCTGAGAGAAGAATTGATTTAACCAAAAAAGATCCTGATGGCTCCAAGGACCATATCCATTTGTCCTCATCTTCGGTCCACAAGGTGCTTGCACTAAGAAGCCCAATCAAAGAATGGTGGATACTCTCCTCGAAATCACATAAAACCCTCTTGAAAGAGATTAGCCACAGTGGAGAACCATCAACCTTGCTATAGTAATCACTGATCAGAGCTTCCCGATTCTGAACCTCTCTAAAAAGTATGGGGAAAACTTCCATTAAGGGCCTCTCCCCCAACCATGTTTCTTGCCAGAATAGAACCCTTCTACCGTTACCCACCAACAACCTAATCCCCCTTCAAAATGCTTCCCCGACCTTTCCTACCCCACTCCCAATCTTCATTAGGGTTTTCCCTCTTGGGAGGGATGTTGAGGGGCAGGTAAGTGAAAAAAAGAATTAGGGAAGATTGGGTTCCTCCTCTAGTAGGTCATTTTAAGTTTTAACATTGATGGAGCAACAAGCAATAAACTTGGTCCTACAAGAATTGGGGGAGTGGTTCATAATGGGGTGGGCGAGATACTAGCTTTCTTCTCAAAATCAATGAGGGTAAAAGACTCAAATGAGGATGAGATGTTGGGTAGTACGAGAGTTCCATTCCCTTGGGTTTGTCATGGTCTTGGTAGGCTAGTGGTTCAAGGTGATTCTTCCAACACCATTAAATGCGCTTCTAGTTCAAAAGGACCCCCTTGGAGGCTGATCTCAGTGGTTAAAGAGATTTGGTATCTTCGCATTGGGAGAGAGGTGGAATTCATACACATCAAGTGCCCAGCTAATGGGGTTCGCTCGTTTCTTAGCTAAGATGGGTGTTGACAAAAGAGTGGCTTGTGTGGTTTTCTTGTAATTTGATTTCTTTTTCCATTTATTGGGGGGTTTTGTTTTTCAAATTGTATTGGTGTTTTTTTATGTTAAAGTGTGTGTATCTCTCTTATGCCACCTGATTACTTCTTTGTTTTCTCTCTTAATAATATTTTTTATAATTGTTTCCCCCAAAAAAGTTGTATAAGATAGTTTGTTTGTCCAATTGATCCAATTTGCCCTAATTCATCTCGATCATAGTTCTAGTTGACTCAACCGACTTAAACACACCAAAAATTTCATATATCTCAAGAACTCAAGGAATCCTCGAGTTCCGGCAAGTTTTCACCTGACCCACCAACTATGCATTGGATGAGTCATGGAAAGACACACTAGATGTGGGAGGTCTTGGATTCAAGTCACTCTCAACACAAAAGGGTCACTCCCCCTAGTGCTACCCGGTGTGTGTGGATAGAGAGGTTTGCACATGCCTCAAGGATTAGTCAAGCGCTCTAAGAGGCCTGGATACCTTGGTCGTAAAAAAAAAGTCTCCTAGAAAACTTTAGCTCCTTTGTGTTTGGGCCTGGTCGATGCCTTGATTGGAAAAATTAATTACTTTCATTTATTTATTCAATCAAGGGGAGAATATCACATTCTGATTAGAGTTAGAGAAACGAGTAAACATCTCACTAATCAACATAACATGCAGTTGTATTCCAATTCACAGCAGGAAGTTTTGACTGAATAATTTGGAGTCAGAAGTAATGGATCAAATGTAGATGTTTAGAGGAAGGGGTGTTTTTTTTTGTAACATGGGTACCCCCACCTTACATTGGAGGTGAGACTAATCCCCCGAGCATGTGTTGTAACGACCCTACCCCAACTTCCCAATGTGATATTACCCTCTTTGGGCCCACTCTGCCCTCACGGTTTTGCTTTGGGCCCTGGCCCACCTGACCAGGCCCAAAAGGCCTCACATGGGAAGAGGGGGTTTTTCCCTCACATAAACACCCACCTCACAACCGATGTGGGACTTTTTTAGGTGGGTGGTGGATATTACAATCTACCCCCCTTAAGACCAGAGTCGTGCCCGACTCTGTCACATAACGGTGGTTGTGGCCTGAGTGTTGAACCGTGCTCTAATACCACTTTGTAACGACCCTGTCCCAACTTCCCAGTGTGATATTGTCCGCTTTGGGCCCACTCTGCCCTCACGGTTTTGCTTTGGGCCCTAGCCCACCTAGCCAGGGTCTCACATGGGAAGAGGGGGCTTTTCCCTCCTCAAATAAACACCCACCTCACAACCAATGTGGGACTTTTTGAGGTGGGTGGTGGGTATTACATGTGTAAACCTCCCAATCCACATACACTAGGGAAGTCGATAGGGAGTAACCCCATAGGGAGTGGCCTAGAGGGGTAAAGCATAAATCAAACTCAAGACCTTGCTTCATGAGGCGGGCGTCTTGACTGTTTAGAGGAATGTTTGATTGAACAATTTGGATTCACAAGTAGTGAATCACATGTAGAACTCCACATATGATCATCTCTTATGAGTTCGTATGAAAAGAAATATAGAAATATACCTCTATAAAGAATACTACCATATAATGGAAGGGAAAGATGATCTACATGTATTAGATGTAAATAAACATTGACGGGATGATTGGAGCTTTGTATCAACAATTCCTCTTCCTCCATCGTCGTCTTATTTTTCACTACCATTTCTTCAGTCATCATACTAAATTAGCTCTAAATCATGGATTCACCTCCTAATAACTTGAACAGTGGTATCATTCAAAAAAAAAAACTTAAACAGTTGTCAAGATTTCATGAAAATGTACTAAAATTATTTATAAGTTCAAAATAGCAAATCACATCTATTTTTTTTTATGTCCGAAGGTGTCCAAGCGTCTCACCCAACTAATCCTTCCGGGCATGTGCACACCTCCCTGCACACCCACACCGAGTTCTTCGATGGGGAATAACCTAATGAGAAGTGCCCTTCATTGAGGCTGCTAGGATTTGAACCCAAGACCTCAATCCTAAGGTCTTGTGCCCAGACCACTAGGCCAACCCCTTGGGGTTCAAACCACATCTAATATATAACGATTACATGATTGGACCCTGCTATTTTCCAAGAGAGTCAAATAATCTGTTCATGAAAGTGACATTAGCATTGTCATGTTTAGTGGTACTCAAATAATAATAATAAATAAATAAATAATAGTAATGATAATGCTAATAATAAGGCAATGTAATCCATGTGTTCACCAGACTGAATATCCTTTTCAAGCACTTGGGGTGTAACAAAGAAAACTCTTTTTGCCTTCCAAAAGTGTGTTCGCTTTGAAGGACCCATCTGGCCTGTCATATCAATTGTCCATTCCTGCAAAAAGATTGGCCATAATCTATTCAAATATGTAAACAAATTGAATGACATGTAAATATTGTGTTGACGTGCACTATACATTGAATCAGTAAATACTAAAAGTAATTCACAAACAGACATTACTAGTACACATATGGAACATTAAAATCTAATCTTATCTGGATCATCCATTTGGCCTGTCCAACCATTCATAAGAAAAGACACATAAAAATGGCAAGGGTATGTGGGGTCAACTTTTGAAGATGAGCCAGATACAACAAGTGGACTGTTGAGATGATAAAAATGGCAACTTTTTTCAGAAATAGCAAGACAAAAAAAAAAAGGATTTGACTGATGCACCAGATCATATGATTGGAAGAGACATAGTTGCAAGAAAATAGTGGGCCGTACAGGTGACCAACATTCAAATATGGAAGGATGGACATTCTGCATACCATGTAAATTGTTGCATTCTAATGAGGGAAAAAAAAAGATGAAAAATTGATGGAGAGGGAAAGTCGTGGAATGTGAAGGAGAAGTATGATCTTTCTTGGAAAGAGAACATGTATTAGTATACATCCATTTATAATTGTTCCCCTTTTTCTTAGGGATAAAAGCATACTTAAATTTAAAATAAACAACTGTGGCCAAGATAAGTTAGAAGTATCTATATGAAAAATACAATAGTAATTTCTCTGCTAGATTACCCCGATAACTTCTCTGCTGGACTACACAAAGGATGCTCTGTCATAAGTATACATGAAACTGTTCTCCATTGCCAAACATTCAACACCCTTTTATCAGTGCGACACTTTTTTTATTAAACACCAGCTTCCTACAATACTGTACACCCAGTCTATTAGATATATCCAAACTAAACCCTCTTTTTGCTTTTATAGTTGCACCTAAGCATCAGAACTTCTCAACACATGGTGCTTAGCCAATTTCACTTTTAATTATTTCATCCTCCACAGCTGATCTTTAAATATTAGGTCAAAAGATTTTATCATACTAAGATATAAATATAGATGCATGTGTATTCTTATACTTGTGTTCAGCCTTTACCTGGGGTATCCCCATAATGTTATGGCATGCTTCTATTTGTTGCATGACTAAAGGTCTCGAAGGAGCTGAAAAAACAATTTTCCCTGATGCAGAAATGACAAAGAAAACAGATACAATGAGGTCGTATTATACTGCAAGATATCATTGGAATTTGTTATATAAATAATCAAGAAATATCTCTAACAAAGAGGTTCTAAGTTTCAAAAGCATATGATTATTATCATCGTCAATATTGTTATTATTTTGGCGATTGTACTTATTTTTGGGTTGGGTTGGATTTGGTGGGTGGAAGCCAATTATATGCATTGCAATACTAGATTTTTTTATTCTTTTTTGAGCAGTAACATTGAAAATTCATTAAAAGAAAAGAAGTACAATTACAAAGAAAAGGGTCTAAAAGAATTAAACCACAAAAGCCAAAATAACAAGAAGAAATAGAAAATCAATACAATGGTACAACAATAGTAGCAGTAAATATCACAAGAAGAAGATGCCCGAGAAATGATTGCGACTCCCAATTTGGCAAAGTAGTCTATTACTCCATTAGTTGTGTGACCAACATAGAAAAAAGATACATCCATTCTTGCAGCCAACTAGATACTCGATACATCCATTGCAATACTAGATATAGTCAACTTTTCATAAGTCGAATTGCTTACTATCATAAAGCACCAACCAAATCACTTTGTAAAGCCATAAATCCCTTCTATAAAATAAGAGAAGCTAGCATAATGACAGAAGTATGAATAATATATGGACTGTGAAAGATACCCTCAAGATTTGATCAACATTACTTTACAAAAAGAAAAACATTTGAGCATACATTTGAGCAACATTCCATGCCATGCTAAATTAATTTGAAGAGCATATCCATGTCATATTTTGCATCAACCAGTTCATGAGGAATTTAGAAACTTCAGTAGGACAGAATAAAAGCCTGGAACTCGAAAGGCTTAACCAGACAGATGGGAACATGGCTGATGAAGGTGATGATTTCATAAGGGAGGAAAAAAAACGAAAAAGAAATCCCCCCTCAATATTTTATGCAAAATCTCCAGATATTACAAAAATAAAAAGATCCTTAAATTCTTATATATTTTCACTCTTCTCCTTTTGGCTATAAAGAAAATATTTCATGCCCACTAGTCTTAATAAATTGATATGATTCAATAACGGTCATCTTGGCATGACCAAGGGCAAGATTTCTTGGTAGCACAAGAAGCGAATGATATAGCCCATGGTAGCACAAGTCACAACATGGTTTCAATGCTTTCACATACAGTTTTAATGCTTCCATCTGGGTCATTCTTTTTTTTTTTTTAAAAGTGATATGGTAGATACAATATTCTCATCAACATGTGGATGAACATCTTGTCAGGCCTTAATTCTAATGCCATCCAAGCACGTAAGATCACCTCAAAAACATCTTTGATATCAAAGGTTTGGGTCCTCTTCAACGTTTTGTTGGTAGTGAGGCTGCAGAATCCAAGATAGTTCATCTCTCTCGCAATGAAAATATGCATCGGATCTGTAAGATACAAGGTACTATGGTCATAAACCAATTTAGACTATTTGAGCAAAGTTTTAATGTTTGTCGTGATGATAGTGATCTCAGTACTTGATCCTAGATATTATCAAAATTTTGTTGGAAAACTGATTTAGATCACCATGACACGACCCAGTATCTCCTCATCCTTGTAAGTCAATTCATGAATGCTCCTCGAACCTCTCAATTTGATGTAGTGTTTTTCTGTACAATTTGATACATCAAAGGCTCACCTTATTGAGGCATCCCTTTACTTCCCATGGATACTTAATATCCATGGATATTCTGATGCAAATTCACCAGATCTCATCATGATCTTCACTCTACCTATGGATATTGGGTCTCTCTCACTTGCAATAGCATTTTTTGAAACTCACAAGAATGGGTTTGGGGGCAAGTGGTTTGGATGGATGGCTGAATATATTTCTTCAGCTCTCTTCTCTATTCTGATCAATGACTCCTTTGAAGGGTTTTTTCGGAGCTCTAGAGGTCTATCCCAAAGAGATACTCTCTCCCCAACTCTGTTTATTATTGTGATTGAGGCCACGAGCTTTCTTATTTTAAAGCCACAGATTTGTCTCTTCTAAAGGAATTTTGTACTGACCACTTTCTTTTTCATGTTCCACAACTTGTAGCTTGTGGATGACAATATCTTCTTCTACAAAAATTTATATCGACAGGACCAATATAAATTTCTACATCTTCTATTTAGTCAAGTCCAAGTTTAAAAAGAAAAAATAATAGAAATGGCCAAAAAGATCAATTGAATTAATCATTCAAAAAGAAAAAAAGTCAATTGAATTAGTTCAAATTTTACATGGTCACTTATTATAAGAAAATGCATTAAAAAAGTAAATAACAAAATAAACTTGAAAAAAACGTATCTAATATTCAACTTAAAGATCACAATGCTTTAAGTTTGTTATATGTTTTGGCTTTAATTAAATAGTGATTGTAACTCAACATTGGTTAATTAAGTTCCAATTTGCAATGATAAGAGTGAGAAGTGTCAACTTGTACTAGAATAAAAATCAACCAAACTTAGTATTAAAAGATCTCTTTAGATAGTTTATCATAGCACCCATATATAGTCACACTCCGTACTCACCTAGGGACAAGACCCACTAGTTGAAGTGGTGATGAGTCCATTGGAAAGAATATATGGACTCACCAAAAATGTTCTTGACTAAATGGAACAAGCCATATTGCCTGAAAGTCTTCAAAAATTGATTACTTTGAATTATTTTATTAATCTAAAATTTTGTGGTCCTTCCTACTAGAGGGAACCTCTAAGTTTAATGTGGATCCATGGCGAGGGGTAAACCTAGGCCAGCTCGTATTGGGGGAAGAGTTCATAACTCATTGGGGAAGATAATCTTTTTCTTCTCTAAGTCGGTTGGCATTAAGGATTTGAATGAGGTAGAGTTGCTAGGGTGTGATATCCTGACCCATGAGCCAGAGCTCAAGCCCTAGAGGGACTAATCCAAGTGAAATTGGGCCCTGTCGGTCGAACCAGCAGTGTGGGCCGGTCAGATCCTACAGCCCAGCAGTGGTTGGGCATGTGGGAGCTTTGCAGAGTCCCACATCGGAAGTGAGGAACTTCCTGATGGGGTTTATAAGTGATATCCCCTTCAATCAGGTGTGACGCGTTTTTGGCCTACCGGGTTGGGCCAAGCCCAAAGACAAAATGGTGAGGGCCATGTTTTGGACGCAGAGCGGACAATTTCACACTGAGTTGGACCATAAGCCATGTTCACGAGTCTGGTTGTCACAAATGGTATCAGAGCTCCAGGTTTTACACTCGGACTGTGTGGGCTTACTGCCTTCCATTGGGTTCGTTGGGTCGAGCCGAGGGCGGCTCTGGGCTTTAGGGGTGGATTGTGATATCCTGACCCATGAGCCAGAGGCCAGGCTCTAAAGGGGCTGATCCAAGTGAAACTGAACCCTGTCGGTCGGACCAGCAGTGTGGGCCGGTCGGATCCGACAACCCAGTAGTGGTTGGGCGAGTGGGAGCTTTGCAGAGTTCCACATCGGAAGTGAGGAACTTCCTGATGGGATTTATAAGTGGTATCCCCCTTCAATCAGGTGTGACGCGTTTTGGGCCTACCAGTTGGGCCAGGCCCAAAGGCAAAACCGTGAGGGCACCCAGAGTGGACAATTTCACACTGAGTTGGACCCTAAGCCCTGTTCACAAGTCGGGTCGTTACATAGGGATTAGAAGGCCACTGATCTTCTGGGCCAAGCATGAGGCAAGTGAGCTAATCATCAAAGGGGATTCAATAAATGCAATTAGATGGGCCAGTGGGAGGAAAAGTCCCACTAGCCAAATTAGGGGTGGAGAGAGATGTTATTGTTGATTTTTTGTGGGTAGCTTTCTTGGTTTTTCAGGGTTGTTGAATTGTTTGGTTTGTCTAACGTGTTGTATTAGATTTTGGCATAAGCCTCTTATATTGTATCTTTGTAACCATTTTTGTACTATAAAGACATGTCACAACAAGGATATATCAAGAAAATAAAATAAAGAAAGATATGTCTAATAAAAAATTAAAATGATTTTGGAAAAAAATTACTTCAAACTTTAAGATTTTTTTTTTTGCCAGTTTTTGGTTTTTCCTCTGGTTCTTATCAAATATAGAGAGAGAGAACTGGAGACAAGAGATTGATATCTTTTCTTCTTCTGTTTTTTTTTTTTTTTTGGGGGGGGGGGGGGGGGGGGGGTTAAGAGAGAGACAGAGAGAGTTGAATAATTGATCCAAAACTCATATACAGGCAGAACAAGAACAAGGAGATTCATTCAGCTGAGAGGTGAAATCCAGGAAGGACTGAGAAAGAAAAGGAAACTTAGTTGGAGATAACTTCTCTGAGATATTATAGGAGAGTATGATAACTTCTCCCATCTAATTTAGGAAATGAAGGGATTGTGACCATTTTAGAGGGGCTATGTTCCCCCCTTGCCACCCCTAGTCCACCCATGCTTGTGCACAAACTTGTTAAACAGCACAACTGGTCAAGTAAACTTTATGAACAGTGAGGAAACATTTAAAGGACATGACATGCTTGATGTAAAGCTACTGTCCAGCTATTCAAAATAATGTGTTAATATTTTAAGAGAAAAAGTTTCATGTGAAGATTATATGCAAATATCACTTCACTCCCTAGCCCTTCAAAAGACTACAGATGTATACAGATGACACCATTCAAGTTTACATATTACGTGAAGAAAATAACACTGACATGAAAAGTTTATATGCAAGTGATTCACTCGTTTTCACATAGGTGGTCCTACCCTATGAAATCTAGAGTGAAAACAAAGTTCCAGGAGATGGGCTTAAACATATCCATTGGTTGCTGATTATCAACATACGCAACTACAGAAACAATATATATCAACAAAGAAAGTGCAGAAGCATTACCTTCTGGAAACCATCTAAAGTAATTATACATTACAACAGCAGCAATGAGAGTCTTTCCGAGTCCAGTTGGCAATACCACCAATGTATTTGAAAAGAGAGCTGTCTTGGTGATTGAAAGTTGGTAGTCACGGAGTGGAACATTGACTGCAAGTGAAGGAAATAGGAAAATATACCATGCATGATCAGTTTGCAACTTAAAAGACAAAACTCGTCCTAATAAGAAACCAAACCTACAATGAAGAGAAAGCCAATGCATATTTATAAGAGAAAAACAATAAACAATGTAAAAATTAGAAAACCACAACATGACAAGAAAATAAAAAAGAAATGTAGCGGATGGAATGGAATAACCTGGATATGTCCATGTCTTGGCAGCCTCTAGATCAACTCCTGGACAGCCACGGTCATCACCCATTTGATAAACTGGGCTCCCATGTTTTATGGGAGATACGTGAACAATGCCATCATTGGTTTTGACAAAATTGTCGAGTGTAGATTGGCGGGTGCCAACAGTTTTCTTGGGCATAGGGCAAAACTTCATTGATTTACCAAAATCCACTTGATTTGAAGTCAAGGCTATGCCCTGACATGCAACATCAATTTCTTTGACAGCAGCTTCCCAATCAAACTCCTGCATGGTGGAATTTTAAGAAATGGATGGAAATGAAAAATGGACATTTTTAAGCAATTACTGAATTGGATCCACATTTGAATACACAGATCTTATTTGTAGCTGAAATTCCACAATGCAATCGAGATTCCATGGACTTCCAGGCCATAAGCTTTTAATTATATAAAACAAAAGAAGAAGAAATGGGAAAAAAGATCCACGGAACACTGATTGTACTAAACAATCCTAGCTACCAAATAAGTCCATGGTTTTCTCCAATCCCTGGAGGCATTTTCACCTAAAAGGGATAGGAGAAATAGCCAACATGGATAATAGGAATCTCATATTTCCTGCATTGAAGCATACAGTGGATAGAAGCAACGGAAAATCATGGAAGAACGTGGTTTGAAGGAGCCCAGCAGAGATGCCAGAGAAAAAGATATGTTCCTGATGAGTGAAAAACGCAATGTGGAGAAAGTTTGATTCACCCAATTGGTAAATGACTTTTTTTTTGTGACGGAAGGTGGGGGACCTCGAGCACAACCCTACTAAAGCCCCCCTTTGGGTGACGTCCCACACTACTTGGTAAATGAATTGCTGGCAAAAGTTCTCTCCCTTTTCACCCAAGTTTGGCGATTCTTGAATAAGCTAATCACTGCATACCCTATTGATTTCACCCTTCTTCCACTTTTAAACTGGCAACTACAGGATTCATCCGTTTGCTAATTGAATTGATGAACAAAATTTCCCCCCCTTTTTTATTGATATGTTGCAGTTTTCTTGAATTACCCATACGCCCTGTTTATTTCAACAGTGACACATACACTTCAACGTCTTCAGAGTCGATGAGAGGCGGGGAAATCTTCTTTTTTTTTAAACCAAGGTGTCCAGACTTTTTAGAGCACCTGACTAATACTTGGAGCATGTGCAAATCTCTCTATCCTTGAGGGGCAGAAATCTTCTTAGGTATTTCTTTTTCAAAATCAAGCATTTTTGTTCCGTTGATACCAAAATTTCCTAAAGAACGCCAGATGGGCCCGACCCACATCTAAAGTAAAAATACTTCAAAGTTCGAAGTAGTCACAAGTTCTCAAAAAAATTCGTCCGATAGTAACGCACCCAAGAAGGGCAGAGAGAGACTTACATCGTCATCGGGAAGAGATGAGGGCAATGCCATGCGATGTGAATGAGATGAGAAGGAGAATGAATCTGAAGGGCTTCTGAAATTTCTTCTTGTAATGAAAATTTCTTTCTTTTATTCGGATTTGCTTTCTTTCCTTCCTCTGCTTGAGCGCATTTCTCAGTTCCGATGCCGTTCGTATTACAGCTTATTTGAGTCGCTCCGCGCGGGTGGCTCTTTTCCCTCCCATACTTTTCAGAGGCAGATCCCCTTAAATACTCACAGAAAACTAAGATTTTATTGGATTAAATTTGAAATTATAGAATACTTTTAAACTGAATATTAAAATTAAAAGTTATTTTTATTTGTATGATCAAAACTTTTAAAATGAAGATTGTAATCAAGAATGTTTTTCATCTCTACTATTAAAATGCACTGAAAGTAATCACTCTTTCACTATTGATTTTGATGTATATAATTTAACGGCTAGAGTGACCTTTTGACTCTAAATTTTAGTTTCAGAATACTCTCTTTTTCTATACTTAAATATGATAGGACTTGTTCACTCATATAACATCACTTGTAAACTATAAAATTTATATTATTTAACTAAATTAATAGTTTATTTTTTTGAATTTACGTGTGAAAAACTACAGAAAATTCAGAGAAAAATCTCCACGGGTGATACCTTGAGGCACATCAGGTGAGACTATGCATGCTCGAACCTAACACTTCCTATTTCTTGAAACAGGAGATTATTTTGAAATACACAGATGTGGGTAAATTAATAATTTATGTTACTTTAGTATGAGCACTTCTCTCTCATGACTTGTCCCTTGTGGTGTATCAAATGATCAAGTTTCACTCTCAAACATTTGGATGGCCCACTCTATAGAGGTTCGAGCCAAATAACCCTTTTCACACTAACAATAAATGTTATGTATTTTATTAGTATGTTTAAAAGTTTTAAAGTTGATGAGGTAAAAAAAATAAACTTTTTATCCTATTTTATATTAAACTAACTCAACTTTATCATGTATTCTAAACTAGACCCTACTAATTATGAAGCAAGTCAAATAGTGAATCTCAACATTTCCTCCATTTTCATCTTTTACATACTCAATAAGAATATGAAATGTGAGAAATTATTGGTTGCAGGCAGGGATTAAAATACCGGATTAACCGGTATATCGGCCGATATACCGGCCGGTAAATTTCTCTCTCTTCCGATTTTTTTTTTTTTTTTTTGGTCCGATTTTTTTTGGATAATGTCGGAAAATTTTGGGCTTCTTGAAAATATAATTTTTTCATTAAATATCGGTCATATACATACTCAAATTATTTATTTAAGTTTCATCTATTTTCAATATTAAAATTAACAATAGATGATTTTAACTTATAAAAATATGAAAATGTCACATCAATTCTCTCAAGTCTCATCAATAAGTAGATCCTATTATATAATTAATCAATATAGGAAAATTAATAATAAAAATAAAAATAAAACTTCTTATCTCATAGCTCCACACATATTAAAAATTTGAATTAATGCCTATGTTATTGGGTAATTATAAATACATACTTACGTTTTCAATAATTTCAATTTCATTCCTAACATTTGAAAGTCATGTATAAATGAGTCTCTGTATGTATTCTAATGTGTGAATAATTTTTAGGAATAATAAAATATTAACTATGATAAGAGTCCACTTATGCTAAGATAATAAAATGACAAAAAGATTTTAGCCATCATGTATTTATGTTGCCATGTATACACCTCACACACTTTAATAAATTGAAATTGAGTCAAATTAATTGAATAGTATTTTAAAATTCAAATTATGTTTTTAAAATTTTCAAGAAGTGGTAATAAAAGGTAAAATAGTATTTTATAAGTGAAGACCTCTAAATAATATCATATTGTTTTTTTTTTTTTTAGACTATTAGTTATCTATCAAAATTTGAATTCATTTTAAGTAGATCTCAATTTTTTTGATACATTTACACATTTTTCCACAATTTATCACATGAAAATGGGGGATTAAATGATAAAATTAAAAAAAAAACATAATCTGCCGTGAAACTGAAACTTACTACAGTAATAAGACACTACATAGTCAGAGGCTTCATTGAAAAAAAGAACCTGATTTTTTTGATACATTTACACATTTTTCCACAATTTATCACATGAAAATGGGGGATTAAATGATAAAATTAAAAAAAAAACCTCATGTACTGTAAAAAACTACTTTTTTTACAGTTCACAAACACTAATCACTGAGAGGGTTGGGTTAAAAAATATTCATACGTTTTGGGTACATTTACATATTTTTTCGTAATTTATCACATGAAAATGGGGGATTTAATGATAAAATAAAAAAAAAAAATTCATGTACTTTGAAACTGAAGTTTTTTACAGTATACAAATACTGCTCACTGAGAGGGTTGGTTTAAAAAAAATTCATACATTTTCGGTATCTTTACATATTTTTTCATAATTTATCACATGAAATCGAGGTTTTTGTTTAAACATTTTAAATTAATAATTACGTTGCACGAAATTTATATTTTTTCACAGAACCTTCTTTCTAAAATGAGAGGGGTGTTTTATAAAAAAGAACAGCCACTTTTCCCAATAAATACTATTTCTTAATTCTTATGATGTTTTCTAGTACATTTTCACATTAGAAAATAAAAGAAAATGAAAAAAAAAAACTAATCTGCATGAAAAAAAATATCATACATTCATAATAAATTCTATGCTAAATGTTTAAGGCTTTAAGCATAAATAAATCACTATCAATAATTAATAATCCATATTTCTAAAACAACAACATATTACAAAAATACATTAAATATTAAACTATACACTAAAACCATAAAATATTTAGATCAGAAGGCTAAAAAATAAAAATGGAATAAAAACTTACATGAAAATGAAGATCAATATATTTCCAGTAGTTTGAACGGAATGATCTTCTAAGATAAGCTAATAATACACAAGGATTTCTAAGATAAGCCGGATGACCGTTTGTAAGATGGGGATAGGAGTTTGAAAATACCACTGCTGGATGAGTGTGTTTCGTAATGAATTTGTGGATGAATGAGGAGATGTATGGGGTACTAATATAGAGGAAAAGTTCGGTCGGTTCAGATCACGGGTTTAAAAAAAAATATTAAGAAATTCAGGCGTGGGAAACACAAAGAATCCCACAGCCTGTTGGATGGGATATGATGCAGGATTCCTGGGCGATATTTTGGACGAAATACGCGATATATCGTCCGTGATATATCGCCCGATAATCGTTTAAAATATCGTCGATATTAATTTTTAAATAATATAACCAGACCGTTACGGGCCGATATTGGGACAATATCGGCCGATATTTTGGACCAATAAACGGTCCAAATATCGACCGATATTTGTACTAAATATCGCCGATATTTGGTGGGTCCCACTACCGATATTATTATTATTTTTTTTTAAAAACCATACTTTCCAGCCCAATAAATAGTATATCGGGCGATATTGGGCCGATATTCGGACCGATATATCACCCGTATCGGCAGATATTGTATTTTTTTTTTTTTTAAAAAAGGAAAAAAAATCTAATATACCGATATTTTCGAATATCGGCCGATATTAGGGCCGATATTGGGGACCGTTTATCGCCCATATCGGCCGATATTCCAACAGTACGGCCGATACTTATCGTATCGGCCGATATTTAAACCTTAGGTTGCAGGTGCATTATGAACTGAATAAACTTTTTTTAAACTCACATTGAATGGTAAAGATGATATGTGTATGAGATCTATAAAAATTATGTTTAATTCAATCATAAGTTTAAATTGAATATGAATCCATTCATGAGAGTTGAGAGAGGGTGTAAATAATTAAATATAAGTTCTTTATAAAAAAAAATTGGTTACTCAATTTACAATGAGCAAGTTCACAATGTGAATCTAGTAGCGTTTCGGAATAATAAAATAAAATCAAAGGTCAACATAATTTTATTGTTTCACTATTAATGTCTACAGAGCTCTAAAAATTTCACTCAAGTAAATTTAAACTTGTGATTAATTTAAAGATTGTCCTTTTTAATTAAAATGGTTAATGTATTAAAAACATTCTGTCGCATTTTTATAATGCCACACGAAAACCCATATGAAGCAACTCTTATTCCCATCTTCAATAGTTGGGATATGGTGGAATTAAAAAAGTGATACCCTCAAATGGGTGAAATTGTAATTAAAGTTGATTTAACTTAGCGATCATGTCTCAATCGGGAGTCCAAATATAGGTCGATACGATTCGTATCGCCCGTATCATATTGACCGATATCACAATATCGGCCGATATAGGCCGTTTTTGTTAAAAAAGAGAAAAAAAAAATATTTATCGGATTTTAAACTCCTGATCTCATCAACCATGATTTGATCCTCGCTATTATCAGTACAACTAAAAGTAATGAGTACAAGTAATCTTACTTATCTGCAAGATTTGAAAAATAGTTAGATGCAAAAGATTTTATTATAATATGATTATGTTCAATATTTTAATGTACGGGTGGCATTTGACAATTTAAAAATACAAAATGTTATGAAGATGTAGAAGATCTTCTCTTTATCTTTGAAAATAGGAATTTAAAAAATGCAAAACATCACTACCAGTCAAAACAATGTCATTGGATAGGAAAATAATGAATTAATAATTGAGAATCTATCCTTCTATTATATCTATCCATAGATAAATCGACAATCAAAGTGTCCGTCAAATTAATTTCAACCATTCATTTAATTAAGAATTTTTAAAGTTTTTTTTTTAACGAGGTCTCACCCGATTAATCCGTAAGACCTCCCAATCCTTACACATTAGATTCTTCTCAGGGCGGGGGGCAAGAGGGCAGGGGATAGTGGTCCTTTGGAGTTTGAGTGTGAATTGAATAAAAAGCCCCCACTTCCTGAGGCGGGTTCTTGGCCATCAGGCCAAGCACTCAGGGTATATAATAATAATAATAATAATATATATTATTATTATTATTATGCTGATATATTTTGCATGCACACAACTTTGGCTTCCCTATAACAAACATGTTTTTTCTCGAGTTCCCTCTCTAAAACAACCATCAAACATGTGGGCACATTTAATGCAATGTCAAAAGAAACAAAATTACAGAAAATTATTATTGCACCAAAAAAAGTATTGAGAATTGTATCTTTATTACGCTCTCTTTACCTTTCAAGAAAAAAGTAAATTTCCAGGTTTTGCTCTTGTGAAGGGGCATTGGTCCACCATTTAACCTTCAATCATTGCTTTAGCAGCATCGATCAAAGCAGGCCTGAGATCATCTGAGGCTCGACCCAGCACAGTGTATCCTTCCTTGTCTACCATGTCAACATCAGCCCCGTGCCTTATCAGTAGGAGTGCTACCTGCCAACCAACAAAACAGAGGTATAACATAGGGGCTAGCAGCCAACTAACTACATTCTTGTTGTTCTTTCTTATTTTTTGGAGAAACCAAAACAAGTCATTGATATAAAGTATGTATTATAGGAAACATCAAAGAAAACCGTATACATAAAGAACCCATAGAACCCATCATGGTGATGTACTATCATAAATATAGGAAAGATTAGGGATAGAAACAGGCTGGGTTTAGCCCAGGTTTATACTGTGCCTAGCCCAAGTCTGACACAAGCTTGATAGACATGATCAAGCATGAATCTGATGAGCCCCACAAAAAGCATGAGCTTGACATGAAGCACAAAATTCCTGCCTCCGATCCAAATCCAAAACAGTTCCCAAAATTGAGAGGAGAAGAATGGGGAAAAGAGGCTGAAAATGTTACAGTAAAAAAAGGAAATTTTAGGAAAATTGGAAAAGCTGAGATAGAGATTCCTGCCCACATTTCCTCCATCCTTAAGTCGAAATGAAACCTGGAAATGGAAAATACATGACTATTTAGCCAGAAAATGAGAAAGAAGAAGAATCAGAATTGAGAGGGATGGAAGATCAAATTTGCATCTCAACTTTTTCATGGAAAATCAGATGGGAGAGAGAGAGAGAGAGAGAGAGAGAGAGAGAGAGAGAGTTACGGACTACCTTAGTTACAGACTGCAAATGCATTGTGTGAACTGCAAATCGTGCTTTTGGGCTCAATGTTGTATAAGAACAAGCCTGGCTTGGGCTTGAAATTCTTGTCCAAACCCAAGCCTGAATGATAACCAGGCTAGGAACTCATGACAAGCCCATATTTTCTAGGCTGGGCACTTTGTGCTTTCAGTAATTAGGTCCAATTCCAATCCCAAGGGAAGAACAAATTCCAATAGGTTTCCAACAGAAATGATTTGGCAGATTGTGCACTATGAATAACAGATATAAAATTTCTAGTCACTCCCATCTAAGCAATGTAGTGAATGCCCGTATGGAAGTGAGGGAGGCTGAGTTTATACTCTCAAGTAATCTAACAGCCATAGAAGAGGTATCAATTCATATAAATGCATCTCAAAACACTTGCCTATGGAGATTTTTGCCCATAGAACTAGGTGAATCATGTATTTGGTATATTTGATATGCCAAATGGGGGTACCAATTCAAAAGTCTGGTCACTATGGACCTGAACAAACGTTGATGTTCTTGGATTAAAAAGGAAGGTCTCTCTTATCATGGGGTATCCCCACTCCACATTGGAGGTGAGACTAATCCCATAGATGCATAAAACTGCATGCAAGCCTCGTTTAACTTCTCATTTAATTTCTAAAGATTTTGAAAATAGTGGGGGATTGTCGAAGTATTTTGAAAATTCTTTTTTACTTTTAAAATAAGAATGTTTTCTAAGAGATGCTACTTAAAATGTGACTTTTCTTACGAAGAGGTGCTTTGCAGAGAAGGGATGTCTGATCCTTGTGAGTGTTTAGCTTAGTTGGCTTGAACTTCTAGGAATAAACTAAAGGTCTTCGGTTAGACTCTTCCCTATTAATGCGGCTTGCGAAGGGTTCATGTATCTATGGGATTAGTCTCACCTCCAATGTGGGGTGGGGAGGGTAGCCTTCCCTGAGTTACCCAATATATGTGGCTTGTGGAGGGTTTCATGTATCCATGAGATTAATCTCACCTCCAATGTGAGGTAAGGAATCCATGATATGTGTGCGTGTGCGTGTGCGTGTATGTGTGTGTGTGTGTGAGAGAGAGAGAGAGAGAGAGAGAGAGAGAGAGAGAGATCAGTGTGGGCATATGAAATGTATTTTGACAAAAGCCAATTTTTTTTTATAATCTCTATCACTATTTTTCATGTAATTTTTAGGGCATCTGAGATGACACGGGCTGTGTTTTGGTACTGCAAGGCTCATAGAATCTTAATCTGGGCTTGAGTAATACTAGAGGCAAATTTTTGAGACCCTACTGCAGATTCCATTTGACAGTTCCATAGTGGCAAATATTGTCCCAAGGATTGTGTGATCTGTGACTCGAGCATTGTAGTCTATCCACTTCAATTTTGGTACCATAATAATCGCAATGGTCAGTCAGTACAGAGGCCTATTGTGTGTTCCACATCATTCAAAAGCACCTCCATTGGCCGACAATGCAACTGATATTATACGTCAAAGTTAGATAAAGAAATAATTTGGTACAACTACAGTTATTATCATACAATTTGGATGAGTTTTGAACTGTAACCAAGTTGCATTATGGTGGCTGGATCTACAATAACCTAATGCCAGCATCCTATTAGCACAGTCAAGTGTTCACCAATGCAACTATAAAGGCTGTCAATTTGAGTAATTTTACCATTAAAAAATTAATAATAATGCAGTCTGCATCATATAGCATAGACACAGGAACATTCCTAATAACATCATTTACCTGTTTGTTCTCACAAATCACTGCACTCATGAGAGGTGTTTGTCCTGCTTTATCAATGGCATCAACCTCTGCTCCTTCCTCAATCAAGAGCTCACAGAACTCTGCATTCCCTGTACTAGCTGCCCGATGCAACGGTGTACAACCAACCTGAATATAATGTAATTCAGACTTTAATGATGGAAAAGAAAGTATGCCTAATTGTTTTCAGCTTCAGAATATGCATATCTAAAGTGGAAGAAATAGAAATCTTCTAATACAAGAGTCAACTTAGGCAAAAAGAAAATAATGCAGACCTTGTCCTTCTGATTAATCTTTGCACCATCAGACATCAGAATTTCACCTATTTTCAACCAACCCTTGCTGGCAGCATAATGAAGAGCAGTGTGACCACCATTATTTGCCAGATTGACAGAAGATCCTATTCATGATTTTCATGTATGTTATATACTCCAGATAAACTTTTCAATAAGGAAACAAACAAATGCAAAGTAAAAGACATTCAGAGACACGGCCTGAAAAGGAGAAAAAAAGAAAAAAGAGAAGCCACCTAACATTCAACCTATCATTAACCAGCAGAACGGTCTTTCATTCACTGTTTTCATCTTTTTGTTTGCCTTCTCTTTGTAGTAGAGAGTTGTGAGTCTGTCGTGGAGATGTGTTGTGTTGTTTTTCAAATTTTGCAACTTTTGGTGTTGTGGTGGTGTCGGTATAAGCCTCTAATACCACATGTCTTTTTGTACTTTTTGTTTTAATAATATTCCTTCTTGTTAATGATTCAAAAAAAAGTCCCAACCTTTCAAATGGTCCATATATAGGTTCCCTAATTAGCTACTTGATTTGTAATGCTATAGCAGATCCTTATCAAAGTGAAGCTACAAGAAAATCCTCCCCTTGCTATCCAGTCAGTATGACACTTGTGTCGTATTTGGACATTGGAAGCTACAACTTTTCAAGATTTGTCTGGCTAAAAGTAAGGTTATCACTTGGGCCTTATCTCCTCAGATTTCAAAGGCTTCTCCGAGACAGACTTCTACTGCAATGGGAATTGATATCTGCTTCGCTTTCCTATATTACCTTTTGTCAGTGACTGGACTCCTCTTCCTCCAAATTTCATGAGGTTAAACTTATGATGGTGGTCTGTGCAAGGAAGAAGATAGGGTTGTGGACCTTATAGAACTAAAATGCAACTGTTATTGCTTCATTTCCAAGCAGTCCATGGGTTCCATGACAATTGAATTAGAGGCAAAAGTGCTTTTTAGAGGTTGAAAACTTCTTGAGTCTTTAGATATATCTAATGACGTTATTGAGGGAGATTCCAATAATGCAATCAGCGGATGCTCCTCCCGAACACCTGTCTTTGGAGACTGGCAAATAGGATTCAGGAAATCAGGGACATAATCATTGTTGAAGACCTGACTGTCCATAAGTCCATAGATCAGCCAATGAAAAGGTAGATGAACTTTCTCATTTAAAGGTTAGCTCACCTATCTTGTAGCTTACCTCTTTTTTTTTTTCCTCAAACAGAGGATGTTACATACTTTTTTTTTATGATGAAGAACTTCAAAACCCCCACCCCTCTCCAAGTATGAGGTATTGGATAAAACTCCTAATGCACACAGTCCCTCGCAAGTCATGGGTAAAAGAGGTCACATAATTCATTCTCTCTTAATTGTTTTTCTTTTTCTTTTCTTTTTAATCCAAAAAAGGCCCATCTGTACTCCATTACAGGACTTTGTGAAAAGCAGTGTACTTAAGTCATTAGGCAATATTATGTACAATTAAATGAAAAAATCTTACCCCTTTTCAGCAAAATACTGACAATTTCTGTGTGACCACAACTAGCAGCAGAATGAAGTGGAGCCCAACCTTCCTCATCACTACTATTTACACCACTGATGGATGGATCGGTAGCAGATAATATATTCACAACCTATTGTCCAGTGCAGAAAATGAAATTGTTAAAAATTATAATAGCAATATGTAATAGATCTCTTGATAAGGGGTAAAAACTGTTGGACGATAGTCTCTTGTACCACACAGCAGCAGAATAAACAGATGAGTAATGCAATCCCTGAACCCGACAAGCCAATGAACAATGAATGAAAATCTTGGAGACAGCCACACAAGCATTAATAATGAGCACTTCCACCAACCTGGACAAACTTTGGAGCCTTTCAAGGACATATCTACAAGGGGTTGGTGGGATATATAGGGAACCTTGGCAGTGGGAATGATCCAAATATCACTCCGATCATATCATCCTGACCTTAGATTTAGGCCTAGCCCCAAATTAGTTGATTTACAATGTGCAATATTATGGTAGATTCAGTCCAACAATGGTTGTCAGTAAGATGGATAAATTAATTTTCATGACAATAAATGCGATAGGAGTGTTCATGAGGCTCGGATTGATCATTTGTGGGCTCCAAACGCTAGCAGCAAAAGGGCACACTTTGAGAATAGTGGCCTGGGCTAATGCTTGTTTTTACATAGAAATGAAAAAATGCATGCATTTGTAGTCCAGGCACATCATATGGGAACTGCTCCCCTCATTCAAGGCAATAAAAGTGTGGCATGTGTCCTATGCTGTACTCCTTGTCCACGTTGTGTTGGATTCTCCACGAACTGTTTCTAGCACTGATTGACAAGTTTTTTCCCAAGGCAATATCATCAATCTTTGACTTCTTTTGAAGTCTAACAATATTAAAGTATTGATTTACTTGATTGTTTAGAGCCACCATCATCTTCACTCCTTTTCCCATCTATTTGGGCTCAACCTTTTGAGTTCTATGTTTCCATTCTACCTTACTAAACTATAGATTACTCGATTGTCTAGAGTAAAATTCTATGTTGTTTTACATGTTTTTATTTAAGATAAAAGTTCACCTGAATTTATCCAACTATAAATTATTTAAACTTATCCAACTACTGAGCAAATTGAAATGCAAAATACACAAATACAATAGATCTACCCAACTTGGGATAAACAAGATACCCATTCTTGTGAATCGACAAGAGCAGACAGCTCAGTTGAAAGGAAGTCACTGTAGCTACTAGAAAGGTTGCAAGCAAGATGGAATAACAAAAAGATTGAGGTATGTTTGGACGTCACCCAAATCATAATCAATTTGAAAATTTATGCAGAACAAATGGAAATTCATCATGTTGTCTTTTGGGTTAACTTGGAAGTCAAAAGAAGTACCATTACTTAAGTGTTTTTGCAACTACAACATGCCAAATTAATAGTGACAATAACAGTTGATAATGGAAGAGGCAGAACAACAGTATCCTAGCAAGGGTGGATTTTGATTTCTACTAACCCCTAAACTCTTTTGGCTGAATGGATGAACATATGTTTTGATAGCATCAGAACACCTTTCAACAGTTCACTTTTCAACACACCATCTAGAGGACAAGAACACCATCACCAAAGAAGAATGGTTAAAGGGAATGGATTTCCATTCCAATACTTAATGCACTTGGTGCAAACTCAAGGGCAACTTTCAACCAACCTAGAGAAAATGCTGAAGTCCTACAAAAATGTCCAACTCCAACACCGGTAAATCTAAAGAAAAAGCTTAAGTAAAAATCTCACCTGGGTGTGTAGCACTAGAGCCTCTACTAGGGCTTGTGAAACAATCAAAGGGGTGGACCACTCCACACATTACTCTATCAACTCATCCTCACCATTAGAACAAATATCAAAATATAACTATTTATCCAATATGCTTGATTTTGATGCCTAAAAAAATTTAAAAAAAAAAAGTGTTAGGATCAATTGATGAGGCCCCTTTCAGCTGTTTATAGCAACCATCATCATTATCATCAAACGCCAATATCCCATCTATTCCACTATAAAAGTCCGTTCTCCACCAAACTATTTTCATAGGTGGAAATGGTTTCACCAGCATGTTTCCCACATTCAAACACCATATCAAGTTTTCTCTATAGTAATTAGTTCCTTTTTGGTGATCATTTCCTATTGCCTATAGAGTGAAACATTTCAATGTTCCTTCTATTTCATTGGTCCATTTTGGAAAAGCCGAATACACATATTTAAAAAAATATACAAGCAAATATCTAAATTCTAAAAAGAGTGCATCCTGCAATTCTAACTCTAGAAACAAAATAATACCATTTTTGTAACTCAAACTTATATAAATATATTAAATATATGTTATTTAAAGTATAAGGGATTTTTTAACTCAGAAATTTTCAATATATTAGAAACATGAATATTCAAATTAAAAAAGTAAAATGTATATCATAAAATTTGGGTGAAACAAGGCCAAAGTAGAATTAAAATAAGACAACATGATGTCAATATAGTTGAAATGGATTAGAAGAGAGTCTGGAACGGTGTTTTTTTTTTTAATTAATATGGGTATCCCCACATCCTAGAGGATGAGACTAATCATGACACCATCCATAAACCTTATCTATCAGATAACTCAAAGGAGAGTTGAACTGGGTTAACGTTTACGGACATAATTTATTTCGGTTTTTGTACTGGAATAGAACGCTTTGGTCATTTAAGCTGGAAAGGAAGGAAATTAACAACTATGATTTGCAATTATCTTAGAAAGAAGAGAAGGAAACGTGGAATCACTTCAGTGTGACCGGAAGCGGCAACAACGTGAAGAAGAGAGCGACCGTCTTCGTTACGCAGAGAAAGAGCTCTGTGGAGTTGGTCTTGGGAGAGAGCTGCGAAGACGGATGCGTCTCCTTCACCGGCAGCCTGGAAGAGATCATCTTCTTTCATCTCCTTTTTTTCGCCCTTCGGCGAATCGATTTCCATCTCCGCCGTCGCCATCTTGAATAGACGGGGAAAGAAAATGACGTCAAAATCCAATTGTACTCATTCTGAATTCAACTTTACAGGCGGTGTTTGTGCACAATTTTTTTTACTTATTGCTTTTCGATTATTATAGACTTTAATTTTGTTGTTATTATTTCTTAGGGGAAGAGTTCTATAGTATAATAAATAAATTATTTTTTATAGCAATAGGAAAAAGACAAATAACAATAATAAAAATCATAAATTATATAAAATATAAAGTTATTTTTATTAGTATTTTATTATGAAAGATGATATGGATAATCAAGAGTTTAAATTTTTTTAAATCAAGATCTATAACAGTCTCACCTGTACTTTAACCAGTTTAATCTATGGGATATGTGCAAATCTTCTAATCTCACACACATCGAGTTAGCAATTATAAAAAGTGGATTAGAAGGGTCTTGAATGTGAATCGAATTAAGGCCTCTTTTACTAGAGAACTTTAGAGACCCCCACTTAAATAATTAAGAGCCTAATTGTAAACAAGTTCAGCCTGACTTTCTTTAATCTACTTAAATATTTGTGGAATTAAGTTTATAAGGCTAAGTCATTGATTGGATCGAGTTTATTCATGGATTGAACTAGGTAATCTGTTTGAATAAGTGGGACAATGGGTCATATATTTAGTCCTAAGTCAAGTTCGATTGACAACGAATCATGGGTTAAGTGAATTGGGTCATAAGTCATTATTAAATTGGATCATAGCTCATGAATCAGTGATGAGTTTTAGACTCATTTAAAATGATTTTTAGCTCTTGAGTTCAATAATTTGTTTTCTAAGAAAACAATGAAAATTATAAATAATTTTTTTATAGAAAAGCTTGTCACAATATGGTAAAAGGCATTTTCAATATAGAATACTTTTTTTATTTTTATGACTTCTACAAGCATTGTTGCTTGCACCACTAAAACTTATTACCTTATAATTGTAGTTCAAAATAATTTTAGATTCCATTACATAGTTGGATGGAAAGAGAAACGAATTTTAGAATATTAAACAGGTTTTCTTGGGCAAGGTTGCCCACAGGCACTAAGTTTTACTCTCTTTTTTTTTTAAATTTACATGTTAGAAATTGTGGAAAAGTCAGCATAAAATTTTGAAGAGTGATATCCACTACCCTTAGAATATACCAAAGCTCTAGAGGCTCATCTCCCTTTTTAAAACGGGAGATTATTAGTTGAACTATACTCATTTATACCATAAACTTTACTTTATCTCTTACTCTCTCACACTCTATCCTACCACGTGAATTGAATTTTTCCTCACTTTAAGTTAATTTTGAATTGATCTCATTATAAAATAGAAATTCATTTAAAATTACTTTTATTTTTTATTGATTTTAGAAATTTAAATTTCAACAACTAATTTTTTATAAAAAGTATCCCATGCATAAAGACGTGTGTGACAATAGATGGCGACCATTTATCCACCACACTTCAGTCCTGTGCCCACTATCCCATGCATGTTTGCTTGGTTTCAAAAACAATTGGAATTGAATATTAGATGTATGTATGAAGATGAAACCTGTGTTAAGTTTTATCTACTTTTTAATTCTATTGTAGAAATCAAACAAGGCTAATATTAGAAATATAAATTCCTCATATAATACTGCAATAAATAATTTTTTTAGGCACCTCACCACATAAAAATCCAAAGCTCTGCACAAAATTTTTGCTTTAAGCAAGTGATAGGAATTGCTTGATTGTTTTTGTTGGTAATCTAAACTGTGTAATTTATGTACATTTATCTTGTGGACGGAAAAATCTAAATTTTTTAAACTCTGATATTTTTTATGCAAGAATACCATCAATCAGAACATTGACTATCATAATCTGTAAAACCAAACTTAGTAATTTACATTATTTGTATGGGTAGTTCAATTGGTTTAAGCTTCTAACATTAGACTAAACATTGGATTTGACTACTCCCGGACTACCATCATCATTATCAACATCATCTAAAATTAGCTACAATCGAGTAATAATCTACATCTCTCCCACATAAGAATAGAAATAGTTTATTTATAAATTATTAGAGAAACCTTTTATGAGACCAAACTAAAGAAATTAATATATGTAGGAAACAAAATCTATGAATTTTATTTCTATAAAAATAGGAATTATCAAGGAAAACAGTTGTGTACAAACATGCCCTTAAGGAGGAGTCAAGACATAAGATCCATGGGGAATCATTACCAAACATCCAAAATTGCTGGATTGCCAATAATTACCTCAAAAGAAACAAAATTTTAAACTATTATCCTAACAATATACATGTCCAGGTGATTTATAATGAAACATTAAATTGTTATGTACGGAAATTTTGATTGTGCAGCAATTCAACAGCAGCAGCAACTACCCCCTTTCCTTCTTCAGGGATGTCAAGCTCAGGTTCTGAGATCTTCTTCCAAAGAAGCTTGTCTAGTTCCTCCCTCAAGTTCTGCAACACCAAATAAAGTTTCACATCATCAAACAATTACTCTGCTACTACCACCACCACCACTACCAATAGCTATTAATAAAAAGCAAGCAACAAGCAACAGCAGCATGAAAGAAAAGAGGTTTCAAGTCACTTTAATCAGTTGCAACACGCTCTTCGATGCGGAGAAATGGAGATAGCCTCCTAGCATCTCAATACCCTCTCCCCTATTTTCACTCGGCAGTAGACTGCCTCCGAAGAGAAGTAGAGCATAGTCTGATATGTTGGTTGAATCTCTGATATAAATGCTGGTGGTCTTGACCTTTTCACTGTACACCATATAAGGAAGTGGGAAGAGATGAACACCAGCATTGACAGAAGAAGGATGTATATCAATTTTCCCATCTTCTTTGCTGTAGAATGCTGTCCTTTTCCCTCTTCTCTTGCATTGAACAACGTTAGGGTACAGACCAGCACATAGGATAGCACATACCATCTCCAGATCATCACCATAATGATTGTATGCCTGAGAAGAAAAATGTGCACACAATGTAAATAATTAGCTCTCGCTTTCTCATTTCTTGTGTCCAATGGTAATAACGCAGGACAGAATGGAATTTGGTAATATGAAAAACTTGAAGCTCACCTTAACACCTCTGCTTTTGTTGACAAATCCAATATTCGAAAGCAGATCAAGGAACTGGCTTCTCATATCCTCCATCATCTGCAATGTTATGGGTGACAAAAAATTCTCCCAACAGAATGCCCGTTCTCTGCCATTGCGTTTAGCATCTTTCCATGCTTCAAATGCTTTGAGAAGTGCAATGTGATCACTGTGTAAAGGATGAAACCATCAGAGTTTTCGACACAATTGTACATGAAAGAGAAAGTTGGGCGCCACCATACTAGTATCCAGGTAAGACATCTCTCCTCAATAATGAGAGACAGGTTATAGATCTTCTTTTTTTTTTCCAACAAAAAGGGTTCTGGTTGACTTAGGGGCTTCCCAAGCAATAAATAAATAAATGAATAAAGCAGAGTAAAGTTATGCAAAGCATTAGAAAAAGATGATGGTAATTAATTGATAAAAGAAACAGGGTTAAAAAAAGGGTAAACAGCAAAGGAGGCTGACACCTCAAAGGAAAATTACCAAGGCACATCAATTGCACATCCAAGGACAAAGGCATGTAGCAGAAGTGTGGAACCCCTTGTTTCGCTGGAATCTCTGCCTTACTATTTATTACCTATGAAGGTTATGCATAAAAGACCCAGCCAACCTCAATATATCATGAACTTAACCTAAATGTGTTCACCAATCTCCAAAGGAGGGTACTACTACCTAAAATGTGGTCCCAGTATCTGTTAAAGCAACACTTGAAAAATATTCTTCCTCATCTTCATTGGACCTTAGTGCCCAAATATGGTAACTTGCAAATGCTCCTATTTTACATTCATCACTCCTACTCAAAACAAACCCAAGGCTTAAGAATTCTAAAAAATCCAGTTACATTACAATCAAGATTCCAACTCTCCCCCCAAGGAAAAACTAGAATGTCCCACAAAATCTTTAGATGCCAAAGCTAATGGAGATGCAGGAATTATAATGCTCGATCATTGATTTGTGAGGCAGGATTTATCATCAAAATCACGCTTGTTGCATTTTTTCCAAACTGTACAAACAACTGCCAAAGGTACCATTTTCCACAAAAATAATGAGGAGAAACCATGGTTTCCCCATACTCTTTCTTGCTCCTCTCTATCATCCTACCTTTTTTCCTGAAATTACCAAACAAAAAACAAGAGGATTCCTCAGCAGGAGAATCCCTACTCAAGGGAATCCCTTAATAGGGGAATCCCCTTAAGAACTTTCTTCTCATCCAAATGTAGCTTTCAATAATGAGTCTCCTCTCCCCCTCTGTCCCCCTAAAAGAAATTGCTCGTTTAATGGCCACCAGTTCTGCCTCATTGGAATTCCTAACTCCTACTGGTTGTGAGATTTTTCTTTTTCCAAAAAAAGCCATCTCTCCCAAATGATTACGAAGCATAACTCCATATCAATCTTCAACAACCCTTTCTTCCTTTTTCCTCACATGGATAACTTCATTTACAATCAAGATACCATCCAAAGTTTGTCTCTTCAACAAAATTTCTATGATTATGCCAAAGTGTTCATTTTTGTGCATGGCTCTGTCTTCAAGCAAACTAAAAACTAAAGACCTTCTAGCAGCAAGAAATGTTCAACGTCAAATTGAATGCATCCTCTGAAATTGTGCTATGGAACAGTTATTCATCTTTGCATTTATTGTCCCCCCATTATCATTCAAATCTGGAAAGGTATGCTAAATAAACTAAATCTCTGAAGATCTGGCAAGAACACAATTACTGAAGAGCTCCAAGCTACCTACAAAAGCTTCCTGATAATCTAGCTATGAAGATCCTTTTCTTCTATTTTCTTTCCAGCATTCATTTGGCAGGCTGAGGAGAAATGCCCACATCTTCAGAAATACAGGCCGTGATAGCAACCACTTTGCATGATGTTCAATCCTGTTTCATTTTCATCTGCTCCAATAAAGATCTGAACTAAATTCCTTATTGGGTCTCTGCCAATTGGAATCTTCCAACAGCATCTACTGTAAGTTGCCTTGACTATCAGGTAGCAAATATTTTTCTCAGAAATCAAGAGCGGTCAAACAGATGCAACAGCCTCCATTGGTTCATATTTCCAACCATAATCACCTTAGACAAATGGGAGCTATTCATGTTGATGTTCAATCAAAGCATATTAGCTTAAAAGGCTGATGAACAGCTCAAAAGAAATTCTGATCTATATCCAGTACATGATCATCTGGGCACGAAATAAATGATTCAGCCAAATCAATTTTGAATGCCCAAAAGACATTGTTGATGCCATTTCCCAAATGGCAAGTCAGTGGAATCACCGAAACCAAATCAAGTCTATTCATAGACTCTTGAAGCAAGATTCACAAATTTTCCACTACAGCAAGAATTTCTCCAAGATCAGAAATCACTTTTCAGATTGGATGGAGAAAAAAAGTAAAACAAAATGATTTTCTCTGCTTTTGCCTGACCCAGGCTGTGGGTGTTTTAGTTTTCTTTAATCTGATTTTTTTTTTAAAATTTTTTTTTCCAGTTACTCTCATGGATTGATTTTCAGCCCTCTTTTTGGCCTTTTTTGGTCCGACTTTGTAATGCTTTTCACCTCTTGGAATGATAATATCTCATCTTCGAAAAAACGTCCCCATGGATCTCCTGATGGCATACTTTGAAGCAACTCTCAGCCTACATGCTAGAACCATATTGACAGCCACACCTTATTGTTTCTTTCCATAAATTACAAATACTATATTTATCAATCTCATGGTTTTCTCCTATTAGTTGTAAAGATAAAATTCTCCCTTTTCTTGAGAAAAAAAATAATAGCATTTAATTCATGTTAGTGACCGGGGACCAACTCTAGGAAATCATGAGTCAACTCTTTCACTTAATTGTTGTTCTTTCAATATTAGTACCCATCAAGGCACAAGGAGGCATGCCTTGTCCTTTCTTTCACTAAATTCTGTATGATTCTTAGACTAATTTGAGGATGCTTGATCTGGTCATCTTCATACTTGGCTTGACCAAAACATGACGCAAGTTTTATTAGATTCCTTCAACTTCTATAAATGGAAAAGAAAAAGAAGAAAAAAGTTTCCAAGTCATCCAAATAAGGCTGAACATTGCTCAATGGCATCCACATGTGCTGATGATAATAATAACACAGCTTTAAGGACTTCTGGAAATAGCTAGGGATTGATGATGACACTACTAATGCAATAATGCCATTTAGATTGCAACAATTTGGTATTTCAGGATCTTACATGAAAGTGGACTTCCATTCTAGGACAAAAAAATTAGAACATGAGATAATTAATCTACCTAAAAAAGAAAAAAAAAAAAAGAGAAAAAGGAAATGTGCTTCAACCATTCATCATGAAAATCTTACAATTTACAGTTTGAATAGAATTTTAAGTAAAGCAATTCTTCAAATAAAAAGGACTTTATGGAAAATGATTTAAGTCCTACATAAATTCTTTCACACAGAGTCTTATATAACGGTTTTAAAAGAAATTTGTGATTTCTGGAGAAAGAAAATAAATGTTTGAAAAACAAATCCTAGTGCAATTTCATTTTGTTGATTTGGTTTTACTTTTTGAGCTTTTTGAGGTCTTCCACTCCAAAATAACATTTTCTCACCAATGTAAAGCAATCATAAAGGGGTTTGATTTGTCTTTTTTCGTATATATATCTAGATGAAAATCAAAATCTATAACAATGAAATGGAAGTTACAAACATAGGGGAACGATGTCCTCAAAAAAACATTTAAAGAAAAGAAAAGATAGACAACATCTAAAACAATGTATGAAGAAGTTATGAAGTGGTATGATAAAAAGAAAGAGGATTCCTTCTTACATTATATACATACCTTTTTTGAAAGGTACACCATATAAATTCTTTTATATGACATATTTTTACTATATAGAAATAAAGATATATAGAATTTCACTGAAAAAAAAGGAGAAGAAATCCTTCGACTACACAATTTGTAATCCATAGCTTATGATCTTCCCTTGTCAATTTTTAAAATCAGATTTAAATCTCAGAACATTGTTTTGTCTACAATATCAAGCTGATCAAGGAATGAACTAAAATGTCAAAAATTGCACAGTACCGACCATTTGCACGTGGTACCAGATACCTCAGAATAGCCTCCATGTGTCTCAAGTCTATTGATTCTGAAGCCTACATTTTATAAATAAAACCCTTAACCAGGTCAAACCCACACTGTAGACTTGGCGTATGCATGTGGTACCCAAATATCAGAGCCATGCATTGTCTATTCAAGATTTAAAGCAATGATAGTATGATCTTCCACAAAGCAATGATATTTCTGCCATGATACTATCTACAAAGGGCTACAGCATCAGTATGCCAACCTGCAAGAATCACCAGCAAAGGATCTTTTAACAGCATCAGCTTCCTCTTTCCTATTTATTGGAAGGACAAATGGATCACGATGTGCAAGAGCAGAAGCAATTGTTAAGGCTGGATCAAGGCACTGGAAGATACAACCCATAAGAAGCATCTTCCCAATATTTGGTTCCAAAGGAAGAGCGCAAAGATGACGTCCTGTTCGTTGTATCAAGTCAATGGATCACGTCTAACAAATAAACGCTACAATAATTACAGAAAGTAAATAAAATAAATGTTAACCATGTTAGACTGGCACTTAGCAAACACATTGTGGCATTGTGCTGTTGCATACCAAGTGAAGTGAGCTCCTCCATATCATCTAGGGCCCCAATTGTTTTGAGAAGTTCAATTGCATTTTGTACAGAAAGAGGATCAGGTGGCTGAAGAGCCTTGGCTAAGAATGATGCAATGGTTCCAAGCTGTAAACTTTTGATATGAAGACATAGTTCTTGCAAAGGTGTTCGGAGAATTTCAGGTAGCTGGTATTGAGGCATTGCATCATGGATTACCTTTGGATACAGCCTGTAACAAAGTCCAGGTTGCACTCGCCCTGCACGACCTCGTCTCTGTAAAGTTTAAATTGTCCAAACAACATAAGATGATAAAAAAGCATTAGTAGTGACTAATGGATTCATCTCTTAGTTACATATTTAACTCACCTGATGAGCTGAAGCCTTCGATATCCATGATGGCAACAGACAAGCCAACTTATTCAGTGCATCGTAACTAGTTTCCTTTGCCTTTCCACAATCTATGACATAGACAACATCATCTATGGTAATACTACTCTCTGCAATATTTGTTGCCAGCACAATTTTCCTGAGAAGATAGCAATGGTTAAATATACATCCAAATTAATACTATAGTCGGTAACATCTTTGTGACTATATCCACAAATATTTTTCACAAACTGAAAATTGAATTGCTAGTTATACTAGATTATTGATACCTAGGTGGATCAGATTCGCAACACATCAATGTCGGATATGAGTAGTGAAAATGCCTAAAGATTAGATCCAGAGATTGGTGATTTTATACACATCCATCAGCAAGTGGCCCAACAAACCCAGAATGACTCCTCTGGTGATGGGAGGATTCAACTAAGAATTGAATGGACATTTAAATGGGAGGGTCCAACTCAGAATGGTCTCGAGATAATTGCAAGTACTGAGGTCAGCATGTTATCTTGCAGACAGGCTATGTTACAGCTTTTTTCTTTTCTTTCTTTAAAAACAGTAAATAAATTATATTTATAAAATAAAATGTGTGTACAAAATTCAAAAGATCTAGTTGGAAGACTATACTGAAAGAAAAAAGTAAACAACATCACAAAAAGCCGACAAAAGAATCATGTCTCTACTCCTGCTTTAGCCAAAAAAAATCTACCACCCCATTTGCCAAGAGTCCGACATCCTTGGAAGCTAATTTCCTCTCCCAGCACAAATGCTTGATGTCCCCAACAATTGTTACAAGGCCCTTTTTCCCTATTTTTTGCTCATGCAATTGTATTAGCTACATTGCCCTCAACTATTGACTTCCTTGCCCAAAATCCTTCCACAGCTCCAAGGGTTTTCTAGTCCCCCACAATTCTGCCTCATTCGAATCCTTGACCCTAACAGAGCAGAGGAAAAGATTTTAATCTCAACCTATCATCATGTAGTACTCCACACACTATAGGCAGTCTTGGCTTCGCCCTAAACACCTTTTACATTAAATTTAGTGAAACCCTGCAAAAGCGGTTTTCATTTAGAAATGATTTTCTCCCGCCGTACTTTCCTCTTGTACACTCCCACGATCTAACAGCCACGTAATGTGACGCTTGCAAACTCTTTATACATTACCAGCCAAGTACATAATCTAATCTTAGCCACTTCAGAGATTTCATCCACCGACATATCTTTACCTTCAAAGATTCTTGAGGTTTTTTTTGGAAAGTAACAAAAGAAATTTATTAATATTCAAAAAGAAGTAAATACAAAAAAAAAAAACCAGCCCCACCCATACATCCCATACAGGATTACCCAAAATCATATACATCTTTAAGCCCATTAATCTCGACACACCCCTTGACCCACCAAACTAACCTCCCTTTTGCCAACCACTTTTTCCAACCACCAAAGGGCCACCTGCTGCTTGTTCGCCAACTTAATCCCAAGCAACCGGCTTAAATCGGTTGCATCCTTTGATGACAAACCCCCCTTCCTCCATGATTGTGGGACCACCTCATTGGCTTATTTTCACTGTTTGGGTCCTTCTCAATAGACATTCAACCCTCCCCAATGATCCCAACAACCAGCCCCACCATTGAGGCCACAGGCCCAGATCCAGATCCAGAAAATGGCTCACCTTTTAACCGAGTCCCAATCTTCACTTGGCCCAGGCCCAGTTGAGAGGCAGAGTCCTTATGACTTTCCTTCGAACAAGGAACCTCAATATCTCCTGATATACCTCTACCCTTGACCCAAGAATCTGCGATTAAGATTCTTTCCAAATAGACCACAAAATCGCAAAGGGAATAAAATTCCAAGCTTACTTATCTTTCAACCAATAGAACCCCTTCCCAGTAAGCTATCATTTCACCCATCGATAGATGAAAAACCCAACAACAACTACCCATCAGCCTTAAGAACATTTAACAACAACTCCTCGATAGAAGGGCAACAGCAGAATAGGTGGTCTACTTCTCCCTCTGCAGCTCCACATAATACACAGAACACTTCAGCCTCCTCTAGTATGATTCTCCTTATAGTGCATCAAGTTCACCCCTTACCTATGATAGAACCCCAACAAAAGACTGTTCTAGGTGAGACCTTCCCTTCCACACCAGAATCCAGGGAGGCTTCTTTTGTGACAGGCGATGTGACAGCTTGCCTGACCCATAATAGGGTCATCTATCAAGAATTGGGCTTCGGTTTAAAATATGGCCCATTTAGTAAATGGAACAATGGTCACAGGATGGTAGTTTAGTTCAACTCTTTATTTGTGTTAAGAATATAATTGAATTTCATTTACATGAATAGTGTCTATTCCAGGAACTGAGCTCATCGCCCAATTTTTTATACATAGATCTCAATAAGGTAGAAAGAAAAGGAAAAAGAAAAATAACAACTGTAAAATTCCATGTGACATCAACTATTACAAGTTCCATTTAAATCTAAATTTTCCACAGAAGTAATGCTTGCCTGATGTTTTTTGGCGGTCTGTCAAATATTTCACGTTGATTTGCAGTAGGCATTGAACCATGCAATGGAAGGACTAAAAACTTGCTAGAATTACCAAGAAAACTGTTCCCCTTGATCTTTTCTAGTAGCTTAGAAATTTCATCCCACCCAGTAAGGAATACAAGGATTGCCCCCTCCTTTTCATAGCGACAGATGTATTCAACTGTTGCTTCCACCTGCAAGTTAAAGAAATAAATAGATCTGGTGAAAAAGATATTCAGTAACACTCCTTTAAAAAAAAAAAGTATGGGATGGTTAATACAAAGACAAACTTGCCATGGACCTAAGATTTAGTAGTTGTTTTTTGCAATCAATGCTGTTCCAAGGTTCTATTACTTGAGCAAAATATATCAATTTAAAGAGAGATGCTGAAATAAAATAAATAATTGGTAAGCCAATAAATCAACCTCACCCATTTGATCACACACACACGTGCGCAACATTCTACTGAATTCAAATCCTCTAGGTGGACGTCCATCAAACTCACCCTCATCATTGTATTGTATCAAAGACACATGTTTACAGTGTCATTTAATTCTGAACCTTAAAAATCAAGATTTAGGGCAACTTGATGGACACACTTTACGAAGTATAATAGTTTTTTTGGAAGGACTAGGAAGTATAATAGTTCACATGATTTCCCATACATAGATCCCTACTATATGATAAAAGGATAGAAGGATGTAAAGACTCCAAGCCTTAGAGTTTGGCTTTTGCTATACCTCTCCATATACACGTATATTATAATTACTCCCCAAAGAGTAGGCTCAATAAAAAAGTTGCCATGGAATGTGGATCATAATGATGGGATGTGAGAAGGCCACCTAAGCTCACTAGTAGATCAAACATGTTACTAAATAGAGAGGATCAACCTTGGATTATTGTACCATTGGGGGCAATAACCTTATTATTGAGAAAACTAAGAGACAAACTATTGTGATCACCAAGCGCAGAAGCCCCATGAAACATGTGAAGCCATGTGGATATTAACCACACAAAGTTATGGAGTTAATGGAAAAATTCCCATGAAATGCAAGAAATTGGGTTTAGAGATTCAAGATGAGACAACATAAAGGCATGCATAACATACAACAAAGGTTTTTTTTTTAAAAAAAAAGAAGAAGAAGAAAATCTTCAAATCTTCAAATGGTGATGAAATCTTCACCCAGTTTCACTCTTAACAAAAGGAAAAGGGGTAAGAGGATAAAATAAAGGCCCAGGTTGTTTATTGGCATACCAATCAATGATACAACATGTATCACTGTGTATCATATAATACATAATGTCATTGTCCTCGCAATCATCATAATTGGCATTTTTGCATCTGGAGTCTACTGTTAGAATTCTAAATTTCGACACTATCAAAAGCATATCCTCGTGTGAAGCCATGTGCATATTAACCACACAAAGTTATGGAGTTGATGGAAAACTTCCTATGAAATGTAAGAAATTGGGTTTTAGAGGCTCAAGATGTCCCCAAGGAGTTGGCCCAGTGGCTGAAATAGCAGTTATTATTGTAATACCCCACCCCAAAAAGTCTCACACTGCTAGTTGCATTGGAAATTCCCTGGTATATAAGTGGTAGCTTTCCTCCTTCTAGCATGAGGCCTTTTGGGAGCAACAGTGGGATGACTCGACAATTGAAAGCAGTGCGGGCCATGTGTGAGGCCCAAAGCGGACAATATCATGCTAGTGGGACGGGTCGTTACAGCATAAAGGCATGCATAACATACAACAAAGGTTTTTTGAAAAGAAGAAGAAGAAGAAGAAAATCTAGAAATCTTCAAATGGTGATGAAATCTACACCCAGTTTCACTCTCAACAAAAGGAAAAGGGATAAAAGGCCCAGGTTGTTTATTGGCATACCAATCAATGATACAACATGTATCACTATGTATCATATAATACATAATGTCATTGTCCCTGTGATCATCATAATTGGATTTTTTGCATCCGGAGTCTACTGTTTGAATTCTAAATTTCCACTCTACACTATCAAAAAGCATATACTCCAAGCACTCCACAATCTACCATGTCTGATGTTGGACCAACCTCCCAAGGAGTCAATGCTCTGATGTTTACAACCATTGTACCTTCAACAATTGGACATTAATTCAAATTTGAGGATACAGTTGAAAATTGTGTCTACACATTTCTAATTCCATCTTTCAATGTTACACCACATATCCATCTCATTCAAATGTATCCCTCATGCCAAAAATAAACAACAAAAGAAACAAACAACACTAAAGCATTGAAGTGGGTAGCAGGTACAAGAACAGCACCTTGAAGCTTGTGTACTTCAAGAGAGAGAAGAGGATTCACAAGGGGTTTGGAAATCTTTGTTAATCACATCAAGCAATCAGCTAATGAAAATTTGCAGATTTTTTGGCCAAGAAAGGCATAAAGGAGATATGGCATTCATCTTGGATGCAATACCCAGCCCTTGTATTTTTCTTATATTAATGAAATGATTTTCTCCTCTCTCAAAAGAAGAAGAAGAAAGTTGAACTAATAAACTTTCATCTATTTTGTTGTTCACATTGTTGCCCGCCATTGTATCAGGAACTTCCATTTCTTCTTTTGAAGCCCAGAGATGATTTGACAGAACTTGAATGTGGTTACCCAATGACTTACTAAAAATGAATAAACTAATTCGGGTAGATGCTATGGAATTTATCAGTAATTACATTTTGTACATGGAAATGTAAAGTTTATTGCAAAAGAAAAGAACCAAAACAAAAATAATGAAGAATTATACCTGCAAAAATGAAAAAGACCAAAAACACAAAAGTATACACTAGAAATAGCCCCAATTTAACTCCAGAACAACAAAACCCTGTAGAATAATATAATGAAGAAAAGAGAATTTGATGTGTCTTCCTTAATCAAGGAGAGACCCCAACCTTTATATTTATAGAGAATAGGAAATACAAATAGAGAAGGTAAATAAATAAAAGAGGAAATGACTAAAATGGGAAATACAACTTTAGTAACTAAATATATCAAAATCTAAATCATCTAAATATATCTCAACAAACCCCAATATACAAAAATTGCATCACAAAACAACACCAGAAACAGATCCAATTGCCCATTATGATCCTAAAGAGCCTTAAAATTTAGGGGGACAGCCATGCAGGAATTAAATGCATGCACAATAATTATACTGCAATTTATATTTTTTGAAATGATAATAGAAAAATACCATTAGAAGCTAAAAATGACAGATAATAGCATAATGCCACATATCACAACAAGAAAACTAAAATAGGGAATAAACAACAAATGCTACAAGAATAAAGCAGTAATCAACCAATTTTATATATTTTAATGGCAACTAATAGCTTTCCTTACAAGGCCCAAATCAAGCTTGGAACCAGTCCACGCTTCAAGGGAATGTCTAGTAGATGTGCCGTACTTTTTGTAATATGAATCAATATCGATCTCCTACAAGCATAAAGCAATAATTAGCCATAAAGATGCATAGACTAATTAGGAAAATGTAAAATCATTACCACTCATTTCTGCATATTATAAGAACTCACTCAAACCAACTGTCTTCACTAGCTTATGTCCAAGATTAAGCATGTATAAGTCATAGTGCTAAATAACACATTTACAAAATGTATTAATATGCCAGGCATTTTCAGTCTGTAAGGTTTTTTTTGAAGGCATTGAGAAAGTAGGTGACATTCCTATAAACTTTGTTTCTGCCATAGTGGAAATTTTAACACATTAAACACTCTTCAACAAGGTAATGTCCCTCCAGACAAGTCTAATGTCGTACCAAAGCCATATATATGCCTCAGCATTTCCCAAGAATCAAGCAGAGCAAATAAAATACGAACATGCCAAGGTAATCAATATCTCAGTCTCATAATAGCCACCATTGTTGGTCTATCATTTTGTTGAATGATTGCCAAGATGTTTTTTTAGGCCAGCTTCTCCAACAAAAACAAATTGTAAAACAACTAATAAAGATTACACAAAAGCGACCAACTAGAGATAGCATTGCCACTTTGAATGGCCACTCTAAAACATGCAGTGCCATATCCAAGTTTTTCGCTAATCACCTTCCACCACTGTGATAGTGATTTTCCAATGATAACAGAAAGTCTAGGTACAATGTGTAAAACGTCAGTTCAGTAACCCAAAAACTCTTGAAGCTTCCTGAAGGAACTTCTCCACTATAACCTTTATATATTAAAAAAACTCTTCAAGTTCAACTGAAGTCCAAGAAAAACTTCAAAACAGAAAATTAAAAGGAAAGAGAGGTCTCATGGTTAAAGATGGTAACAATTTTATAATCACAAAGAAATTTACAGTATATATGAGTTACAATGAGTATCCATACATGATTTTTAATACAAAGAAATATCTCCTTACAGAAAACCCAAAAATCCACTAGACTATTCACTTGTACACTTGATGATAAAAAGAAACATGAAGATTCATTGTTGAACTGGGTGGCATCTACTATTCCAAGATTAGTTTCTCAAAATGTGATTCCGTATAAAGTTGGGTTGGGAGTCCATGTTCTTTCCTGGGAGGACTTTTAAAGTAAAAACTTCTGATTTTACACAGAGCATTGTTTCAATTGGTGGGAGTCAATGGCGTTAAGAGGGATGGTGGTCTGGGTCTTCAATTACAAGGTCTGTCCAATTCATGACTCGCACATAATTAAAGTTCGTCTTCAGATTGATGGTTAAAAAAAAAGAGTTCATATTGGAGATGATATTTTATTTGCAAGAATGAGTGCTAAATTTTTTGGAAATACACCTCAAGAATTTTCTAAGTAATCTTTCTAAAGAAGCTCAGTTTTAATTAAAACATCCAGATCAGCATGTATTACTGGAATGGCCTTGCCCTTTCAAGGTGGAAGCACTTTGTTGGATGCAATTACAGAAAAGATCATCACTCTAGACAATGTAGACGAGATAATTATATCATCAGGCATGTCAAAAGAAGCACTCTTTGTAAGATAAAGATCAACTACTTGTTTATCCATTGCACCATAGTTCGAGAGTTATGGCGGAAGGTTTTTCTTATATTATATATGATTATAGTACCTCCATCCAGAAAAAAAAAAAAAATCCTTTGTTTCTTTAAAACAACACGAAGAATCTTGTTTAAGGCACTGGAACAAGCATAAGACAGGCATCTCAACAGACAAGTTTCTCATATGAGATCTTCATCAGTAAATTAAAATTACTAATGATACAGAACAAAAAGTATAAACTGCATTCTCTAGCAAGGTCAGCGTGTGTTCGAGCATGCCTCAAACAAGTCAGTCAATGGATCTTTCTTTGCATCTAATTGTCTCCTCCTCCTTGCATTTACTTGGGAGTCGTCAGAATCTGATTTGATCATGTAATGAGTTTTCTCCAGCACATCTTCTAGAAATAATTCATCTACAGGAAATGTATATCCCTGTACAACCATCCTGATAGAATAAGTACCAAAAAGTACAGATATATTACAATTAATTTTCTATGAACAACTTATAGTAGAAATTGTCAGTAAATTACCGGTATATGGATGGTTGGTGCATTCCCAAAATATTTGGAAAACAGATCTGCATTTATGGTGGCACTCATAAGAATAAGTCGCAAATCAGGACGCCGAGGAAGGAGGTCACGCAAAATTATTATGAGAAAGTCCTCATCCATGCCTCTTTCATGAATTTCATCCACCATTAAATGGCTAACACCAGCCAAACCAGGGTCTTGGACCTGTAATTTCAAATCCAGAGATGAGAATAGTTGTCAATGCAATTTTGTTATTTTACCAGGGAACACTACATTTTATTGTCTCTACCATTTGCCTTTTACAGGAATTATACATAATAGAGATAAAGTACTCCTTTTTTGGGAAATATAAAGACATATAACATTCATGTAAAGAATAAAAAAAGGTTTAGAGCATTGGAACTTGGAAACTCATTTTGAAGCAGATCCAGTTCCAAATTCACTCTCTCAAACCTTTATTCAATTTTTATATACACAGTAGGTGCATGGCATAGCATCGGTTCCTCATTCATAGTCATCTATAAAAAGGATCCAACAGGTCAATCAACACCCCACCCCTAGGGATGAAACTCAGGTTGGGTTTACACCAAACCAAACTGATCCTTGTTTTTTATATATGGACCTGACCCAACCCAAATTACCCAAGATATTAAAACAGACCCAAGCCGAAAAATAACCAAGAACCCAACCCAGAAACCGAGAAAGAAAGGGAGAGATCTAATCAGAGAGGAGGGGGGGAGGAGGGAAGGAGGGAGGGAGGGAGCAAGGGTGAGAGAGAGAGAGACTGGTGGTACCTGTTAGTGGAGAGGAGAGTTGTAACACCCCACCCCGATTTCCCGAGTGTGATATTGTTTGCTTTGGACCCACTTCTGCCAGCACGATTTTGTTTCTGGGCCTCGCCCACCAAGCCTAGCCCAAAAGGCGTCACACAAGGGAAAGGCATGCCCCCTCTTTTGAATCCCACATCACCCAAGTCCACAACCGAGGTGGGACTTTGGGTGGGTGGGTTTACAATCCACCCTCCTTAAGACCAGAGCCGTCACTTGCTCTGTCACGTCACGCTGATAGGGGTCTACAGAGGCAACACATCACACAAGTAGAGGGCCCACACAAGTAGACATGTGCCTACCACCTTAGGTTCCAGGACCCCTTGGTACGTCTTGCACCTTGACTACTATGATTGTGGCAATCCATAGTTCCACCTTCTGATCACACTAATAGTGTAATGACCCGACCCGATATTTCGGAGTTTTGGGGTCTTGGTAGCAGTGGGGAAAGTGTGGGCCCCGTGTTGGGTCCTGGTTTGCCCGATTTTGAGTTCGGACACTTGAAGGGCACTTTGGTAATTTTGAATCATTGAATATTTTACCATGTAAAAAGTTTAAAAATCACACGTTATCTTCCTCGATGTTCGACGTTTGATTTTTAATGAGTTTTAATTTATTTATTTAATTTTGGAAAATTTAAGATTTTTATTTAAAAAAAAAAAAAACCCCAAACCCTAAACCTAACCCCCTCCCTTAAAGTCTCATTTTCGGCAGCACTGTAGCGCATAGCTACAGTGCCGCTGCAGCCAACCCACCTGCTTCTTCTCCTTTCTTCTTTCATCTCCTTCTTACAAAAACCCTAAAATCTCTAACCCTAGCCGCCGCCGCCGCCCCATGTCTCTTTCTCTCTCTCCACCTCTCGGCCCTTTCTTCTTCATCTCTTCCGTCCCTCTCCTTCTCTTCTCTCCAGCCTTGATTCGAGATCAACTCGAGCTGCAACCACCTAGCCCCGCTCGGATTTGCCCCTCCTGCCCTTTGCCGCCGCCGAATATTAGTTCTCCATCAGGTATCCCCTTCGATCTCCTCTCCCTTCTTTCCTTCCTTCTTTCATTTTCCTATTCCTTCATTTTCCCTTGATTTCCCTCTTTTTCCATTCTTTTCCCCCTTTTCCCTGTTTGGCTGCTGAGTCAACTCAGTCGACACTGAGTTGACTCAGCTGGGTTCAATCTTGGCACCCCACGCCTAGGCCCGACTCGGCCAGTCAGGCCCAGACCCAACTGGCCCAGCTCGAATTCTGGCTCGGCCCAGTTTGGCCCGGCCCGTTTCGACCCAGTTTCGGGCCCGGCCCAATTTCAAACCCAGTTTCCAATCTTGGGCTCAGTTTCGAGCCCGGACCAATTCTGGACCCAGATTTCAGTTTCGGGCCCACTTCAGTCCGATTTGGACCCAACTCGTTTTCGGGCCCGTTTGTAGTCCAGACTTAGTTTGACCCGTTTTGCCCGGTTACTTATCCTTATGTTCTCGTTTCAACAGACTGGGCCCCTTCAACTCCCCGGACTCGTTTTCTCGCATTGGATTTCAAGGACACACACAGGTGAGGGAACTCATCATCGCTTTTAGCATGCATCTATGCATCTTACTTCTCTATCAAATGTGCGGATACGGAATACGGCGAATGGGGGTCATCGGTGTTATGAGCCACTCGGCAAGGGAACTATTGATACCATTATGTGGCGGGCCTCCATCCGGGTGTATTCGTATCCGATGCCGCAGAGGCATATATGAATTGATTGATTGATGTCATAATTGATTGATTGTGTGGCGACATGATCAGAGTTTATTTTGGTTAATAATACGTTAAGATGTCAGCATGTGAATATGTGATATGTGGTGGTATATGTTTGATCATAGTGTGATGTAATCTGGTGATAAAATGTCATACGACTATATGATGATTAGTTTGGACTGCTAGACATTGTAACATGCTTGGATGTTAACATGCCAACTCGTGATAGATAATAATATATATGCATCTGATTATTATACAATGAACTATGTTAATAGTATGTGTAGCAATATTCGTGCATGCATATAGCTAGCATATGTGGGATGCCGGTGAGGCATGGGTACTAGGCTACATCAGGATCTAGAGACTCCCCCTAGCTTGTCAGGTAGTTAGGGTGCGGATGTTATGTGGGACCGCACAGTGGACGCGTGGTTGGGATTCAGACTCCCTTGTGATTGGAAATGGGTAGTCGTAACCCCTTGCGTGGATCAAATGGTCGGTCCATCTTGTATTTCCCGGACGTACCTATGAGAGGGGCGTAAACTGATTTAGAGAACAAGGTGCCTTGGAGTCCCAGATAAGGACTAATTGGGAAGTAATTATGTTAACCCTAGATAGACCATCAGGCTGAATGTTGGTTCACCCAAGATAACCTTAGAAGCCCCTTGCGGTTCCGATACCCGAATGTGTGACGGGTGAGGTGATCCCTAGATGACCGAGTAGGCTGAGGAGGTGCTTGCCTAGGTCGAGGGACGGAGCGGTGAGGGACAGCTCCCGCCAATATGCTTTGTGGTCCCTGGATGACCGAGTAGGTTGAGGAGGTGCTCGCCTAGGTCGAGGGACGAGCGGTGAGGGACAGCTCCCGCTGGTATAGTTGTGATTCCCTGTATGACCGAGTAAGCTGAGGAGGCGCTCGCCTAGGTCGAGGGACGATGCGGTGAGGGACAGCTCCCGCTGGTATGGTTTGTGATTCCCTGGATGACCGAGTAGGTTGAAGAGGCGCTCGCCTAAGTCGAGGGACGATGCGGTGAGGGACAGCTCCCGCTGGTATGGTTTGTGATTCCCTGGATGACCGAGTAGGCTGAGGAGGCGCTCGCCTAAGTCGAGGGACGATGCGGTGAGGGATAGCTCCCGCTGGTATGGTTTGTGATTCCCTCGATGACCGAGTAGGCTGAGGAGGCGCTCACCTAGGTCGAGGGACGATGCGGTGAGGGATAGCTCCCGCTGGTATGGTTTGTGATTCCCTGGATGACCGAGTAGGCTGAGGAGGCGCTCGCCTAGGTCGATGGACGATGCGGTGAGGGACAGCTCCCGCTGGTATGGTTTGTAATTCCCCGGATGACCGAGTAGGCTGAGGATGTGCTCGCCCGCTCATTGATCGAGGAATGGTGCGATGTGATGTGATGAGATATTCCAGGCTAGGACACCTGTATGGTGGGGACAGCCTGTGGTAGTGTGTTTACCCGCGGTTATGGTATTGGGGTTCATTGTTGAGACTTGTGTTGTGGGTGTTGACTCACCAGGAATTTATGGGCGTCTAACGAGTGAGTTCGGCCGGCTCACTCGGTAGAAGACATATAGAATTCTGTGAGAGGTGGGATACACCAGTCGTGTGGAGACCAGCATATAGGGTCCGAGATTATAGGTTTGACCATCGACACTCTGGTGCTTAGTTGATGAAACCATAGATGAGTCTGGTTGGCAGTTCGTTGAGGACTGGTGAGGTGGTTACTCCAGTGTGGTAATCAGTTTGGGATTCTAGTGAGTCCGACTCTTGGGTTGGTCGTGGTATGCGTGCGGGTTGTCATGAGAGGGTCATATGTCTAGTTGAGGACTAGAGATCCCGATCTGGCGGAGAATCAGTCTGCGTACCCGTGGATGGGTGGACTGTTGCGGTTGGGTACATAAGGGAGTTGTATTGCGTTGGTTAGAGGATGTTTTAGAGACCCGGCTGACGTGGGCCCTGTGCTAGGGGTAGGGCATACGTTTGCATGGTCATGCATGTAGGCATCTTAGACATTGTTGTGTTCATATGATTATATGTCATGTATGCTTGGTGACATATGGTGCATGTGTTACCCTCACTGGGCATGTAGAGCTCACCCCTTGCCTCACAAGTACTTCATAGAGGAAGGGCCGGCGGGACCCTCAATCGAACATTGGGCGTAGAGCTGCAGCTTTGTACTTGTCTTGGTTTCATTTTGTATTTGAGGACCTGTTAATATATTTGAGATATATGTACTTTTCACTGAGTCGGATGAATGTAATAATGGGTTGATGCTATAATTTGAAATTTATAATTGATGCTTACGGTTTTTGGTTTATTGGTGGATTACTTTGGTTAGTGTGGGTTGCGGGAGCGGTGTCTCCCATTGGAAAAAAAAAAAAAGAGTATCCGAAATTGTATTGGATTGATTTTAGGAGCTTTTATCAGTTTTAACGTGCCCGTAGCGGGACGGGTCATTACAAATAGATGGTATTATTTTGAATATAAAAATAAATTTTACGTCATGGTGTCATTGAACGGGTTCATTTATTATGGGGACTATTATTCTGATATATCAGATGGGTAAGGAATATGACAGAGTACCCTTAGCGCTTTAAGGTGTTATGGAAGGAATCAGAGACTGCAACATAATCACTGCTTCTTTCCTCCACACTAGAGTGAAATCATACTGAGGCAGAATAAACTTGTTCCTTGTTCAAGTTTCAAAATCTGTACTTCTTCCTTACTTAATTACTTCACAAGATATCAAGTAGACGAAAGATATATCTTCAATAAAATAAATAGCAGAAGGAGCAGAGTGTGAACAACTTATTACCAGCTGTCTTAATAGTACTCCAGTTGTGCAAAAAAGAAGTTTTGTTTGTGCTGATCGTTTAGCTTCCAAACGAATCTGATAACCAACTGTTTCTCCAAGTTTCTCACCCATTTCAGAAGAAATCCGTGCAGCAACGGATATGGCAGATATACGACGAGGTTGTGTGCAAATTATATTACATTGTGCCCCACGAAGGCATGAAATTTCTTCTTCTAATATAAATTGGGGTAACTGCGTAGTTTTACCACAGCCTGTCTCTCCTGAAACTACCAACACCTGCATGGCAAAACCAAGCCAATGAGAGAGTTGAAAGTTCATCCACAATGTATCTCAATTCTCAACAATAATGTGCCAATGATCAATGAATGGTTACCAAAAGATAAAACAAAGAAATATAAAATATTTTTTGACAAATAAGATGAACAAAGAATATATATTTTTTTTTTGAGGAAGTAAGATAAAACAAAGAAATGCTGACAATATATTTGTGTTAGAGGTTAAGATAATAGAAATTGTAAGTTAGAATTATATAACGATGATTTATCAACAAATGGAATGAGGTTTCAGTGATAGATGATGATGTTTATAGATTTCAATTTCACAATTTTATATAGCAGCCTTATAATTTTAAAATTTGATTCAATTTTCAAATACACTGATGAAGCAACGATCTACTCAGAGAGAGGACAGCATTGGTTACCAAGAATTTTATATCCATGCATAAAGCACAGGCCTGGCCTGACTGCCCTGGTCTATTGAATTTATTCTTTACTATGGCATATCATGATATGTTGTACCCTACCATTCACAAATCAGACAATCCCAGCCATGGCCTCAAGTACTTTGACAGTTGACTCTTCAAAAGGATGCAAGAAAAAAGATCAATCGAAAAGAAGTTGACACTCAGATAGCAGAGAGTCTTCCAAATGCTGGCCAGTCATCCACCGATGTGACATTGGCATGAACAGCCATGGAAGGGCCAGCTAGTGAACATAGAAAATAACTAAGACATTTATTATCCTTTTTCCCTATGCTTGGGTTCAAACATACTAGACCTGATTCTCTGCCACAGCTTTCAAAATTTCTGCTTTCACTTTGTATGCTGGCAACCGTTCCCTGAAAAACTGCATCTCTTTGGAACAATTTGCCTGCAAGAAATCATAAAGTGTCACATGGACAATCAATGTGCCTCTGACTTACCGTCAGAAAGTTTGAAAACTTCCTCATTGCATCATGTACTAATATGCAACTGGATTAATGTAGGATGTTAAAAAAATAAAAATAAATAAATAAACGATAATGATAATGAACGACAAGAGCCAGAATCAAGTGTACATCACACCTTCATTGCTTGCTGTCTGTCTCTAAGTTCAACACTGTATTTTTCTTTGGCAGAATCATCCACCAACATGAAACCTCTTTTAGCTACTGCCGATGCAGTAGGTAAAGATGGTTTGACCATTTGATTTTGCATACTAGAGGAACCATTGACAGGAAATGATCCTCTTGAACTGGCCAAAAGATTCTCTACTCTTCTCTCTGTCTCTGTAGACATCCTAATCTGCATAGAGGTCAGATGACAATATGAATTTGTTGATTTGGTGGAGAAAATAGAAGAGAGAAAACAAGAATGAAACTGATTGGCATAGCATACAACATTTCTCACCTCTTTTTGTGTTGATCCATGTCGCTCATCAAGATCTGCCCGGTAATTTGGCAGAGGCACTTCACTGATAACAAGTGTCTTTCCCTTGTTATAAGCATGGCTTTCTTACACAAAGCACGAACCAGTAAAAAAAGTTCAGCTCGATTTACTCTAGAATAACAGTTATCAATAAAACATAGCAACTACACCACTTAATCAACAGTTGAAGCAGATGCTTAAGTCCACTAGATCAATAAAATTTGGGAGGGTTATGTTTTTCTATTTTGGCAGGCTTCTGTTGGCCTGCTTCTTGTCTTTTTTGTCTCTCTCTTTTAATTTAATGAAGTTGTCTTTCAAAAAAAAACTATGAATGCTTGGCCAAAAAGCTTGTTCAGTAAGGGAAAGAGGTGCTAAACCAAACACATACAAGTAAAGTCCAAGTTGGTTAGCCATATCCGCCAAAGTTTGTTGCCCTTCCCGTCCATAGTTTCCCTTAACTATCAACTCCTGTTGACCTCCTTCTTTCATTTGTTGCATCTTACTCCACCACTCACTTTCATCAAGTACTTCTACCTGGTTTTTTTAAATTAAAAAAAAAATGCAAGGAAAACAAGTTAATTTATCTACAAAAGATAAAAAAGTACAGGTCATGAACCTAAAGTAGCTAATAAAAGATAATAAAACATCTTATTGACATGCTATTTTAGTTAAACAAAAAATAGCTTTATCAAGTGTCGCAAGACACACAAGGATATAGACATCCATGGAAAGCAAAAGTTTATAAGTGAATCAAAGATCATAACTTGGAGCTTCTCCAAAATTCAAACCTAATTACAGTGGAGAAAAATATTTTCATTTTAGCTGCTAATGTTCAATAACCATTTGTCTCTTTCAATAAAGAGGGGAAAAAACACAAATAACCATTTCTATTCATACTAAAACAAGACCCAAGACATAGTTGGTTGACCTTAGGAGAAACACATGCTTGGAGACTTCATGAATATTATTGTTGTTGTTGGTCATTGATTGCTAGCATGCACTACTTGCCATGCCATGTCATATGTCACTCAAACCACTGAAGCCAAGCCAAATCCATGCTTGTAGCCTTGCTATGCTTCTCTGAATGGGCCAGAACGGAACATGCTTGTAAGTGTACTATTATTTTCATGAGTCATAGATCATTACCGAATCCATTATCCTTTGGGCCTATCCTCTAAGACAAATAAGCTTTTCTTGAACCTTTCTTCTTCTTTAGTTACATTATCACAATTTTGGGGGGAAAAAATCAGTGTTTATCCCATCTGTAAGGATCAATTTTTTGAGTTCCACTCCTCCATTTAAACTATGAAAAATAAAAAATACATTTTATGTCATGCACAAGCTATGAAATTTATGAAGGTTAGCAACAAATACATAATTAAATCAGCGACATTCCTATGCCATGTGTTTTACTAAAATGATCTCATCCAACAAGACACTCCCACATCAATAAGGACATGAGACATGTTTCACACCCTCACTACTTCTCTAAGTTATCTGTTAAAATCTAATAGTTACGTATTTTTCACTTCGCAATGAATGTTTACACAGGTGTATCTATTTATACCAAGAAATACAATCTACCATATCATTTCTCCATCGGGCCGCTTGGGAAAAAAAAAACATTTCCATTAGAAATTTCAACATTTTCCTAAGACAGCTTTGGTAGACAAATACTCAGATGATTTTGGTAGAGATTCATAAAAGATTCTCTTACAGCGAGACAAGGCATGTTTCTGAGCATATGATGGTGTATATTCTAATAGAACAAAAATTAGCTTTACTGAACTCTCTTAACATCCTGTTTGATATAGAGCTATAATTCTGAACCTTTAACAGAACAAATACATGGTAGAGCTGATATGTGCTTCATTTGAATATCACCACCGTTTACGACGGTGGGAGGTTCCTCTGCCCCGACACAAGAAGCAAAATACAAAGATAGATAGATAAAGAAAGAAAGAGAACCTCGGCAGCCTTCTGTCGAAGACGCTCGGCTCTCCAGACAGGGTCCCACCATCTCTGCTCCGCCGCCACGACCTCGACCTCCTCCTCCTCCACCACCTCTTCCGCCTCCCCTGGGGGCTCTCCTGCCCCCGCCGGCATTGGAATATCGGTGTCCGCGTCCAAACATGGCGTTCTGAAAGCGATACCTGAGCGGGACTAGGGATCTTTTCCCACAAAAGCAAATGCCGTTGCTATTGCTGATTCTGCAGCTCAATGCATATGAGAAGAAGGTTCATTGATCTGACTGAGATCGATGCAAGCGATCGGAGACTGCGGACGGCGTGATATTTCCAATATTGAATTTTACATTTATTATATTTCTAAACTTAAATAAAAAATTATAAATAATATAATTCGAAAAAAAATATGATTTAGTTATTATAATTTTATAAAATGATTCATGACAAATTTTAAAAAAAACTTCTATTAATTAAATTTTGAAATTCTAAAATCATAGTTCACTTTTATCTGCTCATTACCTTACTTATATTTTATATATATCATTTAAAAATATATAGTCTACTTCTAACTTTAAATTAAAAAAAAAAAAATCTTCAAAGCATTGTGCCCTTATCCCTAGGTGGCCCATTGTATGATATAGGGGATTATTCTTCCTTAGAGTTTTCATAGGACTTACTAGCAACTTATTTATTTAATATAGGGATTTTAATTTTGAATTTACTTATTAAATTTAGATATTTAAAATTATTTCAATTTAAAATATTAATTTGATTGATTTAGTCATTTTGTAATTAAATAAAATCTTTTCAATTATCCTTTACCATCAAATGAGAATATAATACACACATGAGTGTAATTCAAGTAGTTGCCTCTCGTTTTAGGAAGCGGGAGTTGCATGTTCGAGTCCCAATCACCTAACCTTGGTGTGCCTTAAGGGTAGTCGGCTCACCTGTGGGAGTTTTACTATAGATATCTCACAGTTTCTCACACGTAAATTAAAAAAAAAAAATGAAAATACAATACAAAGAGTTTACACCTAATAATAGGATGGGCAGGTGGGTGAGTGAGGTGGAGGGTTTGTTCTTCAAGTGGATTTAGATCTAACTCGTCTCTATTAAGTTCAAGCCCATTTTTATATTCCCAGTTTATAAGATTTTTTTTTAAGCCTAAAACATCATTTAGACGGACTAAAAGCTGTGTAAATATATATAATTAGAAGTAAGAGTTTTGAGTTCGATTTTATAACATTTTAAAGAGTCATTTTCCGTAGAATTACTCGGTATGTATTGATAGAAAGGCTTATACATGCTCTAATAATTAGTCGGATGCTTCAAGACCTCGATCTTAAAAAAATACACTTGGATAAGTTTATTGATCAATCTTATATTTCAAATAAATAAAGTGTAAAAGTACATTATAGTCCATTTTTTTTTTTAGATTGAGATATCCAAACATCTCACTTGATTAATATTTGGAGATATGTAAACCTCTCAATCACCACACGCCATATACATAACGGAGAAAATATGACAATTCTATCATCTTAAGGCAACAATATAATTGGTGTGAAGCAACCACTTTGTCAAGAGATGTTGTGAGAAATTATTAGTAAATCACTCTTTCATCATTTCATTTGTTAAAAAAACTTATTTTTAAATACCAACATGTAAAATTGTGTCAGATCCATAAACATTAAAGTTTAATCATAAACCTCTTTTTGATTTCTTAATGTTGTACTACATGATTTTTTTTTTTTTTCAAATAATTATAAGAAAAGGTGTACTAAATCCAATCTTATAAATGTGATTGCATTGCACCTTACCTCTCTATGTCATACAAGCCTTCTCTCAACCATTTAAAGCAAGCTTTCTAAAAATAAAGTCTCTCATAAGCTCTCTCTCATATTTAGTAAGTAACCAATTTAGGACTTTAAAATTCTCATGTAGAAATGCTAAGTCGTAAAATGAATTCAATTCAGTTTAATAAGAAACTCTCCTTGAATATCAAACCGCAACCCATAGGTCACAACGGTTTAATTAAATAAACCATGGCCCATGACCCCCGGTTCACATCAGTTAAAAACAATTTCAGAAAAATAAAAAATTAATATTATTTGCCTCATGGATTATGGCCCAGTCCAGGGGTCGAAATATCGGCTGATACATATCGTATCGGTCGATATATATCGGTTTTGGAGAGCCGAATATCGGCCTATATTATATCGGTTCGGCCGATATTCACAATATCGGCCGTATCAAAATATCGGCTGTTTTTAAAAAAAAAGAGGAGGAGAGAGAAAAAATTTCAGCCGATAACATTTTTTAAACCCCTGGCCCAGCCTTTTAAAAACCCGTCCAAGTATCCTAACCCATGGGTAAAAAATCACTTTGATATCGACATCTTGGCCAATCTCGAGCAATCTCTCTCTTCTATTTTTTTTTTTATATATATCGGCCGATATCTCGTCCTTACAATCGATACAATGCGTATCGATCAAAATATCTCGATTTTACCCTGACTAACACAAACCAGGGGTACAGATATCGACCGATACGAAACGTACAGATATCGACCGATACGAAACGTATCGGCCGATATCATTCGGTTTTTAAGAGCCGAATAAAAACAGCCGATACATATTGTATCGGCCGTATAGCAATCATATCGGCCGATATGGCCGATAACTCGCTGAATTATATCGGTCCGACATCGACCGATATGATTAATATTGGTATTAAAAAAAAAAAATCAAAACAGTGATAGGCTCGGGTCAAAATATCAGCCGATATCGGCCCAATATCTACCGATATTTATATTTTCAATTTAAAAAAAAACAGTTTCTTTTTTGGTTTTTTATATTTTTTTAATTTAAAAAAATAAAATAATAAAATAATACCGATATTTAAAAAAAAAAAAAAAACAACAACAGGAGAGAGAATCATATCATTCGATAATTCATATAAGATGATATTTATAAATCCGGCCGGGTCATTTTTTTCACCTACCGAAACAGCTCAGACACCTTCCCATTTTTTAGCACTTACAAATGTTAGAATCGTGCTTGAGACTCTTGCAGTCTTCGACTTCTCCGGTCATTCTCATTTATCAAGTCTCAAGGCTATGGTATATAGAAATTACTATAAAAATGGTGGCAATTTTAGAAGATTTTTTTTTTTAAATGGTGGCAATTTTAGAAGTTTTTTTTTTTTTACCGTCACCAAGTTGACACTTAAGGAAAGAAAGGTCCACTGAATGAGATTAGATGTTTTAGTAGTTCTCTTTCTTTATGCATATTTAATAGTCTGATTTTCATAACACATTTTAATAATTAAATATATTTTTATTTTTTACCAATAATAATAAAAGTTAAGAAATTTTGTGCACCCGAGTAACACGTTGACCCACTCTCACGGCTATGCCCATTCAATTTTCGAACCTTTATTGATGACACGTGTAGAGAAATTTCTCATATTTGTCCACGTGTGGTAAGATGTTGCCCTGCCGATGGAGGTTGAACTTTTGGAATTAAAGTGTCCACACTATAAGAAAAAAAAGTGACAAGGATTTATGAACTTCTCACTTTATTCACATCTGTTCTTATGATTTTTTTTTAAAATTAAATATTTAAGATTATTTTTTAGTGAATCGGTGCACAAATTTGAATTTAAAGTAGAAATGAAATCAGCTCACTTTCATTTTATCTAGATGAGACTATTTTTTTCATATAAAATAACAAATCGGCTCACTGACATTCTTTTAAATCGTACTACACAAGTGTAGAATAAAGTGGAAAATTTACAAAAATCGATGTCTCATAAAAAATTTTATCTGTTTTAGGATGGCCACTCTAGAACAGTAGAAATATTGCAGATCTAATTAAAAAATTGAATGAAACAAGTTTAGTTCTAATATCACATTTCATTATAATATGTTTCGGCTAAATCACCCTGTTGACCCTATTTATTTTGCTGTTTTGTTATACATATATTTATTATTATTATTATTATTACATATATATATATATATATATATAATATATATATAATCTAATGTTACAATTGAAAAATAAATTTTATGATATACAATTTAAAGAAAGTTATGCCTAAATTTTAATTTATAATCAATGACACATAATTATTTTCATTACTCATATTAAGTGGTTAGAAATTGAATTTTGCTGAATTTTGATCTAATGTAGTTTATGAAGTATATATTCAATTCATATAATTTATTGGGGTATGACAAAAATTTGAAATAAATAAATAAAGTAGACATAGCGTACCTATGTGTTTTAAGTTTTAACATTTAATTTTAAATAAAAAGTGAATTCAAGTTTATTTATTAAATAATTTTTATTTTTTCTAATTTAATTTGTATTTAATTCTTACTAGAGTAAAATTCAATCATTCTTAAATTAATAAATGAGATTACAAATTAAGTATCTATTTAATGATAATTTATTTTTTATTTATCTAAATTAATAATACAAATATAAGTAATTAATTCATATTATATTATATTTATAGTTTTTTTATAGTTTGAAATGGAATACAAAAATCGTTAGAGCGGCGCATTATTATATTATAGTGACAAAAATGAAATAAATTTTAAAATAGATAAGACAACTATAATTAAAAATAAAAGTTATGATATATTTATTTACAGGAACGTGTTTTGTAAGATGAAATTCTGTGTTCGATTTTCATTTCATCTAAAAAGATTATTCTTTATAGAATTATTTAGTGTACACATAGAGACTTTCACATATTTAAAAATTAATTGGATACTCTAAAAGAACTGTCTTAATTATAAAAATATTTTAATGAAGACATTTAAAGGCAAACGATCTTCACACGGGTATTTTGTGTATGCATACACGAGTTTTACCGTGATGTCCAATTTACCCTCTAGCTGTCATACCGAAGAAAAAAAAAGTCAAAATTCATGAACAATACAAATCGACTCGCCGAAATTTGAAGTCGGTTCACCAAAATTCATGAACAGTGCAAATCGGCTCACTGAAATTTCAAGTCGGCTCACGAAAATTCATGAACAGTACAAATCGGCTCATCGAAATTTTAAGTCGGCTAGTCAAAATTTATGAACAATGTAAATTGGCTTACCAAAATTTCAAGTCGACTCGCCAAAAATTATTAATAGTGCAAATTGACTCACCAAAATTATAAGTCTTGTCAAAATTCATAACTAGTGTAAATTAGTTCACCGAAATTACAAATCAACTCATCAAAATTCACATAAATAATAAAAATAGCCTATCAAAATTTGATGGTTCATGAGAGATAAAATCAAGAATAAAATAAAATCCTTGCCTGTAAAACAAATGTCCAGCGTAGAATCGCTGTCCTTAAAAATTGTCAACGGTGAACCCAGTTCGTACGTTTTAAACATTCCTACTGAATTTCACCTGGTTTTGAAACTGTAAATCTCATCATGACTGTCTGTCTATCAATCATTAAGCCGACGTACTCATACGTAAGAAGCTTAGGTGCATTTAATCAAGGATTCAAGCAGTCGTCTTCCCAAAGACAGAGAAGATCTCAATCGGTCATGGATTTTTTGGACGACTCATGCTCAAGCAACAAATTACGGAAAGGTCTCCATTGGTACACTGGGATTGGGGAATGTCAGAAAATATTATCAAAGTATTTTATAAAATACGCCGATATTATATATCTCTATCGGCTAATATTTTGATAAGATAATTTGGTCAAATATCAGTTAATATTTATCAAATTTATTTTAAAAAATAAATAAATATTGACTGTGGATCCAGGCAATATCTTGATCGATATTTGTTTGTATTGGTTGAAAATCGACTGATATTTACAGTTTTCATTTTTCTTAAATTAATTTTTTTTTAAAAAAAGAACCATTGATATTCTAATTTTTTTAGGAGAGAGAAATGAATTTAATGGATATCGAGATCTCGGTCCGACCAATATTTACACTCCTTATATATATATATATTGATAATTATCACTTATATTTTATACATAAACCTTTTAAATATACTCAAATTAATGTAGCTGATGGTGACATAAAAAAACTTAAAAAGCATATTTTTAATTTAAAATGTTTAAACATAGCTTTATTGATTAAAATAAATTATATTATCTATCTTTGGTATCTATCAAATAAAATAATTATAATTAAATAAAAATTTTCACATAAATTATATTATTTATAAAATTTATAAAATATTCTATGTACAATTTCATAAATGAAAATCAATAGCTCAATCATCGTTCAGTTACTTTTATGAACCAATTTTTTTCCTCTGTAAAGTGTAAATCATTAGAAGCACGTGTACAGTTCGCATTCGTTCGTTGCTTTGCAACGAATCCGTTTTCGTTGGATTAGCATTTTTCTGGATTTCTTGATATTTCGACAGCTGGGTCCCTTACCTTTTCATGTATGGCCCCCACTGCAAATCGTGTCATCGACATGAAATTAGCCTGCTGAAGAACTTTCAACGCTCTGATCCTCCGTTGAAGATCGAAATCTCTTACTTTAAAAACGGGGAAAATTTCAAAACCAGAAATCTAAGTTCTTTCGTTCTTCATTTTCCAGGATTCCTGGGAAAATCAAGAAAATCAAATCATGTATTGGACAAGGTGCATAATCCGAGCCTTCTCTATGAACAGCTCCAGACCAACCAATGCAAGAGCACTGAAACCATTTCAGCTCTTCCCATTTTCGTCCCGTTTCAGTTCTACACTGTCTCCTCTCCCATCGGGTCTCGAACCCACAAAGCCCAATGAGAAGCCGAGGGTTGTGGTGATGGGCTCGGGATGGGCTGGTTGCCGTATGATGAAGGGCATTGACACGAACATCTACGATGTGGTCTGCGTCTCCCCTCGCAACCACATGGTTTTCACCCCTCTCTTGGCCTCCACATGTGTTGGGACTCTTGAATTCCGCTCTGTTGCAGAACCCATTGTAAGGATCCAGCCCGCCATCTCTCGGTCGCCTGGTTCTTATTTCTTTCTTGCTCACTGCACCGGCGTTGATGCCGATAATCACGTGGTAAAACTCTATTCCTCTCTTTCTTGCTAGGCCACTTTCGTTGGTGACAACTGAATTGTAGTTCACTGCATGGATTTAGAATTACTGATGTAGGATTTTACACAGTTCTGTACCATGTCTGTGTGTATGTGTTTTTTTTTTTAATATCAACACTGTTTTATTTTAATATCAACCTGTAGTTGGCTTTTAGTTCTTTGCCTAAATTTAGATGCCCCTTATCATGCCAATGTGCTACAGTGCAACATTGATGTAGAATTCAAGTCGATGTGAATAATCATGTGGTAGGCAATTCTCTCTCTGTCTCTCTGTCTGTCTGTCTGTCTGTCTCTCTCTCCCTCTCTCTCATAGGACCATACTTGATTTCTTTTTTGGACCCATAAATTGAATTGTACTTCACTGTATGAATTGAGATAATACCTTCATCTTCCCAATGTTCAGAGATTTGACATTGATGTAGAATTTGCATTCACACTGTTAACACTGTGGTTTAATACTCTCCTCTCTGTTTTTTGGTTTTAGCAATCGGTTTCTGTTGATGGTGATTGAATATTTTAACATTGTATGGATTGACATACTCTCCCAATGCATGGAGGTGCAACACCGATGTTGATTTCGCATTGGAAGGAGATGATTGAAACCACAGTTACCTATACCACATCCCGTAGTGTTCCACGGTATGGGTCATTGTGATCCAGATCTCAGGTCAGTCCACATAGGATTGCAAGATGGTGGCAATCCTGCAAATTTTGGTTCATCATATAAAACACAAAATCATGATCTGGAAACAATTGATTCTCTACCACCTTTGAAAAAAAAAAAAAAATTGATTCTCTAACCTGAAAGGTTAGAATCTCTATGATTTCCAACTTGAAGTATGTGATGTTCACAATGCTGTCAAAACTCAAAACAGGGCAATTAGAAGAGAACCAAAGGGAGGAAGGTGTAGAGACTTTGCCTCAATGCACAGAGCCAGAGCACGTCTTTCAATGAACAAGCCACCTAATCTGAATGACTAATGTTTTCCATAATATGCTACCTACTGCACATAAATATTGATATATGGGTCTATTATAAGGTAGTCAGCACTAATGTCAAAGAGGTTATACATGGATGATGTGGTTAAATGTTAACTTGCCTTTAGCATGCAATTAATAGTTTTAGATATATCAAAATTTGAGAAGAAAAAAAAGAACTGTTTCAAGTTAATTTTTTTGGAGAGATAAAAAGAACAAATTGTGAAATACAACCGTTTCAGATTAGAAAGTTAGAGATTCCAATGAGGTTGATCTCTTAACCTTTGAGAAAGATATAATTCCTTCTTGCATTTAATGGGGTTAGTAAGCCATATAACTTTCCAATTTTTTCTTTCCGAACTCCAAATGGTAATCTTGTTGAGGCATTTAAAACAAAAAAGGAGAGAGCTTTGAATTTGTGCAATATTCATTTATTTATATATTAATTGTGTATAAGTGCCAGGTAATAATTTATTTTCTACTCCTCACCAAAGATAGGCCTTCTTATGCCATATAAAGCTTTTAAGGTCTGTGGTCTAATTGATCCAAGGCGTGTGGACCAAGCAACATCATGGTTAGCAAATCAAATGATCTTAAAAGGAAAATAATCTCACCCCACCTTAGTGAACCGGGATCTTTACTATGACATAGAATTGTTATCCACAAACTGCAAATTGTAAATAGTGATCTAATAACTTGTGCAATCTCAATTGAAACTATAACCATAATTCCATCAAAACCCAGTGGAACAAATTACAAAGAAGATAATAGGATATGTATGCCCCAATTGCTTCAACTAGATATAACATTAATTGTTGTTTTAATGCTTTAGAAGTTATAAATAGAAGATCATTGAAGTTTGTGTGCTTTTAATGGTTAGAATCTATTTAATTGTGTGTTAATAAGCTCAAGGGATGATTCAATAAGGTTCACTTGAGAAGTCTCCCTAGAGTTTTCAAACACGTACATATAGATGAATTCTGTTGAATTTTGAGGCACTCATGTAGGTGTTATACTGAAATTTTCCTCTTACATCCATATGGGTGTTATACTAAAATTTTCTTTTGCATCCAGATACACTCTGAGACTGTGACTGATGGATCCAATTCAAACGCCGAAGAGCCTTGGCCATTTAAAGTTTCATACGATAAGTTAGTCATTGCATCAGGATCTGAGGCCTCAACTTTTGGAATCCATGGTGTGAAAGAGAATGCAATATTTCTTCGCGAAGTTTCACATGCTCAGGAGATCCGTAGAAAGCTTCTCTTAAATTTAATGTTGTCTGATGTGCCTGGTATGTTAGAGGTTTTGATGAGTGCATAGTTGATTTTTTACTAGTTTAGTGAGTTTTGCAGCGTCTAACCTGTTAGGCCTGTTTGGCAGAGATTCCAGTAGGATTTATAATCCCTAAATTTTTAATGGAACTCTAATAATTCTAGTATTTAAGAACTCCTGCGTAGACCATTTTATGTTTGGTAGCCTTTAATTATTAGCTGGAATATAAGAACTCTATAATCGAAGTAGTGTAGGTTTTGAAATTCCAAAATTAACACATTAAAATGAGAATTTATAAATCCCATGGAATTAGAATTTCATGGGATCTCATAATGTGCACCCTAGAATTCTATTTCACCAATGTGGAATTCTGGGGTGGGAACTATGAAATCCCTGTATTTCGCATTTTCCAACTCCACCCAATAATGCCAATCTGCCAAGGAGGCCCTTCGTCTCATTTGGGATGTTGACATGTAGTAATTATACTCTACCATGTTCCAGCATGGTCTTATTTTATTTTTGTTTAGAAGATAACTTTTTCCCCTGGAGCAATTGCTTTTGTGATTATCAGTTCCATTATTTAGTTGTTATCGTAAAGCTTTTGCTGAACTCATGCCTTCAAGTAATCAATATGAAAAATAAAACGATGTGACATGCTTGGATGCGGTATTTCAGAATTCATTAGTTGAAAACAATCATGTTTCCCATCTAGTTCTAAATGGAAGTATTGCACAGAAACAAAGCTTTAACTCAGACCCACCTTGTGATACTCACCTATTTAGTTATGGTTAGATAAGAGGGGCTTTAATAGGTAGCATTTTGGCAAAAAATCAGGTTGATTTGGTGACTATAACTGTATCATTGGTGAAGGGTAGGATCGGGTTTAACACCTACCTATGCGTCTATACTAAAAGAAAGTAGAATTCCGCAAGTTTGGCTCGAATTCAATACAAATCCAAGAAAACCTGAACTCAAAGAATTCTAAGTCTGACAAAATCCTTGGATTGACTTCGACAAAATAACGTCACTCGATCCTTCACCCTGGTTGTATGGGCAAACAGAGTTTCAAATGGATAAACTAAAACCTTCTCACCGGAAGAATGGAATAAGATCAAGACTTCCTCATGCAAAATTAACACCATGAAAATCTCACACAAGAAAATAAGAATTCTAGCAATCTAGAATTAATTTGCTTGAAACAAATCTAAGAACTAGAAGGAAAATTTCTCCCAATAATGGACAGATTCGAATTAGAACTTAGGAAATTGAACAAGAAAATTAACTAGGAACAAACTAGAAAACGAAAGAAAAACACTCACCATAAAGGAGAGAACCAAAGCTTTAAGCTTCAATTAATTGAACTTCTTATTGTGTGTACAACAATGGTCGTCCATGCCTCCAATTTATGGAGTTCATGGTTAAAAAAACGGAAATATTTCCAAAATTACAATTTACTACCATTCTCCGTTTCCTGGTTACAAAAATGATTATAACTTTGTCTACTTATATCGGAATGACGCTAATTTGGATTTGTTGGAAAGGTAATTGAATAAGTTTTTCCAACGAATCTAATTTTATGAAAATTTGATATCGTTTGGTACCTCAAATCTGTCTGCAAAGTTAGACCACGTTTTTTTGCTAATGATTCCCTTTCTAAATCGAAAGTTTTCATAATGGAACATGTGGTCCACAAGGTCCATGAACCCACCTACTTCCTTGTTTGGAAGATTCCATACCATGTCATTGTCCATGTGCCATCTATGTGTGTAATGAGGTGGCTGATGATGTGGAAATTCGTCCATGTGGCTTCCACATATGCAATGGGTCCCAATTGATGGCCTTTTGAAGCCCTAAACACCATGTGATGGTCTAAGGTCCATGACTTTGTCATCTGAACTTAGAATTGCATGAAACTTGATGCATTGGAAAGCTTGTGAGGCCCTCTCTTCCTTCCATCTATTCTTTGATGCATTTGTAGTGGAAATTCAGCAAATAATCTTTCATGGGCCCCATCCTCCTCTAATGGGTCTTCACCAATCACACTTGGCTTGATTGTGCTTCCAATGGCCCAATCAACCATGTTATCTTTTCAAATAAACAACTAAAACATTTCAGTCTAATAGTTCAGATTATGTATTCTTGATATGATGTCATTAGGTCAAGCTGGAATTTATGTCGTGCAATCTAACTTAGTTGCATCCTTCCAAACCTCTAAATTACATGCAATTGGGCTAAATGGGACCACAAGGTGGTCGGACATTGGACTATTACTGTAATACCACCATTGGACTTGATAATTACTTTACAGGGGATGCCTCTATCACTCTTTCCAACTAGTAGAGCTTTCACATGCTTGAATCAAGTCGTAGTGATAGGAGTGGGGCCAATGTGCTCTATGTTATCTTGGGGGAAAGCTTTTGGATGAAAGATGTTCTCTGAGTTCTTCTCTTCCAGCCTATCCTATAAAAAATCATATCCTCCATTACCATGCCATCCAATGTATCCTTACTCATTCAATTCATGTTTTAAAGGTCCCCCTCTCCTTCTTCCTTTTTAGTTTTTTTCTTAGGGGGGCGTTCTAGTCTTCTTTGAACATGCTTAAACCACCTTAAATGGCTTCCCCTCATTTTGTCTTCTTTTGGGGCTACTTTCAAGGTTTCTCATGTGACAATCCTAATTCTATCTTTTAGTATCACTCTACTCACCCATCTTAGAATACACATCTCTTTTACCTTTGTTTTTTCTTAATTGTCCAGCAATCATCTCCATAAAGCATTATCTCATCCATTAATCATATGCACAATGCAAGTAACAAACTTTGAATGATCTTTCTTTTTCCCTATTCGCTATTTTCCCAATTCTCAAGGATAGATGGATGTGGTTATATCCTCAAGGACAATGAGCTTCTTTGGCAATAACCTAGACAACACAAATCTTGGGTGTCATTTCTTGAATTTGGTGTTAATTTGAAAGTTCAAAAATGGGCTCCTTGTTCTTTTATTTTCATTTTTAAGGAGAAGTTGATTCTCTTTTCAAGGTAAGGAAAACGATTTTCCCTTTGAGAAACTTATTTTTGGCACTAATTCCATCTTCTACTGGTATTTCTTTTTCATCACCATCTTTTCGTCTACATCATCATTGTCATTGTCGTCATCATTATCATCAACCTTTTCTTGTTGTACTTGTCCTTTCACCCCCTCTTGATGCTTTTGGGTGGGATTTGAATTTATTAGGATGGATGCATTTGATTGTACTCAGAATTTTCATTTATGTGTGGGTCGGGTGTGATTGTTAGATCGTTAGTCGACTTACTTTTTATGTTCTCTATATTGAACCTACAATGCATTCAACAATAAAGACGGGTCCCATATTGGAATATGAAAATAGATGGGTGCTGTGGAGGATGGTATATATCGCTTCATATTGTATTTGTATCATTCTCACATTACTGTTCAATAGGGTGATGGTCAAATAAATAGAGACTTTCTTCCTGCTTGTGTAGTCCAAACAACATAACACTTCCATGAATAAGATAAGAATTCTCCCCAAAGTTTTATCCCATGAAAGTGAAACAGGAAAAATGACTTTTATCGTTCCCCATTTCTGCTCCTTTCCCCACTCTCTCCAACTTCCTCCACCTGGTAAGGTTTCACTTATTTCCCTTTATTTACTCTCCTTTGCCAAATGCCTCCTCAAGTTTATAGAATTTTAATGTACAACAAATCTGATCACTTCTCATTGGTCTTGCCTTTTGACTATTTTATTCATGATAGAAGTATGTAATTTCATCGTCATCATTGTCGTCACCATCTTCGTCCATTTTACCATCTATCAAGGATTGGCTTTCTGATTTCTAGTTTTCCACTCTACCTTACACGAATCTGCCTTCTTACGTGCAAAAAGGTCCTCCATCTTGGTTGTTGACTAAAACATAATGGAAAACCAACATGCTGTATGGAGTCGTACAATTTTGTATTCTACATAATATGTTGTACAATCAATTTCATATTCATTATCAGTTTGAGTATGGAAGTTTCTTTTAAACTATTTATTCTGTACTATCAAATGTAGGCAAGTGGCTTAATTGGTTTGAAGGGAGGAATAGGAGGTGTTGTCTGGTTAGCATGGTAAGATATTGGTGCACAAGGATAGGTGGGCCTTATAAGTGCAGTTTGTCTTTTGAACTCGCATACATTGGCGGCCATTATGTGCTTGCTTAAGATGAACTCAACCTTGTGGGAAGATTGTATTGGAGAACATCCGTAAATAGGGATGAGTGAAAATCAGAACCTACAAAGCCATACCTAATGGATGGACTAGTATTCATATAATGATGATGATCATTGTGTGTGTAGATAGGATAAGGCTTCAATGATAGCTTCTTATGTATAGGGGCATTGTAAAAGTAGGTTACCAACCTCTATTTTGCAAATAGTGGTCCTTTCTATAAGGTCCTGCTAGATGTATGCCGATCATGGGTGATGGATAGGTGGTTGTTGGGATTGAGGTGATGGGGAGGTTTTTATGGGGTATGGTGTGTGTGAGAGAACACGTGTTTTTAGAACATTTTTATGAACATGCTGCTTTTTTTTTAACATCACTTGCACATATATTTTGTTATCCATCAAATTGTGAATGTCTTGGAAAAAATTATGAACAGAAGCAACATTTTTATTTCACCTACGTGAATGCAGGCATTTCGGTTGAAGAGAAGAGCAGACTTTTACACTGTGTTGTTGTAGGAGGTGGTCCTACTGGTGTTGAGTTCAGTGGTGAACTTAGTGATTTCATCATTAAGGATGTCCATGAAAGATACGCCCACGTCAAGGATTACGTCCATGTGACTCTAATTGAGGTTTTTTTTAGTTACTTAATAGATCCCCCCCCAAAAAAAAAGATTGAAGTTTGTTCATTTGAAATCTTAAACATGAGTTGCTAGAGCAACACCTTGCTTGTTATTCGACAGTGTTTTCTTTTCATTCAAGTCCTAATTAAATTTGTGCAAATGTTGATTCACAAAAGTTGTGCAGTTGCTTTTATTAATTATCCTTGTCAAAAAACATGGCCGTACTAAATCCTGTGACTTAAACCTTTCCTTGTCATTGCAGGCTAATGAAATATTATCTTCCTTTGATGTTCGCCTCAGGCAATATGCTTTAAAGCACTTGACTAAGGTGAGGCTTATCTATTGCTTCAAAGGAAAAACTTTTTGAAAGAGCCTACTTGAAAACTTTGTACTTGAAGTGAATCACGGTATTATTGCTGCCTATGTTGCAGTTAATGTTCTTACATACCTTTAAAACTATGCACAATGACACACTCCTATGCTTGTATTATATCATTTTAAGTAGATAAAAGAAAACTAGACTTTAGTTCATTTCTAATTATTTGCTCTTTAAATGCATGTCTAGATATGAAAGAGGAAACAAAGTAAATGCCTTGCTGAATTTTAATGCTTAACTGGCTTTCTAATTGATGATGTTTAAATGAGTGAATGTTTACTACTCTCAAGTTCTTATCATGATCATTATCATAGCCTTTATCACATTTATTTGGAGTTGGCACTTGTTATTGGATTCAACAATTTTTTTTTTATGGGCTGATTGCCTATCTTGATTTTCTATCTAGCTTTTTTTTTTTTTTTCTTTTTACTAATTTCAAGTTCAAATTTTCCTTTTAACTGATGTTACATGCACTTCAAACTTTTAGTAGTGTAAAAACTATAAAAGAAGTTGCACAATTTCCAAAAAGAAAAAACTATAAAAGAAGTTGCACAATCTGTTGTTCCACATTCACTGAAGAGTCACTTACGGCTGAGATATCATGTGGAGAAACATGTTTAATATCTATTGGTTTGACAGCAGTGATGATACATGGCCTTTTGACAAGTAAAGGCAAATGGGCAGATACCGCAGCCTCAGCAGCTATGATTATTTCAAAATAAGCTGTAGTGTTTACTCATAGTTAGTTTTGTACTATTTGTATTAGGAAGCACGTTGAAGATCTGAGAAACTCTAAGCCACGTGCATTATTGCAAGGTTTACAAGATTGGAAACAGAAAATGCCACATGAGGTGAGGTTTCTGGTAGGGATAACACCATGAGTGTTTGTGTGATACAACTTTATATGCTTACATAGCATGGTTCAGAAAATTGGTTCAGAAAATTGGCCAATACGTATCGTGTGTTGCTGGTGCTTCTATTGATATTCATTAAGCATCGAGTGCTAAAGACACTTGTTCATGCTGACAAGTAAAGATTTTTTTTTTTTCCTCTTTTTGTGTGGAAATTTCATCCATCATCTCCAAAATGATTGGTAAAGCCATATTTCTGGGTTTTTTTTCCAAAAAATTATGCAATGGAAAAGACTTGAAGGTGTATTAAGTTCCCTTTTGTGACAAACAAATATAGGGAGGAATTTGAAGTCCTTTACGTATGGGAGTTAATTAATGCTAGAATTTTGACACAGTTTTCTTCCCGTTGATTTTAATGATAAGTTTGACACAGTTGCCAGTCTAACTCTAGTGCAATTGAAACCTTTCTTCCATACAGGGCTGTCACCAGGCTGTCTGAAAGTTGGATTTATGACCCAATTATGGATCCATTTAGTTTTGCAGGGGTTGAAAATGGATTTGGAACCAAGTCAAATGCAAGCATCTAGATGGATCTATAAATCATATCTACTTGCTTTTGGATTTGAACTACGTTGCGTGATGCAAGAAATGATCTTTGCAAAGGAGATAAAACATTGATGAGAAACAACTTTGGTGCAAGATAAGTAATGCAACCATGTGTTGCTTAAAGCAAGTATACATTAGGACAATTGTCGATATGGATACTAGTGTTGTGCATGAAATGTCGGGAAGTATTCTAGAGGTGATATTTTTGTAGCATTGATTTTCATCCTTCATTATCAAGCTCATACACTGGATTTTTTTACTGCATTATTTAGTTATCAATGATTTTTTAATTGATGGATGGAAAACCTAAATAGGAAGAAGGAGGTCCAAATATCTAGCTGAAGCCCAACAACCAACAGGATAACTTAGTTGTTGGTTTTTTTTTTTTTTTTGAGGGGGGTGGAGGGGGGAATGTGGAATATCTTCAAGAGGGTAATATTTGTTGGCACATTTCTTCCCATTTTAGATTTAGGTGGTGGTAATTTTTTTAATGATTTTATGAATATCCCACATACATGCACTTGATGGAATTGTCAAATGATTTATTTTTAAGGATCTAACTCTAAAGAAATATATAGTCAAATATTTTTAATTGAAGATTGGAGATAATGACATTGCTTAAAAATGTTGTGAATAAACATTGTTATCTATGAAAAAGTAGGGAGATGATTTGTTAAGTAACACTAGGTTAAAACACAGTCGCAAAAAGTTCTGTTACTTGTATTGTTGGCCTCCCTTATTATCTCTATCAATCTCTCTGGAAAATATCCCTCAGCTGGCTCCTCTGATTCTCTCCTAGAATCTCTATCGAGATCATACTAATTCTATCCTACCATCTCTATCAAGATTGTTCTTCATAGAACTTCTCTTGGTTCCTCTTTCCTCTCTCTTGCTCCTCTATGAACAAAGTCAAGACCAGCCTTTCTTCCCTCTCTCTCTCTCTCTCTCTCTCTCTCTCTCTCTCAGCGTCTCCGTTTTCTCATTCTCATGAGCAAGGGCCATTGCCCTATGTGATAAAAGATGAAAAAGAGGAAGAAAGCCAAGTAGAGAAAAAAAGGACAAAATTTTAGTTATAGATTAGTTTCTTCTCATTTTCTTAATGATTTTTCTTAAATTTGTTATAGTGAATCAATGACAACATTTGGGTTGTTTCTACGGTATGTTGATATTTGATTAATTAATATGCTAATAATCAAATAATGATATATTTATTTTTTAATTTTGAATAAAATATTAAATTAGTAGTATTAGATTTTGATTAATGGATTTGGCTACCCAACATCTAAACGACTCGACAACTCCATCCAACCTGGTCTAGAAAATCCAACTCCTCCAAGGGTCCATACTTTTGTTTGGTGTGTGGTGAAGAGGAAAATTCTTATTAGAATGGTTCTTAGGAGGAGAGGTTTGTTGAGGTTCGAAGAAGAGACCTTAGTTGTCCTCTTTACGGGTCAGTGGATGAAACCATTGACCACCTCTTTGTCACATGCCCTTTCGCCTGGAACTTATAGTTTCTTCAACTGTATGGGTGTTTCATGGGTTTGTACAAACTCTTGAGAGGGTCTATTGGGCTCATGGTTTCTTCCTAACTTCAATAATAGGAGGAGGATGGCTTGGAATACAATTCTAGTTATTGTTTTGTGGACTATTTGGAAAGAGAGGAATTCAAGAATCTTTGAAGGGAAGTCCATGGACGTTAGCGACCTCTTTCAAGACTATTTGCTTGGCTCCTTTCCAACAAGGAATTCAATGACTTCAGAGCCAATGGCCTATTATCTTCGTGGGAGGTTGCATGAGTGGACGCCCTAGGAAACCAAAAATTTCGGTTGATTGGTCACCTCCTCAAAGAGGTGTCATGAAAGTTAATGTGTATGGGGCTTCTAGGGGAAAACCAGTGCTGGTAGGGATAGGTGGTGTCTCTGAGAGGCCAAACATCTTTGGTATTCACAAAGTCAGTAGGGACTAGAGATTCAAATGAAGCTAAACCTCTCAACATCAAGAAAATGTTGATCATTTGGGCAGGTTTAAGGGGTGGAAAACTAGTTAGCGAGGGAGACTCGACAAATGTCATCAAATGGGTGAAGGGTTTGAAGCGACTCCCCTGGAAACTGATTACCATGGTTAAGGAGACTAGGGCACTCATCACGGGACTTGAGATATCCTTTGTCCAGATCAGTCGTACAACAAATGAGATGGTAGACTTTTTTGCTAAGAACGGAGTCTATGTAATACCCTACCCCAAAGTCCCACATTGCTATTGGCATTGGAAGTTCCCTAATATATAAGTAATGGCCTTCATCTTTCTAGCACAAGGCCTTTTGGGAGCAACAGTGGGTTGGCTCGCCAAAGCAAAACCGTGCGGGTCCGTGTGTAGGCTCAAAGCAGACAATATTGTGCTAGGGAGACGGGTCATTACAAATGGTATCAGAGAATGGTTCAACTGTCTGCCTAAGGGTGTGGGCTTGGTTGTTGTGTGTGCAGAGCCGGAGACGGCTCTGGCTTTAAGGGGGGTAGATTATAATACCCTAGCCCAACAAGTCCCACATTACTAGTGGCATTGAAAATTCCTTGGTATATAAGTAGTAGCCTTCCTCCTTCTAGCACAAGGCCTTTTGGGAGCAACAGTGGGTTGACTCGCCAAAGCAAAACCGTGCGGGTCCGTGTGTAGGCCCAAAGCGGACAATATTGTCTTAGCGGGACGGGTCGTTACAAATGGTATCAGAGCATGGTTCAACTCTCTGCCTGAGGGTGTGGGCTTGGTTGTTGTTTGTGTAGAGCCGGGGACGGCTCTGGCTTTAAGGGGGTAGATTGTAATACCCTACCCCAAAAAGTCCCACATTGCTATTGGCATTGGAAGTTCCCTGGTATATAAGTAATGGCCTTCATCTTTCTAGCACAAGGCCTTTTGGGAGCAACAGTGGGTTGGCTCGCCAAAGTAAAACCGTACTGGTCCTTGTGTAGGCTCAAAGCGGACAATATTGTGCTAGTGGGACGGGTCGTTACAGTCTAGGGTTCTGTCTCTGGCATCTTTCAAAGAGGACAGAACAAGCAGAAGTTTGGATTGCAAAGGATGGGATTTCTTTGTTTGCTTGGTTTTTTTTACATTTACTTGATTCTACTTTTCCTTTTTCTTGTATTTACTGGAACTATCTCTTTTAGACCCCCTACTTACTCTTGTAGATAGTTCTTCTTAATATATTTCTCATTTGTTACTGCTAAAAAAAAAATAAAAAAATTTTGATTTATGCCCCTCAATGCTAAGACATGATTTATTAAAAATTCTAGAAAGTGATCTTGGCTCGCCCAATGTAATTATTTTGGTTCCGCCCCTACTAACAATCACATGGGTTCTAAGTGGGTATACTTGACAATACACCCCCTACTTACTCTTGTAGATAATTCTTCTTTAATATATTGGAGTAAGGTGTTTAGAGGTTTTATCAACCATAGGTTGGCCTGAATTAGCCATGTATTCTATCTATATATTTATAATGTTAAACTAACCATGCGTCTTAGGGTACATTTAAAGAAGCCTGCTCGAGTTTGATGGGGACATGAATTCCATGTCTAGCTCTTGGAACTAAAATACATGTTCAAGTTTACCCTAAAATGTCAATTCCAAGATGTTCTAGTTGGAATAGCCGGAGTGTTTAGGTTTTACCCTTTAAACAGAATGGATTGCAAAGTATATAATCCTGGCTGCTAATCAGGGCCCTTGTGGCCTGTTCTAGCCTGTTCAACTTGGATTTGGGTTGTTTCACCTAGAATAGACAAATTTGGCTTGATCTAACACTCTGTTCCATTTTACATTTTTGTCGTTTTGCTTTCCTTTGTTTATTTTTCCAAAAATAACCTAAAGTAATTGAGATGTTGTTTCTAAATTAGAGGATAAAGGAGTAAACTGTATCAAACCCTAAAAGTCTAGGATTCTTGAGCATGAGAGTTTTCTTCCCTTTTTTTATATTGAGGGAAGAGGAACAAAGGAGAGGGAAGTGGCACCTACCAGGGGGAGGTAGGAGCAGTGGCAACTAGGACTCTCTCTCATGCCTTTTTTCCCAATTGTATTTTTTCAAATAATTTTTTTTCTTTTTTATAGCCAATTTAGTCATCTTTTGAAGACTAATATTAAATAATGGAAGTAATTAATTAGTATATTTTATCTTACTTTTATTTTTATTTTTAGTTTCATGTTGCCTTTTTAAAACAGAACATTGGAATGGCTGGAATGTCTGAACGTTCCACTTTAGATACAAACTGGAATGGTTATTGGAATGGATTTGACAACTTTGGGTTCACTTTAATTGGAACCAAGACGAATGTGAGGTTGTTAACAAAGGAACCCTAGTTGAGATTGAGGGAGAGATGAGATAGATGGTGGAGACCATATAGAGATGCCCCTCGTGTCAGATGCTAGAGATCAAGTTGAGATCCTCCGTCATTCATTTCCAATTCCTCAAATTCCTCTTAGTTTTGCAATGTGGATAGAAGTTCAACTAGAATTGGGAATGGGAAATTTTGATTTATTCATTTGAATTTCTTTAGTTCTATTCCTTCCAATGTTGCTAAGCTGGAAGTGTTTTTATCTCTCTATAACAAGGCTTGTTTGCTTTAGATTCTCTATTTTCTCAGTCAAGAATGTTTAGCTTCAAAACCAAGATTTACTTATCACATGTTGCAAACCATGACATTTCTGACATGTGACATTTTAAGTTGGAGGTTTTTATACCCATTCTATAACGAGGCTTATTTTCTTTCAATTCTTTATTTCTTTTAGTCAGGAGTTCGCCTTGTCCGTGGAGTTGTTAAGGACGTTCAATCTCAAAAGATCATTCTTGATGATGGCACAGAAGTTCCATATGGGTTGCTTGTGTGGTCTACCGGAGTTGGTGCATCGCCTTTTATAAAGTCTTTGGAATTTCCAAAGTCACCTGGTGGAAGGTAAATCCTAAATTTCATGGAGTATAACTTGTATTCTGTATGTTTGCATTTAATTTAAACATTTGAGCCTATGCTTGTAACTTTCCAAGGCGTTGATATTTATGTGCGGACAAAACAAGTTACATATAAATGTGATTGCATTCTTACATAACTGTGCAGTGAGTCTAGATAATTTATTAAATTTCCAAAAATAAAAAAAACAAATTTATTAATGAGGATTGATTAAAAAGAAAACCAAACATTTTTTAATTCACATAACAAGAAACCATGAAAATGATCTTGTTAATAGGATTGGACACAACAAACACATTACATATTGTAATGGCATAATGAATGCACATAGAGGACTAGGTTGTGCACACAATTTTCTCTCTTTGACTGGGCTGCGAGGTCACCTATTTAGAATCAGTTTGTTGTGAACTTGGTGCATACTTTTTGTGGGGCTTGCATCTACACCTTTTGAATTGGTGTCTAATTCTGAGCTGTAGATGCAGGGCCTGAATCCAAATTGGTTCCTTGGTGTGTTATCTAAATATGAATCTGCTTCCGGATACATACTATTGTATCTGTATCCACATCACTTATACCGCATGTATATCCTCTTTATGTATACTATTTATGCTACTCCGATCGACAAGTTACGGGATTCAAATCCAGCCATATTGAAATCTTCATCCAAAACAATTTGATTAATGAATTTGGACGTAAATTGAGATTCAAAATAAATGGATCTAGAATTCACATCCAAGCTTATTTATTTTGGGTTTGACTCTTTGAATTTTTAGATTTTCAGATATCCATTTACATCCTAAATGCAATAGTCAAACTCTTCCTATTTGAGTTGGATCCATGGTTTAAAAACTCCAACTCAACTTGATAGAGAAAATGACTCAAATAACTCGCTGAGTCAGACAAAAACTTGGATGAGTTAAGTTACTTGGGTTGGCCGAGGTGCATGTGCATAATTTGTGTTTTTTGCGAAGGACACGAGTGTTGTTAGTTAATGATTACAAAATGGGAATACGAAAAAATAGTATGAAATCAAGAAACCTAACCCTAGATTTTAGATCTGAGGAGAGAGGATAAAGTGATGGTGGTGAAGAGTGGAAAACCTCTCTCTCTCTCTCTCTATCTCTTCATATTCTTCTTCTTCCTTGTTATTTCTTTATTTATTTTTCATTTCTTTTTCCTTTACTTTTCCATTTTCCTCTTTTACTCCATTTTCTTCTTACTTTAGTCAGTTTTTTTATTTACTTTTTCTTTGATTTTTTATTCTTTTCATTTTTCTCATTTCTTCTCTCTCCCTTTTTTAATTCTTTATTTTCTTACTTTGTTCTTCTTATTTTCCCCTTAATTTCTTGTTCTAATTATTTTCCATTTATTTTTCTCTTCTCATTTCTTCTACTTTTCTAGAATTATTTTTTCACCTATTCTGGTTCTTCCATGTATGTAGGATTTTTTCTTAATTTTGTATTTTTATAATTTACCATACATTTTTTTGGATGATATATGAAAATAGTAAAATAATATTACTTTAATAGATTTGACTAAGTCTTGACTTTTTGGCTTGGTCAAAACTCACTTGAGTCTTCGAGTCAATTTGATGAAAAATTGAGTGAAATGGGGATTTTTGAGTTTTGAAACCTTTACTGGATTGAGCTACCTTATCTTTAAGCATTTGATCTTTCTGTAAATTGATGGCCATAATCATTTAGTGGAGTTGTTAGGCCATCCCTAACTATGATGAGACTTTCCTTGTCTCTTGGTGATTTATGGTGGATTACATGTAAGCTTATGTGCAACCTTTTGGAAGCTGTGTGTAAATAGGCTGGATAAGATTAAGAAGCATGTCTGAAAATCTTGCATATATATATATATATATATATATACCTCATTCTTCAAGTGTTAACTCTCTTGTGATTTTTTGATCCTTGGTAACAGGATTGGGGTGGATGAGTGGTTACGTGTCCCTTCTGTTCAGGATGTTTTTTCTATTGGTGATTGTAGTGGATTTCTTGAAAGTACTGGCAAGCAACCACTTCCTGCTTTGGCCCAGGTTAGTCATGAATATATGCCTTTTACTCTCCTTTTTTTTTTTTTCAAAGAAAAACTTTGCACTCCTAGATTTGATGCCCTCATATGACATGACATGTTATGGACATGCCGTGGATGTGGTGGTGCCGGATTTTACTCATAAAAGATGAACAAAATGGTATTACATTATATGGATCTGTTACCTATTCTGGAGCATCTAGGTATCATTTGGTTAGAATGGATTTTTGAGAATAAGCAACATATCCACTAGGGATAGCAATGAATGTTTGGGTCTGGTTAGGTGGCCAGACTCTTTATTTTAAAACCTGACCCAAATACACACTACTTTTTTGGTGTGCTGATCACATTATTTAAATCTTTAATCATGGAGCACTGAACCAAAATAAAATAAAATCAGTAGTTATGGCCACAGGTAGTCAATCATAAGTGGGCCTAACAATCAATTAATCTTGTTACAGTATTTTCTATTCCATTGGCACAAATAGTTCACGTCCCTTGTGTGGCTTGATAATAGATCACTTTTCCAATCCAACTACAAGGTTTAACAGGACAAATAATCAGCCTCATGACCAAACTCGAATTGATACAGATATTGACTGTATATTTTATGGAAAGGCCAAGTTAATAACAAGACTGAATACATTGACAAACTTTTTTCTCAATTCTTTTGACAGCCATTAAAGTAGATGCTTTGATACGCCACAAATTTAGAAGTGGCATTATCTGTTCATAGATCAACCATCAAACAAATTCACAATCAACCCACCCAACAATTGTGAAGCTAAAAATTGGTTGTTAGACTTCGGCAGTAAGAAAGAAGGTTCACCTTGTTAGATGGTCCGAGGTCGCTAAACCCAAAGGTGAAGGAGGTTTGGGAATAGTGCTTCATGGGATTAGGAACCATGCTCTGTTATGCAAATGGAGTTGGAGGTTTGGGAGAGAATTGAGTGCTTTATGGAGGAAGATCTTATTAGCTGGGTATGGGTAGAGAAAGAAAATGAGTGGAATCTGTCGGAGGAAGTGGAAAGAAAAGGATCACAGGTCCTGAAGGCGTGATGGCAGATAGGTTCGGGGAGCGGGAAGGCTGTCTTTTTAAAGGAAACTTGCACATTCTAATTGGACTAGGAGATTGGACTTTCTTTTGGAGTGACCTGTGGATAGGAGACTGACCCTTACAAGAAATTTACCCGAGACTTTTCCGAATAGTCAGGAACATGCAAGCAAAGGTAATGGACTGCTTCAGGTTCGAAATCTTTGGAATAGATTCGCTGACTTGATGGGAGTTTCATGGGTTCTTCATAGATCCATTTCAACAATAGTGGATAGTAGGGTGACTTTAAAAGTGGGTATCAAGTTCAAGTTGGCTTGGCAATCTATTCCATCAGTGATCCTTTGGTCAATATGGAAAGAAAGGAATCAAAGAATTTTTTAGAACAAAAGATCAGAGGGAGAAGACATATTTCATACAACGAAATGGAGGTTATGTGCCTGGCTGGGTTCCAGCTCGGAATTCAAAGGTATTAGGTTACTGGAGTTCTACACTTCCTGGGAAGGGAGTTTATCATGATTGCAAAGGAAAAAACTAAACTCGAAGTCTGGTCTCCCCCGAATAGTGGAATGTTTAAGTTCAACTTAGACGGGGTTTCATGGGGTAAACCTAGATTAACAGGGATAGGTGGGGTTTTGAGGGACCGAGTAGCTCTTCATTGTTACTTTTTTCAGAACTTATAGGGGTGAGAGATTCCAATGAAACGGAGTTGTTAGCTATTAGGAGAAGCCCTAATTCTGTGTTCGGAATGTGGTCATGGTAAGTTAACGATTGAAGGGGATTATGCGAATGTCATCAAGCGGGCAAGGGATTCGAAACCACCTCTTTGGAAACTTGTAATAGTAGCTAGGGAGATTAGTGCTTTGTGTGCTGGCAGGGAGGTTACTTTCTCTTTGGTTAAAATATCGGTAAATAGAGTCACCGACTTTCTCGCCAAATGGGGGAACAGACAGACTGGATGGCAAGGCTGTTTCTTGGGATTTAAGGATTTAGTAGTTTTGTCTTCTTATTGTTGTAACTTGTTTTATTGTTCTCCGGTTTCTTCTCTCTTGTATATTGCTATACGTATTTTTCTGCAGTTTAATCTTTGTAGACCCTATTGTACATTCTCTCTTCATTAATACAATTCTCATTTGTTGCTGTTAAAAAAAACAAGTTAGTGGCTTATCCAGTAATTAATCTGATGCAGCCTAGTTTCAAAGGTTTGTTGGGCACTGTAGCTGTTTATTGGTTATCATGTATATGCTACTGTATTTTGTTCTACTCTTGCTTTGCATGCAGCAAGTCTCTAACCTATATGCCTACTATTGGGTGTTTGAATTAGGTCGCAGAGAGACAGGGAAAATATTTAGCAGGCTTACTGAACCGAATTGGTAAACTTGGAGGAGGACATGCAAACAGCGCAAGCGAGATAGATTTAGGAAAGCCATTTAAATACAAGCATTTGGGAAGCATGGCAACTGTTGGTAGATACAAAGCTCTTGTGGATCTTCGGCAGAGCAAGGTGAGTTCCACGCAAGATCTTATTCTCTTACATTAAGGGTGCCTTTGGACGAGGGGTAAATATTACATAGGTGGGTAACCAGGGATGGGTAATCAATTATGAATAACCTTTGCTTCTAAAGGGTTTTCAAATATGAGATTCGAGGGGTAAAGACTAAACTTTTTACCCTTACCCTTTGGTTGCCAAATGGCGGTAAACGAGGGTTACCCCCTGTTATCCTCTATTTCCCGTGAAACAAACGCAGCCTAAGTTACCTACCATGGTCAGTGCCTAATGTAGAATTCTGTTGCAGGACGCGAAAGGGTTGGCTCTTGCTGGATTTGTTAGTTGGTTTATTTGGAGATCAGCTTATCTTACTCGTGTAGTGAGTTGGAGGAATAGATTCTACGTGGCAGTTAACTGGGCAACTACATTCGTTTTTGGCCGTGATATAAGTCGTCTATAGGAACATACATCCATGAAAAACAATTCCAACACTTCTCTTCGTCTGTGAAAACATTTTTCCTATTTATCAATTTGATTTCTCTTGAACCTGATTTTTTGCTAAATATATAGGTCAGATTCTAAATTGTTGTTCATGTGATTGTACTGATGCTTGGGAGGATAGCCATCCTCTTTTCCTTCTTCCTTTTGTTTATCAAAATGGGCTATTCTCTTTATCATTTTCTAACTGTTTTTTTTAATAACCAAAGGTGTCTCGCCTTAGTCCTTCCAGGCACATGTACGCCTCCCTACTGACATATGCCGTTCATTCTTTTTTAATTTAGTTCTTTCAACCACCAAGGGGCCACACATGGTAGAACACATGATTGTTGGTTCTGCCTTGCGTTTGCGGGAGCACAAAAATTGGAAACTCCGTTGGAGTACTGTTCTCCATATCTTTCATTATTAGCATCGTCAACCATCACCGATACTGATCTTGAGTGGGAAAGACTAGAATAATACCAAAACCTTTTTTCATGGGAACAATAATTTTATCAGTATATCAAAATGTACAAAACCCTTTTTTTTTTTTTTAATGAAACTTATATTTATGGTAAAAATATTACATAGATCTTAAGCCCAGCAAGAGGTTGGGGGAAAAAAAAAAAACACAAACCACAGAGCAAAACAAAGTAGAAGCAATAAAAAGAGGAATCATTATAATACCCCGCATCAAAAAGTCCCACATTATTAGTTGCATTGAAAATTTCTGGTATATAAGTGGTAGCTTTTTTCCTTCTAGCACAAGGCCTCCTAGACAAGAATGAGCGTGTATAGGCCATGTGCTAGGAACAAAATCTTAAGTGTTGTCGGATATGGAGTGAGGATCTACCCGAGGGTCCAAAGAGGACAATATTGTGTCAGGTCCGTGACACTAGCAACGTGAGACTTTTTGTGCAAGAACCCTCTAGATGAAGAACACATGTGCACCTTCTGTTATCAAGAGAGACTTTTTCTCCTGTGTAGACGCAACCCAAATAGCGTTTTTTTTTTAAATCAGTACCGCAATATCCCACCTCTCCTCCAATGTTATTAGAACCGGATCGTCTACCAAACTATCTTCGAAGAAGATTCGGTTCAACAGGGTTCAGCTGTGGTCAAACCCTATCCTAAATATTATATTATAAATATTATTAGATTATTAATTTTTTTTTCTATATAAATAAAACTTTATAAGAAAGAATTTTTTTTCAAATCACACTCAATTATGTGTTATAGAAAGTTGAAAATTGACCATTATTTTTAAAACAACATGATTTTCAATTCTTAATAATCACCACTTATTATTTGCAAAAATATAAAATATTTCAATATATACATGTAGACTAATCTTTTCTAAATATATGAGTGGTCTAGTATACATTATCATGGATCGAATCTTATAAATTTAATTTAGATTTCAAATCCATTCTAATTAACAATGTAATTAGTTATTATTATTTTTTTAAAAGCCAAAGCAAGAAAACTACTTACCATAACATTCTAAATTTTTAATTCCAAAATGAAATTTATTATAATGTAATGTTTTCTTTCATTTGAGAAAAGAGATTTTATTTTTCATTAATAATAATTAGATAAATAAAATTATTAGATATAATTATGAGCTATAGTTAATTATGTTACATTGATATAATATAAATAAAGAACACCTTTTAATAATAATGACAATGGTAAAAATATTAGATGGTAAATATAATATTAAATTATTACAATAAGATAAATAAAAAAAATATTATAATTTTTCCTTTCCGCACAAGTAAATATTGTATTTAAAATAAAAATATTATTACTTTTTATATTAAAAGTAATTTTTTGATAAAATATTAGAGTACACAAGTGAGCTTACACCTAAGCTCTTAGAAATCCTAATGCTCATCTTTAATACCCTTCTTTTCTGTATTTTTCCTATCAACTAAGAAGAAAAAGAAGAGAAAGGAAATCTGTGAAAAGTGTAGCAATTTTTTTTCTTCAATCTTTTCTCCCTAATTTCTTTTTTCTCTTCCATTCTTTCTCTTCGCCGTTTCATTTATTCTCATTCCATTTTTTTCTACTGAATTTTATTGTTTTGTAGGGAGGCTAGAGTCGCAGCTGCCAGCGTTTTTAATTTTTTTTCTAACTTTCCATTTTTTTCCAAAGCTGCGGCTCACGGCTCACGAGTGGATTAAAAAACCGATTTAAACCGCGGCTTGAACCGGTTGTTTTGCGGCTTAATTTATCAGAAGGTTTTTAATCAGATCGGACCGAGAAGATGGCGGTTGCGGTCGAACCTGAGGCCTGCCGCGGTCCGGTCCGGTTCTGATAACACTGCTCTATTCTCCTCCTACTGTGAATCCGATCGACGAACAATACCAAATGAAGGACTCGATTCGCGAAGAGAAGCTTCCGCCATGGAACCTCCAAGATTTCGATATCGGAAAATTACTCGGCAAAGGAAAATTCGGAAAAGTCTATCTTGCTCGTGAGAAAAAGGTTAGCTCCGTCTTCCCGGCCCTCTCAAATTTCAACGTTTCATTTCTTCTCTTTCAATTCAATCGTGGAATGGGAAGCTATTTTCCTAGACAATAACCATTCCCTTTTGAAGTGAAAACACTTCTCTTTTTTATCGAAACGTGGAAAATCGACTTCTGATGGGACCTCACTGCTTGCAACAGAGCAAATACATTGTGGCTCTCAAGGTGATATTCAAGGAACAGATGGAGAAATACAATCTCCACCATCAGTTACGGAGAGAGATCGAGATCCAGAGCTGTCTCAGCCACCCCAACGTCCTCCGCATCTTGGGCTGGTTCCACGATGAGCAAAGGGTTTTCTTGATTCTTGAGTACGCAGCAAGGGGAGAGCTTTTTAAGGAGCTCAGGAAGTCCGGATACTTCTCCGAGAAGCGGGCTGCCACCGTAATTTCTTTATTCTTCTCCTTTTCTCTTCTTTGCATCTGCTATTTTGGGGGGTTTTCTGCTTCATGGTAGTGAAGGCGCAAGGTGCATTCTCAAAGGGCTCCTGCAGTCTAATTTTTTGTTTTGTGGAAAATTCCAGCAGAATTGCGTGGACTTCCCAAATTTCAAAATTAGCAAATGCTGCTGATTCGAGAGTTCTTGTTATAGTCTCTCTCTCTCTCTCTCTCTCTCTCTCTCTCTCACTTATTTGGTAGGCTTCAAATTATCATTTGCAATCTCAAATCACAATCTAAGTGATTCAGGTTTTGGAATTCCAAAATTACACTTTCAAGTGGGAATTTATTTAGCTCATCGAATTCAAGATCTATGACATTTTAGCTCATTCAATTCGAGATCTATGACATCCAATACAGATACTAGGTGACATCAACCTAGGTACTGTTGTGGAAATTATAATAAACAATAAATATAATTTGAGAAATGTAAAGGGCAAGGTGCACTGTCATAGTGCTATCTTTAAGACAACAATTTCCCCACTATATGCAGCCATGCCGGTGGGCTCGTCAGAAATTTTGTCTCTAGGATCTAATGCCCTTGCTTCTGCCCACTGGTTTGCACCCCAGTAAACAACGAACCAAATGCCCAAAACAAATTGAGAGTGTTTGATAAATCAGAAAGAGATTGAGAATGGTATTTGCATTATATTGATTATGGGCATTCGGTTCATCCTAGCTGGGCGTTAATAGGCCATGTGCTGACCTTGGCTCTAGTGAGGGCTCTAGAGCTTTAGTGGAAGCCCATAAGAAGTGGCCCTATCTTCCTCAACCACATAGGCAAACGTATTAGGAATGCTTTCACTCACCTTGGAAAAAGCCATGAGTTAAGGACTTATAAATTATAGAAAAGTCCAAACTCACTATAACCGAAACTCTTTTAAGTGCATTACACCTCATAGATGAGAAAGTGGGAAGAAATATAAACCCCCACTATTTTCAATATTACAATGCACTTTGGAATTATAATCTCGTTATATTCCATACAAACAGTACATCTGGTTAAATTTTCTTTTAAGTCTAACTTAAAAATTAAGAGTAGGCTACAACCAAGATCATTTCACTATATCGGTAATCCCATCTCCCTTGAGGTCTTCAATATTGTCTCTCCAGACAAAAGTTTAGTCAAGGGGTATGTCAACATTTCTTTTGTTGGAAGATATTCCAACACAATTTCCCCTTCTTGACTAACTTTTGAATATGGTTTATATTTCAATTGCATATGTCCAGACTTACCTGTATACCTCTTATTTTTTGCAAGATGCATTGCAGCCTAATCATCGCAGTACATTGTAACTGTCTGTATTGGCTTCTCAAGGAAGGGTATTTACCTTAGAAATCTTCTCATACATATTGCATCTTTACCGGCTTCAGCCATCTCTATATACTCTGATTCCATTGTTTAGGCTGATATGCACGTCAGTTTTCTGGATGACGACTTTACTGCTCCTCCTCCTATTGTAAATGGTCAGCCACTAGTAGACTTTGAGTCTACTTCGTTAGTACCCCAATTTGCATCACTATAACACTCCAAAACTGATGAGGTATCACGATAATGTAGACCATAATTCATAGTTCATTTTAGATATCTAAAAATTATCATTCACTCTTTCACATAGAAAAAATGCAACAAGATCACAAAGCTAAAGGAACACTAAACACTAAAAGCATACGAGATGTCCCAAAATACCCAATTGAATAGATACCAGCATTATTAAAAGCCTAAAAGGACAAAACAAATCACAACACCACCCCCAAAAAAACACCATTAGATGTATGAAATAATATGAAAGAGAAGCTTTCAAACCCATTCAAAGACCAATTTTTTGAAATAGGAGCTGCTTATGTCATCTGCAGAGGGGATCTAAATGTGCGTCCCATTGTATAGGCGCCCATAAGATCTCTTAGAGAAATTGAAAACCCCCATTTAGGAACAAAGTAGTGCATGCCATTTGTGGAGAAAATCTAATTCATGCTGTTCAATTAGATCCATATGAAATAGAAGAATTTCACAAGTCAAATACAAACCATCATGAAGAACCTCAAGTTATGCCAATCTTTGAAGAGAATCCGAAGTATTCTGTTAGATCGCATCCTACCGAGGAATAATGGTATCAAACATGAGAAGTAAAAATGCCAATCTCATAAATGCCATATGAAATGAGAAAATATTCTTAGAGAAATTCAAATCCCCTTCTTAGAAATATGATTGTTAAGGCAACAACTGCAAAGAATTGAGAAGTCTTGCAGGACAGCAAGTGAATTCAAGGACTCCTGTTTTCGTCTTATTCACTGAAAACCAAACGATAGACAAAATTTTTAGATGAGAACTCGAAGACAGTCATATCCTGAACACCCAGTGGGCAGCGGCTCTAAACGAGGACAAGACCCAGCTCAACATTCATGATGAATCAGTACAAGAGACAAGGAATCCTTTTGCAATGGAGATATGGAGGGGGACGAGCCAAAGCAGCCTCATCTTCTGTGTTAAGAAGGAACCAACAAAGTGACAAATTAAAATCACCAGTAGAAGTTGAAGGAAAGTTAAGGGAAGAAGTTCCAAGTAAATAGTTGAGCATCATAAGAAACAAAAAAGTATAAATCCATGTAAAAATAGAACATAGCAACATAAAAAGGTCAGTAATTAAGTCCTAAAAGAAATTCAGGATAAAATAACCAGAGCAAAAGAAACTAGCATCACAGGTGTGATGCAAGGCAGCAACTCATCTACCCAAAGATGGAATCCAATCCAACTCTGAAAATAAACATCACTTTTAAGCTAAGGATGCTGCATGTGATTCAATGGGCGAACCAGTTTCAAGACAGACTTTATGAAATTTCCATTGCATCTTTTTTTTTAAACTCCAGCCTAATGTTTAAAATCAACAATGACAACCACTTGCTCGACGAAATGGTCGAGTCGAGATTGGGCATTCAAGAATCGTTGTATGAAAGCATTTATAGACTCTTCTTGGGAAGTAGTGTTCATTCCTGCAAATAAGTAACATCACAAGTATGCAAAGCCCAAAATGTCTGTAATGCATACAAACTGACAATATGCTTATTTGTATGGAGCCCATATGCATCGAGCATTTTTCTCCATCCCAACTCAAAATCATCTGCTATCTTTGATACAAAACAGGTAAAATTGTTAGAATGTTCTGATCTGTGTTATTTTGGGGCATGGTCTACACACATGGTGTGACCATCAACAGTGAATTAGCAATCCACAGGCCAAATGTATAATCTCGAGGTCTGAGGGTTCAATATACATCACTGGGTCAACAACTATTTATATCTTGGAATCGATGGCGCTTTTACCTTCAATACCCAGGAACATGAATGTTTGTTTTCATCCTGCAATAGCACACAACCAAAGAAACTATTCATGTCATGATTGTCTACATGAACCCATATTCCTAGCGACATGTCATATGTATTCAAACGATGAGTTGTATAAAAACCACTGCATCTCCAAAAGCCCCATATGATCGAATTGATGATGCATATGACCAAGCAATATGCTCCAACTTGTTTCTTAAGACATTATTTCCCGTAAATGATGAATCTGAACCAGAGTATGTAGGTGCTGCTTGATTATTGTGAGGCGCATCAACAAACTTCACAAAACCATAACCTTTACTCAGAAATGTATAATTGCTGTCTAAAATTGTTGTGGAAATTATAATAAACGATAAATGTAATTTGAGAAATGACAAGGGAAGGTGCACTTTCACAATGTTATCTTTAAGACATCAATTTCCCCACTACATGTAGGTGGACTCTTTGGAAATTCTGTCTCCAGAATCCAATGCCCTTGTTTCTGCTCATTGGTTTGCATCCCAGTAAACAAAGAGTTGAATGCCCAAAAAAAAAAAAAAATTGAGTGTGTAATTTGACTGTCTCATTCGACTGTTGACTCATCTATTTATAGATGAAAAAGGTAACAGTCAAGAGCAGGTTTCAATGCCTGTGACCGTTTTCTAATGGTAAAAAAACTTAGTTCCCGTAACCATTTCTAACAGTAAAAAATCAGTAAAAAAACTTAAATTTTAGAAAATACTTCAAAATTAAAATTAATGAAATACTAGAACAGGTACTACTATAGATTTTTTTTATCAAATATGTGTCTTTCTTTTCATAAATTATGTGTCTTTCATCATTATCGTCGTCGTCATCATCATCGTCATCATCATCGTCAACATCATCACCATCATCATCATTAAGACTTGAGATTGATATAGTACGAAATGGAATAATGACCCGTGGAACAACAAAAAAACGTGACTTTTGATAGGGTTGAGTGGGAAAAGAAGAAAAGAAAAGAAAGCCAACCTTAGAAACATCGAATGACGACGACGATGACGGTTGGCTTTTTCTCAGGTTGGCATTTTTTTTTCTTCTTTTTCCACTCAACGCTATCAAAAGTCACATTTTTTGTTGTTCTACAAGTCATTATACCATTTCATACTATATCAATCTCAAGTGTTAATAGCATCCCCGTCTACCTCCAACCCTTTGATTCTCTTATTAGGGCTACTTCTAGCCTTCTACGTGTATGCAAATACGACCTTAAATGATACTGCCTCTTCTTTGTTCTATTTAGCCAATTTTTGAGCTCTCTCCTTGCAATCATTTCTAATTTTATCTTTATCCATACACCATGTGTCCATCTTAGCAAGCACCTCTCAATCACAATAATTTTATCTACTTTACTTTCTTCATCACCCAACACTCAACTCCATTGCAGGTCTAACTTCCATCTTATACAAATGCCTCTTTGATCGATATGGTACTCTTCTATCAAACAATACTCCACTAGGTTGCCTCTACTTAACTCACATACCATCCATCACACTAGTTATATTTAAATCGGATCTCCATTTGGCTCTTTAGTTGTACTCAAGTATTGAAATTTCTCACAATGTGGTATACTACTTGTTGCTAAGATATTTTCAATTTTAGTAAGCTCAACATCTACCATTAAATCAACTAAAATTCATATATTTTATCTTCACCATACTACCTCAAAAGCCTTTTTCGATAATCAAAGTTATGATTTAATTGATTTCTTGTCTCACTAATTAATACTATATCACATATAACAACATTTACCAGGAACTTCATCTTTGGTGTTTGATTTCAGTTTTCCACAACTAAAACAAATATACAAGGGCTTGGAGTGAACCTAGCTGAAACCCAACTCCCACTAGGGACTTTGTCATCATCCCATTCTACTTTCTACATGACACCAGTATGATGAAATTACATTGTTATCAAAAAGGACATTGTCATTTTGTTAAAAATGAAATGATCACAGTGACTCAAAATAATTAAAACAAAAATAAAAGGCACTCACCAAGTTGGACACCTATGACTTGGGCCAAGAGGCTAGGTGTGCCTTGGTCGTGATACTCTATTTGCAATGAATGAATGAGATTTGATGTGCTTTTTTTTTTTTTCTGGATTTTGTTTTTGCATGCAGTATATTGCAAGTCTAGCCAAGGCATTGGCTTACTGCCATCAGAAGCATGTAATTCACCGGGACATCAAGCCAGAGAACTTGTTGCTAGATTTGGAGGTACATGCTACACCATTTGAATTATGGCTTGCTATGGCTGTCTTTGGTTCCTTGCCATATTGTCTTGGGATCTGATGAACTTGGATAGAATTATTTAAAAGACCCAAATATTGGAAGACAAACAGTGAGTAGATGGGAACACATTTCCCTTTGTTTTGTTCTTTGTTATATTACATGCAGGGCTTGAAATGTTTGGCATATTGATTTAGGTTGTATGTAAGTTTTGAAACTGATGTTCATCTCCCATTTATCAAATTGCCCCAAGTGTAAGGAGATAATTATTCGTTCTACCAAAACATCCTTTGAAATGCATATTGTGGTGTTCCAGATGAAACCAAGAGGGTTTTTGGTAGCAAGAGAAAAATGTCACGTATTTATGGGAGTGATTCGTTGCAGAATCTTGTGTTAGGACTTTCAAACTCAGACTTTGACGGGACATATTGGGAATCAATGGGATTGTGTTCTCTCTCTTGAAGAAGACAATTTAGTTCTTCCTTTTTTACATTATTCTTGATTAGGTAGTGGTCTTAATTTTATGATATGAAGTTCACTAATCTCTTGGTGATGGCTATTAAATTTTACATAGAACTCTCTTTCAGGGTCGACTCAAAATTGCAGACTTTGGATGGTCAGTACAATCTACATCAAAGAGGCGAACCATGTGTGGCACTTTAGATTACCTTGCACCAGAAATGGTCGAGAGTAAAGCACATGACTATATGGTTGACAATTGGACTTTGGGTATCCTTTGTTATGAATTCCTTTATGGTGTTCCACCATTCGAAGCAGAGACCCAAACAGATACATTTAGAAGGTCAGGAAGGCTTCATGCATCCACCTTTGTCTAAATCTAGTTTACATGCATAGCGAGCTCTACTGACACAAATAATACTCTCAAATCTCAATGCAGGATCATGAAAATTGACTTTAGCTTCCCTTCCAAACCCCATGTGTCACTAGAAGCAAAGGACCTAATCAGTCGGGTATGTTTGAAAGTGTTGCTTTGATTATTTGAGAAAAAGTAAATGTCTATGCCCCTTCCCCTTCCCCTTACCCTTACCTCCAACCCACCCACCTTTCTCTTCCTATGCATTGACTTTTGAAACACAATTTTGCAGCTTCTGGTGAAGGAGTCTATGAAGAGACTTTCACTCGAGAAAATTCTAGAGCATCCATGGATCGTGAAAAATGCTGACCAATCGGGTAGTTGCAGTGAGGGGCAGTGATCTTATTTAGCAGTTTTAGCAATATAATAAGGTTGTACCTTTAGTCAAAATAGCACTTGCTAATCTGTTCAATTCCTAGGAGAGGAACTATCTTAGATATCGTTGTTGCTGTTTTTGCTAATTGTGCAAGTCTCCAGCTACCCGAGTCATGAATTTGTAATACTGTAAATTGCATAGAACAGCAACTACTACCATTTTCCTGCTTCCTTTTACTTTGGCATGCAGATACTGATATGAAATATTTTGGACATCTAAAAAAAATCAATTACATGGTGTTTGCTATTAACCTCATTTTCCTCAAAAGAAAAATGAGTAATTGCATTTGTGAGATGCTTGGAAAATGATTGACTTTGCTAACTTGCTTGGTACAGGTGTAACTATTGGAATCTGACACAGGTGTGATGTGTTGGAGAGTAAATAAAAAAGGAGTTTGCACCATATTTAAATATTTTGAATTTAAATTTGTTTTGGATCAAATAAGGTGTGAAAATAACACAAATAGAAATAATGTACTAGTTTAAGTGATAATCCTATGAATATTTTAGTTAGGTTTTAAAAGGTAAAAATTGTGGTAGTATTTTTGTATTCTTTGGTTGTGCTTGTTTTAAGGGAATTGAGGAGAAATCTAGGGATTTCCCTCCTTTCACCTGATTGGTATTTGCTAAAAGAGGGAAGTGGACCCCACTTTTCTCTCATTTCCCCCACCCGAGTGCAAAACATATTTCCCTTGAAGAGGGAGCAGAAACCATGATTTCTCCTCCTCCTTCCTTGTCCCTTTGTTTCGTTTCCTCCTCATACCTTTTCAATTGTGATTACCAAACCAGTACAAGAGAATCCCTAAACAGGAGAATACCCTAGCCAATGCAATCCTTTGAAAAACTTTCTCCTCATCCAAACACAGCCTTGGAAAGAATGTCGAAGCATATTGGAATTTTATATACCGTACCATAGGAGCTTTGAGTCCTCCCTAGAGCCATTGGGAAATCCTAGTTCCTGAAAGGTTAATGCTTTTTGTTGGATGATAGTCTTGAATAAAATCCTTCACCACCAATGCCACAATCATTATTATCATTTGTCTTTTCCATTATCGAAGTCTTATCCTATCTATCTATGGTTGGCATTGTGCTTTCTACTTCTCTACTAATCCCTTTTATGTCATTCTGCAGTCTAATACTGTGTTTTGCTTCTAAGTACTTCATTCCTTGTTCTGATTGATCTCCCCCTTTTCCTCATGCCTTGAAACAGCAAGCTTTAGTTCTTCCAATAGATGAGGTCTTATGTAAGCATCCTATTTCCCTCTTACTATGCACATGCATCTTGGTATATGCATCTCTTGCCATTTCTTTGTTTTGTAACATTCGGCTCAATATATTTTTTTTTTTGAAGACCAAGGTATCCAGGCCTCTTAGAGCACTTGACTATTCTTGGGACATATGCAAACCTCCCCATCCCCACACACCGGCTAACAACACTAGGGGGAGTGGCCCTTTTTGTGTTGAGAATTCAGCTCAATATAATAATGCAGGTCTAACCGTTTTTAATTCCTTCTAACCAAAGTGACACTCAAAGATCACATTAGAATCTCACTTACTTGTTTCCTCTTTGCACACCCATACTAATTCTATTCACAATGGCTTTGTGAAGCCCTCATTTTATTCTATAGTTGCTCTCAAATGACGGAACTTATCATATTGTGGAGCTGAGTGGTTTTCAATTTCCTATTAGATCATATCAATAAAATCCTCTCCATTAGTCACACCTTATGTCAGTTTTGTTGTTCTAGACATTGCTTCTTATGCTGGGATGAGGAAGAGTCAATAAATAATTTATTTTGCGTTTTTCCTTTGCTAACCAGTTTTTTGGTATTTCCCTCCTTTCTTAGCTTCTTTTTTAGTTCTAGACATTTGCTTCTTATGCTGGGATGAGGAAGAGTCGATAAATAATTTATTTTGCGTTTTTCCTTTGCTAACCAGTTTTTTGGTATTTCCCTCCTTTCTTTGCTTCTTTTTTAGTTCTCATGGATTGATGGGGTCTGGTTCAATTCACAAAACATTAACCAAATTTTGTGTAATATATTCTCTCTTTGCAATCGGCTTTGGAAGAAAGAAAAGAAACCTTAGAAGAGGTCAGCTTGGTCGATGGCGTGTTGTCCAGATAAATACATTGCTTGATTTTGAGATCCAAACTAAGAATTCACCGGTTTGTTACCTACTCATTTCATAAAGATTGACTAGCAACAGTTGATGGGCATTCTCTCACTTGATCTACTACGCAAGGACCAAGGAGAAGACCCTGCAACTGAAGTATTTAAAGGTTGGTGGAAGCTCCATAAAAAGGAATCTCTGTCCAATTAGAATGGGAGGAGCAATTGAAGATGACATGGTGGACCTGGCAGGTGTGAGAGGTTCTAATAGAAGAAATTATACGTTCTGAACTAGTTCACAAAAATTAGCATGAACTTTTGACCACAGCCTTTGAATGGGCAAAAGGCTGTCAATTTTTTGTTTCTCTTCTTTAAATCAGTCAATGATTCAATGCAATAGTTGTGGTTGGACGTTGACACCAATATGTTTAGAACTATTTCTCAACGGATAGTTTCTTGTTCTACTGGCTAGAGCAAAAATATGGGAAAGCATCAAATCATTTATTGTTAATTGCATGGATTGGTATCACTGCAGAAATATGGGTGATTTATCTAATGCCATGTTTATAGGTGAAGGTTGCTCTTTTATAGCCATTGCACTTCTACATTTTCATGCAACTATGGAACCATCCACAGTAAATTCTGTCTTTATTTTTTATTTTTAAATATTTTTTCCATGTTCCATCATACGTGAATGAACTCGCCAATCATTATTATTATATGCATTAAACTAGGAAGGCAGCTCATCTTATGATGCCACATGGAATGATGAGCCAATAAAAAATTGGAAAAATTTCAAGTCAGCAATTTTGAGTTATTTTCAGTATTTTTTTTCAAATTTCGACTCCTATAATCATTACGCTTCAACGAGCTTATTCTATTCCACCTCTTATAAGATAATTTAAAAAATAGGGTTTTTTTTTTGAAAATAATTCAATGAAACAATATTTAGTGCTTATGGAAGTTAATGTAGATGTGTTAATATCTTTCACATAGTTTATAGGGTATTTGTGTGATTTTTGAAGTTTTCTTTTTCGTTTTAAAATTTTGCTAAAATTGGATCTTCTAAGATGCTTACCAGTTTTTTTTTAACGTATCCTTATTCATAAAGGTGATGATTCGGTAAGGTTCGCATTTGAGGGCTGAATCGAGGCCCGAGTCAGCACCGACTCATTATCTTTCCACAGTTAAGAGTGGGATGTAGCGCTACTTTGTGAAACAGCCTGACGTGGTGCCCTCTGCTCTAGGAATTTGGCAACTGAAGCCTTCGCTCGAGCCACGTAACTCGGCTGGCCAACTTAGAATGGGCGAGTAAGCAATGTCGACTGGACCCAACCTTAAGGGAACGATCCACCCATTCTCATCACCTTAATGCCCCTACTCAGGTTACAAGCTCACGTCACTGAACTTAGCAGGATCTACAAATGTTTCTACCAGTAAATGAAGAGCCATTAATGTGATTGATATAGTTTTTAAGGTGTTAGTGTAATTTTTCTAATATTTTGACATTTTTTATGAAATTTTAAAAAATTTACAATTTTTTTTAATGAATTGTAATAGAAAATAGTTGTTAATAGGAGATACTTGAGAATATGAATTTTATATTAGGTGTTTTCTCACATAGGTTTTCTACTTTATAAAAATTTTAGATACTTTTCAAAGTTATAGGACATACTTTGTTAATATCGAAATTTCGAACTTTGAAGGTTCCTATTTTTCTATTATTTTTCAAAAAAATAGGCGACAGAGGGGTATATGAGACGTATCACTGTTACCATAGTATCAACCATACTTATCGCCCCTTCGCAGTTTTAACCCTTTAACGCACGTATGTGAATGGAAACTGCAGACCCTCAAAAATTCCTGTGGTGGGATTGCCTCATCCTATTTTTTTTTTTCTAGGTAAGGAGGTGTCCACGCGTCGCACTCAACTAGTTCTCTAGGGTGTGAAAACCTCTCTATCCGCACACACCGGATAAACCGATGAGACCTTACTCTATACATATTCCCACGAGAAGTGCCCCTTCATTAAAATTCCTATGGTTTGAACCTAAGACCTTTCTCTAAGAATCTTGCACTCAAATCAATTGGATACCTATTCACCAATACTTGTTTTTCTTACTATCCAATTTTTTGTCATTGGTCTTTTTTTTTTCCTTCTTTTTTCTCTTTCGATTTTTCTATGGTCTTCTCATTCTTTCGTTCTTTGTTTTTCTTTGGTCGCCGTCTTTTTCTCTACGCTATTTTTCTTCTAACATTTTTACATCTCTTATTTTTCGTTCTTTTCTTATTTTTATTACTTTTTATTTTTTCCTTATTCAATTTTCTTTATTTTTCTTTATTATCTTCTTAATTTTAGTCTTATTTTTCTTTTTCTGTTATCTTTTTCTTAATTTATATCATCCTTTCCTTTTCAATTTTTTAAATTTTATGTTGGACTTTTAACCTTTTTATATTCTCTATATTTCTAAAGTATATGCATTTGCATCTTTATCACTGTTTTTTTTTTTGGTAGAAATGTCACATCTTTTGTTTGTAAAATCAGTGCCTTTTCAATCAATGGTGGTCTAAACCTTTTGCTAGCATTTCCTCCAATAAGCAACTCCAGACATTTAAAAGGAACTCCTCTCAACTCCACAATCCACCTCCTCAACAAAGCTATTTAATATATATCCTGTTCCATACCAACCCTTATTAACGTGTTTTTTCTAAGTTGATTCTAAGCCTGAAATTAGTTCAAAACACCTTAAAATAGTTTTGTGATTCAGTACTTCATCTCTAGATGCATCACAAAAGAATAAAATATCATCGACAAACTGAAGGTGAAATATTGTTGGCCCCTTCTCTGTTACCTGAAAACCTCTAATTATGCTTAACTCCTTAGCATTTTCCATTAATCTATTCAAACCTTCTTCTATCAAAGTGAAGATGAAGGGTGATAGAGGATCACCTTGTCTAAGTCCCATTTTGGCAAAATAGGATCAATTGGAGAACCGTTCACTAGGATTGCATAAGAGGTGTTTTTTATGCAGGCTTTATCCAAGTCCTCCATTTGCTACCAAAACCCATTTCGTCAAACAATAATTCCACGAAACTCCAATACACAAAGTCGTAAACCTTTTCCATGTCTGTTTAAAGAGCAACTCAGGTTTCCTATATTTTTTCCTAATGTGGATCAATTCATCAACCACTAGTACCCCATCTAAAATTTGTTTGCTTTCCACAAATGTTCTCTAAGTATTGCTTATGATCTCACCTAGTACCTCTTTCAGTCTGTCCGATAAGACCTTAGCCAAAAGCTTATAGATGCATCTTATCAAACTGATTGGTCTATAATGGGGTAATTCCGAAAGGCCTTCCCCTTTGGGAATAAGGAAAATTTAAAAGTTCTTTAAACATTTGTTGATCTTTCCATTCAGATGGACCTCATTGAACACCCTTACGCAGGTTGATCCTACAATATTCCAGTTGGACTTGATAAACCTAAAGTCATCCGGACTTGGGGTTTTGCCCTCTAAGTTATCTAGGGCTTGTCTAATTTCCTCGAGACTAAATTCCCTTTCTAACCAACCCATCTAGTCCTCCCTGATCCTATTAAAATCTAAACCACAGTTATCAAGTGAGCCTCCAAATGACTCCATTTGAAGCGTTGTATGACAGACATTGTAAATCTCCAGTTTGTTGGACTAAGGTATGTGAGGCTGCACTCGTAGGACCGAATTTTGTTACGGAGACGACGGAACAGATCAAAGTCATTCGACAACATTTATTGAATGCCCAAAGCCGACAGAAAAGCTATGCCGATAAAAGAAGAAGACCTTTGGCATTTGAGGTAGGAGATCAAGTGTTTCTGAATGTTTCATCGCGTAAAGGTCAGATGAGATTCGGGAAGAAGGGAAAATTATCTCCAAGGTTCGTTGGACCATTCCCAATCCTCGAGAAGATCGGTGAGGTCGCGTATCAGTTAGCCCTTTCTTCACAATTGTCCAATATGCATGACGTATTTTATGTCTCAATGCTGCGAAGAACAATCCAGACCCGTCACATGTCTTGGACTTTAAGGAATTGGATGTTCAGAGTGATGCATCCTACATCGAGAGACCAACCAAAATCATAGACTCACAACAGAAGGTGCTAAGAAGCAGGGCAATTCCATTTGTCAAAGTGGTTTGGGAACGCCACAGAAGTGAAGAACCTACTTGGGAATTCGAAGATGAGGACTTTCCATCCAGAATTGTTTGTATAATTTTGTTTTAGACCCAAGTTTCGTCTAATTTTTGGGACAAAAATTCCAAAAAGGTGTTAGTATTGTACTGACCCGACCCGGAGTAGTGGGTCAGTAGAAGTGGGTAGAATTAGCTTAGAAAATTATTATTGTTTATGCTGATTTGCTATTTTATTTTAAGAGAGGGGAAAATTTAGTTATCAAATTAGATTCTAATTCTCAGAGTTAAAATTTCAATTAGAATTGTTTAATTAAAATTTTAAAATGAATAATTTAAGGTGGACCCATGGGACCCACGTTCTTTGGTTGAATTTATCATAGAAATCAGTTTTACTAAACTTCATTCTCATTGAGATTTATTTAATGAGATATTTTTTTAAAAATATATAGATATATATTTATTTTATAAAATAGAATAATCCAAATTGTGTGGGCCCTTTGGAACCCACACCCCTTTCGATTCCTTACAAAAGTTTTCTAAATCGACCATTTTCCCCTTCCTTCTTCAAAACGGAAACCCTCATCTTCCACTGAATCCTTTCTGTTTCCATCTCTCAATCCCAAGTTCTCCTCAATTTTGTGACCTTGATAGATCATGTTCTACTTTTGTAAGAACCTTCCATGTTGGAGGATCCCTTACATCTGAGGGTCTCTTCAAAAGGATCTCTCAATGTACACACACTTGAAAAGAATGAGATAATAGAAATTTATGCAGCAACAGCTGTTGAGAAGATGCCTCCTAAGCGTAGGTAGCATATGGTATGCAAGCAATAAAAAAGATTTTTTGTTTTAGTTGATTTCACACAATGGATTTGAGGTCGGGTAGAAAAGTTCACCTGTTTCTATGCATTTTGAAGGCAAAAATAGCATCATCAATCAATTTTAGCTATCCAACCCAATGTTATAAAAAAAAAATCTGATAATTTTCAATTCAATCGTTTATATGTGTGTGTGAGAGAGAGATTAATTTCATGACCTTGGACCAAAAGGCTAGAAATGATCATAGCATGTGTCCATACTTCATTGATTCGACAAATTTTGGAGATTTTGCTGTGCACTTTCCAAAATCTGTGAAAGCAAGTTATACTCCCATAGAAGTATAGCCTTGCTTTCACGCCATCACAAGTGACAATAACCAGAACCACATGAATACAAGAAATATGCTGTCACCATGTCTCAGGAAGCTTCAAATATATACAAGAAAATAAAAAGTTCAAAAGTCAAAGCTGTTGCAAAGAGATGAATTTAGGCATTAAAATCCCTCGAGTATCTCAAACATCAATTTAGAAAGTCACTGAGTCTTCTCATTCGGAATATAGAAATCAAATGTGACATCAACAGAGCCCGACTTCTCTCCATTATCTCTGTACTCAATATTAGTTATTCCCCTGTAGTCTTCCATTTCTTGATATTCAGGCTTAACACGCCGAACTGGGACAGTTACAGAGTATACAGTGCCGAGATCTGGGTCTGTTGAGACACTTAGTTGAACTTTGTCCTGTGAGTCTATCTCGACAAAATCGGATAAAGCACCCACAATATTGCTCACAATCTTCTGCTTGGCTTCATCAGTTACCGCACATCTATCAGAGAAAAGAATCATTTTCAGTCGCTGCTTGGCAATATTTGCATTGGAGCTGTTCCTCCTCATTGTTGGAGGGAATAATATCTTCCAGGCCAAGTTCAAACGCTCAAAAAAGCTCATTTTTATTGCATGGAGGAGGAAACCCTCAACATCTTGAGTCAAGGGCTCAGGGGAAAGCTTATTCCCCATAACACCAACACATCGGGTCCTGAGGTGGTGACTCGTATCATGGCCATGAAGCTGTATGCTTGGACATTTCGGTGTGATCTTGATATTAGTACATCCTCCATTAAAGAAGCCACTAAATTGTACCTAGTAACACAGAAAATATAAGACACACAAAATATGTAACCCTCAAAGGAATCAGGTCTATAGTTGCAACAGAAAGTATTAGCATGAATAATCATCATGGTTGTTGTAATAGCAACTAATCCCACCTAAACGTCTCAATAGTAACTACTCAAAACATAAAAAAGGGAAAACACAGACAGGAAAACCACAAGGACAAACAGCATAAAAAATACAGGCTTTTCTATTTCTACTTTCGCATTCAATCATATGAATAATTGTGTTGTCACACCTCATATTCTACTATATAATGGCTTAGCAGCTCAATATAGGTTTTTAATGATCTTTATCTTCTAGTACTTTCCAATTGCAATCCTTTGACTTTTCATACTAGGGTTGTTTCTCGTCTCTATGAATGCAAAATCAAATTGTAAAATCATACCTTTCAAAGAAAGTAAGTGTCTATAAAAATAGGAAAAAATATGTGCAAATGCATCTACATGTATATGTTAAGGTTATACAGGGTTAATATACACATAACTAATCATTCGGCATACAGCAAAAGGTATTCCCTCAATCAAGGGATTCTATCATGGCTGTAATTGTAGCCTGTGTGTGTGGAAACCTAAGAGAAAGATTATCCATAAATGGTCTCTCTCCTCATCTACCTCTCTTCTAACTCTCAAAAGCCTGAACAATTCTTGTCAAGAAAATAGAAAGATTATCCTAAATGCTCTCTCTCATATATATATATATATATATATATATATATATTACAAGATGGTTCAAGGTGGATGTTGATTTTTTTTCCATGTAGGATATGTGACTCAATGAGTCAGAATTACAAATGACGGATAACACAACCCACCCCCCACCCCCACCCACCCACACACACACACATACTTATATATTATTGTAAGATAGTTCAAGGGAGATGTTGATTTTTTTCCCATGTATGTGACTCAATGAGTCAGAATTAGGAGTGACTAGACGGACTCTCTACCTATGGGAGGAGCAATGGAAGGGAAATTAATCATTGATGGAGATTCAACTAATGCCATTGTGTGGGTGTCTGAGAAAAAAAGAGTGTTGCATAGAGACGATTACATATTGCTAGGGCCATCATTCTTTTTTCGCAGGACTAAGGTTGGCTAAGGTGGAGGTAGATAGAGAAAAGAGTTCACTATTGCTTATTATGGGTGATCTTGTAATCAAGGGGTGATCTTTGATGTTTTTATTCGAGGAACAGCATATATTTTTATAATGTATCTTCTTGTATTTCTTATTGCTTTAATGAAATTTATCACAAGTTAACTTCAAAAAAATCTTGTAATTATGGGTGGCTGACTTGTCCGCTAAGTTGGAGGTGGACAGAGAAAAGGGTTCTGTGGGAATTTGTACTCCTGAGTAATCTTCAAACGTTTTTCTTCAAGAAAAAGCATATATCTCTTGTAATGTATCATCTTGCAATTCTTATTGCTCTGAAATTTATCACAGGGAGAAAAAACAAACTAACTATCGTTAATGGAAGAAAATTCAAATGCTTCTCTTTGTTCATAGGAGGATTTCTAGTATGAGATTTTCATTTAGTATTCGATAAACTATACTCTGTGTACTTGATGAAAAGAAGATTTGAATATTCAGGTCTCATCTTCAAATCACCCTCTCACAAGGATCTTCATTCGAGCAGAGAATGTCTTTGCATGCACACTGATCATATCTAGCTCCTTAAGGTACTGTGTCGTGACTCTCATTTAGATACTCCACTACAGAATAGTGCCATCCATGGCAACAGTCACAAGTTAGACAAAGCCCGTTCTCACCTGTTACTCATCCTATCAGTCCTATGTCCCAATTTCTTCTGGAACCTGATTATTGTGAGTTGTGTTTTCTTTTGTTGGTATCACTTTTTTCTGCTGTGAAAATCTGAAGAAATGAACTCTCAGCTAAGTCAGCACTACGTGTTTCCCAAGAAAATGGGAAAGAAGAGAAAAGGTGGTACTCTTGTTCTGATCCAGATATGATAACAGTTGCATTTTTCACAATAAGTACCCTTTTTTTAAGTGAATACCATATTTCTGATATCTAGTCACTCATGGGTCATCCCATTTTCAGACCCTTACAGGTCTCCATTTCTTTTTCTCCATAATTTCTTCATTGTTTTCTCTTATTTCATCAGACCTCTCTCAACTTTCAACGTTGCATGTCTATAGTCACAATACAGAGAAAAAAGGCAAAAAGAGAAGTATTTTTTTTAAAGGATAACTATTTTATTCACAGAAAGAAAAAGCTTTACAGAAAAAGGCCACAAAACCGGGCTAGCAACAAAGCTTGCCATCCCAAAAAACATAAAAATTAAATCATTTTGTTTACAAAATCAGAAAACTTCCCAAAGGCCAAAAGGGACGCAAGAGACTGTAAATCCGTTCAACTTTATCTAGATATTTCCATCGACACAGAGAACCCGAAGCCCAGCCCAAGATCACCTTGGAATCCCCTTCCCGAATGCCCCCAACAACTCCTAAACCCTCCATTCTCCAGAACCCTCTCCAAAGAACATGCAACATTGCTGTGATAGAAGAGCAGTTCAGAAGGGATCAGCAAAAGCAGACCGAATCATGCCAGCCTGATCCTTGATTACACCAACAAACCCAACCAAACCACAATGCTGAACACAACTGGCATCAAAATTTAACTTTAGGAGCCCAGGAGGGATCGAAAAGGCCAATTCAAATGAAGACAAGATCCTCTCTTTACATTCCACGTAGGCGCCATTACCATGCCTTTACGTGCCAAAAACAAACTTGGTTTTGTGGATGGTACTTTGGATCCCCCAACTTCACCAATTGAACTCGCTCAATGGGAGCGTTGCAATGATTTGGTCAGTTCTTGGCTGCTTCATTCCGTTTCCACTGACATCCGCAATAGTATATTGTATGCCACAACTGCCAGGGAAATTTGGTTGGACCTCTCCGACCGCTTTTCTCAATCCAATGCTCCACAGATTTATCAGCTGAGGCAATATATTTCTTCTCTCAAGCAAGAGGACTTATCCGTCTCTGCATATTACACTCGGCTTAAGTCTTTGTGGAATGAACTTAATTCTATCGATGATAATCCCCAATACAAATGTGACCATGAAAAAGTTGTTGTCGCCCGCCTTCAGCGTGATAGGGCGATGAAATTTCTACAAGGTCGTCATGACCACTTTGCCATCCTTCGAATTCAAAATACTCCTTATGGATCCTTTTCCGAACATAACCAAGATTTATTCTCTGGTTCGTCAGGAGGAAAAGCAACAAGAAATTCATTCATCCATCTCTTTACATACAGATGCTGCGGCTCTTAATGCCAAATCCCCTAATCGTGCAGGATCTTCTACGCACATCCCTCCAACCAACCGCAGCTCCCGTCCCCACTCTACTCATTGTGGATGAGATGGTCATACTCGTGACCATTGCCACTACCTTGTTGGTTTTCCCCCACGAAAATCTGACACACACCCAACCCGACCCGACGATCAAGCATCAGAGAAACCATTGGCCGATGCCCCTCCAGCCCGTTTTGGTGACCATGCCTTGGCAACACCACCGGCTCTCACTCCAGAGCAGTACAATCAAATCATAGCCCTGCTCTCTTCCAGTAGAATCACTCCTACTGATCATCTTGCTGGACCTGTCAACGAGGATGATTGGACCGGGTAAAAAAAAATCTCTCTTTTCCAAGTTGCCATCTTCACAACCAGTCAATGTGCTGCCAATTCAATAAATCTCAGCAGTCAGTCAGTGCACTGCCAATTCATCTCCTCTTCGCAACCAGTGTGCTGCCAGATCATTCCATTAGGCAATCAATCAGTGTGCTGCTCATTCACTTCATTTTCTCTACCAGTCATTGTGCCACTTTTCATCTGCCATTCCTGCCATTTCCAAGCTTTGCATTATTCCATACACGATACACTTGCGGAGGCGTGATAGAATTTAGATTTGCTTTATCTCTTTATTTGAATTTACCTTATCTTAGAATTTAGATGTGCTTTATTTTTATCTTGATGTATTTGATTTTGATTATAAATAAAACAAATGGACACTCCTTTGGTGAGAGACCAAGCAGTATTATTTTCTTCACAAAACAGAAGTGCCATATCTCAGATCAACAGCGACAACAACAAAATTAATAAATCAATAGCAGTGTCCACTACCAAATTATGATTAAAGAACAGAACCAGCATTTATCATGTGGTTTCTGAGAAAAATAGGTGGCGAAATGGGATCCTGTTCAATGACATTCTCGAAAACCACAATACCCCAATTATGCATCAGCTCCAGCGACCATCCCTACACCGAAATACCGCGTCCTAATTGCGACTTTGGAATTTGGCTACATCCAATCGCACCCTTAAGCAGCAAGCTCAAATGGGTTTCAATTCTTGAAGCTGGTAGCTTCACGAAAAATGGAAGGAAAGAAGAGAGAGAAGAAAGTACCTTTGAAGGAAAGGCGAGGGGGCGCCGAAGATTAGTCGTAGTCGTGTGAGGAGATATCGCCATTCTCTCTCTTCTGCTAAGGAAATCTTCTCAGGTGTTTGGTTTCGAGTTTCGACCCTCCTGCAAGTTTGGTGAGTGGATTCAGTGCTCAATTAGTAAATTTGCAGCACCATCTTCGGTCCTGCCAATGCGTTTTCTTTTTATTTAGATACTTACAAGATATATTGGCTTATAACGTATTAAATCAAACATATTTTTAATTTTTTTTTTCAAATGGAAATATTTTTAAATTTATTTAAATAGTAAACTTAGGGCTGAAACTCGAGTCGGGTGAGGTCAGGTTTTAATAAATCCAACCTAACTCATACCAAAATTTATTGAATCTGACTCGATCTGATCCGAATGGCTGACTCGGATTACTCAATCCGACATGACCCGACCCAAATTTCTGACCCGAGTCAACCCTAGTGTTGTTTTATAACTTGGGACACTCGGGTTGAGTTGGGTTACGACAGGTCAAGTTGTGTTGATTTTAAATTTCTCAATCCAACCCGACTCGAATTTCATACGGATTTTTATTTTCTAACTCAACCCGACCCAAAATATACAAATGCATAATCCAAACCCACTAATTTCTCAAATCGAGTCATGCGATCGGGTTAAAACCCAACCCAAGTTTTACCCCTGACTAAACTTAATTTTTAAAACTACATCTTTCATCGGATCATCATTATCATTAACTAAGTATTTGTCATATGAATCTGATGTAGGCTTTTATATTTGGATTTAGTACATTATTTCCTTCGGATACATATACAGTAAAAAAATGATTCAAATTTTTTCAAGATGAAAAGGATAGTTGAATTTGAAAAGAGAAATTTTTAGTTTAAAATTAAAGAATTTCAAATTTGCTCATCTATTTAAATGTATTTATATCAATTATTGTTCACAATCACTATTGAAAGCTAAAATTTCATCTGTTTAGGTCAAATTTTCAAGTACTAATTCTTTATTATTATTATTTTTAAAGGTAAGTTCTAGTTCTGTATTTATCTCTTTCTTGTGCCTATAATTTAATGGTTTCAATTTTACTCAGTAAAGTTGTCTCTCCATTTCTATTTATATGACTAACTTACTTTAGATGAATTTCGCTCGTGTTGTCGTTTTAGGTTATTTTTAAATTGTATTTAATATTTTAATCTGACCATTTCTAATTCTAATTTTAGTGTTAATCTACTCATTCAATGTAACAAACGTATTTTCATAACTTTTGATTTTATTTATTTATCTTTTTTTTATTTTCCAACACTTTCTTCTGCAGAACAGTAAAGAATTAAATGACATGGGATTCTTTTATAAGAAAGTCTACTGCGTTCCTATCATATTTATTATATCTAAACTAAATCTTCAGTGAAATTCTACTGTAAAATTTAAGTCTCTGAACTTATTATAATACAATACTAGATAGTTTACAATTTTAATTAGATTGCCCTTCCTATCTTCTTTCTCATTAATGGTATGCTCAATGTATTTTGTTTTTACTCTATTAGATTTATATTTCTCCCAAAAAAAATTCTCTGAAATCCCAACTTATTATTAAGTTGTATTTTGTTTCATTATTTAATATATATTATTTGTAAAAAAGCATACACCACAGTAATTCATCCAGTATTCCTCATGTCAATTAAAGAAAAAAAATTGAAAATAAAGTTACAGTAAACAAATTTTAAAATATATTATTTAATATAATTGATAGACTTCATATTATTTAAATAAATAAAAAATGTATTTACAATTGCAATGCTGAATACGAACTTGACTTCTAAAACCATGTTTATTTCTGTTATATCATGTTTTATTTCTGCCCTCCATTGATGTCTTACACTTCAAGAAGTAATCTTCTAACTCGAATCAAGTTGGGTTAAGTTGGCCTCAACCCTAAAACCATCTCTATTACCTTCAACCCTAATCTAACCCGACTACATGTCAATCCAAGAAACACAAGCACAAAATCAACCAAAGCCCATTTTTGTGAACCTAGCAAAATCCAACTAATCTAATCGGCGCAAGTTAGGTTAGATTCAAGCAAATTAACACATGAAATGGGTCAGCCATCCTAACACGAGCAAAATTTGATAGGCGACACAGGATGTAATGCAATTCTCATTTTACCCCTAGCGGTGTACCGCTAATTAAGTACCGGTGTACCAATAACATGCCTCTTTATGTATATGTTCTGCATATTGGTATACGGGTACTTATAACTGGTACACCAGTAGGAATAAAATGAGAATTTCACTTCATCCCATGTCTCCTAACAAATTTTGCCCTTGTCAGAATGGACGTCCATGAAATGATCATAAGTTGTCATCTTCATAGTAGCTACCATAATGATTGAAAGAATCCACCATCAACTTTTAAGTAATTTTCATCAATTCTTGAATTTAATTGATGGTTGATCATTACTCAATTAACAATTTTAATTAGTATTAAAAGACAAAATGCATGGTTTGCTCTAATCTATTGCATTGGACAATCTAACTGTAGATTGAAAATATATTTGTTTCAAACTATTGTCTCAGTGCTTCACTCTTATTATCATATAGAATTTGGGTTGAGTTAATTTAGCCCAAGTCCTCAACCCTAATTCAATTTTCAATTCGAGTTAAAAAAAGTCTACCCTAACTCAGCCCTAATGCAATCACCAACCAACCCAAATTCAAGTTAGGTCATCCAGATTTAGGTTCATCTCAACCCAATTTGCAATCCTAGTCTAAGCATATGTACTGATAATCTCAACTAACATGCATGCAACAAATTATGCTTTAATTTCTCTTCCATCAGGACCACCCAAAGTTTCACCATTGCATACAAATTCTTAGATTCAACATTTGACCAGACAATAATAACCATAAGAAATATAAGACCACAGCTTAATGAAATCGAGCCACTCCTGAACAAGCTGTGACTGCACATTCATCAAATAAAAAAAAATCAGCACAAAAACCCATCAATCCTAGTAACAGCAAAAAACACACATCAATCTTATTTATTGCACATACAAAATTATGTATATTTACAGAGCTGCTGCCATGATCACAACTTTTTCTTCAAAGAACTGAAATTTTTTCTTCGGAGTGCTTGAAGCTCAATTTGTTGTCTGAAACATCACAACCGAACAAACCCCCCATTCCCATCTTAAGACAGTTCTTGCACGGGACCATCTCATCTGCAGAGAAAGACCACTTAAATTTCCTCACTCTTTACCTGAACCCAGCTACTCCTGGATGCTGCTTCCCTCCTCGAATGTGCTATAAACCCAAGAATATACCCCACAAAGGCCCCAAGCACCAAAACACTTCCCACTTTTACATACCAGGAGAGTGGTGATTCTACATCCTCAGCACCACTTAAGTCATAGCTTGAAGGGATCACTAGCACGTCATGCACTTCACCGTCATGGTTTCCTACAAACGTAAGTGTCAGCTTCTTCCTCGTTGCAACAAGCCTTGTGTAGCCAAACTCACCTGTACGATACATTGAGCGAGCAGGTTGGGGGTAGATAGGGTCCGTTGGATGGTCAGGCCTTGGCTCCCAAATGGGTTGCCAGTCTTGTCCCGCCATCCCAATCACAACATGCACTGGTAGGCCTGCACCTGCACTGGTCCCATCCAATTCCCCACATGTGTAGTTTCTTAGAGGGCAAAACCTCTCATACCTATGAACATGACCCCAGAGAGCCAGAGTCACTTTGTTGTTCACAAATAAAGGCTCCAAGTAATCGAGCATTTTTTCCCTCAATGGAGCATCCCTGTTCTCTTTGCTTGTTGTGTACATGGGCCGGTGGCCTTGGACAATGACAAATGGAGTCTTCTCTTTGTCCACGTTCTCCAAATCATGCTTGATGAAATTGTACTGTTCACTGCCTGGAAGGAAATCAGTTTCAGTAGACATGAAAAGGAAGTGTACAACCCCCACATCGAATGAATAGTAAAGGTTCCGTGTGTCTGGGGCACTGTTTCCAGTAAGAAAAGATGAGTTCCCAGGCATGTTGAATTTGAGGCTGTAAGGGACTCCACATTCACCACCTCCGTCTGTCCCGTAGACACGTGAAGCCCAGTCTGGTTTCCAAGGCTGCAATGGCCAATCATACTCATGATTGCCAATGCATACGTGGTATGGGACCTTGGAAGCTATGGGTTCTATTTGTGTGAAAAATGTATCCCACAGCCATGAGTAACCTCTAGCATAGCTGATGTCACCAATGTGGGACACAAATGCAGGCTTGTTGCCAAGGGCTTCAATGTCACGAAGAATCCACTTAACAGTAGATTTGCTTTCTTCCTGTGTGCGGAGAAATGTAGCAAACGGTGTCGAAGTTCCCATGTCTCCAAATAGAAAAGCAAATGTCTCATCTGAGCCTCTTTCTCGAGACATAAAACTATGAATTGCGCTCCAACCTCCAGTGTCACTGCCAACCTTTAAACATATATGCACATATGGTTAATAATTCAGAATTCATTGGATAAGAGAACTGTCTAAGTGGAATTAAAGAAAACAAGCAGGAAATTTTTTTGCCTAAACAGAACCTTGTGAGAAACTGCTTTCAAGATATATATAATTATTATACATTATCTTCCATTACCAGACTGGCGGCCGAGCCACTTTGGTTACCTCATGTCCAAAGTGGTTTAACCAGATCGTCCAATCAGACTAAAATGTGACAAGGGTTTACAAACTTTGATTCAATACAAAAGGATATTAGTCAAAAACCTATGGCTGACATGACTTAATTTGTACAATCCCTTTCCCCTCAGATGCCAATACATTGTGCACTTTGAAGGGTATTTTGGTTCTTAACAATATCCCTTATGCCAATGTATTTCAAAAATTGTACTCATCTCCACTAAAATATGTGCGCAAAGAACTTTTTGTTTACAGTTTTGGAGGAAATGGGTATGGAATACTTCCTTGTTCCAAGAACCTGATGACTTAAAATATACCCCCAAAAATCTTACCATGCCAAATAACAAGGTCCTCAAATGAAGCCTTTCTCACATTTGACAGCAAAAAAGATATGTCCACATCCCAAGACAAAAAATTTTTGAAAGATAACAGAAACATTTTATTAATTCTTGAAATAGGAAACGCAGCATGAGAAAAACAAGCACCCCGAGTGACTGGCCTGAAACAAAACTACGATACAGATAATTGTTTAAAGCCTTATAAAAAATCTTTTCCAAGTTCCATGAAACAAACCAGCATCCATGCCTGAGAAAGGATCCAAATCCAATGCCCCATCGGATCAAATTTGATCTGATTCTAGGAATCAAAACCTCTGTTGCAACAGTTTACCATAAAAAATTCTTCTTTTCTGTTCCATCCATACCAAACCAAAGAATAGCCATTTTCTTGAGCAAAGTTCCTTTTCTTGAGGTTATCAGTGGTCATGGCTTTATTGAGATAAGCAATCCAACCAAAACACTTGACCTTGGGAGGGACAGCAGATTTCCAAATGGCTTTGAAAGGAAAAGAGCGATGGGGATTGGGCTCAATAAGGGAGAACAAGGATCTGCAAGAAAAGATCCCACCGGGTTCTTACTTTCACACCCTTCTATTCAATTCCCATCAACCAGAAAACACCCTTGAAGAATGAATAAGAGCTCCACCAAGAAGGGAATTTCATGATTCATCAAATTTCTTCTAAAAGTTAAAGTCCATTCCTTTCTACCTCCCATCATTTCCACTATTTCCTTAATAACTTTATTCTTTTGGGTTGAAATGGAATATAAAACGGGGGAAGATAACATGAGAGGATCACTTCCAACCGACCTATCCTCCCCAAATTTAATCAGGGCTCCATATCCCAACACAAGACCAGAATTTTCTTTTATAGAAGCCCCCATATGATTTCCTTCTCCACCAATAATAGAGATATCCTCCCTTACACCCGAATCTCCTGTGTTCATAGGAAGAGAAACATCCTCCCAGTTAAAAAGGTAAATTCTCTTTTTATCTCCCACACCATCCCACAAGAAATATTTTCAAGCATCTTTGCCACCTTAGTAGGTATTTTGAAGAGGGAAAGAAAGTAAACTGCGAGATTATTGAGGTTCGATTTAATAAGAACTAATCTACCGCCAAAGAAGAGATAAGATTTCCCCCAAGATGCAAATTTACAGTGAAATCTTTCAATAACCGGCTCCCAAAAAGAAAGGAGTTTTGGATTACCTTCCAAGGGAAAACCAAGATAGTGAAATGGAAAAGTTACCTTGGCACAACAAATTAAATTTGCCAAAACAACAATCTGATCCTCCAGTGCAAGAACGCCTGCAATGGCACTCTTTGCAATGTAACTTTAAGCCCGAGAGCGCTTGAAAGCATTTGAGAGTTCTAAAGACGTTCTGGAGTTGAAAGTCATCATTTTTGCAGAAAATGATGGTATCATCTGCATAATGATGTCGAATGTATAAATTAGAGTCCCCAATCCGAAAACCACCAATCAAGCTTCCAATTTGAGCTCTCTGAAACAGTGCACTTACTTAAGACCTTCCATCACCAAAGAGAATAGGAATGGGGAAATCGAATCACCTTGCTAGAGACCATGTTCACTCTTGAAGAAACCATGTGGCGATCCATTCACTAGGATGGAGAAGTAAGAAAAGAAATGCACTCATTAACCCAGCTGATTCATTTTTCATTGAAACCAAACACGCCGCATCATGTATATGAGGAAAGACCAGTCCACACGATCATCTGCTTTTTCCAGATGCACTTTGCAAACCAAGTCAGATTCCCCAGGTGATGCGGGATCGATGCTCATGACAGAGCGATCCAGCAAAATTGGGGATCCCAAGTCTTCGTCGAGCTGGGGGAGGAAGAAACGCTTGCAACCAAGGCAGGAAGAAGAAAGAGGAAAGAAAAAGAGATAAAACTAAATCCGGATTTTCTTATTCCATTGTGTGTATGTGAGTGGTGTTCTCCAAAACAAAACATCATCTCCTTTAAATAAAAGGAAGAAAACTAAAATAAGAAACCTAGAAAAAAAAGGAAAGCTAATTGAAGTAGGAAACTAACAAAAAAGGAGAATCCTAATCTAATTAAGAAATCTAATCTAAGTAGAAAATAAATAAATAAATGAAAATAAACTAACAGGGCCCACGTGTGATGGGTCCATCCGTGTCCTACATCACCAGGTCTTTCTCTAGAATCAAGACATTCATTAGCAATCAGGATACCATCTAAAATATGTTTTCCTTGTACAGAAGCTCCCTGAAACTTGGAAGTGTGATCAAAGGCATGACTTCTTTAAGTCTGTTAGCTAGGAGTTTGCAATAATCTTGTACAGGCTTCAAATCAAACTGATAGGCCTGAATTTCGAGAGCTCCAATGCACTTTCCTCTTTTGGTATGAGAGTGATAAAGGTAGTGTTCATACCTTCATGAAATTTACCCCATTGATAAAATTCAGCAAAAACTTCTATAAGATCATCTTTAATAATGTTCTAGGAATGTTAATAAAAAGTCATACGAAAACCATCCAGGAGTGGAGCTTTATCCCCATTTACTTCCAAAATGGCACTATGAACTTCATCTTTCATCAAACGGTCTTTCAAGCCATTCAGCTTTGTCAATTGGAACCCCCAAAAGATCCAAACTATTGAGTTGAAGTCCAGGCATAACCAGAAATGTGATCCTCAAGACGAATGGGAAGGGAGAACTCACCAACAAAAGAATCTAGCTTCTTGAATTTGCTAGGATTCCAAATAATAATAATGCCACCTAAAGCTCACAAGGACTACTTGAAATTCCGTTACTAGAAGTATGCAAGACCTAGAAGGGGGGGTGAATAGATCTAATCCGATTTTATTTCTCTTTTTAATAATTTATCAATTTAACAATATGTGCAGCGGAATAAACGTGTATACAAGTGATAAACAAATGAATCAAACCATTAAAGCAAACCACACATGCACAACGATATATAGTGATTCGGTTCACCTGAACCTACATCCACTGTTGGACTCACCCTCTCTAGGGCTATCCCAAATCCACTATTTATGGGAGTCACACCCAAACATTACAACCTAGTTTTGAAAGGTTCGACCGCCCTGGTCTAATCCTTGATACCTATTTTTTAAGCTGGTTCAATCACACTGATCTAATCCACTATACAATGATAACCAAAGTAAACAAAGAACACTTGCCTTGGGCCTTAACAATTCTTCAAAATGTGTTCTTGTGCTCAATGTTTCTGCGCCTCTTCCTTTAGATTAGGTTCACCATAGTTGAGTATCGGCACAGCGGGACAGGGGTATTTGGACAAAGGTATATCTGATTTTTTGTCCTAGATAAAACACCCTTAACTTCATCAAACTTAAGGTATTGATTACCCAAACATATCCTTGTTAGAGGCTGATGAAGAAGGTGTGAGAAGGGGTTGGAAATCTCTTTAGTCTTACTGTTATTTTTCCAAGAAGGTTCTATCTCAATATTTCCTTCAGCCCACAGATATAAATAAGACTGTCTGCTTTTGTGGCCAGTCACGTCCACGAGGCCTCGAGGATTCCAATGAGGCCTCGTGGCGGTATATGGTAAGACAGCACATAATCTGCATAAGTTATTTTGTCTGTCAAACAGTGAATGTCCAGCCAGTTAGGATGACACTTGTGCATGATTGACCCTTCATTTATTTTAGTCATCAATCAAGGATTTATATAAAGAGAGATTGATGATTGTAAATCATATTTAATCACAATGAGGAGCCTTTCCAATTTAGTCACAAACAGCCAGCTCCTCAACAGTTCTTATTCAAATCATGTGAGGTGGCACTTGGAGTTTCAAAATGAGGATATACCTTATTTCCATAATAAACTCTCAATTACGGATTATAGATTTAATTTCCTAAATCTGTAAGAGATTCAGTCAGCAAGACACAAGATCAGCTGAGTTACAACTGTCCAAAATACAACTCAGGAAAAGACTGGCTGCGAGGCCTCAACAGACTGCACGAGGCCTCGAGGCTGAAAGTCAATTATATTCTAATTTTCCAGTTTATAAACAATTGACTTGTAAGGTATTTGACTTAGCCTAAGATCTGCTAAGGTTCACTTACCTGTGTGCCAATAATATATTCGGTGTAGATTCTTCCATGCATAGTAGATCTTCATATACTTCCAAGGCAAGGTCCAACTGAGTCACGTAATTGACAATATGGGTGACTCGGACGAACCGGGGCACTAACACTGCTTAGCTTCCCAACAAAAACTGTGACCGGTCCCACAAGAACGAATGGTCACATCTGAAGGATCTTCCAATTTGGATTCTTGGAAGCAAATAATGACCGGTTTGATAGGCCTAATGAAACTCTTTAAAGTTGTTCTTTTTCTTGAGTCGCCAAGACCTCTGACATTCCAAGATCTTCATGGAGCAACCGAATTGTCACCTTCAACTGCTAATTGATTTTGAGACTTCCACGGAAGCTTTCTTCTTCCTACGACTTTAATTGACTGAAGAGCTAAGCCTAACTAGCTTCCTAGCAGTTCTGTCAGATCGTTTGAGCTTCATTGGAGAGGATCTCAGGTCATTGACCTATGAAAGATAGGAGAGTAGAAGTCCAGAAGACCTTCCTAGCCTTCGACAAAAAGCACGAGCTTACGACCTATCTCCAACATTTTGACGTCTACCTAGTTAGATGCCTAAAAGTAACCTGAAGGAGGCTCCTTATATGGAGGATGATGATAAGAAGTGGGCTCCTTGCTGCTCTAATCAATTTCTGCCTCAAAATTTTCACTCTAGCCATTGTCTCCTCTAACATGCTGGGTAGAGAGAGGAACAATTGTGGAAGTAAAGGGGATGGGAAAGCCGGAGAGTTTCTATTTGCTTCACCAGTAGCTTCAAGACAAGCCTAGAAGGAAAAACAAGGGTTGAAGGAAGTTTCCCCTGGAGAAAAGAACTGCAACCCGGTCTGGAAGGTAGAAGGATGAAGGGGAGGCTGAGGCGAAGGCTGCACCATAGGAATGGCGCCGGTTGATCATCACCATAGACACCGGACAAGCTTGGAAGGATCTAAGGGTCGCCCGTGTTGCAACTTATCCTAGGGAGCTAAAAAGAGAAATGGGGTAGGTGGAGTCAGTACAGACAAAGGAACTTTTCATCGTTCTTATTGGAGAGCTAAGCAACGAAGGATGGGGAAGTCAGGGGCAGACGACGGGCGAGGGAGGCTTCTCGAGGATGGACACGTTTCAGCATGGCACGTGGCAACATCAGAAAAGGATTGTTGACCTTCCAATGGGGCTGTGGTTGCTTATGCAGAGGTGGAGTAAGTTGCAACAGCTAGGGCAAAGGTTTCTTCCTCCAGGCAGAAAGTCAAAGTCAGGATTTCTGGTTGAGCAAGTCACAGAAATCTCGAAGAAGGGATTGTCGCTTTCTGTCACGTGGAAGAGGAGTCGGGAAAGGTCTGATCAGGGTGAGGTTGTTTGATTTCTACCAGAGGAAGGTGAATAGCTGCCGGAGGAGGATCTTCATGTGTCGATACTCCTAGGTCAAACCATTGATCACCGACTTCTAGAGGGATGGTTTTCACCTCTTTGAGTTTTAGTGACCAAACCACACGGTATCTAGCGAAGAGAAAACGTCTTCCTCACGAGGTTAAGGGGTCCACTTCAAGAAAGCGTCCAAGGAAAGCTCCAATGGCATTGAGGGATTCAGGAAACCAGGCTCGAAGAGGGATGGATGCCAGAGACCCTAATCCAAACTGATCTGGAATCCATTTCGGCTAACCAAAACGCTAGGGAAGAGAAATGAGAATCTTGCAAAACTGGGATTTCCTTCAGCAGTTGAGAAGCTTCTTCTATCACTTCAAAGGAAATTAACGCCTGAAAGGAGTCAATTCTGCTAACCGAGAAAGTTACAATGCAACTCCAATCAGAGATCCAATCTTCGACTAAAGGAATGTCGGTTGAGGGAGGCGAAAGATTTGCAACAAGACACTTCTTCAGACCTCTTGTCAAAAAGTTCTACTAGCTATATCATGGACGCATGTGAGAAGTATTGTTAAAGTAAATATCCTCCATGACTAGAAAATAGACAGTGAACAAAACCAAAGCATCATTGTTGGATAAGGGATTGAAGATGGAGGAGTTCCAAGGAATTCCTGTCTACACCGAGAAAAAGGTTGGATAAGTATATTACTAATGGAAATAAGCCTTCCCACTAAGCCTAAAGAAATGAAGGCTCTAATCCAGATTACTTAAATTTTATTGGCGAAAGCACAAATCTCACCTGTCAAATTTCAGCAAAGTTTATGACATCAAAAGCCCAAAAGGTCAGAGCAACATTTTGCCTAAGTCAGTAGTTTCATATGATATTTTAAAAACCACTAGACACCAATGAATGGATAGGGTCTACATAATTATACTTAGATCCCATCCACAGTTGATTAAAAGTGTATCACAGTTGAACAAGTGCAAGATGTAGCAGTTTTCATGGTAATTTCAATCCACTAATCTAACGTGACTCGCCAAATATGAAGGAGATCCAAACTGCACCCCATTCTAAAAGATCCTAGCCACCCAACACTTGGGCCTTTTCTAGAATGTTACTGCACATTTTTAAAATCCATTTTTAGACTCCCAATCCAAAATTAGGATCTTAAAAAATAGAACTCACTCAAAGCATCCTCTACTCTGCGTGGACCAATTAAATCAATGAACTGAATCACCAAACCATGGGCCCAACATTTACACACTCAGGCACCTCTGGACAATCCAGAAACGAACAAACATCATATCAAAACAATCGTATAAAATACCACTAAAGACTTTAGATGGGTCAGATGCCTAACTGATTTAGCTTGTGATGTTGTGATGCGGGAAAGTAGAACATCCAAAGAATATCCAGTCTGGATCAGAAACAATTATAATGACCCACCTCTTTATATATACAAGGAGCAATAGTATTCCTAATTGGAAACAGGTCTTCATCACTGCTTTCACAATCTACACCAATTTAACATCCAAGCTCAAAAATTGTAAAAATGGTTTTACGTTGGAAAAACCTTTCCCACCCATTGCATTCCATCTTGTTACTTACACTTTCAACTTATCTCTGTGAAGGGCTCTTTTTTTATTTTTGAGAAAGGTTCTGTTAAGGGCTCTATTCCTGGATATGTTCTTTCACTCTAGCATTAGAATCTGTTACTTGACTCATTATACATATCAACAAACGGACAGCATACAGGTTTGGCAAAGAATAAAAAACAGATAAGATCTTGTATCATAACTGTTGAGTGTTCACTTCATAAATTTAAAGGTTGTGTATTAATCTTTCTTATGAACTATCCCTAGACTTTGGACAGGGGATGACATACTTTACCGACACAAGGCAGAGCGAAATTCAAAACGCATAATCATCATCGTCCTAATTGAATATATATTTAGAGTTGCTTATAAAATTCGAAACATTATACAATGTAAATAGAGTTAAAGTAAATTAACCAATTAATATTTTTAAATAAATCAAAAGACCGGCAATAACATCAAACACAGGATATGTATAGGAGAAAGGGGATCCCAACTTACCCTGTAAAAGTACCTCTTCCCCGACTTCAAATTCCTCATCACGGCATCATGTATGAACCCAGGATCCCTCCAACCAATGCTTGCATTTGCGGGTGCATCGCACATATCTGACCTCTCATACCTCCTCACCTCCGCCAATGATATCTCACCCAATTCATCCTCATCCGATCCATATTTCACCAATCTCTTCGACCCATCTCCTGTCAGAAAAATAACCCGCATCTCATCATCCCTTGAAGTGAAAGAGAGGTGTATCTGCTGCGGCCCAATAGTCTTGAACTTCAATTGCTCCGATGCTGCGAGCAGGTGGTCCGTTCGGGGCAGCGGGTTGTGGTCTTCATCGTATCGGGTGGGACCGGTATTGTTATCAGACTGGCGGAAGATGCGGAAAACGTAATTGGAGCGGAGATCGACGAGGGGGAGGTGAAGGAAGCATGAGCCGGATTTCCATGTGGGGCAGGAAGAGAGACGGATGTAGCCGACGAAATCGGAGTCGGAGGAGTTGGGTGGGGAGTAGATGCCGAGCCAATCGAGATGGGATGGGGAATCGACTCCGGTCCACTTGATTTGGACGGAATCGCCGGACTTGGTGAGAATTTTGGGGGTGAATTTGATGGAAATTGATGAAATGGGTGTAACGAAGAAGGAGATGGAGAAGAAGAAGAAGAGGAAGGTGGAAAGAGACGCCATGGCACCCTCGAGGAGAAATCAAACGTGAGTGAAGAAGAAAATAGCAATGGAAATCATGGCTTCTACGTTTGCATTTCGCAGGAGTGACGTTAGGTGAAAATGTAGCCGTTGATAACACTTCTATCGAGAACTTGGACAGGCCCACCTTAGATCAACAAAATTATTTGATTCAGAACAATTACCTAGTGATATTTAATACTGATTATCAATTAAAATTATAATTAATATTACAGATTTTGAGTTTGTTCTAATGACAGTATAAGTAAATCAGAATGAAATAAAATCAAATTAAAATTTTAAAAAACAGGTCATTATATCTGTAAGAATATATTAATTTTTAAGAAAATTCAGAGTTAACTCTTTTCAATGCCATAGTTCTATTAGATTATAACTAAATTATTGAAAATTATTTTTTGAATTCTATCTTTTCATCTACACTATAATTATATTTTTATTGATTTTTTTGCCAGCAATCATGAAAATTAATATATAAGTATAATTTAATTTTGAAAAATTGGCATTGCACATATCAACAAAAATCAACTTAAACCTAAATTAGACTCAACACACTTGACTCAGCAAACAAAATTAAAAAGAAAAAGAAAAAAAAAAGGCTTTGCCTTATTTCGTTGGTAATTTTAAATAATTTACCTATCGATGAATTTATATTTGGTTTTAGTTAACGTGGGATCTTTTCAGATTTTCATAAATACTTAAAGATTTTTAATATTTTCAAAAAATTATGAGATTTTAAATTTCAAAAGCTTTAAATTTTTTATAATTTCAAAAAGATAGAAGAGAACACACGAAAGATTGCCTAGATAATCATACACAAGATTTCCGAAAAAAAAATTAAATGACATGGATAGAAAAAGGATGTTACACTAATTGGACAACGAAGAGAGAATTAAAAGTGAATATTCTCATTCCAATTAAAGATTCCACCATGAAAGTTCCCTATCATAGAATTTAAGAGTCAATAGCTTTTCCAAATTTATAATTGACAAATGAGCATTGCAATTTAATTTGAGATATTGGCATGCAAACTAATAGGAACCATGGGTACAAAAATCGGCAGGCCCGAGATATTGACCGATAGCGCCGATCTCGATGATAGCTTATATAATTATTTTTTTTATCATAGTGGTCATTTTTTTTTCTGATTAAAAAAATTAAAAATATGAAAACATAGCTTTTTTTTTAATTTCTATAATTGAAAATTTCAAAATATCAGCTGAAATCTAGATCGATTTCAGCCGAAATATCGGTCTGGGACGATGGGTTAAAAAAAAAACGCAAAGGTCGATATTTAATTGATACATATCACTGAGATATTGACAATAACAGCCGATATCTCAAAAATACTAACAATAACAGCCGATATCCCAAAAATACTGTCGATACTTCCAAGATTTATATCTCTGACAGAAACATTAGATCTCTTATGTAAAATTCTTCAATAATCAAAACATTAGATCTCTTATGTAAAACTCTTCAATAATCAATTCAAACCGTTCATGCTCACCTATTTCAAATTGGCACTCATCCACTTTTAAGATATGATTGGATTTTTCAAGTAAAAAGAATTACGTCTATTTGAGGCCTATAAAATTATTAAATTTTGATCTATTTTCTTATCAATGATAATAGAGTTGGATGTTTGTTCACTTAATTTATCCACTGACCTTCGTATTCATCTATTCTTCAATGATTAAGTACACATTTAGGTAGGTCTTATTATTGAAAAAGAAAAACTCTCTATTTGACGAAATATTTTTGAAATTTACATATTTCAGCTGATAGGTCAAAATTTGTAAGTGAGGAAGGAATAAAAATTGGATATTCTTGTTCCAATTGATAATTCCATCTTAGTCATTTCTCATCATCAGTTGGAGACTCCCATACCTTTCTTAATTTCCAATTAGCTAATGAGAATTGCAATTTGAGCTTTAATCAAACTTTATGAAAATTAAATAGAAGAATTTTTTTTACATTTAAACTCAAGAGATAAAATCCACTTATACTCAAAGTCTCATATTTTTCTATATATTTACTTCAAAGATACTCAAAATATTTGATGCTTTGAAGAGTGAAAATTTTAATGAAAAAAAAAAAAAATTAAAGTAGCCAAACATACCACACTATTTGTGTACAATGTCATACAAAATAATTTTAATTTTACCATTAAAAGATACTTTACTTACATACTGTTAAAAAGATATCTTGAAGCAAATATCTTGGCCTATATGTGAAACATAATTGGCCTAGCATAACTTGAAGCAAGTGACAAAGTTTTCATGACAAACTTGTATGTGAAGTAACATAGAAAGATTGGGTCAGAAACATTCTTTAAAAAAAAGAACAAAAACAAAAATGAAACAAACCAGATACAAGGTATAAGCCAAGCACATCATTAAACATATTTTTAGAGCATTTTAATATGGCAAATTGATCTAGAATTCTCAACAGGGATAGGACCATACAAGTCACAAATAGCAGCAAAAGTTCTGATCACCTCAAATCAGCAGTCTCTTTTATACAAAATACAAGAGATGTGAAACTAAACTTTTTTTTTTTTTTTAATAACCGAGGGGAATCACGAGGCAAGAGCCCCATAAACCCCTCGGGAGAGCAGCCCACACCCACAGAGCCCCCAGTTTACGCTGCTAAGACTCGAACTAGCGCCCTCTCGCTTCTTGAGACGAGAAGTGACGTGAAACTAAATGTTACATTAACAGAACAGAATGCACTACGGAGAAACCCTAGCCACCTACAAAGCCCCAATAATTGCCCTCCCCTATGAAATCATTTGCAGATTCCTTCATCCACAAAAATGAATTATGGAACAAGCAATGTAATGGATGAAAAGAAAAGGTGATAATAAGAACCACACTGAAATGCAGAACTTGAGCTCCAAATCTGATAAATACTAAAGATTTCCTAACATTTATGCTGATATATCAAATTACTGCTTTAAACCGTGCAACAGAACTCAACCCAAACAAGTTTCTTCATAAAGTCTAGTAATCTCACAATACAGATTCATATCGACATGAAAAATAGTTATTCCATTCTCTCCAACATTGATGTGCATTGATGCCTGTCCATCCCTCTAACTCTGCAGTAAATTCAAGTAAAAAATTGTTAAAATAAATACTGTAAATTCATATGTACAAGAAAATGTCAAATAGAAAAATCACAAAAATCGATTATTTCCAGCATACTTTAACACCCCACATAAAAGGTTAAATAATAGCAATAACTTTATTTCCAACATACCAAACAAAAATCCAATTCCAAAAAAGGTAGATTTTTTTTTGAAATAGTTACTATATTAATAAAAAGAGAAGCACCAGAGGTGCAAATACAATAAAGCACAAACAAAGCTAGAAAAATAAAACACAGCCTTGTACCCCAATATACCCTCAAAGAGACAACAGAAAACATGAAACAAGACAGGGAGAACGCAAAACTAATACAGAGAGTTATGCAAGGAAAAAAAAAGGCAGCATTCAAAAATATAAAACCAATCATTCTAACAAAAAAAACATCAAATTAGAATCCTCACCCTACAAAGTCAGTGACCAATAAATGAAATCATATGCCCAACTTCTAAAACAGGAGAATGAATCAAAATCACCCCATTAAAAATAAACTAAATTTCAACCTTGAAGACAACAACCTCATAGGAGTTTCTTCTTTCCTTTTTACCATATGCACTCGGAATTCAATTCAGGACAATCCCACATACCCTGTAAATTCTAAAGTGTATTAAAAAAAAAATATTAACTACTTGCATATGGCAATCTTTTAGTAGGGCCCACCTAGGTTCACTTTCAACCTATTCTCCTAATACTCGACACCCCATCTACCAAGCAAGTACTAAATTGAATGTGACTGGAGCTACTCCCAATTTTGGCCTCAAATTAATTTCCTTGTATTTGGTCCACCATCATTCTGGTGTCTTGGAATACATTCAGGTTGAAAAACTAAAGGAGCCAGCTAGTAGTTCGACTAGGTTGAGTCATTTTTAGGGAACCAATGGAGAGAGGGAGAACGAGGAAAAAGGTGGTCGGGTAGAAATAAGAAAATGACACCTTGGGAAATTTTTGCTAAGTTTTTGCCAGATCTGACAATTCTGTAGGCTTTTTTCTTCTTTTTTCCCCCTTTTAAGGTAGAGGTGTAAAGTGAGGTTTGGGAGCCCAAGTCACTTCCATTTCAAAATCAAAAATTTTGAACATGACTTGGCCGAAGCACAACAAGTCACTTGTTGCACAAGCCAAGTTGAGGTGAGCCTTTCTCCCATCCTGTAAATAGACTGCAACACTCTAAAGGTTAGCAAATATGATTTTGTAAGTAGTAATTGCAAAAATGTTAAATGATTTGTATTTTTGTATTACTACTTTTTATCTTCCAAGGCCTATAAATCAATTGATTTAGCAAAGATCAGATTTGGAACTTACGCCCTGAAAATTTCTTATTCTATGGTGGGTCATTTTTCTTTTCTACTGTTTTTTCTATTTAATAAAAAATCTGAACTTTCCAAATATTTTGTATTTAAAAATTCGCATTCATATATGAACATCACTGAGAGACATAATTGATTTTATACATGTTGCAAAAATTATGATTACGGAATCAACCTGATCACTCAATAGTCAATATACTATCCTCTTTAGATGTGGAATGGCCAAAAATATTAACAAAAAAAAAAAAAAAAAGAGCACATGGCACAATCGATAGGTATAAACTATCTCAACAAAGCTTGTGGGTTGAGGTCAAGTTACCATTATTTAATTTTTTTTATTAAAAAAAAAACCTACAAATTGGATATTCCAAGAGAAATCTGTCCAAATGGAAGAATATGATTGTGATTCTTTTGCCTTTTGTCTATCCATAAAAAGCCCCATCGAAAGCATGGTAAAGTGATAAACCACCATATATTGTGGAATGATAGGGAACACAATTTCAGTAGTCTACTGAAAAACTAAACTCAACAATCAACCCCGATATATGGGATAATGCTTCCATGACGAATTGACGATGACCATGATGATAATGAACCATCATATAGAGTGCATTTTTTGTTCTTTCCCTCTTTTTCTTTGTTTTGTATCTTTTATGAACATTTAAGCTTGGTCATTTGGCAATGAAAATTATTTACAGTGGGTCTGAGGTTAGTTCTATGGCTTGGATTGGAGTAGCACCTCCTCGTGTTCAGGCTTTTGTTTGGTTTGCTTAGATTTGAAGGGTAAAATGATCAATAGGGTTGGGCTTAGGCACAGAGGCATTTCGAGTGGTAATGATGATCTATCCTGTGTTTTTTTGAGGTTGCTAAAGAGGAGGATATTAATCATATTTTTAATAATTGTCCCATGGCAAGTGCTCTTTGGTATAAGTTTGCAGACCTAATGAGGTTTTTTGGGGTGATTGGTGAGTCATGTAATGGCACTATTGGTGAGTCTTTGTACAGCAATAGTTTCTCTAGATTTCTACTTCAAACCAATACTTCGCTACAAAGTAACAATCCCATGAAACAAAAGTACATAGACATCCACTAAACATCAATACTGCACTAGAAAGCAAGAAACGCATGAAATAAAACTCCATCGGTTCCTATTTCAAACAAAAACAAATTAGCACACCCATCAAACAAAAAACATATCCATTGGTTTCTAATTCAAAACAATGCTACGCTACAAAATATCAAACCCATGAAAAAAAAGGACGAACCAAGAAGAAGGGAACCACAGATTCCACATTTGCCGCATCTTCTGCGAAATCAATATAAGACATGAAAGACAAAGAGGAAACTTGAGTACCGAGAGATGGCTAGAAATTCACGGGGCTTTGATCTCCATAACGCTTTTCACTTTTGGGGCATAGAGAGAGTAGACGACCGTCTGCCTTTTAGCGACTTCGAGCTGTGATTTTCCATCGGAGAAAACTGAAGAAATAGATGAAGGGTCGGAGATGCCGCGGTTCTGACGGAAACCGTCAATAGTTCTCCGTGTGGCGTAGTCTCTGATGTTGTAATCGGTGAATGTTCGAACTGTCCGCAGAAGGGAGCGGAAAAGAGAAAGAACTTCTGCTCTCGACGGACCTGAAATCGGAGACGCCATTGGAGAGAGAGAATCTGAAAGAAAAACTCTTCCCACAGACGACGTAAAGGCTGATGACGGCCGAAGACGAGGGTATCGGTTCGGGTTCGGGTTCGCGAGAGAGAGAGAGCATGAAAGGGATTGAGCGAACCTGTTGTCTGGTTGGAGAGATTTTATTTTATTTTTTTAATCTTTAGGTGTGAAACTTGGATAGGGTTTTTAATCCAACCCGTATGACTTAGACACCCAAAATTAAAACTCTTTTATTTATAAATTAGTATCGAGTTGAGTTGAAAAAAATTATTAAATTCAAGTCATGTTGGGCATAACAATTTAAAATCAACTTGATCTTAATTAAATTGATATGATTCAATCTGAATTTCTTAAAATATAGAAAACCTGTTATTTTTTTCCTCAAACTTCGGTTAAAAATACGTTGAGTTATCGGCCAACAACTCGGGTTAAGTCAAATCGTGTCGGGTTGAGCAATTTGGATCAATAACTTAAGTCAATTCGAGTAAAGTTGGATTGAATAAATCTCACTAATATTTTATATGGATTAATTTATGTTTATTAAAACTTAGCCCAACTTACTCGAATTTAGCTCCAGAGTACATTAATATTAGGTCATGAATTTTTCAAGTGACTAGTTTTGTCACATGTCACTCCGGGAGGATATTCATGAGAAGCCACATATTAAAAACACAATGTTCATTAATAATTTATGTCTAAATTATTTTTTTTATGATAGAGAATTTCAAAACCTCCACCTTTTCTGAATATGATAGTGTTGAGTAAAACTTCAAATACAAACAATTCTCATTAATAAAATTAGATTTTAAAAAATCATAGTTTTTAACAATATCTAAGTAATGATGTTATTATCAATGTTTTTTTTCTGTAAATCCATTATGATACTCAAGTACTTTGGTTGGGAAGAAATTTTAAGCCTTGCTACTAAAATTTTGGTAACAATCTTATAAATAATATTACTCAAACCAATTGGTGCTTGCTCTTTGTTTTTTTGGAATGGAAGTAAAAAAAATTATGATTTATCTCACTAGATACCACTTGACAACACTTTGATATGATAAAATTTATAAAAATAATTAGAACTTTATTACCTATTTAGCAACATAAAGTAGATTTTGAATTCAAATCCCTCTTAACTGATAAAAGTGACTCTCTATAGTTTTATCCAGATTAATGAGGCGTTCTAAAATGCATCGATATTTTGGTAAAAAAAAATACAATGTAAATTTTTTATTGGATTGATGCTTAGATTTATAAATGCTAATGATATATGATGTGAAAGCTCAAGCTTTATCTTCCTATTGACATCAATTTATTAGTTCCATTTCAATGAACTTAATTTTATTTAGAGTTTCTTTTCTCAAAGCTAAAGTTTTGGAAGAATTTTGTATTTCTCTATCTTAGTGTGAGCTTATTAATTATGATTTTTTATATAAGAATATCAACTACTTTAGAGTACTGCAAAATTAAATATATTACTAATATAAGCTGTAATACCCTGCCCCCGGATTAGACGTGTTTTAGCTTAATTTCCGTGTTTAATCGGTTGATCTCGAAGTTTTCGGTCAGGGCTTTGAGGAAAGCCCAAGCGAGGCCCAATCCGAGCCGTGAGCTCAGTGATCCAGCCCGTCAAGCTGGAGGGGTATTTTGGTAATTTTACCGTTTGTTGTGTAAATTTTCATAATTGGTGTGATTTGGTGATTGTCATTGATTGATAATACTCTCCTTATTGAATGATTTGCATTTCTAAGTTTAAAATGAATTTATTTTTCAGAAAATGATATTTAAATATCGCCCGAAAGAGAGTTTTAATTATTTAAAATAATTTCGGGAAAGAGATAAATTTTGAAAATGGTATGTGAAGGTAGACCATTTTAAGAATGAACTAGATATTTCATTTCATTTCGAAATAAGGTCTACAAGTTAGTTATTTTTACATTTGTTTAATTAAGTAATTATGGGTAAAATATGGTTTTTATTTAAATAAATGATTTTTAGTGAGAGATAAAATCTGAAATTTTGATGGTAACCTAGATTTTTGAAACCCAACCCATCTGTACGGTTGGATCAAGTTTTCGGGTTTTTAAATCAGTGCTTTTAGTTTTAAAATCAGTTTTTATGAAAACCAGGCCCTTTCTGCAAATTTGGAAATATCAGAGGGCTGATCCGCAAAACCACGAATCACTGTAGCGGCTTCAGCGGCGTGCAGGCGTGCACTGCCGCTCAGCCCATATCCCGGCTGATCATGAGATATCCCCGATGTGTTGTCCCGTCGGTTTCAGCCGATTTCCCGGCTGGAAAGCCTATAAATTCAGGCCCGAGTTTCCTTCTGCAACTCCCAGCAAACTGCTTCTCTTTCCCTCTTTGTTTAATTTCTGACCGGCCGACCCTGAGCTGCTGTTTTTCCAGTAAGTAAGCTAAGTGGAAGATTTTCCAAAAATCCGAATTTCAACCCAAATTCCCGAACCAAGGTATCCATTGTATTCCTTTTGAAATTCTAACCAGTTTTGAATCAAACAAAACCGATTTTGGATTAGTATGGAGTGAGAAAAACAAGTTTTAAATTTTAAGGAAAACCATGGGTTTTATGTACCCGTGATGATCTACCCTTAAAATCGGATGACCCTTTGAGCTTTTGAGCTCCAAACCAATCCCTGTGTAAAGAGGACTCCCAGAGGAGTCCATCAAACCAGACCGATGTAAAAAACGAATCCGGGAAGCCCTCCCTTCTTGGAATCGTATTTCACTGTTCATCCGCCATCACTGTTTGCTGGTGCAGACAGTTGAGGAAGACGACTCTCGGAAGGTCCGAGAGCCGTTCTTCGGAAGGTCCGAACCTTCGGACGGTCTGACCCTCGGACGTTCCGAGCTTCACCCCGAAGCCCAGCACGCCCGAGGCGAACCTGACCCTTCGGAAGAACCGAACCAAGCTCGGAAGGACCGAGCCCAGTTCGGAAGGACCGTGAACCTTCGGACGTTCCGAGATTCACCCAAAGCCCAGAACGCCCGAGGCAAACCTTCGGGTGCACCGAGCCCAGCTCGGAAGGACCGAGCCAAGCTCGGAAAGATTGAACCTCTTCGGAAGGTACGAGACCCTGTCTTCGGACGTTCCGAGATCTGACCCACCGAGACTCGCTGTTTTCTGTTTTATCAGTTCGGAAGGACTTCGGAATGTCCGAGACCCAGTCTTCGGACGATCCGAAGTCAGGCCTCAAGTTCTGAGGCCAGTAACTCAGTTTAGAGTGGTTCGGATGATCCGAAGCCACTGCACCCTGTTCCGAGGTGATGTTCCGAGGGACCCGTTTTGAAAAGGAAAAAATATTGTTGGAATATTGTTTTTTTGTCTAAATCTTGATGTGATTAATGATGAGATGATTTATACCCCCTGGTTAATTAAAAATGTACTAACCCATTTTCCTCTTATTATTTATGGTGTAAATACTATTGTATACGCTTTCAGTCCGACACTAGTCGGGAACTGAGTGATTCACTTTCAGGCCGACACAATAGTCGGGCACTGAGTGACCTCGAGGCCTACTCAAAATGTCAGCTCTGGTCCATATCCAGAAGACAACCGAGAAGTGACCCGAGGATCTAGACCTTACTCAATAAGTCAATCTGGTCAATGCCTAGAAGACAATATGAGTTTGGACTGAGCCCCTTATGTTTATTATGTTATTATCTTGTGGATAATTTAAAAAGGACAGAAACCAAGTAGGAGACTCATTTCCATTAACCCTGGATATTTTGTGGGAAAACGTGTGATTTTCAAATACTATGTATGTGTATGTATTTGTTATGTATATTGATTGAGCACTTATATGTTGTTTGAACAGAGACCGCGAAACCACACGATCACGGTGAGGGAACTTAACTTTGCAGTTAAAATGTAAACAGGTTTGGTTATTGGATATGGATATCGAACAATGAGTGGTTTCAGATTTGATGAACCCACTCATATGTCTGAATGTGACGCACTATGGTAAGAGTGCTTATGATGCTGACCTAGACTTGATGCACTATGGTAAGAGTACTTATGATGCTGGCCTAGACTTGACGCACTATGGTAAGAGTGCTGATGATGATTGTAATATTACGACGTTGATCGTATGAGTGTGTATTACTGCTTCCACGTGCCTGGACAATTGAATCAATATCAGCCATATGAGAGATGGTTTATGTCTACTGGACCACGGGTGGACTGTGGGGCGTCAGTTGCTGACTTGAGGGTGTCAGTACCGGCTAAGTTTAAGAGCCGGAGATGTCACGCCCCGACCCGACCGGTTGGCCCGGAACGCGACTGATTTTTTTTTTGATAAACTAAACCACGAGCATTCTTACTGGGCCGGATCAACAGTTAGGCCCAGCGGTTACACGTCAGCCCGTTAAGTGAACTCAAACATGTACCATATGCCTACTTCCAAAAACCAAGACATAAACGACATCAACACATAACATAATCAGAATCAAACATCATTGATTAATCAATTCGTAACATTGTCTCAAATGGCAACATAGCCGATTACAACATTTAAACATAAATTAAGTACCACATCCGGTACTTAATACAAAACAACGATTCCTAGAACCAACAGAAAGATCAGGGCATTCCTCTCCGGGGGAATCCCAAAACACTGCTTTAGCTCAAACGCCCTAAGTCCGAAAAAGAGGGTCCTCCTCCTCGGGTTCATCGCCTGAAAGGTGAGTGGTGTGAGCTAACTAGCCCAGTGAAGGATAATTAACAATGCACATTAAGCAAATAGTAAAACAGGTTAACAACAGTTCAATATCACATGCTTGATAACAGTAAGCATAATCTTAAATAATATCATCAACTATCAATCACTGCCATTATCCACCGTAACGCCTGCCGACTACACTGAGACCAGTATTAAGTCCCGACACGGTCAAAATACATCCTTACAAGTACATCTCCGGCTCTTAAACTTAGCCGATACTGACACCCTCAAGTCAGCAACTGACGACAGCATGGTCCGCCCATGGTCTAGTAGACATAAACCATCTCTCATATGGCCGATATTGGTTCAATAGCCCAGGTACGTGGAAGCAGTCTTACATACACATACGGTCAACACCGTAATATCAAATCATCACAGCACTCTTACCATAGTGCATCATGTATAGGCACATGAGTGGGTTCATCAAAATCGAAACCACTCATTGTTCAAAATAACACATGTTTACAAAATCTGCAGAGTTAAGTTCCCTCACCGTGATCGTGTGGTTTCGCGGTCTCTGTTCAAACAACATACAAGTGCTCAATCAATATACATATCAGATACGTACATATACGTAGTATTTGGAAATCACACGTTTTCCCACAAAATATCCAGGGTTCATGGAAATGAGTCTCCTACTTGGTTTCTAGCCTTTTTAAATCATCCACAAGATAGTAATATAAAAAAAAAGGGGCTCAGTCCAAACTCATATTGCCTTTTGGGCATTGACCAGATTGACGTATTGAGTGAGGTCTAGATCCTCGGGTCACTTCTCGGTTGTCTTCTGGATAGGACCAGAGCTGACATTTTGAGTAGGCCTCGAGGTCACCCAGTGCCCGACTATAGTGCCGCCTGAAAGTGAATCACTCAGTTCCCGACTAATGTCGGACTGAAAGCGGATACAATAATATTTACACTATAAATAATAAGAGAAAGGGGTTAGTACATTTGTCACGCCCCGACCCGACCAGTGGGCCCGGAAGGCGACTGATTTTTTTTTTTTTTTTTTTGAAAGATAAGTAAACTAAACCACAAGCACTCTTACTGGGCCGGATCAACAGTTAGGCCCAGCGGTTACACGTCAGCCCGTTAAGTGAACTCAAACATGTACCATATGCCTACTTCCAAAAACCAAGACATAAACGACATCAACACATAACATAATCAGAATCAAACATCATTGATTAATCAATTCGTAACATTGTCTCAAATGGCAACATAGCCGATTACAACATTTAAACATAAATTAAGTACCACATCCGGTACTTAATACAAAACAACGATTCCTAGAACCAACAGAAAGATCAGGGCATTCCTCTGGGGGAATCCCAAAACACTGCTTTAGCTCAAACCCCTAAGTCCGAAAAAGAGGGTCCTCCTCCTCGGGTTCATCGCCTGAAAGGTGAGTGGTGTGAGCTAACTAGCCCAGTGAAGGATTAACAATGCACATTAAGCAAATAGTAAAACAGGTTAACAACAGTTCAATATCACATGCTTGATAACAGTAAGCATAATCTTAAATAATATCATCAACTATCAATCACTGCCATTATCCACCGTAACGCCTGCCGACTACACTGAGACCAGTATTAAGTCCCGACACGGTCAAAATACATCCTTACAAGTACATCTCCGGCTCTTAAACTTAGCCGATACTGACACCCTCAAGTCAGCAACTGACGACAGCATGGTCCGCCCATGGTCCAGTAGACATAAACCATCTCTCATATGGCCGATATTGGTTCAATAGCCCAGGTACGTGGAAGCAGTCTTACATACACATACGGTCAACACCGTAATATCATAGCACTCTTACCATAGTGCATCATGTATAGGTACATGAGTGGGTTCATCAAAATCGAAACCACTCATTGCTCAATATAACACCTGTTTACAAAATCTGCAGAGTTAAGTTCCCTCACCGTGATCGTATGGTTTCGCGGTCTCTGTCAAACAACATACAAGTGCACAATCAATATACATATCAGATACGTACATATACGTAGTATTTGGAAATCACACGTTTTCCACAAAATATCCAGGGTTCATGGAAATGAGTCTCCTACTTGGTTCTAGCCTTTTTAAATCATCCACAAGATAATAATATAATAATAAAAGGGGCTCAGTCCAAACTCATATTGTCTTCTGGGCATTGACCAGATTGACGTATTGAGTGAGGTCTAGATCCTCGGGTCACTTCTCGGCTGTCTTCTGGATAGGACCAGAGCTGACATTTTGAGTAGGCCTCGAGGTCACCCAGTGCCCGACTATAGTGCCGGCCTGAAAGTGAATCACTCAGTTCCCGACTAATGTCGGACTAAAAGCGGATACAATAATATTTACACTATAAATAATAAGAGAAAGGGGTTAGTACAGTTTTATTTAAAAAGGGGGGTATAAATCATCACATCACATAATCTAACGAAAATAATAATTTTTTTTTTTTTTTTGGAATAAAATAATAATATTTAATTATTTAATTATTTATTTATTTATTTATTTTTTTCTTCGGTGGGAACCACCATTTGAAATCATAAGCAACCATATTCTCAAATAAAAATATTTTTTTTTTTAAATAATAATATTTAATTATTTAATCATTTATTTTATTATTTAATTACTATTTTTTTTTTCCAATGGGAACCAACCTTTTAAAAGCATAGCAATATCAAAATATTTTTATTTTTATTTATTTATTTATTTTTTTCATTTTTTTTTTTTTTCTCTTTCTTCTTCCTCTTCTTCTTCCCCGTTCACTGTCTGCAACAGACAGTGAACGGCCGGTGAACAGTAAAACCGAAAATGAAAAATGGGGGATTTTCGGGACTCGGTTTTTACATCTGACCGGTCCGATGGATTCCTCCGGGAGTCCTCTTTCCATAGGTAGAGGTTTGGAGCTTTGAAACTCAGTGAGCCATCCGATCTTAACACCGGAAGCTCACTGATACGAGGAACCCTAAAATTATCCCTAAATTTTGAAATCGATTTTCTCACTGAAATCAAAGCCAAATTCAAAAATTTTTGATTCAAAACCGATCGAAATTGAAAGGGGAATGCAGTGGTTACCTTTGATTGAGTTTCTGAGCTGAAAATCGGGTTTTTGGAAAATAATTTCGTCTAAGTTACTGTTACAAAAGAGGGTCGGCCGGCTGGGTTTTACACAGAGATAGAAGGGAGAAGAGAAGATGTTTTGGGAGTTAAAACAGATGGAGAAGGTCGGTTTTTATAGGCTTTTTCGGCCGAGAAATCCGGCACGCGGCCGATGGGACGGGACGCCGGAAAATCACCTGAAAATCGGCCGGGCAGCAGCACGCCCGCACGCTGCTTATGCTGCTACAGTAGCCGCATATTTTTGTTTTTTTGCAAATCAGCCCTTCAAGGTTTTCTAAAATGCAAAAAGGGCCTAGTTTTCATAAAAACTGATTTTTTAAACTAAAAGTAATAAATTAAAAACTTAAAAACCTGATCCAACCTTACCGATGGGTTGTGTTTTAAAAATCTTAATCACCATAAAAATTTCAGATTTTATCTCTTATTAAAAATCATTTATTTAAATAAAATTCATATTTTACCCTTAATTACTTAATTAAACAAATGTAAAAATAACTAATTTGTAAATCTTATTTTGAAGTGAAATGAAATAACTAGACCATTCTTAAAATGGTCTACCATAAAATACTAATTTCAAAATTTATTTCATTTTCAAAACCCTTTAAAATAATTAATACTCGCTTTCGGGGTTTTGACGGGCGATATTTAAATATTATTTTCTGAAATAATTTATTTTAAAATCAGAAATGCAAATCCTTAATTAAGGAAAACATTATTCACCAATATTCACAAAATCACACAATTTATAAAAATTTACACAAGAAGTGGTAAATTACCAAAATGCCCCTCCAGCTCGACGAGCTGAATCACTGAGTTTTCGGGCTCAGATCGGGCCAAACTTGGGCTTTCCTCGAAGCCGTAACCAAAATCTCTGAGATTAACCGGTTAAACAATTTTAACGAGCTAAAACTCGCCTAATCTGGGGCAGGGTATTACAACATTTTTATTTAACAAGGGGGGGTTATAAATCATCACATCACATAATCTAACGAAATAATTTTTTTTTTTTTGAATAAAATAATAATATTTAATTATTTAATTATTTATTCTTTTTTTTTTCTTCGGTGGGAACCACCATTTGAAATCATAAGCAACCATATTCTCAAATAAAAATATATATTTTTTTTTTGGAATAAAATAATAATATTTAATTATTTAATTATTTATTCATTTTTTTTTCTTCGGTGGGAACCACCATTTGAAATCATAAGCAACCATATTCTCAAATAAAAATATTTTTTTTTTTTTTTTTTCATTTTTTTTTTCTCTTTCTTCTTCCTCTTCTTCTTCCCTGTTCACTGTCTGCAACAGACAGTGAACGGCCGGTGAACAGTAAAACCGAAAATGAAAAATGGGATATTTTCGGGACTCGGTTTTTACATCTGACCCGTCCGATGGATTCCTCCGGGAGTCCTCTTTCCACAGGAAGAGGTTTGGAGCTCTGAAACTCAGTGAGCCATCCGATATTAACACCGGAAGCTCACTGATACGAGGAACCCTAAAATTTTCCCTAAATTTTTGAAATCGATTTTCTCATTTAAATCAGAGCCAAATCCAAAATTTTTTGATTCCAAATCGGTCGAAATTGAAAGGGGAATGCAGTGGTTACCTTTGATTGAGTTTCTGGGATGAAAACCGGATCTTCTTTGAAAATTTCCTCTAAGTTACTGTTTCAAAAACTTAAAGGCTCGGCTGAAAATCAGAGAGTAGAGAGAAGGGAGAAGAGAAGGAAATCAGTGGGAGTTTAAAACCGAAAATTGAGCCGGAATTTATAGGGTTTTTCAGCCGGGAAATTAGGCACGCGCGATGGGACGGGACGTCGAAAAATCGCTGGAAAATCGGGCAGCAGGGGCATGCGCCTGCAGTGGCTGAACGCTGCTACAGTAAACCGCAGGTTTACTTTTGCAGATCAGCCCTTCCATTTTCCAATATTTGCAAAAAGGGCCACATTTTGATAAAAATTGGATTTTTAACTAAAAAAATAATTTTAAAAGCTCAAAAATCTAATCCAACCTTACAGATAGGTTGGGTTTTAAAAATCTTAATCACCATAAAAATTTCAGATTTTATCTCTTATTAAAAATCATTTATTTAAATAAAATTCATATTTTACCCATAATTACTTAATTAAACAAATGTAAAAATAACTAATTTGTAAATCTTATTTTGAAGTGAAATGAAATAACTAGACCATTCTTAAAATGGTCTACCATAAAATACTAATTTCAAAATTTATTTCATTTTCAAAACCCTTTAAAATAATTAATACTCGCTTTCGGGGTTTTGACGGGCGATATTTAAATATTATTTTCTGAAAATAATTTTATTTTAAAATCAGAAATGCAAATCCTTAATTAAGGAAAACAGTATTCACCAATAATATTCACAAAATCACACAATTTATAAAAATATACACAAGAAGTGGTAAATTACCAAAATGCCCCTCCAGCTCGACGAGCTGAATCACTGAGTTTTCGGGCTCAGATCGGGCCAAACTTGGGCTTTCCTCGAAGCCCTAACCAAAATATCTGAGATTAACCGGTTAAACCTGATTAACGAGCTAAAACTCGCCTAATCTGGGGCAGGATATTACAGGAGATATACTTGTAAGGATGTATTTTGACCGCGTCGGGACTTAATACTATTGTTGTCAATATGGTGCCAAGAGGTTACGGTGGATGACAGCAGTAATGGAAAGATGATGAAAGGATGAAAATGATGATGAGACTTTACTTGATATTATGATTCTATTATCAAGCATGAGATGTTATATTACAACTGTTGATTATATACTCACCTGTTGTTTACTTAAACTACACTGTTATATTTCCTTCACTGGGTTAGCTAGCTCACCCCACTCACCTTTCAGGAGATGAACCCGAGGAGGAGGACCCTCCGTTTGAAGCTTAGAGTGGATAAGCTGCTGCGTTGCTTTGGGACTCCTACCGAGGGGAATACCCTTGTATTTGTGTTTTCTGGTTTTGGAACCATATTCCTTGTAAAGTACCGAGTATGGTACTTGGCGTGTGTTAACGTGTTGAACTAGAATTGCTGCGTTTCTGTAGCTACTCTGATGTAATTTTGTAAATGATGAATCAATAGTTGGATTCTATATGTTAATGTTTTGAATAATGATTCAATGTTTGGAACTATGTATGGATGTTTGTATTTTCTATGTCTATTTTTATGAGGGAAGCATATGGTACATGTTTGAGTTCACTTAACGGGATACTGAGTAACCGCTGGGCCTAACTGTTGATCCGGCCCAGTAAGAATGCTTGTGGTTCAGTTTATCTTCAAAAAAAAAAAAAAAAAAATCAGTCGCGTTCTGGGCCCACCGGTCGGGTCGGGGCGTAACATAAGCATTGTGTTTACCATAGTTTTGATAATTTCATCCTTTTATCTGCATCTCTATGATGTCATTGTGTTTACTATAGTTTTGATAATGTCATATTTTTCTTTGCATCTCCCAATTTCATGTTGAAGGTATTTCATTTTCTGCCTTATATTATCAAATACTTCTTCATTCAATTTTCATAAATTTTCACCTAAACTGGCCAATTTTTTTTTGAAAATTTTCAAAAATAAGCTTAAAGAATAAAAAAGAATATAAGATTTAGTTGGGCTGAAACTCAATGGTTGGCTTAGGGCCCAATTAAATTTACCCATAAACAATCAAATTTTTAAAATATATTTTTATTAGATCTCATCTTAAAATGTATTTTTTTATTTTTAACTATGTTTGAATGAATTTTATCTTTTTTTATTTATAAACATAAAAGTAAATCATAGCTGTTCGGTAAATAAATAATAAAATTAGCTTATGAACACTTAAACAGTCTCCTTATATATATATATATATATATAGAGTAAAATGATATTTAGAAGTATATAAATTTCTGAATTATCATGATTACTGTTATTGAAAATTTTGAAAGTTTAACGTATATGAATTTTGTACTGAAAAATAAAGAAGCTAATTGAAAAAATCCATTAATCGTTATTTAGTAATTTCTAATTCTATTTTCATTTCCTCTGCAGACAACTATACATCCTACTTTGCTGGCATATGGCAATTCATTCAATCTGAGTTTGGGGGAGAAGACAAAAAGTGAACAAATCAAAGCAAAAGAAAACAAAAAATTCTCTCCCTCAAAGATCTGTTGATCGATCACCCTTCCATGTCTCCTCCCTCTTTCTCTTTTGAGTTTTGAGTCTAGATTTTCTCTCCATGAAGTATTGACCGATTTCAATCCCATCCTCTCCGATGATTCTCTCCATGTAACAATAGCAAAATCGATGCTGGTTTCTAAAATTTCACCCAAAACTCAATTACAGAGACACCCAGAAGAAATAGCCCCCTCCCTTATCTTTTCCTTGATCTGATGTTTCATTTTGACGTTTTGGATCGATTTCTCACCTGGGTTCTCGTGTTCTGGTCGTTTCCGTGGAATTCAAGAGGGAGCGGCGGCGGCATCGACGATGCAGCTTCATTTCTCGCCTAGTATGAGAAGTATTACTATATCTTGCAGCAATGGGTTTTTGGACTTGATGAAGGTCAAAGTCGCCTCTCGCCACGTCTCTCATAGGACCCTCTTCCACACTGTTCTTTTCCTCGCATTCCTTCTCCCTTTCGTTTTCATTCTCACTGCTGTCATCACCCTTGAAGGTGTCAATAATTGCTCCTCATTCGGTATGGAAATGCGTGCTGATTTTGAAATTTACCTGTATATATATTTTTTATTTCGTTGAATTGGTTGGTGAGCTTGAGGTGATTAGCGATGCCTTATTTGTTGCGTTGGTGATGTATGCGTGCAAGCCAATTTGGTTTGACTGATGCATTTCAAAATCTATTTGGGCTTGTTGAATTGGCTGGAGATCTCGATGCAATTCACAGCCTTGGATTTGGTTCAACTAGTGTTGTTACTGAATGCCTGTGAACACATTTGGTTTGATTTATTCTCTCTAAATCTATTTACTAGATCTGTTACTTTGTTGAATTCTTTTTCAAAAAAGTCTGTTGATTTGGCTGGAGAACTAGATGTAAGTTACACCCTTTGATTTGGTTCATTTTGTGCTGTTGTTGAATGCAAGTACCAATTCTTGAAGACTCCAATAAACGAGGAAAGTATAATTTCCTTACTAGGGACTCGGAAAGGAGAGCAGGATTTGGTTCCAATTAGATTTGCCACATTTTGCTACTTCCTTCCTTTTATCTATCTTAATTGTTGGTTATATTGAGGTAAATTTTCATTTGGGTTTAGTTTGTGCTTTTCATCTTTCTGAATCTATTGAATATTTATTTCAAAATCTGTTGTTCCTTTATCACTAGAGGAGTTTAAGCATTTTATTTTTTGATTTCATGTTTGAGAAAAATGGAGGGAGAGATCTCTTGTAATTTTTTTGGGGAAGTGAGAAGCTGAATTTACTTGATACTGTTTTTATCACCAATGTAAAAGATACTTTGATGCAATGTAGCAATGTCATAGAAGGCATCAACAGAAAAAAATGTTTTATCTTTGACCTTTTTTTTTAACATTCACTCAAAATTTAATTTGATTTACAATGTGTTATATGAAATTTGCGTATATGGATTCAGTTCAGTTTGATCCATTCATAGTATACTGTTCATTAGGAGTGTGAAGGTGTTATATTATTTGGAGCTGAATAGATGCTGGAGTGATTTCTTGGGCCTAGTCTTCTTCAATTTGATTCTTAGCACCTTCTAGTTTTGTTTGGGGTGTATTCTTTGCTATTGCCAACTTAACACTTACAAATACCCTACCATTTATAATTCATCCTCACTTGAAATGAATAAACTTTCATGTATTTTAAAATGTTTTGAAATTATTTTTGACTTGAAAGTAAATCTTGTTAAAATTCTTAGTTTTGGTTGAGCATGAGAAAGTCTAATTATGTGTGGAGAGCAATCTATAATAGGATGTTAGAGCTCAATTTCATGCTGGACTGAAAAGTAGGAATTCTTCCAACACTTATTAGTCTTTGTTTTGAGAAACATCCTTCAAAGGTGATGTTGGATCTAGTGGTTGGGACTTGGGAGATTTGAGAGGAACCCAGTGTCGTGCAACCATTGATATCTATCTTTACTGGTAGGATTACTTCTATTAAGGCTCTATTGTCCAATCTACTGTTGTACGTTATATCCCTTTGTGGGATGGTAATGAGAAAAAAGAAATTCCATCTAATTGGATAGGAATAGGGGGTTATATGAGGTCTTTTTTAGAAGAGAGTTGGGGGGTGGGGATGGGGGTGGTGGTTGGTTGGTTAGTAGGGAGTAATTAAGTGCTCCTTGGAAAGATTTGGAGGAGAGGTGATGCCCTTGGTGGCTATGGGTGATAATTGGGTATTGGGAACTGGGTAGAGTGTTTAGGAATGTCATGTCAAATTTTTGAAACTCCATATCTTAAAAAAGGGATTCATCGAGTTATATGGGGTCAACCTTTTAAAATAGGTAAGAAACATCTTTGTTTTGGGAGGATATTTGCATGGGAGAGACTATATTTCAGTTTGCTCATCTAGAGTTGTGGAGGAAAACCCTTCAAAAAGTTGCCATTGTCACCCAATGTTTTATTTTATTTTGTTTTATTACTTGGTGTTTTATTTTCTTATTTTTATTTTTTGTGTCTTGAAGTGGGCTGTGGTAGGAGGCATCGACCAATTGATGTCAAAATGCCTCAAAGTGGACCTCCAAACCTAAGAGGAGAGACAACTATGGATGAGGGGGTGATCAACATCTTTCTAGGCCTGTAGACAAAAAGGCAAGCACTTACCATAATTCTTCCCCTCTTACAGATGTCCTCTTAGGTTAGTATTTTTCCAAGACTAGCAACCCAAAGGAAACTGATGGCTCGTGGCGGGGCTTTGGAGGACCGAATAAGGGGGTCAACCAACGGTACAGTCACATTGATTGAACCAAACAAAACAAGATTTCACCGAAAAGATGGCAGAAGAATCGGGCCACAAAATGCAGGAGTCTTCGAGAGGAGGTCGGATGCGAGTGCAGCTAAGAAGCTGGAGCAGAGTAAAAATCATCCATTTCTTGGTTTGAAAGGATAGCTTAAATATGGTTCCGATAGATGACAAACTGAGAGAAACTCATTTAAGGTGGTTTGTCATGTTAGTAGAAGACCAAGCATATTCGTTTGGAAAACCCATGGGTAAGGAAAACTTGTGATTGAGGGAGATTCGACAAATGCAATCAAATGGGTTAAGGGACGAAGGAGTCCCTCCCTGGAGATTGATTACTACGGTTAGGGAGATTAGGGCCTTGGTTTCAGGGCTTCACGTTTCTTTTGTTTAGATCAGCCGAACAACCAATGGAGTGATAGACTACTTTGCCCCAACTTGATGACCATCTCTCAGGCATCTTTTTCCTATGAGATTGGTTGGGGTTTATCTGATTGCCCCCTGTCTCTTGGGGTTGTTTTGACAGTTGTGTTTTTACTATCTCTGATGTACTGCATTGTTCATTTTGTATTTCCCTTATTTTATGGTCTAATCCTTCTAGGTCCATCTTATCTTGATGTATTTGTAACTATTTCTTTGATGAATAGAATTCTTACTATTACAGTTCAAAAAAAAAAAAAAAAAGTGTCCAAGTATAGCCCCAATGCGTCTGGTGGAGCGGCTACGGATCGAAGGTACCAGGAGGAAAGGGCGACCTTTGAAAACTTGAAATGGATAAAAAATGACTCGTTAGGCTGTGGAGTGACGGATGTTATGGTTTATGATAGGGTTAAATGAAGAAGAATTTATAAAGCCGACCCCAGATAGATGGGATTACCGGTTGTTGATGATGATGATCTGTTGCAAAGGGGAAGGCCCAAATATGTAGAAGGAAGAGAAACAAATTAGCGACCAAGGAGCTCAACCATGCAAGAAAGATCTCCCTAGTCTAGATTGATGCCAAATATTTCACTTTTTTGATAGTTGATGCAAAAGGTTGAAGACAATTCAATCCATCTCAGCAAGGATCTCAGTTTCCTGATGATCTCCTCATTGGCTTCACAAAAAATAATGGTGTTGTCTACAAATTGCAAATGGTGGAACTCGAGAGAAGAATGCTCTATGATAAAATTGCCGATGATAGAATACTCTGCCGCTTTGGAAAGGAGAAGACTGAGGGATTTTGCAATCATAATAAAAAAGGCTTGGAGATAGAGGGTCACACTGTTGAGACTGTGGGAGTTGCGGAAGAAACCTTTAGGTGATCCATTGATAAGCACATAGAAGTGAGCCGACGAAACACACTTGCCATGCAACTACACCACCTGTTACCGAAACCCATGGTTGAGAGAGCAAACTGAAGAAAACTCCAATCAACCATATCATAGGCTTTCTCAAAGTCAATCTTACGAACCACGCCTTTCTTCCTAGATTTATGTTGAGAGAGATCTTTAATTGAGGATGAGACCTAAGCGAAATCATCTCAATCCATTTTTTAAGAACTCCATATTTTCATGACTTGAAATTGATTTTAATTCACTAGGCTTTTGCATCCTTTGCAGATGTGGTTTTTTTTATTTTTGAAATGATCACTCATTAAGAACAAAAAGGCACAAGCCGTGCCAAAAATAACGAAGCAGCGACAACGATGAGAAACAAAAAAGGCACCAACAAACTGGGGGAACGCTCTGAGATTATGTGAGGCCCAACATTGCTCCAATATGATGGGTCCTTTAAATGTATCTTTTCATCCAAGAACAAGATACCTAAAAGATCATGTCGATCCAAGCATAGAAGTCTTTTTAGGCATGGTTTCTTTCTATCTTCTGTTTTGGTATGTCGTATCTGTACACAATTGCATTTAAGGATCTTGATTTAATAGTTTACAACAAATGTGTAGGATCGTTTCATGCATGTTTTTCATTTTTAGACTTGCCTTGGTTTCAGATTGCTTAGGCAGGCGATTGGGACCGAAGCTTCTTGGTAGGACTGATGACTCGAGGGTAAATGTCGAACTTCCATTATTGGATTCACTTCAGATACTGATAAAGAAAAGACACACTTGAAATTCTGACTTGCTCACAGTTTTATTTTTGGCACAATGGTTACAACTTCTAAACGTAAGAACTGGGTGTTTGGTTTTATTGCAACCCCATTTATCTGATGATGTTTTTTCAGAGGCTGGTTGGAGACCTATACAAGGTTCTTAATAAAGTGAATTCTGAGGAAATTCCAGATGGGCTGAAGCTTCCAACATCTTTCAATGAATTTGTTGCTGAAATAAAGAATAACCAGTACAATGCCAAGACATTCGTTGTGATGTTAAAGGCAATGGTATGCTCTTTCGCTCTATAGTCTATATTATGTATTATATATGACTAGATAGTAATGGGATTGTTGTTTCATTTGGGGGGAAGTTGGAGTTTGCGAATAAAAAATTGTGTTTTGCTTCTATATGTTGTTATTTCATGAGTTGCATAGATGAGGTGAATTATTTCCAGGGTATAGTTTACTCTATTTAAGTCATCTGTTGATGTGCTCATCTTACTATGATGGCTTTCCATTCTTTTGTTAGCTTGAGTGTACTTATAAGAAAGTGACCAAAAGTTCATTTTGAGGTTAGGGTTATCCATCCTTTTGAATTTATTGAGGGGTGCTGGTATTCTTTTTTAGGGGTATCCATCCTTGTAATCGAAGGGCAGTTACTTTGTTATGATTATGTTTATACTTTAGAGTTCTTTTGAGCCCCTTTCGGATCTAGACCATAAACTTTCTGATTCTGCTTCTCATTCTTTATTTGATATGCTTGTCAAGAGCGTTTTTTCTTTTTTGGATTTACACTAAAAAAGGTTGTCTTTACTCTCACATAATCATCCACACAACATCAAGTTGTAACTCTTCAAAAGAAAAAAAGACACCTTCAAGTTGTAACATGTAAGGAAGCTTACTAATAGTTAAAAGTGGAACCTACCATAAATATCACCCTGCCAGGCGAAGAAAAAGAGGTTAAAATTATGAGAGACTTCTTTAGGAAGTCATTGGATTGGTGCTTTAGAGACATGGGATATATATATATAGGTAATGATCTAGAGAGACTGGTCCTTATTTCATGATATAGAGACTTTTTAAAAAAAATAAATAAATTATAAGACCTACCTTGATGCATGCTATTCACTAGAAAATAGATGAATAAGAAGATCATTAGGGCTGTGTTGGATGAAGGGAAGGTTTTCTAGGGTTTCTCCTATGTTTTTTTGAACGGTAACAAAGAGAAAATATTATTAAGAAAATAAAATTAGTAGAAGAAAAATGTCTAAGAGGAATAAACCAAACCAAAACAAGAAAAGAGAACAGAAAAATAATAAATAAAAACAACAAAAGCTCTAAGTGGTCAAGTAGGTCCATCAAGCATGATCCAAAGAACGTCCCCTTTAAATATGGAAGATGCCAAAAACATGTCCCTCTACACTGCTTTGCAAAATAATCTGCTACCCCATTTGCCTCACGCCTGATATGGACGAAAAAGACCTCTAGTCCCTAACAAGTGCCCTAATCTCCCTAAATGTGGTAATCAATTTCCTAGGGGGCCGCTTCAAGCCTTTCGCCCATTTAATGGCATCTGCTGAATCTCCTTCAATGACTAATTTTCCACCACCTAGCCCAACCCAAATGGTCAAAGCTTTTCTATACTAAAGAGTCCGCTTCATTAGAGTCCCTAGTCCCAACTGATTCTGTGAATACCACGGATGTTTGACCATTGTAATCTCTGAGCACGCCCCCTATACTACTCGGGCCCGGTTTTCCCTTAGAGGCTCTATCGACGTTGAATTTCATGATCCCTTGTTGAGTAGGTGACCAATCCACTAACACTTTGGGTTTCCTAGATCTTCCATTCATACAACCCTCTCAAGAAGATAACAAGTTAGTGGCGTTAAAGTCTTTGAACTCGTTGTTGGGGAGGAGCCATGCACAAAGTCTCCATTTGGCTTTATGTAGGGTTTCCCCTATATAAAGGATTCACCTGAGTAGGGGGTTCCTTTGCTTAGGGATTCTCCTGATATTCTTTAGTAATTATAGGAGGAGAAAATAAATTTCTCCATGAGGAAAAAAATGTTTTTATTTGGTAAATATAAAAACAAGAAACTTGATAGATTATCGCTTCAGGATTTTTTTTTGAAACTTCAGCATTTTTTTTTTTTTTTTAAAATTTCAACTGTGAAATTTAAAAAAAATTCACTTAAAAATTTTAACAATTTTTTTTTAAACTTATGATTTTTTTTTCTAAGATCTCGACCATTTTTTTTTTTTAAATAACTTATGATATTTTATACTAAATAAGCTATTATATGTTTTCATTGATATGAAAAACAATTTAAAACTTTCTCAAAGAATATTTTGACAGATGGATTAGTTTTTAAAACATTGCACTAGCTTTATTGATATTAGTTTAATAAAAATTAAAACTTTGTCATTTTAGAAAATATGCTATATTTAAAACTTATTATCCAAACTAAGTAAAGGAAGAAGTGTAGATTTTTCTAATAAATAGATATTCTTAAGTAAAGTGTTCTTTATTATCTGATATTAGGTTATATTGTAAATGGTTAAAATTGAGATTCCTCTTTAGAATAGATTTTTTATTCAAAAAAATCGTTTAATTTGTGGCTATATATCAAATGGTATTTTTTTTGGATAGAGTTAAATCATTAAAATTACATTGATCTCTGCAAAACCTGTCATCTCATATGATTCGTAATGCCATAACCTTAATACTTTTTCTTTTTTAATTTTAAAATACCTAATCAACCTATTTTCAACATAGACATTTACTTGCAATGATGAAGGGGGAAATTGAGTTTTCCTTCTTCAGCCAAAGGAATCTAAAAAAGTGAAGTGGAGAGGAAAGTAGGGGAAAAGGAGGCCCTACTTTTCCCATATAAAGCAAACACCAAACAAGGGAAAAGAGAGGAAACCCCTCCTTTCCCTCCCTTATTCTTCATCCAAACACAACCTAGTTGTATTAGGAGTGAGCAAACATTCAATCCCATCCATCATCATGGCCAGAAATATAAGTCTTCAAAATTTAATTGTTTTATAGACCTTAGATAAATGCAATTTTTTGGCTTGAAAATTCAATCATATATAAAAGGTAGATGGGTGCCAATTTGGAATATATAGAAATTCACGGGGGTAGGTGAGTATGAATGGTTTGGATTGATCATTGGAGGGCCCCAGATAGATGTCTTTATGAGAGGTCTATCCTGAACAATTTCTTTTTTACACACACACACACACAATCCAGACCCCTCTTTAAGCTACACATTTTGTGAGCCTGCCTATCTGTGGCTCATTTATGGGGATCGTGATGAGTCTATTTGAATGGTCAAATCTTGAACTAGTGGTCTACAAGAAATCATCTTGATGGGATCGATAAAACCCTGACTTTTGAAGCCATAAAAATTTGGAGGTTAAGAAAGTGATAATATTTTTGAGGGCCTAGAAAATATGGTTTGATTGATTCAATCTAGATGATTTTTGGTGGGCCACAAGTTCAAGCTTAACAACTTTGTGAGCTGTTAGACAAACACTTCTTTGGGTTAGGTAGTGGGAGGGGGAAGTTATTATTGAGGATTTGAGGGTGATTTTGCTAATGCCATTGCTTGGACTTCCGGTAAAAGAGTGCTCCATGGAGGCTCCTGCATATTCATCTTACACCTTTTGAAGGATGGAAACCGCTAAAAAAGAAAATAAAAAAACCGCACATACTAGAACTCCGGGACTACTTTTTCCATGAGGGTGTGTGCAGCAATCCTCTTGGATTGGGGCACATTCAGCCAAACTCTGAATATGTCTCCTTATTGCCTTTGTAGTTCCAAGATAATTCAATTGGATTGCTACCTTGGGCTACATCAATTCCCAACATGCCAGTCCTAGTTAGATGGGTAAGGCTTTGATTTTGATGATTTGGATTTTTCTACACATCCATCGCATTCTAACTTGATTGAACATTGGGTTGTGCATGTTTTGTGGTAATTTTTCAGGCATTTACTGCTGACTTTTTTATTGTTGTTGCGGTGTTCATATTGTGTGTCAATTAGAAATTGGGCTGCACCAAAAGCACAGTTTGTGTTTGGAATTTTCTACACATCCATCTCATTTTAACTTGATTGAACATTGGGTTGTGCATGTTTTGTGGTAAATTTTCAGGCATTTACTGCTGACTTTTTGATTGTTGTTGCGGTGTTCATATTGTGTGTCAATTAGAAATTTGGCTGTGCCAAAAGCACAGTTTGTGTTGTTATTACTGCTACTTGGAATGTATTAGTCCAGATATGTCTCGTTAGAGCTTTACTCTTCAATATCAATATTCTTTCCTTGAATTTCCCTCATTTTTCAAGGCAGGATTGTCCATATATTCCAATTTTTTTTGGCAATGGCTGTTAGTTATGGAGGTTGCTAAACACCAAGTGGCTGAACTTAGTGAATAAATGGAGCAAACACTGTTCTAAATATATGTATGGTTAATTCATTTAATCTAATCATAGCTGAAGGGGTATCTTAATGGAGATGTGTCACATCACATGCAGATGGAAAAGCTTGAGAAGGAGGCCAGAGAAGCCAAACTACAAGAGCTTTTGCACAAGCATTTTGCAGCAACTGCGATTCCAAAAGGCCTCCATTGCCTCTCTTTGCGTCTGACTGATGAATATTCATCCAATGCACAGGCACGTAAGAGGTTGCCTCCTCCAGAGTTTCTACCTTTGCTCTCAGACAACTCCTATTGTCATTTTGTTCTGGCAAGTGATAACATCCTTGCGGCATCAGTTGTGGTCACCTCAACGATCAAGTCATCTTCGAATCCTGCGAAGGTGGTCTTTCATGTCATCACTGACAGAAAGACTTATGCAGGAATGCATGCTTGGTTTGCACTCAACCCTCTTACCCCAGCCATTGTAGAGGTGAAAGGAGTTCACCAGTTCGAGTGGTTAATCAGAGAAAATGTGCCCGTGCTTGAAGCTGTTGAGAAGTTTCGCTCGATCAGAGACTACTACCATGGGAACCACTTTGTCGGGGCCAATCTTAGTGAAACTCCAAGAGCTTTTGCTTCAAAATTGCAGACCAGGAGCCCAAAATACATTTCAATACTTAACCATCTTCGCATATACCTTCCAGAGGTAATTGAATATGACATGGATCTTTAGCATTATCTTCATTGTTATTTGTGTTACTTTGAAAGGTTTTGCTTATCCTATTGGGTTCTTTTTGCACACATAACCTAGCCATGGGCACATGTTTGCAGCTATGCATCTTCAAATCCAAGCTACTTATCATTGAGCCCATTGTTAAAGTCCATTGTCCAAAAAACCAGTCTGTTAATTATCACATGTGCTATTATTCATGTATGTTATGTGGATTTTGAACTTTCTATTTATTTAATATCCACTGTTTCATCTATTTATGGCATTTTTTGTATGTATCTTGGAGCACAGAATCTGTATGGTGGGGTTTGTTGGTTAGAAGCTTGGGTCTTGTACACTTGCACACCTAGTAGTCAAACACAAGGTACAGTCAAGACACCAGGGGCATGTTGGAGCTTAAGGCGTAAGCCACATGGGCGATGGGGCTTCCAAACAAATGAAACAGATATTTATTATATATAAAAATAAGTAAAGTCTACACTGGTTAGAGCCTCTACCAAAGTATTACTTGCTAAAAATTCATAATAACTTGAATATCTTTTTTTTCCCCTGAAAGGTAACAAAATTTCTTGATAAAATCATAGAAATACAAGAACCAAGCCCCAGCGAGAAGCTTGCCTATCAGCAAACCAGAACTCAAATAAGAAGACAAAACAGAATTATGAGAAAGATTTCCAGTTGCCATCAAAAAGGGAGGTATTGAATTCCAAGAAAGATTCTGCACCCAATGCCTATTGGATAATATTTGATTTGATCTTATGAATCACTGCTCCAATGGCCAAAGTTTTGTCTTAAAAATTCTTCTATTCTTCTCCAACTACACAAACCAAAAGATGGCAAAAGGGATGATCTTCCAAATAATCTGGCTTTGTTTTGGGAAAGGTCCCTCACCCTATGCAAAACTAAGAGCTTGGATGGAAAATGGAATCACCCAAACTACAAAGAATAAGGAAAGGAAGTAGGACCAAATGGGCAAAACAAAAGGTCAAATAAAAAATAAGTGATCCACAGATTCCTCATTCCTCCAATAAAGATAACCAAATGTTAGGGGTAGAGAAGTTCCTTAGTTTAAGATTGTTTATGGTTAATGCTTTTTTTGAGGTAGGCAATCCAAGCAAAACGTTTGACCTTAGAGGGAGTGGGAGATTCCAAATGGTTTTGAAAGGAAAATCAGTAGGAGGATTGGGCTTGAGGAGTGCAAACAATGATTTGCAAGAAAAGATCCCACAAGAATGACCTAGACCAACTTCTCTTATCTTCCTCTCCAATCATAATAACTTGGATATCTAATTATTATTACAGAAAAACCAATTGAGGGTTATCATAGAAAAAAATGGGTTTGGAGCTTCTAAGGCATGCCTTTGATTGCTATATTGCACACCTTTGCATATGTACCCAGCGGAATTCAAGGGAAGAGTAGATGTGATTTTTTTTTTTTTCAACTTTTCTTTATAAACATATCCCTTTGGTTTGGGAAGGTTATCAAAATTATTAATGGCATTTCTCCAAGTACAGAGTTAAAAGGGTAACAAAATAAAGGTGTCTGTGAGAAGAAAATATTGGTATATTATTTTCACAAGCTTGGTTTGGTTTCTGTTATCTGATGTCTGTAAATGTGTCATTTGTAGGGAGATATGAACTTGAGTGTTTTCTTTTCTTTATATTTGTATATTTATCTTCTGTTATCACGCAAAACACTTTATCCGTCTCATTGCCATTCTGGTACTGATATTTTTTTTAAATGTTTTTAATGGTGATGTGATTTGAGGTGTTTATTGGATTATTGTAGTCACAAGGGGCTAATACCATTTTTTCCTCTCTAAGCTGCTCTTCTTTCCACTGCCTTACTCTCTCATTCGTAAACTCTTGAAATTCTTTTTATTTTTCTTGTAATTGCTATTATGAAACATCTTCTTTTTGAAACATTAACGAATTTGTATTAAAATAAAATTAAAAACTAGTATAATGTAGACAGTGGAAGTCCATGTATGAACAATTCTCCAAATAATCGTCAATACTCCCAAACAATCAGTGCCTTCACATCACCCTCCCCCACCTGTCTCCTACCCTCTCTTCTGTGCTTGAAGAAACATATTACAATAGGCAGCAAGTGATGGGAGAAAGCACAAGGATACTTTTTGTTATTGGTGCAAATGTCATGACATTTTTCTTTTTTTTTTTTGGAAACCAAGGCAAATTGTCGTGATTATCAATCTCTTGTCTGTTTGAAACCTTCGGCCGCCAAAAATTGCACATCATACTGTTCGATCTCTCCATTTGGCCTGTGCTTCAATACATCACCACTCCTTGGCATGTTTTCTTGCATGCAATTGAACAGGATCCCTTGTTCGATTCTTTTCAAGTAATTGCTTCTCTTCAGTCCATGTTGGGTGTGTTGGACTGCTTTATCTTGGAAGGAATATGCAAAGGGGAAAGAGAACAAGAAGCAATATATGGAGGAGAAAGTGACTGATGAGAAATGAAATTAGAGATTTGAGGGGTAGCACAAGAATTCCTCCCTATGCATTCGGCAATGGAAAGACCATCATGACTATTATTGGGAAAAACTGGTGTTGACACTAATCACAAGGAGAACTTAAATTTAAAATAGTAAGTTGGGTCCAGGCCTTAAAATTGGCAGATGTTCCCTGCTCTTTCTTGATATTTTTGAGATTTTATTTCTTTGAGAGTCAACTCAGCACTTCATAATTATTTAATTGGTGCATCATCCGGCATATAAAATGCTAAGTCAAGAACAGGAAAAACAAAACCATCGTCAGAAGGAGACTCCTCTCTAATGAGAATAGGACTTGAGGTTTAAGAAAAGAAGGATTTGTCACATTGAACTTCAAGAGAACCTTTCCCATTTATATCTTGTGTGTTTTATGTGTCAATACAGAGGGTGGTGGGGTGGAAATGGAGTGAAGTTGTGATGACGCAGAACAACTAATAAGGTGACCTTAAATGCCTAAATTGGTCCCTAAAAATTAAAAGATGATGAAAATAATGCACTTAAAACTAATATGGGCTGAAATTAAAATTAGAATTAACAAATTAACAATTAAATAATATGATAAGCTGCAAATAATAAAGAAATCCAGAAATCCAATGTAACTAATTAAATAATAATCCAAGCACTTAAAATGGGTAATGAGTGTGGTTAAGTTAGTCACATGTGGGGGTAACTTAAGGACTGTAAGTCACGTGGGAAACAAAGAGGAAATGGGGACTTAGGGCAACCACACAAGATCAAAAGGGATTTATGGCAATAAGGAAAGGGATGCAGGGGTAGCGGAAGTCACAGAAGCAGAGAGGGAATTTGGGGATGGCGGAAGGGGAAGTCTGGTTAGGGAAAAGGGGACGAAGGTGAAGGAGGAGAAAAGAGAAGAAGAGAAGAGAGGTAGAAGACAAGTACTTGAAGATGTATGGCCTCACACCAACCCTCACGCCAAGTCTCTTGCTCAAGGAATCACTTCCAATTTGAAAAATCGCATCTTGCAAAGGTATTTTGCGAAAATCTCACTCTTTATTTCATTCAATCTATCTTTGCCTCATGGAGGCTGCAACTTATATAAACTTCTCCTTACTAATAATAAATTCTTGCTAATTACTAAAATAAAGCCTATCTAAAAATAACAATAAAAAAATGAAAATAGCCAAAATACAAAAATGGAAAGCAAGGTAAATGGAAGGTCCGGATCTGAAGAATCCGGAGAATGCTCTGCATCATGTGATTTTGAAACCAAGGAGGGTATGGATGGGTTATGGTGGTAAGGAATAGGACAGACAAAATGAATTGGCTTAGTGGATTGGTTAAAGTTATATTATCTCATTGGGGGTTGACTAATTCTTGACCACTCAAGACATCGTTGAGTTATTGTCTTGACTCCAGTTTTTGGGTTTTTAACCTTGCTAAGAAAACGCAAGTTAAAACAGTTGATTTGTGTCAAGATTTGGCACATAAAGAACAAAGGAGAAGGATAGTGGAAGTATTAAAATTAAGTTCTAACCTTTCCCCAAAAAAAATTCGGTTCTATTCCCTAAATACAGGGATTATCAGCATTTTTACCCTTTTTTTTGGAAAAAAAACTATCAGCATTTTTTGAACAAGGGCCAATTGTTATGGAAATCAACCCCTCTGGCACTCTTCTGGATAGTTTGGGGCGAAAGAAATAAGGGTAGGTTGCTAAGCACTGTTATCAACAGGATTGAAGTGAGAATTTTGCAGTGGGCTTCATGTTATCACTCAAAATGATTGTTATTGTGAGCAGAAGAACAAGAAACAAACTGTGTCTGTGCTAGTCTTATAGAGAGGTAAAGTGAACAATTTTTTCCCTTTTTGCAGCCATACGGAGTACTTTATATCATTGGACTCTTGTTATGTGAGACTTTATATTATATAATGAATCAGTTCTCAACATATAATAATTTGTTGTTATGGTGTTCTTGTGTTAATTAAAGTATGCCAGTCACAAGGTCTAAGAAGTTAGGCAGGAAATTGTTACTTCGAGTCTTATAAGATAATCCTCATTAACACCTTTACAAATGTGAAAGTGGTACTTATGATTTGTAAAGAGAAACAAATGGGGAAAAAAGGAAAACACTGTCTCTCTACATCATTGAGTTTGTTGATTTCTCTGGCCAAACAAATTAATTAGGTAGATTCTGAATCTTAATCATAAACCTTTTTTTATCTTTTAGAAATGGTGAATATTGATTTTCTCTATTTATCGCCACAAACTTTAGCGTGAATTAGAATTTCTTTGGTAAATTGATGATATAGAGATATTGTACCGAGCAACTACCTTATTTACGACATATTTGAACTGATTTTGGCTTACCATTCCATGCATTCCAAAGAATCTTTTTGAAGTGTGTTTTTGACGATTTTTTTTTGGGTGTGGTGCTTATTGGATACAACCATTTGTACTATGTGATCAATATATGATCTCTTGTATTTTTCATCTGAGGTCAATTTTCTGCTGTAGTATGCTTATATAGTGTTGTCATGTGCGAGCAGCTCTTCCCGAACCTTGATAAGGTGGTCTTTCTGGATGATGATGTTGTAATTCAGCGTGACTTGTCACCACTATGGGAAATTGATCTGGGGGGCAAGGTAAATGGAGCTGTAGAAACTTGTAAAGGCAAAGATAAGTGGGTAATGTCCAAGCACTTCAGGAATTACTTCAATTTTTCTCATCCCCTCATATCGAAGAGTCTAAACCCTGAGGAGTGTGCATGGGCATATGGAATGAATGTTTTTGACTTACGTGCTTGGAGGAAGACGACTATCAAAGGCACATATCATTACTGGTTGATGGAGGTAATAACTGACATATATTTGAGAAGTTGGTTTATTTGAATCTTGCCATTCAGAAGGATAGTAATTATACCCTTTCTTTTTTCTTCTGCTCCCCTCTCTCTCTCTCTCTCTCTCTCTCTCTCTCTGAGGTGTTAAACAGTCACAACTGATGTGTATATGGAAACTTGGTTTTTCTTTTTCTCTTCTTCATTCTTTCAGAGTACATTTGTTTGCACTAGTTTTCATGGGAAAACCTATGAAAACTATTTCTCAGTATACATTGTTTGCAAGTTTCTAGGGAAAGAATTTCGTATGTGAGAAAAGAAGCACCCATATCACACATTTCTTATTTGACCTTATGAAAATTTGTGAAATTGGTGAAGGGTGAAGCATGACCCCACTCCACCCTTCAACCCTACCTAGCAATTGACCTAGTCCTAACCTGTAATCCAACCCAACCCAAACCAAATGGTCCTGAACTTGATCCCTAATCCGTCCTGCCCTATATTCAACCCAAACTGAATTCGATCCTAAAATCCAACCTACCCAAAATCTAACCTGCTTCCAACACAATCCAAAATGGCCTACAACGTGACCCAATCCAAGCCCAATTCACGACTCAAGTTGACCCAAACCCAACTTAGATGAGTGAAATTGCAACTCAATAAACCTAATTCGACCATAGTTAAACTGGTACAGGAATAAAAATTGGGCTACTTGATCTAATCCAAATTTGATGTGACTTGGCAATTTCATGGGTGTTTGGTGGAACTTCCTACCTCCTAATTTAGTAAATGAGTGTGACTTATTAGTGAGTTTGATATTTTTTTACATGTTTTCTAATGGATTGAATGGGTTACAATTCATCTTGAACCATGTATAGGCTTCACACTTTTTATAGGCATTGGTAAAGTTTTCTCACCACCATTTCCAGTGAAACATTATCTAATGAACCATGTGATTTCTTTTCTCATGAATGAGAAAATAAACATGCCCTTGACTTCCAACATTAAAAGAGAATGAATCATTTATTGGTGGCTGTTTTCGATTTGAAGTGAATTTTCCTTTTTGTGATTTGGATGATCATTTTAAATGTAGTTTTTGATTTATTTGGAACTGGTGTCTCTTGTGATTGATGTCAATCCAACGAGGAGGAAAAGGGGCGGATGGTGTAACTGATTGTGATAGGTTTATCCTTTTGGGTTGACTAGAGAATTCCACATAGGTCTACCATTTTGATCTCTCTAGATAATTTTCCTACACATGATGCTTGTCTGTTACTATTTTCTTAAATTCTATTTTTGGGTGCAGAATCTGAACTCAAACTTGACAATGTGGAGGCTTGGAACGTTACCACCAGCTCTGATTGCTTTTCGGGGCAATGTTCATCCTATTGATCCTTCATGGCACTTGCTTGGCTTAGGTTACCAAAACAATACTGATATAGATAGCGTGAAGCAAGCAGCTGTGATTCATTATAATGGTCAGTCCAAACCATGGTTAGAGATTGGTTTCAAGCATCTCCAGCCATTCTGGACAAAGTATGTAAACTACTCTAATGACTTCATAAGGAATTGCCATATCATGGAGCCTTAGATCAAAAGAAGAGGAGAGAGAATATTGCAGAGAAGTTTCCTTATATTCTTTAGGAGGAGAGATTCTCCCTGTGAACAAGGGGCTGACAAGGTTCCTGTCATTGGACCTTACCCTACTATAGGACTGCATTACTTGAGGCATCTGATTCTTTTCATTTGTAACATAGAAATCCATGTGTTATTTTTGAAGTGCTATATTTTGAAGTCAGAAGTAACCGCCATTTTTTGATGTTAGAAAGGCTCTCAATGCACCTGCAGTCAGTATTGCTACAGAATACAGTGTAGTAGACCCGGAGGCAATTCAAGGCCATCAACAGTTTGGAAGGTTATTTGTAATGCAACAGGACATTGTTATTTTTTCCTACACTTTTTTTTTGGTATGTTCTCTCCTTTTTGTATTTATTATTTGTTTACTTTAGCGACATAAGATTATTACTGGTCCCATTAAATTTGTGGGGATTCTTTTAGCGGCATTTGTTATGATTCATGATGTATTTAAATGGTTGTAGTGCAGATATGTTTCTGCCTTTCATATCTGTGATTTTGGTTCAATGAGAAGAACAAATTTTTTTTTTTTAATCTTTTGAGAGATGACAAAAGGTTTTATTGCATGAAATATCAGAGTACAATCAAGAAGAGAAAAAAAATCAGGGCTGGCAAGAAGTTGGGTCATCATGCAAAATGAAAATTACATCTTAAACATTCAATCATAGAACTGTTATGTTTTGCTTGGTTCCTTCTATGCTATTCATGTGGCTGCAGTTGGACCTAAGAGTGAAGCAAGCATTTCATTCAAGCTCGATTTGAGCACATCATCATCTGCCTCTGTCGTCGTCGTCATCATCGTTGCCTGCATGAAATGGGTGGAATGAGATATCCAAATTGTAGAAGATTTTCAAAATATGAATCCCTTGACAAGCAGCGGCGAGCCGTAGGGCTTGGTTGATAAAAAATTTATAATGGGTAATGACTAACCGTTCATTGATTTGTTTAAAAATGCCAACCAATGATAAATTAGGTTGATTTTGCATGTAATGTTAGGAAATGACAGTGGGTTTCAATCTAGGTTGGTTCAAGTTTTTATTGAGGTTGCATGGATGAATTGATTTACCATTGGCATGCTCTCTTTAATCCATCCCTCACATGGTGTACTGAGAAAATAAAGATAAAGATGATCTTAAAAAAATGATGAGCATGATTCATCATCAAGTTCAAAGTCTTCATTTTCATTATCTAAGTCTAAGTTTGCCTGTAACCCTTTAGGCCTTACCTGCTAAAGCCTATGCCTTGTCATTAGAAATTATAAGTCGAGCCTTACTTTTAAAGACCAGTTTTTAGACAATTAAGACATTTGTGGAGTCCTCATGTAAAGCCAATTTTAGAGGTCAAATTTGAGTATAATTAAATATTCATCCTATTTTGACTTGGTAGAGTTTCATAACCAGTCTAAGTACTCAAGTGCTGATCCGTAATTTTGGAAAAGAAAAAAAATTGTATTTTAGCTAGAGTGAGAATTGCTTGTTGCCTATTTCTACGTGCTCTAAAGTTCGAAGACTTGAATATGATGATTTTTTTTTCATGAACAAGGTGTTCAAGTCTTTTAAAGTATTTGACTAATCTTTGAGACATATGCAAGTTTCTCTATTCACATATGAGTAACTCTGCTGAGAATGACCCTTCCGAGTGGAGTAAAAATTGAACTTTGAACTTTCACTTTAAATAAATTCAAAATAGTCCAAACGCTTTCTCAAAAAAGTGTTTAAATTTATGGCTAACTTTATGTAAAAGTAAGTGAATTATGATTGTCATTTCATTGACCATCAAAGGGATGACAATTTGAAGCTGAGAAATAAGCATGTTTACATATTAAAAAAGCTTTTTTATTTTTCAATTTTACGTAGATTTCATGTGATGATTTCTCTGAACCATCATATTTAATACAAGGTTATGGGTTGAAATGCCATAAAAAATCAATAAAAAAAGTCTAATTTAAATTATTGACATTATGATCAAAATGCTTGAAACTTTCCAATCGCCCAAATACTATTACTGATAGTTCTCTAACTAGATAATTGAAATTAAAGACAATCTAAGTGTGAATTGTTAAATCATTAGCTTAAAGCTCTAGCATTATCCTTTAATCATCTGATCTAATTAATTAAGATCAATAATTAAAAAAGTGATGTTATCAAATCACTAAATATCAGTAGCAAACTCTAACATCAATCTGTCATATATGTTACGGAAAATTAGAAACACTAACTTTATCAATTTAAATAATCTTTTTAAATTAGTTACTTACAAAAGTAAAATTTTACTGTTCAACCTAAAATCGAGTGACTATTAAGTGTTAATTGCACCAAATGAATTTACAAACAAAATATACTTACAAGGATATAAACATAGAAAAATTATTCTAAATTACCTACATACAAGAGAACTTTTAATTGGCTTGGAACGACCTTACTCCAACTTTTCAGTGTGATATTGTCGACTTTGGGTCAACCATGTCCTTATGATTTTTCTTTGGGCCTTGGTCCACATGACCAGGCCCAAAACGCCTCACATATGGGAGAGGGGGACTTCCCTCTCGAATTAACACCCAACCCATCTACCTTATTATGGATGTGGACTTTCTTTTGAGGTGTGTGAGGTATTACATTCCTGACATTAAATGAAGTTAAAAACAGACACTTTATTTTTCAATAACAAAAAAATACTTATTTTAAAATATATAATTATCTTGCGTTAAAAAATTTTAAAATATTTTTACGCTTGATTAAAAATAAAAAATGTTATTTTATTTAAAATTCTCAGTAAATTTCTTTAAGAAATAGAAAAATTAAATTAAAGAAAATTCACTTCTATTACTTAATTACACCAATATATTCGTTGGTTATTCTGCTTATTGGAATATGTGTTGAATTGGCGGTGTGCATTTAAGTTAGCGTTACACTGCTTGAACACGTCTCGACGATCTTCGAGCGGTCCATCCTTCGAAAATCGCGTGGGAGTTTGAAATTTCGAAGATATTAATGGCGTAGGTTTCGAATTTCGAAGTTCTGATATTCTCATTAATCAGCAAATTTCGTCGTGATTTCAGAATTTTTTTTTGTCTCTGGGTGAGGATTCTCTCCGTTCCCAACACACAGCAAGAGTTAGCTGGATTTGTCTGTATTTTGATGCGAAACTGCTGCGGTCAATTGATTTTGGTTGGTGGTTCGTCTCTGCTCTAATCTAATCTAATTGAGACGAGAAAGGGCTCTGATTCGTCTTTCTTTTGTTATTTTTTTTCGAAGAAGAAGAAGACGACGACAAAAAAAAGAAAAGAAGAAATTAAAGTTTCTGCCTTCATTTTCGTGAATCGTGAGAGTGCTTGATTCTTGAATCTAGTGATCGTGACTTGTTGCTTTCGAATTGGAACATGGAGCTGGATCTCCTCTTTTTCTCATTCGCGTTTCGTTGGATCGGATAGTCCCTCTCTTCTTTCGGATTCTCAAGGCATACTGTATTGGGTTTTCTCACCTTGGTATGATTGGATTTTGAATTCTCGCATTTGGGTTTCCTCATTTCGGTTTCATTGGATTTTGGATTTTCCTCATCTGAGTTCCGTTGGGTTTTGGGTTTTCTTTCTCTTCATTTCAACGCCAATCATTTTTGTACTCTGAAGCAGCAGACATATCTCAGCCTCAAAAAGAAAATCGGATTTAATTTCTACGTGGCTCCCAGTTCTTCTATACAAAAAACTGTCATTCTTGGTTTCTTCCTTTTTTCAGTCTTAATTCATTTGACACGGTCGCCATGGTTGCCGTTGAGATGGAAATTGCTATAGAAAAAGAATCCAGGATTCCAAAAGAAGCGAAAAGTATTCTGCATTCTCTGGCATCGGATTGGAGTGATGTTGCAGATGCAAAAGCAATGGAGGTGGTACAGCTGAAAGGGGCAATGACGAACGAGGTCTACCAAATAATTTGGAAGACAGAGACAGGGGTGATTCCTCGAAAGGTACTTTTGAGGATCTACGGGGAGGGTGTTGATGTCTTTTTTGACCGGAACCAAGAAATTCAGACATTTGAGTGCATGTCGAGGAATGGACAGGGCCCTCGTCTTCTTGGTCGATTCCCAAATGGGCGAGTTGAGGAGTTCATTCATGCCAGGGTATGTATTATTTATCGTTTTTTGTCATTGAACATTTTTCTCTTTTTAGCTTTCCATTGTTTCAGCGTGGAGTTGGTACACTTACCTTTACGTTTTTATATCTTCAAACTTACATGGCAAGTTACAATTGATTGGTGTCTCATGAGTGGTTGTACTGGCCCATATTTTATTTTTTGAACCCAAGCTTGAGTTCAAATAATTTGGTCCTGGTCTTGGCTCAAGCTTTGTAGCTACAATGCGGTTCATTACCTTAATTGACTTAAGGTTCAACTTGGCCCACCCAAGTTGCACCCTTTTCAAGAAAATATAAATTTTATGTTATTATTTCTTATTGGGTCATAGAAGAATGTGGTTAGTGTAGAGCTTCATGTGAAATGAAGGAATGTGACAAACATCAGCACGGCCACACTAACTAGAACTTGCATGTTCAAGAGATGTTCTACATTAAATTGAGAGTGAGGCAAGATGTGCTTCTCTTAATCTGAAATTGGTTTTCATATCACCAATTCTTTTTATCTTAGGCACCTCTGATAGTATCTATTTTTCTTGAAACAAGTATTGCTATGGTGCATATTAGAGGTTAACTTTGTGTATTTTTAAGAAATTCCCTAACAAAATAAAACAAAAAAGGCCAATTAATTAGAAAATAAATAGTTTAAAATAAAAAATTGATAGTATATGGGATATAAATGCAAAATGCATAATTTTTTTTGAGACTTTATTAATAAAGAAAATTTAATCTTAGATATCATAGTTTCGTGGATCAGAGCTTGTCAGACAGTAGGTAAGTGATCACTCATGCAGCTATAAAATTTATCAGTTTACCATTAAAAGAAAGGGAAAAACCCATTGATGCTTATATATTGCAGTTCTATGTTTAATTACCAATAAAATGCATTAATTTCAATTTTTGGAAAGAAAAAGACCAAAATGAAAAATAAATATGAAGATGCCCATGGAATTTTTTGTTTGGGGATAGGGCAGTAGTCAATCCAAACCCCTTGAACCTGCTCTGCCTCTTTGAATTCAAATCAAGCTTTTGACAATACCTGTTGGAGGATCTCCATTGTCATAAAATTGATACTTAAGTGGCAGATTTATTTCAGAAGGTTCAATACATGTTGTTTTTGTCTTAGTACATTGTATTGAACTGAATATAGTGTACCTTTTGTTCTGGGTATGAATTTCAGACACTCGCTGCATCAGACCTGCGGGATCCAGAAATATCTGCTCTAATTGCAGCTAAACTGAGAGAGTTCCATGGTCTAGACATGCCTGGTCTGAAGAAAGCGAAACTTTGGGATAGATTGAGGTACATTCATCATTTAATTGTTTATTATGTTATATTTTAGTAGTTCTACAAATCATGAACTGAATGATTCTCTCTTTCCAGAAAATGGCTTAATGCAGCGAAACATTTATGTTCCCTTGAAGAAGCTAAGGAATTTCGATTGGAAACCATGGAAGAGGAGATAGCTACAATGGAAAATAAATTATCAAGAGAGAACCAGAGGATAGGGTTTTGCCATAATGATCTTCAATATGGCAACATTATGATTGATGAGGAGACAAGATTGGTGACTATAATAGTAAGCATCTACTTTCTCTTGTTTTACTATATGAGTATTGTATGTATCCAATTAAAATACTGCTGGTTGTATGGCCAAATCTCTCTCTCTCTCTCTCTATATATATATATGTATGTCTATCTAAGAAGAATCGAGACCTCTAAGTTTTAATAACATTTACCTTCCTGATCATTGTCACAAATACCGTTCTCGGGATATTAACAGCTACTGGTAATATCGGGATAGTTCTAATTTCTAAATTCTCAAAATTTTACCGAGAAATTAACGGGGAAATCTCACGGAAATATAAATATTTAAAAATAATAAAATATTAATAAAATAAAAAATCTTAATACCATTCTTTAACAACTAACAACCAATTGGAAAAAAAAAAACATCTGTTAAAAAGGTGATACTATTGGGAATTAACTAGGATATTATCGCGATATTATCATTTATTGCATTTTAATGTGATTTTATCAGGAATTTCCTGTTAAAACGACAACAGCTATAAATACACAATACTAACGTGGAAATAGTATTTTTCTAATAAAAACATGGTAAATTTGAAATTATAGATGGTATTTGTGAAATTGCTCCTAATTGCCTCAACTTATAAGGTTTCCTGTAAAAACCAATTGATTCAATTTCAAAATCAGCTTCCACCATGAAATATGGCAATATCGTTTTATTCAATTCTCTAAGTAACCTATTGAGAAAATAATTTTTGGAATTGATTAGACTACGAGGAAGATGGCACCATATTTAAGGAACAATGGTGCTTTTGGGTGGCAACAAGGTGTGGAGTGGTATAATCGATTCTATGTTATCACTACATTATCTTTTTTGTAGTAAAATATCTTAAGTTCTTTGTTATTTTAAGTGCCTTAACGCATCTCTTGGTCACTTTTCTCTAAACCTATACTCCTTTTTTCTGTTGTCCCATGTAGATCTGAATGTATTAGAGCCCTTCTTTTGTTGCTTTTCGATTAAAATATCTTTTGGCAAGTTTCTGAATGCTGTACATTGACAGTAGCTAGTATCTCACCTATGGGTTGGCGTTGTCCACACAATTACCTTGGCTTCATTTGATCAATGGTTTCTACCAAGCCGTTGCACTACTGAATACTGAGTCATAAACATCCACCCTATAAAGTTTTGATAGTACCAGCTCTTTGTTGAAGATTTTGCAACTGATGGAAACATGGTGATTGATGGGAGGAAACTTCCATCTCTTTATCCACTTGTTCCATGCGGCAATCTGCCACTGAACTCTTTCCCTTTCTGTCTTCAGTTCCTGTCACTGGGCCAATATTCAGCCTTTGAGCATAATGACAAGCTGTCTTGTCTGCAAACTCTCTGTCAAAATCATCATTTCTTATCTCCAAGAAATCCAGACACTTGTTTTAAGCCTCGATTTCTATGTGATTGTCTCAAATCAAGGAGCTCTCATTGAGAGGCATGCTGATGATTCAAGTTAGTGTTGGTATCTTTTGATTCATGATGCCACCTTGTCATTAGGTTGTTCTTCAGGGTCGTAGTTAATAAGGGTTTGGATAATATTCTAGAGCTGTCTTTTAGTCTCTGCATTGTGCACATCATCTGGGTTTTAACTTTCTTGACTTTTCATGTGGGCCTTCTTCAATGAATCTTGACTTGCCACAGGATTCAAGTGAAAAGCCCCCACTTTGAATCTTGGCTTTGATTGACTAGTGATGAAGTTAGAAGTTATGACCACTTTTGAAACTGGTTCAACAACAATAAGGATTTATTTGTGAGTTTCGGGCCCAAAGTAAAAATAATCAAGGAAAAATTTATGCAAGTAGCTAGTGGAAAGGATTATCAATTCAAAACAGATGCTATTCGATTGTCCTAGGACCTAGAATCACGAAGCCAAGAGATAAACAAGATCCACACAACCACAAGCTTACGAGTTTTCATGGTACCTTCTATGGAGATGTTTTAAAAAAATTCATAACTTGCAAGAAAATATTTTTCCACTAATTAGTTTGTTCAACTTCTACTCCAATGAGCATGTGACTGCATGTTGTTCATTTTTTTTGTTGTGTGCCACCTTTGTTTGTTGATCTTGCATGTTGGACCCACATGAAGAAGCCTAAAACATCCATGTTCAAGCCCACCCAGTTTTGGCCCAGTGCTCTAAAAGCCCGGTCACCTGAAAGCCTAATTTTGAGCCTGGTTTGAAGCCCCAAAGCTTGATTTGTCTACAATGATGTTAATTTGAATGTTGATCAAGTTGGGCCTTTTGGTTCAATCATGAATTCGTGTTTTCAACTGGGCATGAATATTCAATTTCGGCTTGGAATCAAGCTCAACCTTGTTAATACTAATAGGTTTGTGTTTTGTGTTTCATAAATTTGGGCCAATCCTGGTTTGGTCTGGCTATAGCCCACCTAATCCCCTCCCCTCCACCCCCACCCCCCACCCCCCCCCCCCACCCAAAAAAAAAGAAAAAAAAGAAAAAAAGAAGTCGTCAAATCTTCCTCTCTTTTCTTGCCTGAATAATGGAATTACAGTCTTTTCTTGCAATATGTATTTGATTGTTCACACCCAATAAAGGGTCTATAATTTATGTGGCTTTAAAATGCCTAATCTTAATATTGGTTGATGTAATCTAATTGAAACATGTAATTAAGTGTCACATGATGAAAGTGCTCTTTTTTCACTTAATTGTAACTAAGAAAGTGGAAAAAAGAACACTCAAGGGAAGAAGGGGTGTCCATGCTCAAACACAATAGGTGTCTCATATATGGCTAAGTGTTCCACTTTAATTGAATGGCTTTCACCTATGGCCACAGGTATATTCTGGTGATGCTCTAGTTGTCCCATCTTTAACTGGAAAATCCTGCAATTATTCCCTTCATGAAATCTCAAGAGCCTCTACATACATGAGTCATTGATCTAAAGTCCTTAACAATTGGATCTTCATCTAGTTCGTAAGAACATTGCTAGTTTGTCCTTTTCTAGTGTTTGTATTATAACCCTATATGATTTCATCAAAGCTCATATACTAATGATCTATGAATTTAGAAAAAGTATTGGAGGTTTGTATAATAATATGTTTTTTAGTCAGTTTTTATTCTACTTTCTCAGTTGTATTATGTGTAGGAGATATATGAATGAATGATATGAAAGATCTACAAAATTAATGCTCTTTTACATATAGCTTTGTTAGAAAGATACGTCGGTTAACAAATCTGAAAAAAAGCCATAGTGAGTAAAATATTTCAAGTAAAAATGATGAACTAAATTTTTGACATGTATATTTCATTCACATGATTGTCTCCTGCTTTGGAGAAATGCATCACATCTCTATTCCTTGTATTATGTCGTTTCAGTATCTATATGTGTGCATTATATACTTCAATGGGCTTTCATGAGCAGGGTGTTCGGGTTTCAGTGCTGGATAATTTGTCAATGATGGCTTAACATGCTTGAATGTAATTAGTTATAATATAAATAATAATTTTAGGAACAATGTTATGAATCTTACGATTCTACGATTCACAATTCATACCCATAGACTGATTCACGATACGATTCGAGTTTGACAACATTGGTAATTACTATGTCTCCTGTATATAGGTCTTTCTGAAGTTATAGTGTGGAAATTGTAATTACCAAAAGAATTGTCTGTCTGTAGGACTATGAGTATGCAAGTTACAATCCTGTTGCATATGATATTGCAAACCACTTTTGTGAGATGACTGCTGATTACCATACAGAAACACCTCATATTTTGGATTTCAATAAATACCCAGGTCAGTTACTTTGACATTTTGATTTTCATTTGCTTTGTGGTTTCATTCATTTGAACTAATTTAAAGCAACAACTTGTACTTGATTAGATTTGGCAGCTGATGCAATTATGTTTTGCTTATATCTACAGGTTTTGAAGAACGCAGAAGATTTATTTGTGCTTATTTGAGTTCATCAGGTAAATTATTTCTTTCCTGTTTATTAGCATGGCATGGTATGAGATACTGCAATTTTTTCTGTTATGGTCATCTGGTAATCATTCTGTGGGGGTCCAATGGGGCTTTCTTTCCACCCATCTCCTCCCTCATATGCACTACTGCAGATGCACCAACAGTCAACCTTGGGCGACAAAGTGGATTTGAAGTGGCAAAATATTTTGGGAAGCAAAGTTTGAAGTGACTTGGCCAGAAATGAACTGTCAACTAGGGCTCTGAATGTGGGCTGTGACTGGGCTTTCGAGATTGTAACTTCTCTACAGCTGGACTATAGAGTGGCTTTGTAGTTTGGAAGGCAGTGGAGGATGAATTAGAATGGGGATATTTTTCTAGATAGTAGTGGTGGTGATTATTTAAAATGTTTTGAAGGTTGAGAATGGTTTGTGTTATGAGGTTTTTAAACAGTAACATGCAGGTGCAGTATGCTGGTTTTGGGTGGATTTAGAGCAAAAAGGTTGACTTATATTGAGAGGATGATAGTGGATATGGGCTGAGAGATATATTGGTTTCAGTCTTGGGGATGAGTTTATGAGATGTGTGATGCGAAAATGAGATGGAATATGATGGTATGGATGATCCAATGGTTGGAGCTGTACTAACGGCTTCATGTCAGTGGCAATGAACTTGATTAAGGAATATTGAACGTCATCATGACCCAGTGGCTGTGATACTCATATACTTCACCACACAAGTTACAGCTGAGGTGCCAAGGAGTTCTGGTGTCTGTGGTGTATTACCCCCAGCTGTGAACCTAATTTTGCTAGTGACCTTATCTAAATAGTCTAGAGTATATATGCGTGGTACATTAATATGTGTCTTTATCACATCATTGTTAACAAATACAATGTCGATCATCCAAGGCACCAAAATGTATGAGCAGCGGGCCCCCCTTAAATATTACAATATAATATAAATATGCATAAATATATCATATATCATATTGCAAACTATTTCTCATATTAACTAGAATATCTGTTCATTGTTATAGAAAAATAGGGGTATTATGGAATATCATCTATTAAAAATTAGGTTGCATATATTCCAAGGATTAGTCAGGTTCTCTAAGAGGCCTGGACACCGTGGTCTTCAAAAAAGAAGGTATAAATGCCTAAATAAGGTGAGCATGTCTTAGAGCCAGATGAGGTGCAAATAGGTCTAGAACCCTTGGTGCACCTTTCACAATGTTTGATTTTTTGTCATCATAAAAGCCTTTGTCCTATCCATCTAAGGTTGGCTTTTCCATACCTTATTGTAACCATGTTCTCTATTACCATATTATACCATATCATTCCTACCACCTTAATCTATGTTTTTAATGGCTTCCCCCTTCTCTTAGTACCTTCATCTTGGAATCCTTTGACCCTTTGTACTAGGATGTTTCACAATGTTTAAATTGATGTATTGCACTTCTTGATTTTATCTACAGCATTGACTTTTGATTGAGAAGGCCTATGATATGGTTCCAAGGAAATTAATTTAGTAGACAATGAAAAATAAAGGCATCCTTAGTGGATTTGTGGAGAAGATAAAAGATATGTATGAAAGGGTGACAAGAAGTGTAAGAACAATATATGGAGATATGTAGAGATTATTACCAAATATGTTTGAAAGGAGACGACAAGTGTAAGAACAATGTATGGTGAGATGAGTTCTCAGCATGAGTAAGACTTCACCAACTGTCTACTTTGATCCCTTACTTGGTCTAGTTGTGGACAATTTGAAATAAAAAAATTGAAGATGTGATCAAATCCATCGTCAAGTTAGGGAGTAGAGAAGGGAAGATAGACACAACCTTCTTGAGGGGGTCTTAGGATCTTAGTAGGCAGCGGGGACAAGACTTTATTCTGGAAAGACAAATGGATAGGGGAGAGTTCTTTGAGATGGATTGGGAGGTTTTCACATGCTCCGAAGGACTAGTTGGGTGAGATGCCTGGACACCTTCGGTCATAAAAATAAAATTTGTGTCCTACTAATCATATCAAGTAAAATATATACTCTAGATCTTCCTAAATATCAAAATTGTTTATAAAAAAGGATATTTTCCATTTGATGGATAGCCATAAAAATGAATTGAGTTGACTTGTTGAAAACAAAAGTGTTCTCATTGAAATCATGAATTCAATAATAATAATGTATTTATTTATTCATTTAATATTGATTCATTAGCCTTGCTTCTTTCACTTAGGTGATGAACCCAATGACCGTGAAGTAGATCAGCTGGTTGAAGATGCTGAGAAGTATACTCTTGCTAGCCATCTGATATGGGGCTTATGGGGAATAATTTCGGTAATGCATCTTAAACTAATGAGTTGTTGCATTTCATGACAGGAAATGTTCAATGTGAACCTTGTTTTTCCTAGCATGCACAATTTTTGTGATCTACCTCATTCATAGAGATTATCATCATCATCATCATCATCATAGCCAAATCCCTATCTATTTGGGGTCAGCTTTACGAGTCATACTTCTCCATTTGGTCCTATCATAAACCATACGGTTAGTCACCTCACTATCTGTCATGTCTTTTTGCACCCCTTCCCTCCACATTTATTCATAAAGAAAATGTATTACACATGAACTACAACCACTCCTCCCAGCAGTTTCTGAACATCACCTGGTCTCATCCTGTTTTTAGACCAATAGATTTGTGTGACCCTTAAATTGTTTACTATCCATGTTCGATTAGGTTTGCTTTTGACTCAAGCTATCCATGTCTCCTATATTCTCCCATATTTGGTGGTGGTCTAAGGTGTGCTTTTTGTGCAGCCAGCACATACTATATTCCTCCTGATGCATATGGTGGATTCCATGTTTTATGGGAGACTAAATATCCATTAGTTGATTGTCTCCTTGGGGCACTGTTAGATGTTGGCCATGTTATCCTTGCCCATTTTATCTTATATGACAATTCTCATCTTATATGTCAAAAAGATCCCTACCTTGATATCGTTTACTATTTCTACTTCTTATACTAATAAAAGGTGGACTGCATTGGAAACTATCAGCAAATTAGTAGCCAACCAACCACCCTCTTCGAATTCAGGAACTAGTTCACCTTTGGTACCCCAGTCTCCATACCAGAAACACCAAGGTTGACCAGGATTTTGATGAAGACTTCATTTTCCAGGGTCGCTCAAAAGCAACAGGAGTAAACAGTAGCATTAACAATTTCTCCTTTGATGAAAGATTCAATCCCTCTTTCTAGTTCAGTTAGCAGTCTTTTGCTTAGTTTCCTTTATTATTGTACCTCCAGGTCTTCAGGTTATTCCTCTGTTCTTCTTTATGAAATTTCAGCATTAACCAAACAAAAAAAAGGAAAAGAAATGAAAGGTGGACTGCCTTGTTTGTTTTGAACCAGACACAAATTTCAACTCTTTCATTTCTCCCTTTTGAAACGAGCATGTTATCATACTATGTGATCTTCCTACTTTTATTAGAACTTCATTTTGCTTGCAGGATCATGTCAATGACATTGACTTCGATTACATGGAGTACGCAAAACAGAGATTTCAGCAATACTGGTTGAGGAAGCCTGAAATTCTGGGTTCTTTATCCTTGATGTGAATATTTTCTTACTCTTAACTCACAATTTTTAAAATGTATTCAACTTAGCACATTGGTTTTTGGCAGTTTGATGGGTTGTAGTTCTAGATGTTTGGCAATAAAGAGATGGGATGAAGATGGGTAGGAGACAAAGTTCTCGTGTGTTTGATTTTATATGTATTGGCTGATTTTTATGAAAATGTGAAAAATTAAGAATTAAATTTAAAGTCAGTAAATTTGATGCAACATTTAATTATATTTGAAATTTTAATTTACATCAAAATTTGGACATTCACGTGATCTTATGACTCAATTTTGAGCTGATTCGATGTTTTCATCTAACTGTTAAGGATGATTTGGATAGTGTCATTTGTGATGTATAAAATTTTCTTAACATGTCTAATTTTCTTTTTTACTTTTTAAATCCAAAAATACCAATTAAATAATTTACTACATTAGCTAAAGGATATAAAAATGTATAATTTAAAAGTAAATTTATTATTTACTTTATATAAAATATAAGAGAATTTTAGAATATTTGAAAATTATGATACAGATTTTTCAAATGTTAAAAATTAAAAGTATAAAATTTTCCATCTCAGGTGTCAACCCATGCAATCCTAGAAAGGATTCTCAATTGAAACTCAGAGGGAGTTGGCCTGATGATCAAGAAGCTCTCCTTATGAAGGGAAGACTTGAATTTGATTCACACTTAAACTCCTTTGGGCTACTTCGGATGGAGTTACTCCTCATCGACTTAACCAGTATGTGTGGATTGAGAGGTTTATACAATCTCGTGAGATTAGTCTCGCCTCTAATACAGAATGAGGATATTCATATTACAAAAAATAAAATATGGCAGCATCAAAAGCATAAAATCAGGTCAAATCACTTTTGCATTGAAATTTTGAAAGATGTGTCCCATAACTGGACTGGGACAGAACATATTTGTTAGGATTTCCATATATCTATATGAAAAACTCAGTATATCAGCAACATGTGTAGTATAAAATATGGTATGGACTGAAATATAAACCTATCTATAATGCCCGAAATACTGGCCAGATGTAAGTTAATCTTTTTAGGCCTATAAGATTCAGATTTTTAAAGACCAACAAGAAATATTTCCAAAAAAAAAATATCTGATCACTGAGAGGAAGGCTCTTTGATATTCAATATTCCAGTCTGATTTTTAATTGTCCCGGTATTCTTCAAGCTCTCCATTATCTGCAACTGTGCAGCATGCTTCTTTCCAGCTTTGTGCATCTCTAATGAATTGATACCACAGCATGGGACTTGGCACACATCACACCAGAGCATGTTGTTGTCTTGTGTTCTTCCATTCTTCAGGTTTGCTTGCCTAGCCCTGTGCGGCTTCCCTTCGCAGTGTTGCTGGAATTGAAACATACCTGGGCAACTCACATGGCAGAGGTTACAGAATAGGGAAACATTCTGCTGATTTGAAGGTGGAAGCTGTGAAGTGCGAGATTGTTGTGCTGGAGAGCATGCAATGTCTCCTAACATTGCTTTCATCTTTGTTCCCGAGTTAGAAGTAGGAAGCTGTTCCCAAATGAATAATTAAACAAATAAAGGTATACAGAACAGAGTGAGGCAATGATCAAATAAACAAAATAGGTCGAAGGATTTTTTAGTTTAGCAGCAGAGACCTGATCGAAGAGAGAGAGAGAGAGAGAGAGAGAGAGAGATTCTAAACTAGTTAATAGTTGTAAGCAAACTGCATATAGTGAATACCAATGAACATAACAGGTTCATTAGTCCCTTGATTCCAGATCTCTAGACTTGCAGTTGATACTGCCAACCGATAGGCTTCTCCTCAATGATAAAAGGCAAACATCAAACTGGATACAAGCTCATGAATTCATCATAGATAAATCTGAAATCCAAAGGATCCTTCTCATCACTTTTTACACATGCAATCTCAGCACTCAAATGTTATACTGTGATTAGAATTTTGAAAAAGAATTCCTCACAAACTCTCAGTGCTTCTATATGAACCTCACCAGAATTATTTATTCCCTCCTCCCCTCTCCTCCCCGATGAACTACATCCATGGAGGTCATCCTTAATTAGAACTCACCTTTATTACACAAACCTTTAGTTGCTTCTTTTTGCATTGGCAGTGATTTCTCCATGGTTAGAGAATATGAGGAGAACCACAAGACCCCTCTTTGATCAGAAGCTAAGATCCACAATAAGAAACTTCATGAAAGCCTACCAACAATCCTTTTTTTTTTAAAATATCATGGGTACCCCCACCCCAAGTTGGAGGTGAGACTAATCCATTGATATATGAAACCACCTGCAAGCCTCATGTATCGAGTAACTCTGGAGAGAATCGAAGCCAAGACCTCTAGTTTATTTTTAGAAGCTAAGCCAACTGAGCTACAAATGTGCAGGTTGAAAGCCTAAAAACATTAACATGAAATTCTAATAGCAATGATGATCTCTTAAAACATGCACCAATACAAGCACAAATTTATGCATGAGCAAATGACCATATATTCCCCCATTACAGAAGATGCTGGTCTCTTTTTATGACTCTAGTAAAGACCCTGAATGTTAGAACAGAGTTGAATATAGATAAGGAAGAGTAACGATTTATTGTTCTAGTTACTCCCAAATGAAATTACTATCTACTTTGTGTTTCACTTGTATGTGGAAGACGAGGTTTTGAGCAAAGTAACCATTGTTTTATCAGCATGAATAGAAATAGGACCATCAACAAATATAACAAATTCATGCAGTACGCATCAAAGTGATAAAATCTAGTAGACAGTAAAAGACATATTCTGGTTTGGTAGAATACTTGACACCCAACTTGTTCTTATTTTTCCATGAAACCATAGAATCCCCAAGAAATATGCACCACCAAGGGATGGATAGCGAGTACCCAATGGCCAGACTAATCAACATCAGTAGGGCAATGATGATTTTGAGGCAGGGAAAATCCATATTAAGAAATCTTATGAAGATCATAAATAATTAACAGAGCGATGGCCATATGCAACTGATGAGATTAGGCATAAACTGGTAGACAATATCAACATCATGTCAGTACGTGGGAGGGAGGATGGATCAATGAGTGTGGTTGTTCAGAGAAAAATCCTTATGTAATAGACTTAAAGATTCTGAACAAACCATATGTGTTGTCAGCCTACTGTAAAAAAATAATGCCATCTATCATATGTCCTTTCCTTTTTTTTTTTGGAAAGATCAGCAAGATTTTTTCCTTCATCTAATTGGAGAACACTCGCAAGGGATCAGAACCCCCCTTCACCATCAACTCCTTGGTTTGAAACATCCAAGTAGGAACATAATGACCATGGTCAAAGCCAATAGTATTCAGAAGAAGCTTGCAAACACCTCTTCTGGGAAGGGATGCACTTCAAGAGGATCTAGGTAACTGTAATGCCTTGTGGCCATCAAAAAAAAAAAATGTAATGCTTTGCTACTGAAGAGGTTTTCAGCATTGGATGGCGAAAAGGACATGCAAGTGATCCTTGTTAAGAACTCCCACATTTTTTTTTAAATTCTCAAGTGGGTCAATCTGGTCAAACACCATCGAACCAGGTTGGAAAGGCTTCAAGCAGATATGGTGTGTGTGGCAAATGAGAAGCACCTATTGTTTCAATTGGAGGATGTTTGAAAGAATAAAGTTCAACAAAGCCTCTGAGCTTGCCATCTCCTTCCCCAGTCAGGCGGAATGCAGGAATCTGATGGGAAAAATCTAAGCAACTGATTTTGAGGCATCTCCTTCTCAATACCAGCGTCTCTGAAAACAGAATTATGACCGCCCACCTTTTCCAAAATCATTACTCTAAACCCAGCAGCAGTGTTGCCAAAGACAGTGTTCTGGACTCGTACCAAGTCATATTCACAATTCTCCATGTCCGTGCGTGTCCAATCGCTTCTCAAATTCTTGTACACTGCCCAAATCTGGCCGAAACTTGGGCAGATGTCATGTCTGTTCTTAGAAGGGGTCCCTGCTTTTACCTGATGTGAGAAGGTCATGGGGCTATCTAAAGTTGCAGTCTCGTGGGACAAAAAAAACCTTCCACAGCCAACGGGTAGCTCCTTAGAGGACCATCTGATCTTCCCTTCTACCGGGCAGACCACAAGCCATGTTATTTCTACTTCAAAATCTACGGATGCAACTTTCTTTATCTGACCGTAGAACTTAGGCAGCCCATCGACATCTCTATACTGTCCCGCCCCGCCCCGTGATGGGGTCGCGGACGATACAACAACACTAACTCACACAGACAATTTCATTTTTTATTTTTTGAAGGGGATGCTATCTAAAATCATATAACTAGATCTGTTTCCCTCATTCTCACACAAGGGGGAAACCTATCCATCTAGTTCCACACCGCACACAACGCATACCATCATTGGCCACATCATCAAGCATAACCATTCATAATAATGCATAAACAACGCTATTAACAAACAGAAATTCCAAATCATAATCGAGAAGCCGTAATACGCGCTCGCAGCATTGGTACTCACATGGTCGTAATACGTGTCCCATGACGTCGACCTCGTATTAGCCGTAATACGCGCCCCATCGGCATTGCTTTGCTCTATAGCCGTAATACGCGCCCTCCTCGGGGTAAACCTAGTACAATGGCCCTAATATGCGCCCCCAACCTTGGCTCTCATGCATCACATCACAGCATGCATACACATGTTCTCATAAACATCATCTCCACATGCTATCATACATGACATGCACGCATGTTATCACACATATTACATACGCATGCCACCACATACACATTTATACATGCTATCACACATAGCATCCACGCATGCCATCACACCACATTTATACATGCTATCACACAACCTCTACGCATGCTATTATACACATCTCTACACATGTTATCACACATAGCCTCTAAGCATGCTATTATACACATACACATATCTACATATCCTATCACACATAGCATCCACACACATCATCATATACACACCTACACTTGCTCGCAACATAAAGTCCGCTACTAATGCACATGACGGGTCTTACAACGAGGTTCACGGAGGGTCCCACTCTCCCAGGCATTCAACAATCCGCCCACAAAGTCACATTTCATCCATTCGCACCAATCCCCTTACATTGGGTGGGCAATGCACCGGCATCGATATGGGCCCGTACACGTCTTTCCATACAATACAACCAGACCCGACATTGCATTCTAACACATAATATTTCAGATAAATGTCAGTATGTAATGCATAAACCAAAAATAGATGTGAGATGTTCTCCTCACCTAAATGTGCTTTTCGGAATCCGTTTGTTTAAAACAAATCCGATTTGGATTGAAGGGAGCTGAGTTTGAGAATCCAGAACTGACAAGAATCTAGTAATTCAAAGAGTCATGCTAGTTAGATCTATGATAGAAGCAACTATTGTGTTCATGAAACACAGAGAGAAATTTAGGGAGAAAAAGAGATTTTTACATATAGCTTTTATTGGTTTAGAAAGGCTTACGAAAAGGTGCCAAGGCAATTAATCTCGCAACCATTGAGAAAGACATGAATACCCAATGAGTATGTATTGGTTATACGAGACATGAAATGCACAACAACTAGGTGAGAACGGTGTATCATAAAATGGAGAAGTTGTTAGTGAGAGTTGGGCTTAACCAAGGATCAACTTTAAGCTCCTATTTATTGGTTTTAATATAAAAAACTCAAGATGAATTGCCATGGTGTATGTCGTTTGTAATGATATATTATTGATAGTGAAACAAGAAACCAATTAAGTGAGAAATTTATATTATGGATAAAAGAATTAGAGACAAATGGTTTGACAATTGAATGAGTGAAGATGGAATATATGGAGTGTAAGTTTAGTAGCATGGAGAAAATTCAAGATGAACCAACTAAAACTGTGAACGAATTGGTGTAAAATTGTGATAAATTTAGATAATTAGGAACAAAAATCGAATTAAATGGAGGATTAGAATTGGATATAACCAGTAGGATTAGGTTAAGTTTAGGCAAGCTGGTGGAATGCTATGTGATAGAAGTGTCATGCCAACTATAGGGCAGGTTTTGATAAAATGAGCATTAGGGAGGCAATGTTTTATGGAATTCAGTGTTGGGCCATAAAGAAAAAAAAAATGGACAAGGTCATGGTAAGCAGATGATAAAGATGCATATCCTAAGATGAATGAGTGGAGTAGCATTCAAATATAGAAGTAGGAATAAACACATTAGAAAGACTTTGAAAGTCGAAAACAAGGGAAAACTGTGCAGAAATGGTTGGGCATGTACATGGGAGACCAAAAGCAGCCTTGTGTTAAGAATTGAAGGGATGCCATTACAAGGAACAAGGACAAGAGTGAGGCCATTAAAGATACGATAGATTATGGGGTAACAGATGATATGGCTTTTGATAGGGTAGAATGGAAGACACTAACTCAAAAAACAAACACCACCAAATAGATGGCATTGGTAGCTTTGACGACAGAGGCAATTACTCATAAACTACCGAACAGAAAACACTGTAATGTGAATTATTATTTTTAAAATTTTTGAAAGGTTGTACAGTGAATTATTTTAGCCTCAGTATTTTTTCAATGATAAATATTACAGTATTATCATCATAGAACAAATTTTGAGTATGAAAATATTATAATTTGTTAGTAGCCAATATTTGAATTGGGATTATCTTAGCTCAAACAGAGGGAAATTTTTGATACACCCAACATACATTTACCCGTATAAGAGAGTAACAAGTTTTTTTTGAGTCTTCTATGAAAATCCTAACAAGCTTCTCAAGTTGTCAATTTTCAGTTAGTTATTTTGATGAATTTTAACAATTCTGGAATGTCTGCCTCTGTTATAAAAAATGTCACCTCTGTTATCTTAAGTTACCTTAGCATGTTCTGCCTCAGTCTCTTGCTTAAAAAAATGAAAGTAAGAACATATATACAGGTAGAGAGAGAGAGAGAGAGAGAGAGAGTCTGTCACCCCGAAAGAAGAAGCACATGGGGAGGAGGAAGAAGTGTGTGTTGGGGTTTCTCCTCTTCGTTTCTTTTGAAACGCAATCTCCCTCTGCATTGTGAGATCCGTAGGCATGAAGTCCTTCAAGCAGTCCATTTCTACAGCCATTTTCCTGCTTGCTTCTCTCAATTGACTGCGTAGGAGGTCTCTTTCTTTGAGGACGGAAGCGGCATCGGCATCGGCATCGGAAACGGGGTGCTGGGGAAGTCGGAAATGGAGAGATTCGACGGACAAAGTCTCCATTTGTCTCCTGCGGCGGTATTCCAACTCCTGCTGCATTGCGAGCTCCAACTCCATTGGCATGAAGGCTTCTTCTTCAGCATCATCATCAGATCCATACCTTGATGACACCATGATTGGGGGTAGAATTCATTCAAGAGTTGCAGAATTGCTTTACCTTTTTGCTTTGATGCTTTCCATTTTTTTTTTTTTAAGAGAATGAAATTTTGAAAAAAAATTCTTTTTTATGTAATACTTTTAGAATCAATAAGTAAACGGTAGTGGATTTGTCCCATCTATCACATAAAAATATTTATTTTAATTAAACCCTATTATATCTAAAATTTCTTAGAGGAGTGATATCATCTTTTAAGTTATTTTCATCAATTTTTAAAATTTTGCTCTAAAGCAATTTTGATTTTGAGATTTTTGTAAAAATAATTTATTGAAATGATATTGAGTGATTATGGAATTCAATGAAAATACCTTAATGTGATAGATATAGTTTTTAGAGTGTCTTTGTGAATTTTCAATATTTAGTCAAAAAATTCATTAAATCTGAGTTTTCCAATACAATTTCCATTTTAGGGATTTTGTAATTTTTTTACAAAAAATATTATACAAATGTTTATAGAATCAAAGAAAGAGCCTTTAATGTGATTATATAATTTTTAAGTTGTTTTTATTTTCATTTTTTTAATATTCCAAGATTTTCTGGATTTTAATATAAGGTTACATGTCGTTACAAGACACTGAAAACGTAAATTTCATATTAAATGTTTTCTTATATTGAATTTCTATTTTCTAAATTTTAAATAATTGAAAAATAATTTTCAATTATTTAAAACATTGAAGTTTTGGCTCTAAAGGGTATAATATTTTATGAAAATGACTCTTTTTTAACCAAAATATGTTCATACTAGATTTCAATTTTATATTTTCCCATAATCTTTTTCTGATTTTTTTGAAAAAAATTCAACAAAACGGGAAAAGGCCTTTCAAATCGGTAATAGATGATTCGCATTGTATTGTTGGTGTGGGCTGATACTTAGGTCGGGTCGGATCGAGATGGGTTTTAATAAACACAATTCAATCCATTTAAAATTTATTGAACACGACCCAACCCGATTAGTGTTGCTTTATAATTTGGTTCGAGTTGATTTTAAATTTCTCAACCCAATTTGATCCAAATTTCATATGGGCTTAACCCGACCCAACCCCATCCAAAATATACAAATACATAACCCATCCACTGGTTTCTCAGGTCGGGTTAAAACCCGGCCCAAGTTTCACCGCTATTATAAGTTAATCTTTTCAGGCCAATCCGATTCAGATTTTTAAAGACCAGCAAGAAATATTTCCAAAAAAGTCTGATCACTGAGACGAAGGCTCTTTGAGATTCAATATTCCAGAATTTGTCCCCTCTGATTTTAGAATTTATTACATCTGCAGATTCATTGTCCAGTTTTCTTCAAGCTCTCCATTATCTGCAACTGCGCAGCATGCTTCTTTCCAGCTATGTGCTGCTCTAATGAAGTGATACCAGAGCATGGGACTTGGCACACATCACACCAGAGCATGGGATTTACATTCTTCAGGTTCGCTCGCCTAGCGCTGTGCGATTTCCCTTGACAGTGTTGCTGGAATTGAAACTTATTTGAGCAACTCACACGGCAGAGGTTACAGAATAGGCGAACTGTCTGCTGATTTGAAGGTGGTAGTTGTGAAGTGCAAGAATGTTGTGCAGGAGAGCATGCAATGTCTCCTAACATTGCTTTCCTCTTTGTTCCCGAATTAGAAGAAGGAAGCTGTTCCTAAATGAATAGCAATGATCAAATAAACAAACAGGACGAAGGATTTTTTAGATTAGCAGCAAGAGACCTGATCCACTTCAGATAGATAGAGAGAGAGGACAGTAAAAAGTATAACCAACTATCTAGACTAGTTAATAGCATTGTCAGCAAACTGCATATAGTGAATACCAATGAACATAACAGGTCCATTAGTCCCTTGATTCCAGATTTTGAGACTTGCAGTTGATACTGCCAACCCATAGGCTTCTCCTCTATGATGAAAGACAAACATCAAACTGGATACAAGCTCATGAATTCATCATAGATAAAATCTGAAATCCAAAGGATCCTTTTCATCACATTTTACACATGTAATCTCGGTGCTCGAATGTTATACTGTGATAAGAATTTTGAAAAAGAATTCCTCACAAACTCTCAGTGCCTCTATATGAACAAGCTCTCAACCTCACCAGAATTATTTACTCCTTCCTCGATGAACTACATCCATGGATATCATCCTTAAATAGAACTCACCTTTATTATGCAAACCTTTAGTTGCTTCTTTTTGCGTTGGCAGTGATTTCTCCATGGTAAGAGAATATGAGGAGAACCACAAGACCCCTCTTTGATCAGAAGCTAAGATCCACAATAAGAAACTACATGAAAGCTTACAAACGATCTCTTTTTTTTCTTTAATATCATGGGTACCCCCACCCCAAGTTGGAGGTGAGACTAATCCATGGATACATGAAAGATGACACCACCTGCAAGCCTCATGTATTGGGTAACTCCTAGGAAAGTCGAACCCTAGACCGCTAGTTCATTCATAGAAGGTAAGATAACTGAACTACACCTGTGCAGGTTGAAAGCCTGACAACATTAACATGAAATTCTAATAGAAATGATGCTCTCTTAAAACATGCACCAATACAAGCACAAATTCATGCATGAGCAAATGACCATAAATTTCCCTATTACAGAAGATATTGGTCCCTTTTTATGACTCTAGTAAAGACCCTGAATATTAGAACAGACATGAATATAGATAAGGAAGAGTAACGATTTATTGTTCTAGTTACTACCAAACAAAATTACCATCTAGTTTGAGTTTCATTTGTATGTGGAAGACGAGATTTTGAGACAAGTAGCCATTGTTTTATCAGCATGAAAAGAAATGGGACCATCAACAAATATAACAAATTCACGCAGTATACATCAAAGTGACAAAATTCAGTAGAAAATAGAAGACAATGATATTCTTATTTGGTAGAATACTTGACATTCAACTTGTTCTGATTTTTCCATGAAACATAGAATTCCCAAGAAACATGCACCACCAAATGATGGATCAGCGAGTACCCAATGACCAGCCTAATCAACATCAGTAGGGCAATGATGATTTTGAAGCAGGGAAACCCATGTTTAGAAATCTCATGAAGATCATAAATAATTAACAGAACGAGGTCATATGCAACTGATGAGGATGAGATGAGGCATAAACTGGTAGACAATATCAACATCATGTTGGTAGATGGGAGGGAGGATGGATCAGTGAGTGTCGTTGTTCAGAGAAAAATCCTTATGTAATAGACTACACATTCTGAACGAACTATACGTGTTGTCAGCCTACTGTAAAAAAATAATGCCATCTATCGTTTGGCCTTTCCTTGAATTGAGGCTTTGGAGGTTTTTAATTTTTGGACTGGGCAATGCTGTCCTAAGATTGGTGCCAGCTGCTGAAATCCAACTTCTGTAGCTTTTGAATCTCAAGCCAAACTGCACTGCTAGAATGGAACTCTTTGTTCAGGAACATATTAACATAAAGGGGGAAGCCCTAGCCCTATTTCCTTTTCCCTTTTCAGAAAATCTTCCTTTTGGGTTTGGTTGTTATCCTCTCTCTTTTGTTGTAGATGGATCTGAGTGATTCCATGGAATTTTATTTTGTATAGAATGAGATATAGATTTTTTTTTTTTTTGAAGGGCGATATATGGATTTCTTTCTTCATTCAGATAAATTGACATCCATCTTCTTGAGAATTCAGAACTATAATTGAGCTATCAGTTTGATTTGTGAAGTTTTGCAACCAGTTACTTGATGGTAACAGTAGAAAAGCTTCTCAAGTTACTTTATTATTTTCATTTAGTTATTTTGATGAATTTTAACAATTCTGGAAGATGCCAAGTAATCGAAAAATGTCTGCCTTTTTCCTGATACAAGAAATGACCCACAAGTAGACTGTGGAAACAGTTTGCTTGGTTCACTAATTTGATACTGAATCATCCTCTCCATTTTCTCCAAACACAAACCATTCTTAAATCACATGCACTCCCCGTCAATTTCACTTGCAACCACTTTTCACCTGGTTATTCTGATCCAGTAGGAATCACCTACAGAGTTGCCTGAACACAGAACCTGCCTGATTTCAAAATCACCCAAGACAGTGAAAATCCAACTTTCTCCATGCTCTTGTCAACATGCAAATGCATTTTGATTTAATGGCTAATGATCACTTTTCGTCCTAATTCTAGATTAATACGGTGCCCACTACATTTCACATTTCAAAAATGCCATCTCTGTTATAAGTTACCTTAGCATGTTCTGCCTCAGTCTCTTGCTTAAAAAAATGAAGGGAAGAACATATATAGGTAGGTAGAGAGAGAGAGAGAGAGTCTGTCACCCCAAAAGAAGAAGCACATGCGGAGGAGGAAGAAGAGTGTGTTGGGGTTTCTCCTCTTCGTTTCTTTTGAAAGGCAATCTCCCTCTGAAATGCGACATCCATAGGCATCAAGTCTTTCAAGCAGTCCATTGCTATAGCCATTTTCCCGCTTGCTTTTCTCATTTGCTGCGCAGAAGGTCTCTTTCTTTGAGGACGGAAACGGCATCGGAATCGGAAATGGGGTGTTGAGGAAGTCGGAAATGGAGGAGAGATTCGACGGACGAAGTCTCCATTTGTCTCCTGCGGAGGCATTCCAACTCCTTCTGTATTGCGAGCTCCATTGGCAGGAAGGCTTCTTCTTCGCCACCATCTCCATACCTTGATGACACCATGATTGGGGGTAGAATTCATTCAAGAGTTGCAGATTTGCTTTTCCTTCTTGCTTTGATACTATTACTCTCCATTTTTTTTGAAGAGAATGATATTTTGAAAAAAACCTTACATATTTTATTCGAGAATGAAAAATTTATTATATTTTATATTTAATATTAAATTAAATTAATTTTTGAATTCTTTTTATGTAATATTTTAGAATCATTATATAAAAGGTGGTGGATTTGTTTTCCATAGAAATAATATGTACATGATAAAGTCCCGTCAAATTACCCTATGTGTGCACCGGGGTTTTCACACGCCTGAAAGACTAGTCGAGTGCAGTATCTGAACACCTCTGGATAAAATAATATTTAAATAAGTCACCATGTCGATTCACATTTATACGATTTTAATTAAATATAAAATGATAGCCATGTATAAATTCAATGTATGTAAAATTATAATTAATCATTATAAAATATGCAGAGAATGAATCACATATAACTATGACATAGTTGTGAAGGTATTGAAGTAATTTAACTAGTTGTCTCTCGTTTCAGGAAGTGGAAGATTGTGGGTTTGAGACTCCATAATCTAATCTTATTGTGCCCTAGGGATAGTAGGTTCACCTGTAAGACTTTTAACTGGATATCCTATGATTTTCCACTCGTAAATTCAAAAAAGTAAAAAAAATTACTAATGTAACTTAAATGAGAAGAGAAACATATATATAGCCGGTTTTAAACTATCATTCCTAAAAAAAAAGCTAAATAACCACAAGTCAGCTATTTTGTTGACTAGAAGTCACCAAAGTATGTTCCGTCCATGGGAATAACGAAACATGCTAATTTTGACCGTTGGAATTATGTGGTTTTCATGAGATTTTTGGATAAAATTTAGTACACATGTAGATAATGTAGGAGCTTTCAATCTAAGTAATTAGATTCTCACAGTTCTCAAAAATGTTTTAATAAAAAAGAAAAAATAAATTAGATGTGACGTGCAATCTTATATATAGGTTTTTTTTATAGGTCTATTTAATTGAACTGGATTCTTGGTAGTGATTTTTGCACCATGAGTTTTTCACGTGTTACACCAAATTTAAAGAAAATTTTAATTTTACCTTTACTTCCTTCCCTTTTTTTTTTTTTTTCTTCTTTCCAAAAGTAAAACAAAATTGAAATTTCTTTTAAATTTGATGTGCCATTAGAAAAACTCATGGTACAAAAATTACTACAGGCTTCTAAGCCGGTGCATATATAAGCTCAAACCTCACCTAAATTATAAATCGAATTAATTTTTTTTATTCAAACCCACCTTTTATTAGACTGCATTCTTCGAATTATTACACATGGGGCCAAATTTTCATCTCTATCCATCTTGAGTTCAGAAGATTCAGTCTAACCAATAATATTAGGCCACTTATTATTACATACAATTGATGAGATTTTAAACCATGTAAAATAATTTGTTCAGTAGACTCTCCTTTATTTTAAGCCATGGGTGAGGCAAAAGGAGTTGTCAGCAAAAGCCACACATGCATAATCACATCCAAAAATATGGCCTCAGCCCACTTAATTACTGAGTCACATAACTGTAGAAAAACAGAAGACTAACCACACCAATTTACAGTAAGATGCTTCTTGAATTCCATGAAAATTAGACGATGTCACATTGTATTACTCTCCATAGATTTACCCAGTGTATGTAGATTGAGAGCTTTACACATGCTCGTGGGATTACAAGCCTCATATATCGGATAATTCCAGGAAGAGTCGAACCCGAGATCTCTAGTGTATTCTTAGAAACTAAGCCAATTGAGCTACACCTGTGCATGTTGAAAACCTAACAACATCAACATGAAATTCTAATAGCAATGATGATCTCTTATAACATGCACCAATACAAGCACAAATTTATGCATGAGCAAATTTCCCCATTACAGAAGATGCTGGTCTGTTTTCATGACTCTAGTAAAGACCCTGAATATAGGAAAAGGAAGAGTAACGATTTATTGTTCTGGTTACTCCCAAATGAAATTATCATCTACTCTGTGTTTCACTTGTATGTGGAAGATGAGGTTTGGAGCCAAGTAGCCATTGTTTTATCCGCATGAATAGAAATAGGACCATCAACAAATATAACAAATTCATGCAGTACGCATCAAAGTGATAAAATCTAGCAGCAAGTAGAAAACACAATGATATTCTGGTTTGGTAGACTACTTGACATCCAACTTGTTCTTATTTTTCCATGAAACCATAGAATCCCCAAGAAACATACAACACCAAGTGATGGATCAACGAGTACCCAATGACCAGCCTAATCAACAACAGTAGGGCAATGGCAATAGTATTCAGAAGAAGCTTGCAAACCCTGGGAAGAGATGCACTTCAAGAGGATCTAGGTAATTATAATGCTTTGGTACTGATAAAATTTTCAGCATTCGACGACGAAAAGGACATGCAAGTGATCCTTTTTAAGAACCCCCAGATTTTTTGAACTTAGGCGGCCTATCCACATCTCTATACTGTCACGCCCCGCCCCATGACAGGGTCACGGACGGATACAACAACACTAACTCAGAGACCATTTCATTTTTTTTTTCTTTTCTTTTGAAGGGGATGCTATCTAAAATCACATAACTAGATCTGTTTCCTTCATTCTCACACTAGGGGGAAACCTATCCATCTAGTTCCACACTGCACAGCATCCATCCAATTATTGGTCACATCATCAAGCATAACCATTCATAATAATGCATAAACAACTCTATTAATACACAGGAGTTCCAAATCACAAATGACATAAAAGTTTTTACATCAACATCTCAAATAACATAAGCAAATGGTCTGCCAATGCACATGTTCTCAAAACACATCATAGCTTCTCAATATAAACACAAGTAAAACTAGGAATGATGATAAATCAGCTCCACCTCGTAGTTATTCCTGGGTCCCTTCAAAACCCATCTCATCCGGAGTCCCTGCAATATAAGTAGTGAGATCAACATGCCCAGTGAAAAGCAACAATCATCACATACTACATATACCAATCACAGTCTCTACGTAACATGCATACAGATAATCGATAACACACCACACATCACCATGCATGCATATAATCCACATCGGCAAGCAAGACAGGTAACGATCTCAAACCCATGTCACTGTGCTCTAGCCAGGAGGTGCTCGCATCTAGTCAGATGTGGCCCACACAATGGCCCAACAATCGAGAAATCGTAATACACACCTGCGGTGTCGGTACTCACATTGTTGTAATACACGTCCCATGACGTCAACCTCATAATAGTTGCAATACGGGCCCTTACGACGTCGGCCTACGCAGCAACCGTAATAGCGCCCTCATCGGCATCTGTCTGCTCAGTAGCCGTAATACGCGCCCTCCTGGGCGTCGGCTAGTACAATGGAGTTAATATGCGCTTGCGGCATCGACTTCCTTGACCACCGTAATACGCATCCTATGGCGTAGGCTCTCAGGCATCACATCACAGCATGCATAGACATGTTCTGATACACAAGATCTCCACATACTATCATACATAATATCTACGCATGTTATCACACATAGCACATATGCATGCCATCACATACACATTTATACATGCTATCACAACATGGCATCCACGCATGCCATCACATACACATTTATACATGCTATCACACATAGCCTCTACGCATGCTATTATTATACACATATCCACACATGTTATCACAGATAGCCTCTATGCATGCTATTAAACACATATCCACACATGTTATCACAAGTAGCCTCTACACATGCTATTATACATATCTCTACACATGTTATCACACATAGCCTCTAAGCATGCTATTATACACATATCTACATTATGCTATCACACATAGCATCCACACATCATCATATACACATATACACATATACACATCTACACACGCCGCAACATAAGTCCATACTGCTACGAATGCACATGAGGGGTCTTACAACAAGGTTGACGGAGGATTCCACTCTCTCGGGCATTTTACAATCAGCTTACAAAGTCACTTTTCATCCATTCATTCGCACCAATCCCCTTACATTGGGTGGGCAATGCACCGGTATCGATCTGGGCCCGTACAAGTCTTTCCATACAATACAACCAACACACAGACCCGACATTGCATTCTAACACATACATAATATTTCAGATAAATGCTAGTATGCAATGCATAAACCAAAAATAGATGTGAGATGTTCTCCTCACCAAATGTGTTTTTCGAAGTCCGTTTGTTGAAAACAAATCCGATTTGGATTGAAGGGAGTTGAGTTCGGGATTCCAGAACTGAGTGCAGCTGAGTCCGGTTGAGTCGAGTGCAAAAATAAGGCTGGCTCGCTGATTGAAGGATAATGGAGGATCAAAATCAGTAAATTTGAACTTGATCGAGTCAACTCAGTGGCTCGCCTACGTCAACTCAGTGGCTGAGTCACAAGAACAAAGTTGAAAAGGAAGAAATCAAAATAATGTAGACAAATAAATTGAATATACAAATAAATAAATAAATAAAATACAAGAGAAAAATACCCCTGTTGGAAACGAGGACGGCAACTGGTTGAACATGGATCGATTGGGTCTGACTTCGCTTGATAGAGATTGTAGACAATCAACGGAGAACAACAAGGGTCCGGCTATGAGTCAGATCGGCTAAACAGGAACTGGATGGTTCAGATCTGTTTGGCAGGGACTGAACAGATGCAAAGCAGAGGGTTGGCCTTTGCTCAAATCGGCTGGAACCACAAGATCGAACTTGAGAGAAATGCTGCCGGATGAATGAGAGGATCCACCTAGTTCAGGCGAGGCAAATTGGTGCGGGTTTTGAAAACTTCAAGTGTATCAAAGTCATAAAATATATAATCAAATGCAAAATTACCAAAAATCCTCCAAGTCAGGGTAGTGAATACATTCATCCTCAGGACCATTGCTCACGGTTTCTAAGTGCATCCCTTCTCAGTTCCACACTCGTTAGGTGGCACTGCAGCAGGATCAAGTTCGACAAAGCCTTTGAGCTTGCCATCTCCTTCCTCTGTCAGGCGGAAAGCAGGAATCTGATGGGAAAATCTAAGCAACTGATTTCGAGGTATCTCCTTCTCAACACCAGCATCTCTGAAAACAGCATTATAACCACCCACCTTTTCCAAAATCATGACTCTAAACCCAGCAGCAGTGTTTCCAAAGACATTATTCTGAACTCGTACTAATTCATATTCACAATTCTCCATGTCCTTGCGTGTCCAATCGCTTCTCAAATTCTTGTACACTGCCCAAATCTGGCCGAAACTTGGGTAGATGTCATATCTGTTCTTAGAAGGGGTCCCTGCTTTTACCTGATGTGAGAAGGTCATGGGGCTATCAAAAGTTGCAGTCTTGTGAGACAAAAAAAACCTTCCACAGCCAGTGGGCAGCTCCTCAGAGGACCATCTGATCTTCCCTTTTACTGGGCAGGCCAAAAGCCATTTTATTTCTACTTCAAAATCTGTGGATGCAAAGTTCTTTATCTGACCGTAGAACTTAGGAAGCCCATCCACATCGCTATATAGAGCCCAGATCTGACCAATTTGGAACTTATCATAGGATTTACTTGCTTCGAAGGTGTAAAACTCTGGATCTGGGTATTGAATACCTTCACTCTCAGGACCATTGCTACCAGTTTCTAAGTGCATCCCCTTCTCAGCTCCACAGTCAGGTGGCACTGCGGCAGATTGTAAAACTCTTGTTTTATAAGCATCCCCTCTCAATTTTTTGGAATTAGGAATATTGACATAGTCATCATCATCACTCCCATTCTCATTGTACCTAACATGCTGCTTCTGCCTTGTGGACCTCCGTGGATAATGTGGCACTGAGGCAGGATCAAGTTCGACAAAGCCTCTGAGCTTGCAATCTCCTTCCCCTGTCTGGCGGAAAACAGGAATCTGATGGGACAATCTAAGCAACTGATTTCGTGGTATCAGCTTGCATCCATTTCTATCATAAGCAGCCCAGATCTGATCAACTACAAAACAGCTTGCTGTTCTATCCTTGTCAAAACCAGTGAAATCCGATTCAGCATAGGTCACGGATTCAGGATTTGGGATCTTGAGTCCTGGATTGACACTGGAAGCTTCTTCAAAACAGTTTTTGTCTTTGGAGCTCTCCTCCTTTTTAACATCTTCTGATTGTTGTTTACCATGTTTCTGATATGTATCAGCTAGCTCTTTTCCATTGGCAATGTTTTCTTCCAAAGAGACACCATCTGTCTGTTTTTCCTTCTTCTCGTCTTTGGAAACAACTGTTGCAGCAGCTGACTCTCTTGTTTTATTAGCATCTCCTGAAATTTCCTTGTCATTCTCATCATCTGACCCACCTGACAAACCCCCCCTCCTTGATTTTGTGGAATTAGGAGGATTGACAAAGTCATCATCATCACTCCCATTCTCATTGTACCTAACATGCTGATTCTGCCTTGTGAGCCTCTGTGGACAACGACGGCTACCAGTAGTTTCAGCATTTTGTCCAGTGAGATCATCTTCCACAGCCACCTCATCCTCATCAGTTTTATCAGTATCGCACCTTTCACTAGATTCTTCTATTACAGTCTTCCACCCTCTCTTCTGGTTCTGTGGTCTCTTATACGCTCCTGCAAGCTTCTCTGATTCAGCCTTGGCCTTCGTTTCAGGCACAACCCCATTGCCAGCTGCTTTGCTTTGAGATCTCAAACCACAGTTGGCGCTGTTGTCCATTTTTGAGAAGGATTCTGCCATTCTGACACCCTGAGAATGCATGCTAGAAGAGTTTCCAGGAGTACGTTGATACCCTGCTGTATGAGCACTCTGATTTGGAACCTCTTTCTGCGGAGGAACTGCAGATTGATTCCACATGTGTCCAGAGTTAGCTCCTGGTTGTGTACCCTGGGCATTAATATTATTTGCAATCCAAAAGTTCTGCATCTGCTGCTGATTCATTCCAGAGAACTGCGAAGAAGCATGTTTCATAAAATTATTTTGAATGTCAGGTTTTTTCCTAGCATTATAATTCTTATTCAGGTTGTTTCCTTGAATTGAGGCTTTGAATGCTTTTAATTTTTGGACTGAGCAATGCTGTCCTGTGATTAGTGCGAGCTGCTGAAATGTCACGGCCCAACTCGGGCATACCCGATCCAACCCAACTCGGCCTAGCACAATATTGTCCCCTTTGGGCCACATGGGGCCCGTACGACTTTGCATTGGGCCTGGCTCAACTGCAGGCCCAAAACACGTTGTGTTGAGAAGGAGGGGTGTGGCCTCATATAAACCCCCTAAACATTCATCTCATTTTCGATGTGGGACTCTAACCACGCCCACTAACCCAGCGGCGGACGCTCTAGCATTCAGGTCAGAGCCATTACATGAAATTCAACTTCTGTAGCTTTTGAAGTCAATATCTCAAGCCAAACTGCACTGCTAAAATGGGAACTCTTTGCTCAGGAACATATTAACATAAAGGGGGAAGCCTAGCCCTATTTCCTTTTCCCTCTTCAGGAAATCTTCCTTTTGGGTTCAGATGTTTATCCTCTCTCTTTTGTTGTAGATGGATCTGACTGATTCCATGGAATTTTATTTTGTTTAAAATGAGATATGGATTTCTTTCTTTCTTTTTTCTTTTTTTGAATGACGAGATATGGGTTTCTTTCTTCATTCAGATAAATTGACATCCATCTTCTTGAGAATTCAGAACTATAATTGAGCTATCAGTTTGATTTGTGAAGTTTTGCAACCAGTTACTTGATGGTAACAGTAGAAATCTTATGTAGTTTCTTTTCACCAAATTTGGAAACTTGGAATATTACAATTTGAATAATTTCTATGGCTTCCTAAGAGGCGTAAACAGAAGTTTATGGATGAATCAAAGAAGAGTGTGCACTGATGATTAATCAACCAAGAGATCTACTAGACTTTGACACCTCTCATTGTATATTTTTTAATAAGTTTGTGACCTCTCACTATACTGTGATGTAAAGGCCATTTTCTTATTATGGGGATTTAAAAAAAAAAAAATCTTTGGGTGTTTCAAGTTCAACATCTAAACAACCTTCATCAAAACATTTTCATTTAATTTCATCTCAATATCTTTTGTTCTTAAATTTTAATTTTAATCTTTATTTGGCTCTTAAAAGGCGGCAACACTCCTTTCTTTTTTCGTGAGGCAAAAAGGTAACTCAAACTGATAAACGTGTGAGACACAGAGTAACCTTATAACTTTGCTATAGGCTCTTCCCGTGATCAATCGTTATATACCATAATTTTAGACTGGCCATATAGACACCACATTTTTCTGTCAGGAGACACCTCTTTTCGTTTTTAAGTGTGAAATTGCCATTTTACCATTTGGTGTTTTGATAATGAATTGGAGGTTCGATCGAACTATCAAAACACAGAAGGGCAAAATAGTAGGTTCACACCTAAAAACGAAAATAGGTGTCTCCTGGCAGAAAAATGTGGTGTCTATATGGCCAGCCTAATTTTAAGGAAAAATATGACTCAAAGTTGCAACTTTTCAGCTAATATATTGCTTTCAATAGTTCTACTTATAATTTTTATACTTCAAATTTCTGTCCTATATTGATTATTTGATTTTAAAATTTTGTTATATTTTAGTCTTCTAAAAGAATTAAACAACTAACTTTTCGGGAAAAGAAGAAGAAGAAACCCCTCAATAATCTATTGTATTATTCAGAAGCTATTTGTCCTACTAAGAAAGTAGAAAAGAATAATAGGGCAAAGGCTAAGACAAGAATCTAAGTAGTTCAAAGAGTCAATTTGGATTTATGCTAGGTAGATCTACAATAGAAGCAATTATTATGTTCATGAAACTCATAGAGAAATTTAGGGAGAAAAAAGAGATTTTTACATATAGCTTTTATTGATTTAGAAAGACTTAGGAAAAGGTGCCAAGGCATGTATATGAATATGTATTAGTTATATGTAGGGCTGCAACCCGGGTCGGGTTTTGGCCCGACTCGAGAAAGTATGGTCGGCAGGTCGGGTCAGATTGAGAAGATAAAAATCCACATGAAATCCGGGTCGGGTCGGATTGAGGATTTTATAAGTTAATCCGACCCAACCCGACCCGTCTCGGCCAAAATTAGGCTAAAATGGGTTCAAAATGCAGGTCGGGTCAGAATTCGAGTTGATTCGGGTCGGGTCGGGTCGGGTTGTGACGTTCGGGTTGAGAATTCGGGTCGAGTCTGGTCGAGTTCCAAATATATCAACTTGGGTCGGGTTGGATTTTAAGGAACCCGACCCGTCCGACCAGAGTTGCAGCCCTAGTTATATGAGGCATGTATAAATGCACAACAACTAGGTGAGAACAATGTATAATAAAATGGAGAAGTTCTTAATGAGAGTTGGGCTTCACCAAGGATCAACTTTAAGCTCATATTTATTGGTTTTAATATAAAAAACTCAAGATGAATTGCCATGGTGCATGTCGTTTGTAGATGATATATTATTGATAGTGAAACAAGAAACCAATTAACTGAGAAATTTACACTATGGATAAAAGCATTAGAGACAAATGGTTTGACAAGTGAAAGAGTGAAGATGGAATATATATGGAGGGTAATTTTAATAGCATGAAGAACATTCAAGATGAACCAACTAAAACTGTGAACAAATTGGCGAAATATTGTGATAAATTTAGATAATTAGGCGCAAAAATGGAGGATTAGATTAATATGGTGCCCACTACATTTCACATTTCAAAAATGTCACCTCTGTTATCTCAAGTTACCTTAGCATGTTCTGCCTCGGTCTCTTGCTTGAAAGAGGAAGAAGGGTGTGCTGGGGTTTCTCCTCCTCTTCGTTTCTTTTGAAAGGCAATCTCCCTCTGCATTGCGAGATCCATAGGTATCAAGTCTTTCAAGCAGTCCCTTTCTACACCAATTTTCCTGCTTGCTTCTCTCAATTGCCTGCGTAGAAGATCTCTTTCTTTGAGGACGGAAGCGGCATCGGAATCGGAAATGGGGTGTTGGGGAAGTCGGAAATGGGGGAGAGATTCGACGGACGAAGCCTCCGTTTGTATCCTCCGGCGGCATTCCAACTCCCGCTGCATTGCGAGCTCCATTGGCATCAAGGCTGCTGCTTCTTCATCACCACCACATCCATACCTTGATGACACCATGATTTGGGGGTAAAATTCATCCAAGAGTAGCAGAATTGCTTTACCTTTATGCTTTGATGCAATTTTTTTTTTGAGAGTGAAAATTTTTAAAAATAATAGCATACTTTCTACTCAGAGCTCTGCTCCCATCTGAAGAGCTCAGATAGTCAGATCTTCACTTAGTAAGTGAGTATTAATGTATTAAAGGTGAGGAAGTTATAAGTTTCTATTCAGAGCTACCCTCACCAACTGCAATTTTGAATTTTTTTTCTTTTCAAAAAATTCTTCCAATATATATATATATATATATATATTTATGAATATCAGTCATATTTAGAAAAAATTGAAAATATAATGCATTTTTATCTAGAGAAAAATTGGAATTATTTGTTTCATAACTGAATCATTTCAAAGAAATTCTGATTTTTAATGTCTGAAAACTCTTCTTTTGAAATTTTTTGTTTCTGTTATATGATTTCTAAGTTAGACTACTTTTGACATAGTTTTTATTTTATTATTTTAATATCATAGTACTTTTTTTTTTATTTACAAGTGGAAAACTACGAGAAACCCAACGTAAAATCCTACACTAGGTGAAAGCGGAGATTACCATTTGAGCTACACCCATGTTGTTATTATAGTCATTATTATATTTGTATTTAAAATTTGATAAATCAAAAAACCTATTTCTAGAATTATTGATTTTTAAATTTTCAAAATGAAAAAAATTATTTGTATATTGAGTCACTTTTAAGTTAAAAAGACAAAAAATTAAAAATGACTTAAAAACTTAAAAAAAAAAAGACCTCAAACGAGAGAGATGCTTTAAGTTATCCAAATATTTTTAAGGAAACATATGCTTTAAGTTTATTTAAATGATGTTATTTTTTAATTTTATTTTTATTTACTGTTTTAGATGTTAATATAGTGTTAAAATGTAATTTTCCTTGCACATGTAAGTTTTTCTCATTTTTGTATTTTTGCATTAATTTTTAAAATAATTGAATTATCAATTTTGTAAGATTAAAAAAAATTGCATATCTAAATCGCCGTGTTCTAATCAATATAGCAAATATCACCGATATTTTTAATTTTACCATGAAAATATCGGCAAATAACATTTTCTATAAAATTTTCAGAATTTTTTGAAAAAAAATAATTAAAAAAGAAAATTGGAAGAGAGAGAAAGCTTTGCAGGCTGCTACACATCACTGGCCGAATTTTTAACTCCAAATTTTAACTTATTTAAAGGTGCTTGACAGGAGCACTGCCATTATTTTACAACGGCCCATTCGGACACCCGGAGGGACACCCGATTCCAAATTTTATAATAAGTGACAGTTTTGCCCTCCCCTAAAAATCCTCCATAGAATCTCTTTTAAAATTTTAAACAGTAAAATTTCCTTTTTAAAATTTTAAATTTTTTTAATACTGTGTATTTCTAAAAATTTATCAAATTAAATATCCGAACTAATTACGATAGTCTGATAAAAATATTTTAAGAATTCAAAGTATTCTCCTAAATGCTTAAAATACATTGTTTTACAAATAAATGTATCTTTCAGTTATACAGAAAATACATTTGGAAGTGTCAAAAGACCTTTAAGTCTTAAAGTATTTTTTTCAAGTTATCGTAATTAGTCCGGATATTGAATTTGAGAAATTTTAAAAATACACAGTTCTTAAAAAATAACTTTAAAGTTTTAAAGGAGATATCGGCAACATAGATAGTTATTTTTTAAACACTGTATATCTCCAGAATTTCTCAAATTGAATATCCGGACTAATGACGATAACCTGGTGAAAATACTTTAAGACTTAAGGTCTTTTGATACTCCCAAATGTATTTTCCGTATAGTCGAGGATACCCTTATTTATAAAATACTGTATTTTAAGCATTTAAGAGTGTTAAAAGACTTTAAATTCTTAACGTATTTTTATAAGGCTATCGTAATTATACTAGCTATTTAATTTGAGAAATTTTAAAAATACACAGTGCTTAAAAAATAATTTTAAAATTTTAAAAAGAAAATTTTACTGTTTAAAAATTTAAAAGAGATTTTACTATAGGATCATCAGCCTTCGTTCTCGTTCGAAGGATCCTTATAATCCTTCGAACGATTTAACTGTGTAGTCGAATCATCCGAAGGATCTGAAAATTGCACTGGTCAATCGTTCGAAGGATTTCTAGCGGGAGGACTTCACCCGAAAATTTGAAATCGGGTGTTCCCTGATAGATTTTTCGGGTGTCCGAATTGCTCCTTTTTTATAATAAAGAAAATTAAATTTATTTTTTATTCAATTGTTATTTAAGTGATAAAAAGGTATAGAAGTATCTCAATAACAAAAATAGTAATATCATCTAAGCTTTAGTATCAAGTTAGCTTACACGATACTAACTAGAGGCCTAGACTTTACAAGATCAAATAAAATAATAAATGATTCTTCATAGAAGATTTTATAAAATTTAAACTTAGCAAACAATGAAGACACCATATTAAACTGCAGCCGCACTATTTATTTTATTAATTTTCATAAAATATTTTAATTATTTTATAAGAAGCAATTGATTATAATTTTATTTTTTATTCTTCTTAAGAATATCATTTTTGTTATTTTACATGATGGAATATATTCGCTAACGGTCAAATGAGATTTTTTATGATTTTCATGAACACTCGGGAATTTTTTTTAATATTTAAAAAAATATTAGAGTGTTTTTTAGAATTATGAGAAAACCGTAAGATGGAGGGCAAGAGGTGGTGTTTAGAATGTATTAATGAGAAAAATATAATTTTTTTTTTTTGAATTTACGTGTGGAAAATAGTGGGATACCTAGTTTAAAACCCCCACGGGTGAGCTCACTATCCTTACGATACACAAAGATTAGACCATGAGGTCTTAGAACATGAATTATGTTGATAATCTTTTTTAAAAATTAATTTCTTCACAGAAATCCACAAACACCCCCTTAATGAGTCCGACCTAAAATTGAGGTGGCTTTCAAAGTTTACCCACCAACCTAAAGAGTGTATCAAGCCTAACCTTGCCAAATTTTGGGTCCACCAAGTTTAATCTATTGCTGAGCATTCCTCATTATATTCATGTGCAGAAGGTGGGTTGTGTTGCAGATGACCCCATGCAGTCTTGCACGCGTTATCATTCTCCTTCCAATTTATCATACCATTAATTTGAAAATTTCTTTTCCATGTCACAACCTACAATTCACCAATCCAATCTACATTTCTCCACCAAGAGAGAGAAAACCCGTGAAAGTTGACTTGACGTCAAGAACTCGTTTAAGATGTGGGAGGTCTTAGTATATTGTGCATGACCAGACTATTGGCTTTTTCTCTGGGCTTTCTCTCTTCAATTTTTTTTGGTGGTTGTATTGCCTTTTTTTCTCTTTCTATTTCTGCACCTCTGGTGCCTTTCAATATATTAATATATGAATTATTTTAAAAAAAAAATAACACGAAAGGTCTTGAATTCAAGTCATTATCAACACAAAAATATCACTTTTCTAGTATTATCCAGTGTGTATGGATAGAGAGATTTACAGATTCTCTAAAGATTAGTTAGGTGTTCTAAGAGGTGAATACTTGATCTTAAAAAGAAAAGAGAGAGAGAGAGAGTAACCCTATTAACCCAACACTAGAGTCAATTCCTTGGTCCAAAAAAGAGAGCAAATAATAAAATTAAGACCATGGAGTGCATTATAATCCAAGATATACAGTTCAATGGATTCCCTTTGAAGGTTTGTCTACCTTGTCATAAACATGGAGACCCTGAGACCAAAGTCTTAGTTCAACTTTGAGAGTAAACTGGCATATCACTCAATGGAAAGGCCAGTGCGGCTGGTTCATGGCCTCCTGCTGGTGGTTTTGGCATGGAGACTACTACCCACAAATGCTATGCCGCCTCAGTCACCCGTCCTGTGCAACCAAACAGGTTGCATCCTTTCCAACTCCTACGGTTTGTGGGGAGATAGAAAAGAATGCCGGGCATCCGCTGTCGTCTACCCAGCAACAGAGGAGGAGATCCGGTTAGCGGTAGCACAGGCCAATCAGAAGAAACAGAAGGTGAAAGTGGTATCGGCTTATTCACACAGCATCCCCAAACTGGCATGTCCGGCGTCACCACCTGAAAATGCAGTCGTGATAAGCACGGAGAAATACAATTCTAGCATTGAGATTGACACAGATAATCTGATTGTTACGGCCAATTCGGGAGTGGGGCTACGCGACCTGATCGATCGGGTGGAGAAAGCCGGTTTGAGTTTAGTGGCTTCTCCTTACTGGGAGGGAGCGAGCTTGGGCGGTATCATAAGCACTGGGTCACATGGGAGCTCTTGGTGGGGAAAGGGCGGAGCAGTCCATGACCATGTTGTAGGCCTGAGTCTTGTGGTGCCTGCCGGAGCATCTGAAGGATATGCTAAGATTATCAGAATCAATGGTCGAGATCCACTTCTCAATGCAGCCAGAGTTTCTCTGGGACTACTGGGTGTCATCTCAAAGGTCAGTTTAAGTGCTATAGTCTTGTTCACTGCCATTGTAGAATCATTTTCCCCATCAATCTAAAGAGCGAATTACAGGTTCTTTCTTTCATTCTACAGTGTAGATTCATATTTGTATCTAAGAGGGCCTTTTCAATCAAATTAATCCAAGCCTTTAATGGTCCCTCCCTCGGCCATACTGGCCCCCACATGGCCAAGGCTCATATTGCTTGCATGAGCACATTATTAAGAAAAAATGTATATATAAAACAAAATTTCTATAAGCACCAGTAGAGAGAGTATTTTCTTAGTTTTTTTTTTTTTTTGAATTTACGTGTGGGAAACCGTGGAATATCCAACGTAAAACCTCCACCGTGGAATACCCAACGTAAAATCTCCACTGGTGAACCCACTACCCCTAGAGCATACCAAAGTTAGGCCACGTGGGCTCAAACCTGCAACCTCTTCTGTGATAAAGGCCATAATCACCCAATAATACCTTCTAGTTGTTTCTATTTCTCCTCCTAATGTGCTTGATTTTACTGCTACATGGCATTATCTTCCTCAACCGGACATGGGCCTACCAAATGGGTGATGATAGGCCCGTTGAAAATGCCATTTCTTGAATAGTTGTCCCACAAAAATTCGTCTTAATTTAATCAATAAAGCCATTTTCGTTAAGTCCTCTAACATTTGTTCATTTTAAATTATTTTTTGCACTTTGTGGTATTTAAAAGCATGACTTAATTGATCCAATTAAGGTGATTTTTAATGGGTCTCATACAAAAAATAAAATATATTTCCAATGGATCCATCACTACCCTAGTAAGTTCTCATGGCTATGTATGTAGATGATCATCCTTTTTATTTTTTACGAAGTCCAAACAGGCACCTGCAACTGTTTCTAATAATAGAATATCTTGAATACACAATGGCAATTTCACTTGAGGTATAAAGCTCCGGCTGCTCAACTTAGATTCAGTGAAGTACTGAAATCAGACTTCTGAGTATTTGATTTTGATCTGCACTCTCTTGTTGTTGTATATTCCATTGAGTTCTCTGAAAGCTCATAGAACTCGAGTGTTTTCAATCTTGGAGGAAATTCATGCTTGAATAAACACAAAGAAAACCTTTAATTTCAGCTGAAAATGGATCTGTTTTAATTGAACTCATCAGATAGCAGTATTATTCAAATAGTTGATTCTGGTCTTTTCACCTGACCTAACTTGCACCAGATAAGCCTCTCACTGGAGCCTGGCTTCAAAAGAAGCATCACTTACTCTTACAAAGATGATGTCCACTTGGAAGAAGATTTCATGGATCTTGCACAGAAACATGAGTTTGCAGACATTACTTGGTATCCATCGCAGAATCAGACTGTGTACAGGTACGATGATCGAGTTCCATTGAACAGCACTGGAGACGGAATCAACGACTTCATTGGGTTCCAATCTACTTCAATCATAGTCTTCAGCGCTTTGAGATCTATAGGTACTCCTAAATTCATCCTCTGGTCCTTTTTTGGAATTGAGAACAACTTCAGTGGCAAGCAAGTAAACCAAGCCAATCTGTTTAACCTGGTATCAAAGAAGATCAGCCATACTCTATAAAACCATACTGATTCGATGGAGCTCTGTCAGTGGTCGTTTGTTGAAATCTGACAATTGGCTACTAATGAATTTAGCTAGCCATGACTTGACAAGAACCAAATGGGGCTATAATCCATCCAGCTTGAACAGAGGCTTCGTTTTTTTTTTTTTTTCCTTTCATGAAAATGATAGCTGGAACAGAGATTATGTGTTTGTCAAATGGACAAACTGTGAGCAAATGGATTTTAAATCTTTCAGTTTGAGTTCCTCCAACCCAAAAAAAACTTTCAATTAATGAAAATTTAATCACACAGAGAAGTCATTGGAATCAGCAAAGAATGTCAAAGGAAAATGCACGCTTGCAGCTACAGAACTGGCATACAAGAAGTTAGTCGCAAATGGTTTAAAAAACAACCCAATTTTCACCGGATACCCCGTTGTGGGTCGTCAGGGTAAAATGCAAACCTCTGGTTCTTGTTTGCATTCACCAATGACAAGCATCACAAGCTCATGTGCTTGGGACCCGAGGTTCAAAGGGCTGCGCTTCTATGAGACTACAGCAATATTCCCTGCTTCAAAGTTCAGAAATTTTATCAAGGATGTTAAGAAACTAAGAGACCTAAAACCAGAGAACTTCTGTGGGATAGACATCTATAATGGGTTCTTAATACGTTTTATCAAGGCTTCTGGGGCATATCTTGGTCAATCAGAGGGTTCCGTTGTCGTAGATTTCAACTATTATCGTGCTGATGAGCCTTTGACACCAAGGCTCAACCAAGATGTCTGGGAAGAGGTGGAGCAAATGGCATTCTTCAAGTATGGAGCCAAGCCGCATTGGGCAAAGAATAGGAACCTAGCATTCTTAGGTGTCCAAAATAAGTACCCTAATTTCAGTAAGTTCCTTCAAGCAAAGCAGCAGTTGGACCCTCAAGGGATGTTTTCAAGTGAATGGTCAGATGAGATACTGTCTGGAAAAGCAGCAGCTAAAGAAGATGGATGTGCAATGGAGGGTCAATGCATCTGTTTTGATGATAGACACTGTAATCCAGGCAAACAACACTTCTGTAAACCAGGCCTCGTTTATGAAGGAGCTCGAGTCTGCAAATATGTACCTTCTTCAATGGCCGCCTGATATATTCCAACTATGTAAAATGACCACCGCATGTAGGGTGCAATTAGCACTGCTGTTTCACAAGCAACAATAATATTTTTTTTAAAAAAATTTGCACATGGTAACTTGATAAAATATGTTTTCTTATTTTGCCCTTTCTTCCAATGCTGTCATAAAATTTACAGTTAATTAGCAAGTCGAGGACTCGGGTTTTCGGTGTGTTACACGTCTTGTTTCCATGGCTCAACCATAGATATTTTGGCAAGTACAAATGTGGCTAAGTTTGTGCTACTGTAGTGTCACCTATGATGAAAATGATATAGCATGAGTTGATAGTCCCTTTCTAAGGGGAAATAATAGCAGTAAAAATTCAGTTGACCTATGACAGAAACTGATCTTGGTTGAGTAATATTTCATATACTAAAATGATGTTTAGCATGAAGTGCTTAGAAATAAACGGATGTATGGGATCAACGCAAAGTACATCAGATGCATCTGAATCATCAACAATAACACTAGAAAAGGGCCTCAAATTTAATAGCAGTCACAGGGAAAAGAACATTTTAGTGTGTTACCCATCAACCATAATTTCTTCCCACGATTTATTAATTTTAGAAGAACATTACCTGTGCTTAGTTCAGGTAAATTCAAGTTCCTCATCAATGCCTCAAAATGGAGCTCTTCATAAATGGTTGCCATTTGAGCCAGAATAAAATAATAAATCGTTGCTGCTTTCTTAACATTGTCACAAACAATACAACAATGATGACAAAGAAGATAACTTTCGTGGCCAAATGACCATAGAAATCCATGCTGCTTTCAAAAGATCTGCACTACTTCAATAAACACAGAACAATATATATATTTTTTGAATGGTAAATCCTGAACCATATTACAAAATTCAAACCCATTTGTATTGAGCTGAAAGTGAAAAATGCAAGTCTAATGCAACCAAACTCAAATTTCCTAAAGAAGTGAGCAAAATGACCTTTCATCTACTTTCTACAGACTTATGAGCTGGATGGTGATATTTGAAGATATACCATCTGTGTGTATCCATTGAATACAGAAGTCTCTAACCTAGTTAAACCAAGCCTTCGAAACAAACCAAACCTCCCATCTTCAATAATTGGATCAGGTGCACGAGCAGGATCATATCTCGTTTGATGAGTAAGTGAAGGACCAGCCACCGGTGGGAGCTCCCAATAGACATCTAGAACCGATTCTACAAATCTGCTGTTCTGAAAATGTTCTGAATAGGAAATTCCCTTGTTGCTGTGGTTGAAATCATCCTTCATCTCCCCTCTAACACCCCACCATGTGTCATCGTTTCCACAAAGTTCCTCTATATCTACTGCCTTCTCCCAGAATTTCTTACGTTTCATCCTTACTCTAGCCTCATCACTGTCTCTGAAGCAACTATGCCCACCACCTGCATTAAAAGAACAAAAAAGAAAGAAAAAGAAATTCAGGTTTTTGTTCTTGTTAACCAAAAGAGAGAGAGAAAGATGTACATCTCACCACCTGCATCAACCACATGGGAAAAAGAAAGAAAGAAAAAGATAAAAAAGTTTTGAAGCATTTGCATGCAGTGATTTTCATGATCCTTCAACATACACCAGTACCTCTCATTTCAAAAACGTCCGATCTTGTATTAACATTTAAACATTTACAATATATCAAAATGTTAAAGAATAGTATTCTCCTTTTGTTGATCAAATCATCAATCAACAGTGAACAGAAGATATTAAAGATTCTAAATTTAGGACATTAGGAGAAAAATCTAGTTAGGCTAAAACCTTGCTGTTTGGTTGTCATTAGAAGATAGGGAGATTGGTTGTTGCTAGAGTGGAAAAGGTCTAAAAGAGTTTTAATTAAATATTTAGACTCAGGAGATGGAGATCCACTTATATAGGGTACCCCCACATGGCTCAGAATCTCTTATTTTTCTATGTTTTTCATTCTAATCTATTGCCTGCCAAATGCATAGGTTGAAATCTTTGATTTTTTGGAGATTGAAATTCTAATCTCTGGAGATTCAGAGTTGCCGAACACACACTAAAATTGGGAAGCTGTAAACAAAAATAACAAAATTATCCATGTTGAACAGCCAACAAAATATCAAATTAGTTCAAAGTAGCTAAAAGCCTAAAACATGATTTAGTGCATTATCTAAAAATATGAAAGGTGAAGCAAGGAACGCCCTGGATTTCAGACTCATACATTAGACAGAAGAATATATACGATAAATGTTGAATGGCTCTCACAGTGGGGATGGTGAGTTCATTAAAATAGGAAGTAAATCATGTGATAGATTCCAATAATTGGCAACCATAAACAGTCAGATATCGCAATAGGATTAACATAGGGTGAGCAAAGTGAAAATAAGCTTGTGTGTATCAGTGAGTGTCGCTTCAATTAAAAGAGCATTTTCATGACACAGTCGACCTCCTCACCTACATGGGTCAATTTGTCATTATTAGTAGCTATTTCATTGTCTCGGTCCTTGCTAGTTGGAACTAATTGGCTGACCATGATTTTAATGCTTGTTAGTAAGCTTTAAGAAAGAACAAAACCTGATTCTACCTATGGTGTGGATGTATGTCTGGACATGGATGGGAAGGGGAATCAACACCCTGCTATCCAAATTTTATGTCAGATGAGTTTTGCATATACAAGTGACCAGGCATTTTAGGTTCAAATACTTACAATTGAAAATCCCATAATTTTTTTACCATAAATTATTTTAGCCCTTTTTAAAGGCTTTATAACATGGTTTCTAGGTTCTTATTGGTGTTTCTTTAGACCAAGTTCACACAACTTGCATCAAAGAAGGATTTCAGTCCTTAACTACGAGACAGGGATGGCAATATAGGCTTGGAATAAAGAAGTTAAAAATAATGGGTTATTAGAATGTGGAGTGACAGAAAAAAAATGCTCCAAATAAGGTTGAGAAGAAGATGAATTTCACAAAGCCAACATTACATAGATGGGATAAATCTTCTATGATAATGACAAAAACAATGATGACCATCATCACAATATCACTAAAAACGGGTGACCACCATCATCATAGCTTTCCAGTGTGCATTTTCAGAATACTTAATATCATTCAACTTTATACTTGTACCTTTTTCATCGGAAATGAAACATTTGACTAATTAAAAAATGACCATAGCTTTCCAACTAGCTTGATAGACCAGGAACTTGGTCAAGTTGAATCTGCTCTATGAGGTTCTTTTGTTCTAACCTAAGTTGCATGGGTACAAGTGCAAGCGTTGGAGTACAACACAGTTGCAAGGTGTTGGACTCAGCAAACTAGAAAAAATCGACACAACACCATATTTAAATAAATTTATTTTAATTGAAACTAATGCGTGAAAATAGTACTGATAAAAAATAATTTACTACTTTTACTATAAATAATTAAGTGACAAATATATTGACATCTTAATTAGGTTTTAAAAGGAGAAAGGTGTTGTAATATTTTAGTCAACTTAGAAAACAATGTTAAAAAGCACTAGAGGAGCCCAAGAAAAATGGGTGTGTGTGTTTGATATGGGGGCGAGTATCTCGAAGTGTCCGACATAGGTGTGATACATGTTGAAGTGTTTGTGAAATACATGTTTTGACTTTAATTTTGTCCAAACTTAATGGACTTGGTATAACAATTCAGAAAATCACTTAGTTCAGCCTAGTTGACTGAGTCAAGCCCAACAAAGTCAATAAATAAAAATCAAATATATAAGGGGACTTTCAACCAGAATTATTGTTTAATATTTGTTTATTTATATTTATTGATATTTTGAAATAGGATTCATCATCATTCATGATTATACCATCATGTATTATGCTAGTATCCATACATTTGATTTTGTTTTTAATTGCTAGGTTTGAACTGTATTTCTTGCTTGTTTTTATCGACTTCTAGTAGATATTCTGTAGTTTTATAATTTTGGATTCTTTTCTCTACACATTTCATAGATTTAATATATGTAAAAAATAACACATTCTCCTAGCTGACTCATCAAGTTGCCTGGTCAATCCAATCTATTAACTGGACAAGCCATTGTTAAGAGAATTTAAATTATTATTTAAAAGTGAATTTCTGGCTTAGAAAAGCCATCATGTCTCCTAGTTAAGCCACCTACTAATTGGTCAATAATGATGGTTTGCTAGAAAGTGAGTAGAAGCTTGCCCTGGTTGAAGTCCATGTAGGAAATGAGTTCAAAGCTCTCCACCATCATATGGATCGCTGGGACTAGTGATGGTGCGGGCCCATCTTGTAGCAGATTGATCGCATTCTTTTCTTCCTCTTTTGTACCTTCTATATTGTTCAATTGTATATTATGGTCAGGGCATCCTTGTAATTTGACATTTTCTTAGATTTCAAAAGGGTTTTCCAGTATTTTAAAAGAGCTTTGTCATGGTTGAATAGGGTGTTTGACTCTTTCTTTCCACTGCCTTCTTTCTTTCTCTGTTCCACCTTTATTTTTGAGATCTATCACAAAATGTCACATATTTTTGGCCGGATCTTGGGAGTTTGAATTATATTCAGTCTATTTCTACTGCATATTATTAAGAATGAATAAGAATAGGATAAAAGAAAATTCATCCACTCTACAGAATTGTGCCATTGGATTTCAGGATGAATCAGCAGAATCAATCACTGTCTTTAAGTTCTCTTATATGAGATTTTTAACTTTAACACTCATAGCCCATAAAATAGAGTTGAAATTGATTTCTACATCAAGAATGACGTATTGAGTATTGGTTTGGAAATCTGCTAGAAATTCTTTTCGCCCCCCTCTTAAAGCACGTAAGGATCACTCAGAAAAATGGAAAAAAAAAAAAACCCTAATATTGGAGTATTATTTGCTATAAGTGATTTTTCCAAATTAGTAACAAGTTTTTGAAAGAAAATTCATAACAAGTTTTCACAAGGATAAGAACTAGGCACATCTACCAACTCTTTGATGAATCAGTTCTCTAGAGAGTTCACATGTGCATCCGTTTACAAGTCTCTTTGGGAAGACACTGTTTTTAGAAATGGGATCAGTAGGTTTCACGAATTTATTTGCTTATTTTCATCATTCTTCCAATGGAAAATGGTGTGGATACTCCTTTTTTTAGTGGTAAAATGGTGTGGCTACACTGAAGTACTCTGTCAGATAAGTAACATATCAAAACACGTTCAAAATTTAACTTTGAAAAGAGATCCAACAAGATCCCTTCATCTAAGGTTAAAGTAGAGGGCATTGAAGTGTGGGTTAGTGTTTGTTTTAAGTATACAACTTGAAGTTATCATCCAGAGATTTAGTTAAAGTGCATTCCATCCACCCAAAATGCAGAAACACCCAGATGAACCATTGCACAACAGACATATCATACATGGGTAGATTACATCTATAACTGGAATTTCATGCTTAAAATACAACAGGGTGGTTATTCACCTTTTATGTAGAACTGATCACAAATCTGCCTCAGGGAGTAATGGTCTCCACTTCCAGTATCATAGTTGTCCTCAAATACAAGATGGTGAAACCCTGCCTTCAATGCCTGCTTCAGTCTGCCCATTCAACATTTAAGAAATGAGATCCAACAAATTATTAGAATTCCAGCAAGTAAAATGTCACCAAAGGAAACAACTTGTAAGTTATGTGTACTGTTTTGCATATCTCATGCATGTAAGAGCACATGTATGAGAATTGCAAACAAAGAAAAGAAAAAATCAGCAACTCAAGTCACTATTTCACTTGCCTCACCTCTTCAGTTCGTTTTGATGATCATCAAAGAAGACAAGAACCTGACTGAGATCTGAGATCCCATGCATCTTCATCACACTCCTCCAGTCAAGGCTCCCGAAATCAACAAAGTCCTTGCCGGCATAGTAAGTGCAGTTCCCATCAACATAAGCAGGCCCCTTCTTCAGGTACTTCTCTGGGTGCCGGGGTGAGAGTGACACAATAGGTGTATCTGGCATTGCTTGCCGAAGGACCCATGTGGAGTGCCCCTTGAAAGCGCCACTTTCAATCATCAGATCAGGTTTGAGCCAACGAGCAATGAACCAGAGCCCAAAGCTGTGGTCAAATCCCATCCCAAACATGTTGTTCTTGATTGGCCGCGTTTCGTAGATTGGGACAAACTCTTCCAAGGCCTTGAGCAGATCTTTTGTCGTCCATTCAACTGTTTGTCCAAGTTTCGATCTGCCTTTAGCCAAGAACAAGAATTAATGAGGTATTGATCGAAAGAAATAACGTTTCAAATTGCAATGGTACAGATCAAGTCATAAAATACTGATTTTTGTCCCTAATAGACTGCATAATGTCTTCCAATGTTCCAACTCATAAAAAATTCAAAATGTACCAGGACCACATCCAAGAAAACAGCTGCGCCGGATTTGAAGCTTAGAGAGAATGGGTGGTTTGCTGATTAACTCTACTTGTTTAAAGCAGAGGCAGAAATTATAAATTTTGTGAAGTGGGTTCCTGTTTTCTTACTTGTACAGCTCTAAATCACTATGAAACCAAATGCCTTTATCAATTGTGGGTAGAGAAACTAGAAAATACATAAGAATGGTATCTCATCCAATGTTATTCGCTGTTCAAATTTCCACTTCTAAGAAATTAATATCAATCAAAATGTTAGAAATCCATTTCCTAATTGCAATTTGCCAGACCCTTCAAAATGTCAAATGCACCATTTATCAATACCAATCACCCATAGTGATTTCGGGAAGAGAAGCTACGAAATAACAGAAGAATGACATCTCATACAATGCTTTGTAAATTCAATCGATGCCTCAAAACTGCAATTCAGATAAGATAACGATCCATTCCATCAAAACGTCAAAAACCCATTTCCCCATCTCAATTCGTCTCCCATTCACATCATCAAACGCACTAAGTACAAAACCAGATCAATCGATTCACCAAGAAATTTAATGCTATGTTTGGATGCATGGAAAAAGAAGTACTTCTGCAGCAAAGAACCAATTTTTAAACAAAAATGGTTAGACCCACTTCCATTTTTAGTCAAATAGTGGCTATTTTCCAGGAAAGTACTTCCCTTTCCATGCAATGCAATCCAAGGGGGGCTAAATTTAAAAGGAAAAAATAAATAGTTGTAGGAGGCTTACACCAGGGGACGCCGAGAGATCCGAAATCCGAGTTGAGTCCTTCGACGGAGAAGAGAGTGAAGCGATCGGAAGGGGAGATGCAGACGACATCGGATCGGGAGCGGATGAAGAAGAAGAGGAGAGAGGCAATGAGGAAGAATAGGAAGAACAATCCAATCTTGGGGAAGTGGGTTGTTGTTGAGAGGAGGCGGGTCGAGAGTGATGTGCTTTTCCTGGTCTTGGATTCATCATCTTCGTCTCCTTCCTCTTCTGCAAATTGTAGAGATCGGCTCCCGCGAATAGATACCGCTCTCTCCAACATCTCTCTCTCTCTCTGAAGTGGAGCAGTCCAACCGGACAGGTGAAGGAGAAGAGTCAGTGACGTCTGTGACTTCGAGATGAAAAAAAGCACCCGCAGCTTACTTAATTTGAAAGATTTTTTTTTTTTTTTTATATATTTTGAATTTTAAAATCTTATCTTAATCTAAATAAATCTGTATTTAGCTCCACAAGGACAACTGCATGTGATCATTTTCACAGTTAAATAAGATTGTTTTTTAAATATGACACCTTTTAGATAATGTAAATTAATAATATATTATCATCTTTATGATAATATTTCAAAAAATGAGTGGTCCTCTGCTAACTTTGAGATAAATATATTCAATCAAAGATGAAAAATTGAAAACTATGTAATGAATGGTGCATTCACTTATTATATGCCATTTATCTTAAATTATTAATCAAAACTTCTAACTGTAACAGGAAGTGGGAGGTGGGTTTGAGTCCCCATAGTTTTACCTGATGTGCCTTAAGGACAATTGGATATTACCTCTAAAGCTTTTATGTTGGATTTCTTATAATTTTCTACACATAAATTTTAAAAAAAATATAATATAAAGAGAAATTATCATATATTGACAATCTATTGTAAGGACGATTATAAATAATAGCATTTGAGCTAAGTAAAATTTATTTATGAAAGATTTAAATTAGGCCATCAATTCTTCCACAGGAGTTTTGTGTAACCAGAAACAGATTTTAATGTAGTATCAATTTTACCCTTCACCTCTGGCGTTCCAAATTTTTTAAAAATGAATCAACAACAAATCAGATCACTTACTAGCCACTTGGCGAGCCAATTTACTAGCCCTTTGTCTAATCTTCGAGGGTATGTGTAAACCTCCTAATTCGCAAATCCCGAATATAAAGCAAGGGGGAGTGACCCTTTTTGTCTTGAGCGAGACTTGATCTCGAGACTTCCCATAAACAAAAGAGAGTTTTGACCATTAAGCCAAATTTCTAAATTTAACCCTTTTTATGTTTGATAGTTCTTGAAATTGCTAACTAGCACAATATATAATATTGAAGTAATCTGTGAAGGTTGGTTTGACAGTTAAGAATCCGCTTGAGATGTGAGGGGTCTTATGTTCAAATCAGCTTCAACATAAAATGACCACTCTAAACAGTATTACCTAGTGTGTATGGATGAGGTTTGCACATTGAAGTTGGTTGAATCGATTCACTCAAGCAGGAATTTCATAAATATTGCCTCAAGATTGTAATTTATAATTCCTTTAAAATAGAAATTTCATGAGACTTCCAAAATTCAATTTTAAGAACAATTGGATAAAATAAATGCGTAAATTTGGAAAGTTTGCAGATTTCTAATTCAACTAAAGAACTTTTGGTTACTATATTATTAAAATACCAACAGGATCTGGACTTGGGTTGGGCCATCATGAGTTGGGCCTAAGATGCGAAAGCCAGAGTTGATCCTGATCAAATTTATAGTCCTTACCTGGAGGAGACATTTACAGCTTCACTAGGTTATCTGGGCTTCTGTCTAACATATAGTTCAAAAGTTAGAAGCTTAGATTTGACTCGAAGTTTAACTCAGTAACTCACCAAATTTTCAGATTTCATATTTGGCCCTCTTTCTTGAGTTTTTAGATTGTGATGGGAATGTTACCAAGCTACCATTCTGGGCCTTGTCTTGTCCCGAGTTTGTGAGCTGGGCCGAGCTAGGCCCCTCTAATATTCGTCCATATATACGAAAAAACTGCACTATATCAGTTGTGATTAAAGAATTAGATTAAGATGGATATAAATTGCTTTATTAAAATTTGAATAGCAATATAAATATGATAGGAATGTAACTATCAGAGGGTGGCTCTACTCTATCATAAAAAATATATTAAATCGATGGATAGATTATCATGTGTACTATCAAAATATGGTCCATTGGATAGTCTCGCCCATGATCTTTGTAAGATAAAAAATAAACCATTAGATATATTTTTTAATCTATCGTAATCAATCGACAGTGAGGATGCATCAAATGAATATTGTAAAAGTTGGATCTAAATTTAAAAGGAAAAATAATAATTTTGCCAGTCTAAATTTATCAAGTGGAGCTCCTTTATCTAAGAGCAAAAATGTCTAAGCATTTTGTAGTGGGCTCACTCATGGGGATTTTATGCTGGGTATCCTGCGATTTTCCACATGTAAATTAAAAAAAAAAAATGTCTAAGCATTTTGTAGTTTTCCCTTTATCTACTATCTAATATCGCGATTGAATTCTTTTCAAATTTAGAATTTGTATCTTAATAATATAGAGGGAAATGGGGAATGATCGAACCAGCTTATATCTCATCACATAATGATGAAAACAAGGCTGACCCAATTTTAATGGGAGTTCTAATAATTTCTTGTTTTGAATGGTAACAGATAGAACAAATTATATTAATAAAAAGGATTAAATACTTATAATGACTCATACAACATAAACACAATTATTCCATATTAAATTACATTTTTTTTAAATAACCTTGTGGAATGAAAAGTCAATTTAAGGATATTACCCGTATGGGTGTAACTCAACTGGTTGCATTCCGTTTCAGGAAGCGGGAGGTTGCGGGTTCGAGCTCCCATGACCTAACATTGATGTGCTCTAAGGGTAGTGGGCTCACTCGTAGGGGTTTTAAGCTGGGTATCCAGCGGTTTCCCACACGTAAATTCAAAAAAAAAAAAAATTTAGGATATAGAAGGAGTTCTGATTATATCTCTTCTTGCTACTAATTTCCTCGAAACCTTCTACAATAAAAATGAGCATAACACACCATTAGCAATAAAAAATGGTAAGTTTGATATAATTAACAGGATTTGCTTCCAAACACCCAGCAAATCATATCCATTGTAGATTCCATTGATATTGAGGATGTTGTGTTATAAAAGAGAAAATTGTATTCATTAAAGTGTATTACACAACTATATATAGCCTTAGTCGACCCTATGGCTATTACACTTCTAATCTAAATAGATCTCTTAATAGAGATAAACTCAAACTAGAATCCTAATTACATTATAATTAGGATAATTTAAATATATTCCAACATGTTGGTGGTTTTATTTTTATTTTTTTTGTGGTTGGAAAGGAGATTACACCTGTCATTGCTTTTAACAATGATGCTTTTCATAGGTTTTTTTTTTTTTAAATACAAACTTGAGGTTCATTAACTTTTGATCTTAAATTTTGATTTTAAAATGGTATAATTGTATATGCAAAATGATGAGATCTATTGACTCACTATATGCTTTATACGGAAAAAAATACTTTTGTTAAATTAAAAATATGAACACAAGATTGACCCTGTTGAATGAAACATAGTTAACATAAATACAAATATTCTATGCTTAGGGCTGAAACTCGAGCGTGTTGGGGGGCTGCGTTTTAATAAATCTATTCCAACACATATAAAAATTATTGAGCCCGACTTGACCCGACCTGAATTGCTCAATCGATCCGATCCGAGTTGCTGGCCCGACCAGACCCATTTTTAACCCAAATTTAGGGGAAAAAATAAGTAGCATTTTTTTTATATTTCCTAAAACTCGGGTTGGATCGGGTCAATTCAGATTGAGTTGGGTTGATTTTAAAATTTTGAGCCTAATCCAATCCGAATTCCAAACGGGTTTTTTCTCAACTTGATCTGACCTTAAATTTACAAATACAAAACCAGCTTACTAATTTCTTGGCTCGGGTCATACGAGTCAGATTAAAACCCGGCTCAAGTTTCACCCCTATCCATGTTTGAGATAGAGAGATTTTTTAAAAAAAATTTACACTACACGAACGAGAAGAAGGTTAAAGAAACAGCTTTGATGCGGGAGGCAATCACTATAGAATATCATAAACACTATATTTTTTTTTTTTTAGATTAACGTGTGGGAAACTCAGGCACAGTCCTACTAAAATTCCCACAGATGAGTCCACTACCCTTAAGACACACCAAGATTAGGCCATGGGGTTCGAACCCATAACCTCACGCTTCCTGAAGCGGGAGGCAACCAGTTAGGAAGCGGGAGGCAACCAGTTGAGCTATACCCATATGGGTGTAGCTCATAAACATTATATTCACGGGTCATTATTAGATGTATTTAAAATGTAAAAGGATTCCACTCAAATCCCTACTGATTATTTTTGTGAACTATTTATTTTAAGTAATGCCCATATCTTTGGCCAACAAGGTATCCTTTGTTTATAAGATTTTGACTATTCCCTTCTTTCTTCTTTAAGATTAGCCCCATTATTTAAACAGGGAGAAGATATTTCATTGAGACTTTTAAGAGTAGTGGGTGAGATTTAAATATTTAATGAAGATTTATCACATGTTTAGTGAGTCAGCCTAAGGTATAAGAGTTGAGTTGAGTCATAAGAGAAGATAAAAAGAGTTTGATTTTTTTATATTCTATCCATTTTGAAACTATTGATGTATTATTCAAATATCTAACACTTCATTCTCTTTCTTCTAACTCATATTGCAAACCTTTTTTCTTCTAGTAAAAAATGGTTTGGCAGTGAGTTTTTTCCCAATCAATTAGACAGTAGTGAGCAATAGAATCACAAGATGATACTTCAATTATATGAAATTCAAATTCATGTTAAAACAAAACTCAACACAACTTTGGATTATGAATATTTCAACATTGATGGATGGATGGATGTATTCCTTCGCTATTGGGAACAAGGAATTTTCAATTGAGAAAGAAAAAAAAAAAAACCTAAAGAAGCATCCATTAGAATGAAACTTATATGACAAATAGTATCAAAGATATCTCTCTAATCGAGTAGGAGTTGGATTGATGGTCAAGAAGCTCCTTTCATGAAAGAAGGTATTGAGTTCAATTCAAGCTCAAACTTTTCTGAGTTACTCCTCGTGGGGTTTCTTCTCATTGACTTATAAGTGTGTAGATTATGAGGTTTACACATACTCGTGTGATTAGTCTCACCTCCAATATAGAATGCAGATTCCTATCTTAAAAAAAAAAAAATCTCCCTCACAAATCTCCAATGAGATCTTTGTTCAATTGTCATCTTCTCTTGCTATGTCATTTTCTTCGTATTCTTTTTATAATTTGACAATTTATCTAATTTGGAGAATATTTCCAAATTGAGTCTTATTTACTGAAAGCAATTATGACTTAGGTTCAAAACACACTAAAAACCAATAGAGACTGTTAAATTCCTCATAATTATCCAAATTAGATGATTCTAGAAATGTATGACCTTTCCCTCCATATTGTAAACAGGCCATATGTCTATTTGCAGGAAATCATAATAATAATGATTGAAATAAAATAAGCTAAATTTAATGCATGCATTTCATGGTAAAACCTTAGTAAATGTGGACCCAAATGTCCAAATTGTGGGCCATAATATTAGCAAAATATAAATATTTCTTTCTAAACTTTGTATGTTTTTCTACCCTAAACTCATTATAATAAGCATTCATTTAGAGCCTAGGTCTAGGGATGTAACGCAAAGATAACAAATTTAACTTGTCTTTTCTGTTGCCATAACCTAATGCCTTAAAAGGAAACCCTTCTCCCTTTATTTCATGCAGAACTATTTTTTAAATTCATTTTTTCATTTTCTCTCATTTTTTATAAATATTTGGATTATTTCAATTTTAAAGAAAAATGTTATATATTGAATTGGGCTAAGTCAAACAAGATGTTTTTGGTTAAGGATTGATTTGCATGTGTAGCAAATGTAATATTTGGATCTGAATGCATATCAAAGAAACTTAAATAAGATTAAAATTTGCATCAAAATCAAATTTTTAAAGTTGTGCTTTTGAAAATTTCATTATTAAGAATTTGTTTATTTTGCTAATAAAATCTATCTTTTCAAAGAAAGTAATAAACCATCCTTGTACAAGTAAAAGTAAGATCTATGATTAAATCAAATAGAAAATTAGAATATTTTCTAATACAAGAAAGTTTTTCATTAAAAGAATAGATGGGTATGATCTTTTTGTCAAGTATTTTTTACTAAAATTATAAATTAACATTTTATTCTTTGCCCTATAAGATCATAGTATGCGAAATCCAAACTCTACATCCTATCAGATCTATGTTTTTGTATCATTATCATCATATTATCCTCATCGTCAAAAGGCAAAACTCATCTATTTAGTTTTGGTTTTTCAAGTTCTACTCCTCTATACGAGTCTATTATAAATTATAAAGCCCATCACTTAGTCTAATTTGTTAGGACTCAGTAAATATCCCAAAAGACTAGCATGTTACGTGGAGTGACCTAAGTTCTCTTTAAATGTCTAAATTTTTCTCAAAACATCCAATGTGAGATTCGTTCGCAGTTAGCCCCAACAATCTCCTCTCAGGAATCTCCTCAGTCCACAAGTGGTATCAGAGATAGGTCTCAAGCATCCTCATGTAGACTCAAGAGATCCCATAGGCAGACGAGTTGGTTGTCCTCATTTGAGAGAGAATTGTTGAGGTGACACGAATCTCACATTAAAAGTATAGAAGAATATCCTACCACTCCACCTAATAACCTAGTCTTTTAGAATAAATACCCAATCCTAACATGATTCTCCGTACATTTCCATCCTTTCAACTCTACCTAATTCAGTTTTCTACTAATATACCTAAAATGTTATAGACAAGATTCTCTTATTATGTTATTATGATTATCGTCATCATTTAAAATTGGTTTTATGTATTTAGAATCACTATATACATCAAATCCAACGTAAATAATGTATGCTTCTGCACCTTGATGGGTTTCTCTTGTCATTGTCATGAATTAAAAGTAGTATGTTCAATGGACATAGGCAAAAAACGTAGCATATTCTCTCTCTCTCTCTCTCTCTCTCTCTCTCTGTTTCTCTCTGTTTCTCATGTCTCTAGTTTGGTAGCATTCGTGTCTCTTTCTTCTCCTCTCTTTTGCGGTTGTTTCTGATTTGAGGTGACATCTTTAGAAAGTGATAAGTGAGTGGGAAATTTTACTTCTTTTACGAGTCACATGAACGAGGAAGATTTCTGACAGACAAGCTCAAATAAAATAAGCCCTTCAAATCATGCCTGCAACAGCTCCTTCGATTTGATTTGGTTCTCTGCAACTAAGCATGGATACACAATATCCCAAAGTCTAAAGACCCACCAAACATCTTTTATTTTTATCTATTCCTTCCTTTATCAATCATTACCTCACAACATTTTGATATAAAATGAGGATATGTAAGGTTGAGAATCTTCCCTCGTGAGGAAGCCTTGGATGTCTGTTTTTCGATCATTAATCTCTGAATTTTTGTGTGTGATTGATTTATGATTTATGTGTTTTATTCTCTGATATTACATAGATTTTTTAAATCTCTTTTGAAAGAGAGATTTGATCTTAAAAAATTAATGGTTTCTGGTAAAAAATAATTGTTATGCTTATTATGTCTCAATTGTCTTTAATTGCTAATGTTGTGATGTGGAGAGACTATGCTTTATTCTCTATTGTATTTTAAAGTATTTTGTTGTTTATTTGAGTCAATAGTGCTATTTTAGAAAGTTTTTATTTATATGTTTTGAAAATTATCGTTCTTAAAAAAGAAAAAGAACATTAAGTGTGCATCAGCGTCTAAGTAAGGGCATTGAATCTAGAAGACATGAAATCTAAAACCGCGTTTTAGAAAACTATGGTCGGAATTCACACAATGGTCTTCCTCCAACACTCTATATTGTCAAAAAGTATGATAAAAACAAGATGTTTCCTCAATCCAAATAATTTATCCAGATGCAATAGCTTCCATCAATATGACAAAATGAATCAAAATTCCCTTGTTTTTTTAAAAAAAAATGTTGATAGTCCCAACCATTGTCGCAAATATTGTTCTCATGATATCAATAGCTAGAGATATTGTCCTAAGATTTTAAAAGTTTTAGCATTTCTTGCCGAGTTAAAGGTGAAGAAAAAAGAAGAAGGGGGAGAAAAATAAACATTTGAGGTATAAAAGATGCTCTAAAGTTATTGATCGAGAATTTAAATAGTGATTTATCAATATAAAAAACTTAATTCAACTACGCTTTTTTATTTTCTAAAGCGAACCCTTTTATATAGAAATATCATAGAAATGGATCACTCACAAATTTTAGTGAAATAACTTTTTAATCTCCCATAAAATAAAATGAAAAATTGTCATTGATTATATAAAAAGGGTAAAAAATCTTACAAAAACCAAATTACCAAGAAGTTGGCAAATGAATTAAAGATATGATAAAATGCTGAAAATATAATTTTTTAAAAAAGAGATATTTTTAGTAAATCCCAAGAAATATAATGGTAATATATACTAATATTATGATAGCTAGAAACTTTTATGAGAATATCCCATCTAGTGGCAAAGATGTATATGAACCCTCATTTGAAAGATTGGATTAATTGGGCATAGGGTGCTTTTGCATTTTAGCAGCCCACAGGAGGCTATAGGCATAGGCAGTGAACTAGAGTTCAATCAATAGACACAAGGTACAGAATTTTTGGTCCAAGTAAAAATTCTTCACTCTTGATTCATCACCTAATCTCTAGGGGAAAGATTCTCTTACAGTTATTATTAATTGTGTTTTTGGTAGAATATGCAGTAATTTTCTAGATATTAATAAATAGGGTATCATTTTTTTAATCTTCTGTATAGTTCTTTAGATGATAAAAGGTACAAATAGTGTCTTTTGTTAAAATAAGACTACGAATGTTTAGTATTCAACCTAAATGATTAATCTATTAGTTGGAGTGACTCAAGTCTTTTAAAATCTCTAGATCTCCTTTTCCACTTTCAATGTGGGATTTGTTTGCAACCCCAACAATTTCTCTCTTGAACAAAGCCAGTCATCCCATATGCTTAGAGATCTCTTGAATCCACGTGAGCTAGCTTGAAACTTGAGTCTAATACTACTTGTTAGAACTTAGGTATCCAACCCAAAAGATTAGTCTGTCAGGTGGAGTGACTCAATTACTTTATAAATTGTTAAATCTCCTTCTACACTTCTAACGTGAGACTCTTTTGCAGCTCCAATAGTAGGGCTGCAACTCGGTTGAGTTCCTTAAAACCCAACCGACCCGACCCCGAATTCTTAACCCGAATTTCACAACCCGAACCCGAATTCTAACCCGAATCAACCCGAATTCTGACCCGATTTCCATTCTGAACCCATTTTAGCCAAATTTTAGCCGGGTCGGGTCGAATTGTATCAGATTGGGTCGGGTCAACTTGTAAAATCCTCAATCCGACCTGACCTGCTGATTTGAAATTCTCAACCCAACCCACATGATTTCTCGGATTGGGTAATGCGGGTCGAGCCAAAACCCGACCCGAGTTGCAGCCCTACCCAATAGTTAAAATTATCTTCAATTCAAGATTTTTCATTACTTTTTTCACTGTCTTCATGTAACATTCCACACAGAATTTTTACTTAATATTTGGAAAATAAAAAGAAGTCCAAAATCTGTTTGGCTCAGACTGATCATGACAGGAAACCGGACGATCAAAGTACGCAAGAGTCTAAAGGAGCCAGCTTCTCTTCCTTTATTATATTGGAAAAGTTGCCTGTTACTGCCCCTGGAAGAAAATATCCTTTGGCCTTTAATGAAATAACAAATTCTATGAAGACCTGAAAGATAAGGACTCACTTGGGGTGACAATTTACCAAATGACATGACCCAAATCTGACTTGATAATTCAAGATTCAGGTTAAAATTTCCAATTTGAATGATAAATAGGCATATTGAACATTCAGATTATCTTTTTTATTTTATTTTTTTCTAAATTTACATGTAGAAAACTGTGAGAAACCCAATGTAAAACCTCCATAGATGATACCACTGTCCTTAGGATACACCAGATTAGACCATGGGACTCGAACTTGACACCTTCGATTTCTTGAGATTATCTATTTAATAATGGGTTGGATCAATAATACAATTACCAGTGCCAAAATGACTCAAACTTGACCAACACAACCCTTATGCCAATTTCTTATGTGACACATTTTTAAGACAGAGATTTATTGTCTCTTCTTCAATTGAGGGAAGATCCTGTTTTGTATATTTCGTATTTATAGAAATAATATATCATACAAATAAAGAAAGTCAAAATATACGGAAAAGGAAATTAAAAAAATCAATTATCAGAGTAAAATCAAGAGAAAATCTTAGGTGACATCTTGCATACAACAACACAACTGGAAGGAAATCATACTTTTCAATTAGTTTAACCATGCAACACTTTTGGCCCGTATACATATTGGAGGAACATTTTTTTTTCAAATTTAATTGTCTGTATCAATTCTAAATAGATGAAATACATTACTTTTATGATGATTTAATCCTCAATATTTGAAAGACAATGTTTGAACTTGAGTATCCAGTTCAAAAGACTAGATCTAGGTGGAGTGATCCAAGTTTTTTATAAATTTCTAAATCCCCCTCTAAACTTCCAATGTAGGACTCGTTCATAACCAATGCCAACAATCCCCCTTGAACAAGGCCAGTCATCCCGTCCGCGTAGGGGGTCTTCTGAATCCACATGATGTAGCTTGAGACCTGACTCTGATATCACTTGTTAGAAATCTCTAGATCTCTCTTTAAACTTTCAATATGGGACTCGTTCTCTTCCGATAGACAAGACCTCAAAGCCTCAAATCCGGTAAAAAAAATGCCTAGTACTTAATACTAGGTTAATATACAACAATTTCTTAAGGCTTTTTACCAAATGGTTAGAATCATCTGAACAAGGAGATTAACCTGCTAAACTGCTATCTTCTGCTATCAGTGGACTGGTTCAGCACATGATCTTTCCACTTGTTACTCTAAAACTCATTAAGATTAGACTTGCCTGGTTAGCCCAACTCAGAATGGATCCTGAATCGAGCAGGTTACCTTATATTAGACTCAATTGAATTATGAACCAATCAAGAGCATTTTTTTCATAAAAATAAAAATAAAATAAATGATGATACAATATAGCTTCAATTTTCTACTTTCGATTTGTCGTGATATGGGAAACTGTGAAAAGCTAGTGAGGAAATTTCTTGACACTATCATCCAAAGATGATACTGTCTACATAATATCCATTTTTTTATGAAAGTTGCTTATAGAATATGCAAACAATGCTTGTTGTACCTTGAATCGACCAGCTCCTAATGCATTTTCTATCAATTAAAAGATTGGGTCATCTTTTTTTTAATAAGTGGAAATCCGTTGACCCCACTTTGTGGTGATCATAAGTAAAATTCCAGATTCATGACACCACCCATAAGCACCATGGATCATGTTAAGCACCAAAAGGATTTGAGGACTAGACCTCCCACACAAGATGAGAATACTCATTCGAATAAATAAAGCGATGGATCATCTTTATCACATGACATAGCTGAAACCCTAGAATACCACTACTGTTACAAGCCAACATATGAGAAAGAACAAAAAAATCTTACCATTTTCACTTAATCCTATTTATTCATCTTGCAAACAGAATAAGAGGGATGTTGAAGAATGTCTTTCCCAATTGTGGGCAAGTCAAAGAGGCTAGTTTGATGTGAATTTGATTGAAGAAAAAGATGGGAAGCAGCTATTTTGGGAATACAAGCTTAGGACATGGAAGATCTGGATCTTCTAGGAAGGGAAAGAAAAGCAATTCAGACAAGCCAAAGCAGCCCCAGAGAGGACTTGGAGTAGCTCAGTTAGAGAAGATCAGATTAAGCAGTGAAATGGGTAGTTCTTATCTGTCCTACCTTCACAACCCGTCCAACGGCAACCGGAATCAGGTCTCTTCCCGGGAGCTCTTTTCTTTTAGATGAATTTTATTTTGTTGCCTTTTTGGTGTTTCCCTCTTTATATATCTCTCTTGTGTTGCTTTTCATTTTCTTTTGTTCTTAAATCTCATGTATGAAGGATGATCCCACAGTGGAGACGGCATTTTCATCATCACTGTCGTCGTCGTCGTCATCTCCATTTTATTCATCATCGTCATTTGGTTTTCATCCATATATGATGGTACGTGTGACTTGACTTCAGTAGACGGTGAATAGAAAAGAGACATCGGTTAGAAAACCATGACTTGATAATATTCTTGAGATAGATCTCACTCTCAAGAGTTAGCCGTTGAGATAATGGTGCTTCAAGTGTTATATGGAATTATTGATTTCTCAAATTAAACGATGCGAGACTTTTATCACTTCACACCTGCCCTCACGTGAAGGTACGCCTTACGGCTGCACATGGAACCTGCTCTAATACCATGTAAGAAAATCATAACTTGATAACATTCTTTAGGTAGGACTCACTCTCGAAAACTAGCCGTTGGGAGAAGGGTGCCCCAAGTGTTATACGAAGTTATTGATTTCTCAAATTAATCGATGTGGGACTATTGTCACTTAACAATTTCTTCATGTTTCAGTCTTCCATGGCATATTTAATGTGTCAATAATCTCGATTTTTGTCCATTACTGTCTCTCTTAGTTAAATAAAATGCAAATTTAGATTTTTTTCCCGCTTTTTTTTTATTAATAAGAGTAACGTATAATCTTCCAATCTAATGATACAACATGGTTTCAGATGGGTGCAGCCAACATGGAAACTACAAACACAAGAAATAGTGAACTTCTGCATAGTGGTGCATCCAGGTAAATTTATTTGCATAATAGACTTTAATTATTTATAACAACACATTGAAATGAAATTTTATTACCTTATTCTATAAATTGATTTCTAATTCTCTTGTAAATTTCATAAGAAACGGATGGAACTCTACCAGCAGAATCGTGCAGCCCCAACAAGTGCAATCAAGCATAATGCAAGAATTGGAGGTTATTCAAATTCAAATACACATCAAATATTTCTAGGTTTTTTAATGATAATGAAGAAGTATTATCATTCATGGTACTGAATTCACTGTTAAACATTTACAATGTAGAAGGAGAGAAGGGACGAGTGGTCGGATTCCATGAGTACAAGAAACCAGAATTCTGATTCAAGTGATGCACAGGAACTGGATTTAGATCTCAAATTATCACTTTAAGGGGATTTGAAGGCTCTTCCATGTTAATTTTCACTTTAAACCAATTGGAAGATTGGTAAGTTGAAGTTACTCCACTAATTTCTTGCTCTATGTAATGAGGTCTATGCCAACATCAAGGAGAGGAGGAAAATTTGTGGTTGTTTCTATAGTGAAGTAGTTTGAATAAACTAGCATGTCTTTAATGTGACACTTAAATGATCTGTAAATTATACGAGAATGCAAACTAAGGGTTTATAAATGTATGGACAACCTCTTCTTATAAGCTGGTTTTTAAAGATAAATTCTACTTTTGTATTTTAACGATTAGCATACTACAAAATCAGTAATGAACTTTGTCGGAGTATAGCTAAGGCAAAACCTTAGGATTTAAACCTAGAGAGCTCCCCAAGATTTCCTTTTTATTGATTTATTTATTTTTTGAGAACTGAAATATTCTTTGTTGCCAAATATTTCTCATGATCTTGATACTGGTACCTTAACACTAAATTGTTGGTATTACCCAATGATCTGACATTAACTTTTTCTTTCTCACAATTTTAGTGCATTGAGGGAACTATAGATTTGCTGCAGGACATTACTATTCTCAGGTGATAATTAAGCCCATGAATAGCTTAATACTGTCTGATTGAATTGAGCTCACTCTAGACAGATCTGTCAATACTTCATGGAAAAATAATTACTGGACTTTGAAGGATATTGCCCATTAGTGTGTTTGCTTGTTTCAAGAGGTGGGTTATCATAGGAAATCAATTTCTGTAGTTCCAATTGCAAAACTGGGAGCAAGTTTTTCGTCACTGGAGTTTTTCTAACTGTTAGGACCTGGATATCCCATATCCGGCCCAAAAGACTGGCCTGTTAGGTGGAGTGATTTAAGTCCTTTATAAATCTTTAGATCTCCCATTAGACTTCCAATATGAGACTCGTTCATAGTCAACTCCGCACCAACTTGGTGGGGGTAATGGAGTGCCTAAAACACACTAGGAAACATTCAAAACAAATTATTGTAGAATTGGTCGTGTACAGTGAAATGTTTATGCTATCTTGATTGAGACTGCAAAATCAGAAACACCTACTAAGGGAAGCATTTCATGTTCTATAGAGTTTCAGTTACCAACTATGGAAAATCTAGGTTTGGTCATTTTGGTGTCTCTTGTATCTCCTTCTATTGTTTTATGTCACTTTGAGAGCTCCTGTTGTTCGCATCTATTGTGATAATTCACTAGTTTGAGTCCACATCTGCCTCTTGAGAGATTTGTCAGATTTAGCAAGATGGAATGATCACAGTGAAGGACATTGCAAGGGAGTGCAAAGGCAAAATATTTGTAAGTTTTGACACACATTGCACTAGTTTCCATTGCTTGAAGAAATCTTGACCATTGAAAGTCCTCCCTGCAATCTCAATTAGGAGTACTAAATGCCATTCTACATGTTCCTCAATTTGTATTGGTTAGGGATGCTATCGAAGTCGAGAATTTGCCGAACATCAGCATCACACTGTGATTCAAATTCTCTCATATTCATAAACAAAACTATAAAAATATAAACCTTTGGATCATACCACAGTGAACGAATCGTCGTAAAGTCCTTCCCTTCTGTTTGAGAGGAAAAATATGAAGATTTGTGTAGCATATGGCATTTTAAAGCTCTCCTAGTCTGGATGCAACTGCACTGTCAACCTCAACAGTGGCCACAGGAGTTTGTCAAGCTCAGCAGTAGAAGAAGAAGAAGAAGAAGAAGAAGAAGAAGAAGGTGGTGGTCGTGAAGGATTGAAGGAAACATGAGATCATTACTCCACTATTCTCGTCCCTGCCATTAGGTGTAATCCAGGTTTATGTTTGTACAAAAGATTAGTCCTTATTAGTTTATGGCCTTTAGGGAATGGAAATAATTGTAATATACATCAGTTAAGTAGAGTTCGATGGATATGGTAGGATTCAGGTTAGAAGATGGAACCAAAATAATGGTAGGGGAGTGATGTAGATATCACATCAGAAAATGAAGAGGAGAATGTTATACTTTTGATGTGGCAACTGGAGGGTTAAACTAGCCAATTTGGACTCTATATTGGTGTATTCAGGTCGTCTAGAAACAAGTTGAGGCATAAGACAAAACATTTAAATGGGCCTGGTTAGTATTTAATATATTATTATAAGTAATATTTAATTAAAATTTTAATTATATATTATAAAATAAATTATTCTAAACAATAATTTTTTTTAACTTAAAAAGATCAAAAGGCCAACAATACAAAACATTGAAAAATTTACCCATACGAGTGAAATTAACATATTCATCCCAGTGAAATTAGCATATTAAAAAATTAAAATAGAATAAGAACAATTTAAAAGATCAGTATACTGAGTGGGCTGAAGTGCAAATAGAGAGTGAGAGATGTGTTCTCTCTACTGCTCGTATCTTCTTCTTCTTTTCTATATAATTTGAATAAGGTAATTATTTAGACACGGGATTTTTCTTTTAGCAGACATGGGTTTTCAAATTTTTATTGGAAATTACCATTTTGCCCTTCCACTTCGGCACCGTCCGGAAGTGAGTTGAGAATATTTTTCCTTCGTTTGGACTATTATTCATGGGTAAATTCCATTCATTCGGACGGTCTACATATGCCATAGTAATGCATAGTTCATTAGTTTAAAAAAAAACTATATAATTCTTATAATTTTGAATAATAAAATGTCCTTTAAAACTTTAAAGTTATTTTTAAGCACTGTGTATTTCCAAAATTTCTCAAATTGAATATCCGGACTAATTACAATAACCTGATAAAAATTCTTTAAAACTTCAAGGTCTTTTGACACTCACAAATGTTTAAAACACAGTGTTTTACAAATAAATGGTATCTCTAGGCTATGCCGAAAATACACTTCCGGAAGTCCAAGCGATAAACTGTAAAAACCGTTGAACTCTAAATTCAAAACTAAACAAATATGCGAAATTTGAAAACTTAGTTCTTTCAAATGATTGTTTAACTGTATTTTTTTTTGTTTTGAAGAAAGGACGGGATTTGGGATGGAAAAGGTCACCTATTTTTGGTAAACAATCATTTGAAAGATTTAAGTTTTCAAATTTCACATATTTGTTCAGCTTTGAATTTGGAGTTCAACGATTTTTACGATTTGTCGTTTGGACTTCCGAAAGTGTGTTTTTGGCACAGCTGAGGGATACCCTTATTTGTAAAACACTGTGTTTTAAGCATTTGGGAGTGTCAAAAGACCTTCAAGTCTTAAAGTATTTTTATGAGATTTTCGAAATTAGTTCGGATATTCAATTTGAGAAATTTTGAAAATATAAAGTACTTAAAAAATAACTTTAAAGAGATTTTATTATTCAAAACTATAGAAATTATATAATTTTTTTAAACTAATAATGCACTATTGGAGCGCAGCCAGATGAGAGGGCCTTTTTCATGGGGGCCTAAGGCGACTGCCTTTCTCGGCTAAAAGTAAAGACGGCCCTGGGTGTATTTGATGCATGTGGAGCCACTATGGACTCAGGGCCCACTTGGGAGCACTAAGGACCAAACTTGAAGACTCATTCGATCAAAACCCTAGAGAGGATTCAGTTTGCAAGCTTGAGGCGCCACCTCTCTTGCAATGTCTCTCCTTGGCCTCCACCACTCCTACAATGTCTCTCTTTGGCCTCCACCACTCCTACAATGTCTCTCTTTGGCCTCCCCAAACCCTAACTTTCTTGGGTTTTCCTCTCCTTTGGATGTATGGATTGCTTCTCCAACTTGGTTTGGGACTTTGGTTGCTTGTTGAAATCCTCGTGTGCGGATGATCATAGAAGCTTCTCATTGGTTGAAGCTACATCATCCTCCAAATGGAGTTTTCTCATTGGCTAGCTCTCTCTCCTTGGGCAAATGGTGTTTCCACATTGGATAGTATGTTTGGTCACTCAACCTAACATACTAGTATTTTGAGATGGAGACCTAGACTAAGGAGATATCTTAGGTGGACAGATGGCTGGCCTTGTTGGAGGAGATGATTGTTGGGGTTGTAGATGAATCCCACATTGAAAGTGTAGAGGAAGATTAGGAGATTTATAAAAGACGTGCCTAACAGTCTAGTCTTTTGAAATGGATACCTAGGTCCTAACAATAATCTACATTATAAACTGTCAGACAAATGTTGTGGTCATCATTAGAATAGAACATTTATGATTTTAGGTTTTTTTTTTCTAATTGTTTGAATACTCAATTTATAATCAAGCAAACATAATATGCCAAATGTTGATTTTGGCTTATGCTAAAAACCAAATAATATGTAAAATTTCTACAAATATATTTTGTATACTTGCAACTAATTTTTTTTTTTTTTTTTGGTAATATACCACCTAAGCACATGAACTCATGGGATCTATTGCCACAATAAGAATGAGCCATGCAATGAAAATCTATGTTGAGATTATAACACACCTTCACTAAATTGCATCCTAAAAGAGAAATAAAGGCTAAATGCATAGACAAATCCAATATTATAATAGGAATTATATGGCAAAATGTTGTTTCATATCACTATTGAACAATCTACTGATAAACAGGAGTCTGAATATCGGCCGATATGCCGATATCTGGACCGTATCATATTAGCCGATATCACAATATTGTGTCATTTTACACTTTGAACCATTCTTAAAATAGAAAAATGATTTTATGGCTTTATATTATCATTTTTATAGCAGTTTTTTTATAAAAAAATAATAATCCACCATCTATGTAAGAGGCATTACAGGGAGAATATTCCTCAATATGGGTTGCTTCTTACAGGACCTGAATGAGGTATCAGTATCTTTTAGATAATTCTTTTTAAAAATATATATGAAAAATGAATTGTAGGATGATAAATGATGTATTGGTTGGAATTATTGTCCATTAAAAAAAAAAGTTGTAGATAAGTTATAATCTACATCAACTCAATTACAATCTTTCACATAGGAGTCTTGAGTTTGAATCTTCTAATTTAGCTGTGGATGTGGAGAGATTTTTTTTTTTTTGGGATTAACGTATGGAAAACTCAGACACAGTCCTACTAAAACCCTCACAGATGAGCCCACTACCCTTAGCCACACTAAGGTTAGGCCATGGAGACTCGAACTCGTAACCTCCCACTTCCTGAGACGGGAGACAACTAGTTGAACACCACCATGTGGATAAGAAAGAGGTGAATTTTTCATTATTATAATTTTGATTTTTCAAAATAATATAATTTTACAAATTTGGGTTGACCTGATTTTTTTTTAAGAATAAATCCCCCAACTTTGTGGATGTCCCTGAAATGTTTCCCAAAAGAAAAAAAAATGAAAAGAAAAGTAAAAGTAAAAAATACTCAGTCAATTAAAAGTTCAAGGCCAAGAAGAAAACAAGGGAAATATAGTTTTTTGACCCGTCTCTCCTAAAGATAGCTTCTACCTTTGCCATTTTTCTAATTAAATCAAAGGTCAGAGTCCTTTGCATGGTCTGAGTTATAAAGAGTGGAATGCATAGAGATGAAAGGGACCGCTTGAAGGAGAAGAGGACGAGGAGGAGGAGGAATAGGAGGAGGAGGAGGAGAAGCCAATGGTGAGGATGGCTTTGCGCCGAGCAATGTTGATTTTCCTCCCTCTGTTCTCTGCAACAGCTCTTGCTCAGCTATTGTTAGAAGATCCAACCTTGCCAAACGACAACGTTAATGATCCGTTCATCGGTCTCAGTCCTTCGCAGTCGGAGGCTTCAGAAGAAATCCCCTTCGGCACGGCTGCTGTACAAGGAAAAGGCAGTGGAGTAGGAAACAGAGTAGGAGGGAAGAGGCAGATTGATGGGAATCTGAAGAAACCATCTCAACAAGAGAATGGTTTTAAAGGTAGGTGGGAATTGGTTAATGTGAATGCCGGTGTCTCGGCAATGCACTTGCAGTTGATGCCGAACAACGAGGCCATCATGTTCGACGCCACCGTCTTCGGCCCATCGGAGATTAAGTTCCCTGCCGGCAAAGCCTGCCGACCTGTGATTAGAAACAACGTGAAACAAGAGGATTGTTGGGCTCATGCTGTAGCCTTCGATATACAGACTTCGAAAGTCCGGACACTCAAGGTACTCATACTCATTTACTTCATCTCCTACCAATCAGTAACTTGGCTCAATGGGCATCTTAACAATGGAGTTATTTTTACGAGGCACGGATTTTAATAAATTTTTCATTTTGCCCTTCAACTATTCCAATGAATCGGTTCACTTATCGGTGTACCGACGGGATCACTTAGAAATCAATGTACCTATTTCTTGAGAGTCTAAATCTGTGCACCGACTCAATCATTTTACACATAAATTAGTTCACTTTTCAGTGAACTAGTTCACTCATCGGTGTACCGGACAGTGCACTGATGAGTAAACCGATTCACTGAAAAAGTGAGTCAATTTCTACAGATGGGGGCAAAATGAGAAATTTGAAAACTCGTGTCTACTAAAAGAGTATTCCCTTGTTAGGATGGCCACCCTTTTATTAATGAATGAAATTTGTCTCAAGTGTCTGGCCCAACTGAACTTAAATTTTATGTGAGTTTTTTTTTCTATGTGACTTAACTCTAAATTTACAAATATATAACCCAGTCTACTGATTCGGGTTGGGTCATGTGGGTCTGATTAAAATCTAGCTCAAGTTTCACCCCTAGTTTTGTCTATCAAGTGAAGATCATGTAAGGGAAGAAATTGTGTTGCTTCTTCATAGGAGAAGGGTCTTGGTAAAATATAGATAAGTATATAAAATTATGGATATAAGAGAGTCCTGTATTATTTAAAAGAGATGATTCTATAAAATAATTTTTAGGTTGGGCAATACATTTGGATCAAAGTGTTGGATAATAAAAAAATAAAAAAAATAGATAAAGTCAAAGTAGTAGAGATGAGTATAATATGGTAGACGAGTATATTAATTTTAAAAGATAGAATTAAATAATATAAACTCGTTTAAAATAGTTTAATCTCATAAGTAAAAAAATGAAAAATATAGAATTAAAATACTACAAATACAAGAACAAATAAATCACTAGAAATATAGAAAAAATGAAAATATATATGATAAACAGTAGAGTGTTTGATTTCAGTCTATAAAAGAATCAAATGAAGAAACAGAATATCTTCTAATCTCTTTAAATACTGATTTAAAGAGATGAAATATCAATATTTTACTATAAAATAGAAAACTAGGGGTGAAACTTGGGTCGGTTTTTAACCTGACCCGAGAAATCAGTGGATTTGGATTCTGTATCTGTATAAATCAGGTCTGATCGGGTTGGAAAAAACTTGCCTAATATTTGGATCGGGTTAGATTGAAAAATCAAAATTAACCCGACTTAAACCGTCGTAACCCGGTCTGACTCGAGTGTTCCAAGTTATAAAACAACACTCAAGTTGAATCGGGTAAAAAATTTGGATCGAGTCGAGTCAGGTTCAATAAATTCTAAAATGGATAAGATTGAATTAAAACCCAACCCGACCCAAGTTTCAGACAACATTTTATATTTCATGCGGCTCGGATTAAAACCCAGCTCAAGTTTCACCCCTAGTTTTATCTATCGAAGATCATATAAGGAAGATTCAAAAGGATATTATTCTTTAAAAAAATGTGTTGCTTGGGTTTTGGTAAAATATAAATTAGTAAATGAAATTATGGATATAAGAGAGTCATATATTATTTTAAAAAGATGATTCTATAAAATAATCGTTAGGTTAGGCAATACCCTTTGGATCAAAGTGTTGGATAATAAGAAAAAAAAAGAAGATAAATAGACGAAATGAGTATATTAATTTTAAAAGATAGAACTAAATAATATAAATTCGTTTAAAATAGTTTGATCTCATAAGAAAAAAAAATGAAAACTATAGAATTAAAATGCTACAAATACAAGAACAAATAAAATCACTCAAAATGTAGAAAAGAAAAAAGATAAAAAAAGATATGATAAATAGTAAAATGATTGATTTCAGAATCAATTGAAGAAACATAAATCTTCTCATCTGTTTATAAACTGATTTAAAGAGATGAAATATCAATATTTTACTTTACAATAGAAAACATTATACAAATTTTCTTTTTAAAACGTTAAACTTTGATGGGCTTTCATCCTTTGAAAAGATTTACATGGACCGTCTTCTTCACTGAAGAAAGTTGTGTCTACAGGTCATGACAGATACATGGTGCTCATCGGGAGGGCTGTCGGCGGACGGGACACTGGTGCAAACCGGTGGATGGGGCGATGGTACCAGAGCTGTCCGATACTTGTCGCCTTGCAACACTTGTGAGTGGGTCGAGCACCCAACTGCTCTCTCTGTTCCAAGATGGTAAAATTCATTCATTCTTTATTTTCCCTTACATGATTTTGTAAATCTATAGAACGCATTAGAAGTATTATTCTTAGTGTTTATCTCTAATTAATGATGTATTTGGTTTAGAAGGGTAATGATTTTAACACCAGCAACTTTGATATTTGCATACCATAACAAAAGGAAATCTCATTATTACCCTTTTTCTTCCCCTCATTTGAAAACAAGTTACACCTTAAATAACAAAGGGTAATAATGAGATTTCATTTTGTTATGGTGTGCAACTATCAAAGTTGCTGGTGTGAAAATCATTACCCGGTTTAGAATTAGATTAAGAGTTTTAATTTGATTGCGATAGTACTAGGGTCGACTAAAAAATATAAATACATATAATAACATCGTTTTTTAATACAATACACAGTTTATTTCTTTTTGACATGGTATCAGTCGGAATTCGATTCTATTGAGTGAGCCTTTAGTAAGCACCCCTTTCTTCTCTTCTTCTGCAGGAGGAGATACACCGGCAGGGCCGGCCCTGAGATTTCGGGGGCCCTAGCCGTAGTCCCGGTCAGGGGCCCTTGAGATTGTGAATAATTTCTAATTTTTGGAATTAGACTTTGAGGCCCAAGTCACATAATTTCTAACTTGGGGGCAATTTCTAATTTTTTGAAATTAGACCTGCAGCTTTAAGACAAAACCTTTAAAATTAAAAAAATAATTAAAATGAACAAAAATTGAAATGTTAAAGAATAATAGAGCCTGACATCATGAAAGTATGAGAATTGAAAGGTTGCAATTTCCTCTATTATTCTATCAAATCACTAATGATCTCTAAATTAAAAGTCACAGTTTGATCTATATTGAGAAAATATATTGGTAGAATTGAATTGAGATGCATTGTAATATACAATCAATTAAAAACCCTTATAATGGAAATGATTGTGAAAGGGTAAAATTGAAAAATACAATAATTTTTAAAAACAATAATAATATATGGCACAAGTATCCTCATTTTCAATTTTAATTGAAAGAGGAATAACTAAGCAAGTCATACAAGAGAGAACATTGAGATCAAAGATGGAATAGAAGTTTTCAACTCTGGCATTTTACAATTATTTCTTGCCATCTTAATGCTGAAATGATTGGTATATTTTGAAATAAACTTTGAATATTTTGCTTAATCCAAATACGAAACCACTAACATATTTATATTTTAAAAATTTCTTTTATCTTTTTATAAAATCTTTTCTCATTTTATTCCAATTCATCTTACAACTTTAATCTCAGATTTACCTCCTACAATTTTCAAAATTTCAGCTTTATTGTCTGTTCCACTTGAAAAAACAATAAGCCCAAAACTCAAAAACCTACCATTTTCCATTCCTTCCCACAAAAAGAGGACAAAGAAAGAAACCCAACAAGAGAAATCCAAATTCCAAAGTCCAATTTCATGGAAACCTGCTCCTCCTCAATTCTTTTCCTTCACTCATTCTCTTCCTCTTGCAATCCTTACATTTCAAGACCTTTTTTTAAGAGCAGTGTGGGCCTTTTTTTAAGTGAGGCCACCCCTGCTCGGCGCCCTAATTTTTTGGGGGCCCTAGGCCTTGGCCTACCTTGCCTATGGCCAGGGCTGGGCCTGTACACCGGCAAAGGGAGGGAGGGACATCTATCTAAGATTTTCCCGTCGCTTGCAACTCTATTGCCACTCAAATCTATTTTTTATTATAATTTTTCAAGACATCCATAGACCACCGTCTCTAGAACTGTTCGAGGCTAGTTGGGTGGCACAAGGGTGTTGGGACTGGGCCACTCACCTATCAGGCTAGTCTTTTAAGTTGGAAGTCCAGTCTTATCAGTGGTATCAGAGATAGGCCCCCAAGTTTAACGCATGTGGACTCATGGATCCCCTAACCGAATGAGATGATTGGCAATGTTTTATCCGTCGGAGAGCCTCGTTCGAGAGGGGATTATTGGGGTGCAAAAGAGAGTCTCACATGGGTTGTGAGGAGAAAAAGTAAGGACTTATATGGGACTGAGTTACTCCACTCATGAGACTAGTCGTTTGGGCTCGAAGTCAAGTCCCAACAAAGGATTTTATATGGAGACCTTAGATGGATTTTATATGGAGACTATAGATTATGATTAATTTATATTGAGGAGGGTGTCTCAAGTGTTATATGGAGTCATTGGTTTCTCGAATTAAACGATGTGAGATTTTTTGTCTTTTTTAAATCCTCCCTCACTTGCAGTTTGACCCTATGTCTGCACATGGAAACTTGCTCTAATACCATGTTAGAAAACCATGACTTAATAATATTTTTGAGGTAGAACTCTCTCTCAAAAACTAGGTTGAGAGGAGGGTGTATCAAGTATTATATAGAGTCATTAGTTTCTCAAGTCAATCCGATGTTCGATTTTTTGTTATTTTTGTTCTTGGCTATTCAATTGAGAATGTAGCATCATTTTATGTTGTTGAAACTACTACAGGTACTCCACACAGCAGATACTTCCGGACGGCAACTTCATACTCTTCGGCGGCCGTCGCCAATTCAATTTCGAGTTTATACCGAGACCCGGGATGTCGAACCAGGGCAACTTCATGTTTCCGTTCCTCAGAGAAACTACAGACCAAGTTGAGGACAATCTCTACCCTTTTGTCCACCTCTCCACTGATGGAAACCTCTTCATATTGGCCAACAACAGGTCTGTCCTCTTCAATCCCACAACCAAAGCCATTATCCGAGAATTCCCCGTTCTTCCCGGCGGCGCAAGAAACTACCCCGGCTCTGGCTTCTCTGCTCTCCTTCCCCTTCGCCTCCGAGGCGACAAGGTGAAGGTCATCAACGCTGAGGTCCTAGTATGCGGTGGCTCCCCACATGGTTCGCCCCAGCTTGCCGCAGTCGGCAAATTCATACCGGCACTGCGCACATGCGGCCGAATTACCATAACCCAGCCCAATCCCATTTGGCGGCTCGAGCTGATGCCGACGCCGAGGGTGATGAGTGACATGCTGTTGCTGCCAAATGCTGATGTGCTGATCATCAATGGTGCAAAGAATGGCTGTGCTGGGTGGGGCTTTGCTTCCGAGCCTGCCCTTGAGCCCATTCTCTACAAGCCCAAGGGCCCAAGAAACCAGAGGTTCACCTTACTAAGCCCAACCACAATTCCACGCATGTACCACTCCTCCAGCGCTGTTCTGCCGGACGGCCGAATCCTCGTCGCCGGCAGCAACACCAACAATGGTTACAATTTTACCGGCGTGCCGTTCCCCACCGAGCTTAGAGTGGAGAAATTCTCACCACCTTACTTGGACCCATTGTTGGGCCCTCGCAGGCCCAAGATTGTCGGTCCGACCCCGAAAACTATCAATTATCGGCAATTTTTCAACGTGACGGTAAACGGCTTAGATGTGTTACAGTTCACAGACGCTACGGTGACCATGTATTCACCACCATTTACCACTCATGGAATTTCCATGAATCAACGGCTGTTGATTCTTAGGGTTAATGAGGTGGTGAAGGTGGGCCTCAACAACTACGATATCACCGTCATCGCCCCGCCGACGACTGTGATTGCCCCCGCCGGGTATTATCTGCTGTTCGTCGTCCATCGTGGTATGCCTAGTGAAGGAGTGTGGATTCAAATCCATTAGAAAGAAGAGAGGATAGTTACATTGCTGAGCAACCATTTTTACTGATTTGTTTATCATTTTTTTGTTTTTTTGTTTTGATCTCTTCCTTTTTGTTTCAATGGAGATGAAGGAGAGGGTTGTGCTGGCATTCGATTCTTCAATTCTTATTGAGTTTTTATATGGGATCTTCGGATTCATTTTTACCTACTATTTTCATTTCTGTCCAAAACCTAAACTCAACTATTTATTACATACACTTTGACCCAGGGGTCGAAATCTCAGTATCCAACGATATTTCGGCCGATATATTTCTCTCTCCTATTTAAAAAAAAAAAATCACCAATATCGGCCGATATTGGCGATATATATTGCCAATATATATCGAATATCGGCCGATATGTATCATATCAGCATATATATATAGGTTTTGAAAATCGATATTTACACCCCTGCTTTGACCTGTGATATAAAAAACATGCTGCTGACTTTTTTTCCAACTTTACACTAAAAATAGATTGGGTTATCAGGCCAGCAACTTAGGTCAAGTCAGGACAACAACTTGGGTTGAGTTGAGCAATTTGGACCAACAATTCGGGTCGGATCGAGTCAAACTCAATAAATTTTTATATGGGTTACGTTTAGATTTATTAAAACTCGGCCCAATCTGCTCGAGTTTCAATCTTACATGGAGGATTTCGAAGCCTCTTTATCGAGAATTCTTATTATTATTTTTTTAAGTTGGATAGAAAGAAATGAGTAATAAGTGATTTAAAATTTCATTCCAGTCGAATATTTTAATTTTGTGATTTTAAATTTTGAAAATCTCTATATAATCCATTAATTGTGCTTAATCTGTCTTGCAAATTGACAATGCTTGGATAGGAATGTTTCATCAAAGTGTTCCCATCCTTGCAATTGCGTGTGCATTCAGTTCCAAACTTACACAATCAATCTTGAGTCTCATCACGGCAGTATTCTTCATGATGTTGGGCTCTAATTAGAGATGTGAACAGATTGGATTTGGGTTAGACATGGAATATAAACTAAAGTATTATTATTTAATAAACTAAGTATTATTACATAAAAAAACCATGTGTCTTAAACTTACAAAATTTTGACCATTTTAAAGTGCTAATATAATCAATATAGTCTCCGTACTTAAATATAGACATTTCAAATTGCTGATGGAACCCATCAAATGTAGAGGGTGCAATGTAAGAGATAGGGTTTAAACTCGGGTTACGTTTGGTGCACTCAAATCCGACCAGACTCAAAATATACAAATACATAACCCGAACTCACTTATTTCTCAACTCGAGTCAGGCATGTCGGATTGACCCAAGTTTCAACCCTAGTAAGAGATGTATCCCAATTCCTATAAAGGTTGGACAGGGAAACCAACTATGCAACACTTGCAAATTTGCAAATATCATTACTATTTATTTTTTAAATTTACTTGTGAGAAATCGCGGGAATCCCAGCGTAAAACTCCACGGGTGATACCCACTGCCCTTAGGGTGCACCAGGTGAGGCCATGGGAGCTTGAACCTGACACTTCCTGCTTCTTGACGCTAGAGATTACCAGTTGAACTATAACCATTTAGACAATACCATTACTATTTTGTTAAAGTAAATAATAATAGAGTGTGTTCTTTTACGTAGGACTTACCAACAGAAGTACATATGAGTTTGTTGAAAAGATTAATGTCTTTAATATAAGTAAGATCAACTTAAATCATGTTTCTAAAGATCATAAAAGTTTAGTAAATTGAAATAATTGGAAGTGTTCAATTAAAGATCACAAAAAAATATTCATTTGATCGGTCCTATTAAAATGATTTTTCCGAGTATTATAAGATAAAGACTTCTTTTATTCATGATAACAAGAAGAAAGAATCTTTCTTTCTCTCTCTCGCCCTTTAATTTGTTTTGATGGGTTGAATCCTATATACATATAAAGGTCATTCTGGCCACCTTCAAAAGCATGCAGACTTGAGGTTGTAGCTTCTACAACAGAGAGAAGGTCTTCTTCGTTGAAGCTGGTGTCCCCATATTTTGTTCATTTCTCTAATTGCACTTAATCAAAATATAATTTCAGCCTACGGTGAGGATCTTCAACTTGCACTTGATAAAGATTCAGGTATTAAGTTATTTTTATTATTTTTGAATATTTTTTTTTTAATACGATTGAGATATTTTCCTCCATATTTTATGATGCATCTAGTATCCATACACATTTTTCAGACAAAAATAATAATTTTCTAAGAAAAAAGAAGTGTGACATGGAGAACCATCGATGCGACGACGAAAAATGTATTAAAATATTGATCTTTGTCTTCTTTCTTTTCTTAGGAAAATGAATTCTAACATATTACAAAGTTTAATGGCCATTGATCATTTGATTTTGAGTTCATGGCGATTGCATGGTGCATTGAGTTTTAAGCATTTCTCCAATTCATAGAAGTTTTAATCATATTTAAGAAGTGGAAAGTAGAGAGCGGATTTGGATTTGATAGAGTTGAAAGTTTTTAAGGGCAATCCAGCTTTATCAAGTTTTCTTTTGACGGTGGAAATGTGTCAAACTTGATGTGATTGAATGGACGGGCTTAATAACATGGAATAAGATCAAATTGGGTATAAGTGTAATTCACGAGGTAGGATAAGATGTAAACGAGGTATTGGACACCCAAGTGAGTTAGTAGATCTCGCAATATCACTGACTTGAATGCATTATCGCCACTCGTGAATGATTTATAATTTGCTTAAATTGAGACTGTGAAATAAGAGAATATATACACTGCAATACATAAAAGATTATTTAATTTTGAAGAAACGACTCTGCTTGTGATCCAAGTTCATTTTTATCTAATCTGGTATGTTGAACCCTAAATCCATTTTAAGAAACGAAAGTCCTGAATTCGATTTTCACTCTATTTCAAAAGACCATTTTCTGTAGAGTTACCCAGCGTGTGTAGGTAGGAAGACTTCCACATACTCCGACTACAAGAGCCCTGGACACCTTGATCATTAAAAAAAAGAGAGTCAAGGACAAAGCATGGGCCTAAGCTCATATAGAAGTTTCAATAACAAAATCTCATTTAAAGAAGCTGCAGGCCCAAACTACAGACAAATTTCACGAAAGAAAACTGCTGATGTGAATTGGCTGAGGTAAGCCAAATTTGGATAGGACCAGAAAATTGTTTAATGCAAGGCCAGGCCCAGGACCACGCCCAGGACCAGGCCCATGCCCAGATGGGTTACAATCATAAGATCTAAACGCAAACTAACAGGAGGATCCGCGTTATGACTTGTATTAAATCCTTAGAACAAACCATATCAAGACATTTCAGAGTCAGATCCAACATCAAATCCTCTAAACAATTGGGACTAAACTTAGGCCCACACTAGAATTTTACAGGCCCGATACAAATGGATTGATGGCCCAACATGACCAGTTTAATGACAGACCAAGAAAGAGCTTGTGCTTGTATGTTAAACTCACTGGATTTTTACCTTGCATCCTCTTCTCAGGCTCCGGCATCCAATCAAAGAAGCAGTTCCTCTTCGGAAGTATGGAAATGCTTATCAAATTGGTTCCCTGCAACTCAGCTGACACTGTTACAGCATAATATGTAAGTTCCATCCAAGCAAGAACCAATTTGGGTTTGAGCAACTACTATTGAAAATCTAATCGATTGAGTTAGAACATGGCCGACCTAACTCGGTTAGACCAGGAACGAATTCACCAGATACAGAAAGAACTAAGTTCTTTCTCCTCGCTCTTGCAGCTTCGATCCAAAGGCAACAAGCAAGACGAAGTTGACTTTTCTTGGGAATATATGTCAACGGCCTTATGTTCTTAACACAAATGTTTACATCCAAGGCACTGGAAGAAGAGAGCAGAAAATCAACCCCTGGTTTGATCCTACTTCTGATTTCCACAACTATACCATACATTGGAACCCCAATCAGACAGTGTAAGTTTCATAATCTATCCATGTTTCTTCCACATCATTGTCACTTAGCTGTGTAATTTGGACATGAAATGATAAATGTAGAGGACATGTATATAAATTGCATGGCCAGATGATTCAAGGAACTCAATACACCATTTCCAAAAAGAAAATTATTGTATAGAAAATATATTCTAACAGAATATTACATTTTTTTTTTGGAATAAAGGGTAAGAATATTACTCACTCAAAGGAGAAGAAGAGAAAGAAAGGGGGCCCAAAAATACAACATAATAACAAGCCAGGGCATGGCAAAGTACAGAAGAAAAGAAGCTTCAAAGTGATAAAGCCAGCAAGAAAGTAAAGGAGCAAAACACAATGTGACCAGAGGCAACCTAAGTTACTGGTCAAGACAACACCACTCGAGGGGATTTCACTTAGAGTAGATAACTCTCTGGAACAGTTGAAAATACTTGTTGGCATAGGAATAATACAAGCCATATATCACAAGAGAGACAATTCATAGCAGCAGCAGCAGCGGCAGCGGCATACAAAGTGCAAGTTTTCCAATCAGAGCGGATATTCTTCAACATACGAAAAACCACCAAATTGATATAATAGATCTTTTCCAAAGATAGCTCTTGACTAATCAGAAACTCTAAACCTTTTTCCAGCCCAACAAGAGATGAGCATTAGTCGTTTTGGCTACTTAAAGCTGTACTAGAAGTACAAACGATAACACCATCGGTACCAATGAACAAACATCTTTGGTAAAGAATGTTATCCAAATAGAAAGAATTGAGCAGCATGAAATTTTGTATAGAAGTGATGGTGTTTGTTGAAGGATCTGGAGGCTTAACAGGCGGCAGCATCGCTGGAGGGAGGTCCCATAAGGCAGAGAAGGAACTTGTAGCATGCCGAAGGTTTGAGTTCGATAAGAGAAATAACAACCTCGAGCGAATGTCGCCACAGATGGAGGAACAAATGATATCAGAGCCTTTGGAAAGATATTTGAAAACCCAGCTGTTACGCTCGATCCAACAGTGCCATATCAGCGCAGGGATATATAACTTTGCAGAATGAGGGGCAAGGACATTTGATGAAGAATCAATCAGCTCCTTGGCTTGTTGAGATATGGAGGCTCCAGAGGTAGAAGGAATGAATGTGATTTTTTGCATAAGCTTTTCCCAAACAGATCCCATGAAGTTGCAAGATAGGTGTAGTCTGTCTTCAAGAGCAAGAAGACAAAGAGGGCAACGTGTGCCGCAGTTGATCCCCAACCCCTGAAGGAATTACTTTGTTTTCACGCCCCCATTGAAGTAGAACCAAGAGAATATGGAGTGTCTATTGATGTTGCCTTTGAACCAGGAAAACTCAACCAATCAGGAGCAGTAAACGAGTCCCACATTAGAAGTGTAGAGGGAGACCTAGGGATTTAAAAAAAAACTTTGGTCACTCCACCTAACAAACTAGTTTTTTGGCCTGGATACCTAGGTCCTAACAAGCGGTATAAGAGCCACGTCTCAGGCTACCTCTTGTAGACCCGGAGATTCCCTAGGCAGACGGGATGGCTGGCCTCGTTTGAGTGGGGGATTGTTGGGACTGGCTGTGAATGAGTCTCACATTGGAGTGTAGATAGATTTAGGGATTTATAAAGGACTAGAGCCACTCCACCCTAACAGGCTAGTCTTTTGGACTAGAAACCCATGTCCTAACATATCTAACATGTCACAAATTCTGCATAGTTCATCCATGTCCATGGTGTCAGTAATCATGTACTGCAAATATTACACAATGCAAAATGTTCATGATGAACGATCGACCAAATTAGGTTGTAATCTTCCTTGCAGCTCACCATGTTTCTGATATCCCAGGTGGTTTATTGATGGGATTCCCATTTGAGTTTTCCGCAACTATGAAGTATAGGAATTCCTTACCTCAACAAGCAACCAATGCACATTCTTTCTAGCATATGGAATGGAGAAGACTGGGCAACAGAAGGTGGGAGAATTAAGATCGATTGGACATATGCGCCCTTCATTTCTAGATTCCGCCAGTTCAGGCCAAGGGCTTGCAAGTGGAATGCGCCGATCAGCTTTGCCGAATGTACCTCTACTTCTGCAGGTAAGTACTGGTGGAATTATCCTATATTCAGCACGCTGAATGAAACTCAGATGCAACGGGTCAGAGAAGAGTATATGACCTATGATTACTGTAAAGATACTAAAAGATTCAGCAGGAATATGCCTATAGAGTGTGCTCACCAGCCTATTCAGTCGAGTTGAACATGTGCAGCTTGAAGTTTAGCAAGAAACTATACAAATAATGTAATTGAGGGGATGAATAAGCCTACATGGCTCCATTTTTTAATCAATTAAACTGGTTGCAAAAATAAATTTTCCATGTTTAATGAAACCAATAAGAAAATGTGATTGGAAAGAAAAATGTTCTTTCCTAGAAAATGAGATTGGATTTTGATGTGTTCTGAACACCCCATGGATTAGATACCCAAGTTTCTCTATTCATATTCTGATTTTTTTTATCATTAACTTACTTATTCATTGGAATGAAATATAGCCCCTTTACAATACACAAGTATATCAAAGGCATGCTGCAGAGGAAGAATTTTTTCTTTACTTTATCGAAACAGACTATAGCATGTGGAGTAGCAAGAACATGATTCTCTCGAGTCGTATCACATCGATTCATGTTGTTGATTTGTTTGGCTTTACTTCAAATGCAAAATAATTGCTTAATCATGATTATTTTTGCATTTGATGTTTAGGGTTCATTAACACATACACCATTATGGTAAAGATAAACCTAGGAACTAAGGTTATGAGATCAGGCTGCTCTCCCTCTCCCCTACCTACTCTCCTCCCTTTCCCCACCCCAATTCGGGAAAAAAAAAATACCAAGATAACTAATTTCAGAGTGCAAAGTATGACAATAGACGGAGTATATGATACCATAAATCAGAGAAAGAATTGCCGATTCATACAATGTTAGCTAGCATTGCAGATATGAGGAACAATCTCAAAAAAAGGAATTAACTCGACTACAATTAGGTTAGTTGAGTAAATACATACACTCAAAGACCGGAAATTAACTCAACCACAATCAGCTTTAACAGTAGTTTGAATGACATACTCGTTTCACTTGCAATTGGGGGTACATCCAAATTCTGTCTACCAACATAAAACTGATAATAAATCTTGAATTTGGATAAGAACAAGCATCTTCAAAAAAATCAATTACTGCTGGAAATTACCCTTATCATAGTTTCCTACCAGAGAATTCATTTCCCCTCTCAAACAGGTACATTTGGTGTTTCCTGTTTCCTCGAATTCGTTTCTCACTTAGGTATAAATACGAATCAAAATTTTGCAAAATATAGTCTGCCACATATACAATTCTAGGTTTGCCTCCTGCATCCATTTCCAATCCTGGAAACTGAGAGGATTATGCCTCCAATTGTGCCCTAAAATCATAACACAGATAGCAGACTCTAAATATGAATTGAACCATTTACTAGGAAGTTGCAATTGAGGCTACGCATTCAAACTGAAACACTGGACATGAACTCAAAAAATCATAAGATTCAAACAATGAATTCAAATTCACAAATTGGGCCTTGTAAATTTCTCATACTAAGTCATATTTCCGTCACAAAATACAAATCCAGAGACCTAAAACGATACTAACAATGCCAAATCATAAAACAGATAAATGGGCTCTGAATTCAAATTAAAAAATCGAATTTTCTGATTTGATAATTCGAACCACCAAAACATTAACTTCACAGGCAAAGTGTCGATATTGACAAGAAACCCAACGCCACATCAATGCACAGATACAGATTCTGAATTTTAATTGGAAAGTGGGTTCTGCTAATTCGATCTATATTTCACCAAAACAATAATTTTACTCTCAATTGCAGCTATGCACCAAAATTGGAAAACCATCTTAACTCAGAAAATCATAGCAAACAAGCTGTGGATTCAAATTCTCAAAGTGAGTCTGCTGAATTTCATACAGAAGAACGATATTTGCATCACGAAACACAAATCCAGACACCCACGACAATAAGAAAAGTACCAAACAGAGCAAACCCAATACGAGTCTCTTCGCCTAGGAGCATGGCGGAGACGGCTGTGGCGGCGAATGTGGTGGCATTGGTGACGGGGACGGCAAGAGAGATGGGGGCGTCGCTCAAGATGGAGAAGAAAGCCGCAGATGCAGAGAGATTTATGAGAAAAGGGAGTGAGTATTGCCAGGTAAGGAGGAGATTAAGCCATTGTTTGACATAGCGAAGAAAGCGTTGGTGGAGTTGACGGTTAGAAGGTTGGTGGTGCTTCGATGCAGAGGCCTTGAGCTTCTGGTCCCATATTAGCGCACCCCGGCGCATTATAGCGTTCGTGGCGCCCCCATACGACGCCGATGGCTATCATCTTCTCCACATCACTCATCTTTCTGTGATTTCCTCTCTCTCTCTGAGATGTAAGCAGATCGGGTCCGTGGGTTCATCCGACCGATGTAAGCAGATCGGGTCCGTGGGTTCTTCCGACCCAAACCAGGGAATTGACCCGTCTCCTCATTGAGAAATTATTAAATAAGGTTGATCACACGAAAAGGTGGGATAAGATCGAATCAGTTGATGTCGATTTTTATTTTAAAAATATTTAAATTTCATTATCTCTCTTTGTTGATACTTGACACAACATAATATTTATCATTAATAAAAAAAATTACTATTGAATTGAAATAGACATTGATTGATACATGATAAATTAAGAGATCCTATAATATATCTTAATCTAATAGGAATTGGGTCTCGTAATTTATAATAATAAGATATTGAAATCTAATATTTTTTTAATAAAAATAAACTTGACATAGAGAATTTAATCAACATACCCTAATTAATAATAAGATTAAGCTCATCTTTATGTTCTTTTTTTTGCCCTTTGAGTGAATAAATTTCTTACTCTTTCATTAAAAAAAAAAAAAAAAAAAATTAAGCTCATCTAATTTTAATTTTCACGAGGGTTTCTTGCATTTACCATTCCTTCCATCAATAATCTTCTTTCAAAGTTTTTTAAGAGCTATCAGTAGAATCTAATTTTACTGCTACACCAATTAGAAAGCGATACCTCATCAATTTTGTATTGTAAAATTTGTAAATCACATTTATTTATGTATTTATTATTTAATTTTAATATTTATCATTTTCCTTGAGCAGTCAATTTTACCTTTGAGTATTCAATTCCAATATTCAACTTTTAATTTTAATATTTAACAGTCAACTTTAGAATTTACCATTTTTAGTTCAGAAAAACTATTCTATGTTATCATCCTAATGGTAATGAAAACCTCAAATGATGTCATTTATGTGAGTCCACCGGTTAATTATATAATTATTCATTAATTTATAAATGTAAAGATCCATCTATGTATCTTTTAAGATGTTTAGAAATTGTTGAATCTGCAGGATCAAATGAGACATGAATAAACTTTATGAATTTTTTAATATAAGTAAGTTTATTTGATCCATCTAACAATGGGTCAAATAGTTTAATAAAATCAAAAAAAAAATATATATATATATATATTTGTGTATTTCTATTTGGCCTATATTTAGTCAATATTTGAGAAAGGTCAAAATTCAAATTTTCAGATTTAGAATCTACAAAAGCCCTAGGAGTAGGGCCTCATGTTGGGCCTACCTGATCATGAATCTAAATCATTTTGATCAGTGGCCCACTTGACCATGCATCTAAAATGTGAGAATATTGTTTTCTCTTTTAGATTTTAAGTCCAACTTTATTGGATATTCTTGTGGTAGCCCCACCTTGATATCATGTAAAACCCATGAATAGAACTTATCCTTGAAAATTGACTAAAAAGGAGAGAGTATCCATGTGTTTATAAATTCTAAGATCCAAAAGTTCACTCACGATGACAGTTAAAACTAAATCACAAATAAAAAGAAGGCTCGCTATTTAGACACCACATGTTTCTGCCACCCAACACCTATTTTCAGCTTTTGACTGGAAATTACGACCTTCCGTTCGAAATCGACCGATCGATTCTACAACTCCATTTCGCTTCGATCGATTGATTCTGTTTGCGAAGACAAGCAAAAGAAATCAATCGATCAATTGATTCTATAGACCAGCGGAAGAAATCAATCAATTGATGCTGCGATTGATTCTGTTAATTTATGCTACAGTAACTACATTATTTAAATAATAAAATTTCCTTTAAAACTTTAAAGTTATTTTTTAAGCACCGTGTATTTTCAAAATTTCTCAAATTGAATATCCGGACTAATTACGATAACCTGATAAAAATATTTTAAGACTTTAAGGTCTTTTGACACTCTCAAATGCTTAAAAAAAAAGTGTTTTTCAAATAAGGGTATCCCTTGACTGTACTGAAAACACATTTTTTAAGCACGGTGTATTTTCAAAATTTCTAAAATTGAATATCTGGACTAATTACGATAACCTGATAAAAATACTTTAAGACTTTAAAGTCTTTTGACACTCCCAAATGTGTTTTCGGTACCGCCGAGGGATACCCTTATTTGTAAAACATCTGTTTTAAGCATTTGGAAGTGCCAAAAGACCTTAAAGTCTTAAATTATTTTTATCAGGTTATCGTAATTAGTCCGGATATTCAATTTGAGAAATTTTAAAAATACACAGTGCTTAAAAAATAACGTTAAAGTTTTATCTTTCTTTTAAAACTTTAACATTATTTTTTAAGCACTGTGTATTTTCAAAATTTCTCAAATTGAATATCTGGACTTATTACGATAACCTCGTAAAAATACTTTAAGACTTTAAGGTCTTTTGACACTCCCAAATGTGTTTTCGGTACAGTCAAGGGATACACTTATTTGTAAAACACTCTCTTTTAAGCATTTCGGAGTATCAAAAGACCTTGAAATCTTAAAGTATTTTTATCAGGTTATCGTAATTAGTCCGGATATTAATTTGAGAAATTTTGAAAATACACGGTGCTTAAAAAATAACTTTAAAGTTTTAAAAGAAAATTTTATTATTTAAATAATGTATTTACTGTAGCATAAATTAACAGAATCAATCACAGCATCAATCGGTCGATCGATTGATTTCTTTCGCTTGTTTCGTAAACAGAATCAATCATAAAAAGAATCAATCGATCGAAGCGAAATGGCGTTGTAGAATCGATCGGTCGATTTCAAGCGGAAGGGCAGAATCGTAATTTCCAGTTAAAAACTGAAAATCGGGCAAAAACAATTCACATTGATGGTGATGGTAAGATAACGGTGGGATGATGGTGGTGATGATGATAGTGGTGGTCCATCCATAAGAAAATGATGGCAAGATAGGGGATTCCATACAGATCATGAGTTAAAAAATCAGTCGGGGATGGGCACACAAGTAGACAATGAACAGTAAGTGAAAAGGATTCTATTAACATGACAATAGCAAGTGGAAAATAGGCAAACATGTGAAGTACAGAAGTATTGCAAAGAGGAGGAGGAAATAGGTAGATAGGGTTGGGAGCAAAGAGTGTTGGACCGACATTGAAGATAGAGGTTGCGTTTAGAAATTGACGGGGCCGCTCATCATAACACAAGATTTTTTTTAAAAAAAATTTATAAGTGCACCGCTCTTAATTATAAGTGCACCACTCGGTTCAACACATAGGTGTACCGCTGTGCTTTACTTAAGATTTGCATATGGAAGAGTGGGGGTAAAGTGAGAATTTCACTTATCTCTGAATAGAAAATACCCGTGTTAGAATGAATGGTCAATTGATGATTGCAAAGATGGGGCGCAAACAAGTTCAAGTGCTCTTGATTATCAGACTTTTACTTTGATATTGTGTTAATAGAAGAGAGTGGAGCAGAAACAAATAATGAAAGAGAGATATACATCTACCTAAAGTAGAGATTGTTAGACGGTGGCTTTAATTCCACAGTCTCCACATGAGTAGTGTTTGTTTTGGAAGAGGAAATCTACTCAGATCATACACAGTATCTTGAGAGAAAATCTCTCTCAATAATGGAAAACTTCAAGAGAGAAAAAGGAGGAAAAAGATAGACTACACACGGCAACTAAGGAGGCCTAGATTTTCTGGAGAAAATCCAGCCTATTAATGGGCAGCCAACGTGTGAGTTGCCATCTTAAGTAGGACACGGCATCTCTTGGACAACCTACATATACATGCAGCGGTCGTAGGTGTTGGAGTGTGTGGGGGAACACACCAACTACGGCAAAGATGTAGCCGGAGTGGGTTGCCTTCAAGAAGGAGCCGCAGATCTAATGATGTCTGGAGGACAGCTTGATGGCCGGAGAGGGGCGTAAGCAACAGTGCAATACCGCTACAAATCTGAGTTCTCAGATCTGTGAGTGGCAGCCAGCAGGAGTGCGGCTGGAGAGACAAAGCCCCTTCGCCAGAGCAGAAGTGTAGATCTGTGTGTGTGTGGGATACACCATCATCGGAGACGCTCGCGTTTGAGAAGCATGTCGGGATTGCTCGTAGGACGCAGGAAGCGCAGAGGGAGGAACACAGAAGTTGGGTTCACTATTCTGGGTATGAGAGAGACTCACATCAATTGAGAGGTGACGTCGATGTGTCTTATAGTTGGGTGTACAAGGGGCTCGGGACTTCTGATTTGGGCTCATAACTCTCATTTATACATATATATTCGTAGGCCGGGTGGGCCGAACCACATTAAAATATTGTATTATGCTGTGTGTTTATTTCCGTTCGATTTTTCTTCTTTTCGCGCATAACGCTAACAAGTGGTATCAGAGCTTTGGTTAGAGACCAGGGACTCGTGGGTGAACGGAATACAGCACCAAGGATTGCAGATCGGTGTTCTGCAAATTCTGACGGAATAGGTGGAGGCATCAGCGTCGGCGCAAAGAAGCTAAGAAACACAAGGGATACAGATGGGTATTCCAAAGGGTGTGAAGAAGGGCTGTCAGCGAGAGCTATATACATACAGCAATACACGTTGTTGCTTGAGAAGGAGTTCTGTGACAGCAGCGAATGGAGAGAAGCTTGCAGATCTATGTAAGAAAGGGTTGCCACCATCGTCAGGCGTGCTGTGAGAGAGTCACAGTAGAAAAGGAAGGAACACACGAGTCTGAAAGTGTTGTGTTGCAGGCATGGCTGAATCCAGAGGTGCTGCTAGCGTGACAACAGGTGGTTGTTTTGCAGGGACCTACTGCAAGAAACGGCAGCACCAAGAGAGCAATCTACTGCAGCTTCAAAGGTTGATTCAGTGAAAAAGAAGCCAGAGGGGTGGACTGTTTAGTACTCTATCTGACGTTGATAGAGAGGAGAGACAGGTCACCTCTTCATCATACATTGAGGGGATGGCTGTATGAGAAAACTGAACAACAAAAGAGTAGTAGCTGTAGGTGGAGCGGGCACCAAAGGTGGGACTGCACGGTGTTTAACAACAGGTTGAAGTGTCGGTCATTGCAGACTGGATACACATCATCTCAGTGTGGGTGTTGCTTGCATGAGTGCAACCTTTACAAGGTTATTTTGCTGGCTGGAAGGAAACAACATAGCTGCATGTGTTGTGAAAACTTTTGCAATTAAGGCAAAGTGGTGTTTCTCATGTACACCACAGAGGGACGGCTAGCTATTGATAGAAGCAGCATCATGCATGATTTATTTGCATGAGATGAAGACAAGAAAAACACATGTCAGGATGTGTGGTTGGTTGAATGCATTGTAGTATGCATTTTAGTCATGTGTTTGACATGCACGAGGTGAAGTTGCATGATGCTGGATGGCTTTCTACATGGTAGCGAGCATAGCAGACGCCTGGGTCTCTTTGAAGGGGCAGCAACCTGTACTGAGATGGAGCTGCGACGTAGGTGGAGCTGTCAGATGCAGATGCAATATGATGGAATTCTCGCCAAGGTGGAGATTGTTAGACGGTGGCTTTAATTCCACAGTCTCCACATGAGTAGTGTTTGTTTTGGAAGAGGAAATCTACTCAGATCATACACAGTATCTTGAGAGAAAATCTCTCTCAATAATGGAAACACTTCAAGAGAAGAAGAAGGAGGAAAAAGATAGACTACACACGGCAACTAAGGAGCCCTAGATTTTCTGGAGAAAATCCAGCCTATTAATGGGCAGCCAACGTGTGAGTTGCTATCTTAAGTAGGACACGGCATCTCTTGGACAACCTACATATACATGCAGCGGTCGTAGGTGTTGGGGTGTGTGGGGGAACACACCAACTACGGCAAAGATGTAGCCGGAGTGGGTTGCCTTCAAGAAGGAGCCGCAGATCTAATGATGTCTGGAGGACAGCTTGATGGCCGGAGAGGGGCGTAAGCAACAGTGCAATACCGCTGCAAATCTGAGTTCTCAGATCTGTGAGTGGCAGCCAGCAGGAGTGCGGCTGGAGAGACGAAGCCCCTTCGCCAGAGCAGAAGTGTAGATCTGTGTGTGTGTGGGATACACCATCATCGGAGACGCTCGCGTTTGAGAAGCATGTCGGGATTGCTCGTAGGACGCAGGAAGCGCAGAGGGAGGAACACAGAAGTTGGGTTCACTATTCTGGGTATGAGAGAGACTCACATCAACTGAGAGGTGACGTCGATGTGTCTTATAGTTGGGTGTACAAGGGGCTCGGGACTTCGGATTTGGGCTCATAACTCAAGGGAGTCATCATTATTGTACATATATTTCTTTCTCATTTATAGTGAATATTCTGTCGCTCCGTGGACGTAGGTCGGGTGGGCCGAACCACGTTAAAATATTGTATTATGCTGTGTGTTTATTTCCGTTCGATTTTTCTTGTTTCCGCGCGTAACGCTAATAGAGATTACTATAATCCAATGATAATAAAGTGTTAGCTTATCAAATTAATCAATGTCATAAAAATAATCATTGAACATATGTTATTTTGTGTTTGTAATGAGTTTTGTACTGAATGTGGTAACATAATTCTCAAAAGAATAATCTAAAAGGGTTGAAGTGATGATCAGAAATCCATCTTAGAAAGTGAGAGTCCTAAGTTGATTCTTACTCAACTTTAAAGGGTCATTTCTCGTAAAATTAAAAGTGAGAGTCCTAAGTTGATTCTTACTCAACTTTAAAGGGTCATTTCTCATAAAATTAACTGATGTGTGGATAAAGAGACTTTTAGATATTCCGAGGATTAGTCATATGCTCCAAAAAACCTCAACACCTTGATCATAAAAAAATAATTCAGAAAAAAATCTTCTAAAATCTCAAAGTAAACTTGTACACTTCTTATTATACACTCAAAACCTGAAAGACTAGCAATGAGATGTGCGTCGTAAACAGGCTTATGACATATTTTTCTAATACAAATGTATTAAATCCTATTTTTTATGAAATATGTATAATTCGAAAAACCAACTTTAGACAGAGGGGACAAAGGCTTCAAATATAATGATGATGATAAATAATAAACGTGAATTTGTAGCAAATAGTGGATGACTTCATTTTAATTGTCAACTAATGAATGGTATTAGCGTTAATTATTTAGATTTAGCACCGTTGGATGTTTCCTTGTGGATATTAGTATGTAATTTATTTGTTTTCTTTTATCATTATTTTATCCTTTTTTGTATTTTAATACTTTTTTGTAATTCGTATTCTCTACTCTACAAATACCAATACATCAAGCCTCTCTCCTCAATTGAAGAAGACACATTAAACTCTGTTTCTCACTTTTACAAATGGCTTGGATCTTATTACACCATTTAAGCAAGGTTAATCAGTAATTAACAACAAAAATGAACAAAAATGAAATTGCTTGAACATAAATCAATGTAGCGATCCTCCCACGGGCATTTTATGTAACCCGACACGGGTTTTACTGTATTACTCATTTTGCCCTTCGAATCACTTACGTCAAAGGGTTCGGTGAGCTGATTCGAAAGGTAAAATGGGCAATTCAGTAAAACCTGTGTTGAGTTATACAAAATATCCGTGGAAAGATGGCTGAACTAAATCAAATAAATATAGTAAATTTCATGAGATTATACAAACTACAAAGACCGGTGTCACAGGTGTGCCTAGAAAGGAAGAATGGAGATGCCTGCTCCTGCTCATCTATCAGTCTTTGGCTGGAATGGACACGGCTGAGCAATGAAAGAAACATGATTATCACCGGCGACGATCACAAACTTGCATTCTGGATTTGTCCTTCGTGTAGAAATCCTGTTCTGTTGATTGGGACTCGGTGTCTGCAATTCAATCCGATGGTTCGGAGTCTGAGCTCCGGTCGATTGCTGCCTCTTCAGACACCTAATTATAATAAAAAGAAGAGCCCTTACTCCTAGAATTACGCCGATAACCATCAAGACCATCAAAATATAGTCCTTAGCAGAGTTCACGTGTTTGCACCCGGTTAAGACTGCAAAACAGGCCATGGCCAGAACACAGAACGAAGAGATCTACATGGAACAACGCGACATAAGCAATTGAAGAGGAGAGGTTCTTGGGTTCTTTACTTGGTTCACTCACACACAATTTTCAATTCTCATTCCTTGCTTAAGAGAGGGAAAGGAATGACTCTACTGCTAAGTTTGGTATACTTTTGGAAGGGGAACTTGTTCCAAAAGGAGAGGGGAGGGTATCACAGTTAATACAATTTGGAGGATCAAATCTAAATTTTATGTAGAAGTAATATACTAATATTCAAGAATATGATGGTATATTTTCCCAATAAAAGCAATCAGCATTCAGAATAATTCCTTATCTGAGGTTTGAGAAAGGCAGATGGCCAAAGAGAAACTGACATTGTTCTGTGGCCTGTCTTGGAATCTGATGAACTCACCTTTGGTGGCTCGAAAATGACTTCAATTGGATGGATATGATTGTTGTTTTGATATTTTGTATCATATGGAGATCTCTACACTATATTGGAAATCAGCCTTAAAATTGGGAGTTCTCAATTCAAAAGGGGTTGGTTTGATGATCAAGAAGCTCATCTCAGAAAGGAAGGTCTTGAGTTCGATTCATGCTCAACATCCCTTTGGATCACTTCTCATAGTTGATTATCTGGTGTGTGTGACATTGGAAGGCTTGCACATACCCTAAGGACTAGTCGGGCTAAAATGTCTCATGTTAAAATACATGTAAGACCGCTGGACACTTTGGTCATCAAAAACAAAAAAATTGGGAATTTTCGAAATGTAAGGGCTTCTTTGTAATTTTGTACATATATATATATATATATATATATATATATATATAGTATCTCTATAACTCAAAGGGATTTGAGTGATGGCCACGAACCCGGGAGTCCCAAGTTCAATTTCAAACTCCTCTCCAAATGGTCACTCTCCGTAGAGTTACTCAGTTTGTAATTTGTATAGATAGATAAGTTTGCATATGCCACGATGATTATTCGAATGCTCTAAGAAATCTGTACAACTTTGTCTTGGTAATGAAAAATATATATACAGTTACAGTTAAAATAATAGAGACTCAAGTTTCAATCTTTGTTTGACCATTGCAGCAATACAATTGTGGGCTATCAAATCGACAGCTTAACTTTAAAGAGCAAGTTCACATACGCAGGATTGAATGGCTGAGATTATCTAATCACCGAATGATAGGGGAAAATGGACCCAGTGTCAAAGAATTGGAGCTGGGCTTGGACCACTTTTTAATTGCTGTAATTCCATTTTGGGGTCTTAGAAATCTGCATTGACAATTGTTTCAAGAGAGGACAGCTGAGCCCATTGCCAGGCCCATTTATTGCTCTAGGACTCTATCTTCTGGGCCTATATGTGGTTAAGCATATTAGGCCCATGAAATAATCCAAATGATCCAAGGCTTAGCTAGACATGATTTCATATAGAGCTGAAGTCCAACTTGGATGGTTTGAGACACAGTCCAAGAAGGTGAAACTCAAGCTGGATTTGGACATGGATCAAGTTTAGTTTTCGGCTTTGACTGGACCATCTAAATGAGTTATTCTGATTTTACTTGTCCATTACTAATACAAAGGCCTATATCTAGCCCATAAAGAAATCTTTGCCTAAATCTAACCCAATAAGCCTTAGCTTGTCCAGCCCATTAAGAAATCTTTGCCTAAATCGAACCCAATATGTTGATGGGCTTGGCTAGGAAGAGAAGGTCCTGTTCTATGATAAACATGAAGCCCTAATCCCGTATTGGAGAAATCTAGATTTCACAATTCTTTCTATTGAGATCTACATCGAGCCTATATACAATGCAAATTGCAAAAGTCAATAAGAAGGTCTTGTTGAGGCCCAGGCCCAGCCCACGATGGCGCAACACTGTGGAGTGAATTTATCTACATCTAGTCATTCTAATTATGTGATCATGAGCCTTCTTATCTTATCTATTTAAGCAATTGGTTCTCTCTCAAAAGTGTGGATCCTACACTATAATAGATGGGAGCATGGGTGGAACTCTCGTACCATTAACTTTTTCCCTCTTATTTTTTTAAAAAAATCACCTTTATCGGCCGACATCGACCCTAAATATCACAGATATACATCGGATATCGACCGATACGATACGTATCAACCGAGATTATTACTCCTGGATGGGAGTTTCCATAAGGGAGTCATGATTTATCCTTAATCATGTGATAAATACAAAATATTGTGATAATTTGAAGAGTAACAATGATTTAATAATATCAACCTAGGTATTATTGATTTTAAATCTTACTATTGGCAGCAAAATATTATCAATTATATAATTGACTAATGAACTTAAACTTTGTAGTTATCCAACCATTCTATCTTTCCACTAATGGCATATGCTTATTTATTTATTTTTATTATTGGATATGTCTATACTTAAAATGGTAAATTTTTTGACACATTTTATTAGATAAGGGTTGGTTTCTTTCTGTCTATGACCTACCTAAGGCTTCACATCGCCCCCCTCTCTCCTATTTGTTTTTAAAACCACCTTTATCAGCCGATATCTAATATTAAGAGCATAATTGCGAAGTATTTCAAAGTAAAAAAAATTGAAATCAAGAGCGATTGTTAACCATTCAATCAAAATTTATTGAAATTAATAAACATCTCACAATATATATTGATTGTATGCTTATAATATCGGCCAAATATCAGCCAATAACCGTTTTTTTTTTTTAAAGATTGATATTCTTCGTTTGTCAAGACCGATATCTCGATTGATATTTTGATTTTTTAATTTTCAAAAATTTAAAAAAAAAACTCACACTTTTTTCAATTTCTTAATTTTTTATTAAAAAAAACGATCAATATTTTAAAACAAGTAAAAGAGAAAATAATATCAATTGATATTTCGGCCGATATTCGAGATATTGACTAAAATCATAAAAATTTGATATTAAATCCCTTGATAAAAATAAAAATCAGCCGATATTCAGCCGAACTTTTCTCTCTCTGGCCGATACTATACGTATCGGCTGAGATATATTGGCATTAGAAAACCCGATACATCTCGGCGGATATGCACTGGATCCGCTGAATTTTTGACCCTTGGTATATACACAACATATTCACGAAGCATTCTATCAAATAAATGAAGTGACTTGGATTGAAAGTAGGATTAGTCATTTCAAGTAAAACAAAAAAATATAATTATCATTCTATTTTCATGTATTTTGATTGGATTTTAGAGTTCTATTTTTTTTTCTTACTATCCCTTCATTCCAACCTTTCAAATTTCTAATTATGTGAAAAGAACCTCTAATACAATTTGTAAGAGCTTGTTGTTAAAGTTCAAAGATGGTGGATTCAAGTCCTGTAAACATGAGATGGGCAATCGACATACGGGAATAATTTATTAAATCTTAAAGATCAATTCAAAATTGATAGGATAAATGACTTATATAATAATGATGTTACTTATTCTATAATCTAAAGTTTTAGTGGTAATCCTTCACACAGTACCTCCTACCAGGGGTTTTAATATCAGTTGATATACGATTTATATCGTCGATATCGTCCGATATCGATGATTTTAATTAAGAAAGAAATAGGAGAAAGAAATTTCACAATCGATATCGGTCGATACCGAGATTTTAACCCATGCCTCTTATATCATAAATCTTTGATTCTATGAGAAAGTTTGGAGAATGATTCAATTTGCAAACTAAAAAATTCTATTACAAATTCATTTATAAACCAATTGAGATGTCAAAAATCCCAACATTTTATATTAAAACATACAATTTCAACAAAACATGTCAAAATATGCTAAAAAAAAAAATTAGAAAAAAATGGAAACATTTAAGTTATCCATAAGTTGTATGGATAATACACAGAAACTTATTGATCAAAATCTCAATGTGCATCCATAATTCCATGTGAGCTGAGCTACGTATACACCTTATGTTTGGTGTATACACCAAACGACAAACCTATCCAAGCCTGAAGACCCGTAAAGGTGAGGTCCAGGAATGATTCAAAATTGAAGCATTAACATGACATGATTAATTCTTTACCAAGTCTTGTAATGCTTTGTTTTTTGTTTGTTTATATTCTGAAAACACATGGTAGGGTTGCAAATCAGGTCGGCAGAGGAATCATGTGGATTGGGTCGAGCATTTCAGGCCAACGGGTCGGGTTGAGAAAATAAAAACCTGTATGAAATTCGGGTCGGATCAGGTTGGGTTGAGGATTTTACAAGTTAACCCGATCTGACCCGATTAAAATTAGGTTAAAATGGGTTCAGAATACAGGTCGGGTCAGAATTTAGGTTAAAATTCGGGTCAAGTCGCGTTGTGAAGTTCGGGTTAAAAATTTGGGCCGGGTGGAGTTACATATATATCAACTCACGTCGGATTGGATTTTAAAGAACCCGACCCGCCCAACCTAAGTTGAAGCCCTAACACATGGCATTATTGATTATTAATGAGTTGTGTGGCCCACAAAATGGGGCAAGATGGTGGACCACATGTAAAACCATCCAATCAGGATCGTTGCTTTTAATCATGGATTTGGTTGAAAGTCCACTGCAATTTATACCAATTTATTATTCCTCCACAAACTAAAATGTCACCACACTAGGAATAAATGATCATTAACAAAATAAAAAGCCATATGAATTTGAAATATATAAATAGGACAACACATGACAGATACTTTCCATTTTTTAAATTAACATCATGAGATCAAATAAACTAAGACTGCAATATTTAATACAAATCATTGGTGTTTGGAATATTATGCTGAGTACTTTAGTATAAGATCTACTAAATAAAATGATGATGTGGGCTAAAGGCATTTGTTGAATATGTAACACACTAAAATCTATCTTAGTAAAGTTAATGAAATCATGTTTTTAAATATTATAAAGTTTAAATTTAAAAAATAACTTAATGCAATCAAATTTGATGGACTCCATATTTAGATACTCGGTATTGTACACCACAGGGGTAAAAAAATCGAATCAGCCGAGATATCGGTCGATATCTCTCTCACTCCCTTTTAACATATCGGATATGTATTTTTTTTTTGAATAAAAAATTAAAAAATCAAAATATTGAGCAAGATATTGTTCTGGGCCCACCGCCAACATGGACCTTTTTTTAAAAAAAAAAATGATATTCATGAACATCCGTCGATACTTTCACCATACGATCGATATATTTCATATCAATCGATATATATCGAGGTTCAAAAATTCAATATATATCAGTCGATACGTATCATATCGGTCAACATTTATAATCTTAGTACACGTTATACTAATGTGCGAGCGATCAACCCTTTAAAAGAAAAAGACAATAAGTAGCTTGAAATAACATTCCATGGGCGAAACTCATTTTCTTTTATACGGGGTTAATGGATAACTTGGAACCTGTAAGGGTTAAAATAAAATCTTTAATATTGTAACTTTTAAGAGATCTTTCTAATAAATTCGTAAACTGTGAAGGGTGTTTTTAGAAATTTTCAGCTTACACACCAAGGTTGCGTTTGGTAAGGAGTAAATTTTATTGGAGTTACTTCTGAGCAGGGGTCACCTTTGAATAGAAGTTACCTTATCTTGTTTGTTAATTATAGTGGTAAAATAAAAACTTAGTCTAAAGGTAAAAATTCTTTTTTGCTAAATATAAGAAGGAATAACTTGATATATTAACAATTTTATTAGAATTAATATTTTTTATTAAATTCATATAATAAAAAATTATAAAACATAATTATTAAATAATATTTATCAATTATAAATATTTTAAAATATTTTTGCTCTATAGGTGCAAAGAGGGGGTAAAGAGGGGTAATATATTAACAATTTTATTAGAATTAATAATTTTATTAAATTCATATAATATAAAAATAATAAAACATAATTATTAAATAATATTCACTAATTAAACAATATTTAAAATATTTTTTCTCCATAGATGCAAAGAGGGGTAATATATTAATAATTTTATTAGAATTAATCATTTTTATTAAAATCATATAATATAAAAAATATATAATTTTATAAAATATTCATCAATTAAAAAATATTTTAAAATATTTTTACTCTTGGGTGTAAAGAAGGGGTAAAGAAGGGTAAGGATTTCATGAAAACCCCCATACACCAAGGGGTTTTCAAAAAAAGGAAGGGGAACACCCCTCCATTACCAAACAACATAAGCCGTAAGTTAGAGTTGCATCCGAATCACTTCTTAACGCAAGTCTTGTCATCATTAGACACTGTACCTACATGCCATCAGACAACCCCATTACTCTTCACTTAGCATTTTACTTAAATAAAAAAATAATCTATTGTGATGGATATATTAAAAAATCATATTTATATTGATAATAATTATTTTGATTAAATTGATAAAAATAAAATTTTAAAAAATTAAAAATAATATAAGATTCATCGAAGATGTGAACAGAATATGCACGTTAAGATGGTGGGTGATCATCACACTAAGAAAGAAAGGTTTAGTGAAATTAAGATTGTCCAAGATTGGTTTTTCATATTTTAAATTTTAAATTTGATAAATGTATGCGAGTTGTCGAAGTTGATTAGAAAAGAAAATGTTGAATGTATAGGATTTCTTGAAAGTGGTATTTTCAAGGCCATTCAAGTTATATTTGATATTCGTTTTTGATAATTAAAGTGTTCATGTTTTAAAGTGGTCATTTAGAAATGAAGTGAGAATCGAATTTAAAACTCTTGCTTCCTGACACGACTTCTGATCATCATTCTATTTCCTTTGAATTGTATATTTGGTAATTTTATAAAGTAAGAAAACTATTTTTTTTATAATCATAATTTTATTCACTAGGTTCATCTAAATTTCATGTGGGTTCGAGCCCCCACGGCCTAATTTTAGTGTGCCTTAAAGGTTATGGGCTCACCCATGAGGGTTTTACGTAGGGGTGAAACTCGGGTCAGGTTTTGGCCTGAACCCGCATGACCTAAGTAGAAAATCATGCGTGTCAGGTTATGAAAGTCGGGTCAATGGGTCGAGTCAGGTTGAGAAGTCAGAAATCCGCATTGAATTCGGTTGGATTAGGAGATTTTTAAGTTAACCCGACTCGACCCGGTAGAAAGTAGGCTAAAGTTGGTTCAAAATGCGGGTCAGGTCGAGTTTCCGGTTAAATCGGGATATAATTCGGGTCGGATCAAGACGTCCGGGTCAAAGATTCTGTTCAGATCGGGTTGGGTTCCATATATAAGTAAGTCGGGTCGGATTGGGTTTTAAAAAATACAAACCGACGTGGCCCGATTTTAGCCTTAGTTTTACGCTCGGTATCCCATGGCTCACCCTTAAATTCAAAAAAAAAATAAAATTAAACATTAGTTCAAATACAGAAATTAAACACTGATCTATCAAGATGGCTTTCTGAATTCTGACCTTGCTTCTTTCACAAGTAATCTCTTTAAGTGTTACTTCACACTCTAAAGTCTTACCTCACGTTCATGGGCATGAGGGCCGATGATTTTGACAATCAAATTAAGAAATGGTTGGACGGTTCATTAAAGTTATCCCCTTAATGTCAGCGTCATGTCCTAATTCATGTGCACAAATAATAATTAAAAACCTACAAGAATGGAGTGGCCTATACTGTATATGAGTTGGATTCAAACAAATTAAATGTATATTTGAAAGGTATTTTTAGGATGATATTTTTTATAAAAAATTAGATAATTTTATTATTGAATGAATTTTTAATTTAACAGTGAGATAAATTCACATTCGAATTCAAATTGAGTAAAGATTCTGATTAAGTGGGAAAAAAAAGAAGAGAGAGAATACTGGTGAAGCCCTAATGCCCCATATAAGGCTCTTGCGGAGATTCATCAAAGACTTACTACATATTTCCATGATAATAAGAATTTTTAATGTATCAATCAGTAATCAACATATGTTGAATTAGATTTCTCTCAGAGGGTCAATCGTGAAATTTATCTTTTTTCTAAAGATCCATGGTCAGTGTGGCAAAACTTTCAATTATTTACATTAGTGGAGAGATCATGGCCGCAAAACATAGTAAGCGGCTTCCACTTGAATGGCTAATGGCTAATGGCTTGGCTAACCAATATGGTTCAATATTATTTATTGTTCCTGCTTCTAAGAAAAAAGGAAGTGGGTGTCTTCTTTTACAAGTATAATAGGTTGAATTGATACTGAATCTTGTAAACTATTGTATTTTTCAAAGTAAACTTTGGATAAAATATATTTTTTTCTCTTATTTTCAAGCTACGAATATAAACTATTGAATGCGCTGTAGAAGTTTTGAATTGAGTGGGTCATCTTAGGAAGATTAACCATGGCTAAACTTGTGTATGCTTGGCTCTGCCCTGTTCAGGACTGCAGGTCGATTTGTGCAAAAGCAAACGCAGTCTAAAGAAGGGCAAGATCCATATCAATTTAGTTATCTTAATATTAGACTTGGCGATATGTTACTTTGCGTCGAATTTGTTAAGACTAGGTATCTAACTTAAAAGACTAGTCCATTACGTGGAGTGACCAAAGTCTAATATAAGTCCCTAACTCTCTCTCTTCACAATCAGTATGGGACTCGTTCACTACCCAAATTATCCCTCCCTCAAACAAGGCTCTCCGACTTATACAATGTCGCTAGCCATCCTGCCCGGCTAGGGGATCCCCTAAGTCCACATACATTAACTTGGAGATATGACTCTGATACCACTTATTAGGACTAGGTATTCAGCCCAAAGTATAACTCATTAGGTGGAGTGACCCAAGTCCAATAGAAGTCCCTAGATCTCCCCCTTCACAACCAATGTCGGACTCTTTGCTACCCTAACAGAATTTGGGTTGGATCTTGTTCATGTTGGATCTATTTGGGTTTAGATATACTTCGAGTCTTGTTAAACAGGTTAGGTCGGTTTGAGTCTATTTTGGGTTTAAGTTTAGGTCAATTTGGGTTCATTCATTTACTTGATTAAAGAGACTTTTCTAATTAGAGACATATCAAAACTACCTTTAAATGAGTGTAGTGGTCAAGTGGTTGCATGTATTGCATATAGACATGGTAATAATCGGATTAGTCAGATCTATCCATTTATTTTCATATTCAAATTTGGTCTACTTATTTATAAAGAGTTAAGGGTTAAGTCAGTTTATTTATCTAAATAGGTTGGTGTGGGTTGTTGGGATTTTGCTAAGTCTACTTAAGGTCATTGGTTTGTTGGATTACAATCCAAAATTCTTTAACTACATTTTCATATTTGATCTTTAGAGATTTAAAATTAAATAAACATTTTCAATCAAGCTAATTCTTTTCGCCATCTTATATATCCACGCCTTCCAAATTCAAGCAATCTCCCATTCAAATTTAAAATACAAGAAGCTCAACAAAAATGAAATACTGGCGAAAATTAACATATATCTTTTTTATACTAAGTGTCACAGGACTAACGCGAATTCTTCCTTGATTTAGCTCGTGCAACATTCACTCGAACAATCCGTCAAGTGAGTCCGCCTTTCCGCCAATATAACCACTATTTCAATCAATGTGATTACACCAAACCATACTCAAACTTGCATAAAAGGTTGAGAAAAAAGATAAAACACCAAGGTTGCATTTGGATAAGAGAGAAATTTTACAAGGGTTAAACCCTTGACGAGGGGTTAGTCTGGGTATTATGAATACTCTTTGATTTTTTATCTCTATCCCTTAGTTACCAAATAAGTATACTAGAAGATTATCTTCCATTATTCTCATCCAAACACAGCCTAAACTTAATCAACACAAACTCAACTTATCTCAATGAATTAAGATAAGTATAAGACAATCACTCAAACTAAAAATGAACACAAAGTTTAGGGTTCAGAGTTAGAACTCTTGGCTAGTTTGACTCCTCTCTCAAGCCACGCTTCCATGACATAAGGCTAACTTCAAATCGAATTGAATGCTCAAGCCTCACTAACAAGCTACCAAAAAAGCCAAGCTTAATCCACTAATCCATCTTACGTGAGGTTGGCACGATTGTGGGCAATGTTGAAGACAGAGAGAAACAGAGGAGGAGAATAATAATGAGAAAGGGTCTAATCTTAAGATGCTGAATGGTAGAATAGAAAAAGAAGACATGCGCCAAAAAAGAAAGATATAATAATAATAATATAAGGGCAAATCATGTATGAGAGTGGAATCTTGATAAGAATAAAAGAGAGATCCCCGATGGCTTCTCTATGAATAATACAGGTCAGATCAAATCGGATTTTAATAAATTCAATTCAACTCATGTAAGAAATTATTGAACCTGACTCGATCCAACCCGAATTGCTAACCCACGATTCAACCTGAATGTTATTTTATAATTTGGTGCACTTGAGTCAAATCGAATTGAGTCGGATTGCTTTTAATTTTTCAATCTGACTAGACTTGAATTTCTTGCGGGTTTATTTTTTTCTAAACTGATCCCAAGTGAGAAAAAGAAGACATGTGCCAAAAAAGAAAGATGATAACAATATTAATATAAGGGCAAATGATGTGTGAGAGTGGAATCTTGATAAGAATAAAAGAGAGTGGAATGTTGAGAAGAATAAAAGAGAGGCTGATGGCTTCTCTGTCAATAATACAAATCAGGTCGAATCGGATCTTAATAAATTCAATTCAACTCATATAAAAAATTATTGAACCTAATTCGATCCGATCTGATCCGACCCGACCCAAATTACTAACCCGCGACTCAACTTGATCAGTGATATTCACTCATCCGTAATTCCATCTGCTCGTAATTATCTTCATCGATAATCACAGGCTATGAAAAGGAAACTGAAGATTTATTATTTCCTAATTTTATGTTGTATGATGGAGAAAATCTCTCCCTTGTGCTAACATATACTGTGTAACAAAATGAGATGAAATGAGAAGAAATATTTACTTCAATAACTTTGAATGCTATTTTATAATTTGGTGCAATTGAATCGAATCAAATTGAATCGAGTTGTTTTTAATTTTTTAATTTGATATGATCAAAATTTCATGTGTTTTTTTTTTTTTTAATATGATCCTGAGTGAGAAAAAGAAGACATCCGTCAAAAAAGAAAGATATAATAATAATAATGAAAGGGGAGATAATGGGTGAGAGTGGAATCTTTCAATAGAATAAGCGAGAGATGATGATGGCTTCTCTGTCAAGAGAGCCATTTACTTGCAGAAATCTCTATCACTGTGACAGTGTCAAAAGATAAAAGCAAACAATAAAAATAAGTGATGAAACGATGACAGAGAGGATTGGTATGATTGGAGAGAAATGGGCATTTTCTTTCCCTTTTTAACGTGAAGAAAAAAGAAGGGCTGGGAAATGAAGTAGACAACAACGGCCACTCTCCTTCACTTATTGGAAAAAGACATTAATTAATGAATGACAGAAGGTCAGAAACAATAGTAAAGTGTTGGAGAAAGAGAGGGTGAGGAATTTGGGATTTTTTTTTTTTAATATTGGTTAGTTTATTCATTCAAAACAGAGTCCAAAGAGAATAAAAGACAATTAAAAAAAAAAAAACTGGGCCAGGCAATAAAAAAATTGCAGAGGAATTTGGATCTTGCAGGGTTGTAATTAGATAATTAACACTAGAGAATCTATTGCTATCATCTCATGTCATTTATTATATTAATTTAGAGTTAATCTTTATTAGCACTAAACCATCTATGTTGTCATTTGGGTTTTAATCTGACGTGTATGTTAGAGTGGAGAAAGGCGCCTCATTCGGACACTCCTATTTCGGAATACTCCTTTTCAAAATTTATTTATAAATTATCATTTTATCCTTCGTTAAAAAACATTCGAACGATAATTCAGCACAATTTTTTTATCCTTCTAACTATAGCATCATTCTGAGATCCTTTGAATAATACTACAGTAAAATCAATTTAAAAATTTTAAATAATAAAAAAAAAATTAAAAAAATTTGAAGTTATTTTTTAAGCACGGTGTATTTTCAAATTTCTCAAATTAAATATTCAAACTAATTGCGATAAGCTGATAAAAATACTTTAAGAATTAAAGGTCTTTTGACACTCCCAAATACTTAAAACACAGTGTTTTACAAATAAGGGTATCCCTTGATTGTATGGAAAATACATTTAGGAGTGTCAAAAGACCTTAAAGTCTTAAAGTATTTTTATCAGGTTATCCTAATTAGTCCGGATATTCAATTTGAGAAATTTTGGAAATACACAGTGCTTAAAAAATAACTTTAAAGTTTTAAAGGAGATATTGACAACATAGGCAGTTATTTTTTAAGCACTGTGTATTTTCAAAATTTATCAAATTAAATATCCGGACTAATTACGATAGCCTGATAAAAATACTTTAAGAATTAAAGGTCTTTTGATACTCTCAAATGCTTAAAATACAGTGTTTTACAAATAAGGGTATCCCTTGGCTGTGTGGAAAATATATTTGGGAGTGTCAAAGGACCTTAAAGTTTTAAAGTATTTTTATCAGGTTATCGTAATTAGTCCAGATATTTAATTTGAGAAATTTTGAAAATACACAGTACGTAAAAAATAACTGTCTATGTTGTCAATATCTCCTTTAAAACTTTGAAGTTATTTTTAAGCACCGTGTATTTTCAAAATTTCTCAAATTGAATATCCGGACTAATTACGATAATTTGATAAAAATACTTTAGACTTGAAAGTCTTTTGATACTCCTAAATGTATTTTCCACACAACTAAGGAATACCCTTATTTGTAAAACACTGTATTTTAAGCATTTGAGAGTGTCAAAAGACCTTAAATTCTTAAAGTACTTTTATCAGGCTATCGTAATTAGTTCAGATATTTAATTTGAGAAATTTTAAAAATACATAGTGCTTAAAAAATAACTTTAAAATAAAAAAAAAAATTTACTGTTTAGAATTTTTAAATTGATATTACTTTAACATCATTCGAAGGATCTTTGTAATCCTCAGAATGATGCTATAGTTTGAAGTATATGAAAATTGTGCTTAATTATCGTTAGAAGGTTTTTTAGTGGGAAGGTAAAATGGTAATTTGCACATAAATTTTGAAAAGGGGTGTTTCCCGGCAGGAAATGGGGTATCCGAATAGGGCGCCTTCGAGAAATCAGTACGTTTGGATTATGTATTTATATATTTTGAGTATGTTGGGTTGGATTGAGTTGAGAAATTTAAAATCAAGCCGACTAGACCTGATGTAACTGAATCCAATATGAGTACACCAAGTTATAAAATAACACTCAAATTGAGTCGGGTTCGGTTCAATGAGTTTTGACATGGGTTGGATGGGTTTATTAAAATGGAAAAATTATTTGATGAGGATTCACTTTTGATGTGAGTTAATTTTTTTTTTTTCTAACTAATCTTTATATATGTGCAACCTCCCTACTTATACATACTAACTAACTCGACCGAAAATTAACCTTTGAGATGGAGTGAGAATCGTGAGTTAAATATTTTTCATTGTTTTTCTTTAGATCTAAGAGATAAATTGCTTTTATAATTACACTTGTACAGCTTGAAACTCTAAACCCTAAAACTTGTCTTATTTTGCATATTATCTAAATATAAAAATTCTAACCATATATTCAATTGGAGCTTAATTCAATAATAAAATTTATATGAAGTGGGGCTATAGTTTGAGATAAAAATGACGTTATTTTTCACCCATCACCACGTATTTGATGGTGATTTTCCATTTTAATTTTAATTTAATAATATTAGATAATATTTTATTTTTATCTTTACAACCTAGTACGAATATGTTACACGGGTGAACCAGGAAAGATGATGAGAATTTCTCCACCACAATGGCAGTCCTGCAATTAATCTCAAATATCAAGGGCATTTATATAATTCTGTATGGAGTTTGTATGGTTATGGTATTTTGTAGGGTTGGTGGAATAAAATTCTCTTCTTAACGGGTCTTGGCCCTGTTTATAAATAGGGCATTTCCTCAAGAAGAGAGGAGGACAGTGGGAAGGATCGGCGAATTACCGGAGGACGGAATGGCGAAGATAGCATTGGGGAACAGGGAGGAGGCTACTCAGCCCGACTGCCTCCGCGCCTTGGTGGCTGAGCTCGTCTGCACCTTCTTTTTTGTATTCATCGGCGTCGGTACATCCATGGCTGCCGGTAATTTCTAATCTCTTGGAATCGCTTGCAATAGGAACTCAAAGTTTGAGAGAGGTTCATCCTTGTGCAGGTGGGCCTGTGAGCCCACCTGAATGAGCTCTAAGTGATGGGATTGAATCCAAATTCGAAGTTGTGGCTAAGAAAAAATTGGTTAAAATCCAAATTTCGTCAGAATTTTCTGGATTTTAAGAGAGTGATATCCAAATATTGTAAAATATGAAATTTATTGGAAATGGGTCTGAACCTGACACATCGAAATTTTCAGCTGAAATTTCAGATTTTTTAGTGATATAGATTTCTTTGAAATTTTTGATAAAAAATAAAATAAAATCAAAGGCATGGAATGGGATAGAAAGGGCGTAAAGTTTTCAGTCGATTAAGGGCCCAATAAATCAATTTCAGTCGAAATCCCTTCGCTCAAAGGTCTATTCATGAATTTAAATTCTGGGTGGGTTAAGGAAATCTTGTTCTGATGATTCTGATGGATGAACCATTTGATTTTAAATGGGCTCTGGGCCCAATTTAAGAGTACCCTAGCTAGCCATCCAATGGGCCCTTCTTAAATTGGCCATGACCCTAATTTTGCACAGTAATGAAAGGCATGTACATAAAAATATACAACATGATTATTGTAGTCATGTTTCATTTTCCTCTTGCCAAGGGAGAAACTCATGTGTTCATGTATGTATGTATGTAACAGACAAGATGATCGGAGGAGCTAACTCGATAATGGGCCTCTCGGCAATCGCCGCGGCCCATGGGCTAGCGATTGCTGTGATGGTCTCTGCCGGGCTACACATATCCGGTGGTCATCTGAATCCAGCCGTTTCGTTGAGCCTCATTATTGGGGGCCACATAACAATCATTCGGTCCATCCTCTATTGGATTGCTCAGCTTATTGGCTCAGTCCTAGCTTGCCTACTCCTCAGATACTTAACTGGAGGACTGGTTGGTCACACTCATAATCTTTACTTTCAATTAAATCCATAAATTCTTGATTATTTAGATACATGAATAAATATATAATTTCTGAACTGACTCACCAACCTCACAATAGTGAGTTTACATTCACATTTTCCTATAGTGACCAACCTATGAAACAGGCCTAACCTTATCCCTTTGCACCATTTTCTAAAGCGAGCCATTGAGCCCTGGTTATTTAATATTTGAATGGTGACCCATTTAGTAATTTGGTGAGACTCAATATTGCCATTCTTGACAGTCAATTTAACTCGAACCTGACTCAATCTTGTCACCCATTCAATTAGTTATTTGACATTACAATAGACATGAAGTGATATGATGCACCTCTGTATCTGTGTATCTCCAAATTCCCTTGACAGTGAAGAATGAAGTTAGATATCCAATTTTCAACCATATAGCTAAAATAATATAATCGAAAAGATGAGACTGAATGATGTAGAACCGACCTCAAGCCACAATATTGTCTGCTTTGACCAGTCTAGAATCCACTAGGTTGGTCTCACGATTTCATTTTTCGGCGCATGAAAACGCTTCATGTCTAAGGGAGAGGGAATCCACCTTATAGCCAAGCCTCTAGACACTTACTCTTCCAATGTTGGACTAATGACCAACCCAAAATCCACCAGGCTGGGAAACAGGACTCCTCACCGGCAGAGCAACTTGGAATCCACTAGGCCACGCTTCATTCACTCCACCTGTTAAGTAGAGGCGTCCTCGGCTCTGATACCATTTGATGTAGAAAATGACCTCAAGGTACGATATGGTTCACCCTGATAGGCTCACGGTTTTGTTTTTCGTCATATGAAAACGTGTCATACCTAAGGGAGAGGGAATCCACCTTATAACCAGGACTCTGGACGCTTACGCTTCCAATGTGGGACTAATGCCCAACTCAAAATTCACCAGGTTGGCCACCTTATAGGCAAGCCTCTAGACACTTACTCTTCCAATGTTGGACTAATGTCCAACCCAAAATCCACCAGGCTGGGAAACGGGACTCCTCACCGGCAGAGCAACTTGGAATCCACTAGGCCACGCTTCATTCACTCCACCTGTTAAGTAGAGGCGTCCTCGGCTCTGATACCATCTGATGTAGAAAACGACCTCGAGGTACGATATGGTTCACCCTGATCGACCTGTAATCCACCAGGTTAGGCTCACGGTTTTGTTTTCGTCATATGAAAACGTGTCATACCTAAGGGAGAGGGAATCCACCTTATAACCAGGACTCTAGATGCTTACGCTTCCAATGTGGGACTAATGCCCAACTCAAAATCCACCAGGTTGGCAAGCGGGACTCCTCACCGTCAGGGCGACCTGGAATCCACAAGGCCATGCATCATTCACTCCACCTTTACAGGAGAGGCGTCCTTGGCTCTGATATCATCTGATGTCGAATCGACCCCGAGGTACAATATTGTCAACCTTGACCGGCCTGTAATCCACCAGGTTAGGCTCACGACTTTGTTTTTCAGCATGTGAAGATGCAAAATACCTAAAGGAGGGGCAATCCACCTTATGGCCAGGACTATGGATGCTTACTCTTCCAATGTATGACTAATGCCCAACCTAGAATCCACCAGACTGGCAAGCGAGACTCCTCACCTCCACAGCAACTCAGAATCCACCAGACCCCACATCACTAAATATTTAATTTATATATTTATCTTTAACGTATGTTGGGACCCGTGACTTTACAAATTACAATATCTTAAAATAGTGGAGTCCATGACTGCCGACGTTTTTTTCTCCATGGATCCAATAAGAATTTCAAACCAAGAATTCATTATACATCAATTTGTTATACGGCTATACGCAAGTTACTCAACTTGATAGGATATTAAGAGACTCAGCAAGTTTCGTTTAAACGAGATAAAAGAAATAACTCGACTTTATTGAATATCAAATGGGGTGAGAATTTTGTAAATTTATTATTGACAATAATAATTCATTTTTTCTTTTTTTCTTTTCAGGAAACACCAGTGCATACACTTGCTTCCGGCATTGACTTCGGCCAAGGAGTGGTAATGGAGATAGTATTGACCTTCTGTTTGCTGTTCACCATGTATGCTACTATGGTAGACCCTAAAAAGCTGGTTCCAGTATGGTTTGGCCCTGTTCTTGTTGGCCTTGTGGTGGCAGCCAACAACTTAGCAGGTGGGGCTTTCTCTGGGGCCTCAATGAACCCTGCAAGATCCTTTGGGCCTGCTTTGGCCAGTTGGAACTGGACTGACCATTGGGTCTACTGGGTGGGACCAATTGTTGGAGGACTTCTTGCTGGTCTTATTTATGAGAATTTCTTCATCATCAGGACTCATGTTCCCATCCCAAGGGAAGAAGAAAGTTTCTAATTCTAAAGGATTGAATCTCCCTCTGAATCTGTATTGTATCTTTCTTCTTCTTGCTCTCATCTTCTCATTAGTGGGGGTTTGTGAATTTCTTTCTAAGCTTATTTTTGAAGCTATGTATCTGTTGTTTAAATCAGTGATCTTGTAATTGTTCATCACTTTCAATTCATCTTAATCTGAGACCAGAATTGTAATCAGCTTAACATGTCACTTGTTTTGTATTTTATTTTTAATTAATTGTCAAAAGCATAGAAGTGGGTTTCAATGAATATGTAAGTCGAGAAATGATTCAATGCAGTCATTTTATTTTATTTTTGAATTTAATTGTGGGAAACTGTAGAAAATTCAAAGTAAAACCCCCACGGGTGATACCCACTTCCTTTAGGGTACAACAAGTTGGCCATGGGAGCTCGAACTTGGCATCTCTCGCTTCTTGAAGTGAGAGGTTAAACAGTTGAATTTTAATCGAGGCGAGGGGTTAAACAGTTGAATTTTAATCCGTAAGAATGATAACAAATGGTGACATTTGAAAAATCATTCATCTATTTTTACACACATCACCATTGAGTATATCTAATGAGAGGGTTACGATAGACTTTATAAGTTTTCTTACCAAGCGATTGTCAATTGATCCATCCAATAGTTTTATAAAATCTTAAAAAGGATATATGTTCAAATATGTGCATAGAATTAATTAACGGTTTAGATTTTTAATAAGTAGACTCCACATGCTCCAAATGCCCCGGATTTTTGTCATCCTTATCATCAGGAGACGAGATGAGAACATAGGGTCATTCCCCCTCGTGTAAGTATGGCTAAGGCCGTTATATTTCCTAGCACTTGTAAGGTGTACATGGTGTGATTTGAACCCACATAGATTGCTAGAAACAAATAAATGACAATACAACAAAAACACAAACAAAAGTTTAGAAGCATAAGTAAGATTTACATATTTTGTTAGTATACTTGTGTTTACAATGAGACGGATGATAAAAAGGGTAATGAAGTTCAAAAAAATATTTTCTCTTTCCCAAACCACTCACAATATAAAATAACGGTAGCGATCTTCCCATGGGAGTTTTGTATAACCAAACACGGGTTTTATTTTATTGTCAATTTTATCATTCCCGGCTCACTTACCAGCACTGGAAAATAAAGTAAATCGGCTTGTTAAATGACTAGTAAGTGATCCGGTAAGTGAGTCAATTTGTTGTTCGTTCCTTTTTTTTTTTTGCTACTGCATGGGCGAAATGTAAAATTGAAAATACACTAAAATTCGTGTCTAATTACACAAAATTCCTGTGAGAGGATTGCTAGCCTAAATAATTTGCAATTATAAAAATCCCTCAAAAAGCTGTTATATAACTAGATTAAATTACAAAAATTCCATTATGCCCTAGGTTGGGGGTTATGTCCTTAAAACCCCAACATGGGCATGTTCAAATTTGAAGTTCAGTGTCTTTTATACCTTAAATCTCCATATAGTACAAGACATCTACACAATATAATTATTCATGTATTATCTATTGTTGAAAAGAATGGTTAAATGGTCCATTTCACACTTGTGGATCCTAATTATATCCATACTGACTTAGAAAAGTTTACTACATTCTCATTTTACATCTTAGTTGCCTTTCATCCTTTTTATCTTTCTCAATTGGCTTCACCTGTCTCTTTCTTTACCATTGACCCATGATTGCCTCTTTGGGATGGATCTCTCTTTTTAACTTTTATCAGGTTGATAAGATCTCAAAGTGTTAAGTCTTAATTTCCTCTTCACTCTCAAGAGGTGCAGCCTTTTGGTGGTCTGATGTGATTCATCTAACCCATCATTCTTTTAGTTGTCCACTTTGAAAGTGAAAATAAGCACATCTTTTTGAAAAGTTTCAAAGTATATTAGGGCTGCAACTCGATGCCCCGACCCGATAAATCATGCGGGGCAGGTCGGGTCGGGTTAAGAAGACAAAAACTCGCATGGAATTCGGATCGTGTCGGGTTTAGAATTTTAAAAGTTAACTCAATCTGACCCGACCTAACTAAAATTAGACTAAAAGTGGATTCAAAATGAAGGTTGAGTCAAAATTTGGGTTAATTTGTGTTAGAATTCGGATCGGATCGAGTTGGGTTCCATAAATATTAAGTCGGGTTTGGCCCGAGTTGCAACCCTGGAGTATATATAGAGGTATAATGATCTACTTCAAAGTAATCAATGAAAAAGGATGGTACATGACAAAAACATCTAGGATATACATATATCTACATGTAATTAAAAAAATCACTTTGTATTTCAAAAAAAAATTGTTACTTGTGGGCCAGCACTCCACATAAGATGGACCCACCAAGCAAAAAAAATTGGATTTTGCATGGTGACCTCTGCCTAAACCCAATTTAGTTTGCTTGTTCCGTCCAATATTTGAACTTCTGAAGATTTGGATTTGTTAGGTGTGACTTATCACATGGGCCACATCCATTTCTACAATGGGCCCAACTAAACATTTGAAAACCCATCCAATGCCGACATCCAGAATGTAAGGAGTGCTTTCTCTGCGGCCTGGAACCTGTCACCCGTTGATTCCATTCCATCTAAGTCTCCTGAGCCCAGATCTGTGGTGAATGTTGGTCCGTCCATTCCTTCGGGCTCCTTGATTATCGCCAAATTCTCCTATGATAATACCATTCTCTTGGGTGCCAGATATTTGTGCTCTGATAACTTCGGGCTTCTTTTGCATAAGCCCATCTCATCAGGAGATCACTCTCTGAATGCTCATCTTCACCCAGCATACTCTCCCGCATCTCTTGAAGCTAAATGCCCGTCTCAGTCATGTCATTCTTGGAGATGAAATTGCATGTCTAATACCAAGTTTTAAATCTGGATCTTGGAATTTTCGGAGCCACCTCAATGCCATCAAAGTCATCTTCTCTAACTTCAACAATGGTGATTTAACTTTTTCGAATTGTAAGAGCATCTTAATTGCTACTCTTGCTGGCCTCCTCCTCGATGGATATTGTACTCGTATTTTCGCTGATTCAACTGGCATCCCACAATAGGATAACTGCTTTGCGTTTTCCCTAGTTTTGGCTATTCTAGCCTGTCTCCTACTTCATGTTTCTTTGCAGAGCTATCTTTAGTCCCCATGGGCCTATCTTTTGTTATTTTGACTTTTGGGCCTGGCCCGGGCTATAGGCTTCTCTTGTGTATATTTTCTTTGGACTCTCTTGAATGATATATACTAACCGATTCATTCAAAAAAAAAAAAAAACATGTTGAAAACCATGGCATTGGTTACAAATAGGATTCAACCAGCTAGGGAGTAGGGCTTAGGCATGAAATTTCTGGCCCTACCACAAATTGATCTGGCTTAACTTAATCCAGCCGATTAAACATGAATATTGACGTCAGGCCCAACTCAAGTATAGGTTGGCTGGTTGGGTTCATGCTAGATCTCAGGCCCAACTTAAACTACCCGAGTGGCTAAGTTACATCTCTAGTATTATAGAAGCCATTTGTACTCTCAAATCTCAATGAAGACACTTGATCAATACGAAAAGGTGTCTTGGGCCTAAGATATGGGGTCTATCCTAAACTTGGACCAATTAAAATTGGGTAAATCCTAGCTCAAATTTAGAGTACATATCTCTCTTAACATGTTCTCTCTTTTTTATTAAAAAAAAAAAAAAAAATTCAATGACAATTAGCATCTGCATCAAAATCAAAGTAGTTTTTTTTTAAAAAAAAAAAAAAATTTCAAACCCATTTTTTTTTTTCATGTTTGTTGAAAGATGGGATTCATAATGATAATGTGCACTGAGGCACATGTGAAAAAAGTATATTTTGCTATTTAAAGGGTCATATTTCCAAAAAAAAAAAAAAAAATACTTTCTTTTGAGGAGAGTAGGAAAGTTGGCTTTTCTCTCCACTTTCTAATGTGTAGAAATACACAAACATGTCCAGCAAGTGAAAAGTATGGAACCAACAGTCCGACCATTCAATGTTTGAAAACCATGTTTGGACCAGTAGAAAATCTTTTATGTTTGAAAGGAAAATCTTTGAGGGAATTGCTTTGGTGATTCTGAAAATTGGGTATGTGTGTACAAATTTTCGATCGCGAATTTGGAGAAAATAGAGTTACCCATAAATTATCTACATGGGTGTAGCTTAATTGGTTGCGGGTTCGAGCCATAATGACCTAATCTTGGTTTGCCTTAAGGGTAATGGGCTCATTCATAGATGTTTTAGTAAGACTGTGTCTGAGTTTCCTACACATTAATCCAAAAAAAAAATCTATTCAAATTAAAAATTGTTGTAATTTTGTCTAAGTTATTAGTTAACCCCCATTCGGTGGTTTAGTTCCTCTACTTAATCAAAAGTTTAAGAGTGTGTGTGGTTCTAAGAATAAGTGAGTTAGGGGTAGGGAAATTTAAAATCAATTTGACCCGACCTGACTCAATGTAACTCGACCAGACTCGAGTGCACAAAGTTATAAAACAATAGCAATTAGAGTTGAAACTCAGGTCAAATTGGGTCGGGACAGTACTAGAGTTGAGTCAGGTCAAAAATTTAGATCAGGTCGAATTGAGTAATTCAGATGGACCCAATCAAATTCAATAAATTTTGATATGGGTTAGGTTGAGTTTATTAAAACCCAACCCGACTCGTCCAAGTCTCGGCCCCAACGAGAATTCAGCCTTATTTCATTTCATTCTCATTTATTCTTAGGACCGAATATAATCTAAAAGATATGACATGTTCAAAACTCTTTTTTTATCAACATTGACCCGTTTCCACTCATTAGCAACTTTTCAGCTATTTAAGACTCCAAATTACCAATCAAATTGGCAAAAAAAAATTGTCAAATCCAAATCTAAGTCTAGGAGACTTAATAGAGCAAGGTAAAGGATTAAAAAAGAAAATGGAATGGGAGAGGAACAAAACCAAAATGGTCAGGTTGAAAATGAATTTGGTTAGATGGACTCAACACTCTTAAGAAGGGCCGGCCCTGAGATCCCTTAAAATCTCAGTGATCCTAGGTGGAGTAAGATTTCAGAGGCCCTTTGTGATTGGTATATTAAGAAATTAAAGTGTGTGGGGGGCCTTTCTGTCGGAGGCTCTAGACAGCGGTCTACACTGCCTATGCCTAGAGTCGGCCCTGCTCTTAAGATTCAGGCATGTGGTCCAGTAGACTTAGAAAGCCCTTCGTCACTTTGATATCCTAAGCATTAGAATTTTGATCTCATCCTGCTATACCATGGCAATAAATGAAGAAATAAATCGAAATAAATCGAAGTACTCCTAGAATTCAAGGTTAGGACTAATGGGGCCTGAATTTGTAGCTTCCACCCTGATAGGTGGTGCTATAACCAATTGAATTATAGTACCATAGAAATGAGGTGTACGGTATCGTTATTAACCATCATTATTGAACATTTTTATAATTGTATAGATGATATGATATATCTAGGGCCGACCCTGAGATCTCCTAAAATCTCACGGACTTTAGGTGGAGTGAGATTTTAGGGGTCTTTTGTGACTGGTATGATAAGGTATATTAAGGAGTTTAAGTGTGTGGGAGGCCTTTCTGTCTGTTGGCCCTAGGCGGCCCCCTATGCCTAGAGCCGGCCCTGAATATATCGATGTACTTAAAATTAATATATATTAACCAAACTTATAACCTTAGAAGGATGAGAGATTTGAAATCATACATATCGAATTTGTTGGAGCTACTGTGAACGACTTCCACATTGGAAGTGTAGATCTAGGACTTTATAAAAAACTTGGGTCACTCCACCTAACATGCTAGTCTTTTGGGCTGGAAAGTTATGTCCTAACAAGTGGTATCAAAGCCACGTCTTAAGGTACTTCATGTGGACTCAGGAGATCTCCCAGGCCAGACAACAGGATGGCCAGCGTCGCTTTCTCCACCGGAGGGCCTCGTTCGAGGGGAGATTGTCGAACGAGTCCTACATTAAAAGTGTAAAGGGAGATCTAGATTTATAAAATACTTGGGTCACTCCACCTAACATGCTAGTCTTTTAGACTGAAAGCCCATGTCCTAATATAACTAACTTTGAGATATGATACAATATAAGAAGATATTTTAGAAGTATAAAGGGCCTAGTTGGGACTCGAACATAAGTTTTTATGACACAATCAATTACTTTAAGTCTTACCCTAGTCTCTTTTTAAGGGTTATTACTTCCTTAGCAGCTAAAACCATGAACTCTGTCTTAGGATGCATTCCTGGCACATGGCATTCAAATAAAGTAAGCAATACAGACGCTTTAGGAAGACTTCTTAAGTTTAAGTTTCTCTATTTAAAGGGGTTGATCTCTAAATATTGAGGTGTGACACGTATTTTTTTGATGGAATGTGTAAAGAATGATAAAAACATTAGCTGTGTAAAATCTAAGCAACATCTAATCATATTAACTGTGTGATTTTAGACTTTAAAATTTTGATTGCTTTCAAAATTATTGATTTTTCATGATCTATCTTGTAAAGTTGCGATCATCAGATTGAGGAGTTTCCTTTGACTTTTATCGTATTGAAGTTCTCTATCCATCTCATTCAATCATATGACACCTATCATACACAAATATATAATCTCCCTATTGAAAATGAGAACCAAGTCTCCCTAAAGCTTCTCCGAACAATATCGGAATGCAATATTTTCTTTGCGAAGATCTTAATAGAGTGCCTTAAAATAGGTCAATTCTAATAGCTCAGTTTCTAGACCATATTCATTTTCAAAGAATCCATAAAAAAAAATCCAATTTTTTCATCAGGATCTTACGGAGGGAAGATTGATCGACAAACACAATGGCAGGTTTGGTGGTGGTGGTGGAAGATATGTTGTTTTCTCCATTCTTGTGTTGCCTTTGCTTCTAAGGATGGGAATGCATTGGGCCTTTAGGAGTTGGGCTTCTTATTTTGATTAAACTTAGTTAAACTTAGTGACATCTCTCTCATGTTAGTAATTCATTGATAAGAGAAGGGTAGCTCCCAAGGGCATTTTGTGTAATGAGACACGGGATTTAGAGTATTACCCATTTTACTCTTCCACTGCCGTACGAAAGCATTTTAAAAAAATTTAGTGATCCGGTCAGTGAACTGATCAGTGATCCGATCATTGATCCGATTTGTTGTTCAGTAGGAAAAAACAATGTCACTTAGATAAATTTCAGTGATCTGGTCAGTGATTCGACGAGTCGGTCAGTGAGCCGATTTATATCATAGTAGAAGAGTCAGTGATCCGGCGAGACAGTTCGAAGGTTAAAATAATCAATATAAAAAAACTCGTGTCGAGTTACACAAAACTCCCATGAGAGGATTGCTACCCTGAAAAAAACATAATCTAATACATAACACGTTATGGGAATTTATAGAATTGAATAAAGGTGGAGCCATTTGTACTTTTGTTACTAGTTTCATTTATTTAGAACATTAATGCTTTCTTTCCAAGGAAAAAAATGTCGTAAAGTTTATCCATGATGAAAAGGGCTTCATGTTACAGTAACAAGTGAAAAAGAGATATAGAATGTCAATTTTGATATCGGCACGGATAGTCACAGCTGTCAGCTGTGCAGTTCTCTATGAAATGAGAGAATATTAATTTAAAAAAAAAAATCACTAGATGCACGAGGCAGATCAAATTTCAATTTTTGAAGGCACAAGTAACTCAAATTCACAACTTTTGAAGTATTTTTTTTTTCAAAAATCCTAAGAAAAAGAAAAATAAATCAAGGGTAATGTACAATCTCATATATACTTTTTTTTTTTGAAGTCTAAATAATTAGGTTAGACTTTTAAAAGAGTAGCAATCTCTTATGGGAGTTTTGTGTAAATAGACAGAGGCTTCAGTGTATTGTCAATTTTACCTTTATCGGCTTACTTATTTTTACCCTTACCGACTCACTTACCAGCACTTGAAAATAGAGTAAATCTGCTTACCAAATGGCTAATAAGTGATTCAATAAGTAATCCGATAAGTGAGCCGATTTGTTGTTCATTTCTTTTTCTAATTTTCGGAACGACAGGGTAAATGATAAAATTGACAATAAACTAAAACTTGTGTCTGATTGCACAACTTTCGTAGAAGGATTGCTAGCCTTTTAAAATGGTGCATATATATAAGCTCAAGTCTGGGGTAGCGATCCTCCCATGGGCATTTTATGTAACGAGACACGGAATTTAGAGTATTGCCCATTTTACCCTTCCACTGCCGTACGAAAGCATTTAAAAAAAATTCATTGATCCGGTCATTAATCCAATTTTAGTGATTCAATTTGATGTTCTGTATGGAAAAAACAGTCTCACTTAAATAAATTTCAGTGAGTTGGTCAATGAGTCGATTTATACCGCAGTAGAAGGGTTAGTGATCCGGCGAGCCGATTCGAATGGTTCGACGAGTCAATTCGAAGGGCAAAAAATACCCGTATGAAAATCACTATCCCCAAGACCCAAAAAATAAAAGTTTTCGTTCAAACCCACCTTTTATCAGACTGCTTCTTCCAACTTATCACTGCATACAATTGATGAGATTTTGAACCAAGTAAATAACCTCTTTAATAGATTACTTTATTTTCTGCTTATTGCATGTTCCCTGTACCAAAGATGGTACAACATCGTCATAATGGGTGAGACAAAAGGAGTAATTACACAACATTCATAATCACATCCAAAATTATGGCCATGGCCCATTCAATTACTGAGTCACATAACTCAGTGATTCCAACCTCTTAGTTGAGCTATGAAAATGAGAAGACAATGTGCTAGTGCATCTTTTCCATGAATTTCACTTGAAAATGTCTTGAGAACTCACAAATTAAAATAGTGTGATTCCAAAAGATCAACATCTTCCTGAAGGTAGCTGGAAGGATCCTGTCCCATAAAAACCTGACACACAAATATTGAATGACAGAGTCACAGACCCCGAAATTGCCACTGTTACACAAACAAGCCGAGTTTCTATGGACCTCTCAGTCTGAGTGGCCTATACTGAAAGTAGCCAAGAAAACCATGACCTTTGATGTTACCCATCATCTACTGCTTTCTTCTTTGCGCTAAAGGGAATATATATATAGTAGGATACCCAGTGTAAAACTCCTATGAATGAGTCCACTAACTTTAGAGCACACTAAGGTTAGGTCAACTCAAAACCTCCCACTTCCTTAGACGGAAGACAACCAATTGAACTCATGTTTTAAATTTAAGTATTATAGTAACTTAATGTACGTTGGCTGAGAAGTATAATCTTAAATCTCCATTTTAAAAGAGTGAGAGATGTTTTAAAAGTTAGAAAAAAGAAAAAATCTTATGTTCTCCACGAGTTTATAGTTTCTAAATTTTATATTACATTACTTAATCCAATAAAATCTGATTTTAATTTAACTTTATTATTAAATAAACACCATTTTATGGTAACGGAGCAAAATTATAAAAATTTTACTATAGCATGACAAGAATTATAGTGCTAGTTACCAAAATCCCACATTGCAAATGGATTTTTGGATAATGAGATTTATAAACACATGAGTTCCTTCTCTTTATAAGTTATTTTTAAGGATGAATTCTACCCATGCATTTAACATGGTATCAGAACAAGGGTACTACAGGGATGGATCGGATTTATATTTCCAGCCTTACACGGGGGGAGACCCGAGTGTCTCCACTCCTGGCGTTGAAGGAGAGTGTTAGCAAAGTTCCACATTTCCAGTGGACCTTTAAATCTTGAGGTTTATAAACACATAGAGGGAGGAGAGTCGATTGTCTCTAGTTCTGATGCTGAAGGGGAGTGTTGGCAAAGTCCTACATTGCTAGTGGGCATTTGGATCTTGGGGTTTATAAACACATAGTTTCCATCTCCTTATAAGCCGATTTTTAAATATGAATTCTACTCATGAGTTTAACAGTGCCAACAGTTATTGATTGGTACATAGACAAATTTATTGATTGATATACATATAGACAAATTCATATATAAATTTGTCATTTTTTAAAATTTAAAGTATCATTTTAATATTTTTTAACAATTATCATGAGTTTAAAATTACTAGATGATAGATTCGACTCCTCTTGATCTTGGGTTCGACTCTTTTGGCTTGCGAGTAGTTTTGTGTATACATGGGATTAGTCTCACCTCCAACATGTAGTGAGGATACCCGTGTAATAAAAAAAAGAATAAATCATTCTTAGAATCTCTGTATTATATCTGCTGATTGATATAAATGTATCTTTCTATTCTACTTTCTACATTGCATTGCTCAGTTGTAATATAATATAAATATAATCTAATTATCAAGTAATATGTTATTACATTGCTAGAAAGATCAAAATCACATTGCTTCTCTACATTGCAGTCCTCTGTCTCTCTCTTAATTTCTTTCTTACTTTCTACCTTTTGTTGTTAATGGAATCCATGCAGTTTCTTCTCTACCCAAGAAGGAGATAGAACAGGACTCATCTCATAGTCCAACTGCTTCTTCTTCAACTCAGCCTTCTCAGCCTCCTCCACGGCCCCGCCGAACACCTTGATCCGCCAGACCTTGACCGTCCGATCCAAGCTTGCACTGTATACCAAGATCCCCATCACCACCTTCTCCATCTCCAAGCAAGCAGCCAAGCACCTCACCGGCCCCCGGTGGCCATCAATTACGGCAAGGCAAGAGTGGAAACCAGTCCCATCTTCTCTCCTCCAAACCCTAATGGTTGTGTCCTCAGACCCGCTGAATACCAATTTCTCTATAGTAGCCAAACAGAGGACTGCAAACCTGTGGCCTTGCAGAAACCCGCCATGGTTATATCGACCTGAAACCAATTCCTTCACCCAGAAATTCACAAACCCATCTGAAGATCCTGAGTAGAGGTAGCAAGAACTATAGGAATTGCTCAAAGCAAGAGTATTGACAGGAGAAGGCTGGAATCTGAGGGTCATTGTTAAGGTGTGGGAGCTCTCTCCGTATACCCTTCTCCATATCTTGACAGATCCATCTGCTGAAGCAGTGAAGAGATATCCATCTTCTTGATTGACCGCAATGGCGTTGATGTGCTCTTCATGTGCCACAAACGAGTCGACGCACCTTGTCAAATAATATCGTGTCTTCGTTAATTAAGGAGAGACTCTTGAATTTATTTATAGAGAATGGAGATTAAAAGTAACGAAACTAAATCAAATAAAGAGAAGTAATTGGTGCACCAACCTTTTTGCCCTTGGTGCACCAAATTTATGTGAAATATTCATTTTATCCAGACAAATGGGAGGAGAGAAAGAAGATAAATTAAAAAAATTAGGACAAAATGAGTATTTTACATAAATTTGGTGCACCAATTGTAGAAATGTCTGTGCAACTTTAAAATTCCTTTTACATTAGTGTTAAGAAAAACTCATGAGGCAAAAATCACTCTCTTGATAAGTACTAAATAAGAAATAATTTAAATATATTGTAATATCTAAATAGATTCTATCACACCTCTTATCGACGACCCTCCAAGCTTTGACGGTTTTGTCCCAAGACCCGGTGTAGAGAAGTCCCTCTGCATGGTAATAGGCCAAGCAAGAGATAGTATCCTTATGCTGTTGGGATTGAACCCTAGATAGGGAGAGAAAGGGAGTCTTCTTCTTTGGGAGAGTGGAGATCTTCTTCGACCGGAAGTGGTCGGAGGCTGAGACGCTCCAGACCCGGGTTCGGTTGTCTTTGTGGGTGGTGAAGAGGGTGTTACCACAGGCCAATATGGTCCGGATTTGGCCAGTGCTGCTTTTGATACAGCCACGTTCGATGCATTCGGGTTGTCGCCAGATTCGTATTCGGTTGCTCTCGGAGGCGGTGAAGACGACGCCTTTTGAGATGGCAATTGAGAAGACGTTGCCGTCGTGGCGGTGGAGGGAGGCGAGGCAGTTGTAGAGGAGTGATGGAGAAGGCGTAGTGTGGAGAGGTGAGAGTGACCATGGTGACTCAGGGCTTGAAGGTGTGAGTGAGATTACAGAAGCAGAAGATGGCCTTGCAGGGCTCATGTGTGGATCATTTTCAAATATTGGTTGGTGGGGTTTGAAGGAGAGCTTGGTGGGACACTGAAGGCTCCTTTGATCTTCATCTATGAAGCTCCAGAGGGTCCTCTTGCCAAAGAAATCCATGGAAGAAAGCAGGAGAGAAGAAAGGGAGGAGGAGAAGGAGGGAGGGAAGGAATTAGGTTAAGGGTTTATGAATGTGGGGCAGTGGACTCAAAACAAATATATGAACTCAAAACTGTTATCTGAATCTAGAAAGATGGCTGGTAAATGAACGCATTTAAGGGAGATATAATACCAGTAAATTAGATACCATTCACTGAACTTTAGAAACCATTGAATGTTGTTGATGGCCCCAATCCCAATCCAGATAAATTCAAATTCGTGGGCCCCATATTCTAAAACCACTGTCTTCAGGGTTCAAACACTATTTGCTGCACCTATTTAGCTTAAGATCAAATTATCCACGGTATGTTTAAATCTTTCAATCTCTGCACACGGAGATAGAATAATGGAGAGTGACCCTTTTTATATCGATGTGAATTTTATCTTAAGATTTCTCACAAACAAGGATGAATTTTGAATTTAGATCAATATATTTATTATTCAATAGTCGAAAAATGATAAGAATATCAATATTATTAAAACTACTCTCATTAGTATACATTGCTTGTTTGTATTTTATCTTTCTTTTTCTCCAAATTCAGCAGAGAAAAAATAGTTCAAATGTAGAATGGGCTTGAGAAATACTTTTCCACTTCAAAATATGAGTTCCACCACATACACTAACTTGTTGATTATAGGAGAATATGCCTTCTTATAAGGTTGATAGGAAATTTTAAACTTAGGAAGCTGAAAATTGATTAATAATTTTAATGATGAATAGATGACACACTTAGAATAATATGTGACAAACATTTATTTGAGGTTGGGACACTTGGAGAGAGAAATTCTTTTTCTTAGTAATTTGTTTAGGTACTTGGAGAAGAAGAAATCCCATTAGTGAGATGAATGAAGGTGCTAAAATCAGGCATGTCTTGTCCCTTTCACGAATCTTCCTCCTTTGTTTTATTTCCAATGCCTTAAAAACGGCTACATTTTTCAAATAAAAAACACTATGTAAGTAAGAATTAATGGTTTTGAGCCTCACAATACTGAACATTTCTCATCCCATCTCCCAAAATGGTGCCACTTTGTTTTGTAACTTTCCAAATCACTACATATCTACATAGACCCCCTCTTGTTTTGTTTTGTTTTGAATGGATCAACAAACTAAAAAAAATAGCAATACTTCTACGGGTATTTTGTATAATCTGACAAAGATTTTACAGTATTGTCCATTTCGTCCTTTAAATCGGCTCGTCGAACCCTTCGAATCGGCTCGTCAGATCATTGACCCTTCCACTGCAGTATAAATCGGCTTACTGACCGACTTACTGAAATTTATCTAAGTGAGATTTTTTTTCATACAGAACAGCAAATCGGATCATTGATTTTTTTTTAAATGCTTTCGTACGGCAGTGGAAGGGTAAAATGAGAAATATCCTAAATCTCGTGTCTCGTTACACAAAGTGCTCGTGGGAGGATCATTATAATAACACTTTTTAATGTTTTTTTTTTCACCTGTGAGAATAATAACATGATTAGATGACTACTTCTGAAATTCAATCAGTAGAAATATACATTAACGTGATATTTTTTTTATAAAATAGAGTACTTTTTCAATCAACCAATGCTTTCATAAATTTTTTGACTTTTCAAATATTTGTCATCACAACCCATCTTGTCAATGTGACTTATCCTTCCTACATTTTTAAATTTTCATATGAGAAACAATGAAGATTACAATCAGGAAGAGTAAAGGTTTTATGTTGGGATTAAAACACCAACGGTACAGAGAATAAGTGCGACTGACGTAAGAGTAAAGAACCATGGAAGGTGGGACCATGGTCTATGAAATAGTCTTAAGTGTATTATAAAGAATAGCATCATCGCATTAGAAATTTTTTTTTCAAATTTTACGTGTGGAAAATTGTAGAATATCTAATATTAAACTTCTACAGGTGAGTCCACTATTTTTAAGGCACACTAAAATTAGGCCATATGAACTCAAACCCACAATCTTCCACTTCCTAAAGTGAGAGACAACCAGTTGAACTACAACCATATGGATTAGAAAATATGTTTAAAATTAATTTAATCCAAATATCAATTTTATTGGTTTGCTGTAAAAAAAAAATCGACTAAAGTAGCTTGAACAAATGAGAAAAACAACCTTTTTATAAAAAAATTAGTGTTATAAGAAAAAAAGATTACAAAAACAGTTGTAAAAAAGTACATTGAAGTAGTAAATAAAATATATAAAAATCATTGCTTAATAATAGATAAAAAAGCACATTGTTGAATAACAGATAATATAATCTCTGGTACCACTTACTAAAGTTTAGGCATTAACGGGTCAAATTTCAGACAATTACTTTTAATGGCCATTAACCAATGTGAACATCATATGACTAATGAATATGGTCTAATTTTGTGTCCCATCCACATTATCTACATGGGTTAAAATTGTGTCGCGTCGATACGGGTGCCCGTAATACTTGTGTCGGTGCAACCCTACGTATCAAGTATCAATCATAAATTGCTGATAGGCTTTCTCTCTTCTATGTTTTCTTTTCGTAAAAAAATTTAAAAATTTCATATAGGCATTACAATAATCGAATTAGTTGAATCTACTTATGGATAAATACATTCAAGGCAATGAATAGATTTAGCTCAAATCTAATCAATGATTAAATAGTTATACAATATAATTGTTGAGCAATCGAACGAATCTCACATCGGTTGAGAATGAGGAGAAATAGGTCACTGCACCTAATAGCTAGTCTTTTGAGTTGAAGACCCAATCCTAACAAATGGTATCATAGTCATCCCCAAGCCAACACACGTGGACTTTTGGGATTCCCTAATCGAACAAGATAGTTGGCTGCGTTCTATCCACCGAAGAGTCTCATTCAAGACTGAAGATTGTCGGACAGCTGAACGAGTCCCACATCTGTTGTCTAACAATAATGACTATCGACAAGCATCCACCATTTTCTGTCCATTTAATCCAACTCTATGTTGGAATCTATTGGTCTGAAATGAATTGATTTAGTACCATCCAGCCTGAAACTTGGCAGTATGTTTCTCTTAGAACTTGCAAGAAAGATAGTAGACGGAGTGAGAGGACAGAGACCCAGTTTATGTAGGGTGAAGTTGCATGGCCATATCATGGCTCTCTTTAAATTTCAACAGCCACTTGGGCCCTCTAATAAATTGGGCCTACCTTTATAATTACTTAGAATAGTTTAGAGTTATGACTCTTGGCATACATGAAACATCAAAATATACAATTTATAGTGAAAAGTTATTTCAGGGCAACGTACAATGTGGAGCATTATAGTTCATAACCACCTTTTGGCTACAAATTTTACAAACTATAGACTCCCAACTCAAAATGGGTCTTAATCACAATTTTAAATTTTAAATTTGAATTTGATTTGAAATCTTATTGAGTCAAGTAACTTAGTTAGATTATTAAATTCAATTAAAAAATTTGATAAAATTCATCGGAATATTTGACTCAAATTGTATCCGAATCAAGTTAAATCACTTCAGTTTTTTCGAGTTCTTAAACCATGTTCCGAATGAATCAATATAAATAGAAGCCGTTACCAAGAAAATATAGAAATGAACACTCGTTAAACTAGGATTTCCACCTTCGGAGTTTAGTAAAAAAAAAATCATTCATTTTTTTAAAAAAAAATTAAGGAGCCAATGTGTAGAATTTACCTTTTTATTTACAAAATAAGTGTTGCATGTAAATATCCTACATGAAAAATAGAGTTTTCTTTAATATTGTAAAGGCTCGACCCAAATTCAAGGCTTAGGACTTGACTCAGCAAGAAATTGTCCGCTCTGGGCCTCGCACACAAGCGAGCCCACACGGTTTTGCTTTTGGGCCAGGGCCCACATGGCCCGGTCCAAAACACGTCCTTCTAGTCAAGGGGGGCTGACCTCATAAAAACCCCAATCACTCACCCTTCATCACGGATGTGGGACTCCGACATTGGTTTAGGGTATCACAAATATAAAAAATAAAATAAAATGAGGGCCATGGCTTCACTAACTTCAGCATCATAGTTGGACTAATTTGAAGATTTGTGGGTCCAATTCCACTAAGTTATATATTAATTACTTTCTTTTGAAAGTAATTAATAGATTAATTACTACTTTGAGATGACTTTCATAATGACACAAATGGGACCATATTAAATTACTTATTGTTCATTTGACCACTTATGAGTAATTCACTCAAGACTGAAGAGTAGACAAAAATAATAAAGACACACCAGTCAATATAAAAAAAAATTAAATCATTTTAAAAAAAAAAATAAGGCTGCATTAATTTCATTAAAAAATAAAATAAGGCTGAATTAATTTCTAACTATTGAACTGCAATAATGTGACACTTAAAAATTGTTAGTGCAAATTAGGTAATTAGAAAGAATATAAGGAATTACTTTGCAGAAATCCGAAGGTGGATAATTAGAAAGAGCTTACGTTTTATTCTAAGAATTTGAGGTTCAAAGTAAAGAAGTAGAATATAAGTGTTGTCGGGTTACCGTTTGGGAAGATTTCTTGAATTCTTTCAAGGAATTCTCTAAATGGGTAATACTAAACCTAGAGTTTAAGAATTCTTTTATTTCATTGGTACTTAAGAAAGTAGGGGCTTGGAACAGGGACAATGTAGAGTTATAAGTCTAGTTGGGAGTGTATATAAGCTTTTAGCTAAGATCTTAGCTCGTAGAATTTGAGTGGTACTCGGAAAGATAATAGAAGAAACCTAGGGAGCTTTCATTGAAGGGAGGCAAATTCTCGATGGTGTGTTAATTGCTAACAAGTTGATTCGTTCCGGGAAAAGGGATAAGAAACTGGAGATTCTCTTGAAGTTAGATATGGTAAAGGCCTACGATTATGTAAATTGGGATTTCGTAGAATTTCTATTCCAAAGGATGGGGTTCGTTTAATGACCTACACTCGATCCGACACAATATTGTCCCACATAATTTTGCATTGGGTCCAGCCTCAACTCTTAGCCCAAAACGCGTTATGCTAGGATGGAGGTGAGCTCCCTCATATAAACCTCCTACAAAGTCAGCTCCTAGGCGATGTGAGACTTTTTTCTACACCCACACGCTCAACCAACTGCCTTCCATCAATCGCACTGTTAGAGGTCTTTTTCTAAGTCTAGGCATCATAATCCACCCCACATAGGCCTAGAGTCGTCCTCGGCTCAACTACAACACAGGGGGACCACGGGTTGAAATATGCTCTAATACCATTTGTAATGATCCACACTCGACCTGTCACAATATTGTCCACTTTAGGCCCACACAAACATGTACGACTTTGCATTGGGCCCAGACTCAACTCCTGACCCAAAACGCGTTGTGCTAGGATGGGAGTGAGCTTCTCATATAAACCCTCTACAAAGCTAGCTCCTGGTTGATGTGGTTCTTTTTTCTACACCCACACGCCCGACCAGCTGCCTTCCGTCTCTTGCACTGACAAAGGTCTTTTTTCTGGGCCGGGGTGTCACAACGAGCCAGCTCAATTTATACCTAATTGATGAGATAGGTCTTGAAATATATCCCCGGACCAATGGTGGGACCCACATCTATACGGACCCCACACAGTGAACTCTCAACCGTTTTCAACATAAGCCCAAAATCAAAAGAAGTCCAAAATGGAAAGATAACAGATAGGAATGAAAAAACGTTGCTGCCTAGGACTTCTAACAGATCAGGGGCATTCTTGTTGTCTCAAAAATCTGAATGGACGGTTGTGAGAAATCAACAAGATTGGAGAGAAAATCCTGCAAAAATCAAACAGAGAATGATTCCAAAAGACCCACCTCAACATCAGGGCCGGCTTGAGTATAAAACAACTCAAGCAACTGCCTTAGGCCCCCACTTAGAGAAGACCCAAATTTTGGTTAACTTAAAATTGGATTACCGCAAAATCCATTATTTCTCCCAATTTTCTAAATTCTCTATGGCAAAATCCATTATTTCCTTCCTAATTTTCATAACTTTCGACGGCATAACCCATTATTTTCTCCCAATTTTCAAAACTCTCAAACTCTTTCGATTTCTCTTTAAAATAAAAACCGAAACCCTAGACTATCACTTCACTGTTCTCCCTCTCACTGGGCCTGCTCCTCTCTCTGGATGTACTTTTTTCCCTTTTCTATTTGATGTGGATTGATCTTATTTAATGTGGTTTGAGGTAGGCCTCTTTCACCTCTTTTTTATTATAAGCTTTCAATCCCAAATTATTAAGGTGAATTAGCTCTATTATCAATTGAAAAAGATATTTTAGCAAAATTTGAATACAAAAATTTTAATAGTAATTTTGCATCTCAAAAAATAAGAAAAATAGATTTTAGATAAATTCTTTTTATTATATATAATTAAAATTTTAATTAAATACTACTTATAATAGTATGTTAAATACCCAGAAGGTTCTATTTAAATTTTTTACCTTAGACCTCAACTTGTGTTGAGATGGCCCTGCCCAGCGTTGCAATCCACCATCGAAAAATCAGCAAGAATGCCGTGTGTAGCAGTCAATGGCCAGTGGGACAGGGCCACCCCATTCAAGGATAGGATTTCCGTCTTGCAATGCTGTACACGATAGAAGAAATAAGCAGACAAAGAAGGATGGAGGAATGAGGAAAGAGAATTAAAAGGAGGAAAAGAAGTAACAAGAAAAGAAATAGAAATCATACAATGAAATGAAACAAAAGGATGGCATGGCTGTAAATTGTAATAGAGAAGGAGTAAGAAGATGAGAATAAGAAAAACGAGCATCGCTTGTTACGGGTTGGGCCCACTAGTTTGACCCGCCATGGTATTCCATTTTAGTTATTATTTTATTTTTATTATTATTGTCAATAAGGCCTATAAATATATGTTATGCCAAATTTCTTGTAGAGAGAGTTTTGAATATTTTGAAATTAAGGAAAAGCAGGAAGCTTTTCTTTTTCTCTATCTCCCCAGGTAGGTGAGATGATGCTTTTTCATTTTTAATTTGTGTTATTTGTGTTGAATTAATTTTAATTAAATTATTAGGAATTTATTTTTATTTTGAATTATGATTTCAATTAGTGCATTTTCTAATATTTAATTAAAATTGGATTCCATATCAAGTTAAATCGTAAGAAGGTTCTTGAGTTCAGACCGTACTTGAACCCGAGAACATAGCTTTCTTAATTGAAATCATTGATTCGGCATAAAACTCTGGATTTAAATTATCATAGGCAGCTTGACTTGCATCACTTTCTAAAATAGAAAATAATAAATTTATATAATTTTTCTTTTCAGCAGAAAAGAATAATAAGTGTGCGTAGTAACACCTTTGAAATCCTTGGTGAGGCAATAAAACCTGTTTATGGATCATAAATGTGAGCAGAGAGACTCTCAACAGCTTGCAACAAATGGAAGTCACGAGATCTCTGTTCATCTCAAAGAGAAACAAGCGCGGAAAGAACAACGTGATGAGAATGGAAGTGAGGAAAACAAAGGAGGAAGGAAGAATGGGCTGAGAATGGAAGTGACGCATGTCATCAACGCCTTCGGAGGAACGAACCGACTTCTAAGAATGAAAGTCAGGCGACTAAACTACGGCGACCATGGATCTGACGACGTCTTCTCTAAAACAGGGAAGAAAATGACTATACGACGCTTTCCGAGAAACAATATGAGGTTGAATGGCTTACACGTTATTTATAGCCCGCCACTCTCACTCTCCTCCTCCCCCTCCTTCCCCCCCTGTTGGAATAATGGGTACTAGAGCTTCATGTACTATTTTTCTATCACATTTTTTTTTTATACATTAAGCTTAATCATAATTGCATGAATCATCGGGGACTTATCCGAGTCATATCAAATTTCCAGCACTTAAAAACTTGTATAACTCAGGTGAGTCATCGATTATTAGTAGGTGCGCCAATAAAACCCGTAAATGTGAGTAGAGAGGTTTGCAGCTAATGGAAGTCTCTGTTCTTCATGGGCTGAGAATGGAAGTGAGGGAAGCATGAGGAATGAAGAAAAGGCTGAGAATGAGAGTGAGGGAAAGAAGAAAGGGCTGAGAGTGGAAGTGCAATGCCTTCGGAGAAATGAGACAACTTCTCAGAATGGAAGTGAGGCGACCAAACTCAGGCGACCACGACACAGTCTTTGAAATAGGGGAGAAGATGACCGTGAGACTTTCCGAGAAACAGGGTGAGCTTCAGTCTGGCTTCCACATTATTTATAACCCGCCACTCTCACTCTCGTCACTGTGGAGAGAAGCATTCATGGGTGATCATTTGCACTTTGTTGTTGGAATAATGGCTATTCTGTCTTTGCACTCAATTCTTCTTCAAATTTCTCTCTCCGTTTATAATCTATAATGATCCATCCTTGCAATCCTTTGCAGGAAATGTTGCTTCATTACTTCTTATACAGCCCCAATGTAATAGTTCTACTTACAAACCTCTCAATTACTTGTTATTTGTTATGATCATTTAAAGTCTTCACTTCTTACTTGTAATTTGTAATTAATCTGCTCTCTTCTTTTTAGATTGACATTTTAGGGAGTTATAGAGAAGAGAAGTACCGGAGAGTTCTCTTGCATCCCTTATATTCTTGCTCTGTTCAACTGCCTCTATACCTGGTATGGTTTGCCAGTGGTTAGCAATAGATGTAAAAATTTGTTTCTAATCACCATTAATGGGTTGGGGATTCCTCATATATTTTTGGTATGCATCAGTCCGAGGAAAGGCAAGTTCCTTCACTCCACTGATTATATATGAATATAGCTTGATGTATGTACACTAAAATTAAGATTTGTTGACAGAAGCCGGCTGCTCTCATGGTGGTGCCTATGGCAGTGGTGTTCAACAACACTGCACTAGTATATGGATTTGTCATACATGACCATCACCACCGAAAGGTGTTGGTGGGAAGAATCAGACTTGTGGCTTCGGTCTCTATGCATGCTGCCCCATTAGTTGTTGCGGTGGATTCTTCTCTTCATTAATATTTAATTGTACATTGTGCATGTGAATTATCACAAATTCTTTTTTTTTTTTTTATTAACGTATGGGAAATTTAGAGACGGTCCTGCTAAAATTCCTACAGATGAGCCCAATACTCATAGGGGCTCAAATCCACAATCTCCCGCTTCCTGAGGCTGGAGGCAACCGGTTGAATTACACTTACATGTGAATAATTATCACAATTTCTATTTCCTAGAAATGTTATTTGCCAAACAATGATAAAAAGAAAAATAAAGGAGTTACCTCGTGAGTTCCAGTATCTTTTTCATGTTCAAGTTAAAAAGAATGCAGTCACAATTTAAGATGGGTTTACTCAGAATGTTCCCAATCATGGAATTGTTGAACAATCCAAGTCTAATACATGGTACTGTAATTTTGCAATGTCTAATGCCTTCACTTTAAAATTTTAGTACAGAGAGGTTGAGCAGGGCATTAGCGTAGTTTTTTTTTTTTTGAGCATATATTAAGAAACCAAGAAGAATAATATAGAGAAGGAATCCATAGATATATAGTAGTAAGATCCAAAGAAATCAAATAAGAAGAAGAGGGGAAAAGGAAAAAAAAAAATCCACCAAAAGCATATACACCACAGAAAACAAAAAACCATCCTAGGAGGCAAAAAGCCAACCACCCCTAATGCAGATATCACAAAAAAAACCAACTCCTTGGAACGATGTCCAAACAAGAGCAACTACCTCTCCTTTGACTCAGGCAACTAAAACTTTGAAACATAAGGCACCAAATTTTCAAAAGAGCCATCATTTGAAAACTCTTCAAACTCCCAACCTCTTTCACAGTCTAATTTACTGGCTACGGTGAATAAGGTTAATAATTCTTTTCCTTTTAAAAGATGAGGGAAACAAAGATTTGTCCCTTACTTCTGCTGCTTGAATTTCAGAGAAAACTTGATCACTGTTAACAAAATAAATCCCCAACTTTTTGTCAATCTCTAAGATTGATCTACAGTCCTCTTCCGAATAGCCCCTAGCCATCAGAGAATTTAAATCATCATTCTCTGAATGACGGGCTGAGCCTTTAATTGCAGAAAATTTGTCAACTTTGGATTGAAGCTGTAAAATGTCATACTCCAATTCAGAACTCGCTTGAGGCATGTCAGCTAGATAAACTGGTTTATCGTTCTTAATCGTCATGCACTTATGACTCACTTCCAACTGCAGAGGGGAAGGCCATCTAAAAATTTGACTGGTTCCCAATAAAGCTTGAGAAGAGAGAATAGGCCACTGTATTGAATGGAGACGAGAATGATTGAAAGACTGATGAGAGTTAGAAAAGGACGTCACAGGGAACTGAAGACCTTCGGCCCAAAGAGAAATAAGATTTGAGGCCATGGTGGATGAAAAGAGTATGGGTCCAAGGTTGATCCAAAAGGTCGGTCCGATCGGCCTCAATAGATCTAGACAGCCTCGAACCAGAGCGGGAAAGACCAGTTCTTTTAAACCTAGATTTTCTCTTCTTCCCCGAGCCATCCTCAGAAGAAGAGGAGGTGATGCTATTGGAAGGAAGAGAAGAAGGTTGATCACTGGGAAGGACTTGGGTCTCCTGTGTTAGAAACTGAGAAATTGTATTCAATAAGGAGTATTACACAACTATATATAGCCTCTAGCCGACCCTAGGGCTATTACACTTCTAATCTAATCTTAACTTAAATACATCTCTTAATAGAGATTAACCCAAACTAGAATCCTAATTCTAATATATTCAACATTCTCCCTTAAACTCAAGTGGTTCATCACTTTGAGTTTACAATTATTGAACAAAATAAAAAACTAATAACCAGATAAATCAAGTATCGACTGACGCCATTTAGTTGAGCGGAAGTAAATCAATGGTGAAGACGTGCCGACGAAGCCAACCAAAACTGAACCAATATTCTACGTGTGCTGCAAGTTATAAAACTGATGCTGAACATACTCCAACTCTCCCTCCTTTCATTTACTGTCCAAACACGATTGCCAATGCCAATGCCAATGCCACTAATACAAATGCCACTTCAAATGCTAATTTCAAAGCCAACAAAAGGTCAAAGTGCGAGAATGCTACAAACTCCAGAGAAAACAAGAAATCAAATCAAGAAATCAAATCATCCAATATGTGGCTGCATACGGACGAGACAAAGTGCCAAACGGCTGCAAAGGGTACCAAACGAATGCAAAGGGTACCAACGAAATCAAATCAGCCACAAAACTGGACTACAAAAGGACAGGGTCAAAGTCCAGATACAAGATGAAGACAAGAGGGAAACAAATGCAAATCAATTGAATGAGATGATGCAAATCAAGATCAATCGAGATCGGAGAAGAAGAAAGAGACCAAGAGAAACAAAAGAAAGAACCAAGGGCATTCTCACAAACTAAAACCAAATGAAGAAACAAACTAATCGAAACTTCTTCTTTTGTAGTTTTTTTTTTTTTTTAGAAACTGATAAACTGTATTCAATAAAGAGTATTACACAACTATATATAGCCTCTAGCCGACCCTAAGGCTATTACACTTCTAATCTAATCTTAACTCAAATACATCTCTTAATAGAGATTAACGCAAACTATAATCTTAATTCTAATATATTCATTGAGTTGATCAAAATTAGAGATGGGAAGAGATAAAGCTTCTTGGGAGTTTTTCCATCAAAAGACGTGCTAGCTTCCACTCCAATGTTGTAGAGCTCTCCACCATCTGCAGCTCAGCCCAAGACTTGTCAAAAGCATCGGGCTGTGTGCCCAAAGATTGATGGACAGAAGGCATTGCTGCCAACCCCCCCACCATGACTTGGCCCTCCATCAAAAGACGGGACAGAATTCATACCAATGCTGCAGAACTCCTCTCCAATATTTGTCTACAACTGGACCAAAGGGTTGTCAAACGCATCGAGGTGCGGGCCCAAAGAATAATGATCATCCAACGGTCTAGATGGACCCGCTTGAAAGAGGAAGCCAGAGATTTCAGTGAACAAACAGGAGTTTCCACCGGATTTTTGATCTCCTTCACAGAAATCCTGAAAGTACGACCGTTGAGAATCAATTGAACAGGAAGGTAAAGTTTGATGGCTCTCAATTTCCAGATAAAGATTCAAAGAGGAATACTCTTCACCAACATTGTTCTGACGGTGAATGTCAATAACCTTTCCAAATCTTTGTCTGAAAGACTGGAATATGCATTCCGACCAACCTACCAACGGAAAACCCAAGAGCTTCACCCATGTTTTCCTAGTATGACAAAGGAGATTTGGATTCCAACGGCCACGGATATGAATCTGATCCGGGGCATCAGAGGTCAATTTGAGCAATATCTCCACATCCTTTTCTTCTTTCAAGGTTACAAGGAAACAACCCTCTCTGAGAAAGCTGATTTTCGAAGAAGCAACTCCAGATTCAACCAAAAAATTAAGGATAAGATAATGGGAGTGAGGCTCCGGACTTGAGATCACTACAGAAAGAGACAACCAATTTTTAATTTTATCCTCCTCCTCCATGGTTGTCATCAATTCTATCACCTTCTCTCAAAACCCAGGCATAGGCAAGGTAGGATTGGTTGGCGTTGTGCCTTGGACAACATCCGCCTAACGACGCCGAGTCCCACTCTCAAAACAGATCTTATTAAGAAACTCCTGGTTATTTGTAATAACAGGATTGGTTTTGAAAACCCTATCCGAGAGTGGCGATCGAGATTGACCGGAGATCACTTTCCTCTTAAAACGAGCTAAGTTAACCAGCAACTTTCACCCTTGCATCACATGGCCATTAAGAGTTGTCATGGTTTTCTCTGCCTGACGACTAGATGCCATTCTGACAAAACCAAAGATCCTTCCGACCGCATCTTTCGTCTTAGGTATAAAGGCATCAGTTACAGGTCCCCATCTCCTGAAGGTGACCATAAGTCAGCTCCGGGATGTAGAATCCGATAAGTTAGCCACGAACAAAGTATCGATGAGCCATCCAAGATCCGGTTCCTCTGCTTCCTCTTCGGATGTTGCCAACCTTCCCATCATCACTCTTCTGACCACCATCACGATCTCACTGTTCACCTGCATCATCCAAGTTCGAGAGAAAGCCCTCCTGCTTCCTCTCATCCATGGGCATCAGCTTAGTTCTACATTAGTTAAATCTAAAAATTACTTTTAAGTATTATGGAGTTTGTTTCTTATCCTCATGGACAGATTCCATTCATACTACTTATTTCCTGGGTGGCTTCTATGGTAGTCAGGTTCACTTGACAAAAACACGCTCCCGCAAGCTGAAGCGTGTATGAAAAGAAAGGTGAAACTTGAAAATCTTTGAAACTGAAGATGAACATTGAAATCTGACACACTGACTAATCAGATAAGAGATGAATGTACAGGACACTAAGTGATTAAAATGATGAATTGTCAAAACACAGATTGGCTGCAATGTTGAATGCACAGTATACTAACTCACTGGATAAATGAATGAGCAACACACTGACCGGTTGAGATGAGTTGATAAGGTGGCAGTGAACATTCACGGCGGCCTAGAAAAAAATTAGCATGGACTGAATATTGTCTTTGGAAGACGGCATTAGATGTAAGACATATCGCCGACAAAAATGGAGAGAGGATGGTAGTCCTGCAAGAGTATCAAAAAGTGTGATCCCACGGACCACTATAAGATGTAATGAGCATCATTTCATCGTCGCCAAGCATCTGGAATAAAGAAAAGGATGGGTTGTGCTGCTGGATTTGCAGCCAACGATATTGGGAAAGAAGGAGCCATTTCCTTTAATGATAAAAAGAAGAGAAAGTGGGAAGGGATGGTGTTGCTCCACTAGATAGGTAAGTGAATATGAGAAGCGTTGATGCAGATTTCATCCGAAAAGGGACACCGGAGAGAGACGCTAGCGTCATGGGTCTGTAGATCTGATGGAGGACGGCTGTGATTCGATGGCAGCAGCCAGATACGATGATTGTGTCCTCACGTTGGCCACAAATGGGATGACAACCAATCTGAGAGCAGTTTTTTTTTTTTTTTTTCGGGAGAAAATGAGAGGTTGTGGATCTGGAACACCGAACAAAATGGTTTTTTTCTTGTTTTAGGAACGGGAACAAGATGGGTTCCTCCCCTCTGCCGATGCTTATCTCATCCGGCAGAGGCGAGAAGAGTTTTGCTTGAAAGAGGTTTCTTAGGGGTAGGGTGGGAGAAAATTTTCAGATCTTATTCGGCTCTGATACCATATGAATTAAGGAGAGTACATCGATTTTATTATATAGAGGAAATGAAATTACATATATAAAAAGTAAATCAAATAAAATAGGAAAAATTCTAAATAAAAAAATACAATTTATAGAAGGTCTAAATATATCTTTAGATAAATTTATTTTTCAATCATAGGAAAAAAAATGTTGGGTCATTTTGGCACTGAGTGTGGACCATTTTAGTGATCCATTTTGGGCTTTATGGGTCTATTTTTTGGACCATTTTAATGATTCATTGCTTTTAGATTAACCTACAATTTTAAAATCTAATTAGAAGGATTCGCATTCAGCTCTAGAGAGCCACTCACGTAAAACTTATTATGTGTGTGTGGATTGATAGGTTTATACATATCTCATAATAAGTCGGGTAAGATGCCTCTGGTTGAAAAAATCTAATTAGAAGATGAATAAGAATGAAAGTCATTAAAATATAAATTCTAGGAGGCTATGCCATTCAATAAAATATGAATTTCCTTCCTTAAAAGAGTGGTGCCCAAATTATTGGCATTTTGGATTCAAAATTTCAGATTCACTTGTCCTTAAATGGGCCACATTTGGATCCGCTACAAGTCTAACCCATTTATATCTCTGTTTAGCAGAATGGGCCAAAGTACGGGCCTACCCTTGCTAGAGCCATTAAATCAAGATGGACTCATCTCGTAACAATATAACCTCAATACAAATTGTTGCATGCACCGGAAACTCATGTCTAGAATTAAAATGGGCTTCATTACAGCAGATCGAAGTTTGTTAAAAATTAAGCCCATTAGTTATCATGGCCTAAAGCAAGGCCTTGACAGACCAATGCCCACATGAATCAGGCCTGATCAGGTCTGGCCCTTTATTAATAAAAAGGTATCTTATATATTGGGCTAAGCAGAATAAAGCCCAAATGGGCTTGTTTCCTACTGCAAATCCTCTCACAAGAAAACAGAAATATGAGAAATGGGCCTTCGAATATGTGAATTGTGGGCCCACTCCTCACCTTTTTAACTTCCTCTTGAGTGTATTAATGAAGAAGTGTTCATAATTAGGATTTACCCAAATTAAAAAGGCAATCATCATCTGCTCCTAATTAAGAACTTTTGAATTGATAGTGTTAAAATCATCACTATTAACTTAAGTATAATCATCATCATCATTTAAATCATTTATTCTATCAATCTAAAATTTGACTTTTATATTTGAATTTGACAAATTATTTTCATAAATCGACTACCCTATCTAATATTCATTGAACTTGAAACGTAACAAATAGCTTAACTACAATAAAAATTAAAAATATATTAATTTATTTTCAAAATCGAATGACTTAACTTTTATGCATTGTTCATCTAAAGCTTCATCTTATTGAAATTTTCTAATATGAAGACATCCTAATTTATTTTAGAAGAGAATGATTAAGCCAGATAAGGAATGATTTAACAAATTCATCTCCATTTATTAAATTATGTTCCATTATCAGACCCACCCATGGCCAACCAACATCCTTGGAGATTCCTGCCGGCCTTGTCCATGTGATCCATGCTGGCCCCCATTCCAAACTTACAAGCTCTCATATAAAATGCAATATAATAGAACAACCCCAATAAGCACTAAAAATTAAAATTTTAAAATTATATCAGACCTATTCGGTCAATGTGAAAACCTTTTTTCAAACTCCAATATGGTCGGCACATTTCATAGCTTAAGCACAATAATACAACAATCAGGTTGAGTTGAAGAAAAATCCGAATTAAATTCGGGTCAAGTTGGGTCGGATCAAGATTTTTAAAATTGACCTGATCTGATCCAAACCACTCAAAAAATTTAATAAACAATCATGTTGAATCAAGCCAATAATTCGGTTCAGCACTCGGATTGAGTTGGATCAGCAATTTGGATCGGGTTATGTATACCATTAATGTGTAGTGTAACAAAACATAATCTTGATGATTAACAGAAAATTTGGAGTGTTAAAATGTGATTATGTGATTATTATTATTGCAGATAAGGTTACATCCAGTGCAGCTTTAGATCCAGCTGGACTTGTTGCAATTGCCATTTGCCATGGCTTTGCACTCTTCGTAGCTGTTTCAGTTGGCGCCAACGTCTCCGGCGGCCATGTCAATCCTGCCGTCACCTTTGGGTTGGCTGTTGGAGGCCAGATAACAGTTCTCACTGGGATCTTCTACTGGATTGCGCAGCTCTTGGGCTCCATTGTAGCCTGCTTCCTTCTCAAGCCAGTCACAGGAGGAATGGTGAGCTTAAAACACAAAATCGGAAATACGATAAAACACGTGTCATTAAAGACAAAATGCCCGTAGGAGGATTGCTGGCCCAATTTTAAACTTGGAAGGGTTGACCAGACGGTCAAGACGCTTGCTTCATAAAACGAGGTCTTGAGTTCGATTCAGACTCAACCTCTTTATGCCTCTCTCCATGGAGTTACTCTCCATCGACTAAATCAATGCGTGTGGATTAAAAGGTTTTCTCATGTTCATGGGATTAGTCTCACCTCCAAAATATACTTGGGATATCAATGTTAAAAAAATATATATGAAAAATAAGGCTTCAACAAATCAATGGTGATAATGATAGTAAAAATTTAATCTCATTGTCAATTTTCCTTTAGATTTCAGTAGTCCAAATGTGAGCAATAGACCCCAACAATGACCAAGGGACCCACTCTAAGGATGGACAAATGTTGGCACTAGATGGAAATGATTAAAATGGTTGCAAATTAAATGTTTCAAATTTAAGATTTATATTTCTTACAATTTTTTAACGAAGTTATGATAATTATTGGGAGATATCCATCATAGTGGGTTATTTTGTTAGTGAAGATGCCTGAATTGACCACAACCTTGGATATGGTCCACTTGTTACAAGCCCTTCATTTCTACGGTGTGGATCAACTGTGGAGAGTAAAGAAGTGGATTAATACAAAATCATGATATTCACAAGAAACCCAAGAAGTTTCTATTGGAAAAATAAAAAAATAAACAAGAAAGATATATTAGAAAGGCCAAGTTGGTAGACCCAACAATATATAAACCCTAAACCAACCCAAAGAACATTTTCCATACAGAATGCTAGCAGGAGAAACTTAGAAGAAATCAAAGTAGGGAAGATTTCAGAATTCAATCATGGCCATTCATCTCGACGACAAGTTTCTGATGAATCGAATGAATCTCTTCGTTTTTACCTTATTAGTCTTATGGTTGGACATTGAAGCTCAGATGGCTCAGCAGGATGTATCCCAGCAAGAAAACATTCCGTCGTCCTACCGTCCGACGATCGCCGTCATCATCGGAATTATTGCAATCATGATATCACTGACCTTCCTCCTCTTCGTCTACGCGAGGTTCTGCAACATCACTGCGTCGGATATCTTCAATGTTGGTGATGAACAGCAACAGCAAGGGAATCAAGGAAGGTCACGCCTCTCTGGCGTCGACCCGAATGTAATAGACTCTCTTCCATTCTTCCAATTCTCCACCCTCAAGGGATCCAAACAAGGTCTAGAATGCGCCGTCTGCCTTTCGAAGTTCGAAGCGACAGAAATCCTCCGCCTGCTACCTAAATGCAAGCACGCCTTCCACATCGACTGCATCGACAAATGGCTGGAGAACCATTCCAGCTGCCCCTTGTGCCGACAAAGAATCGAACTAGCAGATGTAGTTAAGTTCACATATTCAAACAGCTTCCGATTTTCGAAGAATGCGTCCGACCTCAGTGAAGATCCTAACGTCGAGCTCTTCGTCCGTAGAGAGCTCGACGAGCGGTCCTCTTCGAGGTTCAGCGTCGGAAGCAGCTTTCGAAAGATCAACAAGGGTAAGAAGAACGAATTGCTCATCCCCGACGGGAGGGAAGAAGGGCAATCCTTGGACAAGTTCAAGCACAAAATAATAGTATCGGATGTCGCGTTCAATAACCGATGGAGCGATTTGAATTCTTCCGACCTATTGTCGCTTAAATCGGAGATGCTCGGTGCCGCATCGAGCGATCGATTCATGACTATGAGTAGTGTTTTAGAAGATGGGTCTTCTTCGAATGAACTGATTTTAAACCCTAGAGATGAGATGGAGAAGAAGAAATCGCTCGAAAGTAACAATAGTGGACTAGACATTAAAATTCCTGTTCCAGCTTCAGATATTCCCTCCACTTCTTATGCAGATGCAAATTCAAGAAACACATCTAAGTCGTTGATTCCGTCCGGGAAGCGTTCGATGTCGGAGATTACCAACTTCTCAAGGTTCCTTGATTCCACTGGTAAAAATAGAATTAAGGATTCTTCCATCAGTGAAAACAGCTCCAAAGAAGAGAGAGTGAGAAAGCTATGGCTGCCAATTGCAAGGAGGACAGTTCAGTGGTTTGCAGGTAGAGAGAAAAGATCAGAATCTCAAGATCCCAAACAGATTCCAGAAGTATGAAGTTAGGATCTCTACTGTTCTTATTGATTCCTGTCATAAGAACAGTCTCTTGCATTCTTTCTTTGAAATATAGTTTCAAGTAGGCTTTGTTGACATGAAATTTCAGTATAGTTTTCTATCATTTTATGATGTTACACATAAAAGAACACTACCATCTTTTGAGTAATTACTGAATCTTGTAATTTTATCATATGTTGGACTTCCAATGAATTTACTTAAAAAAAATTGTAAATTTTCTCATGGATTGAGGAAAATATTTTCAGTGTTTTTCTTCTAGAGATACTTCTTTGATCTTTGTTGGTTGTGGTTATTGTGACTAAAGATTTTGAAGTTCAAAAATAGGATATTCTTACGACATTATTTTGTTTAATTTGTAAAAATTATTAAAATTTCAGAAATAATCACTTGTAGCATGCCATATTGAAGTTTCAATGCGGCTGGTGTTGGGGCAGCCAACGACTCCCACGTTGATTGTGAAAAAGGAGTTGGACTTGGGTTACGCCAGCTAATGGGCTAGCATTTTGGGATAGATACACAATCCTAATAAATAGTATCAGAGTCATATCCCTAGGCACAATGCATGTGGATTTAGGGAATCCCCTAACCGGATAGGATGGCCGATGACGTTCTATCTGTCGGATAGTCTCGTTAGAGGGGGGATTGTTGGGAGAGCGAACGAGTCCCATGCTGGTTGTAAAAGAGGAGATTTAGGAACTTATAAAGAACTGGAGTCACTCTACCTAATGAGCTAGCCTTTTAGGATGAATACCCATTCCTAACAACTAGGCATCATCAGCCATGAGCGATAGAATACTTTGAGTTTTGAGATCCCAAATGGGTGAACTATATTTGAAAGATATTTTCAATATGATTCTAGTTACGAAAACTCATATTCATTGGATTTGAAAAGTCATAACTGTTTAAGTAGTTTACGTTTTATGAAGTCGATTCAATTCAAGACCGGTGTACTGAATGGTAATCATTTCAGTCACTGATTCAATGTTGCACACTTTCATAAGATTAATCTTTTCTTTAAAAAGAAAGAAAATTGCTTTTTCAATGCAAAGAATTAAGGCTAATGATCAATAATTGAATATGCATAATTCCATTTCCATCTACAAAGATGATTAAGAAACCTTCTAATTTATCCATTTGATACTCAGAATCTCCTGTCTTAACCCTAAACGTTTATCCCTTTAATTAGCAGATTTTATTTTCTTTATGTACCAAGAAGAAACAAGATTTTTCCTTCTTTTTCAAAAAAAAAAAAAAAATTGAAGAATTCTAAATGCTCCCATATTATCCCTAATTACAAGTCGGTTAATTTGAGCGGTCTTGAGTTTAACTCCTGCTCCTAAACTAGCTCATTATAGATTTACGGGTGGTCTCATTTATCCATCGAATTAATCTCACCTTCAATATTTAATGAAAATACCGTAATAATTTTGAAAAAAATAATAATCTAACACCAAGATGATTTCCATTACAATGATACAAGTAAGAAATGCATGCATGGCATGCTGCATGTGGTAGAACTTCTTTTCTCTTTCTCCTTGCATTAGGCATATCAATTTTTTAAATTTTTTTTAGGTTTTTCTTGAATTATTTACTTGTGTAGTTGATGAAGATAAGCCAATAAGAAATTAGGGGTCATAATTTCTTGTAATGGGCCTCAATGTTATATAATTTTATTTTATTTTCTAGGAGAAATGGGCTAACACGAATTCCACACCATCTGATAACATGAATCTCGTGTAGCATGTAAAATAAATAATTTCTTAACTTTTCATTTGGTTCATGACATTGTTTGAAGCTTTGAAACAAGTGCAGTTTCTTCCCCTCAATCTTTCTTCCAGTTTTAACGTGTTGTTGATAAAAAATAAAAAAATAAAGGCTACTCTCTATCAAAGGAAAAGGACTTTCTTAGAAAATAATACTCTTAAAAATCGGTTTATAAAATATTATTTTTCAGATGTTGATATTTTATTATTTGAACAAGTCAAAACTTATAAAAGAAGGTCGTTTTTTCGTCACGTTACAATACAATTTGGAGCTGAAAATAAAAAAATTGAACAAATAATTTGGGACAATTTCAAAATGCGTTTAGGACAAGTATTTTGGGACGGAGAGAGTAGAATAGATTAGAAATTTAGGATAACATGTTTACTTAGGACTGTTTATGGGCCGGATTTTCCTTGATTAGGTTCAGGGTTTATTAATTAAATGAGTTGACTCAGGCCGATTCTATAAGAAAAAGGTCGGGCAAATCTAAAATGAGAAATAGATCGGGTCAAGTTTTCCAGCAAATGTTTCAATTCTTTTCACCTATGTGAATTTTTTTAAAGGTAATCGGATTAAATATAATAAAAAAGTTTTTTTTAGTTTTTTTAAATCTTATAAAATTGTATAATTTAATTAATTTTACAGAAATTATTTTTATAGATCACATATTCAACAAATACCTATTAGACCTATGTCATCATCATTGGTGAGATTTACACAAGGTTGCATCGAATTAGCCAGTGAGAGAACATCACTCCCAAATTATTTATGGTTCATATGAGACACTTTCTTTGAGTAATTACTAGGGTTGACAATTTGATATTTTGATCCATATAAGCCCACAAGAGGTTCAGGCCATGGCTAATGGCCTAGGTCCATATATTTTGCTTAAAAGTAAGAAGAAGTTTAAATTGGGCCAAATTCTGGGCCTAGGTTTGACAAGCTGGCCCTAGCTTATTAGCTCATCCACAAGACCACAACCCATTTAACTATGTGGGTGGAGATGTTAAAACAGGGTTTGCCCAATTACCCAGAACATCTTACTAATAAAAACTATGAATGGATCACTTTGGACCTAATCCGTAGCCAATATATAGTCCATTAGGCCATAATAAGCTATTTCTCTGAGTGATATTAACTGTTAGATTGATTATCCTATATTTACGCCATTAGACCTTTTAGACCTTCAAATTAATGGAACGAATTCTGAATTAAATCCGTCTAATAGGGAGACCATGATTCAAATAATATGATTTATGAGACCATTAAAAAGAATATATGTTAACTACTTAGAGAAAGATGCTCTACCTTTCTAGCTTCTTGTAGTTTTTGTTAGGTCTAAGCCATTTAGACCTTTTAATCTTCATTTGGAATTTCTTTTCAATGAAAATCTTCTCTGCTAAAGAAAAAAAACTAGGGCAACGTCAAATTTGTTCTCAAAACAAAGATAAGACACAACACACAGAGAAAGTTTAAATGAGGAGAAGCTCGTGTTTGGTTTTCTTTTCTAAGAGAAAGTGAAGTCCATAGGTGGCAAAAGTTCTTGTGGTCAATAGCTAATATTTGATTTGTCAGGTAAAATTTGGTCCATATGCTGAGCTGGAAATGATTTTTCAATCTCACGCTGACAATTTTTATTTTAAAAGATTCATAATTATTTAAAAAATAAAAATGATGTGACACACAGCTTTATAGCCTTACTAAATTCTCTATATGAAATATTCAAATCAATAATCTCCAAGCGAACCTAAGAGGGTGGAAGTTTTCTTCACCTCTCTTATCTCAAGAGAAATAAGGAGACTTCTCCTTCATTGAGTTCTCCTCATCCAAACAAAACCCTAAAATGTACTTTGCAAGAGATCCCCATCAGGGGTCCAAGCGTTGAAATATCGGCCGATACGTATCGTATCGGCCGATATATATCGGTTTTAGAGATGTGAATATCGGCCGTATTATATCGGTCGATATCAAAATATCGGCCAATATTTAAAAAAAGAGGAAGAAAGAGAAAAATATCAGCTGATATATTGGCCGATAACGATATATCGGTCGACATATCGTATCGGCCGATACCGATTTTTAAACCCCTGGATACAATATGTATCGGTCGATATGATACGTATCGGCCGATATCAGCCTTTTTTAAAAAAAGAAAAGGGAGAGAGAGAATAATATCGGCCGATAACGATATATCGGCCAATACCGAATTTTGCACCCCTGATCTCCATAATGAATTATGTATGCTTTATACATTGTAGCTAGGGCTGCAACTAGGGTCGGGCTTTGGCCTGACCCGCATGACCCGACCCTAGAAATCATGTGGGTCGGGTCAAGAATTTCGGGTCAACGAGTCGGGCCGGGTTGAGAAAATAAAACCTTGCATAAAATTCTGGTCGGATCGGGTTGAGGATTTTATAAGTTAACCTGACCCGACCCGACCTGACTAAAATTAGTTTAAAATGGGTTCAAAATACGGGTCAGGTCAAACTTCGGGTTAGAATTCGGGTCGGGTCGGGTTGTGAGATTTGAGTTGAGAATTCGGGTCGGGTCGGATCGGGTTGGGTTTTAAGGAACCCGACCTGCCCGACCCGAACTGCAGCCCTAATTGTAGCCATTGATTTTATCCAATGGTCCATATCATAGCTCACAATTAAAAATGGTGAGGCACTGCTTGCAGCTGGCCATATATATAAAAAGCCGGCCGGCCATTAGATTAATTCTCTCCCCTCTTATCGATACTCATGTAAGTTGATAGCTATGGACTGACATGCACTTTCTTATACCCTTTTGAAGAAGGAATCTGATTGAAATTCTTGCAATTTGCATGTTGTAACCTTTAAAGGACAAGTTTGGTAGGGAAAATGCAGAGATAAGACATTGCCTCTCTTCTTCTACTCCTCTGTTTCCTTCAATTCCTTTAATACCGTGTCAATGAACATCACTTGTTCCACCAGAGGCTTTCACTTAGCTGGGCCTTTCAACCATCTCAGATCTTCATTATTTGGGATCAAGGTAATATACTTATTCATACATCAATTTGTGAGGGTTTGGTTGGCGGTTAAGAACCCGTTTAAGATATGGGAGGTCATGGGTTGAAGTCACTCTCAATACAAAAGGGTCACTCATAGTATTATCCAGTCTCAGTGTATGTGGATGGATAGAGAGGTTCGTACATGCCCATAAGAATTAATCACGTGTTCTAAGAGGTCTGGACACCTTGGTCTTAAAAAAAAACTCATTCATATATGTGATAGATTCCTTAGATGTAACTTGTCTTTTAGATTGATTTTTAGGTAATGATTATGTAAGCAATACGTTGAGGCTGCAAACGAATCCCACATCGGTTGGAAAAGAAGGAAAATAGAGAGTTATAAGAGACTGAGTAACTCCACCTATCAAACTAGTCTTTTGGGATAGAATTCCAGGTCCAACAATATATGAGATTATTGATATAAATTATAGATAATATCTTATTGTGATTAGATTAGGATATAAGTTCTTTCACTTGTTTACTGATGCTCATTTTCTTCCACTAGTGGTTGTTTTGAACATTTATGTTATTATTTATTATTATTTTAAATGTGATTTATATCTTTTTTCTAAATATCATATCATTAGAAGAAACAATTTTTTACTTCTTTACATCTAACAGTGCAAAAAGAAGTTTGTTAATTCAATTTTTACCCACCAATTTTAACATATTTAACTAAATTCTAAGTAGACTTAAGTGAATCTTATTATATTCCATGTAACATCAACACACCCTTATATGACACCTTCATGCACACTCTATTTCCAAGCCCGATCATTTTGATGATCGAGGTGTCCAGGATTTTTCCTAGAGAACGCGACTAATCTTCAGTCCCTACTCACACACACCGAATAACTCAATGCTCATGAACGATGTCCCAATGACTTAAAACGTGCAACTTTAACAATTTAAAAGCACCCAGACCATTAATTTTGGTAGATTTTTCTTGCATTAATGCAGCTATTTAGTTGGTTTTAGTTTTTCTCACACATCAAAACTCTTGTGCTTTTTTTTTTTTAAAAAAAATTGTTTAACTTTTTTATTTTCCATTTCAGCCTCTTTCAAAAGAATGGAAGGAACAGCCCTTGAGAATTCAAGTTGCAGAGTCTATAAAAATTACATCGACGAATTTACTGGATGCTTGTGTTGAATCCTTCTTCAAGTTTGTGGAGGAACCCATGATATTGCAGGTACTTCTATTATGTTTATTACCTTAAAATTTGACTTTTTGATGATGTTGCATTATTTATTTGTTTTATGTCATTGTCTATAGAGTCTAGACTACATAAATAAGATTTTAGTGATTTTTCTCTTGTTCGATCATCCTAATTTTGTAAAAAAAAATAATTAATTTTGATTATCAATAGCATTGAAGTCACACTAAAAAAGAACAGCTAAGATATTGGATAGAGAAATTTTATGCTTCCTCTATCTATCTATTTAGCTCTTTATCATTGTAGCCAGTCATTTGGAGAATTGGACGTTATAAAATTTAGAGATTTTTAGCTGAAAATATTTCAAAATTGTAAATTTGGGTCAATATGCCTACAAATTCTGAAATTAGGTCAAAGTGCCTCGTACGTGTACTCAGATGTTTTTTTAACCAAATTACTTATGCCACTTTTTTAGAATTATAAGGGCAGACATGCAAATGACACTATGATATTGGACCAACATGCTAATTTTACCGGTGCGTATATACCCCCGAAAGCGTTAATTTATCTAACACTTTAACATGAAAACACTACTTATTTAACATGAAAGTGCTACTTAGTGATAAAGATATTTGTTTTTCATGTGAAAGTCTTGGGTTCAACTTATAAGGAAAAACTAAGAGGTATTAACTTGTCTAAGCCAGATCTAAATAAACGAATTTCGACAAATATTATTTGTTTGATGACTTGGGCTTTTAGGCCCGTTTATTTTAAGTATGAGCCCAACAGGCGTTGATGGACTTTAAGTAAAAGCCAGAGCCCATCCCGGTATAAATAAACGGACTTGAACAAAGATTTTTGTCCGACATTTCAGACTTGGGCTTTTAGGCACGTTCATTTTTTAAGTACATGCCCAACTGACCTCGGCGGGATTTAAGTAAAGCCGAAGCCCACCCCCAACCTAAATAAACAGGCATAGATAAAGATTTTTTGTTCGACATGTCAGGCTCAAGCTCAGGCTTAAAAAATAAATGGACTTAAAACTGACCAATATGAGTGGTCAATATATCTGAAAAATAAAAAATTAATTTGATGAATAATGCAGTTGTTTATCATGCAATATAAACACATTAAGATGAATATCAAATTTTGAATTCACGCTATGAGTAATTGGAAGTTCAAATGTTCAATACCAACTTCAGTTATCAACAACTCAACATTCTTGCACCTCTTATGAGAGAGATTTTGATACTTTAAGTGACTCATAAAAATTTGTAGATTTTTATGCACTATAGATTCTTAAACTTTATAAAAAATATAATTGTATAAAAAAGTATAAACTAGTAAATATGAAGTAATAAATGTTTAACAATGCTAAATTGCTAATTCCATGGACAATTTATTGCAGGGCAACTTTGGTCCAGTCAATGAAATCGGTGAAGCTGTGGTAACAAGTATTGAGGGAGAGATACCAAAGGAATGCCCCCGAGGTGTCTATATAAGAAATGGTGGGTTGGCATGTAAGAGCAATCAAAGTAAATATTAAACGCTTGAGGAAGGTGAAGAAGGTGAAGAAAACCATGTTAACATCTTTGAGGTAGAACTCACTCTCAAAAACTAGTTATTGAGAGAAAGGTGTCTCAAGTGTTATATAGAGTCATTCGTTTTTCAGTCCAAATGATGTGGGACTTTTTGTCAACTTCACACTCACCCTCACGTGTAGCCACAACACGTGAAGATACCTGCAAAACTTGCTACGATACCATGAGGAAAACCATGTTAATATTCTTGAGCTAAAACCCACTCTCAAAAGTTAGTCATTGAGAGGAGGGTGACTTGAGTGTTTTATAGAGTCATTGGTTTTTCAATCCAGGCGATATGGGACTTTTTGTCAACTTCACGGAAAGCACAAGAATAGCACATAGGAATTTTGACATTTCAAATTTTCAATCATGTAAACATCATTACCGTAATCATTATATGTTAAAATCTTATCCATAGTCAAAGTTTTTTGTCTCCTTTTGATTCTATCATATATCAAACACGCAGCCACTCCACTATCTATCATATTGTTTTATCCATTTCCTCTGTATTTTAAACATCTACCTCTCTTCTTTGTACATATGTCATGTTACTTCTTAACTCAACATTTTAGGGCAGTCACTTGTCTTCTTTTTCTTATTTACATGACCAAACCATTTCATATAATTTTCTCTCAATTTATCGTCGTAATATGTACATTTCAAAGTCTTATCATTTAAAGTTGATTTCACTCTCCAAAAAGTCCTAAAATTGAATCTCAAAAGGTTGAATGTATACACAAGTGTAAGTTCCAATCACTAGTTATGTTAAAGACTAATGAACTCGGAAAAAAAATCCAGTGACATGCAAATGGACTCGTTTGATCTCCTACATGATCTTGAGTCTATCCTGCATTATTCAAATTGCTACAGGCCCAAATCCTATTTTTCCAGACAAGACAGCAACTATCTCTATATTGGGTAATTCCTGATCAACTTGGTTTGAAGGAGATGGTATGATTCATGCTACTTATTTTGACAAAGATGAGAGTGGCAACTGGACAGTGTCATACAAAAACAGATATGTGGAATCTGAAACTCACTTGGCAGAGAAGCAGAGGAACAAAGCCTCGTTCCTTCCAGCAGTAAACGGCCATCCTGCAGCAATTGTAGCTGCTTTTCTTCTGAATCAGGTAAATCATCACTCTCGAAGTAAATTTAAGATTGACAAATAGAACTTCCATTACATATTGGAGCTTAGATCATTTAACCACCTCTTTGACGATTGACGACAGCTGAGAATGGGCAAAGTAAACAAGGACATTAGCAACACCATTGTCTTCCAACACGCCAGAAAAGTTTACGGCGTCGCGGAGAATTTCCTGCCATATGAAATTGATATCTACAACCTGGAAACATTGAATGTTTGGAATTTGAGTGGCCCCTGGGGTCACCCCTTTGCAAGCCATCCTAAGGTTTGCTTGACCATTGCATATAGTTTCTTACATATAGATACTTGTTTCTAATCTCTTGTTCACGTTGGTGTGTATCAGATTGATCCCAAGACTGGAGAGATGGTGATCATGGGAGTAGATGCAAAGAAACCTTACTATGTTATAGGCATAGTCTCAGGTAGATTGCCCAAGTTGGCTACAATTCCAGCTGTAATTTTCTTTACTTCTTGCATCAGAGAGAAATTGGCGGGGAAATTCATAATTCAATCCATAGACTGAACTAGTATGTTCTGTTTTTCAGCTGATGGGAACAAATCGATTCATAAGGTTGACCTCAAATTTGACAAATGCATCCTAGCTCATGAGATTGCATTGACAGAAAAGTAAGGGATTCATCCTTTTCTTCAAATTCTGCAGAAAAAAAAGGTTGAAGTAAATTTAGCATCAAATATTGATCAAAATGACTGAAAAAGGGCAAGTGCTTATGAAAATCTTGTGACTAGTTCAGAAAATTCATTCTACTTACAGGTTATTTCCATTATTGTATTGAAAATTTGAAATAATTGACTTTGCATTTTATACATGTGCCTTAAACACACAGATCCTATTGGAGTTTAAAAGAAAAAAACAAAGGAGAACTGTTATAGAATGCTTCTGTCGTTGGGAAAACGTGAAAATGTGTTAAATCATTTTCTCCCGTCAAGATGATAATTTGATTCTGTCATGATTTACAGATACAACGTTATCATGGATTATCCGCTTATAGTAGACACAAATCGACTTATCAGAGGCGGCTGGTAAGTGATTACTCAGCTTTAATAAACCTCTGTTAAGGAATATAGAACAAAATAAAACAATTAATCTGGCAACTTCTTTGACAGTAAAAGACTAAAAACATTGATGAAAACTGCAGGCTTGTCAAATTTGAGATAGACCAACCAGCGAGGATAGGAGTCATGCCTCGTTATGGCAATGCCGAATCCATTGTTTGGTTTGGTGTAACAACTCATTGCACTTTCCACATCATCAATTCATTTGGATGGAGATGAGGTGAGCTCCAAACTATAATCACTACCCATGTGATCTTATGATCCACTTGATTATTAAACAGTTCCCACATTGTATGTTGTCTGTGAAAAAAAAAAATCTTTGTTGCAATGATATTGTTATCTTGAAAAAAAAAAATATTGCATCTGACTCATTCATCAAAACAGATTATCGTGATAGGGTGTCGAGCAATGAGTTCAATCCTACAGAGCATAGATTGTAGCAGTGAAAAACTACAATGGTTTCATAGAGCCTTTAGGCCAGTTTCGGCTGAGATTGAAGATTTTGATCCTTCCACTGATGGGGTGATATTCCCTCGTCCCTATGAGTGGAGATTGAACATGAGGACTGGTGAAGTAAAAGAAGGGTATCTAACAGGACTGGAGTTTGCAATGGATTTCCCTGTGATTAATAATCAATTCATGGCCATGAAGAACAAGTACTGCTATACACAGGTTATGGATACAGTAAGAAGCTCTAATACAGGTAAGTTGTTCTTTCGTGTGAATGTTTCATCACATCAGTTCTTAATGCTGATACTAAACCTTGACAACTACAAAAACCATTATTGATGAATGCAGGGATGCCTCTATTTAATATGTTTGCAAAGCTGTACTTGCAAGAAAGAGAAGAAGAGCTAACCAAGGTAGAGCTAACTATAATCTGAGAAACTAAATCAAATTATGAAATTTAGCTAGACTTTCACATTTTAGGATCATTAAAGTAGATGTGCACTCACCAATCCTGATTTAGTGATGGAGGACAACAGCCAGCTCAGTATCTGGAGTACTCATCATCCCGCATCCTTCATCATACATCATGTATGTTAAGGCCCAATCACTGCTACAATGGAGCAACAGATGTCAAGACCTGTATTGAGGGCCAATTAAATCTACATTTATTAGATTGCATGTAATTCTTTTAGAGCTTCCCAGCATAGGGCCTATTAGTTACTTCTTCCCTAAGCAGTCCTAAGAATTTATCCTTTATAAACCAGTTCTTGTGAATTAGATACATAACTTTTTCATCAGGCTCACTTTGGATGACGAGGATGAGTTAGTTTAAAAGATCTATATAGGAAATGAGCCAAAACTCAACTTAACCAAAGTATTCTAAATATGATTTTAAAGGTGAGAAAGTTGAAACCATCAATATAACTTTGAGCTTAATCCAACAGTAAATAGATTTCAAAATAGATTCAAATTGAGTATGTATCTAATTTATGTGACTATAATGAGTACAACAAAAAGAAATTGTGTACATGTTGACTCACCCAAAGTTATTCTCTGGTTCGTAACAAACTGGTTCACAATGGATGATTACTTGGAAATATCAAGGAATTTGTCTCTATGAGCTGTGAAAGATCCACCACAAGAGTGAAGTGATTCCTATGCAAATCAAAAAACATGGACTTTGTCATGAGAACAACTGACAAGCTTCTATCCTTACATTTCCACAGCGCCATCTCCAAGACAGATACATCACAAACCTTCTGCTTGCCTATTCACAGGCTGAAATTTCTTTTATTTCTTTATCTTATATAATTTTATTCTATTTCCCCAATAATAAATGATTATGTATATCATACACATGACATATTAAACACTTTTGAAATTATCCACCACCTAATCACTATTAAAAGATGATGATGAATGGCCAAGCCAAATCAAGATTTTTGAACTCCTGGGAGGGCACTACTGTTCAGACCATTATGTATTGCTGGGACACTAGTTAAAAGCATAAACTGATTGTTTTTTTGTTTTGAAAATGATTTTATCTCTTGCTTTTGTTTCAGACCATTATCGGCAAACCCAATTTTCCATGTCCTGAGTCATTAAGTAACTAGTTTCTGAACCCCCATTGAGAAGCTGTCATTTATCTTTCCTGGCTGCTTGACTAGCTTCTGCATGATATTTTCCAGGAAGGAGAAGAATGGATAAAAGTAGAATACCATGTCCTTGAGGATAACAATTTCTGTTCTGGTCTTGAATTCATTCAAAAGCCAGGTGGCATTGATGAGGATGATGGGTGGCTTGTTTGCTACATTCACAACGAGAAAACAAAGATATCCCAAGTGAGTTTTTGTCATAGAACATGTAGCAAGTTCTCAAAACTCATCGGTCCACTCAGAACTCAACTGAGCAGACTCATCTTTATCAGTCTCTTAAGATGGGGATGTTGGATTTCTTTCTAACCTTTTTCATCCTCTATGATGCAGGTTCACATAATTGATGCAAAGAGGTTCACAGAGGAGCCCGTGGCCAAAATAACTCTGCCACAAAGGGTGCCATATGGTTTCCATGGCACATTTTTATGCACATAGAAATTATAGGGTAGACTTGTAATTGTACTCATTTTATAAGTTGAACCAACAACTCTAATGCTTCGTTTACAGAAGTTGTTGACAGCATCACTCACATTTGCACATATCTTAGTAAAGCATGCAATACAGAGTAAGATGAGTTGATTCAAACAAGCCCAGTTGGTAAGAAATGACTAAATATACATGATAAACAATGTCTGCATAAAAGAATATGTGTAAATAGTAATCAGATTATTCTAAAATATTTACTTTTCAAATTTTAGTAGTTTAAAATATGTTGATAGGCAATGTGCAAAAGGGTCATGTAAAATGATCCCAGTTGTTCAATTGTGTAATAACCATAGCATTCTTTGTTAAATTGTCTAAGTGAGACGTGAACTGTTGTTATTGAATCATAAAAGAATTTTCCGAAGTAGTCATGTAAAGAAGTTGAACTTCATCATTCTAAATTATAGCAGAATATCATAGTTCTCACCTTGAGGGCCCCACTTTTCTGCAAGATTTCGTATAACTTAGCTGACTTCAGCAAGGTCCAATGCTGTAGAAATTATAATAAACATCAAAGATAATATAAGAAATGAAAAATGAGCAAGGTGCACTATCACAATATTGTCTTCAAGACAACAATTTCTCCACTATAGGTAGGTGGACTCGCTGAAAATTTTGTCTCCAGAATCTAATGCCCTCACTTCTGCTCAGTGATCTGCACCCCAGTGAATAGAGAACCGAATGTCCAAAATGAATTGAGTGTTTGAAATTTAGAAAGAGAGAGAGAAATCACTGTTGTTTTTTCTTCTATACTCATTCCATCATCGACCCATCTTATTTATAGACGAAAGATGATAACGGTCGAGTTGCAGAGTTCAAAGCCTGTAATCGATTTCCCGATCTCTCTCCCAAATGGTCAAAAACTTGAATTCTGAGAGTTACAAAACAATCAACAAAGAGAGTTGTTGAGCTCTTAATCCCTCTTCGGTTTTTACAGAACCATTAAAGGAAAGAATCATTGAGTTCTTTAATCCCTCTTCGGTTTCTTCTCCTCCTCTTCTCTCTTTTCTTTCTTTCTTTATTATTATTGTTGTTATTATTATAAAAAAATATTTTTATTTTTATTTTTCCTTTCTCTTGCACTAGGCAAGAGTGGGGCTCCAAAGCAATGGAAGACTCGAAGAAAAGAATAGGTTGATAGGGTATTTATAGATCATACCTCTCACCCAAATTTTCCTTCAATTCCAATTTGGGACTCAAAAATTACCAAAAAATATAAATTTAAAGTTTATAGATTAAGTTCAAATCTTTAGTTTGGCTCCAAACTTCTAAAACAAAGAATTTAAAGAAAGAATTTTGGGTTTTGCTAAAAAGGCAACAATTTCAAATTTTAATTTAATTTTTTAGAAAATACTACAACATTCCTCCACTGTTTTCTAAAAAATTAAAAAAATGACAAAAAATTCAATATATTATATACCCAGTGGTGGATGACCCTTTAACCTAGGGTTGAATATGATTCTCATTGTTCTCTTGATGAATGAGAGGACCAACCTTTATGTTAAAACATTTTAGAGATTGAGAATCATATTCGCGTTATATTGACTATGGGCATTCAGTTCATCTTGACCGCACGTTAATAGACCATGTGTTGACCTTGGTTCTAGTGAGTGCTTTAGAGCTTTACCGAGAGCCCGTAGGTAGCGGCCCTATCTTCCACACCTACATAGGCAAATTTATCAAGAGTGTTTTCGCTCACCGTGCAAAAGACCATGAGTTTGTTAAGGACTTATAAATTAAAGAAAAGTCTAACCTCACTATAAGCAAAACTCTATAACAACTGGCTATAATAAAGCAGCATGCTATATTAAAAATCTCGTTGAAAATGGAAAATCTACCTTGTTCTGGTATAACAACTGGTTTCCCAATGGCAGACTGAGCAATTTATAACTTGGGTTGTGGTAAGGGAGTTAAAGTCAGTAATTTCATTAGAAACTATCACTGGCATCAGGCATCTCCCTCCCCCAACATCAGAACATCTCATGAACATCTGGACTGAAATCCATGCAATTCAGCTCCCTCAGAATAATGTTGAAGATCAGGTTGTCTGGACTGGTGAAAAGAAAGGAATTTTCAGCTACAAATCAGCCTATCAATGCCTATTGAACTCAACTCCAGATGTTGAATGGCATGAATTTGTTTGGTTTAGAGGTCATATTCCTCAACATTCAGTTTTTGCATGGCTTGTCTTTCATAGGTAAGTCAAAACCAGTAAACTCCTGGCTGATAGAAACATCTACTACTGCACAAAAACGTGTTCTATGTATGGCAGATATCGAAACTGTGCATCATCTCTTTATCAATTGTCCATTTATTCAATGGATCTGGCTGCAGCTTATTTAAAAATTTAATGTCCAAAGACCCAGGGCTCTACTTTTCTTCAAGAGATTAAATCAAACTCTAATACTTGTAACTCCAAATTATGTTGCATCTGTAATGTTCAAGCTCTGTGTCCCTACTTTCATCCGGCAATGTTGGAAAGAAAGGACTGAAAGGGTGTTCAATAACCATGACGTTAGATCCATAACCATTTTCCACTTTGCAATCTCTAACTCTTTTTTTTTAAAGACCAAGGTGTTCAGGCTTCTTAGAGTACCTGATTAATCCTTGGGGCATGTGCAAACCTCTCTATCTACACACACCGGGCAACACTATGGGGAGTGGCCTTTTTGTGTTGAGAGTGACTTGAACCCAAGACCATCCGCATCTCATGCGGGTTCTTGACCGCCAAGCCAATCCTCACAGGTTTTGCAATCTCTAAGTTGATGCAAGTTCCTAGCGTTATCTCAGTTCACTGGAATCTCCAGCCAGCTGCAAATCAGAATAACATCGGCACAGTAAAGCCTGATATGATTCAAAAAGGGAAAGCACTATCGATTGTTATCCTAATTGAGAGGGGCTTTATCACTGCAGCAGCAATCAGGAGAAACAATGATCATGTTATCCTTGAATCAAAAAGAAATGACAGCACAGATGACAGAGTTTACTCCATCATCCAATCTGCATTAAACTGGGCCATCTTCCATGCTGAAAGTCAGGTCAAATGAGAATGTCCTCACAATATAGCCTCTTTCATTATTAATTCAAAGAAGTGACACTAGGTAAATAGAATTCATATTATTGTAGTCCTCAACTTGTTTAATACTCTTCAGTATTTTCAAGTGTCAGATTACAGTGAGAGCACAACAACTGTGAGAAATCAATGATAGGATTCTGGGCTTCCAACCTAAGAGACTAGCCTATTAGGTAGAGTAACCCAAGTCCTTCATAAATCTCTAAATCTCCTACACTTCCAATGTGGGACTTTGATACCACTTGTTAGGATCTGAAAATCTATCCAAAAAGACTAGCTTGTTAGGTGGAGTGACCCATGTCCTTTATAAATCCCTAGATCTCCCTCTACACTTCTAATGTGGGACTCGTTCGCAGGCAGTCCCAACAATCCCCCCCTCGAACGAGGCAAATCATCCCGTCTGCCTAGAGGATCTCTTGAGCCCACATGAGATAGCCTAAGATCTAGCTCTGATACCACTTGTTAGGACCTGAGTATCCGTCCCAAAATACTAACCTGTTAGGTGGAGCGACCCAAAGTCCTTTATAAATCCCTAGATTTCCCTTTACACTTCCAATGTGGGACTCATTCGCAGCCCAGCCCCAACCATCAAATCAGATGCAATTTGAATAATCGATTGCCTTGCTTGTTCCCTAGCTATGGGATGTTTTGTTTTCATTTTTTTCTTCTTGTCTGCATTTCAGGCTGTAAGATGTTATGTTTCATTTCTTTTTGCCTTTCCCAGGCTGTGGGATGTTTGTCTTTCCCTTTTTCATCTGCCTTCCCCGGGCTCTAGGCAGAGTTTCTCTCCTTTGTTGATTATTGTATGTTTGGGAATGTTGCCTTTATCATTAAAAAAAATGGAGCCCATATTAGATTGAGTTTTAATCAAACAATGACTTCAATTCAAATAAGTTTAAAATTAGATAATGATTCAATTCATGAGAGTAGATATGTGTGATGTCAGAAAAGAGTATTTCTAGAGCTTAAATTGAATAATAAATCAATTCATGAGAGTAGATAGGCGTGATGACAAAAAGGAATATTTGTAGAGCCCTAGTCAGTCCCACATGAAGCTCCAAATGGGGATGCTGCTCATGAACAATATTGCTCAGGTGAACCTCCTAAGATCATAACTGATGAGATTCATCGATAACTCATCACATCCCTGTGGGGGGGCCAGCCTGAGATATGGTGCTGGTTGCGTATGATTGGATAAAGGGCTTGATTTAACACATTCCATCAATTTTGGAGCTTTTGATGACCAATTAAAAGGCCTTGAAAATTGGCATCAGAGCCCTAAATTGGACTGTATCCATATGAACTGGGTTGAGCTTTTGGACTAAATATATATCTTAACTGTAGAAAGGGAACATATTTGCGCCAAATTTCATTTGTGCTAAGCTTTACCAATTATAATTAAAACTTCCCAAAGTTTTCAAATTGTATTCTTTAGTTAGCAAGAAATTGATGAATGTTCTTACACAGTAAAGCGCAGAGGAGAGCCTAATATCCCAAACCAGTTTTCAGGATGAGACATGGTGGTCTACGGCCACCATTACAATCGCCGTTTGGAAGATACCACCAAAGCACACCATCGTCGTCAGATGCAGGGACGCCGAGTACTTCTTGATCGTCGTAGCCTGCCATTAAAACCATGTAAGTTTTTTTTTTCATTCTCAATTTCTCATCCTACATTAAAACTAAGTTTTTTTTTAATAACAAGGATAGCCCTAATCTAAATTAGTGTTGAGACTGATCGTACGGAATTAGGAAATCACCCACAAGCTTCTAATTTAAAAAGAAGTAAAGATTTCTACTTTAATTGTAAAAACTTAGACGAAATGAGTTATTCGGGTGGATTTAAAAAACCATACAAATTATCTATTTTTTTAGAAACAAAGTTGCAAAATAAAATCTGAACCATCCGTTGTTCGGATCTCAATGGGCTTAATCTCGTTTCATGCAACTTCTTTCCGAGAAAATATATATATATAAACAAGCGAGAGGAATATATCATTAGAAGTCATAGACAACCAAACCAAATCTAACGAGAAGGAGAAATATGGAGGTTAAATGGATGGTGTGAATAACACGAAAATAATATAAAGTTAAAAGAAAGGGCTACAAAATGTAGATATCGTCTTCCATTAATAAAAATAATAAAAGAAAATTTACATTATAAAATTAATGCGCAAACAAAATACTTTAATCCCCAATGCAACGGTTAAAATTTAGTATTGAGAAATGACATGAAAATATTAAAATAACTCTAGTTGCAAGCCTTGGTTTGGAGAAATCATTTGATCAGAATTATTCATCCGTCCATCCATATTTCTTCTCATATTTAATATCAATCATTAGGTACAAAACCAGAAATTCTATCCTCCAGGAGGAAGAGGAGGCAATTCATAGAATTTCTTTATTTTGTAAGAGGAAATAAATCAAATTAATAATATAAAAATATACCAAGGACCTTATGTGGTTACATTGATCTAAATCGTCGTCTTTGAATCGAACAAAGCTTGTGGAATGATTTCGTGAAGACTTTATCTTTGTCATTGCAGTATTTTAAATCCACTGATGAATATCATTCTAATGTTGAAACTCAATCATGTCTCAAACATAAATGGTAGAGTTCAATCTCATAGTTTAAATCTTAAATATTTGTGGGTGACCATCATTCGTAACAGATAAGGTCGTAACTGTAAGAAAATTTATAGTTTAAGATGAAGTTTTAAACCAAAATTCTACAATTTGAATCAAAGATTCAAATCCCATCTTTCTCTAGATAAACTTTTTTTCAAAAACCCCATCTTCATCATGTATTTGTTGTTGAGAACTTAAGATTCATTAATTTAGGACAAAGGATCTAATTTTATGCATTCTATTAATTGTGAAACGTTGAACATATTGGTTAAGTATCTAACATTTACAAGTAAGACTACCATGAAAAAACTCGGAAGTCGGCTTGTATTTAAGCTAGAGTGGACTTTTTTATTTGCAATTGCAGAAAAACCAAGCAAGTTAGACATGGTCCTAAGCCAATTAAGATCTTCTTCTAATTATAGCACTAAACAATCTATGGTATCAACTATTATCCAATGTCTTGTAGAAAATGCAATGGTAAATTAATAAATATAAATTATTTAAAAATCTTATGCATTCACCCTTAAATTAATTGAGTTGACAATTATTGATTGGTTGATACTTTAAAATGTCTACTGGCATGTTTGAAGAGTCTAGTGTCAATTATTTATTGAGGTGATCTAGAGTATGTGTCATCTCTATCAATTGATACATTTATAAATTAACACCTCATACCTTTGAATAGGAAATTAGAAATAAAGAATGACAAAATGTTCTCCTAAATTATATTTTAATTAGAGTATAGAAATTTCATACTTCATACATTAACCATTGTTTCATGTGTCAAGCTGTTAATATATAAATTTTCTAATACATTGAGCTGAGCTGAAAATACTCTATATTCTTGTTGGCCCCCCAACAGTTTTGTGAATTTCTAAATTGCATCCTCAAATCTTTCCCTGTGTTAGCTGGCTCTCTCAGACTCAGAATGTGTTTTTCTCCACTCTTCAACAAGCAACACTGCCCCTTTCATGTCTCTATTGATGTCCCTGTCTTTTCTCTCCCTTTCAACACTTCTCCTCTGTTTCCTCATCTTCAGGATTGGAAAATGGGTCTATGAGATATAGAGGTAAGTGTGATGTGATTAGACATAAAATATCATTAAGTGTTTTTTTAATCACTTTTAGCAATAAACAAATGCATCTCAACCTGAAGGGTTGGAGTGATGGCTAGGAACTTTAGACAAATGCATCTCAACCTGAAGGGTTGGAGTGATGGCCAGGAACCCACTTCAGATTCTCACTCTATCCTAAAGGGCTATTCTATGTAGGATTACTCAGTCTGTATCAATAGAGAGACTTTCACATGCTCCGAAGATTAGTTGGGTGATCTAAGAGGCTTAGTCACCTTGGTCACAGTGACTAAGGATTTTTTATCTATTTGAACTTGGACTTATACTAGACAGTAGATATATTCAGTCCATTGTATTTTATTCTCTTTCGAAATAAATTTAGATGTCTATCTTGTGTTGGCTGGCCTTGATCACTAATCACATGCAGGCGTTGGTAGATTTGGAGTGACATGCAAATTTTTTTTTTCACCCTTTTGAAGAAGGAATCTGACTGAAATTCTCACAATTTGCAAGTTGTGACCTTAAAAGGGACTAGTTTGGTAGGGAAAATGCAGAGATGGTTATTCCCTTTTCTTTCAATTCCTTTTAAGATGAAGTCATTTGGCTGTGGCTTGAGCATCACTTGTTCCACCAGAGGCTCTCACTTAGCTGGGCCTTTCAACCATCTCAGATCTTCATTATTTTCCACTGTCAAGGTAATGTTCTCATTCATACATGTGATAGATTTCTTAGACTTAAGTGGTCTTTTAGATAATGATTATCCAAGCAATATGTGAGATTGTCGATCTAAATTACAGATAATATGTTATTGTGATTAGATTAGGATATGGTATCATCCCTCTGCGAGTTAGAAATCACGCCCTTCTTTGCAAGTGGAGTTGGCATTTTGGGAAGGAATGGGAAGCTCTGTGGACAAGGGTACTGACCACTAGATATGATCTGGAAAACATCGGAGGGTGGGCCTTAGGAGAGAATGTCGAAAAGCACGGATCACCGATAGGAAAGGCATGGTGGAAGATAAATCAAGGAGAATATGTTATTGTAATTTTTTATCAAGGCAACATTAGATCATTAGTTGGGAGAGGAGATAAGACTATTTTTGGAAAAACATATAGTTGGGAGATAGGCCTTTGAAGGATTTGTACCCTAGACTCTTTAGAAACCAAGAACAAGTCTGTCTTGGTATGAGACTGCTGTAGATTTAGAAGACAATCACATTTTGTGGAACTTGGACTTTCGGCAACAACTAAAATCCTCTGAGCTTGAAAGTAGAGATGTGTTGGTAACACAACTGGGTGAGTTTCTGCTTTCTTTAGGGGACGCGGATGAACTTGTGTGATCGGGTGACTCTTCGGGGATCTATTCAGTTAAGTCTATGGTGGACTTGTTCCTCAACCAACAAGATACTAGGGATTCTTTGCCAACTGTATCTTGGAAAGGTCTTGCTCCACCTAGGGTCAATCCTTCATGTGGTGCGCATTGAAAGGAAAGGTCCTAATTAGGATGGGTCTAAAAAGGAGAGGGTTGATGGGATCATAGGAGGATGTTAGTTGCCCCCTTTGTGGTCACCCGGAGGAGGATGGAGGTCATCTTTTCATAGTTTCCCTTTTGCAAGACAACTATGGCTAAATTTCTTGAATCTTTTCGACATCCCTTGGATTTTCGATATAACTTGTGCCAGGGTAGTGGGATCATAGTTTACTTCGAGGCTCAGTCCTAGGTGGAAGATTGCTTGCCACACGGTTCCGGGTGCAATTTTTTGGACAATCTAGAAAGAAAGGAACTCCAAAATATTTGAAGGAAAGTCTTCTGAGGCCAATGATCTTTTTTCAAAAGGCAAAATGGAGGTTGTGGATGTGGTTGCTATCAGGAAAGGATTTTAAGGGACTCAAACATCCAGATTTCCTAGCATCATGGTAGGATTGCTTGAGGGGAGGTGGTAGGATTGTTAAACCTTTTGTCACTTGGTGTAACCCCCAAACAAGATATCATGAAGTTTAACCTTGATGGAGCTTTGAGGGGGAAACCGAGCCGAGCAGGGATAGGTGGAGCCCTTAGGAACCATTGTGGAACCTCCTTAGTGGTTTTCACGGATTCGGTAGGAATTAGGGATTTAAATGAGGCGGAACTCCTTAGCATTAGGAAAGCATTGACCATTTGGAAAGTCTTCGGACAAGCTCATTAGTGATTGAAGGGGACTCGTCAAACGCAATTAAATGGACTAAGGGTCTAAAACGACCTCTTGGAGAATGATTATCATAGTAAGGGGAATCAAGGCATTAACATCGAGAAAGGATGTTTCCTTCATTCATGTTGGACGCACAATAAATGACGTGGCTGATTTCCTTGCCAAAAATGGGTCAACAACTCAGTGTCCGGGATTTTCTATTTTGAGGAAAGGATTTTTGGGGAATTAGTTGTATGCATGTTGGTTTCTTTTTGATATAAGTGTATTTCAGCACAGTTCTTTGTTGTCTAATCCTTTTAGACCGCTTCTTTTGTTTGTATTTTTCAGTTTTTTTGTTTTCTCTGTACTCTTTCTTCTTTCAATGAATCTTTATCGTTACCTCTCAAAAAAAGTTATCTTATATTGGTGAAGAAGGATGGTATCCCTGTACAAAAGCAATTCTTCCACTATTGGTTTTCCTTCCTCTATCTTTCCTCTTATCTTTCACTTATTTTTTGTTTGATCTTTAGGTCCTTCAAAATCATGGCTTTCAAATTCAATAGATCTGATTAGTTATAAGAAGTATTATCCTGAAAATACCTTTTAAACTCATCCATTCTCGTGCATTACAGATCCTATAGGGCCTAGAGTGATTATCTCTTATGAACAATGTCTCAATGACTCTAACAATTCCAACTTTAACAATTTAAAAAGCATCGAAAAGATTAATTTTGGTAGATTTCTCTTGCATTGATCCAGCTTTTTGGTTGGTTTTAGTTTTTCTCATGACATCAAAACTCTTGTTTATTAAAAAAGAAAAAAGAAAAACTTGTTAAACTTTTTTATTTTCCATTTCAGCCTCTTTCAAAAGAATGGAAGGAACATCCCTTGAGGATTCAAGTTGCAGAGTCTATAAAAATTGCATCCACGAATTTACTGGATGCTTTTGTTGAATCCTTCTTCAAGTTTGTGGAGGAACCCATGATATTACAGGTACTTCTATTATGTTTATTACCTTAGAATTTGCCTTTTTGATAATTTTGAATAATTTATTTTTTTAGGGATACGTATCTTCGCCGATTTATCAGCAGCTTCTCTCTTTCCTTTCTTTTTTATTTTAAAAAATGCAGAAAATAACAGAAAAATAAGAAAGAAATGGAAAACCTAGGGTGAGCTTATTCTTTAAAAAGTAATGGTCATTTCTATAGAATTTTAGACACTTGAAAGTCCTAAAATTATGAAAAACATCCTAAAATTTTGGAAAATATCAAAAAAAATTATAAAGAGGGAAAAAAACATGAAGAAACACCTAATATGAACTTGATGTTCTCAAGCATCCCTTAGCGACATTTATCTTCTACTACAATTCATAAATGAATCTCAGTTACGAATATTGGCCACATTGATAGGCCTTTGGGACTCCATACTGACCAATAGGACTGGTCAATATATCTGAAACATAAAAAATTAATTTGATGAATAATGCAGCTGTTTATCATGCAATATAAACACATTAATATGTAAATCAAATTTTAAATTCATGCTATGATTAATTGGAAGTTAAAATGTTCAATACCAACTTCAGTTATCAACAGCTCAACATTCTTGCACCTCTCATGAGAGTGTTTTTGATACTTTAAGTGACTTATAAAATTTTGTAGATTTTTATGCACTATAGATTCTTAAACTTTATAAAAAAATATAATTGTATAAAAAAGTATAAACTAGTAAATATGAAGTAATAAATGTTTAACAATGCTAAATTGCTAATTCCATGGACAATTTATTGCAGGGCAACTTTGGTCCAGTCAATGAAATTGGTGAAGCTGTGGTGACAAGAAGTATTGAGGGAGAGATACCAGAGGAATTCCCCCAAGGTGTCTATGTAAGAAATGGTGGGTTGGCATGTAAGATCAATCAAAGTAATTTCTATATGCTAGAGGAAGGCACAGGAATTTTGATATTTCAAATTTTCAATCATGTAAACATCGTCGCTGTAATCATTAAATGTTAAAATCTTATCCATTCATCAAACTTTTATGTCTCCTTTTGATTCTATTGTACATTTATCATATTCTTTTATCCATTTCCTCCATATTTTCAATGTCTACCTCTCTAGAAGTTCAATGTTTACTTGATTGGCGATTTGAAAGTGGTTAGCTATACTCTTTTGTTGTTAGAAGAGCTCGGAGTCTAAGATTACCAAGAGAGGAACTAAGTGTCATACATCATCCCTACGACGTAGAACAAGTCAATAATCAATTCTTCCAAAGAAAGCATTTGGGTGTCCTTGCTTTCTCGATGGAGGTTCCTATTTAGATGTTGTATGCTGTCGTCAATTCCTACCTATAGTGACAAGACAAAGTGATTCAAATTCTAGGGCAGTCTCATGTCTTCTATTTCTTTTACTTACATGACCAAATCATTTCAAAGAATCTTTTCTCAATTTATCATCTATTAGAATTATGTTTAAAATGTCTTTTAATATGTACATTTCTAACTCTATCATTTAAAGTGGATTTCACTCACCTAGAAGTCCTAAAAATAATCTCAAAAGGTTGAATGTAAACACAAGTGTAAGTTCCAATCACTAGTTATGTTAAAGACATGCATATGGACTCGTTTGATCTCCTACATGATCTTGAGTCTATCCTTCATTATTCAAATTGCTACAGGCCCAAATCCTATCTTTCCAGACAAGACAGCAACTATCTCTATAATGGGTTATTCCAGATCAACTTGGTTTGAAGGAGATGGTATGATTCATGCTACTTATTTTGACAAAGATGAGAGAGGAAACTGGACAGTGTCATACAAAAACAGATATGTGGAATCTGAAACTCACTTGGAAGAGAAGCGGAGGAACAAAGCCTCGTTCCTTCCAGCATTAGAAGGCGATCCTGCAGCAGTTGTAGCTGCTTTTCTTCTGAATCAGGTAAATCAACATTCTTGAAGTAAATTTAAGATTGACAAATAGAACCTCCATTACACATCGGAGCTCAGATCATTTTAACTTACCTCTTTGACGATTGACGACAGCTGAGAATGGGCAAAGTATACAAGGACTTCAGCAACACCAACGTCTTCCAACACGCCGGAAAGGTTTACTGCATTGCGGAGAATTTCCTTCCATATGAAATTGATATCTCCAACCTGGATACGTTGAATGTTTGGAATTTGAGTGGCCCCTGGGGTCGCCCCTTTACAAGCCATCCCAAGGTTTGCTTGACCATTGCGTATAGTTTATTACATGTAGATGCTTGTTTCTAATCTCTTGTTCATGTTGGTCTCTATCAGATTGATCCCAAGACTGGAGAGATGGTGATCATGGGAGTAGAAGCAAAGAAACCTTACTACGTTATCGGGATAGTCTCAGGTAGGTTGGCCAAGTTGGCTACAATTCCAGCTGTAATTTTATTTAGTTCTTGCATCAGAGAGAATTTGGCTGGGAAATTCATAATTCAATCCATAGACTGAACAAGTATGGTCTGTTTTTCAGCTGATGGGAACAAATTGAGTCATAAGGTTGACCTCAAGTTTCACCAAAGCATCCTAGCTCATGAGATTGCATTGACAGAAAAGTAAGGGATTCATCCTTTTCTTCAAATTCTGAGAAGAAAATCTAGGTAGTATGTAAAAAGTTGAAGTACATTTAGCATCAAATATTGATCAAAAGGACCGAAAAAGATGGGAAACTGCTTATGAAAATCTAGTAACTAGTTCAGAAAATTCATTCTACTTACAGGTTATTTCCATTATTGTATTGATAGAACTGACTTTGCATTTTATACATGTGTCTTAAACACATAGATCCTATTGGAGCTTAAAAGAAGAAACAAAGGAGAAATGTTATGGAATGCATCTGTCATTGGGGAAAAGTGAAAATGTGTTGATCATTTTCTCCCTTCAAGAAGATAATTTGATTCTGTCATGATTTACAGATACAACGTTATCATGGATTATCCGCTTACAGTAGACACAAATCGACTTATCAGAGGTGGCTTGTAAGTAATTAATCAGCTTTAATCAACCTCTGTAAAAGAACAGAGAAGAAAATAAAACAATTAGTCTGGCAACTTCTTTGACAGTCAAAGACTAAAAACATTGATGAAAACTGCAGGCTTATCAAATATGAAATAGACCAACCAGCAAGGATAGGAGTCATGCCTCGTTATGGCAATGCGAAATCCATTGTTTGGTTTGGTGTAACAACTCATTGCACTTTCCACATCATCAATTCATTTGAGGATGGAGATGAGGTGAGCTCCAAACTATAGTCACTACCCATGTGATCTTATGATCACGTTTTATGTTGTCTGTGTAAATTTTTTCTTTGCTGCAGTGGTATTGTTATCTTGAAAAAAAAAATTGCAACTGATTCATTCACCAAAACAGATTATCGTGACAGGGTGTCGAACAACGGGTTCAATCATATCGAGCATAGATTGTATATATGAAAAACTACAACGGTTTCGAAGAACCAAGCCAGTGTCAGCTGAGATTGAAGATTTTGATCCTTCCACTGATGGAGCGATATTCCCTCGTCCCTATGAGTGGAGATTGAACATGAGGACTGGTGAAGTAAAAGAAGGGTATCTTACAGGACTGGAGTTTGCACTGGATTTCCCTGTGATTAATAATCAATTCATGGGCATGAAGAACAAGTACTGCTATACACAGGTTGTGGATACAGTAAGAAGCTTTAATACAGGTAAATTGTTATTTCGTGTGAATATTTCATCACATCAGTCCTTACTGCTGATACTAAACCTTGACAACTACAAAAATCATTATTGATGAATGCAGGGATGCCTCTATTTAATATGTTTGCAAAGCTGTACTTACAAGAAAGAGAAGAAGAGCTAACCAAGGTAGAGAGAACTATAACCTGGTATTCAAATACTTTAGGGGTTTAGAAACAAGTTTTATCAGACAATTTAACCTGAGAAACTAAATCAAATTATGAAATTCAGCTAGGCTTTCACATTTTAGGATCATTAAAGTCAATGTGCACTCACAAATCCTGATTTAGTGATCAAGGACAACAGCCAGCTCAGTATCTGGACTAATCATCCCGCATCCTTCATCACACATCCTGTGCATTAAGGCCCAATCACTGCTATAACGGATCAGCAGATGTCAAGACGTTTATTGAGGGCCAATTAAATCTACATTTATTAGATTGCATGTAATTCTTTTAGAGCTTCCCAGCATAGGACCTATTAGTTACTTCTTCCCTAAGCAGTCCTAAGAATTTATCCTTTATAAACCAGTTTTTGTGAATTAGATACATAACTTTTTCATCAGGCTCACTTTGGACGACGAGGATGAGTTAGTTTGAAAGATCTATATAGGAAATGAGCCAAAACTCAACTTAACCAAAGTATTCTAAATATGATTTTAAAGGTGAGAAAGTTGAAACCATCAATATAACTTTGAGCTTAATCCAACAGTATATAGATTTCAAAATAGATTCAAATTGAGTCTGTATCTAATTTATGTGACTATAATGAGTACAACAAAAAGAAATTGTGCAAATGTTGACTCACCCAAAGTTGTTCTCTGGTTCGTAACAAACTGGTTCACAATGGATAATTACTTGGAAATATCAAGGAATTTGTCTCTATGAGGTGTGAAAGATCCCACCACAAGAGTGAAGTGATTCCTATGCAAATCAAACATGGACTTTTTCATGAGAACAACTGAGCATCTTTTATCCTTACACTTCCGCAGCGCCAACTCCAAGACAGATACATCACAAACCTTCATAAACTGATAGTATTTTGGATATGAAAATGATTTTATCTATTGCTTTTGTTTCAGACCTGCTGGGGCTGGATGTAAACGAATTCCATATTGGAAGTGTAGAGGGAGATTTAGGGATTTATAAAAGACTTAGGTCACTCCACCTATCCGGCTAGTCTTTTGGGTTGGATACACAGTCCTAAAAAGTGGTATCAAAGCCAGGTGTCAGGCTACTTCATGTGGACTCAGGAAATTCCCTAGGTAGATACAAGACCATCATTCGCTAACCCAATTTTCCATGTCCTGAGTCATTAAGTAACTAGTTTCTGAACCCCATTTGAGAAGCTGTCATTTATGTATCTTTCCTGGCTGCTTGACTAGCTTTCTGCATGATATTTTCCAGGAAGGAGAAGAACGGATAAAAGTAGAATATCATGTCCTTGAGGATTACAATTTCTGTTCTGGTCTTCAATTCATTCAAAGGCCAGGTGGCATTGATGAGGATCATGGGTGGCTTGTTTGCTACATCCACAATGAGAAAACAAAGATATCCCAAGTGAGTTATTGTCATAGAACTTGTAGCAAGTTCTCAAAACTCATCGGTCCACTCAGAACTCAACTGAGCTGACTCATCTTTATCAGTCTCTAAGATGGGATGTTGGGTTTCTTTCTAACCTTTTTATCCTCTATGATTCAGGTTCACATAATTGATGCAAAGAGGTTCACAGAGGAGCCCGTGGCCAAAATAACTCTGCCACAAAGGGTGCCATATGGTTTCCATGGCACTTATTTATGCACATAGAAGTGACATGCTAGACTTATATTTGTACTTATTTTTCGTGAGTGTTGTCAATATTTGTTAAGTTGAACTAAATGTACATGATAAACAATGATATGTAGATAGTAATCAGATTATATTAAAATATTTATTTTACAAATTTTAGTAGTTTAAAATAAGTTGATAGGCAATGTGCAAAAGGGTCATGTAATTTGTTCAATTGTGTAATGACCAGGTTTTGTAATACATAGCGCTAAAATAACTTGACCTAAGTTGCATTAGAGCACTCAACCAAGTTGCACTAGAGCAACTCGACCAGGTTCTATAATATAGTTTGCGCTAGAACAACTTGATTAAGTTGCACTAGAGTAATTCGACTATGTTTTATAATACAATTTGCACTAGAGCAACTAGACGAAGTTTTGTAATACATTTCACACTAAAGCAACTAAGGTTGCATTTGAAGGACTTGAGAGGAGCTCATGGGATTAAAATTTTGAGTCAATTCTAAAGTGAATATGTATTTTCTAATACAGTATATGTAAACATGTCTTGGTCTAAAGTTACAATTACATTCTGAAATAAAATCAGATATTAAAAAATTAATTTCTAAAGATAGATTTGAGCCTATGTCAAAACAATCCAATTTGAGAAAAAAAAAAATTGGCCAAATATCAGAACTGAAATATGACGGGCATAGAGAGAGGAAATGATCATGGTGAGAAATGAGAATCGATTGAGAGAAGTAATGTTAGGAAAATTGAATCGATTTGCAGTTGAACGATCGATTCAACCATAACAAGTTCAACCACAAGCCCATTTTCTAAAAAACTTTTACTATGTATAAAAAAAAAGTCAAATTCACGACTTTGACCATTTCTTTAAAACCTCAAACCATATGTAAAAACCATTTAAAAAATTAAAAGAATTTTTAAAATTAATTATTCTACAATAGACCACTCCAAAAAAGCCAGAGTCTGAGAAAAGGGTGACATTTCTATCCCCACTTTCCCTAGTTTTTTTTTTTTAACTTCTCGATGTGGGGTAAACAATACGAGTTCAATTGGTTGCCTCCCGCCTTATTACGAGCTCGAGCCCTCATGGCTTAACCCACGATTTCTCCGAGTAAACTGTAAAGGCCCGTTGCTTAGAGAGCGAAATAATTTGGCACGTTTGACAATCTGAGAGTAATCTTTTAAAATTCACCATCTATCTCCATATCATGCTTTACACGCTTAAATATTTTTTTCTCCTTTCTTCTCAATGTTTGGAATTTTGGTCAGGCCTTTTTTTCTTTTTATTCCATGAGTGCACCGAGTCTCTTGACTCGATCATGGTTTTAATATATTCTAATTAGTCACATTAATTTTATTAAACTAAACTATTATACAAAAAATAATAAATAAGTTTATTTAAATATATTTATTTTATTGATTTAAACAATGAAAGTTGATACTAGATAGATAATTCTATTTAAATCAGGTGGCTGTTTGTGCTTAGTTAGACAATTTTCTTTTAAATTTTCACATCAAAAACTATTCTTTTGATTTTATAGAGTCAATATACGTATCTTATTATCAAATATCATGTAATTTAAATTAATTGCATTATATTAAATTACCTATACAAATTACACTTCTCTTAAAATTTTTAGACAGTTGATTTTAGCATCAAGAGTTAATCTTATTATTATATTTAGATATAAAAATAAAATTTTGTTTAAAATTTTATTTTAACTCATCAATAAAATCTTAAGTAATAATTTAATATTATTTATAATATTTATAGTAATGACACAAGTTTGAGTTCAGTTGAATCTTATTTAATCCAATCTTCTATCGAGACAGTTCGCTGTAAAGTCTAATTTTTAAAATGATGATAATATTGAAATTAAGTGAAAAATGATAAAAAAAAAAGGTAAAATAAAAATCTCATTGGTTCAGCTCCCTATATTAGAAAAAGTACTGATTCTAAAATCATTTTTTATTTTATAATATGGAACTTTAAAAATATATTCAGTGTCCTAAAAGACACGGTGTTCAAATCACCTTCATCCATAGAGTGCAAACCTTAAAGAAATGAGGAAATCCGTTTTCCGTGTGCAGGGGTTTTATCCCTTAAACCCCAACAGAGAGATGCTCCTACCGGCCAATGCTAGACTTTTCTTCCGCAAACGCTCCTTCGCTTCTTTTTCTTCTCTTTCTTCTCCTTTCTTCTTCTGCAACCCCAAAACCTCTCAAACTACTCCCTCTTTTATAAGGGTCGTGTCATCTTCTTCAAGGAAAGGCAAAAAGGATCTTTCTCCTCAAAGGAGAAACAGCAGCACTCTCAGAGAAGAATCCAAGGGCAGAGAAAAACTTCCTGCAAAAGATATGGAAGAAACAGAGACCATTGGATTCAACAAGAAAAGGGCAGAAGGCAGAGACAAGGGCAAGATCAAGACCCTTCAGTTGAAAACCAGGAAACTTAATCCTGTCAATACTATTAGCTATGTTCAGGTCAATGTCATTCCTTTCTTTTATTGCTGTCTACAATTTTCTTTTTTTCTGGGGGTTTCATTCTTTCTATTTGTGTTTTTCTTTAGTCTTTGTTTATTTACTGTATATATGGGAGTTGGGTTTTTTTTATTTTTAAATTGTTCTTTTTCCTGATTTATGGGTTTTTTTTTTTTTGAAAAGTCTGATTTATGGGTTTTGTTGGAATACTTTCCATTTCTTTCAAAATTCGATGTGATTTTACTTGCAAAAGTTTTTTTTTATTAAAAAAAGGGGTTTGGAGATTAGAATGTGACAATTTTTATATTACTTTTTTCCATTAGATTTTGGGAACTGGAATGGATACACAAGATACATCATCATCTGTTCTGCTGTTCTTCGATAAACAGAGATTTATTTTCAATGCTGGAGAGGTATGTTTGTAGGAACTTGTTCTAGAATCCTGTAACATAAGTCAGAAGTGGTGCTTTGTGATTGGCTTCTTTTCCCCTTCATTTGTAACTTCTCATTAAGGTAGAGTGGACTTGTATTCTAGTGTCATTTTTTTCATCACACAGAATAGGAAATCTACTTGGAGGGTTAAGTTGGAATTCTTAGCAAACTTTGACATTACAATTTATTCAAAAAATTCTACTCATATATGCTCATTAAACTGTGCTAAAATTATAATAAATGTGATGGACTTGGATGTTTCATTGAAAGTTGAGCTGTCAAGGTATATATTTCTCTCTAAAAAGAGTTCACAAAGTGTAAGTAATGGATATCAGGTTGTCAATCTCCTTTTCTAAGTACGAGGGATACCTTGCTTTTTTTCCTTGATTGGTTTGCTTAGTTTTCACTTGCTGTTGTTTATTAATGGAACATTGAATTCCATGAAATGGTACACTAAGTTTGCCGTTTACAACAATAAAATCATTCAGTTCTTAATATATGATCCTCCAAATTATCAGCGGTCTTCCCTACTTTAAATCATGCAAAAAGTTTCATAGTCTTCTTTGTAAAACTATATATTTAGCTTCTTCCAATGGGGCAGTCTGATGGATAATTGTTTCTGAAATTTTCCTTCTTATAATCTGTCCTGGTAAATTTTTAATCAGCACTTTGTGCGCTGGTTTCATCATGCATACCCTTAATGTATCCTTTGGATTTGGGACTTACAAAATGGTTCTCTCTCTTTTTAGATGGAATTTGTTTATTTATTTATTATTGTGTTAATAATATGTTCCTTCCGAGTTCTACTTCTCAATGAGTTTCAATTGTTTCAGGGATTGCAACGCTTTTGCACTGAACACAAGATTAAGTTATCAAAAGTATGCAATAACGTACTTCTTTACAAGCTGTGGCAATTATTTCTCATATTGTAAGCCCGTATCTTGATTGTGTTTTGGATTTCTTTTCAGATTGACCATATGTTCCTTACTCGTGTTTGTTCAGAAACTGCAGGCGGGCTTCCAGGTTTGTGTTTTAAGGTTGGCTTTGAAATTGTTCTTTTTAGTTTCTTATATCATCATCTGCTACTATTTTTAATGATAAAAAAAATGTAATGGCATTTTATTGTATCAAGAGTCTCAATCAAAAACATTGGGCTTGAATAAAGAAACCTGAGGGAATTGTTTGGATGCATTCCAGAATGGTACTGATTTGAGATGTATCCCTATGCTATTAAGTTTGAATGTATTTTCGATTGCTTAAAACAAGATGTAAAAGCAGTAAAGCACCCGTTCATGCTGTTTTCATTTCCAGGCATTTAGGAAAAGGAACCATATTCAATTTTTGGTTGAATAAATGGATCACGCTAAAATAATTATCCACTGAGTGGCAGTTTTTTTTTGTTTTTAATTTTAATTTTTATTGTTCACATCACAGGTCTTCTATTGACTTTGGCTGGTATGGGAGATGAAGGGATGACAGTAAGTAATATTTTCATTGCTTAAAGTCGTACTGTGTTCCAGTGAGATTTTTCCTAACAAAGGCTCCAATCTGTTGCTCTTTCAATTTGTTGTGCGGTGTAGGAAAAGACTCATGCTATATGATTTGTTTTCCTTCTTGACTTTACTTTCTCTGTTTTTAAGGTCAATATATGGGGTCCTTCTGATCTGAAATATTTAGTTGATGCAATGCGGTCATTCATCCCAAATGCTGCCATGGTTCACTCTCACAGCTTTGGATCAATGCCAGAAGCAAGTAGCATTCCTCCCTCAGATTTTGATTCACACAAATTTGCAGACCCCATAGTCCTTGTTGATGATGAGGTTGTCAAGATATCAGCAATTCTTCTGAACCCAAGTTGCTCTAACATGTCAAATTTGGCTTCTTCTGAAAGGCCAGGAGAGGACACCAACCAGTTTTTAGAATCTCTTGCACCTTGTTCACAAAGTTCACCTAGAAAATCAGGTGCAATGCTAAAGCCTGGTGATATTTCTGTTATTTATGCCTGTGAGTTGCCAGAAATCAAAGGAAAGTTTGACACGGCAAAAGCTGTGGCCCTTGGACTAAAACCTGGACCTAAGTATCGTGAACTGCAACTTGGAAACTCAGTTATGTCAGACCGTCAAAACGTTATGGTGAGTAACCTTTCATTTTGTTGGCTATTGGATTTGTTCCGTCTTCTTGGGTAATTTCATGAACATTCTTCTTCTTGCTGCTTGGTTCATAGATTTCCTCATATCCACACTTAATGATTTTCTAAGCATTTTTGTGTCTCCAATTTAACAAAATTTATCCATGTATGCAAGGCCAAGCCACTCATATCACACTCAATTTTTTTATTTTTTTCGTGTTGGGTGCCGGTGGGGGGGGGAAGGAGGATCTGAGCTGCACATCAATGAGGCCCAATTCTGGATCCCGTGGCCCATAAAAAAAGCTCCACTCAGTTTTATCTATCTGATATTGGGCAGGCTTAGGAGTCATAACTTGCGAGGGGAGTAATAGAGCTATATCTAGAGTTTATGGTGGGAACAAAACAAGTGTTTGGGTATAGCATAAGGCCCCTCTGAGATCAGCTTGAGAGTTAAGGTGAAATGTGCAGTGTGGGCTTCTACTCTCTCTAACTCCAAACTTCTCAATTTCTGAGATCTCCAGGGCCTGGAAGGAATATATTGGTTTGTTAGTAGCCCTTTGTGTTTGTTTTAGGTTCTTCTTTGGGTGATTTCCTCCTTTCTGTTTTAGTTCAGCTTTGTGGTCATAGTTGGGTTCTTACATTTGGAGGTTTTCTCCCATTCTTGTACCTTTTTCTATGCAGTTTTTTTGCCCTTTTAATAAAGTTATCATTTCGGAAAAAAGGAACTATGCGTAAGACTAGAATCTAGATTTTGGAGAACTAATTTGGGATTATGCTATTTGCTGAGTACTTTTTATCCTTTACGAAATCTCATTGTTACCTTTAAAAAATAAATAAATAAAGAACGAAAATTTTAGAAATTGTTATTTTATTGATTTAGAGGGTGCAAGGTAGGGTGTTGGTGCAAGCCATGTTGAATGGAAAATGCTTTTGTATTGGATATGTTGAAATTATGTGGGATACATATCAATGGGTGAGAACAAATGAGAAGGGGGTGTGGAGAAAGGTAATAGAATTCCAGATGGAGTTTAACTTGAGCCCTTATTTATTTTAATTATAAACAACCTGTAATGAGACATTCAAGATGAATTTTCCTCATTTTTCCTTGTGCATTTTTTTTGCACTAAACGAAGAACCCCAAGCCCCCCACCTCTCTCCAAGTACAAGGGCGCTGGATAAACTCAGGATGCATGTGCCCCCCTCAAGCCACAAGCATCGGATTACTATGAGACTCAAACCTGAGACTTCTGGTTCCTAAGCCAGAGCGCTTGCCAGAGCTACGCCGTACAAGTTTTTTTTTTGGCACTAATTATTGAGGCAAGAAATCAAATAAATATTATCTTTTAAAATAAAATAAATCGAATAAATAATAAGTTGGAGTTTTGGAAAAAGCTTTTGACTAGAACTATTCGAACATTGCTGGACAAACAAAAAAAATACAAAGCTGTAGTGAGACTCCTTATTAAATTTTCAACTGAGGCCACATGTCTTTGAGTGAGGATATGTAGAAAATGGACAAGGAGTGGATAAAATTTCATCCTATCTGATCATCTTAGTTATGTAATTTTGACCTTGAAAATTTGATTGATATAATCCATTGGTTTTCCATGACCACAAAGCTACAATAATTGGATGGGAGAATTTCCTTAACTCCTATCTGTGTAGGCTTCTGTATATCCCACCAAATCATGTGGCCCCATGATAGATCGTCAGCTTCCCTAAGGAAAAATATCACCTCAGCCACCCTAGGGTTGCTCACAAAATATATAGTTTAACTGAATGTAAGAATAGGGAGAAAGAATTGATAAAGTTGGAAATGATTTGAAACAACATTATGATAATTGGTCTAAATAGGCAACCAGCCCATAAAAAAAATCGTGACAAATTTTGATAGTTGGGCTAAACTTAAGAACAAATGGCTTGTTTGATTGGATATAACTTGTGGAATGAGTGTAGGGCATGCTAAGTGTAGGTAGGTGTAGACACAAATTTCAAGTGTATCCACAAATTGAAAATCTATTTTTTAATCTTAGAGGGAACAATGGCTCCAAGTATTGGAGCAAAGCTCCTTTTTTTGGGGTACCAGTCCAACACCCTGTTTTTACGAGTACAAAAGACAATTGAGTTCTTGGAATTTGCTCCCCAATTTTAAAACTTACAATTTTGTGAGTTACAATGAGATGTTCCTTAATGTTCATATTCATGTTCGTGACCTTATATTGTCCCAATTCTCCACTGGGGTCCTTCAAGACTTGATGCACTTGTTGCAAAGAAGGTCAAAGATTGTCCGCAAAATAGAAAGTTCAATGAGATGTACCCTTGTGATTTTTGAAGGGTTATACACGAACACTTCCCTTTAAATCAAAAGTGCCAGGAAATCACTCCAAAGGTCTAAAAGATATGACCTTCAAAGTGGAGATAAGAACTCCAAGGATTCCTAGAAGGGAGCCCTTAAAGTTTGAAATAAGGCTCCAAGGATGTCAAGAGGGAGATCCCCAAAGTATGTAAGAAATTCCAAGAACTTCAAGGAGGAAGTTCTCAAAGTAGTATATAAAGGAACTCCAAGAACCTTGTTCTTTTCTTCTTCAATGTCCCAAATGGGTTCTAGAACTTTGGATTTCCTCGCTAAGTGTAATCACTCTCCAAAGTGATCCACAAGGTTGATTTGATGCCTTGGTGTTTTCAAATGGTCTCCAATTTCTCTTGCACCAGCCTCCCTTCAGTGTTCCAAGTAGAGGGTGTATATAGAGACCCCATTGCCCAAGAGAAGGCTTAAAAAAAGTTATATGAGAAAC